>OU744252.1:2500-1252500 GCA_916610215.1 Omphaloscelis lunosa
TAACCTAACCTAACCTAACCTAACCTAACCTAACCTAACCTAACCTAACCTAACCTAACCTAACCTAACCTAACCTAACCTAACCTAACCTAACCTAACCTAACCTAACCTAACCTAACCTAACCTAACCTAACCTAACCTAACCTAACCTAACCTAACCTAACCTAACCTAACCTAACCTAACCTAACCTAACCTAACCTAACCTAACCTAACCTAACCTAACCTAACCTAACCTAACCTAACCTAACCTAACCTAACCTAACCTAACCTAACCTAACCTAACCTAACCTAACCTAACCTAACCTAACCTAACCTAACCTAACCTAACCTAACCTAACCTAACCTAACCTAACCTAACCTAACCTAACCTAACCTAACCTAACCTAACCTAACCTAACCTAACCTAACCTAACCTAACCTAACCTAACCTAACCTAACCTAACCTAACCTAACCTAACCTAACCTAACCTAACCTAACCTAACCTAACCTAACCTAACCTAACCTAACCTAACCTAACCTAACCTAACCTAACCTAACCTAACCTAACCTAACCTAACCTAACCTAACCTAACCTAACCTAACCTAACCTAACCTAACCTAACCTAACCTAACCTAACCTAACCTAACCTAACCTAACCTAACCTAACCTAACCTAACCTAACCTAACCTAACCTAACCTAACCTAACCTAACCTAACCTAACCTAACCTAACCTAACCTAACCTAACCTAACCTAACCTAACCTAACCTAACCTAACCTAACCTAACCTAACCTAACCTAACCTAACCTAACCTAACCTAACCTAACCTAACCTAACCTAACCTAACCTAACCTAACCTAACCTAACCTAACCTAACCTAACCTAACCTAACCTAACCTAACCTAACCTAACCTAACCTAACCTAACCTAACCTAACCTAACCTAACCTAACCTAACCTAACCTAACCTAACCTAACCTAACCTAACCTAACCTAACCTAACCTAACCTAACCTAACCTAACCTAACCTAACCTAACCTAACCTAACCTAACCTAACCTAACCTAACCTAACCTAACCTAACCTAACCTAACCTAACCTAACCTAACCTAACCTAACCTAACCTAACCTAACCTAACCTAACCTAACCTAACCTAACCTAACCTAACCTAACCTAACCTAACCTAACCTAACCTAACCTAACCTAACCTAACCTAACCTAACCTAACCTAACCTAACCTAACCTAACCTAACCTAACCTAACCTAACCTAACCTAACCTAACCTAACCTAACCTAACCTAACCTAACCTAACCTAACCTAACCTAACCTAACCTAACCTAACCTAACCTAACCTAACCTAACCTAACCTAACCTAACCTAACCTAACCTAACCTAACCTAACCTAACCTAACCTAACCTAACCTAACCTAACCTAACCTAACCTAACCTAACCTAACCTAACCTAACCTAACCTAACCTAACCTAACCTAACCTAACCTAACCTAACCTAACCTAACCTAACCTAACCTAACCTAACCTAACCTAACCTAACCTAACCTAACCTAACCTAACCTAACCTAACCTAACCTAACCTAACCTAACCTAACCTAACCTAACCTAACCTAACCTAACCTAACCTAACCTAACCTAACCTAACCTAACCTAACCTAACCTAACCTAACCTAACCTAACCTAACCTAACCTAACCTAACCTAACCTAACCTAACCTAACCTAACCTAACCTAACCTAACCTAACCTAACCTAACCTAACCTAACCTAACCTAACCTAACCTAACCTAACCTAACCTAACCTAACCTAACCTAACCTAACCTAACCTAACCTAACCTAACCTAACCTAACCTAACCTAACCTAACCTAACCTAACCTAACCTAACCTAACCTAACCTAACCTAACCTAACCTAACCTAACCTAACCTAACCTAACCTAACCTAACCTAACCTAACCTAACCTAACCTAACCTAACCTAACCTAACCTAACCTAACCTAACCTAACCTAACCTAACCTAACCTAACCTAACCTAACCTAACCTAACCTAACCTAACCTAACCTAACCTAACCTAACCTAACCTAACCTAACCTAACCTAACCTAACCTAACCTAACCTAACCTAACCTAACCTAACCTAACCTAACCTAACCTAACCTAACCTAACCTAACCTAACCTAACCTAACCTAACCTAACCTAACCTAACCTAACCTAACCTAACCTAACCTAACCTAACCTAACCTAACCTAACCTAACCTAACCTAACCTAACCTAACCTAACCTAACCTAACCTAACCTAACCTAACCTAACCTAACCTAACCTAACCTAACCTAACCTAACCTAACCTAACCTAACCTAACCTAACCTAACCTAACCTAACCTAACCTAACCTAACCTAACCTAACCTAACCTAACCTAACCTAACCTAACCTAACCTAACCTAACCTAACCTAACCTAACCTAACCTAACCTAACCTAACCTAACCTAACCTAACCTAACCTAACCTAACCTAACCTAACCTAACCTAACCTAACCTAACCTAACCTAACCTAACCTAACCTAACCTAACCTAACCTAACCTAACCTAACCTAACCTAACCTAACATAACCTAACCTAACCTAACCTAACCTAACCTAACCTAACCTAACCTAACCTAACCTAACCTAACCTAACCTAACCTAACCTAACCTAACCTAACCTAACCTAACCTAACCTAACCTAACCTAACCTAACCTAACCTAACCTAACCTAACCTAACCTAACCTAACCTAACCTAACCTAACCTAACCTAACCTAACCTAACCTAACCTAACCTAACCTAACCTAACCTAACCTAACCTAACCTAACCTAACCTAACCTAACCTAACCTAACCTAACCTAACCTAACCTAACCTAACCTAACCTAACCTAACCTAACCTAACCTAACCTAACCTAACCTAACCTAACCTAACCTAACCTAACCTAACCTAACCTAACCTAACCTAACCTAACCTAACCTAACCTAACCTAACCTAACCTAACCTAACCTAACCTAACCTAACCTAACCTAACCTAACCTAACCTAACCTAACCTAACCTAACCCAGTAACCGACCATACGTCGCAACGACAACATCAGCTCCGCGAAAAAAAATTCTCTAAAATTCAACGCGTAGAGTAAAGTGTGTAAAAAGTTCAGAAGTGGAATTGTGCAGTGTTGATACACCAAAATCAGTGTGGGCAAGTGTCTGCGTCAACGGGTTACAGAGTGGGACCCCCGAAAAGTCAACAACTAATAACACAGCCAAGGAGAGTGGAGTAGTGCTGCAAACACTATCCCGGTAAGACGCAGCAGAGACCTATCCAGCAAGACCAGGATCATTAAAATCGAAGCAGGGGTTTGGGAGAAATTAAGGTGCGAAAATCGCTAAAAAGCACGTGGTTTTAGGTTAGAATAACCTCACTTTGGCTCCACGTGCTTCTTAAACCACGAGGCGTGACGCGCGGTGCACCATCCCAGCCCTTACTGAAGACTCCGAAGTCGGACCGAGGAATCTGCCTGCAGAACAGCCATCAGCGTCGATTCCACGACCCATCAACCAGGTTAGTCCTGAGGGAACTCCTCAACCCCTAATCTCATCCCCCCCGAGTTTGGATTCATCTGATTCGGGACTCCAGTACCTCAACAGTACCTTCCAGTGAGAATTTTCCCCCCTTACCCCGATTTCCCTACCCCCACCTGTTATCGTGGGCCCCCCACGTTAAAATCCTTATATCTCGGAAACGGCTGGGAATATCAAAATTCTGACAAAATTTGCCCCCCCCCCTAGTATCCCCCCTCCCAGCTGGCACCCACTCCAACATAAGACCCCTAGACCCCCTTTTTGACCCCTTCAATTTGGACCCCCACAAAGTACTAGTACTAGTATACCAGCGCCATCAAGTCACTGTCCCTTCCTTCCCCGCTACACACACACCCCCCACTACTCCCCACTCCCATCCCTCACTTTAGAAGGCCCCCCACCCCAAGCCCCTACACCCTCCCCCCCCCCCCCTCAGGATTATTTCACCCCCCGCGGCCTTACTTCGTTCCCGTTGGACCTGGAAAGCCGAGTTTGGGCTCATTTGAAAGGGCACAAAGAGCTCTACAATTTGAAGCCCTACAAAATTCTGAAATTCGGCATCCACACGCACAAACATCCAGTGACGCCGCAGCGTTCCACTTTGAACCACCACCATTACGCACACGGGGTTCAAACCATCGAGCCCAACCAATTTGTCGGACTACTCATCGGGCTGCAGCGGACAGCAGACGCAGACCACCAGCGGAACTTCCGTGAGTCCATCCATTTAGTTAATAAGTAGTTTAATTCAGGAACAAAACATCACAGCATTAGCTTAAGTTCTCAACCCCAATAACAACCAACACAACTCCATATACAATGTCGTCCAATCCGTCTACCACCTCCCGGAAAACGACCACGGAGGCCGCAAAAGCCCCAACATCACTGCGGCAGAAAGTACTGAAGAATACGGCCAAGTCGGTTGTGTCCGAAAAGGCGGCGCGTCCATCCCAAAAGCTGCAGGCGACAAAAGCAGCGTCGGAGCCGGACGTCACGGGCAGGACGCCACCACTGCCAGCAGTGCCCGGGTCGCCCCAGACACACGACCGAAGCAGGATCGCCGAGGTCGTCATAGACTGGGAGCAGTGTGGCATTTCCCCCCCCCACCAGATCATCTCGGACGAGGAAAGCTCGGTGGCTTCCACGGTGAGTCAGGCTGACTGTCCTGTGGCCGGACGACCGAGCATCCTCTACAGAACACCGAGACGAGGCACAGGGGTGGAGATGGACCTGGCTACGAGAGAAGCAAACGACCTGCTTCAAAAGGGGAAGGGCGCACTGGAGGAGGCGGGAAACATGAAGCGTGAGTGCAAAGCAACAGCCCACGAATGTCTTCAAGGCTTGTACGAGACGGTCTTGTCATTGGCAGACTCGAGAGCGCGTCACAAATATAACCTCGAGAAGGAGCGCTCTCGACACGCACAAGAGCTTGTGCGTGTCGAGAGGGCTCACAATCGCGAGTTGATGACGCTCAAGGCAGAGCTCTCCCTCATGCGGACGGACGTCTCGGACACAAAAAAAGAGACAAAAGGGATCCGGGAATGGCTTGGTCACGAGACCCTTGAAGCCCTCACGGGCATCAAGGAGGTCAAAGAGGATTTGGCAGCCGTGAGCCTGAAAAACCTAAAGGAGCACGAGATAACGAGGCGGGAAGGCGCGAAAGTCCAGGGGGACCCTAGGAGGGAAGCAATGGGGTCCGACTTTTCGCGCTTAGAAAACACCGTTACCAGCGTCTCCAACCAGCTAGATGTACTCCAGAAGGCAATTGACAGGCTCACTGATGACATCAAGCGACCAAGCACCTCCGAAACGGACCCGAGAAGCCGAGAGACTGACGACATACTCACCACCATGGCATTCGAGCGGGAGATCCAAAAATTGTCCCTGCAAATACAGGCCATCGCCAACAGGCCTGTAGCCTCCCTCCCACCACCACAACCACCGATCAACATTACAAAACATCTTCAGCCAATTTCGGAAAGGTTGGAAATCGTTTCGGCGGACCTCCGCGTGCTGCGTGACAAGGAGCCCCCAATCCAGGCGCCCTCGGCGCTAAATCTGGAAGCGGAACTCGCAGTTGGGGAGGTCAAAAAAACCCTACAAACTATTCAGCAGGGGGTGGCGGATCTGAGCAAAGCGAACAGACCGCTTAAACAACAACAGGGCCCACAAACCTTTGCCCAGGTAGCCAGCAAACCTCAGCCCCCCAAACCGCCCACACAGCCCAATCACACCCTGATCGTCTCGTCGACGAACCCCCAGCACACTGGGGACAACGTCATCGAGAGGATCAGGACTGCCCTGGACCTCAAAACGAGCGGAGCCCGAGTCGACAACGTCCGGAAAGCGCGAAACCAAAAGGTGGTTTTGAGGTGCGCTAGCAAAACGGACCTTAACAAGATCAAGGATCAATTTCAGTCGAGCTCAGGGCTTAAGGTCCAGGAACCGAAACCGCAGAACCCACTCGTCTGCATCAAAGGAGTTCTGTCCAGTTACAGCGACGGGGAGATCATTGATCTCCTCAAAGCGCAGAACAAGCACATTCTGCAGAACGTCGCTGTAGATGGACAGACCATAAAGGTGCGCTATAGGAAGCGCGCTAGAAACCCCCATGAGTGCCATCCTGTCCTGGAGCTCTCCCCGGAGCTCTGGAAATGCTGCACACAGGTGCAAAAAGTCCACGTGGGCATCAAGCGATGCTCGATTGAGGATCAGTCCCCCCTCGTACAGTGCACAAAGTGCCTTGGATATGGTCATAACAAGGCCATATGCAGGGCCGGCAAAGAAGTCTGCAGTTTCTGCAGCGGAGCACACAACGGGAGGGACTGCCTTTCTCGAGCAGACGGCAGGCAACCCACATGTGTAAACTGCAAGGCAGCCAACAGGACGGGCAGCGACCTGGCACACACAGCGTTCAGCGAAGACTGCCAGGAACGCCAAAAATGGGATGGTATAGCAAGATCTCGCGTTTCCTACTGCTAAGGGCGACCAGGAAGTCCCAACAAGTCAACAAGTCACCACTCAAAACACAACAAGACCGACAGCAAGATTACGTCTAATCCAGGTAAATCTTCAGCGCTCCAAGCTGGCCACAGAAGAATTCCACATGGCGGCTCAGGCAAAGGGAGTTTCAGTGGCACTCGTTCAAGAGCCCTATGTTGGAAGAACAGGTGTCATGAAACAATGTCCCGGCACGAGAGTCATCCAGTGCAGCCTAAGCCGCCAAAAACCAGTAAAGGCGGCGATCGTTGTCTTCGGGAACAACCTGGAGGTCATCCACGACCCCCAGCTTGTGACCGAGAACATCGCCGCCGTTCTGCTGAAGGTTGGCCAGCTCAGCTTCGGGGCACTGTCGGTCTATTTTGAGGGTGACCAAGACATCGAACCCTATCTTTCC
Organism: Omphaloscelis lunosa; assembly: GCA_916610215.1. Classification (NCBI taxonomy): domain Eukaryota; kingdom Metazoa; phylum Arthropoda; class Insecta; order Lepidoptera; family Noctuidae; genus Omphaloscelis; species Omphaloscelis lunosa. The sequence goes on from OU744252.1 coordinate 9,497, forward strand.
GAAACACACAACACAATCCATAAACTACACACACACACACACAATATCCTGGTGGGAGGAGACGTAAACGCCTGGAGCCAGTGGTGGGGAAGTGTCTCCGAAAACCACCGTGGAGCGTCGTACAACTCCTTTCTCAATGAGCGGGACCTCCACATCCTCAACATGGGTCAAACACCAACCTTCGAGACCTACAGAGGAGACAGGTGGTGTACGAGCATTGTCGATGTGACGGCATGCAGTCTGTCGCTGCTAGGCAAGGTCGAGGAGTGGCGAGTAGAAAGAAGTCTGACATCATCAGACCACAACGCAATCACCTTCTCGTTGCGCTTAGAAAAGGCTTTGGAACCCTTAAGGCCGATCTCGACGCGCGTCTACAACACCAAGAAGGCTAAGTGGTCCGACTTCTGTGCACACTTCAAGACCCGTCTGGCGGACAGTGACATTACACCAGCCAGAGTCTCGAGCGTCTCGAACCCAGAGGATCTGGAGAAACTCATCACAGAGTACACCCACACCATCCACCGCTCATGCGAGAAAGCGATCCCAAAACTGGGGCCGCCAAAATACGACGCCAAGCCCCCATGGTGGAGTCCTTCTCTAGACCATCTCAAAAAAGACGCCTTGACGAAGAAGAGAAGGATCCGGAATGCAGCCGCAAGTCGGAGACACTTCACCATCCAGGAATACGTGCAGGCCAAAAACAAATACACCACAGCAGCAACGGAAGCAGCCACAGCAAACTGGAAAGAGTTTTGCTCGAAGCAGGACCGTGAGAGTATGTGGGACGGCATCTACAGGGTACTAAGGAAGACAGCCAGAAGACAGGATGACGCCCTCCTGAGAAATACCGAAGGCGAGACGCTCAGCCCCGAGCAGTCAGCGGATCTTCTGGCAAAAACCTTTTACCCCGACGACTCAACGGATGCCGAACAGCCCCACCACAGGAGCCTAAGGAAGCTGGCGGAGGAGAAAAACCCCCGGGGACTGTCTGCCGACGATCCTCCCTTCACGGCCGCGGAGCTGGAAATGGTTCTCCAGAACCAGAACCCGAAAAAAGCCCCCGGTCCCGACGGATTAACAGCAGACATCTGCACTGCGGCAATAAACTGCAATCGGGAGGTGTTCTTAGAGATAGCTAATAGATGCCTGTCGCTGTCACACTTCCCGAAGCAGTGGAAAGTCGCCCATGTGTGTATCCTCCGAAAGCCAGGAAAGGACGACTACACCAGCCCAAAGTCATACAGGCCAATAGGTCTGCTCTCGGTCCTAGGAAAAATCGTCGAGAAACTCCTAGTTGGCAGAATGCAATGGCACTTCCTCCCAACACTCAACCCAAACCAGTTTGGATTCATGCCACAGCGCGGAACCGAGGACGCCCTCTATGCCCTAATGGGGCACCTACGAGCCGAAATCAAAGCCAAAAAAATCGTGCTTTTGATATCATTGGACATAGAGGGGGCCTTCGATAACGCGTGGTGGCCAGCACTCAAGCGACAGATGGTAGTCAAAAACTGTCCTAAAAACATCTACGCTCTCGTCACCTCATACCTGGAAGACCGGAACATAAGGGTCAACTACGCCAGAGCGACTAGTGAGAAAGGTACCACAAAGGGATGCGTCCAAGGCTCAATTGCCGGTCCGACGTTTTGGAACCTGATCCTAGATTCGCTTCTACACAAGATGGCTAGCAAGGGAGTATACTGTCAAGCCTTCGCAGATGACGTTGTCCTGGTTCTCTCGGACCACACGGCCGGTCCCCTGCAGCAATCAGCCAACAACGCGCTAGACACAGTATCGGAATGGGGCGTTCAAAATAAGCTACGTTTCGCCGCGCACAAGACCTATGCGATGGTGTTAACGAGAAAGCTAAAGTACGACGTTCCGGTACTCTACATGTCGGGCACGCGGCTGAACCTGGTCGAGGAGGTAAAGCTGCTGGGTCTCACAATAGATTCCAAACTCACCTTCAACGCGCACGTGTCGGCGATCTGTAAAAAGTCCGCAGACATCTACAAGCAGTTGGCATGTGCGGCAAAGGTGACTTGGGGTCTCAACACAGAGATAATTAGGACAATATACGTGTCTGTGATAGAGCCCATCGTGATGTATGCAGCGAGCGCGTGGGCCCCCGCAGCTGAGAAACTGATGACAAGGAATCAGTTTGACTCACTGCAGAGAGGCTTCGCGCAGAAGATCTGCAAAGCATACCGCACGGTGTCTCTAACATCGGCACTTATTCTGTCAGGTCAACTCCCACTAGATCTCCGGGTAATCGAGGCAGCAACCCTGTTCAAGATCAGAAAGGGCCATTCCCAAGAGTTCATACCACCGGGCCGCGAGCTGGAGTGCAACGTGCCCCACTCCCAAAATCCCCACCCATCGCTACTCACGACAACAGAGTACGCACGCCTAGAGGACTTGACTCCCGAAACCCTGGAAACCCATCAAGTAATCGGTCCCCAAATATACACCGACGGCAGCAAGATAGAGGGGAAAGTTGGCGCTGCCCTAACTTGGTGGGAAAACGGAAAGGAGTCAACGTTCAGCACCTTTGGCCTTGAACCCCACAACTCAGTCTTCCAATCGGAAATGTACGCTCTCTTCAGAGCTGCCGGGATGGCAAGAGAATCCAGGGCGGCCTCCGTAAGCATCTTAAGTGACTCAAGATCGTCGCTTGACCTGCTGCGGAGACCGTCCGTCACTCACCACCTGGCACTTCAAATCAAGAGAAGCGTCCGTGAGACCAGAGAAGAGGGCAGAGAAGTGAGGTTTTTTTGGCTCAAGGCCCATGTGGGAACTGCAGGGAATGAGAGAGCGGACGAGCTGGCCAAGGAGGCAGCCCTTAACAACGCGACAGCCGACTACAACAAGGTGCCCGTATCGTTCGTGAGGAGGAAGATACGGGAAGAGACTATAAAGAAGTGGCAAGCGCGATACGAATCCTCGAGTACAGGAGCGGTCACAAAAGTGTTCTTCCCACACGTCCTAGCGGCAAAAAGAACACTTAGAGACGCAGTTCTCACACCGGTCCACGTACAAGTCCTAACAGGACACGGAGGATTCTCAGCGTATCTCCACCGCTTCCATCTCAAAGATAGTCCCTCGTGCGTCTGTGACCCCAGTTGCGAAGAGACAGTTTGGCACCTGCTCTTCGAATGCCCACGATTCAGTCACGACAGAATAGAGCTGGAAGTAAAGATCGGAACCCAGCTAAGCCAGTCCATACTCCACACCATCATGGGGAGACCGGCTTCCAGAAAACTATTCTTGGCATTCGCGAGCAAAGTCGCCATAGTCGCAGCAGCGGCCAACAAAACGGACGCACCCTTGCGTAGTCGGAACCGACAACCATCAACGACCACAGCAACAACCACACCAAACTCCGCAACAACAACAACAACCACTCAAACCACAACACGTACACCACTCACCACAACACAAACCACACAACGACCAACACCCGTGGTAGCAGCAGCAGCAGCAGCAGCGACAGCACAAGCCAGCCTACAACCAGCACTCAGCTCCATGTCCATCTCGGAGCTCCTGGCATGCGGGAGAGACGGAACGCCTGGCGTCAGACTGCGAGGCGTCGCCCTCTTCATGAACAGAGAAGGAGAGAGGCTAGGCATAAGCTTCTGCGTAGGATCGAGCCGAGCTGGAGCCCGTATACACATCTCACCAGGCCTTGCCGCCCTGATCAACGGAAGCACAACCAAAACGAGCATGAAAGGCAGTAAATACGCCAAACTGCCGCATGTGGAAGTAGCCACTCACCGATGCCGTCTGGTGCGAGTCAAAGGAAAGACGATCGCACTATTCGAGTGGGGAGAGGACACTCCATTTGCCCAAGCAAGCTCACTGCTTCAAAAGATCAGGGAGGTAGGAGAGTACATGGCAGTCACAGCCCGTACCATAAGCATCGACGCAATGATGATCGAGGGGGAAAGAGGAGACGTCGCAGATCGCTTCGGCTGTTTGAAAGCCTCAGAACTCCATGAGGTAGTAGTGTATGAGGACAGAGGGGAAACTCTGAGTTTCCTCAAAGCCCCCAGACACCCAACAGCCAACGCGACGAGCTCCACGTCAGGCTCGATCACTCAAAGCGGATCAGAGAGGGCCCAGCAGAAGGCAGCCGCCGAAAAAGCTGCAAAGGAGCAGTGCAAAACCGCTAGCCCGGAGGACCGAGCCCGGACGAGGAGTCGCCTGAAAGCCTTCGGCACCTTCCTCAACGCACTGCTCCCAAGCACCAGCCACGCATCACCAACAGCTATGGAGAGGTTCTTTAAAAGAAAGGGGAAAGAACCAACACCACAGAAGCCTACGCCTACAAGAGCCGACAAGGGGCAAGTCAGCCCGCCGACCCTCGCAGTTAATATGGGCACCACGGACCACGTAAAGAGTGCGTTCCTCGAGTACGTTGCAATCGTAAGAGCGACCAGAGAGGTCAATCTCACGACATGCAGAAAGATCCTGCAGACCTTCCAGAGGAACACTGAAGGCCTGCTAAGGGTACTACTCGAGGAATCAGAGGCGGCAGTGTACGACAACGTCACATCTCAAGTCATCAAAGGAGAAATGACGGGGTCATACATGGCAGCCTACAGCGCGAAGAACGGTTTCGTGGCCCTGGACAAAGAGGAAACGGAGCGCTCAGGCAAGTTAAAATTCAGCGTCCCAAACGACGACCCGATAGTGGTTACCGCCAAATGTACCAAAATCATGCCGGACGATAAGATCCTTGAAATGGCACAGTCCATTTTGGGGACCTCAGATATCCCGGCATCGCAAGATATTTGGGCGGTACCCAATATCAGGTGGGTCAACGGGGTCCCGGGTTGCGGCAAGACAACCTGGGTGGTGAAAAACTTCGATGGGGAGAAGGACGTCATAGCCACCACGACAACCGAAGCTGCCAAAGATCTCAGGGAGAAGCTTGCGCACCGCTTAGGAGATCGAGTAAAGAGAAAGGTGCGCACTATGGCCTCAATCTTAGCCAACGGGTTCAGAAAGGAAGAGAAATACTACCGTCTCACGGTAGACGAGGCTCTTATGAACCATTTTGGGGCCATAGTTATGGCAGTAAAGTTGTCTGGAGCAAGCGAAATTGTCCTCATCGGAGACGTAAACCAGCTTCCTTTTCTGGACAGACAGAACCTATTCAACTTAAGGTACACCCGTCCAGACTCGGTGGCTGGTATCACCCAGGAGCTGCTTTGCACACATCGCAATCCGATGAATGTGGCCTTTGCACTGAGCGAGGTATACTCCGGTATATACTCCTCCAAGTCGTCGCTGTCGCGGGTCCACTCCTTGAGAGTGGAAGGTTACACAGGAGCGCATATACCGAGCACCGCTCAAAACACCCTGTTCCTGGTTCATACGCAAGAAGAAAAAGCTACTCTTGTGAGCCAGGGGTACGGGTCCGGTGAAGGGTCGCGCGCACTGACCATCCACGAGGCTCAGGGGCTGACCTACGACAGCGTAATCATCATCAATACGAAGTCCAGGAGACTCCAGGTCCACGAAAGCATCTCCCACGCGGTGGTGGCGTTGTCGAGACATACTGTCAGTTGCGTCTACTACTCCGACGACGCCGATGACGCCATAGGCCGCTTTGCGAAGAGGGCGATGGATGCGCCTACTAAAATGGTCATCGAATACAACCTTAAGATGGCCATGAAACATCGAGACGCAGCAGTCGTGGAAGCCCTGCTCGGGCTAGCAAAATCCCTGGTCGTGACATCCCGCTTCAAATAATACTCCACAACCATATCCATACTCCAAACATTTCAACACTAACCAATCCCAACCCTCCACGAACCACCAAAATGGAATTTTGTAAAACTTCATGGCAGAGTGAGTCTGTCATGCTCACGTAAATGTCCCGCCGATGGTGGCGTTGTACATCTGGTCAATCGGCTCCCTAAAAAATGGTTGAGCTGAAGGGCGCGGATGTGTACGTCATTTCCGTGAACGGAAGCCGTCGCCTGGGGCTGGTCGGCTTGCACTGCCATGAAGTTCCAATCATAATAATAAATGTTATAAAATTAAGTTCGCATGAAAATAATAATAAAAAATATATATATATATATATATAAAAAAGCAATTTATATATATAAAACAATTGCATGTGTAGTGTATAATTAAAAAAAAAAAAAAAAAAAAAAAAAAATTAAAAAAAATTAAAAAAAAAAATTAAAAAAAAAAAAAAAACGGATGGACTCACATAGTTTTAAGTAGTAGATAAGCTGTAGCCCGAAGATGGAACGGCAATTGCATTTATAAAAAACAAGTAGATAAAAAAAAAAAAAAAAAGAACGTAAACAAAAGCACGGACCACCATGTCTGTGGATTTATTGTAAGGAAGGAGTGTGGTTTTAGCCGGTAAGAGTCCGGCACTGCCCAGACTGGCTCATTTGTGAGTTAGTCTGGGCGTCCATGAGGATTTCCCACTCCTGCCGGAAAAAAAAAAAAAAAAAAAAAAAAAACTAACAAAACCTAACATATCCTAACCTAACCTAACCTAACCTAACCTAACCTAACCTAACCTAACCTAACCTAACCTAACCTAACCTAACCTAACCTAACCTAACCTAACCTAACCTAACCTAACCTAACCTAACCTAACCTAACCTAACCTAACCTAACCTAACCTAACCTAACCTAACCTAACCTAACCTAACCTAACCTAACCTAACCTAACCTAACCTAACCTAACCTAACCTAACCTAACCAGTATCCGTTCTAAGACGACACGACTAACATCAGCTCCGCGCAATAAATTCACGAAAAATAGACGCGTTGAGCTACGTGTGTAAAAAGTGTTCCAGTGTGTTAGTGAAGTGACGAAGAGCCGGGATTATTGTGGGCAACATCCTACGTCATCAGGTTGCGGAGCAGAACCCTCATAACTTTAGGGGTTAATAACTCAGTAAAGGTTAGTGGAGTCGCTTTGCCTACAATTGTGCAGAAGACCGCCAGATAGGCCTATCCATCGGCACCAAGAACAGTGAAATCGGATCACGGACCAGGGAGCTATCAGGTACCAAATTTCGCCAAAAACACGTGGTTTGAGGTTAGAATAACCTTACATTTACCACCACGTGCTTTCATACACGAGGCGTGACGCACGTACAGCCATCCCTGGAGACTCCGAAGCCGGCCGAGGAATCATCTTAAGGTCTGCAGGCCAGCGTGACGACTCCACAACGAACCACCAGGTAAGCCCTGAAGGAACTCCTTACCCCTTTAACCTACCCCCCCCCGAGTTTGGGCTCATTCAACTTGGAATACCAAGTCCTAGCCACAGCCACCGGGCCACCCTTCATCCCCATCTCACCCCCCACTCAACACCTCCCCCCACACCTTTAGTACCATCCTACCCCCTCTACCTTGAGGCACCCCCCTCCACGAACGTCCAAGTACGTCCCCCCAACCCCTTCACCCCCCCTAACATCCCCACGGGACAGACCCCCCCCCCAACCCCTCTCACCCCCCCTAACCTCCCCGCGAGACCCTCTCCCCCCCGACCCCCTCTCAGGGCTACCTCACCCCCCCTTGGCCTAACTCCGTAACCGTTGGAGCTACAAAGCCGAGTTTGGGCTCAATTGAAAGGGCATCAAAAGCTCCTTCAATTGGCCCCGTCAGATTTCTACATTTTTGCCCACAATCGAAGAAACCACTCATCAACTTCGGAAACACCACGGGACACCACCATCAACACACACCAGGACTCACACCATCCGAGTTCCCGAACTCTGACCACCGAGTTCGGAAAGCAGATCGGGCTCCTCACTGGACAGCGGAAGCAGACCATCAGCTGAAGCAACCGTGAGTTCTTAGTTCCAAAAACAAAAAAAAAAAAAAAAAAAAAACAAAAAAAAAAAAAAACATAAAAAAAAAAAACAACACCGTTAACTACCTCAAATTGTTATTCTTGTAAATTATTAAATTATATTAAGTTACTTATAAGTACACATCAATAATGTCTTCAAAATCATCCACCCGCAAGCCGACCATGGAAACCGTCTCCAAGGTGTCCAAGTCCCTCAGGGAGAAAGTTCTAAAAAATACTGCCAAGTCCGTAGCATCAGAAAAGGCGGCGTGTCCATCAGAGCCGCCCAAGGTGCCGAAGGCGACATCGGAGCCGGGTTCAGCCGGCTCGTTACCACCGTCAGTCGCCTCAACCAACTTCTCCGAGATTCCAGCCGCAGAGTGCACAAGAGTCTCGGAGGTTGTTATTCAATGGGAGCAGTGCGGTATCTCCCCCCCCCGTCAGATCATCTCAGACGAGGAAAGTTCGGTCGCGTCTTCCGCGGGTCAGTCAAACCGACCCGAGCGGCAGAGCCTCCTGTACCGAACACCGAGAAGGGGGACAGGAGTGGAGATGGACCTCGCTACAAGGGAAGCGAACGAGCTCCTGCAACGAGGTAAGGACGCGCTGGAGGCTGCGGGGAATATGCGGAGGGAATGTAAGACCTCAGCCCACGAGTGTCTCCAGGGCCTGTACGAGACAGTCCTCTCCCTTGCCGACTCCAGAGCCCGCCACAAATACAACCTCGAGAAGGAGCGCTCTCGACACGCACAAGAGCTTGTGCGGGTCGAGAGAGCTCACTCTCGGGAGTTGATGGCGTTCAAGGTCGAGCTCTCCCTGATGAGATCGGATCTCACTGACACAAATAGGGAGGCCAAGGGCATTAGGGAATGGCTGGGCCATGAGACCCTTGAAGCCTTCAAGGGAATCAAGGAGGCCAAAGACGAAATTAAGGCGGCGAGCCTTAAAAACATCCAGGAGCATGAGAGGACCAGGCTGTTAGGAGACAGAGCACCGGGGAATTCAAACTGGGATTCCATGGGTGAAGGTCTCAAACGCCTCGACACTAATCTCACCAGCGTGTCCAACCAGCTAGACGTGCTCCAAAAGGTGATAGACAACATCAAAGCCGACCTGACACAGCCAAAAGATGACGATACCAGCAGCCGGACGTCGGAGACGGGCGTGCTGACTACCATCATCTTCGAAGAGGGTGTCAAAAAATTACAGGCCCTCATCCAAGATATGACCAAATCACCAAAGACACCTCCCCCACCACCACCAGCACCACAACAAAACATCAAGGAACAACTGCAACCAATAGCAGAGAGACTGGAGATCGTTTCGGCGGACATCCGAGTGCTGCGAGACCGCGAACAGCCAACTCAGGCGCCGACAGGGCCCAGCCTGGATGCGGAACTCGCAGTTGTGGAAGTAAAAAAGACTCTCCAGTCTATAGAGAAAGGGGTAGCAGACCTGGGCAGAGCGGACAGACCACCGCTGCCACATCAAGGGCCAAAAACCTTTGCCCAGGTTGCCAACACGCCAAAGCCCCCGAAACCGAACACTTCTCAACCCAACCACACCCTGATCGTCTCGTCGACAGATCCCCGACACACTGGGGATAACGTGATCGAGAGGATCAGGACAGCCCTGGACCTTAAGAAGAGCGGAGCCCGTGTGGATACGGTCCGTAAGGCGCGGAACCAGAAAGTGGTCCTGAGGTGCGCCAGTAAATCGGACCTAAATCTGGTGAAAGCCCAATTTAAATCCAGCGGCGGGCTCAAGGTTCAGGAGCCCAAACCACAAAACCCCTTGGTATGCATCAAAGGCGTAATGTCCAGCTACAGCGACGGGGAGATCGTCGATCTTCTCAAGGTGCAGAACAAGGACGTTCTGCAAAACGTCGCTGTAGATGAACAGACCGCCAGGGTGCGTTACAGAAAGCGCGCGCGTAACAACCTCGAGTGCCATCCCGTTCTGGAGGTATCGCCGAAGCTCTGGCTGACCCTCACACAAGCGCGGAAGGTGCACGTGGGTATAAAGCGGTGCCCAATTGAGGACCAGTCCCCTCTAGTTCAGTGCTCTAAGTGCCAAGGATATGGTCATAACAAGTCCATATGCAAGGCTGAAAAAGAGACGTGTAGCTACTGCAGTGGCTCACACAACGGAAGGGACTGTCCCATTAGGGCGGACGGCCTACAACCCACTTGCACCAACTGCAAGTTAGCCCAGAAGACGGGAAGCGACCTGGCACACACGGCGTACAGCGAAGACTGCCAGGAACGCCACAAATGGGACAGCATAGCGAGATCGCGCGTCACCTACTGCTAAGGGCGACCAAGACAACACACCACAACCAGTCACCCTCCATAACTCAACTAGACCGACAGCGAGATTACCGTTCATCCAGGTGAATCTCCAACGCTCCAAGTTGGCCACAAACGAACTACATCTGGCGGCTCAGGCCAAGGGATTTTCTGTAGCACTAGTCCAAGAACCCTACGTAGGAAGGACTGGTGTTATGAAACAAAGCCCAGGCACCCAAGTCATCCAGTGCAGCCTCAACCGCCAAAAACCAGTAAAAGCAGCGATCGTCATCTTCGGCAGCAAAATAGAGGTCATTCATGACCCTCAGCTTGTTACCGAGAATATCGCTGCCGTACTGCTGAAGGTGGGCCAACTTCGTCTGGGGGTGTTATCGGTCTATTTCGAGGGTGACCAAGAAATAGAACCTTATATAACCACTACACAGAACACCATCAACAAACTACACACAAAAAACATTCTGGTGGGGGGAGATATAAACGCCTGGAGCCAGTGGTGGGGAAGTATTTCCGAAAACCATCGCGGGGCGGCGTACAACTCTTTCCTCAACGAGAGGGATCTCCAGATCCTTAACACTGGTCAAACGCCGACGTTTGAGACATACAGAGGAGACAAGTGGTGTACCAGCATCGTTGACGTGACGGCCTGCAGCCTGCCGCTGCTGGGTAAGATCGATGACTGGCGGGTGGAAAGGAGCCTCACGTCTTCGGACCACAATTCCATCACCTTCTTTCTGCGCCTAGAAAAGGCCTTAGAACCTCTAAGGCCAATCACGACGCGTAGATACAATACTAAGAAGGCCAAGTGGTCCGAATTCACCACACACCTCAAGACCACCCTGGCGGAAAGTCATATCACACAAGCCAGTGTCTCAAGCGTCTCAAACCCAGAAGATCTGGAGACAATCATAACAGATTACACAACATTCATCCACAACTCATGCGAGGAAGCGATCCCAAAACTGGGGTCGCCAAAACACAACCACAATCCTATATGGTGGACTCCAACTCTAGATCGTCTGAAGAGAGATATGATGACGAAAAAGAGGAGAATCCGGAACGCAGCCGCAAGTCGGAGACAGTTCACCATACAGGAATACGTCACATCCAAAAACAAGTACATAACATCTGCTGAGGAAGCGGCCACTACAAGTTGGAAAGAGTTCTGCTCCAAACAAGACCGAGAGAGCATGTGGGACGGCATTTACAGAGTCCTAAGGAAGACAGCTAGAAGACAGGAAGACACCCTCCTGAGAAATACCGCAGGCTACACTCTTAGCCCGGAACAATCAGCGGATCTTCTAGCAAAGACGTTCTACCCTGACGACTCAACAGAAGCCGAACTGCCGTACCACACGACACTTAGGAGACTGGCTGAGGAGGAAACACCTCAAGGATTGTCAGCCGATGATCCACCTTTCACTGCCGCGGAGCTGGAAATGGTTCTCCAGAACCAGAATCCGAAGAAAGCTCCCGGCCCGGATGGATTGACGGCTGACATCTGCACAGTGGCAATAAACTGCGACAGGGAATTGTTCCTAGCGATGGCCAACAAGTGCCTGTCGCTGTCACACTTCCCTGTACAGTGGAAAGCCGCCCACGTGTGCATTCTCCGTAAGCCAGGAAAAGACGACTATACGAACCCTAAATCGTACAGACCAATAGGGCTGTTATCGGTTCTGGGGAAAATAGTCGAAAAACTCCTAGTCGGCCGACTTCAATGGCACTTCCTACCCACACTAAACACCAACCAGTACGGATTCACGCCACAGCGTGGCACCGAGGACGCCCTCTACGCCCTAATGGGGCACGTTCGTGCCGAAATCAAAGCTAAAAAGATCGTGCTTTTGGTTTCATTGGACATAGAGGGGGCCTTCGATAACGCGTGGTGGCCAGCACTAAAGAGACAGATGGTGGTAAAACACTGTCCGAATAACATTTACCAACTAGTCACGTCATAACTGGAAGACCGGATCATCAGGGTCAACTATGCCAGAGCGTCTAGCGAGAAGGGTACCACGAAAGGATGCGTCCAGGGCTCAATAGCCGGCCCGACGTTTTGGAACCTTATCCTAGACTCACTCCTACACAAAATGGCTAGTAAAGGGGTATTCTGCCAGGCCTTTGCAGATGACGTCGTCCTGGTCTTCTCAAACTTCTCCACCGGACCTCTACAGCGTTCAGCGAACGAAACGCTGGAAGTAGTATCGGAATGGGGCGTCCGCAATAAGCTGCGTTTCGCCGCGCATAAAACAAATGCGATGGTGCTGACGAAAAAGCTAAAGTACGACGTTCCGATACTCCATATGTCTGGTACGCGGCTGAACCTAGTCCAAGAGGTCAAGCTGCTGGGACTCTTAATCGACGCCAAACTTACCTTCAACGCACACGTGACGGCTACTTGTAAAAAAGCCGCAGATATCTACAAACAACTAGCGTGTGCGGCGAGGGTGAGCTGGGGCCTCAACAGAGAAGTGATCAGGACGATCTACGTGTCGGTGATAGAGCCTATCGTGATGTACGCAGCGAGTGCGTGGGAGCCAGCAGCAGGAAAACTGATGACAAGGAATCAGTTTGAGTCGCTGCAAAGAGGCTTCGCGCAGAAGATCTGCAAAGCGTACCGCACGGTATCTCTAACATCGGCGCTAATTCTGTCAGGTCAATTGCCCCTAGACCTCCGGGTATTGGAGGCAGCGTCCCTATTCAAAATCAAAAAGGGACACTCAAGTGACTTCTTACCGCCGGGTTGCGAGCTGGAAAGAAATGTACACCACTCCAAAAACCCCCACCCAGCGGAACTCACCATAACAGAATACGTACGACTAGAGGACTCGACTCCCGGAAGCCAGGAACAACACCACCTAATCGGGCCCCAAATCTACACCGATGGCAGCAAGATCGAGGGGAAAGTAGGAGCTGCCCTTACCTGGTGGGAAAACGGCAAGGAGTCCAAGTTCAGTACGTATGGCCTAGAGCCCCACAACACGGTCTTCCAATCGGAAATGTACGCTCTCACCGAAGCTGTCAGGATGGTAAGAGAATCCAGCGCGGCCTCTGTAAGCATTCTGAGTGACTCAAGGTCGTCACTCGACTTGCTGAGGAGTCCGTCTGCCACTCACCACCTGGCACTCCAGATAAAGAGAAGCGTCCGTAAGATCCGAGAGGAAGGTCGAAGCGTGGGGTTCTTTTGGATAAAGGCCCACGTGGGAACCGCCGGGAACGAGAGAGCGGACGAGCTGGCCAAGGAGGCAGCTCTAAACAAAACAACACCGGACTACAACAAAGTCCCCGTATCGTTCGTCAGAAAGAAGATACGGGAGGGGACTATCAAGAAGTGGCAAGCGCGTTACGAATCCTCGAGTACAGGAGCGGTCACAAAAGTGTTCTTCCCAGACGTCCTAGCGGCGAAAAGAACACTCAGAGACTCAGTCCTGACACCGCTCCATGTACAGATCCTTACAGGACATGGAGGGTTCTCAGCGTATCTCCACCGCTTCCATCTAAAAGATAGTCCCTCGTGTGTCTGTGACCCAAGCTGCGACGAGACAGTATGGCACCTGCTCTTCGAGTGCCCGAGATTCTGCCAAGACAGAATGGAGCTGGAACAAAAGATCGACATCCAGCTTAGCCAGTCCATACTCCACACCATCATGGGGAGACCGGCTACAAGGACACCATTCTTGGCATTCGCGAGCAAGGTCGCCCTAGTCGCGGCGAAGGCCAACAAGTCGGACACTAGCACCTCAAGGAGGACCACACCACCATCTGTCCTAACACCAATCCCAAGTACTGACACATCAACACCAACAATAACCTCAACAACGACAACAATGTCTAATACGCAATTGACAAACACCACTAACACACAAATGACAACAACCACTGCATCAAGAACAACAATGACAACTCACCCACTAACAATAATTACATCTACAACAACAACCACTACCAACACACAAAGGACCGCACAAAACACACGCATCATAACACGTACCGTTACACAAGTCACACATATAAACACAAACACACAACCGGAGACAGTCGCGGCAACAGCAGAAGCCAGCCCACAGTCGGCTCCAAGTACCATGCCCATCACACAATTTCTGGCATGCGGAGGAGGCGGAACACCAAGCGTCCGACTGCGAGGAGTCGCTCTGTTCATGAACAGAGAGGCAGAGAGACTGGGTCTTAGCTTCTGCGTAGGGTCAAGCCGAGTAGGAGGCAAAGTCCACATTTCGCCGGGCCTTGCAGCCCTGATCAACGGGAGTACCACAAAAACGAGCATGAGAGGCAGCAAGTACGCCGCGCTGCCCCAAGTGGAGGTCGCCTCATACCGATGCCGATTAGTGCGATCCAAAGGGAAGACCATCGCGCTACTTGAGTGGAGAGAGGAGACCCCATTTGCTCAAGCGAGCTCAATACTCCAAGCGATCAGGGAGGCAGGAGAACACACGCCACTCACACCCCGAACCATAAGCGTGGACGCTATGGCGATAGGTACGGACAGAGGGGACGTCGCAGACCGCTTCGGCTGTTTGAGAGCCTCAGAACAGCATGAGGTAGTGGTCTATGAGGACAGAGGGGAAACTTTAAGTTTCCTCAAAGCCCCTCGAGACCCCACAGCAAAAACGACGAGCTCCACTACACCCGACAGCCAGTCCACTCTAAGCGGTTCGGAGAGGGCCCAACAAAAGGCAGCCACCGAAAGGGCCGAAAAGGAAAAGGGCCAATACACCAGCCCCGAGGACCGAGACCGCTCGAGGAGTCGCCTTAAGAGCTTCGGCACTTTCCTCAGAGCACTGCTCCCAAACCACAACACATCAACTGCAAAACAGGAGACAGCGGTGGAGAGGTTCTTCAATAAAAAGCCCAAAGAACCTAAGGAACCAAAACTCTTACCAACCAGAGCTGACAAAGGGCAAGTCAGCCCTCCCACCCCTGCGATGAGTTCAGGTACCACAGACCACGTGAGGAGCGCCTTCCTTGAGTATGTAGCGATCGTGAGAGCGACCAAGCAGGTCAACCTCACGACATGCAGTAAAATCTGGCAGACCTTCCAACTAAACTCAGAAGGTCTACTAAGAGTACTACTCAAGGAGGCAGGAGCAGCCATATACGACAACGCCACATCCCAAGTTATCGCTGGGGAAATGGAGGGGTCGTATATGGCAGCCTACAGCGAGGAAAGTGGTTTCGTGGCCCTGGATGAGCAGGAAACGGAGCGAAGGGGTAAGACAACCTTCAACACCACAGGAGAGAGCCCGATAGTGGTTACCGCCAAATGTACCAAGATAATGCTGGATGATAAGATTCTCGAAATGGCGAAATCTATTTCGGGGACTTCAGAAGACCTAGCACCACAGGAAGTTTGGGCGGTACCCAGTATCAGGTGGGTGAATGGAGTGCCGGGTTGCGGCAAAACAACGTGGGTGGTGAAAGAATTCGACGAAGAAAGGGACGTCGTAGCTACCACAACGACCGAAGCTGCCAAGGATCTCAGAGAGAAGTTGGAGCCGCGCTTAGGAGATCGCGTCAAAACAAGAGTACGCACTATGGCCTCAATCCTAGCGAACGGGTTCAAGAGTAATGAGAAATGCAACCGTCTCACGGTAGATGAAGCACTCATGAACCACTTTGGGGCTATAGTCATGGCAGTAAGGTTGTCTGGTGCAAGCGAGGTGGTCCTAATTGGAGACGTTAACCAGCTACCATTTCTGGACAGAGAGAACCTTTTTCAACTAAGGTATACCCGTCCAAACCTGGTGGCTGGCATCACCCAGGAGTTGTTGTGTACGCACCGCAACCCGATGGATGTGGCGTTCACACTAAGCGAGATATACTCAGGTATATACTCGTCTAAGTCATCACCATCGCAGATTCACTCCCTGAAGGTGGAAGGTTACACAGGTGCGCAAATACCGAGTACCGCCCCAAAAACCCTATTCTTGGTTCACACGCAAGAGGAGAAAGCTTCCCTCAGTAACCAAGGATATGGGTCTGGCGAAGGGTCGCGCACCCTAACCATACACGAAGCTCAGGGATTGACCTACGAGAACGTCATTATCATAAACACCAAAAAAAGGAGGCTCCAAATCCACGACAGTGTATCTCACGCAGTAGTGGCGGTGTCGAGACATACGGTCAGCTGCGTCTATTACACCGATGACGCCGACGACGCCACAGGCAGGTTTGCGAGGAGAGCGATGGATGCGCCGACTAAAATGGTCATCGAGTACAACTTAAAGATGGCCATGCAGCATCGAGACGCCGCGGTCGTGGAAGCCTTGCTCCGAGTAACGAAGACCATGGTCGGTAGCGGAGCCACCTCAATCCCATAAATCCCAACATCCTCATCCCCAAGTCACCCAAGCATCCAATATTAAAATAGATTAAAACAGTGTAACATAGCTCATAAGTAATAGGTTAATTAAAGTAGTAGTCTTAATTGAAAACATACAAAAAAAAAAAAAAAAAAAAAAAAAAAAAAAAAAAAAAAAAAAAAAAAAAAAAAAAAAAAAAAAAAAAAAAAAAATATAAAAAAAAAAAATTAAAAAAAAAGGAACTAAGAACCACGTAGATTTTAAGTCTAGTTAAGGGTCAAGAATCTAATTAATAAGTCAAATATATAAATCAGAAAAATCTTTCCAAATAAAAAAGGGCGCGGACGCTTAAGTCTGCGGTAGTTTTATATACAAAAAAAAAAAAAAAAAAAAAAAAACCTAACCTAACCTAACCTAACCTAACCTAACCTAACCTAACCTAACCTAACCTAACCTAACCTAACCTAACCTAACCTAACCTAACCTAACCTAACCTAACCTAACCGGTTATAACTTTGCATCCAGGTGACGCATTCTGAAGCTGTTTTCAGCAGATTTGATCTTAAATAGGCTCCGTCCTACGTTCTGACTAATTTAAATTGACAAAAGCGAGAAAAAAAAAAAATTCCCCACCCGCCCACCCTGTTATATATAAGGAAGGTGGACTGGGTCTTTCGGCGAAAAATTTTCATTCGGGATTTACTTCCTTAATAATTGTACAATCCTTAAAACCGATTTTATAGAGTGTTGACGCCCATTTTGTACAAAATTAAGTAGGGATATAAACAATTTGACGAAAATTTTATTTAATCTTATATATTTTAATTAGCAGGACTAAGTCCCATATAAGGACCTATTTTACCCATAAAAATCATCATATATACACGTTATTAGTTTATTTTACCGACTGCATCCCCCCTTTACAGGGATCAGTCCGTACGTGTCCCCCGACCAACAAGCATATTCTCGTGATGTTAGGCATCAGGACCCCGCTGACCAAGGCGAAGGCCGCGGAAGAGAGGGTGGACGTGGAGGCATGCCCAGTACAGGAAGGCACTTCAGTGCGGCGTAGTATTGGCGAGTGGGAGGCAGAGAAACACAAATCGGGGCAGTCTCGCAAACCCCCAACACCTCCAAAAGTGATACCTGCCACCACTCCTCCAAAGAAGACACTCGTGCCCACTCCACCCAAACAACTCAAAATTAAATCTCTTGCCACCCAGCGGGTAAGATCCGACACCTACGAGCTGCCAGGAAAGGCCCTGGAGAGTCCACCTCGGGAAGGGCCACCCGTGAGATACATAAACAGAACCACGGAGGCAAAGGCGTGTCTCACCAGCGCCAAGCTTCAACTGGACAGCTCGAGGAATCTTAAAAAAGAAATAAAAGATGCCCTAACTAAAGCCGTAGACCGGCTATACCAGCTGGTCAAGGAGGGAGAAAGTGAGAGGGCCAAAACACCGACAGAGGCAGTCGAACCCGAGAAAGCCCCCAAGGACCTGACACCGGCTCCCAGTGCACCGACAGAGCTCATGTTGCGGCTCATGGAGAACCTCCGGCAACATAATAAGGCGCTGGAGGAATGCCAGCTGCAAACGCGAGCCCTGTCGGAGCACCTACAACAGGCACCTCGCTTTGTCGCGGGCCAGGGACCCTCGTTCGCGGAAATGGCCGCCGTCCCGAAGCAGCATATCCAAGCGCCTCTTCACTCGATGATCGTATCATCAGTCGATGACAAGGATACGGGTGAAGAGGTGATTGAGAAGCTAAGGACGGCAGTAGATGCCAGGAACGAGGGCACCAGGGTGGAGAGGTTGCGGAAGGCGAGGGACCAGAAGGTGGTGGTCGGTTTCAGGACCAGGGAGGAACTGACTCGGGTGACGGAGAAAATAAAGAGGGCGGGAAACCTCGTGGTGGAGGAGGTTAAAAACAAAGACCCGCTCATCATCATCATGGACGTTCTCTCCTGTCACTCAGATGTAGAGGTCATCGAGTCGCTGCAGCGACAGAACACCCACCTGATCGGGGACCTCCCTGCAGATGATGTGAAGATGGGGGTCAAGTACCGTCGTAGGACGAGGAACCCCCATACGTCTCACATCATCATGCAGGTGTCCCCTTCGGTCTGGCAGAGGCTGACGCACGCGGGCCGAGTGCACATCGACCTGCAGAGGGTGCGAGTGCTGGACCAATCGCCACTGATCCAGTGCACCCGCTGCTTGCGATACGGTCACGGCCGTAAATTGTGCACGGAGCCCGAAGACCTCTGCACGCACTGCGGTGACCCCCATCTGAGGGTCGACTGCCCCTCGCGGCTGGCGGCAGAGGCGCCGAAATGCAAAAATTGCGTTTCCGCTAAGCTGAGCCACACGGAGCACAACGCCTTCGACAGCCAGTGCCCAACCCGTCTCAAGTGGGACGGATTGGCGCGGCTGTCGGTGGCGTATTGCTAAGGGCGAGCCAGCGGAAACAGGAAACGACTCATCCAGGGATTCCCGAATGCACTCGAGAGCCCGTAAGGATTACCGGGTAATCCAAGCGAATCTGCAAAGGAAGAACCTAGCAACCCAAGAACTCATGATCGTGGCTAGTGAGCGGAGGGTTGCGTTTGCACTGCTCCAGGAGCCGTATGTGGGCGGGGTTAGAAGGATGCGAGACTACCGGGGAGCGAGAGTCTACCAGTGCGCTGAACAAGGAGATGGAACTGTGAAGGCGGCAATAGCCGTCTTCGATCACGACCTTGACGTAACACAGTGTCCGAAACTCACCACCAACAACATCGTGGTGGTGAGGATCCGTACCAGCGCCTGGGAAATTGCAGTAGTCTCGTTCTACTTCGAACCAGACCAGCCCATACAGCCATACCTGGAGCAACTTTTGCAGATTCGCGAGGAAATAGGCCCCACTAGGATGATCATTGGTGGCGACGCCAATGCCAAAAGCACCTGGTGGGGTAGCCTGGTAACTGACACAAAGGGGGAGGAAATGTCGGGAACCCTGGAAGACATGTGCCTGCAGGTGCTCAACGTCGGCAACACTCCGACCTTCGACACCGTCAGAGGTAACACCTTGTACAGCAGCTTCGTTGATGTAACAGCCTGCTCAGCGGAGCTGCTGGACTTGGTGGAGGACTGGCGGGTCGAAGAAGGCCTCACGAGCTCGGACCACAACGGTATAGTATTTAAAATAAATCTTCAAAAATCTAAAGGAATTAGCGTTAACAGGACCACAAGAATCTATAACACAAAGAAAGCAAATTGGAGTCAATTTCATTCGAAATTGGCCCAATTAAAAGCTGAAGCAAATATAAATTTAACAGAAATTGGCAAAATTAAAAACAAAATAGAATTAGAACAGAAAGTAAACATATACATATCCAAAATTAAAGAATCTTGTGAAGATACATTAGATAAAATTAAAACCAACACTCAACTTACTATACCGTGGTGGTCCAAAAAGTTCGCCGAGTTGAGGTCGGAGGTGAACACGCTGAGGCGTCGCATTCGATGCGCCGCGCCGGTCCGAAGGCAAAAAGTCGTCGATGAGTACCTGCAAGCAAAAGCAAAATACGAGTCACTGGCAAAAAAGGCGCAAACAGAAGGATGGAAGGGCTTCTGTCAAAAACAGGACAGGGAAGGAATGTGGGAGGGGATTTACAGGGTCATAGGACGGACCGCCAAAAGACAGGAGGACCTGCCGTTGGTGAAGGACGGAGTGCCACTGAGTGCACAGGAATCGGCTCAGCTGCTGGCCGAGACCTTCTACCCGGAAGACCTAGAGGAGGGTGAAAATGCTGACCACCGCCGGACACGTGAAGCGGCCTGTCGTGTAAACGACTGGGCGCATGATGAACAACATGACCCACCGTTTACACTTCAGGAGCTGAAAACCGCGGTGGAAAGCTTCAACCCGAAGAAGGCACCCGGGGCAGACGGTCTCACAGCCGATATCTGTGCCCAAGCAATTTCCCGGGACCCAGGGATGTTCCTTGCACTGGCCAACAAGTGCCTGGAGCAAGGACATTTCCCTGGGGCCTGGAAAGTGGCCACGGTAGTAGTCCTCCGTAAACCCGGCAAGGAATCCTACACCGCCCCTAAATCGTACAGGCCAATCGGCCTCCTACCAGTCCTAGGCAAAATCCTGGAGAAACTGTTGGTTGCAAGGCTGAAGTGGCACCTAATCCCGCGGCTCAGTACTCGCCAGTTTGGTTTCATGCCACAGAGGAGCACAGAGGACTCCCTCTACACCATGATACAACATATCAAAGGGAAGCTGAGTGAAAAGAAGCTGATCACTGTTGTATCACTGGACATAGAGGGAGCCTTCGATAGCGCATGGTGGCCGGCTATCAGGACCAGACTGGCTGAGGAAAAGTGCCCGGTCAATCTTAGGAGGCTGCTGGACAGCTATTTGACTGGTAGGAGTGTCAGACTCCGATACGCTGGTGCCGAGTGTCGGAGAAATACGAATAAGGGGTGTGTGCAGGGGTCCATTGGCGGTCCGATCCTGTGGAACTTGATCCTCGACCCCCTCTTAAAGGGGCTGGAAGAGCGAGGCGTCCACTGCCAGGCGTTCGCCGATGACGTGGTGATGATCTTCGACGGTGAGACAGCATTGGAAGTCCAGGGGCAGGCCAATGCCGCCCTCGAGTATGTTCGGGTGTGGGGCATCCGAAATAAGCTGAAGTTTGCACCTCAAAAAACTTGTGCAATGGTGATAACCAAGAAACTTAAGTACGATGTCCCACTCCTGAGCATGGGCGGGGTAAACATTGGTATGTCTAAGGAAATCAAAATACTAGGGCTCACCGTCGACCACCAGCTCACTTTCAACTCCCATGTCGCAAACGTTTGCAGAAAAGCTGTTAACATTTATAAGCAGCTGGCACGTGCGGCAAAAGTGAGCTGGGGCCTTCACGCGGAGATCATCCACACGATATACACGGCAGCAGTGGAGCCGGTAATCTTGTACGCGGCAAGCGCCTGGGCGCCGGCTGCGAAAAAGATCGGAGTGCAGAAAAGCCTCAACACGGTCCAACGTGGATTCGCGCAGAAGCTCTGTAAGTCCTACCGCACCGTTTCGCTGAACGCGTCCCTGGTGCTGGCCGGGATACTCCCACTCGACCTCCGAATACAGGAAGCAGCCGCTCTGTATGAGGCGAAGAGAGGGGTGCCACGGCCGGCACTTGCAGGTAGGGAGGTGGAGCGGGTGGTGGCATTTGCAGAGACTCCGCACCCGGCGAAGCATGTGGCCATGGAGTTCGTGTGCCTGGAAGACCGGACGCTTGTGGACACCCACAATTCCCAAGCAGTCAGGTTCTTTACGGACGGCAGCAAGATTGCGGGCAAGGTCGGAGCAGCGCTGTCACTCTGGAACAGTGATGCCGAGATCAAGTCCGTAAAGCTTAGCCTGCCGCCGTACTGCACGGTCTACCAGGCGGAACTTCTGGCCATATGCGTAGCCACGCGCGAAATCCTCAAGCGCAAAGAGGGAACCTTCGGTATCTATAGTGACTCAATGGCCGCACTACAAACAGTCACAAACCAAGGCTCCCTCCACGCACTGGCCGTGGAGGCGAGGGCGAACGTTGCCGTGGCTTTATCCCAGAGCAAAGATGTATCCTTGTTCTGGGTAAAGGCACACGTAGGGCTCGAAGGCAACGAGCGCGCCGACCACCTCGCGAAAGAAGCTGCACTCCGGTCCAGGAAGAGGCCGGACTACGACCGCTGCCCGGTTTCATTCGTCAAGCGGCAGATCCGAATGGTGTCGCTTGACGAATGGAACCGGAGATACAAGAATGGCGAAACAGCCTCCGTCACAAAGATGTTCCTCCCAGATGCGATAGATGCCTACAAAATAGTTAGCAAACTTAAGCCAACCGGAGTACTTACACAGATTTTGACGGGGCATGGTGGGTTCTCCGAATACCTGCACCGCTTTAAGCGCAAGGCAAACCCATCGTGCATCTGTGAGCCGAATGCGCTCGAATCTATCCCTCATATTTTGATGGAATGCCCTGCATACGGAACGGAGCGACTGAATGTGGAGTTGGAATTGGAGACAGAGATAAATACGAATAATATAAGCAAATTGATGATAGATAGAAAGCTTCGAAAAATTTTATTGGAATACTGCACAAGAATAGCTACAAAAGTAATTAAAAGAAATAAAGAAGTATAAACCTATGCTTTTAATATATAAGTTTATATACAGACAAAGCATAGAATAAATAATTAGATACTCAAGACGAAATAAAATATAAATACAAGACAATTAATAAAAACCACAGATAAAAAACAATTAATACTCGTAAAAGCCCTTCTAAAATACTGTAAAATAAAAATAACAAAATTAATTGCAAATTAAAATAAAATCAGTTTAAAAAAAGGTCTCTGACTACGTCAGGGGGACACTTAGAAAGGCAGGAGTGGGTTTTAGCCGGTAAGAGTCCGGCACTGCCCAGACTGGCTCATTTGTGAGTTAGTCTGGGCGTCCATGAGGATTTCCCACTCCTGCCGGAAAAAAAAAAAAAAAAAAAAAAAAAAAACCTAACCTAACCTAACCTAACCTTTTTTTTTTTTTTTTTTTTTTTTTTTTTTTTTGTCGCTGAGAAATGCATTACGCATCCCCGCTCGTGGGGGACGAGTCGGGGTATGTGGGACTCCCTGTCACTAATGACAGTATACCCACTAAAACTCAGCGGTGTTCCCACATCGCCGTGATGGGAGGGTCATGGGAAACCGGCTCAGCCTTGACTTCCACAGCCCTCCCGGCGCATGCCCGCCTAACTGGCCGGCCCCACATGCCCCCCAGGCTGAGGGGCTACGGGAATGGCCGGGAACACCTGGCCATTCCCGTCCGGCACTGGTGGAAGCCTGTGCAATACAGGCAAGGGTGCCCCCGCACCCGTTGCCTGCTGGCCTCCACCTGGGAGGAGTCGGAGATGACTTTCGAACTGACGTCTTCTTCGACCCCTCCTCCGCCTTCGGAGCGGCGCTGCGGCAGGATCGTCCTCCCGCGTGCGCTCCGCCGCCTCCTTCTGGGACATGACGTGTTCGCAGAAGGAGGCGACTGCCGCCCAGGACCTCTCATCCCTCAACATGGCGTTAACCAAGCCGGGGAGTGAGAGGTCCGGTCCGATCACCGCGATGAGATTGCGGCGCGGCTCGGACCACGATGGGCACACCTCGAGGGTGTGCTGCGCCGCATCCTCCGCCGCGCCACAATGGTGGCACGACGGCGTCTCCTCCCGTCCAATTCGGTGCAGGTAAGATCCGAAACAACCATGTCCGGACAGCACCTGCACCAAACGGAAAGAGAGGAATCCATGCGACCGTTCGAGCCACTCTCGCAGGACCGGCCCAATTGCGTCGAGGGCTCGGCGGCCGAAGACTGCGGCGGCAAGGTCCTCCGTCCAATGGACGACGATGGCGTCCCTCGCCTCCCGCCGAACGGCCTCCCGCTCTTCCGGGAGTGGGCGTTCTCCTCTCGCCCTCCGTCCCGCCGTCCATTCATATACTCTGGCGAGCACCCATGCCTCGAGTTCCCAAGGAGGGGTGCCGGCCAGAGCACATGCCGCCGCAAAGCTCACCGTGCGGTGGGCCCTCGCCACCCGCTGGGCTATGGCCCTTTGGGGTGCCCTCAAGGCGGCGGCGTTCTCCCTTCTTTGGAGTGATTGCTCCCAAATCGGGGCCCCGTAGAGGGCCATGCTCCTCAAGATCCCAGCGTAAAGTTGCCGGCATCGCGCGCTTGGCCCCCCCAAGTTGGGAAGCAACCACGAGAGCGCGCCCGCCGCCTTCAGCAGGCGCGACGACAGCCCACTAAAATGTGGGCCGAAGCGCCACCTGCTGTCAAGTACCAGGCCCAGATATTTCATCTGGGCCTTCACCTCAATTCTGACGCCCTCCACGAAAATGTGGGCGTCAGGTGGCTGGCGCTGCCGCGGGCCGTGGAAGAACACGGCCTCGGTCTTGTGCAGCGCCACCGTTAAACCTAGGCGGCGGATCCTCCCCGCGAACCTAACCTAACCTAACCTAACCTAACCTAACCTAACCTAACCTAACCTAACCTAACCAGTCACGCGGCACCCCTCGCCGCAAGCAGATCATTTTTAAGGCGCTCCGCGGTCAAAAAATCCTTTAAAATAGCAAAAGTGCGAATTTTAAGTAAAATTTTTAACCAAAGTGACTGTTTCAGTGCATACTATAAAAGGAGTGCAGTGTTTATGTGGAAACCCTGCAGGTTTTCATTGGAAATCCCGAAAACTGCATTTTTGAGAGGTTATCTCTCAAAAAACCACGCTTTGGAGACGATTTCTGCGTGCGGCGCCGGATTCATCGCGGTACCCCCCTAATTTTTTACTGCTATTTGGAGTGCACCACTGTGTCGCACATATTGGCGAAGTATTGGATTTTTCCCGCCTCTCCCTTCACCGCTACGGGGGAAAAACTGAAAAACACGTGCAGCGTGACTTCAGAACCAGCGTTCCCAGGATCACAGTCAGCATTTCACCTTGAAGTAGGCCATTTTAGCAACATAAAACTGTTTTTCGCTTGCTGATAAGTAGCCTGGGAGCGAAGATAACATTTTTGCAAGATTCACCCAATTTGTGACAGCCCTATCTCAAAGGAACGAGCGAAGACCCCTATTTTTTATTTTACTATTAGAAAGGTAATTTTATTGTCTACATATCTGCAGATGTTCAGATTTTTCTTTGTTACACTAGCTGAGCTATTAAAATTTTAAAATACCTATTCAAATACCTATTTTAATACCTAACTTTTACCTAAACTTTACCTATTGTTTTGACAGAAGGGGGTCAGACGCTATTCGATGCGTTATTAGCTCCTTATTTTATAATAAAATATTTATCACCATTGGATAATATTCCCAGTCATAAATTTCCAAAAAACTGACTTTTTGCGCTTATTGGTTTTGGTTGTTGGGTTTTCAAATTTGTATTTCTCAAAGTTATTGTATGTAATGATGTATAGATTTTAATATAGTTCAGTAGAATAGTTCACTGGCTTCCTTTGTTATTTTTCTCAAATTTTTTACCAAATCTTTACTCAGTTGTGATTTTTTCATTTGAACGCGGGCTTTCCTGCAAACCGCACGATAACTGTGTTTTCAGTTTACAGGAAAACTAAGCGTCCTAGACCAATTCTGACCATTTTTACGGGGTCCCCCCCCCTAACAACCCCCCCCACGGTTTGTACAGAAGACAAACCCTTTGAACCCCCTCCGATCATTTGGACCAAGTTTCATCCCCCTACCCCAAATTTTGTACTTTGACTTAGTCTCTGGGGATGAAATTGCCTTCATAGACATTTCTGGCCATAACTCTCGAACCCTTGATCCAAATCAAGAGGGATTTTCTGCTGGGGATAGAGCAGACAATAGGCTCTCTGTAAAAACGGAGCGTCTCTAGGTAGAGTCTCTACGAAGGTAGGGTATTATAATAAAAGTTGACACGGTTTTCTCTGCATGGCCGAATTAAATTCTAACTGTGTGTGGACCGACTCTATATAGTAGAGTTAACTTTTGAAAATTTTGTTTTCCTTGCAATTTGTGACTGTATATATATATATGTGCTTGTATTCTCACAGAGGTTATATGGTATTGACAAGAAAAATTCTGACTGCCTTCTACCCTTTCTCACCCTACTCCTTCAACATCCATCCATCAGTTTGGGTAGAGTCATCTGTGGGAAAATGCAATATAAAAATAATAATAAAAATATACTTACGTCCTACTGACCTGCTCGCGTTACTTGTACATTCAACTGGTGTGCGCCTGTTGGCCTCCCAGCCGTGAACGCGATCCGGTAGCCATCTGAAACAGAGGGAATTTGTAAAGTTAAACTGACAAGATTGTTTATAATCTTATTATATTATTGTGTGTTTTTATTGTTATTGTTTGTTTATACACTTTACCATATACATACTTATAGTTCTACATTAGACTGGGGTACTCTATACAATACCCCTTTGACGTGGGACTAGTTTGAATCCGAATCCATACAGGACAAGATGTTGGGCTTGCGTACACCTGCCAAGAAGCCGGCAAATCTGGCAAACAAAAACTCACCAAATGCCACAGAAGAGGCAGGATCCTCCACACAAAGTGTCAGAAAAAGTGTGGGTGAAAGTGAAGTCGGAAAGCCAGCAAGGAACCAGACCCCAGAAAAGAAGGTGGCAGAAAAGGTACCTCTTAAATTGATACTGGAAACGTCAAGACGACCATCCGTCGAGATTGTCTGCTTGAGTCCGCCGGCAACAAAAACTAGAGTTGCGGAGGCCAGAATATGCCTAAGTAAAATAAAGGCCCACATGACCAATTCCAAAACAACGAAAAGGGAGATCAAAGAAGAGGTCAAGGACCAGGCAGACCGGCTCTACCAGCTCATTAAAGAATCTGAGCAGGAAAAAGGAAGAGCCCCACCCCCAAAGATCATAACAAAAACAAAAGGGACACAAACGCAAACGGAAGAAGAACAGAAAGAAGTAGTTTCCAACACGGGGGTAGGGATGGAGTCTCTTAAAAAAGCTCTGGAAGATCATAGCCGAAACTTGCGTGAGAATAGCGAGAAACTCGATAGTCTGAAAGAGGCACTTAAAACTAGCAAAGAGCATATGGAGAAGTTCTCCTACGCTAGTGTAGCGGCAAGTCGGCCTATCAAGCAGCCACCGAAGCAGACGGCACTCCACTCCATTGTGGTCACCTCCACCTCGGAAACTGAAACTGGGGAGGAAATCATAGATCATATCAGAAAGGCAGTAAACGCGAAGGAGGGATGGGTCACAGTGGACAGAATCCGAAAAGCAAAAGACAGGAAAATAGTACTGGGATGCAAAACAGAAGAAGAAAGAGAAAGGATTAAGGAAAGATTGGCAAGCGTGGGGACGTTGTTAAAAGTTGAGGACGTCAAGAACAGGGACCCATTAGTGCTCTTAAGGGATGTGTTAACCTACAACACAGACGAAGATGTCATTAAGGCTCTTCGAAACCAGAATAGGGACTTGTTCATGGATCTAACGAAAGAAGAAGACCGGGTAGAGGTACTGTTTAAAAAGAAAACAAGAAACCCCCACATGCACCATGTTGCCCTCAGGGTCTCCCCAAAACTGTGGAATAGACTACAGGATCGACAGGCTGTTCACATTGATCTGCAAAGGATCCGAGTTTCCGACCAGACTCCATTGGTCCAGTGTTCCCTATGCCTAGGATTTGGGCACGGACGACGGCTTTGTAAAGAACAAGTGGAAAAGTGCAGTCACTGCGGGGGCCCTCACATGAGGGCAAAATGTGCAGAATGGATGGCTGGAACAACCCCATCATGCTGTAACTGTGTGCATGCAAAGCAAGAAAACACTGAGCATAATGCGTTCAGTGACGAATGCCCAGTCAGAAAGAGATGTGAGGTTCTGGCCAGAGCCAGAGTAGCATATTGCTAAAGTTGAGACTGGCGACAGGGCGTACACCCCAACCAGAGGATATGCAGTGGCCCAAGCCAACCTACAAAGGAAGCAACTGGCAACCTCCGAACTCTTTTTAGAGGCTAGTGAGCGAGAAATCGCGTGGGCATTGATCCAGGAACCGTATGTGGGAGGGGCTAGGGGTATGAGGAGCTATCGCGGCGCGAGAATTTACCAGTGCGAGGTTGAAGGAAGTGGGAGAGTAAAGGCGGCAATAGCCGTCTTTAACGATGACTTGGACATCATTCCTTACCCGAAACTCACCACCAACAACATCGTCGTGGTGGGGATCCGGACCAAAGCCTGGGAAATTACGGTAGTCTCCTATTACTTTGAGCCAGACCAACCTATAGGGCCTTACTTGGATCATCTGACCAAAATAAAGCTGGAGTTGGGCACCGGAAGACTTCTAATAGGAGGAGATGCAAATGCAAAGAGTACCTGGTGGGGAAGTACAATAGAAGACCTCAGGGGAGAAGAGATGACCGGGATCTTGGAAGAGTTGGAGCTTCAGGTACTGAACACTGGAGATACGCCGACTTTTTACACGGTAAGAGGTGGCGTAGTATACAAGAGCCACGTGGATGTCACAGCATGCTCTCTCGATTTATTTGACCTGGTAGACGGCTGGCGGATCGATACAGGGGCAACGAGCTCGGACCATAACACCATTATATTCTATGTAAAAGTAAAAAGGGAAAAAGGGATAAGCATAACTAGAACAACAAGGAAGTATAATACAAAAAAAGCAAATTGGGAAACTTTTAAACTTAAATTGGGGGAATATAGAATTGAAAATAATATAAGCTTAGACAGTATAAATCAGATAGTTAACAAGTATGAACTAGAAGAATTGGTATTAAGGTACAATAATGCAATTGAGAAGGCATGTGACAAAGCTATGCCAAAAATTAATAATAAAACTAAAGTTATCATTCCGTGGTGGTCCGAAGTGCTCGCTGTGAAGAAAAAGGAAGTCGTAACAAAGAAGAACCGTATCCGTAATGCCGCATCGGTCCGGAGAGCAATGGTTGTCGACGAGTACCTGAAAGCTAAGGAAGAGTACGAGTGCCAAGCCAAGAAAGCGCTAGTGGCCAGTTGGAAGGAGTTTTGCGAAAAACAAGATGGGGAGGGTTTATGGGAGGGTATATATAGAGTCATCAGAGGGGCTACCAGGAGACAAGAAGATCTGTCCCTAATGAGCAATGGTACATTTTTGAACCCGAAGGAATCGGCAGCCTTGCTCGCCGACATTTTCTACCCAGAGGATACAGCGGAAGAGGACAATGCAGACCACAGGCTCACCAGGGAAGCAGCCATACGGGTAAATAAATGGCAGCATGATGAATACCATGACCCACCATTTACACCGCTGGAGCTAAAGACAGCCGTGGAACACTTTAATCCGAAGAAAGCCCCCGGAGTGGATGGATTTACGTCGGATATCTGCGGTCGAGCGATCTGCCAAGACCCGGAAGCTTTCCTTGCTCTATACAATAAATGCCTAGAACTGGCGCACTTCCCGGACATCTGGAAAGAGGCAACGGTGGTGGTACTCAGAAAACCGGGCAAGGAGAACTACACAAACCCCAAGTCATATAGACCCATAGGTCTCCTGCCGGTCTTGGGAAAAGTTCTTGAGAGGATGGTAGTGGCGAGGATCAAGTGGCAGCTTGTGCCGCGGTTTAGCACTCGACAGTTTGGCTTTATGCCACAGAAGAGCACCGAGGACGCCCTCTATACGCTAATAAAGCACCTGCAGGACAAGTTGAGGCTGAAGAAGCTAATTGTCCTGGTGTCGTTGGATATAGAGGGCGCCTTCGATAGCGCCTGGTGGCCAGCAATCAAGGTCAGGCTGGCTGAGGAAAAGTGCCCGGTGAACACCAGGAGGCTACTTGACAGTTACCTCAACGGCAGAAAAGTAAGAGTAAGGTATGCTGGGGAGGAATGTATGAGAGAGACTAACAAGGGCTGTGTCCAAGGGTCAATTGGTGGTCCCATTCTGTGGAACCTTCTACTGGACCCGCTATTGCACGATTTAGCAAAAAAGGGGTATTTTGTTCAGGCTTTTGCAGACGATATAGTTTTGGCCGTGGATGGTGACACAGCGGCTGAAGTCTCCAGGACTGCCAATGCAGCCCTCGCCCAGGTTCAGAGCTGGGGCGTCAGAAATAAGCTTAAGTTTGCACCGCACAAAACCTGTGCGATGATAATAACTAACAAGCTTAAGTACGACACTCCAATTCTGAGCATGGCCGGGGTCGACATTGGTATGGTTAGGAGCATGAAGTTGCTAGGGCTGACTATAGACGAAAAATTGACGTTCAGCGAACACACCAAGAACGTCTGCAAGAAGGTGGCGGAAGTTTATAAAAAACTGGCACGTGCGGCAAAAGTCAGCTGGGGTCTCAATAGGGAGGTTATAGAAATTATTTACACTGCCACGATTGAACCGATAGTCACGTACGCGGCTGGAGCCTGGTATCCCGCTACGAAAAAGCTAGGTATACGAAGGAAACTGGGCTCTCTCCAACGAGGTTTCGCCCAGAAAATCTGTAAGTCTTACCGTACAGTCTCACTAAACTCGGCACTGGTGCTGGCTGGGATACTACCTCTAGACCTTCGCATACAAGAGGCAGCCGCCCTGTATGAGGCAAGGAGAGGGTCGTCCGCGTTTGTACCGGGAGATAGGGAGATTGAAAGTGTTGTGAGATTTTCAGAAACACCTCACCCGGCCAAACAAATGGCTTTGGAGTTTATGTGCCTGGCAGACCAACAGCTTGTAGACAGCCATAACGTGCAGGCAGTGCGAATATTCACTGACGGCAGTAAGATTGAGGGGAAGGTCGGAGCCGCATTATCCTTGTGGGATAATGAAGGTGAAGTCCAGAACCTCAAGCTCAGCCTCGCCGCGTACTGCACTGTCTACCAGGCGGAACTACTAGCCATTTGCAAGGCAACGGACGTGATCCTCAAGCGCAAAGAGACGAGCTATGGCTTGTACAGCGACTCAATGTCAGCATTGCAGGCGCTTGCAAGCCATGGCTCTCTGCACCCTCTGGCGGTCCGCGCACGAGCCAACTTGGCTGAGGCATTGGACCAGAGCAAAGCTGTGTCTCTGTTCTGGGTCAAAGCCCATGCGGGCTTGCCGGGAAATGAGCGTGCGGATGAGCTAGCGAAGGAGGCAGCGTTGTCGTCACGGAGGAAACCGGACTACGACCGGTGTCCTGTATCATACATCAAGCGCCAAATCCGTTTGGGTTCGCTTGATGAGTGGAATGGGAGATACGTGTCTGGAGAAACGGCCTCGGTGACGAAAATATTCCTTCCGGATGCTGTGGCTGCCTACCCCGTTATAAAACAGTTGAGGCCAATAGGCGTGCTCACGCAAGTCTTAACGGGGCACGGTGGGTTCTCGGAATATTTAAACCGCTTTAAGTGTAAAGAGAGCCCGTCGTGCACATGTGATCCCAACGTAGCGGAATCAGTTCCACACTTACTATTAGATTGCCCAATTTACGCAAGGCAACGCTACAATTTGGAACAACAAATAGGCAAAAGACTGCAGACAGAAAGTGTTGGGGAAATAATGCTGGGCAAAAACAGAAATACATTTATAGCTTACTGTGAGAATATAGCTCTTAAAGTAATTAACAAAAATAAAACTAGATGAAACAACTATGTTTCATATTATATTTTATATATAAATACTGTAAACATAGGACATTAGCGTAATAAATTGTAAAATAGGATAAGCAGTAGGTTAAGAACGATGAGAATATGTTATAAATAGTTTAGTAGTTTTAAAAATGTTATAAATAAGTTAGGTTAAAATAATGTTAAATAAAACTAAACGTGGTGTTGTTTAAATTATTTTCCCTAAAGAAAAGTAGAAATATAAGTAAATAAAAAATAAGAGATTAAGAAGTAGGTCATAAGTGGGAATCCCACCCACTGGAAAAATGGTGATGGATAATAGAAAGATAAAGTATGAAGCATGGAAGTACGAGAGGCATGGACGCGAGAACTGGTATGGAAACGGATTAGATAAAGAATAGGCGCCAATTATGTTGGCGGAACTAGACCGAAAAAAAAAAAAAAAAAAAAAAAAAAAAAAAAAAAAAAAAACTAACCTAACCTAACCTAACCTAACCTAACCTAACCTAACCTAACCTAACCTAACCTAACCTAACCTAACCTAACCTTTTTTTTTTTTTTTTTTTTTGTCGCTGAGAAATGCATTACGCATCCCCGCTCGTGGGGGACGAGTCGGGGTATGTGGGACTCCCTGTCACTAATGACAGTATACCCACTAAAACTCAGCGGTGTTCCCACATCGCCGTGATGGGAGGGTCATGGGAAACCGGCTCAGCCTTGACTTCCACAGCCTTCCCGGCGCATGCCCGCCTAACTGGCCGGCCCCACATGCCCCCCAGGCTGAGGGGCTACGGAAATGGCCGGGAACACCTGGCCATTCCCGTCCGGCACTGGTGGAAGCCTGTGCAATACAGGCAAGGGTGCCCCCGCACCCGTTGCCTGCTGGCCTCCACCTGGGAGGAGTCGGAGATGACTTTCGAACTGACGTCTTCTTCGACCCCTCCTCCGCCTTCGGAGCGGCGCCGCGGCAGGATCGTCCTCCCGCGTGCGCTCCGCCGCCTCCTTCTGGGACATGACGTGTTCGCAGAAGGAGGCGACTGCCGCCCAGGACCTCTCATCCCTCAGCATGGCGTTAACCAAGCCGGGGAGTGAGAGGTCCGGTCCGATCACCGCGATGAGATTGCGGCGCGGCTCGGACCACGATGGGCACACCTCGAGGGTGTGCTGCGCCGCATCCTCCGCCGCGCCACAGTGGTGGCACGACGGCGTCTCCTCCCGTCCAATTCGGTGCAGGTAAGATCCGAAACAACCATGTCCGGACAGCACCTGCACCAAACGGAAAGAGAGGAATCCATGCGACCGCTCGAGCCACTCTCGCAGGACCGGCCCAATTGCGTCGAGGGCTCGGCGGCCGAAGACTGCGGCGGCAAGGTCCTCCGTCCAATGGACGACGATGGCGTCCCTCGCCTCCCGCCGAATGGCCTCCCGCTCTTCCGGGAGTGGGCGTTCTCCTCTCGCCCTCCGTCCCGCCGTCCATTCATATACTCTGGCGAGCACCCATGCCTCGAGTTCCCAAGGAGGGGTGCCGGCCAGAGCACATGCCGCCGCAAAGCTCACCGTGCGGTGGGCCCTCGCCACCCGCTGGGCTATGGCCCTTTGGGGTGCCCTCAAAGCGGCGGCGTTCTCCCTTCTTTGGAGTAACCTAACCTAACCTTTTTTTTTTTTTTTTTTTTTTTTTTTTTTTTTTGTCGCTGAGAAATGCATTACGCATCCCCGCTCGTGGGGGACGAGTCGGGGTATGTGGGACTCCCTGTCACTAATGACAGTATACCCACTAAAACTCAGCGGTGTTCCCACATCGCCGTGATGGGAGGGTCATGGGAAACCGGCTCAGCCTTGACTTCCACAGCCTTCCCGGCGCATGCCCGCCTAACTGGCCGGCCCCACATGCCCCCCAGGCTGAGGGGCTACGGGAATGGCCGGGAACACCTGGCCATTCCCGTCCGGCACTGGTGGAAGCCTGTGCAATACAGGCAAGGGTGCCCCCGCACCCGTTGCCTGCTGGCCTCCACCTGGGAGGAGTCGGAGATGACTTTCGAACTGACGTCTTCTTCGACCCCTCCTCCGCCTTCGGAGCGGCGCCGCGGCAGGATCGTCCTCCCGCGTGCGCTCCGCCGCCTCCTTCTGGGACATGACGTGTTCGCAGAAGGAGGCGACTGCCGCCCAGGACCTCTCATCCCTCAACATGGCGTTAACCAAGCCGGGGAGTGAGAGGTCCGGTCCGATCACCGCGATGAGATTGCGGCGCGGCTCGGACCACGATGGGCACACCTCGAGGGTGTGCTGCGCCGCATCCTCCGCCGCGCCACAATGGTGGCACGACGGCGTCTCCTCCCGTCCAATTCGGTGCAGGTAAGATCCGAAACAACCATGTCCGGACAGCACCTGCACCAAACGGAAAGAGAGGAATCCATGCGACCGTTCGAGCCACTCTCGCAGGACCGGCCCAATTGCGTCGAGGGCTCGGCGGCCGAAGACTGCGGCGGCAAGGTCCTCCGTCCAATGGACGACGATGGCGTCCCTCGCCTCCCGCCGAACGGCCTCCCGCTCTTCCGGGAGTGGGCGTTCTCCTCTCGCCCTCCGTCCCGCCGTCCATTCATATACTCTGGCGAGCACCCATGCCTCGAGTTCCCAAGGAGGGGTGCCGGCCAGAGCACATGCCGCCGCAAAGCTCACCGTGCGGTGGGCCCTCGCCACCCGCTGGGCTATGGCCCTTTGGGGTGCCCTCAAGGCGGCGGCGTTCTCCCTTCTTTGGAGTGATTGCTCCCAAATCGGGGCCCCGTAGAGGGCCATGCTCCTCAAGATGCCAGCGTAAAGTTGCCGGCATCGCGCGCTTGGCCCCCCCAAGTTGGGAAGCAACCACGAGAGCGCGCCCGCCGCCTTCAGCAGGCGCGACGACAGCCCACTAAAATGTGGGCCGAAGCGCCACCTGCTGTCAAGTACCAGGCCCAGATATTTCATCTGGGCCTTCACCTCAATTCTGACGCCCTCCACGAAAATGTGGGCGTCAGGTGGCTGGCGCTGCCGCGGGCCGTGGAAGAACACGGCCTCGGTCTTGTGCAGCGCCACCGTTAAACCTAGGCGGCGGATCCTCCCCGCGACCAAGGATCCGCCCGCCGAGGCCAAGTCGGCCGCCTCCCTGAAGCTCCACCCCCGGGCGGTGAGGAGAGTGTCATCCGCATAGCAGATGACACTCGTGCCCCGGAGGAGAGTTCCCCGCAGGAGCCAATCATAGCCGACGTTCCAGAGGAGAGGTCCTAAGACTGACCCCTGTGGAACGCCGGCCCCAACGGCGTACCGCCGGACTTGGCCACTCCTATTTACCAGGAGGATCACTCGATCCTCCAGGTAGTCGGCCAGCAGCCTGCGCATGTATTGAGGCACTCCGTGGAATCGGAGCGCCTCTAGGATGGTGGAGTGGGGAACGGAGTTGAAGGCATTGGCTATGTCGAATGACACGGCCAACAATCCGTCCCCCGCTTCCATCGCCTCCTTTACCTGGCCCTTAAGGCAGGCCAGCGCGTCCACCGTGGAACGCTCAGCCCGAAAACCGAACTGAGCGTCCGACAAATCTGGCCCGATACTCCGCAGGTGGAGCTTTAGGCGGGCAGCGATTATCCCCTCGAACATTTTGCTGACCTCATCGAGCAGAACGATGGGCCGGTATGCCGAGGGGGAATCTGCTGGGCGACCCTCCTTGCGAAGGAGGCACAACTGCCCCTCCTTCCACGGTTTCGGGAACCTTCCAGACGCAAGGCATGCGCTGAACAGGTCCCGAAACCTCTCCTTCATTTGAGTGGCAGCGATCGCCACCACTCTTGCGGGAACACCGTCGGGGCCCGGAGCCGTCTTCTTGGCGCGGATATGGAGGATCGCCGCGTCAAGTTCCGACTCCGTGACATGAGGGGCCTCCTCTTCTTCCTCAGCTGGCGGAGCTATCCCCCGCGGTGGGTCCATCACTGGTGGGGTGAAGTTGTCCCCGCATGGGAAAAGGGACTGAACCACCCCGTCCAGAAATGAGGGCTCCAGGGTCTCAGCAACCGGGGGACCAAAGGGGCGCAGTTTGTTGCGCGCTGCCTTATATGGTCTCCCGAAGGGGTCGTTGTCGAGACCCTCCAGCAGCTCCGCTCTCGCCGAGTCTCTGGCAGCGGTGATGGCCCGATCGAGGACCATTTTTGCCTCCATGTAAACCTCATAGAGGTGGTCCTCGCTGGCCTGGTCCCGTCGACGCCGCCGGCGACTCCGCGTGTAGGCCCTTCTTGCCTCCACACACGCTGCTCGAAGCCCCGCCAGCTCCGCCGACCACCAGTACACGGCGCGTCTGGGTAGTGGTCGGCGAGACCGAGGCATACTGGAGTTGCATACCTCGGTCAGAGACTCCCTCAGGTGCCCCGCCACAGTGTTCACGTCCAGGCCGGCAGAAGGCGGCGAAAGCCAGTCCTGGACGAACGCCGCCTCCGTCGCTGCCTCCCTGTCCAGGCGGGCGAGAGCCCACCGTGGGAACGGTGATCGCTCCGAGAGGGGCCGCGTCTCTCCGGGTTCACTGGTGGAGATGTCGAACCGCACGTAACGGTGGTCCGACATAGTCTCCACCATGTCCACTCGCCAGTTCAACACGCGCGCGGCCAACGCAGAGGTGGCGAAAGTGACATCCACTATTGAGCCACCCTGCCGCCGCACGCATGTCTGGACGCTTCCTCTGTTCAAGAGGGAGAGTCCAGAGGAGGCTGCCCACATCTCCACTGCCCGCCCACGCGCGTCCGTGGCCCGGTTGCCCCAGGTCACCGACTTGGCATTCAGGTCACCCAGTACGGAGACCTGGCGCGGCGCCGCCCTGCTGACTACGGCAGCCAGGACTCCGAGATAGTTCTCGAAGTCCTGAAGAGGGCGGTTTGGGGAGAAATAGACGCCCACAAGGGCTAAGTCTCCCCACGCGGCGGCCACGTATCCCGGTCCCTTCTCTAAAAGCGAGAGGGGAGGGGAGTCTGTGGAAGACCGCGCCGCTAGTGCCACCGAGTCGTCCTCGTCACCCAGCCAGCTGCCGGGGATTGAGTAGGGCTCGGCGACCACCGCTACGTTCACCAACCACTCGGCCATGACCTGCACCAACAGGTCCTGGGCCGCTCTGCAATGGTTGGTATTCGCCTGGAGTATGCGGTAGTCGGAAACCATTATTCCGACATCGCACCCGTTTCCTCAGCTGCCACCGCTGGAGTTACAGCGGCGACGACAACGGCGGCGGCGGCGGTAGCAACAGGGCGAACCCGCGCCGGCACTATGCCCTTCTTCACAGGGGGCTTACAGCTCTTGCCCGTCATTTTGTGATCCGCGGGGCGGCCACTGGCGGCACACGCCGCGCAGTGTGGCGCAGTGGCGGTGCGGCAAGCGGCACTCTTGTGTCCCTCCTGCCCGCATTGGTAGCACGTGTCTCCCCAGTCGAACTTGGAGGGACACGTCGCTCGGGTGTGGCCGAACGCGAAGCACTTGAAGCAGCGAACAGGCTGTTCTTCAAGTGGCCGGACCACGGTTGAGCTGAACCCCACAAGCAGCCGTCCCTTGTTCGCAGCGAGGACGGCCCCAGCCGCGGCGACCGGGCAATCAATGCGGATGACGCCCATGCCGCGGCGGCCGGGCCTGATGGCTCCGCCCTTCACTGCACCAGCGTCGCAGCCTCCAGCCGCCGCGATGGCTGCCACCACATCCTCTTTGGTGACCGAATCATCCAGATCGGCCACCTCCAAGGCTGCGGTCTTAACGGGCCTGACGACCGTTGCCGCATCCGCGATGACCTCTTGCAACTTTGTTGCGAATAGGTCCGCATTTGTGCCGCGCTGTTCCCCCGAAAACTCGAAAATTCGAGCCCCGGTTAGGGTTGGGCGGCACGTGATGTTGCTGATCCCCAGCCGGGAGGGATCAGCATTGGTACGAGCCCGTTTTAGGACGGACTCATACGTCTCGCCCCGCTTCAAGGCCTCCGCGGTGACGGTCACGACGACAGCCGCGGTTTTGGGGGGAACCAGCTTTCTCCCGCCAGCTGGAGCCTTTTTGGCTGCAGGACCCTTTTTGGCTGCAGGACCAGTCGCAGCGGGCTTTTTCCCCTTTTTGCCTTTTCCTCTCCTAGCCACTTTCGTCCACGGCTGGTTGGACGGGGTGGTGGACGGAAGAAGGGCGTCTTCCTCCTGCGAGTTCTGGGGAGCCGCTGCTGCTGGAGCAGCAGACGACCCAGACGCTCCCTCCGCGCTTGTTGTGGGGGTATGAGGAGCCGCCTTGGTCTTCTTCCCCTTGCCTTTACCCTTGGATGCCGGGTCTGCTAGAGGCGCAGGTTCTGGCTCCCTCGGCGGTGGTCTCTTGTCCGCCGCTAGCGGCGGGCGGAGCCGCCTTTCCGGCAAGAGCCGGTCCTCGATGCCTGCGAGGCAGGCTCTTATGAAGGCCCTCTCCTCCATAACAACCCCGCGAATTGTTGCCTCAAGGCTGGCAGAGGAGGAGGACGAGGAGCCTCCCACCACTGGACCTGGGGCAGATTGGGCAGGCCCGGCCGTGGCATCAGCCAGCTTCTGGTGTAGCTGGCTGACCTCCGCCTGCAGGCGATCCACCTTGGCCTGCAGCTGCCGTGTCTCGTCCGTGGCCGTCCGCTTCACAAGCTCCATAATGATGCCGTGCATGCTGGCGGCCCGGCATTTGAGGGCCTTCTGAAAGGTCCCCTTCAAATTTGAGGACTTTGAGGCGACCTCCAGGATCTCCTCCTTGTCCTCTTGCGCCATGCGCTCCAGTTCTGCCAGGGAGTGGTCGGCATACAGTACACTGGATGCACCATAGCCAGCCCTCGCCCTGGCAACTTGCGCCTGCTGCTCCTTGGCAGCGACCCTCTCCTCCAGGTCCAATTGGATTTGCCTCCTTCTTGCCAGACTAAGCTGGCGCTCGGCGTCCACCAAGCCCACATCGTGGGTCGAAGCCGCAGAAGAGGTCGTAGCCTTTTTAGACTTCGACTTCTTCTTCGCCCTACCTCCGGTCGACTCCGAGGAGCCCTCGGACCTCTTCCGCCTGAAGCGGCTGCCTTCGGCCGCCGACGTGTCCATATTGGAGTCGTCGGAGTCCGACAACTCGTTTGGCCTGCTGAAAAAGCTGGCCGCAGATGGTGCGCGGTCAGCTTCCGACGCCGAAGCGCCGCCGGCGTGGCCCTGAGAAGGGCCGTTGGGTTGGCCCTGAGAAGGGCCGTTGGGTTGGCCCTGAGAAGGGCCGTTGGGTTGGCCCTGAGAAGGGCCGTTGGGTTGGCCCTGAGAAGGGCCGTTTGAATCGCCCTGGGAGGAGCGTTTAATAAAACGTCCAGCGGCGTCACGCATTGGCTTGTCCATCTTATTCGCAGACGTCCGCATTAAAATCTACGAATCACAGCGCACTTTAGCCGCCGGTCTGCCACTCCGTTACGGTGGTCAGACACGGCGTTGCCCGGGGGAAACTGCGAGGAAGTATGCACTGTGGGGGATCCCCCAACCTAACCTAACCTAACCTAACCTAACCTAACCGAGTTCCCCCCCAGCTCTCGTGGCGGTCGGATCGTTTTGTGTGTGCTCCGCGTTCAAAAAATCGTTCGAACGGGTTTTTTCGCGTAAAATACCAAGTGTGATACGTCAAAAAGTGCGCACTCGCGAGTTCTAAACGTGTGGATAAAAATTTTGGAAATCGGACCATCGAGTGGAACACCAGGTTCAAAAAACTGATTTTTAACCTCAAAATCAGCATTCCAGACGAAACGCTCCCCGATTTTCCGCGGTAACCTATGTTTTTCGGACTGCTGTTCGAAGCGCGCTAGAAGCAGCTATAATCAGGCGAAGTCCCGGATTTTTCCGGGCAAAACTCGCTGAGCTACAGGGGAAAAAGTGGAAACCACGTGCTCACGAGCTCCCGGTTCCCGACGTCTGGTAAATATTCCACCAGCTGAACAGTGTGTATTTCACCGAGACAAATTAGCCGACACCCTGATCGTCAAAATCGGAGCACCCCTCTGGAAAATAAAGGACTTTAAAGATACTACAAACTTTGACCGTATCCAGAGCTGGAACAAGAGCGATGACGTCCCTTTTTCTGGACTTCAAAAAATTGCTCACCCACTGAAGAATAAGTGTGCAAAATTCCAGAATTTTTCGACAGGTAGTTTTGGAGCTACTAAAGAAACTAGTGTATAAGGAGAAACCTGTGACGTCACGACGAACCGAAGATACCTGTTACATCCTGTTCCCGGCAGTACCTGAACGGAAAAACTCTTCCAAAGAAGAAAACTCTTCGGAACCAACCCCCTAGGACGCGAAATTTCTGCACTAGGAGCCATTTGCAGAAAATTGTCAGCCACCCCCAACTTTGGCTGGCTCCCGAGGGCGGTTCAAGCAACGGAGGACCTCCGGACAGGCGGGACAGCAAGGACCGGTTCATCTCCTGCGGAACAAAATTTTTAGTCAGCAAGTAGGATTAAGGGTTAATTTTATATAGATTTTAAGCTAGAACAAGGGTCCCGGGCGGCATTACCGCTTACGTTTGTACACCCCCTAGAGCCTCAGGGGAGCGAAATATCGTAAAAATAACACCAAATCGGTTCTCTTACGAGATCTTACGAGAAACGATCATAAGGTCGACCTCCCCGTAGACACCCTTAAAAACCACCCCCAACGAGATTTTTTGGAAAAACAGGAA
This sequence comes from Omphaloscelis lunosa, assembly GCA_916610215.1. Classification (NCBI taxonomy): domain Eukaryota; kingdom Metazoa; phylum Arthropoda; class Insecta; order Lepidoptera; family Noctuidae; genus Omphaloscelis; species Omphaloscelis lunosa. The sequence goes on from OU744252.1 coordinate 49,776, forward strand.
AAATTTTGTATTCCTGATTTTCCAAAAAGAAAAGCAAGGGGCTTGCCAATAAATTTTGGCCACGACCTATACCCCAATATTTTTCCCCGATTCGAGATCTCATTCCTAAGGGCGAAACCAAGCAAAAGTAGTTGGCACAAACCCACCCCTAACTTTGAGGGTGAATATTAAATTGACTAAGTGACCCACCCCTGTGGGACTCACGGGACCGGACGGCTCAACTAACCAGCTGTAATCCAAAACTTCTCCCGACGAACTAGGATGATTAGGAAATTTTTGACAGATTATTAAAAAACACCCTTCCAAGCCGTCTGACGGCAAAGAGATAAAATTGTTTAGGTATTTATAAGCCAAAAATTTTTCAAAAATTGCTCATATCTCGGAAACCGTGCGTCCTAGCTCAAAAATAACAAAAAATTTCCACCCCCCTCCCTAACCTACCCCCCTCGCTCCGCGAACCCGAACCCCCTTAAACTCACCCCCCCCTGCACCCAACCCCTAGGGTCCCAACCCCCTACCCCTAAAAACTTACTTTTAATTTCTGGACTTAAAAAAAATTCGAGAACAAAATTTTAAAACACCATCCAAAAATTTTTTATTTTATTTTCGTTAATAATATAGTATTCACATAACGTAGCATACAGTATATTAAGTCCCTTTAGGGGTCGCAACCCCTAAACTAAATAATTTTATATCTCGTGAACGGAGAGAGCTAGAGAGACGGGGTTTTTTGCTTGCTATAGGGCTCGGTCTGGAGAAGTTTTTGGATAGAGTTTAGAGACTCTACATAGAGCCAAAAAATTTATTTTATTTTATTTTGTAAATTTTACGTCCAACTTAGAAATAATTAGACTAAGTATACTATACGGCATATAGTGACTACAGTAGAGTCGACCCTACCTAAAGTGACTAAATAAAAATTTTTATCTTCTGTTTTTACTTTTAACTGACACTATCATTAATAATACTTTAGGACATAAGTTGACGCAGCCAAGTGACTCTACATAGAGAAATTTTTCTTTAATTTATTTTACTATTTTTCTTTATTCTTAACTGTGTAATTTTACTAGCGGTCACGACAAAAGGGGTAGCTATTTACAACTTTTACAAATTTATCTGCCCCTCCGCATCACATTCCCAAAATGTTTGGAATTGGGCTCCATACGCCTATCAAAAAGCCGGTTGCAGTAGAGACCGAGAAGTCACCCCCAAAGGTGGCCGTCCGCAAAAGTACAGACAGACTGGAGGCCGCTGCAAAAGCAAGTGTAGAACCAGCAAGGACCAGCGTGACAATGCAGGCAGGCCCTGCAGAAACTACCTATCTGGTCACTAAACCAGCGGGAAACACTACAGCAGCGCCCAGGGTATCAACGGGAAATGAGGAATCCCCCAAAAAACTCTACGTCAGTAGAGCAGCGGAAGCGGCAGCCTGTCTGAACAAGGCGAAGGCACATCTGAGGGCTTCACGGAATCTGAAGACCGAAATTAAAGACGGCGTCGAAAAGGCACTTGCGCGACTCCTTGAACTAGTCAAGGAAGCTGAAAAGGAGCTCAAGTTGAAGGGAAATACAAAGGGAGGATGGGTGGATTTGGGAGTGGGAGCATATGCTGCTCCACCTCCCAACCCCACCCCCCCTCCCTCCTCTACCTCCGGCGAAAGCCTACTCATGGCGCGATTAGAGGAACACACAAACCTCATCCGGGAAAGCGGCAAGAAAATGGAAGAACTGAAGGCGACGATTGAGAGGCACGCTGAAAAGATTGAAAAGATAGAAACGCCTACCTACGCCGGGGTGACCGCGACCCAGAGTGACAGGGCACTGCAAAAGCGCACACTGCACTCGGTCGCGGTCACCTCGACCGTGGAGACGGAAACAGGAGAGGAAGTACTGGAAAGAGTTAGAAAGGCTATAGACGCTAAAGAAGGATGGGTAAAGGTGGAAAGGGTCAGAAAGGCCAAAAACAGGAAAGTAATAATGGGCTTTGGGTCCAAGGAAGAACGAGATAAAGTAAAGGATAGAATAGGAAAAGAAGGAGGCAGCCTCACCATCGAGGACGTGGAAAACAAAGACCCGCTGATCAGGCTTGGGGATGTCCTGTCAGTAAATACCGATGAGGACATCATCAAGGCTCTTCGGAACCAGAATGGGGCTGTCTTCCACGGTCTCGGTGAGGGAGAGGATAGGATAGTCATAAAATATAGAAGAAGAGCGAGAAACCCTCACACAAACCATGTGATTATAAGCGTGTCGCCCAGCGTCTGGAGGCGGGTGACGGAAAGGGGCTATGTATACATAGATCTCCAGCGGATTAGAGCGGAAGATCAGACTCCACTAGTCCAGTGCACGCGTTGCTTGGGGTACGGCCACGGCAGAAAGTACTGCCAAGAGACCGCAGACGCATGTAGCCATTGCGGCGGTCCCCACTTGAAAACGGAGTGCCCGGACTCGCTAGCTGGAGAGCCACCCGCCTGCAGAAACTGCAATAAAGCGAAATTAACGCAGACAGAGCACAACGCCTTCAGTTCAGACTGCCCCGTACGCCGCAGATGGGACGAATTGGCCCGGTCGACCGTTGCATATTGTTAACGCCAACGTTGCCACCACCACATATGGCTATATGCAAGCGAACCTCCAACGAAAAAGGCTTGCAACAATCGAGCTGATGCTCGAGGCTCAAAAATACTGCGAGCCAGACACACCAATTGAGCCATACCTAGACCATCTTAGGGAAGTAGTTGCCAAAAATGGCCCTAAGCCCATAATCGTTGGAGGCGACGTAAATGCGAAAAGCACTTGGTGGGGCAGTCAGACGGTCGACCGTAGGGGAGAGGAAGTGTGCGGGACTCTCGGTGAGCTCGGGCTGCATATACTCAACGCAGGAGAAATCCCGACCTTCGACACAGTAAGGGGTGGACAACGCTATAGCAGCTTTGTCGACATAACAGCTTGTTCGGCAAATATCCTCGACAAGGTAGCAGAATGGAAAGTCGTCGAGGGCCTGAGTAGCTCCGACCACAACGGCATCGTCTTCAAAATTTTACAGACCAAATCAAAAGGATTAAAGGTAGAAAGAACAACAAGGATTTTTAACACAAAAAAGGCCAACTGGTCTGCTTTTCATGAGAAACTCACCCAGCTGAGCCAAGAATACAGAATCACAAAAGAAGAAATAGGAAAAATAACTAAAGTAGATCAACTAGACGAAATAGTAAACAATTACACAGAAATAGTAACAAAAGCATGTAAGGCAGCTATGCCAACCAAAAAACACACAGAAAAACTTACCTTGCCGTGGTGGTCGGAGAGACTCGAAAAATTGAAGAAAGCTGTAGCAACCAAAAAGAAGAGGATCAGATGTGCTGCTCCAGTCCGTAGATCCATCGTTGTCGAAGAGTACCTGCAACAGAAAGAAGAGTATGAATTAGAAGCAGCCAGAGCCCAAACCGAGAGCTGGAAGGAGTTCTGCTGTAAACAGGATAGGGAAGGGGTATGGGAGGGGATATATAGGGTTATAGGAAGGACATCGAGCAGGGTGGAAGATCCGCCGCTGGTAAAAGACGGGGAAGTGCTGGATGCAGAAGAGTCCGCCCGATACATAGCAGAGACCCTGTATCCAGAGGACCACCCAGCTGCGGACAACCCTCACCACAGCCGTGTCAGACTAGAGGCAGAATCAGTGAATGAAGGGGAAAATGGTGAGCCATACGACCCTCCATTCACTATAGCCGAACTGAAGGCGTCGAGCGAGTCTTTCAACCCAAAAAAGGCTCCAGGAATGGACGGCCTCACAGCCGATATTTGCTACCGTGCTATCAGCAAAGACCCCGAAATTTTCCTGGCAATCCTGAACAGATGCCTCGCATGCAATCACTTCCCCAGAGCGTGGAAAGAGGCAACAGTGGTTGTACTACGGAAGCCAGGGAAAACGGACTACACAACACCTAAGGCGTACCGCCCGATCGGCTTGTTGCCGGTACTCGGGAAAATTTATGAGAAAATGTTGGTGGCCCGACTCAGGTTCTACATTACACCGAGGATGAGTACTCGCCAGTACGGATTCATGCCACAAAGGAGTACCGAAGACTCCCTCTATACCCTTATGCAAAAAATACGCTGCAAGCTGAAACAAAAGAAAATAATAACATTAATATCGCTGGACATAGAGGGAGCCTTCGACAATGCCTGGTGGCCTGCTATAAGAGTCCGACTGGCTGAGGAAAGGTGTCCGGTCAACCTGAGAAGGGTCATCGACAGTTACCTGCGCGACAGGAAGGTACGGGTGAGGTACGCCGGCGCTGAGCATGAGAGAAGCACGGAAAAAGGCTGCATCCAAGGCTCAATTGGAGGCCCCATTCTTTGGAATCTCGTACTGGACCCCCTCCTTAAAGACCTCGAGAGAAGAGGAGACTACGCGCAAGCCTTTGCTGATGATGTGACCCTGGTATTCGATGGTGACACGGCACTGAAAATAGAGAGACAGGCGAATGCTGCCCTCGAACGTGTTCGGGCGTGGGGCGTTGAAAACAAACTAAACTTTGCACCACACAAGACCAGTGCAATGGTCATTACAAACAAACTAAAATACGACGCCCCACGCTTGAGCATGGGCGGGGTCGACATTGCAATGTCTCATAAAATTAAAATTCTAGGTGTCACTATCGACGACAAGCTCACGTTTAACGCGCACATCTCCGAGGTATGTCGTAAGGCCATCGCAGTCCACAAACAACTGAGCAGAGCCGCAAAAGTAAATTGGGGTCTAAATCCAGAAATAGTTAAAATAATCTACGTGGCTACGGTGGAACCAATAATTCTATACGCCGCCAGTGCATGGGCGGAAGCCGCTAACAAACTGGGAACAATCAAACAGCTGGGCGTCGTACAGCGGGGAATAGCACAGAAAATGTGTAGGGCATACAGAACTGTTTCCCTAAACTCTGTGCTCCTTCTAGCCGGAATACTCCCCCTGGATCTTAGAATCCAGGAGGTGGCATCGCTGTACAAAGCCAGGAAAGGGGTGCCACAGACCATATTGGGGGACAGAGAGGTAGAGCAAATGTCCTCTGCACTAGAATCCCCGCATCCTGCGGAGCAAAGCGACTTGCAGATTGTCAGCCTGGTAAACCAGGAAGAAGTCAGCGCTAATTCGGACCAACAAGTGAAAATCTTCACCGACGGTAGTAAGATTGGGGGGCGTGTCGGAGCAGCTCTGTCCATATGGAACGGAGACACCGAGACGCGCGCCCTCAAGTTAGCGCTGCCGAATTACTGTACGGTTTACCAGGCTGAGTTACTTGCGATATGCCGAGCAACGCGGGAAATCAGGAAAAGTACGGCGCCTAGCTTTGGGATCTTCAGCGATTCCATGGCGGCTCTTTTGACCGTGAAAAACCCCAGTTGCCTTCACCCCCTGGCAGTAGAGGCCAGACAGAATATTACAGCTGCATCTCTCCAGAACAAGGTCATATCCTTGTTCTGGATAAAGGCTCACGCAGGGTTGGAAGGCAACGAGAGAGCGGATCTGCTGGCGAAAGAGGCCGCCATGAACTTGAAGAAAAAACCGGACTATGATCTATGTCCGATCTCATTCGTCAAGCGCCACATACGCATGGGGACGCTTGACGAATGGAATCGGAGGTACCGGTCCGGCGAAACCGCAAAGATCACAAAGATCTTTTTCCCAGATGCGGTGGCGGCGTATAGAATAATACGGAAGGTGGAAATCACCAACATCAGGGCACAGATTATGACGGGGCACGGTGGATTCTCCGAGTACCTGAATCGATTCAAGTGCAAGGGGAGTCCATCGTGCATCTGCGACCCAGAAGTGGAAGAAACTGTGCCACACCTGCTTCTTGAATGCCCCGTACACGCCGCGGACAGATATTCATTGGAACAGGCACTGCAAATGAAACTAAGTATAGAGACAGTTGGGGAAGTGATGCGGGGAAAACACAGAGATAAATTTTTAGACTACTGCACAAAGATTGCACAGAAGGCAATAGAAAGAAACAGAACAGCTTAAGAAAATATGCTTATAGTATATTTGGATATATATATATATAAAGCATAGAAATAAGTACAAACATCATTAGCATAAGAGGTAGTATAAGAATAAATAGAAATAAGGTGATATTGTAAGAAAACTAAAGGTTAAAAATTGTATTAGAATAAGGAAAAAGTTGTGAAACAAATAAAAGGGCAAAATTGATTTTTATTTCCCCTAGATTAGAATAAGTAACAAATAAAATAAGAAAGAAAACTTAGATAGGCAGAATAGGGTAAAAACGGGACTCAACCCGTTAAAAAGAATGGATGATATGATGGATGCAGAAAGATAAAGTATGCGGCATGAAAGTACGAGAGGAAAACAAGCGAGAACTGGTATGACAAAGAGGATTAGGCTTAAGATAGACTCCGATAACGTCGGAGGTAGAGAGAAAAAAAAAAAAAAAAAAAAAAAAAAAAAAACCTAACCCAGTATCCATTCTAAGACGACACGACTAACATCAGCTCCGCGTAATAAATTCACGAAAAATAGACGCGTTGAGCTACGTGTGTAAAAAGTGCTCCTGTGTGTTAGTGAAGTGACGAAGAGCCGGGATTATTGTGGGCAACATCCTACGTCATCAGGTTGCGGAGCAGAACCCTCATAACTTTAGGGGTTAATAACTCAGTAAAGGTTAGTGGAGTCGCTTTGCCTACAATTGTGCAGAAGACCGCCAGATAGGCCTATCCATCGGCACCAAGAACAGTGAAATCGGATCACGGACCAGGGAGCTATCAGGTACCAAATTTCGCCAAAAACACGTGGTTTGAGGTTAGAATAACCTTACATTTACCACCACGTGCTTTCATACACGAGGCGTGACGCACGTACAGCCATCCCTGGAGACTCCGAAGCCGGCCGAGGAATCATCTTAAGGTCTGCAGGCCAGCGTGACGACTCCACAACGAACCACCAGGTAAGCCCTGAAGGAACTCCTTACCCCTTTAACCTACCCCCCCCGAGTTTGGGCTCATTCAACTTGGAATACCAAGTCCTAGCCACAGCCACCGGGCCACCCTTCATCCCCATCTCACCCCCCACTCAACACCTCCCCCCACACCTTTAGTACCATCCTACCCCCTCTACCTTGTGGCAGCCCCCTCCACGAACGTCCAAGTACGTCCCCCCAACCCCTTCACCCCCCCTAACATCCCCACGGGACAGAACCCCCCCCAACCCTTCTCACCCCCCCTAACCTCCCCACGAGACCCTCTCCCCCCGACCCCCTCTCAGGGCTACCTCACCCCCCTTGGCCTAACTCCGCAACCGTTGGAGCTACAAAGCCGAGTTTGGGCTCAATTGAAAGGGCATCAAAAGTTCCTTCATTTGGCCCCGTCAGATTTCTTCATTTCGGCCCACAAACGAAGAAACCACTCATCAACTTCGGAAACACCACGGGACACCACCATCAACACACACCAGGACTCACACCATCCGAGTTCCCGAACTCTGACCACCGAGTTCGGAAAGCAGATCGGGCTCCTCACTGGACAGCGGAAGCAGACCATCAGCTGAAGCAACCGTGAGTTCTTAGTTCCAAAAAAACAAAAAAAAAAAAAAAACAAAAACAAAAAAAAAAAAAAAAACAAAAACAAAAAAAAAAAACACCGTTAACTACCTCAAACTGTTATTCTTGTAAATTATTAAATTATATTAAGTTACTTATAAGTTCACATCAATAATGTCTTCAAAATCATCCACCCGCAAGCCGACCATGGAAACCGTCTCCAAGGTGTCCAAGTCCCTCAGGGAAAAAGTTCTAAAAAATACCGCCAAGTCCGTAGCATCAGAAAAGGCGGCGTGTCCATCAGAGCCGCCCAAGGTGCCGAAGGCGACATCGGAGCCGGGTTCAGCCGGCTCGTTACCACCGTCAGTCGCCTCAACCAACTTCTCCGAGATTCCAGCCGCAGAGTGCACAAGAGTCTCGGAGGTTGTTATTCAATGGGAGCAGTGCGGTATCTCCCCCCCCCGTCAGATCATCTCAGACGAGGAAAGTTCGGTCGCGTCTTCCGCGGGTCAGTCAAACCGACCCGAGCGGCAGAGCCTCCTGTACCGAACACCGAGAAGGGGGACAGGAGTGGAGATGGGCCTCGCTACAAGGGAAGCGAACGAGCTCCTGCAACGAGATAAGGACGCGCTGGAGGCTGCGGGGAATATGCGGAGGGAATGTAAGACCTCAGCCCACGAGTGTCTCCAGGGCCTGTACGAGACAGTCCTCTACCTTGCCGACTCCAGAGCCCGCCACAAATACAACCTCGAGAAGGAGCGCTCTCGACACGCACAAGAGCTTGTGCGGGTCGAGAGAGCTCACTCTCGGGAGTTGATGGCGTTCAAGGTCGAGCTCTCCCTGATGAGATCGGATCTCACTGACACAAATAGGGAAGCCAAGGGCATTAGGGAATGGCTGGGCCATGAGACCCTTGAAGCCTTCAAGGGAATCAAGGAGGCCAAAGACGAAATTAAGGCGGCGAGCCTTAAAAACATCCAGGAGCATGAGAGGACCAGGCTGTTAGGAGACAGAGCACCGGGGAATTCAAACTGGGATTCCATGGGTGAAGGTCTCAAACGCCTCGACACTAATCTCACCAGCGTGTCCAACCAGCTAGACGTGCTCCAAAAGGTGATAGACAACATCAAAGCCGACCTGACACAGCCAAAAGATGACGATACCAGCAGCCGGACGTCGGAGATGGGCGTGCTGACTACCATCATCTTCGAAGAGGGTGTCAAAAAATTACAGGCCCTCATCCAAGATATGACCAAATCACCAAAGACACCTCCCCCACCACCACCAGCACCACTAAAAAACATCAAGGAACAACTGCAACCAATAGCAGAGAGACTGGAGATCGTTTCGGCGGACATCCGAGTGCTGCGAGACCGCGAACAGCCAACTCAGGCGCCGACAGGGCCCAGCCTGGATGCGGAACTCGCAGTTGTGGAAGTAAAAAAGACTCTCCAGTCTATAGAGAAAGGGGTAGCAGACCTGGGCAGAGCGGACAGACCACCGCTGCCACATCAAGGGCCAAAAACCTTTGCCCAGGTTGCCAACACGCCAAAGCCCCCGAAACCGAACACTTCTCAACCCAACCACACCCTGATCGTCTCGTCGACAGATCCCTGACACACTGGGGATAACGTGATCGAGAGGATCAGGACAGCCCTGGACCTTAAGAAGAGCGGAGCCCGTGTGGATACGGTCCGTAAGGCGCGGAACCAGAAAGTGGTCCTGAGGTGCGCCAGTAAATCGGACCTAAATCTGGTGAAAGCCCAATTTAAATCCAGCGGCGGGCTCAAGGTTCAGGAGCCCAAACCACAAAACCCCTTGGTATGCATCAAAGGCGTAATGTCCAGCTACAGCGACGGGGAGATCGTCGATCTTCTCAAGGTGCAGAACAAGGACGTTCTGCAAAACGTCGCTGTAGATGAACAGACCGCCAGGGTGCGTTACAGAAAGCGCGCGCGTAACAACCTCGAGTGCCATCCCGTCCTGGAGGTATCGCCGAAGCTCTGGCTGACCCTCACACAAGCGCGGAAGGTACACGTGGGTATAAAGCGGTGCCCAATTGAGGACCAGTCCCCTCTAGTTCAGTGCTCTAAGTGCCAAGGATATGGTCATAACAAGTCCATATGCAAGGCTGAAAAAGAGACGTGTAGCTACTGCAGTGGCTCACACAACGGAAGGGACTGTCCCATTAGGGCGGACGGCCTACAACCCACTTGCACCAACTGCAAGTTAGCCCAGAAGACGGGAAGCGACTTGGCACACACGGCGTACAGCGAAGACTGCCAGGAACGCCACAAATGGGACAGCATAGCGAGATCGCGCGTCACCTACTGCTAAGGGCGACCAAGACAACACACCACAACCAGTCACCCTCCATAACTCAACTAGACCGACAGCGAGATTACCGTTCATCCAGGTGAATCTCCAACGCTCCAAGTTGGCCACAAACGAACTACATCTGGCGGCTCAGGCCAAGGGATTTTCTGTAGCACTAGTCCAAGAACCCTACGTAGGAAGGACTGGTGTTATGAAACAAAGCCCAGGCACCCAAGTCATCCAGTGCAGCCTCAACCGCCAAAAACCAGTAAAAGCAGCGATCGTCATCTTCGGCAGCAATATAGAGGTCATTCATGACCCTCAGCTTGTTACCGAGAATATCGCTGCCGTACTGCTGAAGGTGGGCCAACTTCGTCTGGGGGTGTTATCGGTCTATTTCGAGGGTGACCAGGAAATAGAACCTTATATAACCACTACACAGAACACCATCAACAAACTACACACAAAAAACATTCTGGTGGGGGGAGATATAAACGCCTGGAGCCAGTGGTGGGGAAGTATTTCCGAAAACCATCGCGGGGCGGCGTACAACTCTTTCCTCAACGAGAGGGATCTCCAGATCCTTAACACTGGTCAAACGCCGACGTTTGAGACATACAGAGGAGACAAGTGGTGTACCAGCATCGTTGACGTGACGGCCTGCAGCCTGCCGCTGCTGGGTAAGATCGATGACTGGCGGGTGGAAAGGAGCCTCACGTCTTCGGACCACAATTCCATCACCTTCTTTCTGCGCCTAGAAAAGGCCTTAGAACCTCTAAGGCCAATCACGACGCGTAGATATAATACTAAGAAGGCCAAGTGGTCCGAATTCACCACACACCTCAAGACCACCCTGGCGGAAAGTCATATCACACAAGCCAGTGTCTCAAGCGTCTCAAACCCAGAAGATCTGGAGACAATCATAACAGATTACACAACATTCATCCACAACTCATGCGAGGAAGCGATCCCAAAACTGGGGTCGCCAAAACACAACCACAATCCTATATGGTGGACTCCAACTCTAGATCGTCTGAAGAGAGATATGATGACGAAAAAGAGGAGAATCCGGAACGCAGCCGCAAGTCGGAGACAGTTCACCATACAGGAATACGTCACATCCAAAAACAAGTACATAACATCTGCTGAGGAAGCGGCCACTACAAGTTGGAAAGAGTTCTGCTCCAAACAAGACCGAGAGAGCATGTGGGACGGCATTTACAGTGTCCTAAGGAAGACAGCTAGAAGACAGGAAGACACCCTCCTGAGAAATACCGCAGGCTACACTCTTAGCCCGGAACAATCAGCGGATCTTCTAGCAAAGACCTTCTACCCTGACGACTCAACAGAAGCCGAACTGCCGTACCACACGACACTTAGGAGACTGGCTGAGGAGGAAACACCTCAAGGATTGTCAGCCGATGATCCACCTTTCACTGCCGCGGAGCTGGAAATGGTTCTCCAGAACCAGAATCCGAAGAAAGCTCCCGGCCCGGATGGATTGACGGCTGACATCTGCACAGTGGCAATAAACTGCGACAGGGAATTGTTCCTAGCGATGGCCAACAAGTGCCTGTCGCTGTCACACTTCCCTGTACAGTGGAAAGCCGCCCACGTGTGCATTCTCCGTAAGCCAGGAAAAGACGACTATACGAACCCTAAATCGTACAGACCAATAGGGCTGTTATCGGTTCTGGGGAAAATAGTCGAAAAACTCCTAGTCGGCCGACTTCAATGGCACTTCCTACCCACACTAAACACCAACCAGTACGGATTCACGCCACAGCGTGGCACCGAGGACGCCCTCTACGCCCTAATGGGGCACGTTCGTGCCGAAATCAAAGCTAAAAAGATCGTGCTTTTGGTTTCATTGGACATAGAGGGGGCCTTCGATAACGCGTGGTGGCCAGCACTAAAGAGACAGATGGTGGTAAAACACTGTCCGAATAACATTTACCAACTAGTCACGTCATAACTGGAAGACCGGATCATCAGGGTCAACTATGCCAGAGCGTCTAGCGAGAAGGGTACCACGAAAGGATGCGTCCAGGGCTCAATAGCCGGCCCGACGTTTTGGAACCTTATCCTAGACTCACTCCTACACAAAATGGCTAGTAAAGGGGTATTCTGCCAGGCCTTTGCAGATGACGTCGTCCTGGTCTTCTCAAACTTCTCCACCGGACCTCTACAGCGTTCAGCGAACGAAACGCTGGAAGTAGTATCGGAATGGGGCGTCCGCAATAAGCTGCGTTTCGCCGCGCATAAAACAAATGCGATGGTGCTGACGAAAAAGCTAAAGTACGACGTTCCGATACTCCATATGTCTGGTACGCGGCTGAACCTAGTCCAAGAGGTCAAGCTGCTGGGACTCTTAATCGACGCCAAACTTACCTTCAACGCACACGTGGCGGCTACTTGTAAAAAAGCCGCAGATATCTACAAACAACTAGCGTGTGCGGCGAGGGTGAGCTGGGGCCTCAACAGAGAAGTGATCAGGACGATCTACGTGTCGGTGATAGAGCCTATCGTGATGTACGCAGCGAGTGCGTGGGAGCCAGCAGCAGGAAAACTGATGACAAGGAATCAGTTTGAGTCGCTGCAAAGAGGCTTCGCGCAGAAGATCTGCAAAGCGTACCGCACGGTATCTCTAACATCGGCGCTAATTCTGTCAGGTCAATTGCCCCTAGACCTCCGGGTATTGGAGGCAGCGTCCCTATTCAAAATCAAAAAGGGACACTCAAGTGACTTCTTACCGCCGGGTTGCGAGCTGGAAAGAAATGTACACCACTCCAAAAACCCCCACCCAGCGGAACTCACCATAACAGAATACGTACGACTAGAGGACTCGACTCCCGGAAGCCAGGAACAACACCACCTAATCGGGCCCCAAATCTACACCGATGGCAGCAAGATCGAGGGGAAAGTAGGAGCTGCCCTTACCTGGTGGGAAAACGGCAAGGAGTCCAAGTTCAGTACGTATGGCCTAGAGCCCCACAACACGGTCTTCCAATCGGAAATGTACGCTCTCACCGAAGCTGTCAGGATGGTAAGAGAATCCAGCGCGGCCTCTGTAAGCATTCTGAGTGACTCAAGGTCGTCACTCGACTTGCTGAGGAGTCCGTCTGCCACTCACCACCTGGCACTCCAGATAAAGAGAAGCGTCCGTAAGATCCGAGAGGAAGGTCGAAGCGTGGGGTTCTTTTGGATAAAGGCCCACGTGGGAACCGCCGGGAACGAGAGAGCGGACGAGCTGGCCAAGGAGACAGCTCTAAACAGGAGCGGTCACAAAAGTGTTCTTCCCAGACGTCCTAGCGGCGAAAAGAACACTCAGAGACGCAGTCCTGACACCGCTCCATGTACAGATCCTTACAGGACATGGAGGGTTCTCAGCGTATCTCCACCGCTTCCATCTAAAAGATAGTCCCTCGTGTGTCTGTGACCCAAGCTGCGACGAGACAGTATGGCACCTGCTCTTCGAGTGCCCAAGATTCTGCCAAGACAGAATGGAGCTGGAACAAAAGATCGACATCCAGCTTAGCCAGTCCATACTCCACACCATCATGGGGAGACCGGCTACAAGGACACCATTCTTGGCATTCGCGAGCAAGGTCGCCCTAGTCGCGGTGAAGGCCAACAAGTCGGACACTAGCACCTCAAGGAGGACCACACCACCATCTGTCCTAACACCAATCCCAAGTACTGACACATCAACACCAACAATAACCTCAACAACGACAACAATGTCTAATACGCAATTGACAAAAACCACTAACACACAAATGACAACAACCACTGCATCAAGAACAACAATCACAACCCACCCACTAACAATGATTAACATTACATCTACAACAACAACCACTACCAACACACAAAGGACCACACAAAACACACGCATCATAACACATACCGTTACACAAGTCACACATATAAACACAAACACACAACCGGAGACAGTCGCGGCAACAGCAGAAGCCAGCCCACAGTCGGCTCCAAGTACCATGCCCATCACACAATTTCTGGCATGCGGAGGAGGCGGAACACCAAGCGTCCGACTGCGAGGAGTCGCTCTGTTCATGAACAGAGAGGCAGAGAGACTGGGTCTTAGCTTCTGCGTAGGGTCAAGCCGAGTAGGAGGCAAAGTCCACATTTCGCCGGGCCTTGCAGCCCTGATCAACGGGAGTACCACAAAAACGAGCATGAGAGGCAGCAAGTACGCCGCGCTGCCCCAAGTGGAGGTCGCCTCATACCGATGCCGATTAGTGCGATCCAAAGGGAAGACCATCGCGCTACTTGAGTGGAGAGAGGAGACCCCATTTGCTCAAGCGAGCTCAATACTCCAAGCGATCAGGGAGGCAGGAGAACACACGCCACTCACACCCCGGACCATAAGCGTGGACGCTATGGCGATCGGTACGGACAGAGGGGACGTCGCAGACCGCTTCGGCTGTTTGAGAGCCTTAGAACAGCATGAGGTAGTGGTCTATGAGGACAGAGGGGAAACGTTAAGTTTTCTCAAAGCCCCTCGAGACCCCACAGCGAAAGCGACGTGCTCCACTACACCCGACAGCCAGTCCACTCTAAGTGGTTCGGAGAGGGCCCAACAAAAGGCAGCCGCCGAAAGGGCCGAAAAGGAAAAAGGCCAATACACCAGCCCCGAGGACCGAGACCGCTCGAAGAGTCGCCTTAAGAGCTTCGGCACTTTCCTCAGAGCACTGCTCCCAAACCACAACACATTAACTGCGAAACAGGAGACAGCGGTGGAGAGGTTCTTCAATAAAAAGCCCAAAGAACCTAAGGAACCAAAACTCTTACCAACAAGAGCTGACAAAGGGCAAGTCAGCCCTCCCATCCCTGCGATGAGTTCAGGTACCACAGACCACGTGAGGAGCGCCTTCCTTGAGTACGTAGCGATCGTGAGAGCGACCAAGCAGGTCAACCTCACGACATGCAGTAAAATCTGGCAGACCTTCCAACTAAACTCAGAAGGTCTACTAAGAGTACTACTCAAGGAGGCAGGAGCAGCCATATACGACAACGCCACATCCCAAGTTATTGCTGGGGAAATGGAGGGGTCGTATATGGCAGCCTACAGCGAGGAAAGTGGTTTCGTGGCCCTGGATGAGCAGGAAACGGAGCGAAGGGGTAAGACAACCTTCAACACCACAGGAGACAGCCCGATAGTGGTTACCGCCAAATGTACCAAGATAATGCTGGATGATAAGATTCTCGAAATGGCGAAATCTATTTCGGGGACTTCAGAAGACCTAGCACCACAGGAAGTTTGGGTGGTACCCAGTATCAGGTGGGTGAATGGAGTGCCGGGTTGCGGCAAAACAACGTGGGTGGTGAAAGAATTCGACGAAGAAAGGGACGTCGTAGCTACCACAACGACCGAAGCTGCCAAGGATCTCAGAGAGAAGCTGGAGCCACGCTTAGGAGATCGCGTCAAAACAAGAGTACGCACTATGGCCTCAATCCTAGCAAACGGGTTCAAGAGTAATGAGAAATGCTACCGTCTCACGGTAGATGAAGCACTCATGAACCACTTTGGGGCTATAGTCATGGCAGTAAGGTTGTCTGGTGCAAGCGAGGTGGTCCTAATCGGAGACGTTAACCAGCTACCATTTCTGGACAAAGAGAACCTTTTTCAACTAAGGTATACCCGTCCAAACCTGGTGGCTGGCATCACCCAGGAGTTGTTGTGTACTCACCGCAACCCGATGGATGTGGCGTTCACACTAAGCGAGATATACTCAGGTATATACTCGTCTAAGTCATCACCATCGCAGGTTCACTCCCTGAAGGTGGAAGGTTACACAGGTGCGCAAATACCGAGTACCGCCCCAAAAACCCTATTCCTGGTTCACACGCAAGAGGAGAAAGCTTCCCTCAGTAACCAAGGATATGGGTCTGGCGAAGGGTCGCGCACCCTAACCATACACGAAGCTCAGGGATTGACCTACGAGAACGTCATCATCATAAACACCAAAAAAAGGAGGCTCCAAATCCACGACAGTGTATCTCACGCAGTAGTGGCGGTGTCTAGACATTGTAACGTTACATTTTCCCAGAAGGGGAAAATGTAAGGGAAAATATAATAATATAATTGAATATTATAATATAATTTAAAAAATACAAGGGGAGTACAAAAACACAGTTTAACACTACTGATCGGCACTGCACGCTTAGGAGGTTAGGCCTCAGAGGTGGCCTGCAGCGGGAGGTGGTCTTCGGGAGATGGAGGCTCCGGCAGGGAGTGATTGACGGCTGGTGGTGGCCTCGGCGGGTCGATGACTCCGAGGGAAGGAAGAGTTGGCTCCGGCAGGGAGTGGGTGAGCCCCGGAATGGCCAGGGCAGGCCAAGATGGACTGTAAGAGAGACAGACATGCATGCATGCATCATTTCAAGTGTAAGGAGAACCCATCGTGCATCTGTGAACCGGATGCAGAGGAGTCGGTCGCCCACATCCTCACGGAATGCCCGGTCTTCTGCAAAGAGAGGCAAAACACGGAGAACATACTCGAGACCATTATTAGCAAAACAAATTTAAGCAAAATTATAGGTGACAACAAAATCCGGGAAATATTTTTACAATACTGTATCAAAATTACAAAAAGAGTGGTAGATAGAAACAAAAATGCTTAAAAAGCCATGCTTTATCATATATGAATATTTCTTCTGGGAAGGATATAAGATTTAAAGCATGGAGCAACATATATTATAATTAAATACAGCTAAAAATAATTATATTGTTTTTCTGGTCTCTGACTATGCCAGGGGGACACTCAGCAAAGGCAGGAGTGTGGTAAAAAAAAAAAAAAAAAAAAAAAAAAAAAAAAAAAAAAAAAAAAAAAAAAAAAACCTAACCAAACCTAACCTTTATTTTGAACGAATGGTTGACCGTGATTAATTCTGCATAGAGATTTAGTCCCATCGAAAATCTTTATTGTTCCAAAACAGTTATAACAAAGCTTACTGACTCGGGCAAATTCACGACGTTCGTCACAGTCTTTCCTTGAAAATTCTTTGCAGTGACACAATTTATGATCTCCAGAACAGAATACACAAATTGGAGTAGCGACATGAAAAGATTTGGCATGACTATCACGAGCCTTTCTGTTCTTCTGTTCTGTTCTGTTTATTAGCTTTAGGATCTAAATACTCTAAGACTCTAAACCTAGATTCCATAAAAGTTTTGAACTCTTCAAACGTAGGTAAATCCTCATTAGGATTAGAACTAATTCTTAATTCCCATAATTTGCGAGACTCGGTATCAAACTTTTCGGAACTTAAGTATACAACAATTGCATCCCAGGAGCTGACATCAATACCTAGACTGCGTAAACCGTGCAAACAATCAACAGTCGTGTCTAACAGCGTTTTAACGTTTGTTGATGATTCTTTAGTAATCGACGATTGATGGACAAGCCGTTTTGAGCATACAGTTAGCTAAAAACCTTTTATTGTCAAATCGTTTGTTTAGAATCGACCAACACTCATCATAATTAGACGCAGTCACAGGGATATGTCGAAGCAACTGTTCTGCTTCGCCTGTGAGGTGACTCTTTGAATAGTGAAGATTTTGAACGTCATCCAGTGCATCATTTTTATTGATCAGTGACGTAAATAAATCACGGAAGGTAACCCATTCAGAATAGAGACCCGAGAACTTAGGCAAACAAATTTGTGGCAATTTTACATTTGAACTATTTTGATTAGAATGTTTATTACTAGGTACTCAGATTAGCACTTTCGCACGAACTATGTAACTCTGTGTGATACGATATTTAGACGATTTTTTTAAATTAATTCTACCTCTTTCTATCATTGTTTTATTATCGAACTGTAGTTTACGTAAGGATTCCATTGTGTCATAAGCTATAAACGTTTTAATCATTCAATAACTAACTCAGTAATTAAATGCAACCGGTAATAATTGAACACAAATAAACATTACAATTCAATGAAAAAAACTGAAAAAATTACAAGTGTTTGAAAACCTTTTAAACTTAGAAAAAATCGGACATAGGTTCCTCGTCACAGCACTTTTTTCGTGATTATTCTAAGTCTAAAACGAATGCTAAAATTCTACAAGTCCCAAACACTTCTTAATTAAATTTCACTTCACTGAGAAAATTACAAATCTAGACTAAAAACTCTTTGCAAAAAATCGTAACTCACAGTTTTGCTTCATCCAAACCTCTCCAATTACGTCACTGATGACGTCGCTGCAAATGTAACGTCACCGTCCTTGACGTCACGCTCGATGCTGAAATGTCACATCTGAGGCCCGCACCGAAGTTTGCACGACACGGGTGGTGCCCGTTTACGTCGAACCTCGTCCTCGTCCACCGCTGATCACCACATCCGTGATGAACTAGGCACCTTGCACTTCAGGGTAATCGACCCTGTTTTCCGTGCCACACACTCAAAAAACAAAATATCCGGCTCGAAAAGGACCATAAATGTTAGGCGACCCGACAGGTGCCCAATAAAAAAATCAATCCAGAATAAAAAATGTTTCAGCGAGTACAATTTGTATATTGAGAAGGGTCAGGGCTTCGCCCTTTGCCCGCGGAGGCACCACGTTGGCCCATAAATATGGGCCCCTCAATTCGGTTCGCCTCGGACGGCGTAAAGAAAGTAATGTCTATGTAAATGGTTGCTATGAGTAATTCTGTAGGCGCGCCACGGCGCTAGCTAAAAAAGAGTATATCGCTTTTCTTGTCTTGAAATCAGTAAATCGCTTTTCTTGTCTTGAAATCAGATAGTTTTATATTTTAGCCTTTCTAAATTTTTCTTTCTTATTTGTTCTTCTTATCCGGGTTTTGTTTTAATTTTTCTCTATATCGTTTCATCTTCTCTGCCGGAGTTAGTGGCATTTTCTTGTGCTGTTGAATTGTAAGCATAGCTTTATAATTCCGTTTTTGTTACTTAAATTTTCCGCTTATACGTTACTACCCCAAAGTAACAAAAAAAAAAGTAACGAAACAAGTGTTTGATCTGTTCAAAATATGATTGTGGTGGTTATCATTGCAGTTATGTCTACTATTACACACTAAATTTTAACGGAAGTTAATAACTAATATTGTACTATGATAGAAAGAGAAGTAAATATTGTCAACTTATTCGGAACGGCAACTGACACAGTACATCAATATGGCGGCATTTAATGGCATCTACGGGGTTGCTAGTTCAAAAAAACATAGCTAAATGGAAGTTTTTTAATATTTTATATTGTACAAATGGGTAACAAAAACTGAAATCCATTTTTGGAACTTTCTCCGGGGCAAGTTTAAAATTAATTTATAACCGTAAAATTTTAACTAAATTACCAAAAAGGAAATACAATGTGGACCTTTTTACCTTGTAGTACGATTTAAAATCAAAATCGCAGTATAGTTTCTTTGTACTTTATAAAAATAATTGAGTTTGAAATTGCTAGTGGTAGCCTGGGACATACGAATTTTCATACATTTAAATTTTCGAAATTATATTTGTTTTTTTTACTGAAATACTATGTAGGTATTTATGATTTGGTAGAATATTTTCTGTAAATTTTAATAACAATTATGCTCCTAAGCAAAACAGTATCACTAATTTGTAGATTACACCATAGTTATACATCTACAAAATCATGGGACATTCCACAAATGTGTAATGGCAAAAAAAAGAGAAATGCTCTAATAATAATTTAAGACGTCATTTTATGTCCTTCAGAAACGTCGCTAAGACCTGACATTTAGAGCCGTCATTTAATACATCTGTGGGACGACTTTTACTGACGTCACTTACGCCGAAAATGACAGTGAATGGACGTCGACGTAAACTGATACCTGGGAATGGGACTAATGGCAGAATAAAACGAAACTACAAATATTTTATAAACATTACATTATAATTTACTATGAAAGCACATAATATTCTTATAATATGCTTTATATAAACTAGCAAAATAATTTAGAATTTCACAATTATCAATACTTCTGCTTAGAAGTAATACATTTTCTTATTACTAACAACCTTGTTTAAATATATATATTGCATAGACATCATGATTGGGTTTTTATTGTTATTAGAATAAAATTGTGTTACATAGATTATCACAAAAAGGTTAATTGAATTAACGTTTCATAAAAACTCAAAAAATATAACAGAATAATAGTCGCAGTAAAAGGCAGAACATGATTATTTGCGAAATTGCGATCGGCACAGAGCGTTCTGCTCGCGGACTTATTATAGATGCTTAAAACTAACATTATGGCACTCAAATTAAAAATAGCATCCTCGTCTCGCGGACTACGGTAGGCTCAAGAAGTAGAACGCGAGGAACGAGAGCGCATAGAACAGACCGCTGAATGCGAGCATCGCGCGGATCGTAGCGCGCAGGCGCCGAGACCCGCGCGCCCCGCGGGACCCGCGCGACCCGCCAGACCCGCGCGACCCGCGCCGGTACAGCACCGCCTGCGCGCCGTTGTTGAAGCGCTCCGTGTTGAGAACCTTGCGCGCCAGCGCCATGGAGCTCGCCTTGTCGCCCTCCGCCTCTGACGGCGACAGGTTGCAGGACGCGCGCGGCGACGCCTTCGACAGCCCGTACGGCGACGCCGAGCGCGTCGAGCGCGTCGAGCGCAACGACACCGCGTCCAGCGCGAACTGCGGCCGCGGCGCCGGCGCCTCCCCCGGCGACTCGCGCGGCGGAGACGCGGCGCGGCGCGCGCGGCCCGGCGGCGCCAGGCGCGGCGCCACGCCGCCCGCGCCCTGCCGGTAGTCCAGCGCGCGCCGCCGCGGGGCCGCGCAGGGCGCCGGCGGAGCCTCCGAGAAGCGCGCCTCCGGGAGCACGCGCAACAGGCGCGGCGGCGGCGCGCGCGCCCGGCGCGGCGGCACGTAGCGCGCGGCCGCCGCCGGCGCGTGCGCACCCGCGCCCTGCAGCACGCCGGCGCGCGGCGCCGGGCGGGCGGGCGCGCCGCACAGCGGCATGACGTGCGCGCGCGGGGGCCCGGGCGCGCGCCGCTCGGTGGGCGCGGCGCCGCCCAGCTCGTCGCCCACGAGGTGCCGCAGCGGCGCGGGGCGCGCCGCCAGCGGCAGGCCGTAGCGGAAGTAGCGGTCGCTGTACACCACGGTGGCCAGCTCGCCGGCGCGGCGGCCCAGCAGGTTGTAGATGGAGCGCTCGAGGCGCCGCGCGGGGCGCGCGCGCCGCAGCAGACGGCGCAGGGCCGCGAGCGGGCGGCGCGGCGCGCGGGGCGCGCGGGGCTCGTAGGGCACGCTGTAGAGGCGGCGCGGCTCGGGCCCGCAGCGCGCGTGGCGCAGGCGACGCGCGCGTCAGTCGGCCGGCAGCGGGCGCGCGCGCCGCGCCTGCTCGAGGTCGTGCAACGCCTCCAGCACCACGGCGGAGCTCCAGGCCTGCGAGCGACAGGAGTCCGCGCAGTGGGCGCCGCCGGCGTTGCTGAGCTCGGGCAGACCGCGCCACACGCTGGTGCGGATCTCGGCCAGCAACGGCGCCAGCGTAGCGTAGGCCGCGGCCACGGTGCGCGCGTGGCGGCCGAGGTCGTGCGCGAAGGCCAGGCGCGCACGCAGGTAGAACCCGAGCGGCCAGAGCCACTCGGGCCCCTGGTGGTAGTTGAAGCCGTGCGCGACGCTGGGGTCGTCGCCGTTGTTGGAGTTGTCGTAGTCGCCGCGGTAGGACCAGTCGGCCGGGTCCAGCGTCTTGACGCCGAGCGGGCCCAGCAGGTGCCGCTCCACGGCGTCTAGCGCCAGCCAGGCGTGCTTGGGCTCGAACAGCTCGGGCGCGACGGCCATGGCGATGGGGAAGTTGCACCGCAGCTGGTAGTCGGCCCAGGGCCGCGAGGCGCCGTGGCTGTCCTTGTAGATGGCGCGGCGGTGCACCAGGTCGGGGCGCAGGTCCTGGGCCGAGGGCGCGGCGGGCACCCAGAAGTAGCGCTCGAAGTTCTGCTGGATGCGCTCGGCCCACTGCGCGTAGCTCCACGACGTCAGGCTGCCGTCGCGGTGGCGCCGCACCACGCCCGGGTAGGGGTAGCGGCCGGCGCGGTGCTGGGCGGCCAGCCAGGCCACGGCGCTGAAGGCCAGGCCCACCAGCTCCACGGCGCTGCCGTCGCGCGGGGTGGCCGGCTTGCCGCGATTGCCGGCCGGCTCGGACGAGCCCATCTTGTCCATCCAGGTGCCACAGTTGGCGTCGTTGCCGCCAAACGGGAAGCCGGTCTCAGGGTCGACGCCGATCTGCACGTTGAAGCCCTTGTCGGACATGTGCGCATCGATGGCGCGCCCGGCGTTGCGCTCGCGGAACACGAGCCCCTGCGGACGGCAAGCGAGAGGAGTGCGTGACGTCACGACTCACCTGGGAGTGCACGTCCAGCGCCTTCCGCGTGACATCACGACTTACCTGGAAGTGCACGTCCAGCGCCTCCTGCATGACATCGTGCAGCGGCTGGTCGGCGGCGCCGGGCGGTGCGGGCTCGCCCTCGTCCTTCGGGAACAGGCGCGCCACCGGCTCCGACAGCAGACTCGTGCCCTGAGGCGCCTCGCTGCAGTACTACGGTCGAACAAGGATTTCATAATATTATGTTCAACGCGAGATCAGAGCGTGGCGTCGACCAGAGAGGATATTTACCTGTTTTATACTCTGAAGCCACCACCAGACGGCGTCACGACAGTTGTACCGAGCGTTGCGCCCGCCGTCCAGCAGGTTCGGGATGAGTCCGTGGCGCAGGCACGCCGCGAAGCCGAGGATGTGGAAGCGCGCGTCCTGCAACCGAACACGAGCGTCACGCGAGCCGACCGCACACGACTCGCCTCGAGCGGGCCCGAGCCGGCTCCCGCGCTCACCTGGTAGCGCCCCGTCAGCAGCAGCAGGCCGCGCAGCGCCACGAACGTGTCGCGGCCCCAGCAGCGCATGTAGCCCACGGCGAAGTGCGGCAACCCCGCCGACATGCTGAGGGCGCGCGCCGGCCGCGGCGGCGGCAGCGCGGGCGAGAAGGGCGGCAACGGCGCCGACGCCAGCGCGCCCATCAGCTGCACGCTCGTCAGCGCCAGCGCGCGCGGGAACGAGGCGCCGCGCACCCAAGCCGAGAGGCGCGCCAGCGCCGCGCGCGCCACGCCACGGTACAGGCCCAGCACCAGCGCCTCGTAGTACGCCGGCACCAGGAAGCGCGGCAGCGCCGTCAGCGGCTGCAGCACGTCGCGGTAGCGCGCCGCCACGCCCGCCAGGCGCGGCTCGCGCTCCAGGCGGCGCCAGGCGTACTCCACCAGCCAGTCGCCGGCGCGCAGGTTGTCGCACAGCGGGTGGCCCAGGTCGTCGGCCGGCGCCAGCTCGGCCAGCAGCGACGCGGCGCCCTGCAGGCCGGCGTACACCAGCGGGCCGCAGCCCGGCACGTCGTACACGCCACCGCCGCCCGCCTCGCGCTCCTCGGCGTCGCAGCGGAACAGCAGCGCGTTGAAGTCGGCCAGGTCCAGCTCGGCCAGCGCGGGCGCCAAGCCCAGCGGGTCGGCCCGCGGCGCGGCGTGCAGCGCGTCCACCTGGCGCTGCAGCGCGGCCAGCGCGGCGCGATGCGGGGCCCGCGGCGACACGCGCACGGCCACGACGGAGCCGGGCAGCAGCGCGCGGAACTCCAGCACGGTGTGCGCGCCCTCGGTGCGCTCGTGTGCGAACACGCCGGACTGCGCCAGCGGCACAGCGCGGCGCACGCTGCACTCGTACTCGTCGAGCCCGTTTATGAAGCGCGCGTGGCGCGTGAAGGCGCCGGGCGGCCGCAGCGCGCGGCCCTCCGTGCTACGGACGCGCCACGAATATATTACAGGACTTATACTTTTTTCTTCTATACGATAACTACAAAGTACAAACCACCACTAATATAAAGTCGATTCTGAATTTAAAGGTGGCAGCCATTTTAATTAATTAATCCGTTAGCATGATAGTTGACCGGGATATATTTAAGCAATAACAAACTCGTTCCGGGACTAGCATCGTATAGTAGTGCTTGCGGTTCGTACCGGTGGTCCTTGTGGCGCAGACAGGCCTCCAGCAGGATCTCGTCCAGCTGCCCCTCGAAGCGCAGCGGCTTGACGTGACGCCCGGCGCCGGCCGCGTCGGGCGCGCTGAAGGCCGTGAAGGCCACCAGGATCACCGACTGACACACACACGTCATGAGACATACCAAGGCCAGCAGGATCACCGACTAACACAAACACGTCATGAGACACACCCAGGCCAGCAGGATCACCAACCGACACACAAACGTCATGACACACACCAAGGCCAGTAGGATCACCCACTGACACATACCACGTCATGACACGCCCCACATTTCACCGCCGTCGCGTCAACATCGACATTCAAAAAACATTATTACAATAAAAAACAACCGGCAAAACAAGTGTGTTAGTCCAGTACCCAAAAGAATATGTCCTTCAATAATTCAAAATTTTTATTTTCGCTGAGCTAGCAGGATAGCTTTACTGAATTCATTGCTATGTATAAAAATGCTAACAGTTAGAGTTATGCAATCGCTATAAAGTAGGTATTTCCTAAAGTAAATATTTCATGTTATAACAATAATATAAAATTTAAAACGTAAAATGGTAGCTAGATGGATTTTCGTTGAATGTGTGTTTGGCGCTGCCTCATAATTTGTTATTTAAATTCGTTTAGAAACTTAGTTACACTAACCGGCAATTATTAATTATATATTTTTTTTTTTGGGTGTACGATTTCTTTTCATTTCTTTAATTAAAGTCAACTAAAAAGGTATAAACAAGTCATCACAGACAGACAAATAAAAAATCGGTAATTACACGTAATCTGTTCGATTTATGCCCTAACACATGTGGCTCCGGATTTCTACCCGACTACGGCGAAGCCAAAAAAGGAGGGATATGTGTTGGATCTGTATGTATTTACGGGTGTGTATGTGTGTATGTCCGTCTCTATGTTCCCTCGTACTATTTAACGGCAGAACCGATGTTGATGAATAATATGTCGTAAAATTCGTCTTTATTGCGCGAGTGTCACGGGGTATACAAAATTTAAAAAAAAATACACGGTGGATTTTTGGCGCCAAAATGTAAGTTAAAACAAAACTTCCAAACCTATCGAGTGGAGTACCAAAATTAAGGAGTTTATTGCGTCACTGGGTATATTCAAATAAAATTAAAAAAAAAAAACATATTGACGGATTTTTGCGCAAAAATGATTTTTTTTTTATCTCCCTAACCTATCAAGTGTTGATTACAAAAATATAGACAAATTATACTTTAAAATGTAATTTGGAAAGTAAAATGATAAAAAATCCTAACAAAAAAAAAGTATAAAATGAAAAAAAAAAAAATTAAAAAATCAAAGACCAGACTGCTGCCCAAACAGGCCGTCTCCAAAACAATTTGCTGCAGTCCGAGGCAATAGGTCTTTATTGTTCAATTTAACATGCCGAAGATACCTGCATGACATTGTTTTGGAGACAGAAATAGGTCATCTTGTTTCCATCTTTTTTAAAGTTTAATTTTTACGCAGTCAGCATGAGCCGTTCACCAGACGGTAGCACTGACCTGGCGCTGGCGCGGCTCGTGGCGCGTCACGGCCACGACGTCGGCGTCCATCTGGTCCACGAACACCTCGTCGTAGCCCGCCGCCGCCAGCTCCGCGTGCAGCTCGTTGAGCGCGCGCCGGGCCGCGAGCACGCCGCTGGCGCGCGACACGCCGTCCGCGCCCCACGCCGCGTACTGCCGCGCCTCGTCCACCACGTGCACGGCGTGCGGCACCAGCTCGTCCAGGCCGCGCGTGGAGCCCGTGGCGCAGCACGCCATGGCCACGAGCGCGGCCGTCGGCAGCACGTCGAACACGCTGCGCTTGTCCAGCGGCGACGGGTTGTCGTGCGTCTGGTCCAGCAGCATGGCGTGCGCCACGCGGGGCCGCGCGGGCCGGCGCGGGGCCCGCAAGAACGCGCCCACGGCGCGGCCCCCGAAGCGGTGCACCAGGCGGCCCTGCTCGTGCGAGTCCCACGCGCTCAGCGCCTCTGCGGACAACGCACAACACTCAACTGATCGTTGTTCGGATTTGCGGCGACACCCATTTCTCTACTAGCGACCCGCCCCTGCTTCGCACTGTTTTACAATTTGAGAAAACATCGAGATTATAAGTTTATTAATAAGTTTATTATTAATTTATTCTACACATAAACGTTTCGGAATTAATGTTCTAAATGATGTGTGTGTATTAGAAGATCTAAGCGGGATACTATGTTTATAAATTTACCGAGTGAGACAGCAGGGATAAATATTGACAAACACTTTAAACTATAAAAAAACAAATTATTCCTACCGCGAATGAGCGACGTGATGCCGAGGCGGTTGACGAAGATGTTGTCAACGTGGTCCGAGTTAGTAAAGAGCTCGGCCACCACGTACAGGTCGGGCTTGACGTTACGCGCGCAGTCCAACATGTACTCGGCCACCTGCACACGAGCGCACACTGAGCACACACACACAGACACACACACGAACAGACACACACGCTCACAGTGGCGCGACACTCACGTGCAGCGGCGTGGAGTGGCAGTTGTCGAGACGCACGCCGTCGAACACCTCGGCCGTGAGCTCCACGTACTCGCGCATGTGCGCCCACAGGAACGGGTTGTCCTCCGGCTTGTCGCCGTACCTGCGCACACGGTCGGTCAGTATTCCGTACGAGCCTGTGCACGTACCGAGGCCGCCCGCGCCACTCACCGCAACTTGACGCTGTCGCCCCAGGCGATGAGCTCGCGGCGCAGGTACACGCGCGCGCCGGCCGGCTTGGCCGCGAAGTCCACCAGCGGGTCGGCGTCCATGACCCAGCCGTTGTGCGCCATGCAGTGCCGGCCCGCGTCTGCGTACAGCACCGCCTCCACCTCGCTCAGCGAGCTGCTCTCCACGGGGCAGGCCCACGTGAAGTACCTGCACAGTCACACGTCAGTGAGAGCCGTCCGCTCCCCTCGCCGGCCTCCCGCAGCTTCCGAACGGCGCTCACCTGGGCACGAGCGGGTGCTTCGCGCTCACCTCCTCGATCTTCGGCCCGTCAGACTGAAGCCGATAATATCTGAAAATGACTCTGTACTAAGTTTTTGTGTTCGTATACGAATTATTATACAGTTCGACATGACGAGCTCACCTCATGCCGGCGACGACGTTGTCGACGGCGGCGCGCAGGTGGTCGCGCAGCGTGTCCGCCGCGGCCTCGTTGAGCTGTTCCAGCTTCCGTTTCATTTCTTCGCAACATTTCTTCAGTCGCGACTCCTCGTCGTAACACTCGGCTCTACAATAAACAACAATGACAAAAGTGCCGCCACTCGTATAGTCACAACAGCGTATCGCGACGGCCTCACCGGTACACGTTGTAGAGCTGCAGCGCACGGTCCATGTCCACGGCGGCGCGCAGTCGGCGATGCTGCGCGTCGGGCAGCAGACGCAGCGCGGCGCGCTCGTCGCTCGGCGCGTCGCTCGGCGCGTCGCTCGGCGCGGCGCTCGGCGCGGCGCCCGGCGCCGGCACCCTGCGCACACACGAGCGTTACGAGAGCCAAGCGCCGCCGAGCGCGCGCACTACACTCACTTGTTGCGCGCCTTGTAGTAGAACTCCTGCACCAGCTCCGCGGCGTTGCACATGTACATCTCGTGCAGGCGCGCCTCCGGCAGCAGCTGCGTCAGGAGGAGGTGCTTGATGGCCTGCGGACAGAGGGCGCGTGAGAGCGGGCGCGCACGCGGGCCGGCGGGGCGAAGGACGCGCGGCTCACCTCGAGGTGCTCGTGCGCGGTGACGCGGCGAGGCACGCCGCGCGCCTCGTAGTCGCCGCGCGCCACGTCGGCCGTGAGGCGCGCCAGCAGCGCGTCTAGCAGCGCGGCGGGCCGCAGGTGCGGACAGTTGCTGCAGTTGTACGTCGCCTCCGGGTGCTCGGTCAGCCACGGCGTCTCGTTCGCCGTGTGGTTCAGCACGATGTCGCAGATAGACAGCATCTGTACACGCGCGCCCGACAGAACGTGAGTTTCGAGAGAGCTCTTTCATGAATGGTAATGTGTTGCGCATCTGTGTCACCGCAGATATAGAATGATATCTGTGTGTGTCACCTTCCAGTCGGTGCGCATCTTGGAGACGACGTTCTCAACGTCGGCGAAAGTAGGCTCGCGGCCGGACTCGGCGCTGAACTGCGGGTTGAGGCGCAACTGGTTGGCGATGCTGTAGCCGGAGCGCGAAGCGCCGAGCTCCTGCACGGGCGTGAAGTGGATCATGTTGTAGCCCGACTCGCGCGCCACGCGCAGCACGCTCTCCCAGCGCGGCAGCGGCCCGAGACACTTGGCCAGCACGGTCTGGCACATGAGTCCGTCCAGTGGCAGCACGTCACGCCCGCCCGGGCCCGCGCGCAACGTCGGCGCCACGTGGAACCAGCCCGAGCCTTGCGGGCCCACCGACGACTCCCTGCAACACACGCACACGCCTGAGCACGCAGCCGCACAGTGGCGGGGCGCGCCCCTAGGAGGATACTCACGCGCTGTCGTACACGAAGTAGTAGTGGAAGGAGCCGGCGCGCGCGAGGCGCAGCTGGCAGTAGATGTCGCTGTCGGTGACGAGCAGGCCGGTCCCGAGCGCGGCCGCGGGCTCGTCCTCGGCGGCGCGGTGCCACTCCAGCCCGTAGTACTGGTTGCGGATGAACTCCGCTTGCTCGCCGCACTTATCGTCTTCTGTGTGCAATTATCACTCAATTTATCGAATTTTTAACTGAATTCGAATAAATAAAAAGCCTTAATAGCGAAAATTTAAATGTGCTTCCGGCGTACCCGGGATAGTCGCCTCGTGAGCTTGCATTAATGTCACGATTCGTCGAAAACTGATACTGTATCAGACTTCACAGTCTCACAGGTCGTGGATTTGAAAAAAAAAAAAAATATTTTCGTTTTCAGGTCTATATCTACATACATACAAAAACTCAGGCCTTCTTCCCATGAGGGTAGGCAGAAACTACAGAACGCCACCTGCTACGGTCCTTACATACTTCATTTGCCTCGTTTAAGTTCATACATCTGGTCATACACGCACGCTGATTGCGAGTACTACGCACCTGACCTTTCTGAAGAACATCACCAATACGGTCAGTATATGTCCTCCTAGGGCGTTTCCACTCACATCGGTCTGGAAAATAAATTTTGTTAGTTGGCTTTCATTCATCTTCTCAACATGACCAAACCATCTAAGCATACCCTTCAAAATTTTTGTCACTACATCTTCTTTTAAATCACACCGTTGTCTTATCGAATCATTCCTCAGCCTACCATTCATAGTCACACCACACGTGCTTCGCAAGGAACGCATTTCCACAGTATTTATTCACTTCCATACATAAGCGTGGGCACCAGCATACCATTGTGAACAGCCAGTCGAGCCTTTTTGGACATCAACTGGTTGGTCACAATCGCATGTATATCACCATTCACTTTATTTCCCGCATTTAATTTCATTTCCACATCTTCATCAATAATCGTCCCATTCCTTTTAAACATACTCCCCAAATATACAAACTCACATACTTTCTCCACACTCTTATCATTTATTTTCACATCACACACCGATACATGCTCTTCTCTTTCAAACACCATGACCCTCGTCTCATTCACATTTATATTCGTCCCTTCCAGCTTATATGCTTAATCCATCACAGTCACCATGTCTTGCAACTGTTCTACTGCCGTTGCAAGTAGAACTTGATCATCTGCGTAGAGAAAGCATTTGACAAGAAAATCATTCATCCTCAATCCGCACTCACCCTCTTTCAAATCTGTCAGCCACTATCCATCTACAAGTTGAAGAGCCACGGTGACGCTACACAACCCTGCCTATCACCCTTCGAGATGTAGAACCAGTTTCGTGAATGCCCCATTTATCCTAACACAAGCACTGGAATCCTTGTATAAAGATTTCAGTGCCCGTACCAAGCGCCAGTCCACACCGTACATGGATAGTGTTGACCACAGTTCTTCCCTCCACACACTGTCATAAGCCTTCTTGAAATCAACGAAAGCACAGTAGACTTTCTTGCGCTTTGCCAGATGTTTTTCGGCTATGCACCTTAGGGACGAGATCTGATCCATACAGCCCATTCCATCTCCAAATCCTGCCTGGACATCCCATATTTTCTCATCTATCACTCTATAGTATACCTCTATACTCTTTTTGATATTTATTCAATAAAGTCATATAGGTTAGTCCTAAAATCTTTTTTTTTTCCTACAGAAATCATAGAAGCCGTAGGGCTTCTATGATTTATATAGGTATGCTTGTCCTTCCTGACACAGTCGGGTAATGACATATTGCGATACTTACGATTATCCGACATCACATAATTGGTATAGAGAAATACTTTTCGGCCGAGTAAAGAGGGACCGGGGCAGAATTGTAAATAGCAGCCTTTTTCAAATCTGAAAAAAATTCAACACGAGAACATTCAATGATCATGCAAAGGCGTTGGGACGATAAGTACCTCCGTGGATTGTAGATAATGAGTTACCGATAGAGCGTTGAGTCGTGATGCTCGCCGTGCTCGAGCGTGAGCACGCGCGTGTGCGTGGCTGCGGGTAGCGGGCTGGAGGGGCCAGTTGCGCCGGCCGGGCTGGTGGGCCGCTCGACGGCCGCGGTGGCCGCGCAGCGCTCGATTGCCATCTGCCTCTGCGCGCAACAGACAGAACACGTGAGCCGCGGCCGCACACTCCCGGGCTGCGCCCCGAGAGCGGTCGGGGCTACTCCTTTATATTCTACACTGAAATAGCTTTATACCGCGTTTGAGTAAATGCAACCGACGATCTTTTCCACAAAAAATTCGACGATAGTGGTCGTCAACTCCATCTCTCTACCGAAGAAATCGAAATAGATTATGGTGATGATGACCTTTTCAATGACAGCTTTCTCCTGCACTTTTCTGCTGTAGTCGCTCTTCTCGCGGGTCACCATCTTGGGCATGTCGAGTAGTCACCGTGTATGAGTACCCATGAAACAGCACATTCAGTTTGAGCGCAAGCGCTGTCTCGGGCTCGCTTATATAAACGCAAGGCGCGAGGAGCGTGACATGACCTCTTTCTTTACATCGCAACGGAACCTCGCATAACATGCTGTATTGGGTTTCACTCCTTTGTCTTTTTCAGAACCACAATTTACATAATAGACAGTAGAAATCTACCCAACACATACACCACTATTTAGGCCTCTATGCACTTAGTAACGTAAAGGAGTAGGTAGGTAGCTAAGTACTAGTTTTCACAGTAGGTATGGTAAGGGTACCCATTTACAGCGCATTTAAGGATTAAAGTGCTAGGGAACATTTGCTCCGAATTAGAGCGCTACTTTCATCAATAAAATA
The DNA here is from genome assembly GCA_916610215.1 of Omphaloscelis lunosa. NCBI lineage: Eukaryota > Metazoa > Arthropoda > Insecta > Lepidoptera > Noctuidae > Omphaloscelis > Omphaloscelis lunosa. The sequence continues at coordinate 81,032 of OU744252.1, forward strand.
GCTTAAAAGACGCTCCAAATGCAAGAAGTTGGTACGATTAGGTTATTTACTATTATTTAATTTTGTTCTGTGGTATAATAGACGCGCGACACATTGCTTACAATGAACGCGACGCGCGTCGTACCGCCATCGTCGGTCTTATTGAGCGCTTCTACTAACACAATACGATCCGATCCGAGAGGTACTGTGCACCATCCAGTTCAACAACTACTTCACTTAATAATTGCAATTAAAATCCTAGATAACCTCCTGGACTTTTCAGCCCAAAGACTGACTGGTAGACAATGCCTCGTGTGGCATGGCATACAGTCCGCTTTAAGCTCTCTAAGCAGACAAAGATAATATAAGATGTTCCACACACCATTATCATTCGGCGAGACGTAGGTACCTAAGCGTGGCCGTGGCGACGCGCGACTTCTACCGACGAGAGCGCGGTCGACAGATACCTAGGTACAATATTACGAAAGGTTCTGTTGCTGCTGGAGATTGTTTATCAAATTACCTATCCAATATTGTATAATCGTAAGGTGTATCAAAGCCTGAGTGGAAAAGTAAAAACAACGCGGGAGAAGTTACGGCCAAAAGCAAGCTTCCTATAGAAGTACAAGGATTTCAATAAAATATTGTATATTAGGTAATTAGGTAATTAAGTATTAAGTACTAACCAGTGTACCTATAAGTAAAAATATATTAAATAAAATATTTAAGTACATTAAGAATTTACCTCTCTCTGCCGAAAAGTTAATCTTGACAAACAACAAAACATTCTGACTACCAATTCACATGCTTTTAATAACATCGACGTTGTAACAATAGGAATGCTGAACAAAGAGCACTTGCTAGTAATAAATGTGCTAATCTAGATTCCTATTAAAATAGTAACGCTCCAAGGGAAATACAATCGAATAGAGAGTAATAAAACCGCATTACTGTGACAATAGGTAGTAGGTAGTAGGGAAGCGCCCCGCCCGCGCCCGGGGCCCGCGCACGGCGCGGCGAGTAACAACGAACTCTACATACCTACACTTCACAAGTAAAGGCTCTTTCAAACAGGCGCGACACGCGACGCGACACAAAGACACCGCTCGTCGCGCGACGAGCGGTGTCTTTGTGTCGCGTCGCGTGTCGCGCCTGTTTGAAAGAGCCTTAAATCTGTAAGTACCTACCTTCTTACTGGCACAGTGACACGGTAATATTAATAATATTACCGTGACAGTGACTCAGTGACCCTAGAGTATCAAAGTATTTTTAACCGACTTCCAAAACAGGAGGTTCTATGTTTGTCTGTATGTTTTTTTTTTAAGAGAAAACTTATTGATTCGCGTAGTGGTGGGCTATAGAATATAGATGACGCTAATACCAGTTTTTGTTTTTTATTGTATTTTTAGAACGAAATTCTTTAACGCGGCTTGTAAACTTTCTGAAATCGTCACGCTAAAAAGTGTTAATACTTGAAATAAAAAAAAATCAAATCAAATTGTTTATTTGCTAGAATGCAGGCACTTGCGACTGTCTTCTTCTAATTCAAAAAGAAAGAAAGAGAGAAAACACCGGCAGAAAAAGTAATTACAGTGTCGTGTCATTAAATTGTACACACCTCAAACTCAAGGCATTTATTTCAATTAAACCATTCACAGGCACTTTTGAATTGTCAAGGAATCGGTCAGTCAGAAATATGAGGCTAGGCCCATTCCAAAGTGTCGGCCCGAGTACACTGCATAGAGAGAAAGTGAGAGAGGGAGAAAATGTGAATTTGGTCAAAATGAAAATCCAAGATGGCGGCTAAGAAAATTGTCAAAATTTTCGTCATGGGTGTCGTTTGCGTAGTTTTCGAGGGTGCTAAAGTCGATAGTGTGGTTATAAATAATTCCAAGATGGCGGCCGAGAAAATTATCAAATTTTTCGCCATGGGTGTCGTTTTCAAAGTTTTCGAGGATGCCGATATAAGGTCAAGGTTGCGCAAATATGACCATGTTTCCGAATTTCGCGTGAAGCTCAAGTGGTTACCAATTCGCCTTCGCCGGAATGTTCACATTCTTTCGCTTTTGTACAACGTGCTTTTTTCCCCTTCCACCCCTCTCTATCTCAAGAAACGTTTCCAGTTTCTTTGCGACTCCCACACGAAATTTTTAAGGTCATCAGATAACTTAAAGCTTAAAATGCCTATGCATTCCACAACTTTCCTCGACAAGTCCTTTACTGTCCAGGCCGCTCGTTTGTGGAATGCATTGCCAGTTCAAATTAAACGCGCGCAATCGTTACCTGTATTTAAGAGACTCGTGAAGGAACATTACTTGTCGTTGTGATCTTGTTCTCGTAACTGTAATTATCTTTAGTTTTCATTTATTTTTGTTGCTTATATATTTTGTAAGTATGTATGTATTTATGTATCTATTATTTAGGATATGTATATATCCGTGTATTTATTCTAGTTTAATTGTATACTTATTTGCACCGACGACAGCCCCATTTTATGTCCAGGCAAATCACTGTCCATTCCAAGGTTGCCTGGAAGAGATCGCGGAAAGCGATAAGGCCGCCCATTGTATATTTTATAGTGTTTGATTATTTTTTTGTTATGTATTTTTGTGGTGTACAATAAATTATATATAAATAAATAAATAAAGGTCAAAATGTAAATCCAAAATGGCTGCTGCAAAAAATTTACTTTTGTTTTAAATCATACGTGAGAAAAACTTCGTTCTTGACAGGGGTCCCCCGACCGTACATGTTTTTCTTTTTGCGGGGTTACAGGGTAACAGAATGATGATGATGAATATTGTTTATTTTATGTCATAGTGATAGATCTAACAGTGCTTTCGCCTCAAATGGGCCTCCTCTCTCGTATGTGGAATCTGAACACTGTCTGCTGTTGTCTGCAAGAGCCTCTTCGATCTATGCTGCATTGTGGCCGATATAAGAGCTTAGGCCGGGGCCGCACTGGTACGGCGATAGCGACGCGACGGCGATTTCGTGAAAACAAACTCATATAATCATCTCGGTGGGCGCACTGCAGCAACGACAAGCGAATATTTTTTGTTCATATCGTCGCCGCCGCCGCGTCGCTGTCGCCGTACCAGTGCGGCCCCGGCTTTAGGATGAATAAAATATTTTTAGGAATATTAGTTCGTTTAGTCTAGAGTTTTTGAAGTGATAACTTCTTTAGGCGCGTAAACTTATGGATCTGTCAGTATAGCATGGGTACCTTTAACCCTCGTGCGTTATGCGCGTGTGGCCACCCGCGGACTAATCGGGGTGCGACAGATCCGGTCCGCCCCGGGCCCCCGGTCCTGGGGGGCCCCCAAATCTTTAGAAATACATTTTAATCAGATCCCAAACAAGGCCAAAGTATGTTCAATATTTAAGGCGGGGTTACCCGGAAATACGTCGTTTTCTATTGTCTTCTATTCGTTGATAACACGGAATAAAATATATTACATATTTCACACTTTGATGTAGATATTTCGGTCGTGCGATACACGATTACTTGCACTTTACTGCATCCAATTAAATCGCAAAAACACGTCAAAATTAAGGTCACATTAATATTTTGAGTTATATTGGCTTTGAATAATAAACTTATAGCATAATAAAGGTCGTAAAAAATGTGATATAAACCAGCCAACATAATGTGAAATATGAATACCTATACCACTAATTCCAAAATCAAGCGTTTTCATCTTTTCATGCGCTCGCTCCTCCGTGTCATTTATTTATTTAGTCCCAAGCGGAACGTGTTGGAGGTTGGACGTGCCAATTTTTGCGAACGCGCCACCCGCTAAGTTCTGTTACCGTCTGAGCCAAAAATAATTAGTTAGTTTTTATTAGGTACTTACTTATTTTTTTTTAATACAATGTGCAAAACTAAAAAAAAGTTGTCATCGCTGGGTCTACGAAGGCTGAATAAACAAAACAGGGACGGATGCTTTTACAATATTATTATAACTACATTATTTATAATTAATTTATTTTACTTTACTAACGAATAGATTTACAAACCTCAAATATTTGTGTAAAACAGTTGAATTTAAACCCTATGTAAATAAAGACGCCACGCACGCAAAAGTTATGGGTGGTTGATTTTTCTCGCGGAATAGATTTACCACCTGCATCAAGTGTGTAAAATAGTTGGATTTGTACACTATACCACAGTGCATAAAGCCGCCACGCGCACAATTGTTTTATTGGCTTACTATTTTCAAATGTCAAATAGTTAGTTCACCTCGCTGAGTTGGTCCGGGTGATTTTTATAATGTTTATTAGCCTAGGTAGGTACTGTACAGTCGACCACACGTCGCGCGTCTGTGGTAAGTGATAACACTATGATCTTGAGCTGGCCCAACGTACGGAGTTTCATTAGAATAAGAGACCAGCTTACACTGATTTAGTTTCCACTGACATGATGTGCGGCCTACTGTACGTGTTCACTCGACACGCAGGACAAACTAAATAAACAAAGCCGATAGGTAATAAAAAGGTATCGAGTGATGCGTCATATTTCAACAAGGCTACAAAGCCCTAATAAAATGTCAATTTGTATAATAAGAGCCTTTGTCTCTTATAATATTCGTTATTTACATATTATAAAACAAAGTCCCCCGTCGCATCTGTCTGTCTGTCTGAACGCGATAAACTCAAACACTGCTGAACGAATTTTAAAACGGTATTCACTCATAGACGGAGTGATTCATGAGGAAGGTTTAGTGTATAATTCATTAGCATTTGGTGTAAATTATGACGATTATTGTTGAAGAACTCGGAAAAAATCATGCCAACTGGGAGCTTTACTGGCGTGCGCTGCGTAAACCGCAAAAGATACATACAATTTATGTTCTACCGTATTGTTCAAATTAAATAGTTCAACAAAAAAGTCCGCGATGACAAATGTCTATCTTCTATGGATGACCCACAGTAACCATTATTATCTTTCAGACTTTGATAAAAATTTCATTATTATTCACGAAGCTATTTTGACCGGTATTATATTAATCCTTATCCAATAAAATAAGTTATTTAAATTGGGCATTAATTTTAAATTAAAATAATTGTGCCTTAGTATCATACCATTGAAATGAATAATTTAAAAGATAAAACAGATTCAAAATTACGCGTAACTACATAATTATGGTTGACGGCAACGCGGGCGTAGCGGTATTAGTCAATGACCTTTCCTCGGCTATTAGGTATGTAATCCCGGTGGTACGTTCCCGTGGGGTAATTTTTGACATCCACGCGGGCGAAGCCGCGGACAAAAGCTGGTTAATAAATAAAAACTACATATAAATATGGCTAGTTTGGCTATACAGACGTTATCTAATGCATAACTTTATTCAGTGTTTATTGGCAAGAGGAAAAGTGTGTAAAAATTGTAAATTACTTTAATCGACTTTAAAACAATGAGTTTCTCAAAGTGTTTGCATTTTGATAAATATTTTCACAGATAGACAATGGAACTATTCACTCGAGATTACTGTAATTATATGTTTATGCTACGCCACTGAAAATAAAATAATAAAATAAACTTCACTTGAAATGTTTACGTCGATTTTCAATGTTTGAGAGCAATGCAGTTGCAGGCTAAGGGCAGTGCATATGTATCAACTAATGATTCCAAATAAAGTTAGCAAAGAATAGCATATATATAACTTCTCCAACATCAATCATTGGGCAGTTGCCCGCCAGATAGGACACCCATCTGGTTGGAGTATCCTCCCTTTTCCATAGAATATGAATTAATTTTACACCCTGATTTTCATACCTCCAAAACTTATTGGAGAAAAAGTGTTTACTTGTATTATCATAAATATTTGATAAAAAAATAATTATATATATTTTTATATTTATTTTTAATTGATTCTCCAGCCTTCACATTATGTTTTACACATAATAAAATTTATTACCGTGTCTAAGACTTCTTGAATTACGATATTGAATTTCAAGAATTGTAATATAATTATTATTCATTAGGTTTAAGTTTATTCAACACCTACCTAATATATCTACCTTAAAAATACGTAATAGAAATATAAAATAAACTTATATTAATCAGTTCAAGTTGATCTACTGCATTGCTCTTTCCTGTGACACAACTTACTACCTACGCGAGTTCGTGAACTCATGAGCGGTGCGTTTGGCGCGCGCGTCATCCGCGCATCGTAATTTGTTATGTATCGCTCGCTACTCGTTGCGGGGGCTAGGATAAACGTTGAATGCCTACTGCGCTCGGGTACGACGCGACACAAAGACACCGCTAGTCGCGCGACGAGCGGTGTCTTTGTGTCGCGTCGCGTGTCGCGCCTGTTTGAAAGAGCCTAAACTTAAGGCAGGGTTACCGCCTTAAGTTTAGAGTGTTCATTCTAAAAGTTGGCAACGTCGCAAAATTGCTGTCAGATATTTACCTGTTCTCATTAATTTGGCAATATTACTGTATGGAAATATAAAATATCACTAACTACTTAGTGAATTAAAATATTATAATATTAATATCTTGACATTTCTCGTAGCCCTGGAGTCCTGGATCTTTGGAAGGCGTACGAGGAGCCGAAGCCAACTTGCAGAGGCCCGTCAGACGTTTTTAATGAAATGAGGCACCAACCGACGATTATACCTGTACGCACTCATGTAAGTGCATCCAAGGACAACCCTCGGTTGGTGTAAGTCTATTGCAGGATATGGAAACAAAAATATTGGGTTATGGGTTTGGATGGCTAAAGTGAACTGGGTATCTAGGAAAGACTATGGCCCCTGCCTGATCAATGTTTTATATAAAATACACATAAAATAGCACACACAATAGTGAGCTCCCGAAAACGGTCGCTAGCACGTAATGACGTGGAAACAAGGGGGCAACACTTCTGTATAAGTAGACAAAGTATCTCCTATTTCTGTTTGAATCGTCAAAAGACAGTGGCGTACCTAGGGGTCAAAATTAGGGCAAGCCGCCAGAATTTTTACGATAAAAAAAACAGCCAAGTGAGGGATTGACTGATTTTCATATGTTGCTCATAGTACAACATTATTATAATTTTGGTTAGAAAACCTTTAAAATTCGAAGAGGTCTGGCATTAGTATGTTATTGTCATAAGCGCCATCTACATTAATGAATGCGCGTAATCACACCGCTTAGCCGAACCTTTTTACCATAATTCATATTCGCTTGTCACATGCAAAATTTTTCAATCAGAAGCCACTAGATGGCTCCCACATTATCGATTTGTTGTTCTATTGCCGCCCGTACGCATAATTTTACGAGTTTAAAATTTAATGTCGATTGAAAACGTTAACATGAGATATTACCTACTTAAATATTTTTTATAATTTATTTTAATGACAATAGCCAACTCTAATATTTATTTCAAAACACCTATGAAGAATCTCTTCGATGCTAACATTATTGTGTTTTATGATCTCAAGATGTAGTACATAAGATGGTTTATTTTTCAGTGGTTTACTAAAACTAAGAATTCCATAAAAACAACCCTAGTCATGTGCTATCATGGCACCAGCTATTCACCTACATAAATTTGTATAATAGACAATCGAATGCCTACGAGTATTTCAATATATTCTTCGACTAACAAATATACTGTTTTTTATTTCCGAGAAATAGTTACAGTAATTTGAGGTTGGTTACGGTGAAGTAAAGAGTTACTTATTGTCAGAAAACTCAATATGCCCAAACTCAAAATACCTTTACGAACACAGTCTCCGAATTTGATGATAAAAATAACACTATAATCACTTACTAAAGCGCGGAATGACATCGCCGCAATAACTATCACATCATTTTAAACAATAAAACTAATTGATTACTTCAGCACGTGGAAAATAAAATTCTAGTCTCAAAATATTAATTTCAAAACATATACAATAATGGAAAATAAAATTCTAGTCTCAAAATATTAATTTCAAAACATATACAATAACAAATTCGTCGTCGCGTTTCAAAATAAAAAGTACTCTGTGCACTCAAAAGCCGGGCTTTTCATTTCATACAAATCTGCGTATATGTACTTACCAATTAATATATCAACTAATGTAAATGTTTCTATAGCAATCTGTAGGCGAAAACTACGAGACAAAGAAAGGTAAGGCAAGCCAGATAAGAAGCCCACGAGTGTGAGCGAGAAGGCGCAATTAAATGCATTGTATTGGCGCGCAACAAAGCGCGCGGAATTTAAATTTTATTCATATGATTACTAAATGAATGATTCGAGTTCAATGAGTGCATAGATCTGGCAACCTAGCTCAGTGCGCGCGGCAGAAAAAACGGGGATTTCGAAATTTGGTTATTCCTATGGCATGCATGATTGAGTTTGAGTTCATTGACTGTTTCTTTTTTTATTTCTTTTTATTGGTAGGCCTAGGTTTGTTCTTGAGAATTATGATTTTATTAGGGCAAGCCGGGCTTTTTGGCTTCTATGAAGATACCGCCACTGTCAAAAGAAAACCTAACCTTCTCGAGGTAGTGTGTTTAAATTCCGAGCTCGCTTCTCACGCTGTTATATTCTATGTTCTTCTAGTTATCAACATTTTTTGCATACCTAGGCGGGGGGCCCCCTTTAGTAACCCGCCCCGGGCCTCGTATAGGCTTAGTCCGCCACTGATATGGATGTTCAAAAGAAACCTAACTGAGAAAACTGAAAACTGTCAAAAAAATTCGAGCTAGCTGCACTTGCTCTTGTATCCCACATTCTTTCTTTTTGATGAAAATATCCATGAACAGATAACCTGGAGATGAAAAATTTTCCTCCCAGAGAATAAAACCTGCCAGGTGGAACGCCCATCTATACTGTCGGCATAATTATGCATGATATGTTTTTAGGGTTCCGTACCCGAATGGTGTCAAATGAAACCTTTTACTAAGGCTCCACTGTCTGTCTGTCTGTCTGTCAGCTAGCCTGCTGACAGACAGACACTAGCTATATCATGAACCGTAATAGGTAGACAGTTGAAGTTTTTACAGATTGTGTATTTCTATTGCCGCCATAAGAACAAATTATAAAATTTTTATAAATTAAAAATTTAATGGGGTCCTCTCCCCATACAATACCTTTGATTTTGAAAGTTTGGCAGTTGATTTATAATTTTTCATTGTGCAATGCAAAATGCATGATCGGGACTCATGATCAGACTTATGTCATGCAAAAGGTACAGATTCTGTGTTAGCAACAATGCATGACATGCAATTACTTCATGCAGCATGATAATTCACTGCAATTGCATGTCATGCCGCATGATGGACCCACAGGGTCCTTCATGCAGCATGATAATTCACATAGGCTAATTCAAAGAATTGCATGACATGCCGCATATCTAGGCTTTAGAGATTTGACTATAATTAATTTTGTGTCACAGATGCAATCTTGATCAACATGTTGTGGAAATGTATTAAGAAAGGGATAGTTATTTATCATACTATCAAGTACAACATTCCTATTACATGAGCACAAACAGACTACTATCAGTATTTTTAATCATAGTATGATCAGTTAAAATTGACTGTATTATAATGAACAATCATTTCATATGAACTATTTACGGGAATAGGTAGTTTTAAAACACCAATCATTGTTATTCATTAATCTAAAGGATTTGCAAAGATGATGTGATAAATTCTACATTCAATATTTAAAAATATTATTATGCAAATAAATAATAAGTACTACCAATCATTAGGTATTGGTCCAGAGATACCTATCACCTTGAATAAGTAGGACTAAACCTAACTTAGAGCAGTAAGTAGGTACCTATCTAACCATTACTGTTCGATATATTGTACCTTATCTAATCGATTGATATTTATTAAGGTTAAACAAGACATAATTCTAAAATGTTTGTGCAGGAATAATAAATACACAATAGAAAAAAAACATCCTTACCTAAGGGATTACTTTCAAGCTGTAGCAATAGATTGTAAAGAGGTTATTTCATGTTGCAAATGTCAGATTATTAGGAAGATTTTAAACTGGTGCTACTGAATGATTAAGAATAATTAGAATGATTAGAATGCTCAAGATTCCAAATCTTATCGGGATTGTTTTGACATTTGTCTCCTCAAAACGACCTTCAAAACATTTTTTTTTTTTTTTTGGAATTTTATGACCTGGTTACTGGACCTTTAGGTCAAATCTTATTTTATTTTCGAACACTGCACTATCACTTCGTTTTTAAATTGTTTTAATTGTATTTTTAATGTATTTATGTATTGGTTTGTAAGTATTTTTGTCTTTTAATAACTCTTCAAGTGGCGGCGGGCGCGGGCGGGATAAAGAATCGCACTTAATGTTCACATCACTAAGTTCACTAGCCAACACTAATCTGTCAAGTAAGAAGTTTTGACAGTCAAAAATAAGATGTTCCATTGTTCCTTCTTGGGATTCACAATGTGGGCATGTATTGCTTGTAATAATGCCAAGCCTAGCAAGGTGTGACGGAGCAGTATTACGGCCAAAGCGCAATCTATTTATCGTAGTGATAAAGTCTCGGCTGGCTTCCTTCAATCTATTGTACCAGGGTCTAACAGGTAATCTTTCTTGAATACTTCCATACCACTTTCCTTTGATGACTTGGTCTTTCTTCCACATTTCTAACCATAGCTTACATATATTTTCATTAATGCATTGCAGGAAGTCAGTCATAGGAATGTCCATTGCATTTCTAACATCAATAGCATTATTACCTTCATATGCGGTTTTATCAACTACTTCATTGCCAGAGATACCTCGGTGAGAAGGTACCCACAGGAATATGATTTTTATGTGCTTAAGATAATATTGATGAATTATTTCTTTGATGAAATACAGAATATAATTTGACTTAAACGAAACTGTAAGGTTAGTTAAGGCTTTTATCAAACTCAGTGAATCAGAAACAATCAAAAAGTATTTAAAATTGCTAATTTGGCGAATATGTATTAATGCCTGATAAACGGCATAGGCCTCCGCAGTGAATATAGTACATGTATTGTACAGAGTAAAGCTTTGAGAGAATTTAGCTTGTGGATAGCAGCCCGTACATAATCACTCCCCTTACTGCCATCAGTGTAAATAACATAATAATTATTATTATCTGCCAAAAACTGTAACATATCTGAATTATTATTAATGGGATTCTGCAATTCTTTAATGGGATGTGAAATACACTGATAAGAGAAGGAGTAACATGGCCATCGGCACTGTTTTCTAATACCAGTAAAACTGTTTTCTGTTTCTAACAATATTTTGGACAATGTTGGGGATTTACCATTCAAGAGATCCTCTCCTGTTGTTAGAGGCCCAAGAGTTCTATTTACAGAAGGTACAATTTTGTTTATTATTTTCCTGTTATTTGCAGCAATTAATTTAAGACAGAATCTCTCTGCTAGTAAAATGCGTCTCAAAATTAAGGGCATAGTTTTAGTCTCCACTTCCATGGCCCTTATGGGAGTAGAGCACATTGCACCAGAAATTGTTCTCAAAGCCCTGTTCTGCAATAGATCTAGTTTATTTACATGAGTACTATTTATATACACTAGTGAACTATAATCAAAATGACTTCTAACTATACTTTTATACAAAATTGATAATAATTTCGGGTCTGCTCCCCATGAGACACCTGCAAGACATTTAATTACATTTAAACCTTTTAGAGCATTCTTTGATATATATTTAATATGTTCCTCAAAGGTTAATTTCCTGTCTATTACTATGCCTAAAAATTTCTTTGAATTTACTGGATTTATAGATTCTCCGTTATAAACTACTTTTGAATTTGTGTTCTCATTTCCAAATATCATAACACTGCTTTTGGAGGGATTAATTTTTAAATGTAGCACATCATTGTAATAGTGAAATAGTTGGGACAAGGCTCTGTTAATATTGTCAATTGCAATTTCTACATATTATAATTACTACTGTACAAAACAATATCATCAGCAAATTGCAGAATATCTACATTATTATTAATAAATTTACAGATTTCACTTGTGTATATATTGTATAACAAAGGAGATAGTGTAGCACCCTGCATTGTACCCCTAGATGCACATTTTGGACCTTGCAATGTATTATTATGTCTTACATAGAGTGTTCTATTATTCAAAAAATTATAATATATCCATTTACATAGTTGGCCAGGCACACCTAACCTAGACATAACTTGTACAAGTATAGTCGGATCTAGGCTGTCAAAGGCACCTTGAACATCTAGAAATACACAAACAGTGTTCAACTTTCTATCCTTTGCATGTTTCAGGTCTGAAATTAAGGAAGTGAAGCTGTCTGCACAACTTCGCCCTCGACGAAATCCATATTGTACATGTGGAATGATGCCGTTAGATTCCATATACCAATCCAAACGATTATTAATCATGTTTTCAAATAATTTACCTAGACATGAAGACAGTGATATTGGTCTATAAGAGCTGGCAAGCTCTGAGGGTTTATCTGGTTTGAGTATTGGAATAATACATTGTGTTTTCCACGATTGTGGAATACATTTACAATGCCAGAGTAAATTAAGGATATTAAGAAACATTTTTTGTGCAGATTCATCTAAATTTTTAATAATACAATAGGGGAGATCATCTAAACCAGGTGTAGTGTCTTTCCGAGATAACAAACTCATTTTAAATTCAGACCATGTAAAAAAATCTAACAAAAATTTTGAATTTAGATTATCATTGTTTAATTCGAAAATATTGCCAAAATTATTAACATTATTTAGATTGCTGTTGTCGGATAATTTATCTAGAAATTGAGAAATAAACTCATCCTTATATGATTTATTGCCAGCTCTTATACCCTTAAACATTTTTAGAAGATTCCAAATCTTACTTATAGGAGTAGTTCTATTGAATGTGTTACATAAGTTATCCCAACCTATTCTTTTTTGTTCCGATATGGTTCTTTTTTTAAGTGCATCTTTTCTTTTATAATCATTGATATATAAAAACCCAAGATGCACAGTCTCGAATAAAAGTAACGCTCGAAAGTGTCCCGAAACTCTATTTCTGTCTCTTTCTATAAGCTACAAGCATATATTATTGCAAGTTCAACCTTACGACAATTGTTTAAAGTTGTTATTACAACGCAGGTACTCAAAGCAATAAAATTTTACGACCGACCGTGGTCGCTAGGACAAGGTATTGAGTGGAGTCGAACATGACTTTTTTTTTTTTCATCTTACGTTATTAGTTAGTATTTTAAGAGTTTGTAAATTTGTGTTTTAAACACATAAATATACTTTTATTTCGGCATAAATATGTTTTTGGGTAGCCTATGGGTATATAAAAAAACAAATAATAACTGTTAAAATTGTTTATTCAAATATAAAGAACAGCCGTTTTACGAAGACGTTTTATGCCTTTTAAAGTGACATACATATCTTCATCCAAAAATGCTCGGAACAAACGACGCTTGCATTATTCGACTTTAAAAAATCTTCTCGCCTTTGTTGGCTGACGATTGATGTCCATTCTCCACATCGTATTGGGTCACGAGGAAAACTAAAATATAAAAATTAGAAGTTTCCATGAAGTTTCTAATGTGACACTTACAGACTACAGACTACGCAACACTTCAGTCTATCCTTAGCATGCCGCATGTCGCGAACTCATAAGTTGGCCCATAAATGAATCGTTATACATCATAATATTTACGAACATTATAAAAAATGTTAAATTGGCTACCTCCTGACCTACACGTTATGTAAAGTAAATATATATATTTTTCAAAAACTACATACAAAAAAGGTTCAAAAGTACATAAATTTATTAATAAAAAGAAACACAAACAAAAAAAAAATCGACTCCACTTATTACAACAGGGTCATTTTTATAATGCGACTAAAATAAAAAGGAGACTGTAATGCGTTGTTCTAACACTGACCAAGCAGCCATTGAAGTTAGCCGTATTTTACTTTGAGCGTTGAATGAAGTTTTTAGAAAAAATAAATCAAAATCACACATTGCTTGTTATAATCAGTCATAAAAACAACAAAAACTAGTCAATAAGTTTTTTACTTACCGAAAATACGATATCCCATCCTTTTTTAACCTTCTTGACGTAATATTTTTACAATTTCTCACAGAACACTTCGGCATTTTTAACGACTGCTTCCAGACGCGAGCGACGCGAGACTATTTGAAATGAGCGCACAATTTAGAATGTTGCGCTCATTTTTTGGGGACGTTTTTTAGACGTTGAGTGTGCATCTTGAGTTTTCATATATCAATGTTTATAATCTAAATAGTTCTCCATAATAGGTTCACTTCTATATAGTTTTAATGCGTTGTAAGAGGCAATTACACTTTTTTCACAAATGTCATTCCACCAAGGAGCTGGAGGTCTGCTTTTAAAATTATTTGGTTTACTAAGTTTAGGAATTGTCATATCTTTTAAAGTATCCAACCGAGAACAAAAATCATTATAGGTTGAAATAGGATCATGCAATTTTAGGACTAAATCATTGAATATTGTTTTAGAAATAGTTTTATATTTTTCCCAATCTGCTTTTTTATATATAAACCTATCAACAGGGGGATTAATATGATATTTATCTATTTGTAGTGAAATCTCTGTTATTGTTGGGTAGTGATAGCTACCCATGGCATCATCATGTACAGACCATTCGCATATTGATGCGAGGTTAGCACTAGTAAAGCTAACATCAATTGCAGACGGATTCCGTTTCGGGTTGTTAACAGTTGTAGAACTACCATCATTTAAAATACATAAATCCAAGTCATCAATTATATTAAATAAATCATGACCTCTGCTCTTAGTCGATAGACAACCAAATGCAATGTGGTGTGCATTAAAGTCACCACTGACAAATATGGGCTTTGGAAGATCATTAATAATATTACGTAATCTATTGATCCGTATATGTCCACTAGAAGGAGGACAGTATACACAAAGAATAGTCAAGCTACCATGTGTAGTAGATAAGGACAGAGCAACTGTTTGAATGTCTTCATAAAATCTAGTGTTTAAAACTTTGTACTTTAAATATGGCTTAATCAGTATTGCTACACCATTATGAGTATTTTTGGAATTTTTATTATAAATATTATATCCAGGTATTCTGAAACTATTGTCTTTAAACCATGTTTCGTTAAGTAAGCAAATGTCAATATTTTGGTTTTGTAAGAATTGAATCAATAAGGGTTTTTTACTATTAGCACTTTGAATGTTATATTGAGCAATACGTAGCTTAGACAATGTGTGACTTGGATCCATTACTTGAGATTTTTAAGTAATATTTCTTTAATACTATTTACGGTGGTAGGTGTATTATCTCCCTTATTACCCAGTTCCACCAATGTCTGTACTAGGGCCATTAGTACTTCATTGTTGGCAACAATTTGGGCTTTGATGTCTACTTTAGGAGGGACATCTTTAGATTTATTTACACTATGTACAGTATTGTTTACAAATCCAGACTTATTTACAGATGTATGTACAGATTTATTTACAGACTTATTTACAGATGTATGTACAGCTTTATTTACAGAGTTATTTACAATGTCAGTTGGTTTCATTTTTGGAGGTAGTAGAGGTGGAAATTCAGTATTATCACTCATGTGTTGTTTCGTCAATGTAGTACTTGCATAAGTAATCTTATTTTTCTTTTCTAAAATTTTATTTAACTTAATTGGACATAATCTAGAAATTGCAAGATGAGGCCCGCTGCAATTGCAACAGCAGATCTCTGTTGGTCTATCACATTCTTTATATAAATGCTCACCTCCGCAAATGGAACATCTTTGTTTGCCATTGCATACCCTAGCAGAGTGGTTAAATTTAAAGCAACGGAAACATTGCTGTAATGGGGGAACATATTCAAAAACTCGGTATGAAAACAAATCATATTGTACATTGTCTGGAAGAATATTCGATAGAAAAGTAATGCTAACTGTTTGTAGTGGTACTCGCTCCTGTCCTATCTTCTTAGTGAATCTTCTTATAGCTATTATTTCATAAATTGATGATAGTTTGGTGTATAGTTCTTTGTTCGAAATGTTTGCTGGTACAAATCTAATTATACCTGTTTTTTCTATTTGCGCAGCCGGAATAAATGCTTTCAAGCCATGCTTGTTAAGAAAAGCGCTGTTATTAATAAAATTATTGGCCGTATTATACTGTTTAAATATTACTGCTATTTTATTTGCGTTTATTCGTTGTATAGCCGTCACCCCTTTTATTTCGCTGGAAAATATGTGATTGAGATAGACAGGGCTCTTATTGCCTATTCTATCCTTATTGTTGGAAGCTTCAATGAATACTTTAAAGTCCACATAGTGGCATTTTCTGGATATAGTCTTTTATAGTCTGGTTTCATGTAAGGTGGATAGTCAGAATGCTCACCGCCGCCGCCATCACTGCTGTCCATTCCAGTCCCTCCGCCTCCGGCCTCAGGCCGAGGACGTTTATGTGAGGTGGGTGGGTTATCCCCGCCCCCCTCATTTCCCACCATTTTTCAGTTTTGCGCACCTAGCACTATTGTTTTAATTAACTTTTAAACAAGAAACTAGCGAATATTTAACAAAAATAAAAATTAAAAAAAATCCGAACCGCTCTTTTTTAAAGTTCCCGCCAGAATCGACCTTCAAAATTTTTTTTTTTTTTGGAATTTTATGACCTGGTTACTGGACCTTTAGGTCAAATCTTATTTTATTTTCGAACACTGCACTATCACTTCGTTTTTAAATTGTTTTAATTGTATTTTTAATGTATTTATGTATTGGTTTGTAAGTATTTTTGTCTTTTAATAACTCTTCAAGTGGCGGCGGGCGGGATAAAGAATCGCACTTAATGTTCACATCACTAAGTTCACTAGCCAACACTAATCTGTCAAGTAAGAAGTTTTGACAGTCAAAAATAAGATGTTCCATTGTTCCTTCTTGGGATTCACAATGTGGGCATGTATTGCTTGTAATAATGCCAAGCCTAGCAAGGTGTGACGGAGCAGTATTACGGCCAAAGCGCAATCTATTTATCGTAGTGATAAAGTCTCGGCTGGCTTCCTTCAATCTATTGTACCAGGGTCTAACAGGTAATCTTTCTTGAATACTTCCATACTACTTTCCTTTGATGACTTGGTCTTTCTTCCACATTTCTAACCATAGCTTACATATATTTTCATTAATGCATTGCAGGAAGTCAGTCATAGGAATATCCATTGCATTTCTAACATCAATAGCATTATTACCTTCATATGCGGTTTTATCAACTACTTCATTGCCAGAGATACCTCGGTGAGAAGGTACCCACAGGAATACAATTTTTATGTGCTTAAGATAATATTGATGAATTATTTCTTTGATGAAATACAGAATATAATTTGACTTAAACGAAACTGTAAGGTTAGTTAAGGCTTTTATCAAACTCAGTGAATCAGAAACAATCAAAAAGTATTTACAATTGCTAATTTGGCGAATATGTATTAATGCCTGATAAACGGCATAGGCCTCCGCAGTGAATATAGTACATGTATTGTACAGAGTAAAGCTTTGAGAGAATTTAGCTTGTGGATAGCAGCCCGTACATAATCACTCCCCTTACTGCCATCAGTGTAAATAACATAATAATTATTATTATCTGCCAAAAACTGTAACATATCTGAATTATTATTAATGGGATTCTGCAATTCTTTAATGGGATGTGAAATACACTGATAAGAGAAGGAGTAACATGGCCATTGGCACTGTTTTCTAATACCAGTAAAACTGTTTTCTGTTTCTAACAATATTTTGGACAATGTTGGGGATTTACCATTCAAGAGATCCTCTCCTGTTGTTAGAGGCCCAAGAGTTCTATTTACAGAAGGTACAATTTTGTTTATTATTTTCCTGTTATTTGCAGCAATTAATTTAAGACAGAATCTCTCTGCTAGTAAAATGCGTCTCAAAATTAAGGGCATAGTTTTAGTCTCCACTTCCATGGCCCTTATGGGAGTAGAGCACATTGCACCAGAAATTGTTCTCAAAGCCCTGTTCTGCAATAGATCTAGTTTATTTACATGAGTACTATTTATATACACTAGTGAACTATAATCAAAATGACTTCTAACTATACTTTTATACAAAATTGATAATAATTTCGGGTCTGCTCCCCATGAGACACCTGCAAGACATTTAATTACATTTAAACCTTTTAGAGCATTCTTTGATATATATTTAATATGTTCCTCAAAGGTTAATTTCCTGTCTATTACTATGCCTAAAAATTTCTTTGAATTTACTGGATTTATAGATTCTCCGTTATAAACTACTTTTGAATTTGTGTTCTCATTTCCAAATATCATAACACTGCTTTTGGAGGGATTAATTTTTAAATGTAGCACATCATTGTAATAGTGAAATAGTTGGGACAAGGCTCTGTTAATATTGTCAATTGCAATTTCTACATATTATAATTACTACTGTACAAAACAATATCATCAGCAAATTGCAGAATATCTACATTATTATTAATAAATTTACAGATTTCACTTGTGTATATATTGTATAACAAAGGAGATAGTGTAGCACCCTGCATTGTACCCCTAGATGCACATTTTGGACCTTGCAATGTATTATTATGTCTTACATAGAGTGTTCTATTATTCAAAAAATTATAATATATCCATTTACATAGTTGGCCAGGCACACCTAACCTAGACATAACTTGTACAAGTATAGTCGGATCTAGGCTGTCAAAGGCACCTTGAACATCTAGAAATACACAAACAGTGTTCAACTTTCTATCCTTTGCATGTTTCAGGTCTGAAATTAAGGAAGTGAAGCTGTCTGCACAACTTCGCCCTCGACGAAATCCATATTGTACATGTGGAATGATGCCGTTAGATTCCATATACCAATCCAAACGATTATTAATCATGTTTTCAAATAATTTACCTAGACATGAAGACAGTGATATTGGTCTATAAGAGCTGGCAAGCTCTGAGGGTTTATCTGGTTTGAGTATTGGAATAATACATTGTGTTTTCCACGATTGTGGAATACATTTACAATGCCAGAGTAAATTAAGGATATTAAGAAACATTTTTTGTGCAGATTCATCTAAATTTTTAATAATACAATAGGGGAGATCATCTAAACCAGGTGTAGTGTCTTTCCGAGATAACAAACTCATTTTAAATTCAGACCATGTAAAAAAATCTAACAAAAATTTTGAATTTAGATTATCATTGTTTAATTCGAAAATATTGCCAAAATTATTAACATTATTTAGATTGCTGTTGTCGGATAATTTATCTAGAAATTGAGAAATAAACTCATCCTTATATGATTTATTGCCAGCTCTTATACCCTTAAACATTTTTAGAAGATTCCAAATCTTACTTATAGGAGTAGTTCTATTGAATGTGTTACATAAGTTATCCCAACCTATTCTTTTTTGTTCCGATATGGTTCTTTTTTTAAGTGCATCTTTTCTTTTATAATCTAAATAGTTCTCCATAATAGGTTCACTTCTATATAGTTTTAATGCGTTGTAAGAGGCAATTACACTTTTTTCACAAATGTCATTCCACCAAGGAGCTGGAGGTCTGCTTTTAAAATTATTTGGTTTACTAAGTTTAGGAATTGTCATATCTTTTAAAGTATCCAATCGAGAACAAAAATCATTATAGGTTGAAATAGGATCATGCAATTTTAGGACTAAATCATTGAATATTGTTTTAGAAATAGTTTCATATTTTTCCCAATCTGCTTTTTTATATATAAACCTATCAACAGGGGGATTAATATGATATTTATCTATTTGTAGTGAAATCTCTGTTATTGTTGGGTAGTGATAGCTACCCATGGCATCATCATGTACAGACCATTCGCATATTGATGCGAGGTTAGCACTAGTAAAGCTAACATCAATTGCAGACGGATTCCGTCTCGGGTTGTTAACAGTTGTAGAACTACCATCATTTAAAATACATAAATCCAAGTCATCAATTATATTAAATAAATCATGACCTCTGCTCTTAGTCGATAGACAACCAAATGCAATGTAGTGTGCATTAAAGTCACCACTGACAAATATGGGCTTTGGAAGATCATTAATAATATTACGTAATCTATTGATCCGTATATGTCCACTAGAAGGAGGACAGTATACACAAAGAATAGTCAAGCTACCATGTGTAGTAGATAAGGACAGAGCAACTGTTTGAATGTCTTCATAAAATCTAGTGTTTAAAACTTTGTACTTTAAATATGGCTTAATCAGTATTGCTACACCATTATGAGTATTTTTGGAATTTTTATTATAAATATTATATCCAGGTATTCTGAAACTATTGTCTTTAAACCATGTTTCGTTAAGTAAGCAAATGTCAATATTTTGGTTTTGTAAGAATTGAATCAATAAGGGTTTTTTACATTTAGCACTTTGAATGTTATATTGAGCAATACGTAGCTTAGACAATGTGTGACTTGGATCCATTACTTGAGATTTTTAAGTAATATTTCTTTAATACTATTTACGGTGGTAGGTGTATTATCTCCCTTATTACCCAGTTCCACCAATGTCTGTACTAGGGCCATTAGTACATCATTGTTGGCAACAATTTGGGCTTTGATGTCTACTTTAGGAGATACATCTTTAGATTTATTTACACTATGTACAGTATTGTTTACAAATCCAGACTTATTTACAGATGTATGTACAGATTTATTTACAGACTTATTTACAGATGTATGTACAGCTTTATTTACAGACTTATTTACAATGTCAGTTGGTTTCATTTTTGGAGGTAGTAGAGGTGGAAATTCAGTATTATCACTCATGTGTTGTTTCGTCAATGTAGTACTTGCATAAGTAATCTTATTTTTCTTTTCTAAAATTTTATTTAACTTAATTGGACATAATCTAGAAATTGCAAGATGAGGCCCGCTGCAATTGCAACAGCAGATCTCTGTTGGTCTATCACATTATATAAATGCTCACCTCCGCAAATGGAACATCTTTGTTTACCATTGCATACCCTAGCAGAGTGGTTAAATTTAAAGCAACGGAAACATTGCTGTAATGGGGGAACATATTCAAAAACTCTGTATGAAAACAAATCATATTGTACATTGTCTGGAAGAATATTCGATAGAAAAGTAATGCTAACTGTTTGGAGTGGTACTCGCTCCTGTCCTACCTTCTTAGTGAATCTTCTTATAGCTATTATTTCATAAATTGATGATAGTTTGGTGTATAGTTCTTTGTTCGAAATGTTTGCTGGTACAAATCTAATTATACCTGTTTTTTCTATTTGCGCAGCCGGAATAAATGCTTTCAAGCCATGCTTGTTAAGAAAAGCGCTGTTATTTATAAAATTATTGGCCGTATTATACTGTTTAAATATTACTGCTATTTTATTTGCATTTATTCGTTGTATAGCCGTCACCCCTTTTATTTCGCTGGAAAGTATGTGATTGAGATAGACAGGGCTCTTATTGCCTATTCTATCCTTATTGTTGGAAGCTTCAATGAACACTTTAAAGTCCACATAAGTGGCATTTTCTGGATATAGTCTTTTATAGTCGGGTTTCATGTAAGGTGGATAGTCAGAATGCTCACCGCCGCCGCCATCACTGCTGTCCATCCCAGTCCCTCCGCCTCCGGCCTCAGGCCGAGGACGTTTATGTGAGGTGGGCGGGTTATCCCCGCCCCCCTCATTTCCCACCATTTTTTAGGTTTACGCACCTAGCACTATTGTTTTAATTAACTTTTAAACAAGAAACTAGCGAATATTTTACAAAAATTAAAATTGAAACAAAAAAACCGAACCGCTCTTTTTTAAAGTTCCCGCCAGAAAATCCGACCTTCAAAACGTGTCCATAAAAATGTAAGTGATGTACTTGTGATGTCTGTCCCTGCCAATGCATAATCGACTAATAAAACGAATTGGCGACTAAAGTTCTATTAAGAAAATTAATAGATTCTAATATCTTTAATACGTATTATCATATTTTTTGTTAGAGATAGACTTATTTATGGCGTATGAAAAGAAATTTAAAACATGCATTAAACGCATACTGTGTAGACAAGCATATTATAAGTTGGATGATTATATCGTAGATAAAAATGCTTAGCTTATTATTGGTCCTGCACCACAGCCACTTGGGCTCACTAGTTAAAATTTTAATATTTGGAAGAGTTGCTTCCCCTTTTTTAAAATTTGTTTTTGACAATATGAACTTAATGTTTATTTTTGTTTTACCAAGTAAATTGTTGAATGCTCCAATTAGTAATGATTTATTTCTTTTTGGTGGTAAAATTATATTAATTTCTTAAATACATTGCAAACTATAGTTTTGTATAATTTAGAAGCATTTTTAATTTTGTAAATATGAGACCATGGAGCCGTTTATTAAGTTATTAAGATGTATGTTGACTTGAAACGAGCATGGCAGTTGAGAGTATGTTATGCTCACTTAAATGTCTCGCTGATGGTGGCGAGTGTGTTGGATCATTCGGTTCCCTACAAAATGTTTGAGCTGGATGGTGCTGATCGACGCGTCATGTTCGTGAACGGGCGCCGTCAGTTGAAACTGGTCATCTCTAATCTGCCTGGGCTTATTTTTAATCTTATATTTTTTATTGCTTTTCTGTACATTGTTCTCACATATAGAAGCAACAAGAATAATGTACCCAGGATTGATTAATATCTATATTTAAAAGAGTGTTGGAGTTTCTTGCCCTTCTCCATATAGATCTACGTTTTGGAATGGGT
The DNA here is from genome assembly GCA_916610215.1 of Omphaloscelis lunosa. NCBI lineage: Eukaryota > Metazoa > Arthropoda > Insecta > Lepidoptera > Noctuidae > Omphaloscelis > Omphaloscelis lunosa. The sequence goes on from OU744252.1 coordinate 103,739, forward strand.
AATTAGCTTCAAATTTCTGACTAACTGACAGACTCTTTGACAATTCAAAAGTGCTTGTAAATGGTTTAATTTAAATAAATGCTTTGAGTTTGAGTTTGCGTCGATTGCACAAGCGATAAAGGGGACGAGGGGCGGTAAGATATAATTTTGGTTTGAGACTACAAGATTACCAGCCAGCCGTGGGCATGAGTAAAGCTACGGTTTCCTAGAAAAGCGGTGGCCGTACTTGACAGCCGCAGTGACAACTGACATGAAAAGGATGACAGCGGCAAAGTTTTAAATCGTTTGATTCGCCCTATCGCCTCAAAAAACAGTTGCGTTTCTGTTTCGTTTTGACACCTCTGACACACAATGACACCGTGAATATACTTTTTTTGTCATGGAAACGCTATTTAATAATGTGTGAGCTCACTTTTCTCACTATGGACACTTTTTCTTGTGACAGTTTACGGTGAGGGTAAATCTAGCGATTTAAATCTTTGGGGGGTGGGGATTGCTTTACGGTGTCAACAACGCTTTCTAGGAAACCACACCAGCTTACTTTCATAATTAACATTTCAGTGACGTCATTCGCCCGTAACTTGCGGACGCTACGTGAGCTGTCATCGCTTTTCTAAGAAATCATACCTTTAGTATCTATCGTAAGAAAGTATATCGCGTGTAGTCAACGTCGGAAATAGAGATGTGTTGTAACAGGTTAAACACGATATCTGTTATCGCTGTTACTGTTACACAAAAATAACAGATCCAAATATCTGTTATTAAATAACAGCCTGTTATTTTTGTACGGACGATAAATACTATTTATATATCAATTGAATGTCTTATATATTCGTTTTAAGTTTTTTTTTTTTTACAGTGGTAAGTGTTCAGTACCAGGTAACACGACCTAATTTAGGAGTCACATTTTCGTAAATGTTTCTTCTTGTAAGACCACCAACTGTATTTTTAGGGATGATAAATACTAAGTGCTTCTCTTTTTAGCGTAGTTTAACCGCTTTAGTAAGACTGAGAAGTAAACATATTTCGAAGTAAATAATAGGTGTTCCTCTATTTAGCAAGGGTCATTCATTAATGAGGAAACTAGAGAATTTCATAACCTTGCAATATTTCTTTCTTTGTATGAGTGTAACAGCCTTGATATGTAAGTAACAGCCCTAGTAACAGTCTGTATGGGATTGTTATAATAAATTAACAATAACAGCCGCGGTAACAGTCTTTGAGGGTCTGTTATTTTAAGTAACAGATATATTGTAATATTGTTAGGAACAATTGTTATTTATTATTTTTAAATATCTGTTATTTCTACCTGTTACGATAAATACGCCTCACTCCTAGTCGGAAACTCCTACAAGGTGGATCGATGACACAAGTTAAGGCCACAGGAATCCGCTAGATGCGAGAAGCACAGAACGGGTCGACGTAGCAATACTTGGGGGGAGCCTTTGTCCAGCAGCTACGTCTTTCGGCTGTGATGATGATGACATTATCATTATTTAGTTTTAAACGCATATTGTCTGTACGCTTCATTATTTGCAGTAAATTCACACGACATCAGCACACTGTAGTAATTATTACGATAACCCGTGAAAGATAATTAATCCTGCAATAAAATTGACGTCTACTCCATAGGGCTCACTCCAGATTGAATCAATGAACGTGTTGGGTGTTCTTGATTATGACTAGCAGTTCTGCGAACCAGTAGACATTGCGAGTACAAACATTTTTGCAACAATGAGGTTAAAAACTGAAAGCTCATAACAGGTAGCAGCACAGTTGTACGTCATTAAACGGCCATTGTTGTATTTATGTTTACTTTTATGTCGATAACAAAAGAAACGAAAACTAGATAGGTACCTAAATATGTATGAGACTTGGAATGTAGCACTATTAAAAGACGAGCAAAAAAAAGTCATTACATTATGAATGTTTTATAATTTATACATTACTAGCTGCGCCGCGGTTTCACCCGCATAAGTCTCGATCCCGTAAAAATATCGGAATAAAAAGTATCCTATGTCCTTCTCCGGGTCAAGGTCTATCCATATCCCAAATTTCATCCAAATCCGTTCAGCCGTTTTAGTGTGATGTCGTGACCAAGGGAAATAGGGATTCATTTTTATGTATATAGATTTTATGTTTGTTGAATTTAAGTTCGTTTTTTGTTAAAGGCTGGAGGCGTACGATAGAAATAACCTGATCAGAGTTGAAAACCAACTCGGGCATGATCTTCCTGACTGAAAAACCTCAGAGATAGCATTTCTAGCACTGATCTAATATGATAACATAAACACAAACATACATACTTTACTATAATTTACATAATATCACATCACAAGTGCCTGTCTGTAATAAAAACAAACTTAGTTCCCTTGGGAGCATCACCTATAAACCACTTTCTCCCATAAAAGGCTTAAAGGATTCATAGTATACATAGTATTTTTGCAGTAAACAGCTGCGCAACTGGGCTCACTAATTAATTATGCTGCAATAAGTCGCTTGTTTACATAATTTCATAGACTGTGACATAATAATGTATGGCTAGCTGTCAAATTATTATGCGCTAGAGACATTGAGATAGAAAAAACATGAGGCGCCGCGATATACTATACATATATTTGCTTATACAAATATGGGTGAAATACGAACTAGAATGTGAAATATCGTGTTATTTCACTCTTTCTAATGTGGTAATCGTATTTGATAAAAGAGACAACAATATTTCAGTTGTTCCTCATAATGGCAACATTTTGTTGAGACGTAGTAACAGTTGTAGGTAAGTGCCATATCCGCCATAATATGCGACAAGTTCATGGTAGTTCTGCTGTCAAGTGGTTGTTTACTTTTTGTTTTATTGAGATTTGTGAGAAAATTACGAGGAGTTTTCCTTTAAAACTACATATATACGTTGGAAAACACCAATTCAACATGCCTGTGTGTTGTATTGTGAAGTGTGGTGCAAGAAAGAAGGAAAATCAACCTCAATTGTCTTTGCACAGGTTAGTAGCCGGTTTTCATGCAATAGTACATAAAGTGATAAAATTTTCGATGAAAAAATTGCTAGGCGATCATTAAATACGGCTTAAATTTTAATATATGGGTTTATTTCCGTCCAACAGACCTTTTTATTATTACATAATTTCATTCGTTTGTTTACAATGATATGTCATGGTGGAATAGTGTTGTACCGTTGCCGTAATAGTTTCTGATACTAGTTCCTTCGCTGCGCTGAAATGATATTGCTAGGTCCGGCCCGTGGTTTACAGCAAACTGTACTCTTTGGTTCATAGCATCGAGAGACCGTTCCACAGAGTTTTATGATGTGTATACGATTTTTTTGTTGAAGTTTTTAAGATGAACAATACTGTAGAACATACATTTTATGTAACTTTTATGATTTCTGCGGCGCACGCTAATAAAGTTCCCAGTCCGCATGATTTTTTCCGACATCTTCAACAATAATCGTCAAATTCCAGCCAATTTACACAAAACCTTAATGAATTATACACTAAAAACTTCCGCATGAATCACTCCGTCCATTAGTTAAAATTGATTGAAAATCCGTTTAGTAGTTTTTGAGTTTTTCGCGTTCAGACAGACAGAAAAACAGCGCGCGTGGTGGACTTTGTTTTATAATATGTAAGGATGTGTATTATTCCGAATGTTCATTTATGATAAAATTGTGAAAAATTTAATTCACTAATGCCCGTTTTCACCGACAGCTAAGTGAAACTTAAATGAATACCTAAATAAAACTGCACTGTTGGATTTTCAACTCTCAGCGCTGAGTCTACCGTTGAAAAACCAACAGTGAACTTTTATGAGCGATTCATTTAAGTGTCACTTAGTGAAGGTGAAAACAGGCATAAGACTTGCATGCTCGCTCGATACTAAATATTTGCCTTTGTTTAAACGTTCACTTGCCAAACATTAGGTTTGCGTTACAATTATTTGTGAAAACTTTATTTGCTAAGTAATAATTCTATAAATGAAATTATAATTTGCGGAAAATTGTTTGGGAAGTGATAAATTGTCAATACTCGTTTTTTTCTGTTACAACGGACTATTAGCTAATAACTTTAATACGATTCAACCGTGATATCTAGTAAGATTCGTTATATTATTACGTACTAGTATCGATACTCGAAATAGTAACACTATGTTTCCCTGATTGACACAACCCTAGCATTGGCAGCCATTTTAAGAGACATTTTGAGTTGTAGGTATGCACCTTTTTTTGTAGGTATTTCCAGTCCATACTTATTAAATGTCTATGGCTAGAGATCACCGCCATCTGAAGTGAGCAAGTGGCAGTTATCAGTTTATTCCCATTATTAAACCACTAAAGTTATTTAAAACGGGATATTTACCATGTTTTTCAAGTGAAAACTTCTTTAGGCACGTTGGGCATTTTTAAGGTGGGACTAAACCAATGATTTCGCGGCACCATGATGACACCTCATTTTTGTAAACGCGATTGTAGGTACTCTTTATTCATGTTAAGGTGAAAGCGCCGACCCTGCCCGCGAAATTCAAATTTTCTTACGTTTTTTGTATTTTTTAAGTTAGTCTCAGATCTCATGTTAATGATTGATTGATTTGCGGTCGTAAAAATAATAAATATATATTTACAGAATGTTAATAATTAAAATCGTAAATACAATTCTCAGTGATGTAATAATTTAATTCAATGTCATAAATTCACGAAATTGACATTCTTAGCAGCAAATAATTTGATATGTTATTTAGGTAACCGTGAGATTTGGAAGAAATGGAGAGAGGCCATCTTTTATGACCGCCAATCAATCAATCATTAACATGAGATCTGAGACTGACCTACAAAATGAAAAAACATAAGAAAATTTGAATTTCGCGGGCATGGTCGAAGGTTCCACCTTAAACTACACTATGCAAGTATTTTTACTTTAAAGGTTTTGTAAATGCGATTTTGCTCTTTAATTAAATTAAGTCACGGACTAATGTTCTATACAAGTATTTTTACTTTAAAATTTTTACTTTTTTTTTTATTTTTACTTTCGGAAGTTTTTTTTTGTAAATGCGATTGTCCTCTTTATACAGATAAAGTTACGGACCAATGTTCTATACAAGTCTTTTTCTTCCACCAAGGCCTTCGATCAGCAATAGCAACTAGATAAAGGGTTACGTCACGGTTACCGTGGTTACGTACAAAATCAAGCTCAGTTCTGTCCGCGTGAATAATAATAATAAAAAAATAACAAACAGAGAAAAATGTTTTGAAATAGTTTTAAGTTCAACCTAATAACAACCATGGCACCTAATAATAAAGCCACAAATCGTCAAAATATTATCTAATACTTACGACCATTCGTCACAAAAGACGAGCAAAGCATTTTATTACTCCTGTGATGTAGAAATTAAAAGACATAAGTTGAACAGTATTTAGTGTGAATTCAACCTTAAGTAACAACAAATAAAGATCATTTTTCCGTTATTGCCTTGCGATCTACATCGTTTTGTTTCGTTTCGTTTTGCTTCTTCGAATTTAACTACAGGAGGTATAGAGTTGCGTTGAACACTAAAATAATTTTATAATATGAACCTAAAAGTTTACTTGTTTCCTTTTAAGATTTCGGGATCTATGTTTCTTAGTATACATTACTTATTTTTTATTAGCGTTACGTTTTTTTGTATGATATGTTTATTTACTTTATCATGTTTTTATGCGTCATAAACAAAAATGTAAGTAGGTATCTTTGTTGTTTTCAAATGTATGTAATGGCGGCTGGCTGGTGTCTATTGCTGGATGTCACAAATAAAAATACACTAAATTCCACATCTTTATAATGATAAGTCTTAAGTAATAAAAAGTAAAATAAAACAGCAGCATTAAAACATAACAATAAAATCTTGATAGATCCGAGTGGATATTATACTTATAGCTGTTGCCCCAAAACTCATCTTACAATCTTCATAAAACAGTTCAGCACAATATTAATATATCAAAATGTGTATCAACTTATTTAAAGGAACTTAATTCAGGAACGTAGAATCTAAAAAATTCTTCAATATTCAACATTGAAGAATTTTTTCCATTCTGCGTAAGTAACTGAATTAAGTTCCTTTAAATAAGTTGAGTTTATTATACTATTGTCGTTTTGATTTGTCTTTTATATCTCTCGTTTCTTTTTACATATGTAATGTAACCTTACGTCAATAATTTTTTCTACAACTGATTTGAGTAAACTAATTGCGTGATTGTGTTCATCTCCTCCAGGAAACACATTCTTGTCAATATATAATTTTAAAATATTTGTACATATAAAGTTGCTATCATACTTTTTTTGTAAGGATTTACCTCCACTCACACGAATACAATTTCGAATCACGCTTTCAGTTTTCATGCAAATATTAAATACATCGGTAGAGGCAGTCAAAATGCATATTCGATCAAGTAAAGAACCAGATAATTTAATTCTTAAAAAAACTTATACACGCTACCGCAACTTTTGCAATGACCTGCTTCGAAAACTAAAAATTGCCCACGAAAGGAATGAATTTGAGAAAACAAAAAATAACCCCAAAGCCCTATGGAATACTATTAAAACTATTACAAATACAGCTAAAATAAAAACCAGTCCTGTGGAACTACTGAAAATATGTGACAGTCCTAAAGCATCCATAAATGAAGTTGGTAAATTCTTCAGTAACGTCGGGAAAACATTAGCGGATAAAATTCTATCACAGGGCCAGTGCCCCGCTGATATGAGCAGTCAGGTTCTTAGTAACGATGATAACAACCCACTATCTCCCGCTAACTATCTCGTGTTGCTCGATACAGACGAATCTGAGGTGGAGTCTCTTGTTTCGCAGCTACGTAATGACTATGCACTGGGTTGGGATGGTATATCACCCTTAGTGCTAAAAATGGGCCGTCAGACACTAATAAAACCATTGACGTACATCTTTAATAGCTGTCTCCGCGAGGGTGTTTTTCCGGACGCACTTAAAAAAGCAATTGTGCACCCAATCCATAAGGGTGGGAGCAGAAGCTGTGTCATCAACTATAGACCCATTTCGGTTCTGACTGCTCTTTCCAAGGTTTTGGAAAGGATTCTTAGCAACCGGCTTAAGAACTTCTTGGAAAGATAGAAGATCATAGCAGATAATCAGTATGGTTTCCCTTCCGGTGTCTCGACTGAAGATGCAGTAGTTAAATTGACGCAGTTGGTTGCTGGGAATCTTGACAGGAAAACCAAATGTCTACTAGGAATATTCCTAGATCTTTCGAAGGCATTCGACACAATTTCTGTTCCCAAATTAATTTCTCTTATTGCCAAATTAGAGCAACTCGGTGTAAGAGGTATAGCACTGCAAATATTCAAAGATTACCGGAACAACCGTACTTAAAGAACCAAAATTGATAATCACTTCAGTGATGATTATACTTTATCCTACGGAGTGCCCCAAGGTAGCATTTTAGGACCTATTTTATTTCAAATATATGTGAATGACTTATGCAGAATGTCCCTCCCCAACTCGACGATCTTTATATATGCCGATGACACCGTGATTGTAGTCGACGGATCAACATGGGTTTGTGTTAAAAGTAACGCGGAATTGGCACTAAGTGAAATAATAAACTGGCTCAACCTAAACCTGCTTACCCTAAACTGTAACAAGACTTCATATATTCCTTTCGCCATCCGTCAGAACACCGCACCGGACCACACCTTTTCAGTAATAGCGCACACTTGCTTAGAACAGTCATCTTCATGCCAATGTCCAACACTCACGCGTACCGATCACGTCAAATACCTGGGTGTTCAAATTGATGCCGGGTTACGCTGGAATAAACACATTGATGCCCTAACCTCGAGAACGCTGAGACTGATACACATCTTTAAGTCACTGAGAGCTTCCGCAAATCCTGATACTCTAAAAATGGTGTTCTACGCTCTGTGTCAGTCAGTTCTTGGGTATTGCATCAATGTATGGGGTGGTGCGGCTAAAACTACTTTTCTTAGAGTGGATAGAGCTCAGAGAGCAATATTGAAAGTGATGCTAAAACGAAAACCTTATCGTTATCCAACAACTCAACTCTACTCAGATTGTGAGGTACTAACAGTTCGACAGCTCTTCGTGTTGCAATCCATTCTTAGAAGACACTCCAGTGTCCCACCTTCTGATCCCACCAAACGAATCAACATTCCCCCAGTTACACAACATAAAACTGCTTTTGCCAAAAACCAATACTTCACCTTAAGTTCACTGATCTACAAGAAAATTCATAAAGAATTAAATATACTGGATTGCAATAAGTTTGGTTTGAAAGCTAAGCTGATGGAATGGCTACTTAAACAGGACTACACACAAACTGAATCTCTGCTAAAATGTATTGCCTAATATCGCCTTATTTTTGTTTTTACTCCCTCACATATAACACCTCACACTCACTACTCCCATACAAAAACTCTCCACACATAGATACATAAATCATACAGACATACTCCCACACATTCACCTACTCACATACATAAGTTTTAATTTAAATTTAATTAAAATTTGTTTTTTTTTTCTTTGTTTTTTACATTATTTTTCTTTTTCCTTAGTTATAATGTTTCTGTTAAAAGAAAAGTTAAAAGTAATAAGATTGTAAAGTTGTTAACAAGTACCTTACAAGTTGGCACAGTTCGCAGTTGTTTGATCCCTATTTTTAAGTAACCTCACAGCTGAACACTGTCTCTTAAAATACAGGTTATCCTAGTTTGAGAGGCAGGGCTCACAATATCTTTATACAAACTACTGCAGCGTTAATTAGCTTCATGTTTAACAGTGTATACCAATGTATATTTATTTGTGTCAATAAACTATTTTATTATACTATTATTTTTTATTCATTTTAAATCATATTACTTTACATTTTTAAATATTTCTTAATATAAAATGTGTAAAAAAAAAACATTTAAAAATATAAAAAATATAATATTATTATTATTATTATTATTATAGAATAACCCTCCCATGTCTCTTAGGTCTATTAATTTGTGAAACAATTGTTTCTCTGTTGCACACAAGTTCTTCATACACTGGTCACACTTAAGTTTTTTTACCAATTTACTGACAAAAAATCCTGAAATATATCCTACTATTTGCGGCATAACACTAGAAGATGGACTTTCATCCAATGTAGAAGGAAGTGTATTCCAATTAGTTTGAAATTTTTGAAAACTTTGCTCTACGTATCTGTTATTTAAAATCTGTTTCACTTTAATTTCTCTCTTCACTTTCATCAAGGCGATATCCTATCGAGGTGTTATTAATCTTATCAAGAGACGGAGCTCCAGATAGGATTGGTATATTGTCAAGTGGAAGACAATTGCCAGTAAATTTTGAACTCAGTTCCAAATGAGACAAAAGTTTTTTAAAGCTTGCTTTGCATTGTCGACTGTTCGGGTTATTATTATGCCTACCTTGACTTCTGATAGCGCCAAAAAACAACTCATCATGGTCCTGACTGAATTTGTAAGTTATTAAAAATGAAAAGATGTCAGTTGCAACTAAAGTTTCAAATAAGTGCACGTCAGAAATCCCAGCAAACCAGTATTATTTTGCGTCTTAAATAACGGTACTAATTTATTCCAGAACACTGTTCTCGATTCATTGTCTATATTAACAGTTTTTTTTTTATATTGAACTTTAATGGACAACGATAGTAAATAATCTTTTGCTTTTGACAAAAACGACAATATTTGCACAGAATTACTTTTACTAAAAGGCTTTTTTAGTAAAAGCCAGTGGTAATTTCCAACTATCATTAATTGCAACCAACATAAAGACGTATGCCTGAGTAGCCATTTGGTTGTTATCGTCGCTTCCTAAACCCATGTCTACCAAACCCTCATAACGCTTACCCGTCCATATTTTTTGTCTCCTTATTGCCATCTCATCGGCAACAAGGGCACATAATATTTTTTTCTTACTTTCTTTTGCCTTTATTTCTAACTTGTTCAAAGTTTCGGCACAAAATCCGGGTTCCGCATCGACACTCCGATACCATTCTTACAACGTATGAGGGTGTGGTAAGCATGTGTTGAACATTTTACGCACGTACATATAAGCAGCAGGGGAGTAAAAATGGAGCGTTAAGGCAAATTTTGTGGCACCAGATGGATATTTTGAAAATGGTTTTTTTACGCTGTTTTTTATTTATTTATTTAAGGTTCACCAACAGTTGTTACAGATAATAAACAGATAGGAACATATTCTTTACGTACATCCCATTAAATACTTCTGCAATTTCAATATTTCTTGATAAGTCTATCAAGACTGTCTCGTCTATAGTTTGTTTTTTTTTTCAAAAAATTAACTATATTTTTTAATGAACTGTTTTTTTTAACCAGTCTCTTGTTCACTTTTTGCAATGTTTGATTTTTTATTTATTTATTATCTATGACTTTGCGAGCAGTGAGTAACTGTTTATTCAGAAACTTCTTCTTAGGTGTTTCACTAACTGATATTAAATCTGATAATGATGCAACAGGAGAGGTCATAACAGAAATATGCTCTGCTTGGTCTTGGCTATAGGTGGCTTTTTGTTTGATGTCTAATCCAGAACTCGATGACAGAAGCTGAAAAAAAGAAAAATGTATATCCTCAATTAATTATCTGCAAAAGCGCGAACATGCGTTACTCAAATTAACTAAAAATCTCAAATAAAAATGATCATTTAGCAAAACTGGAAGAGTATTGGTAATAATCAAGTCCAATTTTTTTACTGAAATGCATTTGCGTGAATGTAAAATAAAATGAAATTCTGAAAATCGTAACGCATAATTTCAAGAAAATTATAATTTATCATCTCACACAGTAAATTGACGACACCTACTGCAAAAAAAAAAAAATACTCACCTGCACTTCACCGTCAGATACTGAGAGTTTAGTATTGGGTGCTGCCAATTGTGGGTCCTTCGACGGGGGTTGAATCTGTGTTTTTGAAAAGACTCCTAATTAATAGATAAACATTAATTCCAACGACAATGACTTATCGTGTCACAAATACATTTAAGCAGAAAATAAATAAAAAATACATTTCGAAATTATTAATGAATGTACCTTTAATTTAGGAACTGCTGTTTTAACCAGTCGACGACGGTGAATATTTCCGGATATATCCGATTTATCAAAGTGATCCGAACATATAACTGAATTCTTAGATGGCTTATAAAAGTCATCTCTGCTTTCTCTGGCGACAATCGAGATCCTTTCTGCACACGTAAATGGATTGCTAGGAAAGCTAAAATAAAAAAGGAAAGCTCTAATGAAATCAAATCAAAGATCTAATGAGAGTCCAACAAACAGACACAAAGGTAGCATTAACTAATTTTAAACAACCGATTTTGAAGTTCTGGTAACAAATAATAATTAAAAATTATTAGAATACAAATCGACTCCATGCATCCACTGTTCTGTTAAACAAATGTTTGTGCGTGTGTGCCAACACACGCACAAACATTTGTGGCGTTGGTTTAAAATTGGTAATTTTGTCTAATTTGATATTATTTACTAGTTTATGAAGCTTAAAATATAACTTATTCTTTATGTACTTACCGAAAGTAAGACACTCCGGCCGTTAAATTGCTTTTTCGGGTATTATTTTTGCAACTTTTTTTTTTTAAACTAATAACATGGTGAATATCCCGTTTAAAAAGTAAAAAGATAGTAGAGATAGTAGAGTAGAGAGCTGTCACGTAGCGAAGAACGCGCGAAGTTCCAAACTGCAACCATAATAAATGGCAGGTTTTTTCGTGGGTAGTGGTGAATGATTAACAAGTGCTTTTGTTTGTCTTACGAATTTTTTAGATTTTAGTGAATTTTACAAATGTGAACTTAAATCGAGACTATTCTTTGTGTGTGTTCTGTAGTTTAAGGATTGTTTAATCACAAACTTTTTATATTTTAAAGTTTTTATTCCGTATCCAACATGAGTACCAAAAAACTCCCTGACCCTCCTGATCCCTTTAATTACACTCCGGTTTTAACGATTTCTTTCCCCAATGATGAAGTGCTAAATGATACAATGGATTCTGAATCTGCAAGTAGGAAAAGACTGGCTACTTCTTCCCCGACTACTGTCACGAATCCTCCAGTTACCCAAAAAAGAAATTGGAAGACAGTCTTACACACTAAGGGATAATCCGCTATATGTAATTCAAGATGGCGAGACACCTGATACTGTTTTACATCCGGTAAAATTTGGCATGTTTTTAACGCAAAACAACTACAGCAACATCCTTCTAGGTAGTGTCAAACGCCTAGGAAGGAACCGTGTTTCGGTTGAATTTAAGTCACTTCAGGATGAAAACAGCTTCTTGATAAGTAGTACATTAGTTTAAAATAACTTTGTGGCAAAGATTCCTCAATTTAGCATTACCCGTTTAGGTCTCGTTAGAGATGTACCCAGCGAATGGACGGAGGATGGGGTCATTAAAAATATCAAGGTTCCTGATGGATGCGGCCCCGTTGTAAAGGTAAGGAGAATGAACCGAAAGGTGAGTTCTCTGGATGTTACAGAGTGGTAACTCACTCAGTCTGTAGTTCTCACTTTTGACGGGCAAGTCTTGCCTAAGCGAGTTTATTGTTTTTATTCTGCCCTTCCAGTCGAGAAATATATGTACCCGTCTATTTAATGTTTTAATTGTTGTCGTTTCGGTCACACGCGGACAGTATGTCGCTCAAAACCCTGTTACTTTAAATGTGGTCAAGATCGGATGCGAAGTTCCCACTGATGGTGCCATTTGTGTATCATGTTCTGACAATCATTATGCTAACGATAAGGCTTGTCCTGAATTGGGTCGGCAGAAAGGCATAAAAGCTGTTATGGCCGAGAAATCTGTCTCTTATGCGGAAGCAAGTCAGGTTTTCCCTCCAGTTGCAAGATCGTATGCTGAAGTTTCTAGAGTGTCCCATAAATATAAACCAATACATAGCTCGCACCACTATCCCAGCCCTGCTTCCCAAGTACCAAATTATACCGTAAAACGGTCTTTCTAAAACCCAAATCTCATGACCCGCTTTCACCTAGCTATGACAAGCCCTTATTCAGGAGTATTCCTTCTCTCCTTCTCAAAATGGCTGTGCTTTCCCCAGGGAAGGCGCAAGCAGTCCTGATAAGTCTGAAAATATACTCAATATTATAGCCAATATGCTCATTACAGTATTAGCTAATCCTGCACAATCCTTACCTGACCACGTTGCCAACAAACTGTCATCAATCATTAATTATATAAATAATATTCCATCCTCTGATATTCCTTCAATGGAACGTGAGGAGTATTACTCTCAGGAAACCTGACCTACTCTTTCTTATTAACAAATTCAAACCTTCGATCTGCAGCATCGCTGAGACATGGCTTCGTTCTGATAGTAATTTCAGAATTCCATGTTTCAGTGATCTTCGCCATGACAGATCAGATGGTTATGGAGGATGTGCTTTGTTCATTAATAACAAAGTACCATTCTCCCCAATTCCTTTATCCTTTGTTAGTGACAACATGAATGTTGTTGCTGTTAAGGTTGAGGATATAAATATCTTTAGTTTTCATATTGTCAAATAATGTGTTCTTTCAGTAAAATGTTCCATCTACAATACTCAAGGTACTTTCCAGGTACTTTCCTGATCTGATGAAACTTAGCAAAGTGATTCCACTGTTCAAATCTGGCAGCACAACTGATCCCACAAATTTTCGCCCTATTTCTATATTACCCACTTTGAGTAAAATCTTTGAAAAATTAATTTTAAAACAAATGTTAGGACATTTCAATGCGGGCGCCGGTGTGGGCGCGTTCAATAAGGCTGCGGCCAGCCCGCCGGTTGAACGCGTCCCAGAGGGTCATGGCCATCCGGCTGGCCCGAGGATACCGCACGGTCTCCTGCGAGGCGGCGAGCCTCCTTGCCGGATTACCGCCATGGGATCTGGAGGCTAAGGTCCTCGCGCCACTCCCAAATGTGCGCGAAACGCCGGGGCTTAGCTCTGCTGCCGCGAGAAATCGCGGCACAGCGGACGGAGCTCCGGCGGGATCTCATGGCGTCATGGAGAGTGCGATTGTCGCAACCCAGCGCTGGGCACGCCACAATTGCGGCGATAAGACCTCTCTTTGAGGAGTGGCTAGAGAGGCGTCACGGCGCCCTCACCTTCCGCCTGACGCAGGTCCTCACCGGACACGGCTGTTTCGGGAGGTTCCTGCACAGGATAAGGCGGGAGGAAACGCCCGGGTGTCACCATTGTGTGGATCGCCCGGAGGACATGGTGGAGCATACGGTGGAGGTCTGCCCAGCTTGGGCGGAGCATCGCCGTGTCCTCGTGGAGGCGATCGGCGGCGGTGATCTCTCGCGTCCGGCCCTGGTTCAGGCCATGGTACGGAGCGAGAGGAAATGGGAGGCCGTCACCTCCTTCTGCGAAGCGGTAATGCTCGCGAAGGAGGAGGCGGAACGCGTGAGGGAGAGGCAAATTTCGCGCCCTCACGCCCCTTACCGCCGCAGGAGGAGACGCCCAGGGCGTCGGGAATCGCGAGGCGATTTCCGGCCACCGTAGGCGCGGGCTTGCGGGCGGTGAGCAATGGGTGGCTCACCGTCCGATAAGGACCAGGCCCGGGTCGACGGCGCGTTGTGTTCCACGCGCGCCTCAAAGAGATGTCAGCAGAATTGAAGGGGTCCACTAGGGCCGATGCCTGCCGGGGTTGCGAAGAAAACCGAAAGGGAGATCGTGGCCCCCGGCGACAGGGCAACCGAAGGAACACGGGTGGGTTTTAGTCAGTAAGAGTCTGACACGCCCTCCCGCTCCGCCCAGAGCGGGAGAAGTTATTTGATGATTTCCCACCCTCAAAAAAAAAAAAAAAGGACATTTCAATGCATATAATCTACTTCATCTGAAACAGTTTAGTTTTACAAACGTTCGACTACAGACGCGGGCGTGGAATTACTGAAGAGCATATTCGAGGCCTGGGAGGAGTCGCAAGATGCTCTTGGCGTTTTCTGCGACTTGTCTAAGGCTTTCGATTGCGTACATCATGATACACTCACCAGGAAACTGTACCACTATGGTATGAGGGACAAGGCTCTTGACCTTCTGACTTCTTATCTGAACAACAGAATCCAGAGGGTCGATGTTAATGGCAAGAAATCTGCAGGATCTGCGGTCACCATGGGCGTTCCGCAGGGTTCAATTCTTGGGCCTTTCTTATTTCTAATTGATGTAAATGATTTACCTTATCACATAAGAGATAATCACAAGATAGTATTATTTGCAGATGACACTTCCCTCATTTTTAAAATCAAACGTCAGCTAGTCAACTTTGAACAAGTTAACGATGCACTCTCTAAAGTAGTGCATTGGTTTAATGTAAATAATCTTCTACTGAACGAAAAAAAGACTAAACTCATTAAATTTTCAATGCCAAATGTCAGGCAGCCATCTACCAATGTTCAAGTTAATGGAACAGAGTTGGACCCTGTTGAGTCGACAGTTTTTCTTGGAATCACTATTGACAGTAAATTACAATAGGGCCCACACATAGAAAAATTGTCAGGAAGACTAAGTTCGGCCGCCTATGCTGTTAAAAAAATTTAGACAGATAACTGCTGTGGATACAGCCAGAATTGTTTATTTTAGTTATTTTCATAGTCTTATGGCATATGGGATTCTCCTCTGGGGAACCTGTGCGGACATTGATACTATCTTTGTTCTACAGAAAAGAGCTGTTCGAGCCATTTACAACCTAGGTCCAAGAGATTCCCTTAGAGAAAAATTCAAAGAAATAAATATTCTGACTGTAGCCTCACAATATATTTTTGAAAACCTATTGTATGTACCCAAAAATATATCAAATTTTAAGAAAATGTCCGATATTCATGGTTTAAATACCAGGAATAAACACAACCTTGTTGTACATCGCACACGTCTCCACAAAGTAGGCAACTCGTTCATGGGTCAATGTATACGCTTTTACAACAAACTTCCCATTGACATTCGAAACTTACCCATTAATAGATTTAAAATCTGTATTAAAACCAAACTTTGTAAAAAAGGGTATTATAAAATTTCAGATTATTTAGAAGATAAAAAAGCATGGGATTGAACTGCTCGCTCTGCTAAGCCTTGTGATAAAACTTAACATTTTAATTATTTTGTAAAATCATCAAAATATACCAGTTTTATATAGACATTGACATTGTTGAAAATTATTTTCAAAATGACATGATTACTTGGTAAAGTATTATATTATTTTAATTAATTATTGTGAATGTGAGGACTATGTGGATATCATTATTATTTTCATTTTTCAGTTAGTTTTAATTATGGTCTGGCAGTTTGAGTAGTTTATGCGGCCTACCCAAATGTCCTTTCTTTGGTATTGTTCGTCGAGTTGAGCTCCTTAAGTTCTGAGTTGAGCTCCACGATTACTGACAAATGCTTGCACTGACTGGACAGGTCCACTCAAATCTGTGTGGTTCTTTCCTCAAAAGACCATTTCAGACACTAATCTACATGGTCCTCATATGGCGTGACCAAGATGATGTCTGGACTTTAAAAGAGACTGTGACCTCTGAGTTTGTTTCGACCTTTCTTCTCAGAGTAGTCTGATAGGAAACGCCGAACTCAACTAGCTTATTTTTATGTTTTTAATATGACGTGTAAAAGTGATTCCGATATCCTATATTTACAGAATAAACAATTTCATTTCATTTCATTTCTTTCCCTCCATATGGCATATCCGTGGGACGCCCTGTATATTATTAACCTTAGAGCTACTAACATAATTATAACAACTAGATAACTACCACGAAGTGCAAAACTCGACAGCTTACTTTGCTGCGTTGCCGTCCCCACATGACGCTGGCAGAATAGTCGGCATCGGCTCAGTTGCCACAGAAAAAAAAAAAGCTGTTTGGTACTTTCCATGTGTCACCGTTAAGACTATTACGTCGGCTGTCATTGCGGCCGTCAAGTGCGGCCACCGCTTTTTTAGGAAACCAAAGCTTAAGGCTGGCCGTATACTTACGGTTTTCTGATCAGGACTCCTGATTCGGAAACCTGAATGCTTGCCTTACACAGGCTAGGTGATCCAGTGAATGAACAAAATAGAGTATTTTCTAAAAAAAATAAGAAATTAAGATATTTCTACCCAACGCAGTATTTTTTTTCGAAACAGCAACTTTTTCTCCTATTATATTGGCAACATTTATTTCTTATGTCACTGTTCGTATTAAAAACAGTGATTAAAAATGACGAGCGTTTAAGAGCGTGTTAACATTTTACAAACGTAAATCTTGAGAACTTGGGGAGATTTTGAAGTGATTTTGGTCATATAATTTATTGTTTTAGCTTCTTTTGACTTCAATCATCGTAATTATAATAGATTTTTATTTAAAGTCTATTAACAAAAAGTCGTTCAAATTGGATTTTTGACTACGATAACAGCGGATTTCGAAAGCACGATTTCCACATGACGCGCGAAGGCTCAACTTTGAAGTAATATTACAACAGTTATTAGTACTAAGTAAGAAGGTAAAAGGTATTCATTCGAATAGGCATACCCTGAAATTTAAAATGCATTCAGAAAAATACTTTACGATGTTTAATTAATTAACTTGCAATTTTATCACGTCTAAGAAAATCAAATTTCGAGAAATCGACTACAAGAAAACACGTCATATTTCATAATCTAAAAGTCATTTGGCAACATAAATAATTTTATACGTATAAGAATAAAGATAGTATAATTAACATGTAAAAAACAAACGATATCTGTCTTCAATCATTTATGAAAATAATTTTTCAAAGTAATTATAAAATCGGGTGTAACGAGCGGTTTAAATCAGTCGCGCTCTGGCACTCGTCGACGCACGATCTATGTCGGTTGTCTTCCCACCGCCGCGCAAGTGCCACGCGTAATATATACGTAAATTATAGTGCGACTAAATATTTTTGATGCGTAAGTATTTTTTATTTTATTTGTGAATATGAATGAGTTTGTTCATTTAAGGATCTTTCAAACAGGCGCGACACGCGACGCGACACAAAGACATCGCTCGTCGCGCGACGAGCGATGTCTTTGTGTCGCATCGCGTGTCGCGCCTGTTTAAAAGAGCCTTTAAGTAATATTAGGTCTTTACCTATGAAATTGCCGTTTTTCATGAAATAAGTTAACGCCCTTAAGCTTATTGATGCCCTTTTTTAAAAAGTCTGCTGAACGGGAGGCAACAAATTCTTCAAAGGCGTTTTGAACTGCCTCTCGCTTATTGATTTTTTCCCCGCCAAGAAGTTATCCAAATTCTGGAAAAAGTAGAAGTCTGTAGGGGCAAGGCCTGGTGAGTACGGTGGATGACGGAGAACTTCCAACCCCAGCTCTTGTAAATTGGAGATCGTCTGCTGATCAGTATGAGGTCGCGCGTTGTCGTGTAGGAGCAGCGGAGCCGAACGATTGACCAAAGCTGGTTGGAGATGTGCGAGCTTCTCCATCACTATGTTCAGTTCTTCACACTACACATATGCAGTAATGCTCATCTCGTTTGGTAAGAAGCTGTGATGAATGACACCGGCGCTAGACCAACAAACAGTGACTATCACTTTTTTAGGGGTCAGTTTACGTTTAGGGCATTGTTTAGGTGCTGAACCAGGATCTAACCAACTTGCGAAGCAGTTGCGATCGTCGAACAGAATCCATTTTTCGTCACAAGTAACAATGCGATTCAATATGCCTTCGTTTGTGTGCCTGTTGAGCAGTGCAAGGCTCAACTCGACGTGTGCTTCGCGCTGGCGATCATTAAATTCGTGGGGCACCCATTTCTCAAGCTTTTTTACCTTGTCAATTTGACGCAAATGGACCAATGACTAATTCAGCTGTATATTGAGAATCATCAGCTTCCACAATCGCCTTTAATTCGTCATTGTCGAGTAAAGTTTTCAGTCGACAACACGGGGTTCATTTCTTAGGTCGAAATTTCCAGAACGGAAGCAGGCAAACCAATAACGGGTGGTGCGATCGTTAGTAGTATTTGTTGCTCCATATACGTGGTTGATATTGCGTGTCGCTTCTGCCGCTTTGCTGCCACGACGGTACTCATACTCTATAATCACTCGAATTCTTAATGTCATAGGTAAAGACTTATTATTTTAATTAGGTAAAGTGGAACTATGGACTTGTAACTTCTTTCTCTACAAACTTTATTATTTTATTATTTATTTTACTTACAGAACATGGGTAGAATAGACAAAACATATTATTATGGATCACAGAAATCTGTTAGGTCACGAAAAAGTAAAATGATTAATAATTTGCAGAAGGCAAGAGAAGCTGCGTAAGTATCTATTTAATTTTTTAACAGGGTGTCAAAACATTTGTGTAAATTACTGTTTTTCTATCAACATAATACTCTTAGTCAGGTAAACAAATGAAAAATCCACTAGCGGTCACCCATCAACCGTAACTGTTTCTTCATTAATATGCATTAGGTACTATTACTGTTGAGAAGCACAGCGACCTAAAATCTATCTGTGTATAGTTTTAGGTATATAGTTAGGTACTTGGCACCAGTAGTTAGGAAATAACTAAGAGATTTGTAACTTATCTGATTTATTGCCCCTCTTGTGAGGTAACATAGCTATATTTATGGTTATAATTAGTAGTAGTAGCTACAAAACAGTCAATCCTGTCGATTGTACATAAAAGTAGAAAGATTCCCTTATATACCAGGTAAATGGTGAAATAGATACCAAACCTAGCAGAAAATAAGGTTTCTGAGAATGAGAAAGTCTTAGTTTGACCATTTGCTATAAATAGACATTGTATATAAGGAAAAGTACCGGGGATGTACATTTTTAGGGAAGAACAAAGGATTTTGATACATAAGCAGACCAACTGTTAGTTCTTACCCCCTTCATTCCCCTCACCTCCCCTGGTACACCCAAATATTGGTGTACCCCGCATTCCCCGCTCGCATACTGCGCCCCTTACCTTGAATCTCCCGTTTCCAATAGGAAAATAATATTAGCGGCGTACGCTAACCATAGAGCAAGTGCGCTATGGTACAAAAACTATGTAAGGAATCGCTTCCATCTAAAATGGGTCAACGACTCTGCGCCCGGCACCGGTGGCGGACGGTCGTGTTGCACTGCGCTGCTGTGTTCTATGTTATGGGGTTTGGTTTCCGCACTTAGTCCGTCAGGTGGACCATTGTACGTGGGCCATGGCGGCCGCTTGGGGGGTTATTCCAACCAGCCCTCCTCCCTCCAGAAGTTAATCAAAACTCCTGGTCTGTTCAGAACATCTGTGAAAGATCTGGGTGACCCGAGGGTTTCTGTTCTAATCTGGGTGACGCCTGTGCATTCAAAGAGCACGTGCGCAACGGTTTCCTCAGCCTCCATGCACGCCCTGCACAGAGGACTGTCCGTTATGCCTATCGTGTGGAAGTGTTTGTTTAGCGAGCAGTGTCCTGTGATGGTCCCCGTCACCAGGCGCAGTCCATTCCTGTCCAGGCGTAAAAGACTCCTGGTTAACCTGCTATCCAGGGATGGCATAGCTACCTTGGAGTGCCTGCAGCCCGGTGTCGAGGTCCACCAGTACTCCGCTTGTGTGAGGGTGAATTCCTGTAGCCACCTGCGTATTTGGTTGAAGGGGATTGGTACGATAGGTTCGGGTCCACAGACTGCCGTGCTAGATCCTCTTCTAGCAAGTTCGTCAGCTGCGTCGTTACCTAGCGATCCGCTGTGTCCTTTTATCCATTGCAGTGTCACCGTGTTGCGACTAGACACCGTTATCTGTTCTAGTGCATTGTGACATTGTAGTAACAACTTCGAGGTAATATATTTTTTCTTCAGCGATTGGAGAACAGAGGCGCTGTCGGAGAGTATGCGTATGTGAGTGTCCGTAACTCTCCTGGCCTCTATGGCGTGGACCGCTTGTATGATGCCCACACATTCCGCCTGATAAACTGTGTTGAACATTCCTAGTGGTCTGGATATCTTTATGTTGAGATCGTGCGAGAAGACTCCGACTCCGGTACCAGAGTCGGTCTTCGATCCATCAGTGTAAACCCTCAGCTCTTTCGGGCATGAGTAGTCCCACTGTTCTTCTGTAAGTATTATGTTGTAGTGCCTTTGAAAGTGGTGTGATTTCGGTGCCTTGTCGCAGGGTGATGACATCATTGGCCTACGCTTGATTGCATCTTCCTTTATGCGTGTGTACTTAATTCTGGAGTCTTTGCTTAGAGTTCCTGATAAATGTAGTCTGTAGAATCCAGGTGGCCAGGGCCGCCTCCTCCCGCACAATGAGGTGCAGAGGCGGCAGTCCGAGCATTGCCTGTAGGGCGGCAGTCCGAGCATTGCCTGTAGGGCGGCAGTGGGTAGCCTACGGTGAAATAACCTTTGTCATTGAGTGTTTGGATGAGGCTGTCTACTACCAGGTTCCAAAGCAGCGGTGAGAGGACACCCCCTTGTGGGCAGCCCTTCGCAACAATGGCCCTCGTAGTGTCGTTTACTGTCACTTGTACAGCTCTCAATTTGAGCATGTTGGTGATCCAGCCACTCAGGGTCGAGTCTATGCCGTGTTGGTCAAGGGCCATATTTATACTTTTGAACATGGTTTTGTCAAAGGCGCCCTCGATGTCAATGACGGCGGCCAGTGCTGAGCATTTGTGGTCCACTGCGCATTCAATTTTACCAACCACGCTGTGCAGCGCTGATTCAGTTGATTTGCCTGCGGAGTACGCATGCTGTTGTTTGTGGAGTGGTATTACCCGGAGAGGTCCATCTCGGATGTGCCGGTCACAGAGTCTCTCGAGGGTTTTCAGTAGGAAAGATGTAAGGCTTATAGGCCTGTAAGCTTTGGGTTGCGTGTAATCGGGTTTTCCAGGTTTGGGTATGAAAATGACTTTCACCTCGCGCCATGCGAGAGGTGTGTATCTAAGTGCTATGCAGGCTCGATAGATCACCACCAGCCATGGTGTCAAATAATCTACCCCCCACTGCAGCAGGGCTGGGAAGATGCCATCCAGTCCAGCCGACTTGTATGGCTGAAAGGTGTTGATAGCCCACTTTACTCGCACTTCTGTCACTATAATGTGGGCTCTTGACCAGTCTTGGTTCATTGGGGTCCATTCTGATTCAGCTTCCCACGTTCTGTCTGCCAGGATTCTACAGTCTGGGAAGTGAGTTTCGAGAAGGACCTTACTGGTTTCATTGTCAGTTAGTGTGTATGAGTTATCGGGTTTTTTAAGCGCGCCGAGGGTTTGGTCCTGATCGGTTGATAGGATCTTCCTTACCCTAGCGGCTTCATTATTTGTCTCGATGGATTCACAGAATTTACGCCATGCTGTCCTCCTGGCGGTTCTGATTTGTTTTTTGTATATATATTGGGTTTCTTTGTATAACTCCCAGTCGTCCGGGAGTCTAGTGTTTTTGGCTCTATTAAATTGTTTACGTAGCGCATTTCTGAGTTTACTAAGTTCAGCGTTCCACCATGGGCTTCTCTCGTTCTTGATTTGTGGTGCTCTTAGTTTACAGCATGCGTGGTATGCTTCAGTTAGGTAATCTGATAGTTTTGTTACTGTGTATTCTAATTGTGCTTGGTCTCTTATGGTTACTTGTGTTAGGTGTCTATCTAATAGGGAGGCCAGTAGGCGTTTGTACCCGGGAACATTGGTGCGCCTCGGGTTTCACCTCGATTCTGGTTTCCTAGTTTTAGTAGTTAGTGTAAAGCGGATCCTTCTGTGATCTGAGCAGGAAGGCTCGTCCGATACATGCCAGTTTGTAATAAGATTTGTCGCGTTTTCTGTAGCAAGTGTTAGATCTATAATTGTTTGTCCTCGGGCTGTGACCCAAGTGGGTTCTGAGCCGCGGTTTACAATATTTAGGTTAGTAGAAAATAAATAGGTGGATAGTACCTCTCCTCTGGAGTTTGGTGCGTCGCTGCCCCAGAGCGGGTGATGTGCATTCGAGTCGGTGCCTATGATCAGGTCTAGTTCGGCGCGTTCACAGTGCTGTACCAGGTCGGCCATTTCTTTGGGTGGGCAGTCCGCATCCGTGCCTGGCATGTATGCCAAAGCCAGTACAACATCTGGAACGCTACCTTCGGTCTGGAGCCTGACAGCTGTCAGGTCTCTGGAACAGAATTGAGTGAGTGGTGTGATAGGAATTTCTCTGGGTATGTAGACGCAGGTTCTTGGCTTGTCTGAGCTGTGTGTGTTGAGTATTAGCTTACCTCCGATGTTACCGAGGCCGCATACTCTATTGTTTCTGATCCACGGCTCTTGGATCAGTACGATGGTTCGGGGTTTTACCTCCAAAGCCCTGCGTAAGCTAGCCGTGGCAGTCTGGCTGTGCTGGAGGTTGGTCTGTATAATGTTTAGGGGCGGTGACGGCGATGGAGAGGAGTTAGTCGGAGATGGATCCATCGGACAACCTATCCCCTACCTCCTCCCTATACTTGTCGTCGTGTTGTTCCACCGGCGATGAGGCGAGTAGGCGCTCGCTCCAGCCAGGTGATTCGGGCGGAATAGTGTCGACCACGTCAGCCATGGCCGCTCGGGCCATGACCTCCTCCAGTTGGTCTATGTCTGGGTCGTTAGTCTGTGTCAGCGTCGGTTGTGCAGTCTTAGTGTCTATCGTCTGTATATCGACCCGAGTAGGTATGATATACGTCGCTCCCGGGCCCGGACTTTTACGGCTTCCTCCGGTGGGACACCCAGGGTCAAATAAGTCCCATAGTTGTCGCCACCGACGGTAGTCGCCCTGTACAGTGACCACCTGGCGATGTCAAACCAGGTATTCTGACGGATCAGAATACCTTGGAGTCTGGCTACGTCACCTCTATACTGTAATGTTGCATGTTTTTACTTACGGTTTGGTTGTTAAAATGTTGGTCTTTTATCATACGTTCTCTCTATATAAATGCATGACCATTGCCGGTGTGTTAAATATTCCTGAGGCTCTGTATTTCATTGATTGATATTTTCTGTAGTTTTTCTTGTTGTGACACTTACCTATGTCAAATGTTAAACTGTCAGTTTCTTTTTATTTTTCTGTTTGGCTTAGTCTATGATGCTACTTTTTGGTTTATATAGTTTTAATTATTTTTATTGATATCGCTAAAACATTGTATTAATTATAATTTATTTTTATATTATGATTGTACAAAATAACTACAAATTAACTATTGTTCTAAATTTTATTTATGAAATTTACGCACTCCAAGGAGGTCCGATGATATTTGAAGAAACCATTGTTTGAAAATGGAAAAGAATATTGATTTTGGAAACGAGCTGAAGGGTATAAAAGCAGAGGCCGTCAGAAGCAACGGGCGATTCTATCTCGGATTCTATCTCAGATTCTATCTATCTCCGATTCTATCTCCGACTTTATAATAATAAAAGGGTCTGTCTCTCTTACAGTCCATCTTGGCCTACCCTGGCCATTCCGGGGCTCACCCACTCCCTGCCGGAGCCAACTCTTCCTTCCCTCGGAGTCATCGACCCGCCGAGGCCATCACCAGCCGTCAATCACTCCCTGCCGGAGCCTCCATCTCCCGAAGACTACCTCCCGCTGCAGGCCTCCTCTGAGGCCTAACCTCCTAAGCGTGCAGTGCCGATCAGTAGTGTTAAACTGTGTTTTTTTTACTCCCCTTGTATTTTTAATTATATTATAATATTCAATTATATTGTTATATTTTCCCTTACATTTTCCCCCTCTGGGAAAATGTAACGTTACAATTTGGCGCCCATTCAGCTTACCCACCCCCTCTTCCCTCTCTAAATTCTAAAACTAACCCACCCCCTCTTCCCTCTCTAAATTCTAAAACTAACCCAACCCCCTCTTCCCTCTCTAAATTCTAAAACTAAACTTTCACAAGTTTTTCAATTATATTTTGGCGAACCTTTATTCATCACCTCATCCATTACAACCTTTACTCAACACTTCTTATACTGAACAACTCGTAATACTACACCCCCACACACACTACGATTACCATTGTAATCGTCATCCATTCTTCGCTTGTACGTGTTAAAACCATCGTTCGTTCGTTGGTCATTTGCAAGTTGGGGTTTGGCTTACTATACGACGTTCTATAGGAGAGTATCCTATAGACGTTACCACCTACTCTTTACTCTTTTCTTTACCTCACTACACTGCATCCCACACACTTGCACACCACTGCGGTTACCATTCATTGGTAATCGTACCCAGTTTTCGCTTGTGTGTGTTAACTTGTCACTAGCAAGTTGGGGACTGGGACACTCCACGACGCCTGCAGGACAATATCCTGTGGACGTTTGTACAATACTGAACATTAATTTACTTTAATCATTACTCCATTTAGTTTGATTTGTTACCACGGCTAGTGCAACTTGTAACTAAATTACTTAAAAACTTATTTAAACCTAGACTAATATTTTTAAATCTTAAACAATGGATAGACCAATAAGGTACTCGTACCTCAACAAACTTGAGCTTGAATACGAAGTTTCTATCAGAGCTGAAAGACCTGCTGAAACTTTGACAAACCTGAGAGATCAGATGACTAAACTTAGCCATATTTTACCAGACGACATAAAATCCTCCCCTATACCCCTTTCCCTTGATCTATCGCAGGCGGAAACTACTATTAATTATATGGAAGATAAAATTTCACATATTGAATCTTCGGGAGATCGTAGTAGTATAAAGAAACTAGAATCATTCATGAATCATCTTTATTATCGCCTTGAACGTATTAGTGCTGTTCCACCATTAATTGAGTTATGTTCGAACTTAAGATCTCGATTTTTTTTTACTTCAAAAACGATTTGAAGCTTTCGTTTTGGATCATATTGAAACTGAGGACGCATTGGTGGAGGTACACAACCCTTCTGCTCAGGACCAATCTAACCCTCCTACTCAGAATCAAGCTGCCCTTCTTTTCGGCCCTCGAATTTCTGAACCCTCTGAGGTTCTTGCTACGTCTCATTCGGTACCTCACACCACTGCAGTTTGTAGTATGCCACAGTCTTCCTTGATGGAACAAAATTGTCACTCGCTGTTCGTTAAAGATTTTAAAAGGTTTTCATATGATGGCAAAACATGTCCTAGGTCTTTTCTTCAGAAATTAAAGGAATTCCAGTTCTCTAGGAATTTCCCTGATGCAACTCTAGTTCAGCATGCTTTCGAATTTTTTGTCGGAGATGCACTACATTGGTTTAGGTTTCAACATAGTCGGAATCCTTTGTTAACTTGGAATCAGATCCATCTCCTACTTATAAAAGATTTTGGAATTCAGGACTATGATTACAAATTATTAGAAGCTATTAGGAACCGTACTCAAGGGGCATCGGAGACTATTATTGTCTATGTATCAATTATGTTTGGCATGTTCAATCGTCTTTCCAAGAAACTAGAAGAAAGCGACCAATTGGAAATTTTACTTCATAACATAAAGCCTTGCTATTCAGTTTTCGTTGCACTAAAAGATGTTAAATCAATAGACTCTTTGATTTCAACTTGTCAGAGCTACGAAAAGATTTCAGAAAGAGATCTAAATTTTCGTGAGCCCAAATATACAGATATCTCGTCTTGCGCTGCGGAGTTTGCTTATCGTCCATTTACTTCTAAAAATAACCTAAATCATTCTAACGCGATACAGAATAAAAAAACACCTTCTCCTTCACAATTGCCCTCTTCCTCACAAACTCTTTCCTATCAAACTCGAGATAAGGCCCAAGAAGAGTTTTGTTTTCGTTGCCGAGTTACGGGTCATTCTTTAAGAGCGTGTATTCAACCAAGATACTTGATTTGTTTCAAGTGTGGTTTGAAAGGCGTAAAAATTTCTAAAGTACCCGTCACGAGAAGCTATAAATTATGTAAACAAACATCTTTTACTAAGTAAACATTTTATACTGCGAGATAATAATAAATTAACCATATTCAATCGACATGAAATATAAACGGGTTATATGAAATTAACAACCTATTTAATTTAGTCGGATCATATTTTGACGACGCAAAGCGCTATCGTTTGTGTTTCTTGGTACCGGAACGCGTCCGTCGCAGGGATTGTAAACAAAATACAAATTTTAAATTTGTATTTTGGTAAAAGGTAAAACAATGATTACAAGAGGGACTGCAGCAGATTACTTCGGAAAATTGGAAGCGTTGTGTGGAGCATGTTATCAAGGAAGACGATAATTTTTATTCCAAAATCGATGAGATGATTGATAAAACTGTAGACAGCTTCGTGATACATGTCACTGATTCTGACACAGAAATGGAAACATCTGAATCAGACGATTAATTATTCTTAAATAATATATGTTAATTAATATTTGTTACTTAATAATTTATTAAATCTTAAACAAATTCATTTTTTTTGTTGGTCCAAATGTTGTGAACTCCTGAACACTTGTTTACAAAATTTATAGCTTCTCATGACGGTTACTTTAACTGTCCTAAATGTACCCCGTCTTCTCAATCAAAAAACTAAATAGTGACTTGAATAGTACTAAAACTGAAAAATTTAATCTTAGAGAATGGAATCAGTGGTTAGACACTATCCGAAATTTTATGTTTTGTTATAAGACAACTTCTGCGATCTATGACAAAGAGAGGGACTGTAATAGACCTTTTATTAATGTATTCATTAACAACGTAAGTTTTCGGGGTCTTTTAGATAGCGGAAGCTGTTTTACCATTTTAGGAAATAATTCTCATAAAGATATTCAAAAGCTAGGGTTTAAACTATTCAAGTCATCAGCTCAAGTTATGGTTGCTAATAAACAAAAATCATCGTCTTCTGGTTATTTCCAATTACCGTTGAGATATAATAATCAGACTCGTGTTATTAAAGCTTATGTTTTTCCGGAGATATATCCATCTTTGATTCTTGGATGGGACTTCTGGAAAAAATTTGAGTTGTGTCCTAAAATACTTTCACTTCAACTTAATCTTGATAGTAGAGATAATAGGAACTGTGCTATTGAAAATAAATTAATGTCATTCGATCACCTTTCCGATAACCAATTAAATATTGCTAAAGATATTATTGAATGTTTTAAGGACATTTCTTTTGAAAAGAAAGGTAAATTAGGTCTTACTAATCTAATTTGTCATCGGATTAATACCGGTAACGCTTTACCTATTAAACAACGTTGTTATCGCCTCTCTCCTGAAAGACAAAAGATTTTAATTGAAGAAGTCGATAAAATGCTTGAATTAAAGGTCATTGAAAAATGCGAAAGTCCTTGGTTGTCTCCCGTTCTTATTACGCCTAAATCGAATGGAGAATGGCGTTTCTGCGTTGATAGTAGGAAATTAAATTCAATTACTCGTAAAGATGCTTATAGCCTTCCCTTTATTTCTGAAATACTTGATAACCTTAAAGGCTGTAAATATTTGTCTAGTATTGATATTGCCAAAGCTTTTTGGGAAATACCATTACATCCTGAGGATAGAGATAAAACTGGATTTTATGTGCCAGGCAGAGGTTCATTTAGGTTCACGGTAATGCCCTTCGGCCTAACTAACAGCCCTGCAACTCAACAAAGACTCATGGATCATTTATTTACTCCTGAATTCGATAATAAAGTATTCTGTTACTTAGATGACATCATTATAATAAGTTCCACATTTGAGGAACATATCTCTCTGTTACTTAAAGTTCATCAAAAGCTTTCTTATGCTGGGCTAACTATTAACTTTGCGAAAAGTAAGTTTTTTCGTAAAGAACTCAAATACCTTGGCTATGTAGTTGACGAGCAAGGACTACGAGCTGATCCTAGTAAAATTGAAGCTATTTTAGCTTATCCTATTCCTACGTCTAAAAAAGAGGTTAGGCAATTTTTGGGTACATGTAGTTGGTTCCGCCGTTTCATTCCCAATTTTAGTTCTATTGCCTCGCCCCTATGCAAATTAACTGCTGCTGGAAAGAATTCCCCAAAAAAATTTGTTTGGAATCCAGACGCAGATTTCAGTTTTGCCAAACTGAAAGAATGCTTGACTTCAACTCCAATTCTAGCTTGCCCTGACTTTGACCTTCCTTACTTTGTTCACTGTGACGCTTCTAATTATGGTATAGGGGCTATGTTGACTCAAAAACATAACAATGTTGAAGTGGTTATTGCTTATATGAGCAGAACTCTTAGTAAACATGAGCAAAATTATTCTACTACTGAACGCGAAACATTAGCTGTTATAGCTGCACTTGAACATTGGCGTTGTTATCTGGATAATGGTAAACGTTTTACAGTTTACACTGATCATGCTGCACTGAAATGGTTCCAAAATTTATCTAATCCTTCTGGGAGATTAGCACGTTGGACTCTTCGTCTATCATGTTTTGATTTTGATCTGAAACATAAGAAAGGAAAGGATAATATAGTCCCGGACTTACTTTCTCGTCATAAGAGTCCTGATACGATCACTTTTGATGGGGTTGCACCAGTGTCTAGAAACATCGCGTCTCCTTTGGAACAGTTTAATAAACTTTTTACCAAATGTCGTGATAATCCTGATGATTATCCTAACTATAAAATTTGCGACAATAAGCTATATCGTTATTCTAACTCATTCGATGATCTTAATGAAGATTTTTCATGGAAGGAAGTTCCTCCTCCCTCTGAGAGGCTAGACCTTATCAAATCTTGCCATGGTTTGGTAAATAATAATCCCCACATTGGTATTTTTAAAACTTACAAAAAGCTTTCCTTAAGATACTACTGGTCTGGTATGTTTAGGGAAGTGGCAAAAGTGTGTTCTACGTGCGAAACTTGTCTTGCCTATAAACATTCGAATCTTTCACCCTATGGTCTTATGGGTAATCCAAAAATTTGCTCGAGGCCTTTTCAGAATATATCATTGGACCTTATGGGTCCTCTGCCTATGACGAGACAGCGTAATCAATATATTCTTGTGATTACGTGCTCATTTTCAAAATACTGCCTTATTTTTCCTATTAAACAAGCTACAGCGACTAATATTATACGTCATCTTGAAAACTTACTATATATACTATTTTTGGTACATGGTGTACCACAAACCATTATTATGGATAATGGCTCACAATTTCAGTCTAATGAGTTTCAACGTTTTTTAAATAAATATAAAGTCCCTTTTATATTTTATTCGCCTAGATATTGCCCTCAAGTTAATCCAACTGAACGGTTGTAACGTTACATTTTCCCAGAGGGGGAAAATGTGAGGGAAAATATAATAAAATATTTAAATATTATAATATAATTAAAAATATACAAGGGGAGTACACAAAAACACAGTTTAACACTATGGATCGGCACTGCACACTTAGGAGGTTGGGCCTCAGAGGAGGCCTGCAGCGGGAGGTAGTCTTCGGGAGTTGGAGGCTCCGGCAGGGAGTGATTGGCGGCTGGTGATGGCCTCGGCGGGTCGATGACTCTTAGGAGGTTGGGCCTCAGAGGAGGCCTGCAGCGGGAGGTAGTCTTCGGGAGTTGGAGGCTCCGGCCGGGAGTGATTGACGGAATGGCCAGGGCAGGCCAAGATGGACTGTAAGAGAGACAGACCCTTTTATTATTATAAAGTCGGAGATAGAATCGGAGATAGATAGAATCCGAGATCGAAAAGCCCGTTGCTTCTGACGGCCTCTGCTTTTATATCCTTCAGCTCGTTTCCAAAATCAATATTCTTTTCCATTTTCAAACAGTGGTTTCTTCCAATATAATCGGACCTCCTTGGAGTGCGTTAAATTTCATAAATAAAATTTAGAACAATAGTTAATTTGTAGTTATTTTGTACAATCATAATATAAAAATAAATTATAATTAATACAATGTTTTAGCGATATCAATAAAAATAATTGAAACTATATAAACCAAAAAGTAACATCATAGACTAAGCCAAACAGAAAAAAATAAATAAAAAGAAACTGACAGTTTAACATTTGACAATAGGTAAGTGTCACAACAAGAAAAACTACAGAAAATATTAATCAATGAAATACAGAGCCTCAGAAATATTTAACACACCGGCAATGGTCATGCATTTATCTAGAGAGAACGTATAATAAAAGGCCAACATTTTAACAACCAAACCGTAAGTAAAAACATGCAACATTACATTTCCCCGACAACCCCGGAAAATTTTTGAATCCCATGAAAAAATTTTTAGGGCATTACCTAGCAAATCTAGCAGATTATTTACAGTGGTACTGAAAATTAAAAAGAAAGAAAACACTACATCTGGTGTGTAGTATCTTACAATTATGATTCCCCATAACCCAAGAAAATTATCAACTGAAAAGATTTAGATGTTGTAAATAAGACCTTGCTCTTTCATACACCTTTCAACAACTCGCCTTTCGTGCTCCCTCAATCATACATCACCAGCATTCTTAGGGGATATGGTTCACATTCTATGACGCATACTCCACAAGGAATTATTTTTTAAGGTTACGAAGGCTTATTTATTTTAATTAGGTGTCGTAACCCGCACCTTTTTTAAAACCCAAAAAAAAACTAAATTAAATATTTACAAAACTTTCCTGTTTCAGAAAAATAGTCAAGGTTTTAAAGCATTAGTGCTTAAGAAAAACCTTGCGAGTTTCAAGTTCAAGTACAAGCAATTAGTGCTTAAGAAAAACCTTGCGAGTTTCAAGTTCAAGTCCAAGTAAATTAAATCTAAGTTTAAGTTCAAGTAAGTATTTACAAATAAGATAAAGATATAGATACACTAAGGCTTGTTTAACGAGTTAAGTACCGCTCGACATAATGGCTTATTTAACGAGTTATGCACCGCTCTACACAATGGCTTATTTAACGAGTTATGCACCGCTCCATAAAAACTAAATATAATAACGCCAAAAGTTTTATCCCTATGAATTATTTACAGACTTATGAAAATGAATAAAAATGAAAGTTCTTAGAAACATCAAGGAGAAGAACCCTGTGGTAGCATTTACAGAGCTATTTAGTGCTAATTGAATCTTTTATAACGGAATGTCCCATGAACGAAATTATCCTTTCCTGTCTTATGTTTCAGATCAAAATCAAAGCATGATAGACGAAGAGTCCAACGTGCTAATCTCCCAGAATGATTAGATAGATTTTGGAACCATTTCAGTGTAAACTGTAAAACTTTAGTAAAATAAAATTAAAACAATATTATAAACTAAATAATAAATAATATTGTATAAACTGTAACAATTTTATTTTTGTCTCCGATATATATATAGAATTATCTCCGATTTGTCAAAGTTTCAGCAGGTCTTTCAGCTCTGATAGAAACTTCGTATTCAAGCTCAAGTTTGTTGAAGTACGAGTATCTTATTGGTCTATTATCCATTGTTTAAGATTTAAAAATATTAGTCTAGGTATAAGTTTTTAAGGAATTTAGCCGTGGTAACAAATCAAACTAAATGGAGTAATGATTAAAGTAAATTAATGTTCAGTATTGTACAAACGTCCACAGGATATTGTCCTGCAGGCGTCGTGGAGTGTCCCAGTCCCCAACTTGCTAGTGACAAGTTAACACACACAAGCGAAAACTGGGTACGATTACCAATGTATGGTAACCGCAGTGGTGTGCAAGTGTGTGGGATGCAGTGTAGTGAGGTAAAGAAAAGAGTAAAGAGTAGGTGGTAACGTCTATAGGATACTCTCCTATAGAACGTCGTATAGTAAGCCAAACCCCAACTTGCAAATGACCAACGAACGAACGATGGTTTTAACACGTACAAGCGAAGAATGGATGACGATTACAGTGGTAATCGTAGTGTATGTGGGGGTGTAGTATTACGAGTATGTTCAGTATAAGAAGTGTTGAGTAAAGGTTGTAATGGATGAGGTGATGAATAAAAGTTAGCCAAAATATAATCGATAAACTTGTGGAAGTTTAGTTTTAGAATTTAGGGAGGGAAGAGGGGGTGGGTTAGTTTTAGAATTTAGAGAGGGAAGAGGGGGTGGGTAAGCTGAATGGGCGCCAAACTGTAACGTTACATTTTCCCAGAGGGGGAAAATGTGAGGGAAAATATAATAAAATATTTAAATATTATAATATAATTAAAAATATACAAGGGGAGTACACAAAAACACAGTTTAACACTATGGATCGGCACTGCACACTTAGGAGGTTGGGCCTCAAAGGAGGCCTGCAGCGGGAGGTAGTCTTCGGGAGTTGGAGGCTCCGGCAGGGAGTGATTGGCGGCTGGTGATGGCCTCGGCGGGTCGATGACTCTTAGGAGGTTGGGCCTCAGAGGAGGCCTGCAGCGGGAGGTAGTCTTCGGGAGTTGGAGGCTCCGGCCGGGAGTGATTGACGGAATGGCCAGGGCAGGCCAAGATGGACTGTAAGAGAGACAGACCCTTTTATTATTATAAAGTCGGAGATAGAATCGGAGATAGATAGAATCCGAGATCGAAAAGCCCGTTGCTTCTGACGGCCTCTGCTTTTATATCCTTCAGCTCGTTTCCAAAATCAATATTCTTTTCCATTTTCAAACAGTGGTTTCTTCCAATATAATCGGACCTCCTTGGAGTGCGTTAAATTTCATAAATAAAATTTAGAACAATAGTTAATTTGTAGTTATTTTGTACAATCATAATATAAAAATAAATTATAATTAATACAATGTTTTAGCGATATCAATAAAAATAATTGAAACTATATAAACCAAAAAGTAACATCATAGACTAAGCCAAACAGAAAAAAATAAATAAAAAGAAACTGACAGTTTAACATTTGACAATAGGTAAGTGTCACAACAAGAAAAACTACAGAAAATATTAATCAATGAAATACAGAGCCTCAGAAATATTTAACACACCGGCAATGGTCATGCATTTATCTAGAGAGAACGTATAATAAAAGGCCAACATTTTAACAACCAAACCGTAAGTAAAAACATGCAACATTACATTTAAGACACTTACCTATTGTCAAATGTTAAACTGTCAGTTTCTTTTTATTTATTTTTTTCTGTTTGGCTTAGTCTATGATGTTACTTTTTGGTTTATATAGTTTCAATTATTTTTATTGATATCGCTAAAACATTGTATTAATTATAATTTATTTTTATATTATGATTGTACAAAATAACTACAAATTAACTATTGTTCTAAATTTTATTTATGAAATTTAACGCACTCCAAGGAGGTCCGATTATATTGGAAGAAACCACTGTTTGAAAATGGAAAAGAATATTGATTTTGGAAACGAGCTGAAGGATATAAAAGCAGAGGCCGTCAGAAGCAACGGGCTCTTCGATCTCGGATTCTATCTATCTCCGATTCTATCTCCGACTTTATAATAATAAAAGGGTCTGTCTCTCTTACAGTCCATCTTGGCCTGCCCTGGCCATTCCGTCAATCACTCCCGGCCGGAGCCTCCAACTCCCGAAGACTACCTCCCGCTGCAGGCCTCCTCTGAGGCCCAACCTCCTAAGAGTCATCGACCCGCCGAGGCCATCACCAGCCGCCAATCACTCCCTGCCGGAGCCTCCAACTCCCGAAGACTACCTCCCGCTGCAGGCCTCCTCTGAGGCCCAACCTCCTAAGTGTGCAGTGCCGATCCATAGTGTTAAACTGTGTTTTTGTGTACTCCCCTTGTATATTTTTAATTATATTATAATATTTAAATATTTTATTATATTTTCCCTCACATTTTCCCCCTCTGGGAAAATGTAACGTTACAGTTTGAAATACAGAGCCTCAGAAATATTTAACACACCGGCAATGGTCATGCATTTATCTAGAGAGAACGTATAATAAAAGGCCAACATTTTAACAACCAAACCGTAAGTAAAAACATGCAACATTACACGGTATAATAAAACAATTATCACGGCACTATCACAGTTAGTCGGGGATGATCACCGTTCATGGGACATTCCGTTACAAAAGATTCAATTAGCACTAAATAGCTCTGTAAATGCTACCACAGGGTTCTCTCCATCTTTTCTTGTCTTTGGCCGTGAAACCATTACATGTGGCTCACTCTATACTAGTTGCCGTAACCTCGACGAAATAATTTTCCTTCCTCGAGATGTCTACGCCGCTAATATAGGGTTATTATCTGTCATTTTCGATAAAGTACAGGTTGCACTATATATGGCACATACCAAAAACGCTTCTCATTATAACACAAGGCACATTTTTAAAGACTTTAACATTGGTGATACCGTCTGGCGGAAAAATTATGTTCAAAGTAATGCCGGCGCCTATTTCAGTGCCAAACTAGCTCCAAAATATATCAAATGCACAGTGGTTGAAAAGCTATCACCACTTGTTTTCATTTTGGAGGATGAGAACGGTTTTAGGGGAAAATGGCACATAAAAGATATTAAAGTGTAGTTTTATATCTGCGGTATTTTGGTCTATAATTGTTTAATTTTAATTTTTTTTAGAATGTTATATCTAAATTTTTTTTACTGTTATTTTCATAAACTGTTTAAATTTAGTGTCCTTCTCCTTGATGTCTTTAAGAACTTTCATTTTTATTCATTTTCATAAGTCTGTAAATAATTCATAGGGATAAAACTTTTGGCATTGTTAATTATATTTAGTTTTTATGGAGCGGTGCATAACTCATTAAATAAGCCATTATGTCGAGCGGTACTTAACTCGTTAAATAAGCCTTAGTGTATCTATATCTTTATTTTATTTTTAAATACTTACTTGAACTTAAACTTAGATTTAATTTACTTGTACTTGAACTTGAAACTCGCAAGGTTTTTCTTAAGCACTAATGCTTTAAAACCTTGACTATTTTTCTGAAACAGGAAAATTTTGTAAATATTTAATTTAGTTTTTTTTTTTTGGGGTTTTAAAAAAGGTGCGGGTTACGACACCTAATTAAAATAAATAAGCCTTCGTAACTTTAAAAAATAATTCCTTGTGGAGTATGCGTCATAGAATGTGAACCATATCCCCTAAGAATGCTGGTGATGTATGATTGAGGGAGCACGAAAGGCGTTGTTGAAAGGTGTATGAAAGAGCAAGGTCTTATTTACATCTAAATCTTTTCAGTTGATAATTTTCTTGGGTTATGGGGAATCATAATTGTAAGATACTACACACCAGATGTTAGTGTTTTCTTTCTTTTTAATTTTCAGTACCACTGTAAATAGTCTGCTAGATTTGCTAAGTAATGCCCTAAAAATTTTTTCATGGGATTCAAAAATTTTCCGGGGTTGTCGGGGAAATGTAATGTTGCATGTTTTTACTTACGGTTTGGTTGTTAAAATGTTGGTCTTTTATCATACGTTCTCTCTATATAAATGCATGACCATTGCCGGTGTGTTAAATATTCCTGAGGCTCTGTATTTCATTGATTGATATTTTCTGTAGTTTTTCTTGTTGTGACACTTACCTATGTCAAATGTTAAACTGTCAGTTTCTTTTTATTTTTCTGTTTGGCTTAGTCTATGATGCTACTTTTTGGTTTATATAGTTTTAATTATTTTTATTGATATCGCTAAAACATTGTATTAATTATAATTTATTTTTATATTATGATTGTACAAAATAACTACAAATTAACTATTGTTCTAAATTTTATTTATGAAATTTACGCACTCCAAGGAGGTCCGATGATATTTGAAGAAACCATTGTTTGAAAATGGAAAAGAATATTGATTTTGGAAACGAGCTGAAGGGTATAAAAGCAGAGGCCGTCAGAAGCAACGGGCGATTCTATCTCGGATTCTATCTCAGATTCTATCTATCTCCGATTCTATCTCCGACTTTATAATAATAAAAGGGTCTGTCTCTCTTACAGCCGTGATTGGTGTTCCCGTAACCCTTACCGAGAAAGAGGTATTTGATTGTATTTACGAGCAGAACCTTTCAGATAAGTTGCCGAATATCACTTGTGAGTCCTTCCTTGAGAGCATCAAATTAAGCCATAAATCGGGTAAAAAAGACCTTCCTACCTGTAACTACATCCTGGAAGTGCCTGCTAGCATAAGAAAACTACTTATAAATCAAAGCCGAATTTTTATAAATTGGACATCATGCCCTGTGAGAGATTTCACGATAGTCACCAGGTGCTTCAATTGCCAGCAGTTCGGACACGCAGCCAAGTTTTGCCGGGAAACTAGTCCTACTTGCAACCACTGTGGAGTGACTGGACACTCCTTCAAGGAATGTAGCAGCAAATCTTCTCCCGCTCAATGTGCGACATGCAAGCGCTTCAAGAGGAAATGTGACCATCCAACTGGTGACGTAAGTTGCCCGGCGCGCAAATATGCAGAGATCAACTACATCAACTCAATAGACTATGACGGTGCCTAAGAGCGCCACCGAATACTTTATTTAGTTAGCACACAAACAGGTAGCTTATCCTATATTTATATTTCCACTTAGTTTGTAACAATCATGACAAATCAGCTTATTTGTGATCTAGATAGTTTTTCTGTGTCCGAATCTAAAATCTGTAATGTTAGGGACTGTAAGCACCATATTCAACCTGGTGAAAAAACCTTAACCCTGCTCACACAGAATATTCGCAGCATAAATAGAAACATGAACGGATTCGAAGTGTTGTTACAGAATCTTGATTTAAGCTGTGATATAATCGTCCTAACAGAATGTTGGTTGTCAAAACAGACAGTCAATTTACCATCTCTTGACGGTTACTATTCTTATAAAACTGACAGAAACATAAACCAGAACGATGGATTAGTAGTTTATATCAAAAATAATTTACGAACAACAAAAGAAGAACCTGTATCCCAAGATAGTAATTGCTTAATAATCAAAATTATTCCCGATACAGTAGTTATGGCTATTTATAGGCCGCCTTCTCAAAATATGGATAGGTTTTTAGACTCGCTCGACACCAATTTAAAAAACATTACATCTTTTAAAAACATAGTACTTTTGGGCGATATTAACATAAACATTGCTTCCGGGAACACCGATACCCATGTACACAATTATTTAAACATTTGCTCATTTCATGGACTTTTACCAGCTCACTATCACCCCACGCATCAGAGTGGCTCATGCTTAGACCATGTCATTTTAAAATCAAAAAATCCATCTAAAACATTGGTTACTAATTCTTCGCTTACCGATCATCAAGCTGTTTTACTAACATTACAAATATGTTCACCTAGAAAAAACTGCATGCGTAGCTACACTAAAGTCAATATGACAAACCTGGAAAGTGACTTACGCGGTATTAATTTTGACCCAGTTTATAATTCAGACGATGCAAATATTACGTTAAAGTATTTCATAGATTCGCTACAATATGCAATAAGGAAAAACACGTTTACTAAGACAATGCCTAGAAAGTATAGTTGTATTAAACCCTGGATTACACCCGGTCTCGTTCGTTGTATAAGACATAGAGACAAACTTCACCTGAAATTGAAACTCACACCTGATAACGAAATACTTTCTGTTACGTACAAAAGGTATCGAAACTTCTGTAATAATCTTTTGAAAAAACTAAAAAAGCAGTATGATAAAAATGAATTACAGAAGGCGGGGACAAATAGTAAACTTGTGTGGAAATTTATAAAAACGAATACATTTAGATCGAAAAATCCCGAACCTCCGTTTGACTTACTATCTGCAGAGGCAAGCCCATCCGAAGCAATGAATAAAGTAAACAACTTTTTTGCTAACGTTGGTAAAAACTTGGCTGAAAAATCTTTACATTCTAGTAATTCTTCCCGTCAAAACCCGACGACATCCTCTACATTAAATTCATTTGTTTTATTAGATACTGACGTTTGCGAAGTAGTAAGAATAATAAACGGGTTAAAAGATGTTTGTGCTACTGGGTGGGATGACATACCTAATAATATACTTAAGAGGTTTAAATACTTCCTTGCCCCGCCGCTAACACACATTTTTCAGCTTTGTTTATCTAAAGGTAAATTCCCTAAGTTGCTTAAAAAAGCTGTCGTCACACCTGTCTTCAAATCTGGAGACAAAAACTATGTGAATAACTACAGACCCATCTCAGTGTTAACAGGCCTTTCAAAAATTTTAGAAAAAATAATTAACAGTAGATTGATAAAATATCTGGAAGATAACAAACTACTTTCAGATAGTCAATTTGGTTTTAGGCCCAAAAGATCAACTGGACAAGCAGTACACAAATTGACTAATTATGTGACTACCAATCTAGATAATGGTATGCACACAATTGGGATCTTTCTAGACCTTGCCAAGGCCTTCGATACCATTTCATGTACTTTACTTTTGCACAAGCTTGAAACACTTGGGATAAGAGGAGCACAACTTCAACTATTTTCTGATTATCTTAGCGATCGTCAGCAATGTGTAAAAATTGGTCAGTATACAAGTTCTGAA
This sequence comes from Omphaloscelis lunosa, assembly GCA_916610215.1. NCBI lineage: Eukaryota > Metazoa > Arthropoda > Insecta > Lepidoptera > Noctuidae > Omphaloscelis > Omphaloscelis lunosa. The sequence goes on from OU744252.1 coordinate 143,034, forward strand.
CTTAAAAATAGTTGTTTTGGAATTCCCCAAGGCAGCATTTTGGGCCCTACGTTATTTTTAATCTATATAAATGAACTTTGCTGCTTGGCACTCCAAAATGGTGTCATATTGTCTTATGCGGATGACACCGCTCTATTGTTCTCAGCTAAATCAAGAGTTGAAGTCTATGAACATGCTCAGAATGGTTTTAACATTGTGTCTAATTGGCTTCATAATAATCTACTAACATTAAATACAGATAAAACAAAATACATTTTATTTACAATGAGAAATACTAACATACCGCTTACTAATCTAAACATTTACTCACATAATTGTAGCACGTGCGCTGACACTGCATGTTCCTGCCCCACTTTAGCTAAAGCTGACCATTTAAAATATCTGGGTGTCACTATTGACTCCAATGTAAACTTCCGTAAACACATCGATTTACTTTGTGCTAGAGTGCGCAAATTAATATATGTCTTTAAGAATTTGCGGACCATAGCAGACTTTAAATTAATTAAACAGGTTTATTTAGCTTTGTGTCAATCCATTCTTACCTATTGCATAACTTCTTGGGGCGGTGCTGCAAAAACAATTTTACTCCCTCTAGAGCGTGCTCAAAGAGCAATTCTAAAGGTTGCAACATTTCGCCCTTTTACATTTCCTACGCACCAGCTCTACATAGCATGTAATGTACTAACAATACGGCAATTATTTGTACTAAACATAGTATTACACCAGCACACTGCACTTCCTTTTGACCCATCACCTAGCGACAAGAGAAGGAAGGATTTGGTTTGCATAAAGCCTCAAACTAGACATGCGTTTGCTAATCGATTTTATGTGTTTTTAGGACCTTTTCTGTATAATAGGCTCAACAAGTTACTAAGCTTCTATAGCGTACGTTACAAAAAATGTAGTAAATTGTTAGCAGAACATTTAGCGACACTCAATTACACAGACACAGAAAATCTTCTAGAAATTTTGTCATGACGATAATTTATCCCTCGTAAGTATTTACTTTTGTATATTTACAAAGGTTTAATTTTAGATATAAATGTACCAATATGCTTTTTCTCATAGTTATTAATTAATTGTTTTATATTAGTTTAGTTTTAAATTTTATTGTTCCAATTTAATTAAAATGCAAAGTGATGGCCTGAAACACAGGTTTGAATTAACCTAGATCGGGCGGGTCGCTACCTAATACTGTAATCCCGAAACATCATTACTGACTTGCACTTGTAATTAACATGTTTTAGTTTTAATTTATTTTTAGGTATTATAATTGTTTGGGAAATCTTACTGTTGCCTAAATGTACACTTTTTGTAAACGTTTTTATTCAATAAATATTATTATTATTATTATTATTATTATTTTGGCCTACCCTGGCCATTCCGGGGCTCACCCACTCCCTGCCGGAGCCAACTCTTCCTTCCCTCGGAGTCATCGACCCGCCGAGGCCATCACCAGCCGTCAATCACTCCCTGCCGGAGCCTCCATCTCCCGAAGACTACCTCCCGCTGCAGGCCTCCTCTGAGGCCTAACCTCCTAAGCGTGCAGTGCCGATCAGTAGTGTTAAACTGTGTTTTTTTTACTCCCCTTGTATTTTTAATTATATTATAATATTCAATTATATTGTTATATTTTCCCTTACATTTTCCCCCTCTGGGAAAATGTAACGTTACAATACCGAGGGACAAAAAGCGAGACTCGGACACGGGTGGGCACGTCTGATTGTCTCAGTACCGTGAGCGTCAGGTCAGTGTTAGGTAGTCGAATGTGTGGTACGTTCTGGGTCAGCCAGGTCAGGGCATATTCGTCTTCACACCACATCTGCACGGTGCCATCCGCTACCCGTGGGTATCCGCGGAAGGCAGGGAGTGGTGCTGTCGAGTCTGTGTCCATGACACGATTTTCAAGGTCAGTTTTTATGAATTCGGCCTCGTCCCTAGTCAGGTCTCTGGAGGGGGGGGAAGGCAGATTGCTACGGCCAGCCTCGCAGGGATGTCCTTCGTGGCTCGCGCATAGGTCCTCTGCTCCCCTTGAGCGGAGTGGACCCTCACCCGTTTGGCGTCCCCCTGGACCATGCTCGGAGAAGCCGTGTCGTCAGGGCGCCCCCTCTTCGCCGGCCCTGTACCGCTCGGTCCAGGTTGTGGTTTAGAGGTGCCAGGCTGTGTCTTTTTTGCCGGCGACGCCGGGTGTTGGGTACCACCACGCTTGCCTCTGCTGTGCTTAGGACGAGGTCGGTCGTGGGATCCGTCAGTGTCTATGGGTCGGCTGTCGGTCCTGGCAGCCTCTGTCGCGTGCGGAGGATTTTCGCGCTGGGTTGCCCCTTCGCAATCTTGCCCCCGCACACGCAGTTCCGCGTCCAGCCGCTTTGCGCGCTGAGTTTCCCCTTCGCGCTCTCGCGGCCGGTCGCGTGCGTCCGACCCCTTTTCGCGCTGGGTTTCCCCTTCGCGGACTTGTGGCCGGTCGCGCACCTCCCCTTCGGCGTCCGATCGCGCTTCGCGCTGGCTAGTGCCTTCGCGGATATTGCGCTTACGGTCGCCAATTTTTTTCTTCCGGGCCAGGATATTTTCGCGCTTTGTCAGCGGGCGTACTTCATCGCTGGCAACCGGAAGAGTTTTAGAGTTGCCAGGTCCGTCATCTCTCCCTGTCCCTGTAAGTCTGTGTTGGTCTTGGTCTTTGTCCGGGTTCGTTATGCTGTTCCGCACGATGCTCTGTTGCCAGAGACTCGTGGGAGGCATAGCCCGTGTTGTGGGTGTTGGCGCGTTGGTCGCAGCCGGAGTGGAATTTGGAGGCGCGTTGGTCGCAGCCGAGGTCGAGTATGTGGGCGCGTTGGTCGCAGCCTGTTTTGTGGGCGCTAAATCAGCAGCCGGCCGCGCTAAAAAGCGCGGCATTAGGTTCTCCACAGAGCAGTTTGAGGCCCCCCCCATAATACGATGGAGGCTAACCGCTAAGCGGTGTGGGATTCCCCGGCTTGGCCGGGACCCACCTGGGTAGTATCTTTATCAGACTGCATGTTCATGGAATTTTTGGGGGGTGGGCGTTTTTGGAATTGAGGTTACCCTTCCTCTGGGAACGACAGGATAGAGGGATAGGAGGGAAGGCAAATGGTGGATGGGGCGTGTAGGTTCCTTGGGGGTGACCCTAGGTCTGGGAGTTGGCCTAGGGATTTAGGATCGACGGGATACTTATGGATAGGGGGGGATGGCTTGGTTTGGTATTGGGTACATAGGAAGAGGTGCGTGGGTTACCCTAAGCTTGGGATTAGGCTTTCGGGAACTTCTCTTGTCCGGGATCTCCTTAGAAGATGCTCCAAGTGCGGGACAGCCCACTGACTGTCAAGGTAACTGACAGTGGTCGGTCCCGCAGCCGGAGTTGGGCTATCCGCAACCTGCCCACCCGCTCGGTTGCAAGAGAAGAAGTGCCTGGCAGTCTGGATCGCCCCACCACGGATGTACGTATACATTCGCGTTGGAGCGCTCCAGCCTCCCCCGAGTGCGCTGCTGTGTACAAGAGTTCCCGATTTTCCGGCTCAAGCGTTCCTTGGTGGTTCCCGAGTCGTCTCCGTAGTCACCCGACTACCATCACTACTATTAATTGGGGTCTTTTTCAAGACACAATTAATATCGTCATTCTTTTAAGATTGTCGTTAAAAACGTTCGTCGAGGCAATTTTGGCCCCTTCCGGGTAAAAACCACAGTTTCGTGGTCCTCGGTGGATACCTTACGGTGCCAACGAAACCAAGGGGGTGTTGACCCAATCACACCCGCTGATCCCCTTCAGGGTTAAGCAGTCAATTGGCCGGGTCCCAGTGTTCGGCCTTGGGGGGTCTCCTAGTCGGCACTGGTGACAGTTTTGCCTCCACAGCGACTCACCTAGCGTGGTCGGGTATATCGATACCCTTCATACTAGACTGGATAGGACCCCGTTGCACAATAAGATAGGCAACGAGCCAAAGCAAGCTTAGGGCTCACCCATAGGCACACATCCTCTCTGTCTACACCCGACAGGGAGGGATTACACATCCCCGGCATACCCACCGGGGAGTTAGGATATTAGGAAGTTAGGAAATATTCACGCGTAGTCTCTCATCCCCCGTTAATATTAAGGACCCGGTAAAGTGCCTAGCGCTCTTTATTAAGTTCTTCCAGGGTGTACTCGAAGAAGAGCCCGCTCTAAAGACTAAGTATGGAGCTCGGTTCGCCAAGCTCCAAGCTGAGTCTGAGTCCCAGTCCAGTCCCTCTGACAATAGCATCGCTAGCTTTAGCGTTGCCCTAGAATCCCCCCCGGCTACAGAGCCATCCAGACCCCTTAGTCCGTCAGAGTCAATGGACACTGACGCTCCCATCAGCGCCACTTCCTCAAAGGGGCCCACTACCCCGTACCCCTATGGTTCGGACGACGACGAAGCAGAGTCCGCCGCTTCTTCTTCTTCCTCATCCTCCTCCCAATCCGACGATGGTTTCACAACCGTCCAAGGAAAGGGTAGGAAGAGGAAGAACAAAAAGCAGAGCTCGACCCAAGCCAGCAAGGTCGTTGCGCTTGAGAACATAGACTCTGCTCCCTCGTCACCCACGCCTGTGGTACCATCCATTAAAATCACTCTCGCTACCCCCGCGACTTGCGCTATAGTAGCTTCCCCCACCACCTCCCCTCCGATTACGTCATCCGTTAGCTGCGCTACAGTAGCTTCCCCCTCCACTGCTCGTCCGATTGCGTCATCCTCTGCGAAAGATACCCCCGCGCCTAACGCTAAAAAGATCCCTCTCCCGCCACCCTTGTTCATTCAGGACAAGGGAAAGTGGACGGACATCTCGAGATGATGTGCCGAACACAAAATTAACTTCTCCAGCGCCCGAAACACCCAGCAGGGTATTAAAGTCTCCGTCCCTACGTCGCGCGACTATAGGGACCTAACCCGTCTTCTGAGAATGAGAGGTGTGTCATACCACACCTACTCACTCCCAGAAGAAAAGCAGATCCGCGTAGTGATAAAGCGTATCCCACGCGAAATCCTAGCATCAGATATTCTTCATGACCTTCAGTCACAAAAAGTCCCCGTCGATGAGGTCCATCGCATGCACCGCTCTAGAGGCGGAGAGTCATACGACATGGTCCTTGTCATCTGCCCGCCCGTAGAGGGCCACCACCCGATCTTTCAAATTCGTTCCCTGTGCAAGCTCACAGGGTTCGAAATTGAAAAACCACACAAGAGTGACATTGTCGGCCAATACCACCGCTGCCAGTTATACGGTCACTCGCAGAGGAACTACCATGCTACACCTAGATGCAGCACGGCACTTCCGATTGCCCCCGTCCAAAGGATCGTTCCCTTTGTACTGACCTTCCCAGCTGCGTCCTATGCGGCAAACAAGGCCACCCGGCCAACTACCGCGGTTGCCCCAAAGCCCCTAAGGCCTTCTCTCCCAAACTGGCCAAGCGTTTCGACGCCCGCCAGCAAAGGGAAGCTCCCTCCTCTTATAGGATTCCCTCATCCCATTTGCCCCAACGACTAAGCCCTCAGAGGCCTAGTCCGTGGAGTTACCTCCACCACCAGCAGTCTTTCCCTGCCATGGTGCCCTCTCAATTTTCAAATTTCCCTCTCCCTCCCCTCCCCCGCCTTATGGATCCCCGTATTCGCGCCACCGCGCCACCCGCGCCCCCTGCGTCCTCTGCACCCCCTGCGCCCTCTGCGCCCCCGGAGCCCGCCGCGCCCCCCGCGAAACCCACGCCCGCTCCTAAAGCTACGCGCCCCTTTCAAACCACTCCCGTGGCTACCCCCAACGCCTCCGTTGACTCGTTCAAAGTGATCACTTCAACCTTCTTGGCCTTCGTCTCCCCTCGCGCAAAGACAATGGCCAACGAAATCCTTGCGGCTCATGGCAATCTCCTCCAGATCCAGGCCATCTACAATGCGTATCCGGATATTACGCAAGCCCTAACCTCCCTCGCTACTAAACCCCATTATGGATAACACGATCTTAGCTAGGTTCAAACCCCGATCCCTAATAATAGGCTATTTCAATGCAAACGGCATTAGAAACCAACGCGAAGAGACAAATAGACGTTCTCTTAGTCCAAGAGACTTTTCTAAAACCTTGCAATCGTAACCCATCAATAGCTAACTACCGGATAGTTCGCAACGATAGGTCACGATGCCATAGAGGAGGTACCCTGATCTACTATAAAAAGCAGCTTCACTGCATCCCAATCGACCCTCCTCCCCTCTCACGGTTAGAAGTTTCGGCCTGCCGCCTAGGCATGTTAGGCCACGAGCCGATCACTCTCGTGTCGGTCTATCTCCCCCCCGTTACTACCTCGGAGAATTTCCAACTCCTCTCTGACGACCTCTCGATCCTACTCACTATGAGTAACTCGCTCATTCTAGCGGGTGATTTCAATGCCAAGCATCCCTCCTGGAATAGTTCGGTAACCACTACAAGAGGTCGACACCTGTTCGACCTCTCCCACTCCCTGACCTTTGACGTCATCGCTCCTATGACTCCCACCCACTTTCCGGTTAATGTAAATCATGCCCCTGATATCTCATATGTGGCGCTCCTTAAGAACGTCAACCTAAGACTAGACTCCATAGAAACTATTAACGAGCTCGACTCTGATCACCGTCCGGTAGTCATGAGATTAGACCCCCGCATAGGCCTCCGCGACCCAAACTCTCCCCCTATCACTAAGAGGATCACAGACTGGAAGAAAGTAAGCACTCAGCTGAAATCCAACACGTCCCCACAGTTAGACTCTATGCCCGATCTGTTCAACTCTATCGCAGACACGACGTCCGCGATCGACTCACTCACTAATCACGTACAAACCGTCCTGAACGAATGTTCAAGGGAGGTTCCAGCGACGGACGACCGTCACTGGAGCTTGCCGGACGATGTGCGTGCATTACTGACTGAGAAGAACGCGGCCGTCCGTGCCTACAGCAGCTTCCCCTGCCCTGCAAACAAAGCCCATAAGCGCTATTTACAGAGATCTGTAAAGACACGCATAGCGGAGCTGCGTGACGCGGGCTGGGACAAGATGCTCGGCAAACTAGAGCCCAACCATCAGGCATTTTGGGAACTTCAGAGGAAACTTAGATCCCCTCAAACTTCCTCCATGCCCCCCCTGACCCGTCCCGATAGGACCATACAAGATACAAGATATTTATTTTGTAAAACGTGAGTGTAGAATTATACGGATCTTAAAAATAATAAAAGTTAGCTACATGTTTTGCCAATCATGGCGAACAAAATTAGTCGCACTAAGACAACTATTACAATAGGCCGACACCCTCGAGGCCCAATGCTCACCCAGCTCCCTGCCAGTAGACCAAGCTCACCTCCTAAAGGTCGACGCTGAAGTCGAACGTAGAGCATCTCTCCCTCCCGTCGATGACCCTGATTGTCCACTGCCCCCCGTCGCTGCAGACGAAGTGCATGACATTATCAAAGGTCTTAAAGCTCGCAAAGCTCCCGGTTCAGATGGCCTCACCAATAGGGTGATCCAATTATTCCCTGCCCACCTGATAATGCTTTTGACTACCATCTTCAATGGTGCCTTAAGCAACAACTTCTTTCCCCAGTCGTGGAAAGAAGCTACAGTCATAGGTATCAAAAAGCCCGGTAAACCCAGTACCGAGCCCTCTAGCTACCGTCCCATCAGTTTTCTCAAGGTTCTCGGAAAAATCTATGAGAGGCTTATTTATAAGCGTCTCAGAGACTTCGCTGAGACCAAGGGCCTCATCCCCAATGAACAGTTCGGCTTCCGAACTGAGCACTCTAGCGTGCATCAGGCCCACCGCATCATTGAGTTCATAAGCGATGGCTTCCAACGCGGCTCTCTGACGGATGCAGTATTCTTCGACATTGCGAAAGCATTCGATAAAGTCTGGCACAACGGCTTATTATACAAGCTGTACCAACTCGGTGTGCCGGATCGTCTCGTACTCATCTTACGGGACTATCTATCGAACCGCGTATTCCGTTATCGCATTGAAGGAGCACTTTCCTCTCCCCGCCCCATTCGCGCAGGAGTCCCTCAGGGCTCTGTGCTAGCTCCCCTCATGTTCACGCTATTTACTAGCGATATTCCAAACCCAGGTAGAAGGGCGCATTTCGCTCTGTTCGCAGACGATACGGCTATCTACTATAGGTCTAGATACCCCGACAATATCGCCCACACTCTCCAAGGCGCAGAGATCGACTCGCTGCCTGGTTTCGAAAGTGGCGCATAGAAGTCAATCCCGAAAAAAGCCAAGCGGTTCTCTTCTCGAAACCGCGCACAAGGCTTAGAGACCCCCTCCCCCGACCTCTCACTATGTTCGGTAAGCAGATCCCTTGGGAGAAGCGAGCCAAGTACCTAGGTGTTTTCCTCGACCACCATCTCACTTTCGCTGAGCACATAAAGAAGTTTCGTTCGCGAGCCGCTTTCGCTCTCGGTAGGCTCCATTCCGTCCTTAACGCACGCAGCAAGTTGTCACTTAAGTGCAAATTGCGAATCTACACAGCGTGTATTCGTCCCATCATGACTTATGCGGGTGCCGTCTTTGCTCATGCAAAACCCCGCCATATCCATAGGTTGCAAACGCTCCAAAACCGTATAACCGTAATTCCTCCGTAGGGCCACAAGCTCCCCATGGTATGTTAGGAACGAGAGTCTCCATCTCGACCTTAAAATTCCCACGATCCACCAATTTCTAAAACGCCTTGCAAAGCGTTACTTCGATTCCGCGGTCAAACATCCCAACCCTCTGGTTGTCGAGGCCGCCAGTTATGTCCCAAGTGGGATTAGCCGTACCCGCCGTCCTAGGCACATTCTCACCGACCCTGATGACCACTAGTACTCTACACAGATACAGACGCCACCCGTCATTCCGACCTCGCCGTCGAGGTCGTTTGCGATCGCGTCCGCGCCCCCGAGTAAATGACCCCCCCCCGACCCTTGCTCAATAACGAGGTGCCAGCAGTGGTTGCAGCTGTGCACGTAGCTTTAAATTCCCCGACTAATAATAATGATCTAAACTTTGATCCAGCCCGTCCCATCTTTGATGTCCTCCCTCCGGTGACGCCCTAAGCCGAGGCTCGTACCCCACAGGGGGTGCCCTTAGCGAGCGTTCACCTAGCTTTTTAGCTTAGTTTTGTATGCCCCTGGCTGGAGGCTTTGAGTGTAGCAGCTTAAGGCAACCACAGGATTGACCGGTTAAGTAGTCATGACCTCAGAGGTCAGCTACGAGATGCCCAACAGAAAAATAAAAAAACTAAAATGGGTTCTTAGTTTTCGGTTCTTAGTCGTGTTTAGTTAGTCGTTAATTTATTCTTCAATTCAGTCTTCAAGTCAGTATTCAAGTTAGTTGTCAAAGTAGTGATCGTTGTAATACGCGAAGTTCAGTCTCCTTTTGGGCAACACCGACGCGTGTGTTTTCTGTTGCCTATAACGCGCTCCGCCTTACTGTGTAAACTAATCTTGTGTTGTAACTGATTCTAAAGTGTTTCTATTTTGTGTAATTATATGTTGTGTAATCAAGTTAAAGTGTTGTTATTTTCCGTAATTATATGATGTGTACTCAAGATAAAGTGTTGTTATTTTAATTCATGACCGCCAATATCCACCCTGCACCTGAATATCTTTCAATTACTGATTCAATTTAAATACAGGGTGACTTGTAATTTGACGTATTCCTTCCAGGACGTGAAAGTGTGACCCATTTGCAACAATTAAGCACCCCATAAAGCCGAGGCAAAAATACATGGGATTCGAAAAAATACAAATTTTATGAATTTTTGAAAATTTACCAGAATTCGTCACTAAATATCACTTTTCTCTAAGCTCTCAAATTTAATGGCTTTCATTGCTATTCATTGGATACATAATACTTAAAAAACCTTTCGATGTAACCAAAACATCAAATATTTAAAAGTTAAAGGAAGAAGTTTACTAATCATTTTCAAAAATTATTTACGGACATGAACTTTGACACCAGTTATTTCAAAATTTTACTAAGTCATGAAGCGTACAAATTACGGGAAAGACATCTTTATTTAATCAGCTATATAACGAGGTACAAACGTTCAAAAATTTTAGAGGTGCCGATGAAACGGTCGATAATGCTGGCAAAGGTAGAATTTGCAAATTGTAGAAATATTTAAAAAAAAATTATGATAATCTAATTATTTAACTGGTTTATGCCATTCCTCTACTTTCATACCTCCCAGGAATCCATTGCACGTTACAAACTCAGGTTATCACAGTCATAAAGCGGCTGTTGAGTTTTTAACATCACTGGTCCTTAGTTCGCGTGTGTTTATACGTAATCCGCACGTACTTGTAGTTCATTGAGATAATTAACAATTACTTTTAAACTCCACTCTACTAACTTGTATGTTGTACTGCAGTCGTTTGTGCCATTCTCATCGATTAAATGATTGCAATGGACTAGAGTGGTTTGTTGAAATATTTGTACAAATTTAATTAAAATACAATAACAATCTATTTTGTACCGTATTTTTTATTTTCTCCGTAAACCTCTAGCTTTTTATTTAAAAAAATATAGGTACGCCATAGCTACAGACGAAGATCGTTTAGTCGTTTAGTCGTCGCAGCGTTGCAACTGTGTGCTGTACATGAAGAAAAATGCACACACGCGCACTCACTAAGTGACATCGAGCAATAAAAACCTAAAACCCGAACGCCTAGATTTCGTACAACGCTCTTAAACTTGCCAGTGTTGGTGTAACTGTGTATTTGTTCGGGCAAGAATTTAGGACTTTGGTAAGGCGTAACATTTTTGATATCACATTGTAGCCATAATTGAAGTATATACTGTAAGTTATTTATTAATTTGAATAAAGGATAGTTATAGGTACTATATGTTTCAAACCGATTTCATAGCCATTTTAGCTAGTTTTAAATAAATTATTGAGTGTCCCAGCATTGGAACTAAAAATCGTTTGAAATCCGGCGAATGAACGACCGTTCATTCACTGGACAAACGTCAATTTTATATTTTTATTAAAATTTGTAATTTATTTTTATGCCATTAAATTCATGTTTTGGGAGTAGTTTTGAAAATAAAATTCTGATCTTTTAGGCCAGTATTGGGACAAGTATGTTCATTTATAGGTTCATAAAAGGAGATGTTCCAGAAATGTATGGAGCCTGGGCCAGCTCTGTGTACACTATATGTAAATATGGCTAATATAGTAACAGATTTTTTATGTTAATTTGATATAATAGTACTTCGTTTAATTGTAGGTACATTCATTTGAATGTACCTACAATTAAACGACAGAGATCATTTGATCTCTGTCAAGGAGAGTAACACTACGTAAATATGGTGGATCAGCAATATCCGAATTATGTCATTTTGACAATGACGTTTGACATTTGATTGATGTTGTGTCTTATGTAATGAGTGATGATCGACAGCGATAAAATAACTTAACGATTTCAGAAAATACTCCAGTTTCGTTATATTAAGTATAATAAAATTACTGACTGCCTCTTAGGTCTAGTGGTCGCAAAGCGCTACTGCTGAGTATGAGGTCCTGGGTTCGATTCCCGGGTCGGGCAAGGTGTTATTGGGTTTTTCCATCTGGAATTTCTCAGTAGCAGCCCGGAGTCTGGATTTGTGCCCGGTTGATGGCAATAGGCTCGCCCCCTATTACATGAGACTTAAACATATCTGGCGAAATATGGGTGTACTATAGGTACACCTCAGCCTAACCCTTCGGGGATTACAGGCGTGATGATGTTAGGACTACAGGATATTCTACTCAATTGCGGCAGCACCTCATATTATCTATTCGAGCAGCTAGAGATTGGTTAAATCGGTGTCAAGACCAAGAAATGAATGCTTGAACGTTATTTTGTTAAACAAACTGTCCTGCTGCTTCATTTTTTAGTGCCTATCCGTACAAGCTGGACCTCGATAATTCATAGAAGAGCAGTGAGCTGTGGAAAACCTAACAACTGCAAGTTATTTTTAAAGTAGTTAACTATTTCTATTTTTAATAATAACCCCACCGTCGTATCTCTACGTTGACGTCGTAGTGGGGCTTGCGCGCTCCGAACTCTAGGTCTGTGTCGGTAGAGTTTACTTTGCCGGACAGGTCTGGGATGAGGAGCCAGACCAAAAGAGATACAAAAACCCGCTGGGCAGCTTGTGGCGAGCTGTTGGGTAGTAGCGACCCCACGGACCCGATCTCCCGGGAGAAGTCTTGTTCCTCACCTCTGGCTTGCCTTTATTGACCGGCTGGAGTGAACGCTGACGAGGAACGGAGCTCCCACCTCATTCTTGCCTTAATTGGCCGGCTTGAGTGGAGGTTCGCAAGAGCAAACGTGCTCGGAGAAAGGAAGTATTTCAGTAAGTGCTCGTAGGGATCTTGACCATCTTCCGGGCTCTGGGATTGTTCTGAAAGCCGTGGAATGCCTCTCCACTCCTCAAGCACCTTAGGATATGTTGTCCCCTTGTCGCTACGTCACCATGTGCTAGCGAAAGTTTTCGGGGACCCATTATTGAATGTGTAAGTCACCCCTTGCCATTTTATCCGTGTACGAGTACATAACAACATTGATCAGGCAGGGGCCATAGTCCTTCCATAGTTCCAGGTAACCAGTCAACTTAAGCCACCCAAACACATAGCCCAATAGCTTTGTTTCCATACCTTGCAATAGTCCTACACCAACCGGGGGTTGTCCTTGGGTGCACTTGCATAGTGGGAACAGGGATAATTGTCGGTTGGTGTCTCATTCCATATAAATTTGTCTTAGGGGCCTCTGCGAGTTGGCTTCGGCCCCTCGTACGCCTTCCAAAGGACCGGGATCCATGCTCCCGAGATTTGAAAATATATAATAATAATAAAGTGCCACCAGTGCAAAGTGAATCACCAGGTCCGGACGGGCTGCACAACTTTTGGATAAAGTGGTTCCAAAGGTCGCACGCCCGTTTGGCATCCGAGTTCCAGTCAGCTTTAAAGTCAGGATTGCTGCCCCAGTTCCTAACAACAGGAATAACCCACCTGCTCCATAAATCAGGTAGTACTGCGGAACCCAAAAATTATAGACCGATCACTTGTCTACCGACGGTCTATAAAGTTGTTACTTCCATTTTGAGAATTAAAATTAACAAACATATTGACACCAACTCCATCGTCTGCCTCTCAAAATCGGTGTAGGAACGGGTCCCGCGGTACTAAGGAGCTACTCCTCATCGATATGGCCATTAACCAGCAGGTTCGTCGTTCCCGAAGAGATCTGTCGACATGTTGGATAGATTATAAGAAGGCCTATGACTTGGTGCCACATACATGGCTCATGAGGGTGCTGGAGTTGTATAAAGTAGATGCAACTCTATACACCTTCCTGATGTCATGTATGGGGCAATGGAGAACGGTGCTTCGCTATCCAGAATGTCTACAAATCCTGAGGAACAGCGAGCCAATAAGGATCGAGCGAGGTATATTCCAGGGTGACAGTTTGAGTCCACTTTGGTTCTGCCTAGCCTTGAATCCTCCAAGCACGCTGCTGGAGGATTCAGGGCTAGGTTATCGATTGAGGAGAGGTGGTCAGGTTATGTCTCACCTCCTTTACATGGATGACCTGAAACTCTTTGCCCCCAATAATTTACAACTGGTGGAGCTACTGAAGGTAACCGAAACTTTCAGTAGCGCCATCAGGATGGAATTTGGTGTGGACAAATGTGCGGTTATGCATGTAAAACGAGGAGAGATCGTGGAATCCGTGGGAACCACCTCTCGGATTCCATACACCTAAGATCCCTCTCCTCAATCGAAACCTACAAGTGTTTGGGTATGTCGGAAGCGTTAGGTGTCAACGCTGCTGACATAAAGCAATCGCTGAAGGAGCGCTTCTTTAACCGCCTGAATAAAGTATTAAATAGTCTTTTATCAGGTGGAAACAAGGTGCGCGCCTTCAACGGTTGGGTCATGCCGGTTTTGATGTACTCTTTCGACATACTCAAATCGACTCAGACGGAACTTGACGCCCTGGATAGGAGGGTCCGCACACTGCTGACCGCAAATCGCATGAATCACCCACGTTCATCAGTGATGAGACTTAATATCCCGCGGAAGTGCGGAGGTCGAGGCTTCTTAAATGCTAAGACCCTGTACAGCCGTGAAGTATGCAGTCTCAGGGAATACTTCCCAGAAGCCGACGTGGAGATGCACCGAGATATGGTCACAGTGGACAAAGGCCTCACCCCGCTATCCTTAGCTAACGAGAACTGGCGCAAACCTATAGTATTAGATACTAATGACCGCAGGGAGGTATGGTAGAGCAAAGAGCCTCGCGGGTGCTTTTAGACCTGTTAGCGTCCATATCCTGCTTGCGATTCGGTGACCTATTTGGGGAAACCGAAGGTTTAGTCTTTGCGATTATGGACGATCGGGAATGCCTGGGACGCATTGGCGGGTGTTTACGGGGTGATGCTAAGACATGGCTCAACGATTGGGTGACCAGTGATCGATCATGGTCCAATTTTAAAATTGAATTCCGATCATTGTGCCCGCGCGAAGTGGATATGGCCACTGTGCTATATGATGTCATGAGTGTGAATTCTAATAAATTTTCTACTTATGCTGAATATGCACGAAAGTCCCTTTTGCGACTGACCATTGTTAAGGGGCTTTCAGAGGAACTAAAAACCGCTATTGTGATCCGTGGCATTTCCGATCCCCAAGTGAAGGCCGCGACCGCCAATGCTAAGCTGCAGTCAAAGGAATTAGTAGAATTTTTGTCAGTGTACTTAAAGCCTAAGGGCGCAACACCTATTAATAACAATCCTATTCGCACGTCAAACGCAAATTCCCCTGATTCGCGTAAACGTAAGCTCTCGCAGTATGATCGATTAGTGTGCTTTTCATGCGGAAACGTAGGTCATAAACAGGCCGTCTGTCCAAAAAAGTCTACAAAAATTGATGTGGGTTTTGATAAATCTTCCTCAAAAACCGAATCGACTAGCTCTAATTTTCAATCAACAAAGTCAAATTCTAAACCTGTTAAGACTTGCACATTCTGTAAAAAGATTGGGCATTCAGTTGAAACATGTTTTGTTAAGGAACGTGTCGATTCGAAATCAAATAATAAAAATAATTCGAGTAACGTAAATTTTTGCTCAGATTCTCCACCAGACAAAACAATGTGATGTCCGCGGTTATACAGAATGTACCTGTTGACGTTTTGATTGATTCTGGTTCTGATATTTCGCTGATTTCAGATTCTGTGTTAAAGCATTTTAGTTTAAATAAAATTCCCACCTATCGCCGTATGCGGTATGTACGGTGCCGTCGGTGGTATTGGAAGTCAAGATATAGAGTCCACTTCGTATGTAATCACTCTTATTGAATTTCCCGAATTATCTTTAGAAGTAGATTTGTTTGTTATTCCCCCGGATTGTATTCAGGCTCCGATTTTGATTGGTACTGATGTTTTAAATCGTAGCGGCGTTACGTATACTCGAACAAATAACTCTCAACGGTTAGTCAGGGCTTCGCATATAAATAACGTGTCGACTGTAGAATTCCCTAAGATAAGGACGCCTTTAGTAGGTGACGAAAAAGAGTGTTTGTTAGCTCTGTTAAACGAGTTTTCTGATACGTTCACTACCGGTACAGCGACCTCTACAGGAAACACGGGTTGTATGGAAATAAAAGTTAATAGTGACATCCCAATTTACTATCGACCTTATAAACTATCTGCGGACGAAAAGTGTCGCGTTCGCGAGATAATAAACTATCTGATTACTAAGGGAATTATTCGCAGTCTAATTACGCGAGTCCTATCATCCTCGTTAAGAAAAAGGACGGGTCTGATAGGATGTACGTCGACTACAGGGCTCTAAATGCTATCACTATTAAAGAGCGGTTTCCGCTACCATTGATCGACGATCATATTGACAGGCAGGGCAGTTTTAAATTCTTTACAAGTCTTGATATGGCAACAGGCTTCCACCAGGTGCTGATGAAGGATGATGACTCTATTAGTAAAACAGCATTCGTAACGCCTGAAGGGCATTACGAATATTTAAAAATGCCTTATGGACTCGCTAATGCACCTATTGTCTATCAAAGAATCATCTCCAAAACCCTGAAGCACCTGCTGGATACCGGTAATGTGTTAATTTATATAGATGATGTGTTAATAATGTCGAATTCTGTCAGTGACGGTCTGAAAATTTTGCGAGAGGTATTAAAAACACTCACTGATGCGGGATTTTCAGTAAATCTAAAAAAATGCACGTTCTTAGACACAGAGTTAGAATACCTAGGTAGGCTCATTGGTCATGGTCAGGTACGGCCGAGCCCTAGTAAGACTGAAGCTTTAGTTAAGTCTCCTAAGCCATCTAATGTGAGAGGCGTTCGGCAGTTTTTGGGTTTGGCGGGCTATTTTCGGAGGTACATTGCTGGGTACGCTTCGAAAACTGCTTGTATTGCCAAATTGCTTAGAAAAGGTCAGCCTTTTGTATGGGGCGCGGAGAAAGACCTAGCACGCGATTTTGTTATTAAAAGTCTTACTGAGGAACCCGTTTTAGCAATCTTCAATCCCAATCTGCCCACTGAGCTTCATACGGATGCCAGTGCAATCGGTTTTGGTGCAATTTTATTGCAAGAACATGAGGGTAGACGGAAGTGAGTTGTCGGCTATTTTAGTAAGTCTACGCAGGGTGCCGAGTCCCGTTACCACAGTTACGAACTCGAGACGTTAGCAATCGTTCGCGCGTTACAACATTTTCGGCATTATTTGATAGGCATAAAGTTTAAAATAGTAACCGATTGTAACTCTTTGAAATTGATTGAGCGTAAAAAGGACTTGTTGCCTCGTGTGGCCCGTTGGTGGGTTTACATGCAAGACTTTCAGTTCACGCTTGAGTATCGAAAAGGTTGCCTCATGCAACACGCAGACTTTTTAAGCCGACAGCCCGCTACTGTTTTTCAAATTCGAAATCCGCGAAATTGGGCGAAGATTGCTCAGACGGCTGATTCTGAAACTCAAAGCTTGATGCAAAAGCTGAGGGATGGTCAATTGGATCCTACACGGTTTTTTATAAGGAACGATTTGTTGTACTACAAGTACTCGCCAATTGCCAATTTTCTTTCTTATTTGTCTCAACATTTGGCAAAGACGACGCGAAGCCGCGTCAAAGTCGTGTGTAGACACACCTTTATATTATTAATTAGTATAAGACATGTAACATTATTTTAATAAAGACAGTATTTACTCATCATTCGCCTTGGTATCATATCGCTCCAGTTCCCAACATCACATGGCGACCGTGACGTAAGAGTCCCCTGGACTATGTTTAGAATTCCTTCTCCGTATAAGGATACCGGTCCACGATGAACCGCAAGTATAGTCGTAAACTAAGTCTTGTGAGAAACAGTGCTTTTTGTGGCATCAATAATTATCATGGGGAAAAGTCAGAGTAAGGAAGAAGTTATTATAGCTCAGACAGCTTCTGGCGGTAATAACAACGCAGATTTGGACCAGTTAAAGTACCATATCAGTACAACGAATGTGGTTTTGTCGGTGATTTTGTTGTTGCTGTTGCTGGGATTCCTGTACCTTATAGTCAGGATTTACAAGAACTGTCACACCAAGTGGATGACCAATGAAATAAATCGACACGCTTTGCGAAGATCAATTTCAAGGAAAATAAAAAAGTGAAGTGGTTACGTTAAAATAAAGCGTGTGATTACCTATTTTACAACCGTGCAAGTGCCCGCAATTTATAAAGTCATTAGCTCGGTTCGACAGCATCCAAAAGTGGAACTTTAGACATTATTAATTTACTCTAAATAGACAAATCTCGTGGACATGTAAACTTCTATTAATACAGCTAGATAAGTGTATCAAATATGACTAAATAGCAATAACTAAAATGAACCCGCATTGTGTATGTATGTACGTAAATAAGAGTACCTAATAAGTAAATATAAGTAAATAAAAGACGCTTCATGTAAGTAAAGGCTAAGATACTACATAATTACGCCATATGGCTCAAGAGCTATCAGATTTACTTGTAAAGATAAAAGAATTGAGAACATATTTAGTGAAGATCGGTGCCACGAGGCGAGTAGGTAGAATGATAGAAATAAAGGTACGAGAAGCTAACCATTTGTATGAAGAATATCAAAGTACTTTAGGAAAATTAGAAGCAATTAAACGTAGCATTAAAGAACAAGAATACGTGTTTGTAAAACAAAATTGTGAACAATTTAACATAATATATAAGGAAATATTAAGTTTTTGTTCTGTGAAAACTGAGGAAAGCCAAAAGATGGCCAAGTTTGATTTAAAGATAGCTTTGAATTTATTGCCTGTTTCAGCCGACGATGAATCCAGTATTAATCGTCTTATAGATGGTATTGAATGTTACAGCTCAGAGCTCGACGACGACTCCCAGAAAAGGTTAGTAAACTTTGTTTTAAAAAATAGACAAACTCGGGGCGCGAAATTGAAATTATCCCCTAATTATTCTAGTACTGATGCACTTATTAATGATATGAAAATTCAGCTGTTACCGAAAAAATCGGCGACTGCTATTCAACGCAAACTGCAATGTTTTAAACAGGATAATCAGTCAATTGATGAGTTTGGTAATAAAATTACAGAATTGTTCGTAGACCTGACCATTTCTCAGTCGGAAGGTAAGGACCACGCATACAAGGTTTTACGTCCACTGAACGAAAAACTCGCTATAAAATGTTTTGCAGATGGATTGAGAAATCGTAGACTCAGTACAGTTATCACAGCAAGGAACTATACCTCGTTAAAGGATGCCATCCAAGCGGCTTTAGATGAAGAAATACCACGACCCACCGATCCTGAAGTTTTGTATTTCAATCGCAATAACTATCATAATAACAATTACAGGGGTTTCGGGAATCGTCGAGCCAGTATGAGAGCCAGAGGTATGTCACAGGCAGCTGCGGAAGAGCAGAACAGCGAGAACTTTGGTTACCAGCAGGGTACAGGGCGCGGTTGGCGAGGTCAACGGAACTCAGCGCGCGGTGCAAGGCGGTCATTCTTCAGGAGCAGAGGTAGATCTAATTATAGCCGCCAAGCACAATTACATACTTTGACAAACTCAGACCCGACTTCTTTACAGACCACCGAAGCTTCTTTGCAAACGACCGAATCTTATTTGCCATCCGACGAAAATAATGAGTTTTTTCGTGACTAAAAGAGCAATTCTTTTTACAAATAACAATTCTAGTACTATTTATTTAAATGGTCGTAATGGTTACCCATATAATTGGTTAATTGACACCGGTGCCTCCATATCGGCAATTAAATATAAACATATAATGAAACAAAACATTCCAATCCATAAACAGAACATTGACTTATTTGGAATGGGAGGCAAAGTTCAATCTATTGGATATGTTTATCTAGATTTGAGTTCTAAGAATCAGATACTGAAACATAAATTCTATGTTTTTAATTCCTTGCCTTGTAAGACCAGTGGCATAATAGGGCATGACTTCTTAAACAAATACAAATCAATACTAAACTTAGGTAACAATACTTTGTTGCTGTGGAATAATAATGTTGAAATTTCTTTTCCATTATATTTTCCACGTAAAAATATAAATATACCCGCGAGGTGTGAATCAATACATCTCATTAGTGTTCAGCCGAGGTATGCATTTGAAGAAATAGTTATTTGTGCATCAGAACTGCAAAATGGAGTTTATATAGCTAGCGCATTAGTTAAACTCAAAAATGGAAAGGTACCGATCCGAGTCCTTAACACAACGGATAATGATTTAACTTTAGATGAAATTAATCCGATAATACAAAAATCGTCGGAATATAATATTTGTTCTTTTGAGAAAACAATTAGTAACGCGGAACGGGTCAAAAAACTGTTTTCTACTCTAGATATCAAGCACCTTAACAAAGAGGAACAATTATCGATAGAAAAAATTTGTGCGAAGTACTCCGACATTTTTTGTCTAGCAGGGGACAAAATGACGACAACAGACTTATATACACACAAAATTAACTTGAAACCTAACGTAGCTCCGGTATATTCAAAGCCATATAGACTTCCATACTCACAGAAAGGAGAAGTAAACAAACAAATAGAAAATTTACTTCAGCAAGGTATTATACAAAAATGTAACAGCGAATGGTCAAGCCCAGTTTTACTAGTACCCAAAAAACCAGACTCAGCTGGGAATAAAAAATGGCGTTTAGTTGTTGATTATCGCAAACTTAACAGCTGCATTCAAGATGATAAGTTTCCTCTACCAAATATAAATGAAATATTAGACTCTTTATCGGGTTGTATTTACTTTAGCCATTTAGATTTGAACCAGGGTTTCTATAATGTTGATCTACACGAAGACAGCCGCAAATACACAGCATTTGCTTCAGGGCAATATACCAGATGACGCGTATGCCCATGGGTTTAAAAACCAGCCCCAGTTCTTTCTCACGCATGATGACAATGGCTATGGCCGGTCTAACATATGAAAAGTGCTTAGTATATCTCGATGACTTGATAGTCCTTGGAAAGTCTCTTTCTCATCACAATAAAAACCTCATAGACATATTTGATCGCTTACTGTTAGGGACCTAAATTAAGGACTTAATTGATAGTAGTGGACTGTATAATAAAGAAGTATAATCCGAAATAGGTAGTACAAAATATGTCGGTGTTGGTAAACGTTAGGAGTGCGCGCGCGTGCCGTCGTCCGTGATCGGTAGCGAAGTGCTTCGATGGCCCGCGTCCGCACGCCGCACCTCTCGTCGTCACCCGCCACCTTCCGCTGTCCCCAACGGCCGCCGAAGATCGCCGAGTGGTCGGAGACGCCCGAATATCCTCCCCGGGTTGAAGTATTCAAGTGAGAGGAAGTGGGCAGACGTTGTTGTAAGCCCGCAACACCGTTCCTTTCTTCGTCTTCAGCTCCACTACCCGTGTGGTCCCGTCGCAGCCAGGGAAGACCTTGCTGACACGCCCCAGTGGCCACACCAAGGGCGGTTGGCCTTTCTCTTTGATGAGAACCAGTGCTCCCACTGAAAGTTGGCCTGTTGACGCTGTCCACTTAGTTTTTTGCTGGAGCAGAGAAACATATTCTAATTGAAAACGGTTCCAAAAATGTTGCTTAATGTGCTCTACTCTTTGGTAGCGCTCCAGTCGCCCGATGTTGAGATCAGTAACCTGTGGATGCGGAACAGATATTAGTGGTCGCCCAATTATGAAATGTCCTGGAGTAAGAACGCAAAAGTCTAGAGGATCAGTGGAAAGTGGGGTGAGAGGACGGGAATTTAAGACGGCCTCTATTTGAGTCAAACACGTGGCCATCTCCTCGTATGTGAAGTGCGTTAAGCCTAAAAGTCTCTTAAGGTGATGTTTAGTAAATTTTACGGCGGCTTCAGCAATGCCGTTAAAGTGGGGGGAGTATGGAGGCGCAAAAGAAAATTTGATGTCTTGTTGAGCAACATCAGACACGAGATTCGAGTCTTGTAGAAACTTACGTAGCTCATTGCAAGTACCTATGAAGTTTGTCCCATTATCGGACAAGATGCTTTCGGGTTTACCACGACGAGCCACGAAACTATTCAAAGCAGCCATGTAGGCTTCTTTCGTGAGGTCTGTAACAAGCTCGATGTGAATAGCCTTCACGGCAAGGCAAACAAAAATGCACAGGTACGCCTTTATAAGCCTACACCCTCGCCCTTTGCGATCAGCAATCAGCACTGGCCCAGCATAATCCACACTACAATTTAAAAATGGGTGTTCTAGATGTGTCCTTGAAGAGGGTAACTGACCCATTGTAGGTTGCACAGTTTGACACTTATATTTAAAACATTTGACGCATTTTTTAACAATATTTTTAGAAAGATTCCTACCACCAAGAGGCCAATACATTTGGCGTATATTTGCCAAGAGCAGCTGAGGGCCAGCGTGTAAGCAGTCGAGGTGATATTTTTGAAATATTATTTTAGTTATGTGGTGCTAGTACGGGGTGCTTGACATTATATTCATAAGGCGAGTTGTCAAGTCTCCCTCCTACGCGTATGAGACCATTCGAATCTGTAAAAGTCAGCTCGCTAGATGGCGCTGCGTCTAGCCAAACGTTGAAACAATCGCTCTGTTATTAAATATCAGTTAAAAATACTATTTGTGCTTTTAAGTGAATAAAAATAAGTGAACTAATATAACATCACCTAATACTTAAGTGACAGTGTTATCCACGGATCTAAAACATAAACTGTGAAGTTAATACATATTATACTGTGAACAATAAACTGTGCTTTAAAAACCAACACGACCATAAAATCAACAATAACAATGAAAATAAACTAAAGATTGCAAAATGTATAATATTCTGTGACTTAATTCAACGAAAAAAGTGTGGGAAAAAACAATAGCAACAAAGACAAAGTGAAAAAGTGACTCACACAGTGATTTGAATTTAAACTGTCTCGCTGACCTGCCTATTCAAAAGAAAAAACATCTGCTGCAATCGGTCGACAAATTTGATCAACTATTGTAATGCGCGGTTGGCGTAATAGCTAATGTCTCATCTTTTGCAGTTTAACTAGCCTCACACGAGTGAGTGGCCGCGGGTTCAAACCTCAGTGACTGCATCACTTTTCATAAGTTCCAAAATTTAAATTTGGAATTTATAAAGAAACTAGTACAACAATTATTGCAAGATGGCAGCACTAGTAACATGTCATAAATGCAAAAAATTAGTAAACATAAAAAGTACTGCATTGTGTTCTGCCTGTGATAACCGGTATGAATTGGATTGTGATGGTTATCCAGAACATACGTATCGCCTCAAAGACGCGGAATCAAGAAAAAAGTGGAGATGTAAGGTATGCATTAGAAGCAAAAAATACGCTAATACCGACTGTACACCCAATATTACCGTGAGGAAAAAAGTAACATCGATGAAAACACCCTCACCAACGGAACAACCACAAAGCACTAAGGATCGTGTAGTACGTGTTGATTCGTATAAATGTCAATCTACGGTTCAAAATACTGCAGATTTACTTGATTCCCACATATTGAGTGAGTGCGAAACATCTATTGAATCGCATAGTACTCCCAACAAATTGTCAATGAGTGTTGACGGTACTGTGACTGACTTAGTATCAGCCTCAGAAATGAAGGAGATAATTGCACAGGTCACATTAAAACTCGAGATTACCGAAAATGAATTAGGAAATATACTGTTGGAAAACACCGATCTACACAACCAAATAAACAAGTTAACTGACAACATCCGAAAATTTAAAGAATGTCTGGAAAATCTATCTTGGTCCGATATTTATCTCAAAACTGACACTAACTGTGCATTCAATGATTTTCATGAACTATTTTGTCTGTTGTATGGTCTCTGTTTTCCTAAAGTAAGAGTTAAAATCAATAGCAATACGGAAAACAAACAAAAGTGGATAAGTAAAGGTTTGAGACAAAGTTGTAAAACTAAACGGAAGCTACGGTATGGATATTATAAAAATAAAAATTTAATTAATAAAACTAAATATAAAAACTACTCCAGTCTGCTAAATAAATGTATTTATAATTCAAAAAAGAGTGCAAATATAAAATATATTCATAATCTTTACACTTGTTATCATAACAAGTGTAAAGCCACATGGAATGTCATTAAAACCGAAATAAACAATAACACTCACAAAGACAACATAGAAAGTATTAAATTCAATGAAACAATAACTACAGAACCTGTACAAATGGCTACTATATTTAATAACAATTATGTTAAATTAACGCATCTACAAGGGGAAAAAAGCACGAATCAAAACCGCTTCAAAAGTACGTGTGTCAATTCTATGTTTCTTAGACCAATGGAGATTAACGAGGTAAGAGGAAATAATGTCTCTGTCCAACACTAGGTCGGAGGGCTATGATGAGATCAACACAAAAATCGTCAAAGCATGCTGCAACGAACTGACTGGTATTCTAACGTATTTAATAAACATGTCATTTTCACAAGGCACCTTTCCTGAAAAATTAAAACTGTCTTTAATAAAGCCCTTATTCAAGAAGGGAGATAAATGTGACATCAACAATTACCGACCTATAACTCTTATACCCATATTGTCTAAAATTTTTGAAAAATGTATGTTTAAAAGGTTAACTGACTTTTGCAATAAATTTCATATTATAAGTGGCCAGCAGTTTGGATTTCAAAAGAACAAGTCGACATCGTTAGCTATTTTTTCCCTCATGCAAGTATACTTTCAAATATTAATAATAATTATATAACTACAGGCCTCTTTTTTGATCTATCGAAAGCCTTTGATCTGGTGTCACATATTGACATATTGCTACAAAAATTGGAAGCTGTTGGTATTAGAGGACCGGCACTTCAGTGGCTGTCGTCCTATTTAAGCAATAGAAAACAAGGTGTCATCATCAATAAAAGAAATGAAAATAATGTAATATTATCCTATTCATCGGAATATAAACATAATAAATATGGCGTTCCACAGGGAAGTGTGCTAGGCCCAATATTATTCCTCATTTATATAAATGACATCATAAAAATAACTGACCATAAATGCGTACTATTTGCTGACGATATTTCTATTATAGTGACATCTAATAAAAAACTAAATACCATTTCAGAACATGAACTTGACATTAATAATACAATTGACAAATTATTGCATTGGCTTGACATTAACCATTTGATGATAAATTTAGACAAATCCGTGTACATCCAATTTAATCGATCAAATAATTCCAAAAATGACATTAAACTCAATATTCATAAAATACCATACCATGCGTACCAGATTTTTAGGTGTAATAATAGATAAAGACATCAACTGGAAAGAGCACATAGATAATGTTAGCACTAAAATTAATAAATTTGTTTATGCATTAAAACAAGTAAAAAATGTAACTAATATAAAAACTGCTGTAATGTCATACCACGCGTACGTCGAATCGTTGTTACGTTATGGACTGATAATGTGGGGTAACAGCACTGACTTCCAAAGAGCGTTCATCGCTCAAAAAAAGTGCATGAGAGCAATTTGTGGACTTAAGCCCGACGACTCATGTCGACCAATATTTAAAAAACTTGGTTTGTTACCGTTACCGTCGCTTTACATTTACGAATTATATGTGTTTGTTATGAAAAATAAGCAACTATTTAAGACTGCAAATGATGTCAATCCTCGAAACCGACGAGATCCATTTAAACTAGTGTTAAATGATTTGCCTAGATTGTCTAAATACAATAGTAACTGCTTGGCAATGTGTGTGCGCATTTATAATAAAATACCAAGGCATTTCAAAGCTTTAAATACAAAATTATTTAAAATTAAATTTTATAAGTGGTTACTCGAGTGTAGTTTTTATAATTTAAAAGAATTTATAGATAAAAAATGTTGAACGATTGTTGTTGCTTGTCTTTAAAATTTTTGCATGCTATGTTTTATCCTAGCTAAACATGCTTGTGCCTCAATTCATATTTAACACCCCTGTATACCATGTTTTACGCAAATAAATATTCTATTCTATTCTATTCTAAAAAAGGACTCAAAGAAATAAAGGCTCTTTCAAACAGGCGCGACACGCGATGCGACACAAAGACACCGCTCGTCGCGCGACGAGCGGTGTCTTTGTGTCGCGTCGCGTGTCGCACCTGTTTGAAAGAGCCTTAAGCCTATTTTTTTTTGGTAAAGGCTTTCCTGATTACAATAAATTATGCTCATTAGGAAACATGTCCATTTGAGCGTGACGTAAAATAAAATTTGTAGAATTTGTAAGTTCTTCACAGGAAAGGGAACCAAGGAATTTATCATTTTTATGTTTTAAATTGTAAATAAATCTTAGTATATAAGCGACGACTCTCTGTAAGTGATTATAATTGGAATATTTGTGAATAAGTGATTTAATTAATAAATGATTATTATTATGATGTGACAAATGATTTGATGTTAAATTGTTGTATGATTGATGATGTGATGTGTGATCAGTGAAGTGTGATGATACAACTTCAGGTAGATCTTGTTTCAATTTCTCATTGGGCATTTTTGGCCAATATATTTCATCATTTAACAAAAACTGAGGACCTGACCACCATAAGGAAGACTCGCTGATAAGGTCAACCTTCAGCCCGCGAGAAACAAGATCCGCCGGATTTTCCTTCGACGGCACGTAGCTCCACGTGTGCCCTATAGTGCATTCTTGTATTTCATTAATGCGATTACGAACAAAAGGTTTTAATAAATTTGGTGTCATGGAAAGCCAACTTAACACTATTGTCGAATCGCACCAAAAGTAACATTTACTAACGGGTTTGGTGAAGGAATTCCGTACATTAACACACAGTCTTGCTCCTAATAAAGCCCCACATAACTCAAGTCTGGGGATGGCTGTTGGTTTGATTGGTGCAACACGATTTTTAGAGACCAACAGCTGTACTGTTACCAATCCATCTTTAGTACTAGACTTTATGTAAATACATGCACCGTAGGCCTTTTCAGATGCATCTGTAAACACATGGATCTCATTTACAGTTGAATTGTCACATGAAATCCACCGGGGTATTTTAAGGGTATTTAAACATGGTAGACTATTCACGAACATTAACCAAAAGGTATGTATATTAACTGGTACTTGCTCGTCCCAGTCACACTTAGCCGTCCATAGACTTTGGATGATAATTTTAGCCTCGACAATGCAAGGACCTACCAGACCTAATGGGTCAAATATTTGACTAATCACAGATAAAATGTGGCGCTTTGTGATTGGTTTGCTGGTATCGACTGATATTGAAAACTCGAGAGAATCAGATTTACATAGCCAATATAGGCCTAACGTTTTAGATGACACGTTTCTATCCTCAGACAAGTTCAACCTACCAGAATGCCCTGAAACACCGGCTATTTCGGTTAAAATATCTAAACTATTAGATTGCCATTTTCTCAAATGAAAGTTAGCCGACGCTAAAATGGATGCGACTTCTTTACCCATCTGGACCACCTCGGAAACCGAGTCGCCACCACTAAGATAATCGTCGACGTAAAAATCTCGTTCAATGGACGATTTTACAATGTCATTAGAGGCGGTTGTTGCTAGACTGACTAAGCTCTTAGTAGCTAAATAAGGGGCGAAAGCTGTGCCATAAGTAACAGTATTAAGACTGTTCACGCATGTTGTTGTCAAACTGCGTGTTGCTATGACACAAGCTTTAGGCGCTCTTTTCTTTGGGGTACCTACTTACGCACCGAGAACAAAAATCAGCACGTCATCTTCGGACGGCCAATGAGAGGTCCTCAAGGAGGTCGTCAAAGAGGCACCAATAGGAGCAGTTTACGAAGACTTCCGAGTACTCCTTCGCGGCACGTTAAAACCGCTCGTTTTCTTCAAAAACTAACACATTAAAATCGACCTTGCCCTGTATAGCTTCATTATCTCAAACTTTAATTACTGTACCGAATACTAACTCAAAATTGCAATAAATCAAGTTCTAATATCTTCACCAAGAAGTTATCATTTACTTCAAACCACAACCACACCTTGAAGAGGAAGACGCTTAACGCAAGAACATAATTTTTGGTCCTTCGTGCCGCATCAAGTCAGCGAACTAGCCCAGAGAAGTGGATAGTCAGACGTGGACACGAGCGAGAGACGCGCAACTCGGTAAGACGTGCCAGCCAAGACTCCCAACCAACCTTCTCTTCCCTTGTGTTAATAGTGTTTCTACTCTCGAATTCCAGTGTTCTGTACATCATACTTACACGCGAGATCAGTCAGGAGCCGCAGCGACTACAGCCTCTGCGCTCCAGACACAAAAATTGGGTTCGCAAAATCGTGAGTACTCCAGGTTTCTATATCCACCAGAATGTCTGAACCAGGTACACATCTCAAGGTTTCTGTTAAATCACCTCTTGAAGCTCCGTTAATTACACAAATTGACATCCTCACACGCAAAAGGGGAGTAATCAAGGGTAGATTGTCCCATTTGAAAAAATATGTTGAGTCATTCCAACATACGTTAGATGCCAGTAAAGTTTTTGAATTCAAATTACGCATAGATAGTGCTACCTCTCTGTTATCCGAATTTAACTACCTTCAGTCGCAAATTGAAGAATCGTGTGATAGTTTGGATGAACATCTGGAATATAGGGAACAATTCGAACAAAGCTACTTCAGGGTCATCGCGCAAGCTAAGTCTATGTTGTCTGAAGATGGAAAAATACCTAAAAGTTCCACTAACTCTGATCCACTACAACTAGTGAAGTTACCCACTATACAATTACCAACCTTTGACGGTTCTTATGACAATTGGTTAGAGTTTAGGGACACCTTCTTATCCTTAGTGCATAATTCCATACAAATAAGTCCGATTCAGAAGTTCCACTATTTAAAATCGGCTTTGAAGGGTAGTGCTGAATTAGTGATCGATTCACTGGAATTTTCATCCAACAATTACAGTGTTGCATGGGAGTTACTCACTAATAGGTTCAATAACAGCCGTCTACTAATACACAATCATGTAAAGGCTCTTTTTTCCATACAAGCTTTAACTAAAGAGTCACCGGTATTACTGCGAAAGCTCGTCGATACGATGTTAAAACATTTACGCGCACTAAAAATACTCGGTGAGCCGACCGATTCCTGGGATACCCTCATAATTTACATGATTGTGTATAAGGTGGACCCTGCTACCGAGCGAGAATGGGAGCAATTTGTAATCACACAAATGGTACACTGTCCTGTCGATACGAAGTGTGAGTTTAAGGTCGAGGATTTAATTCGTTTTCTCGGACGGAGAGCGGACATGTTAGATAAGCTATTACCGACGCATAGTAAAGGCACACACGATAGTAAGAAACACACTAATGCGGTCACTTCTAAGGTACACTGTAACGCTTCTTCGTCCGATATTACGAAACCACTGTCGCACAAAAAACAGTACAAACCTTACCCATGTGTAAGGAAAAGCATCCGTTATTTTCATGCCAGAAATTCCTTGATCTGTCCATTGCAGACAGACATAATTTAGTCACGCAGAATAAATTATGTACAAACTGTTTGCGCTCAGGGCATCAAGCGACCGACTGCCCATTCGGACCGTGTAGGAAATGTTCTACGAAACATAACACACTACTACATCGTAATGAGTCAGAGGATAGCACGCGAAATCAATCTCTCTCATTAGTGACAGTAGGACAAGTTTCGCAACCCGCATTTGAATCACACACACATAATGCGGACTGCGACGGCGACCCCACCACGCTAGGGCCAGTCGCTAAGCCAGTTCTGTTGTCCACCGTGTTAGTTGAGATAGCCGATATTCACAATAATTATCACACGGCACGCGCGCTTCTCGATAACGGTAGTACACGATGTTTTATTACAGATGCGTTATGTAATCAATTACACACACAAAAAATACAGTCCACTTACAATATACCAGGTGTAGGTAACTCAGTTTCCCAGGTCACAGAGACCTGTAATGTTAGAATTAGGTCCCTGGTAGGTTCCTACACTACACACATACATTGTTTAATTCTACCTTCCATAACGTCACAAATCCCAGCCGTTTCTTTATCTAAAGATGGTTTTAACATTCCTGTAAACATTCAGTTAGCCGATCCCTATTTCTTCGAGTCTCAATCCATAGACATATTGATTGGTGCTGACCACTTCTGGGATCTTCTGGAAAATGGAAGATTTCGGTTGAAAAATGGTCCATACCTACAAAACACTAGATTAGGGTGGATCATTTCAGGGCCTTTGAATACTCGCACACATAGTTCTCATGTTTCATGTAACGTCACATCGTCATTGGATGAGCAGTTGAGGAAATTTTGGGAGCTCGAAGAGATAGGCAGATCGACTGATCTCCACAGTAATGAGGAGCAGGCTTGTGAGGATCATTTTATAAAGAGCACCACACGTGGTCCTGATGGCAGGTTTTGCATTTCCATGCCTTTGAAAGAGTCCCCTGACGCATTGGGTGACTCATTCTCTCAGGCAGAACGTCGTTTCTATGCACTAGAGAAACGTCTGCAACGCACGCCGGCCTATAAACAATTATACATGCAATTCATCCATGAATACGTCGCATTGGGTCACATGTCACGTATCTATACATACGACAAACCACACTACGTCTTACCACACCATGGTGTATTCCGCGAGCATAGTACTACCACTAAACTACGAGTTGTTTTCGATGCAAGTGCCAAAACCACGACCGGCAAATCACTCAACGACATACAACGCGTAGGCCCAGCAATACAGGGAGACTTGTTTGCTATTTTGCTTCGATTTAGACAAAACAGGTGGGTAGGATGTGCAGACGTCGAAAAAATGTTTCACCAAATTCGGAAAGACCCGAATCAGCGAAATTTACTTTTAATTCTATGGCGTGACAACCCCGCAGACCCATTAGAAATCTACAGGCTCAATACCGTCACGTACGGTACCGCATCTGCACCGTTTACTAGCGTACGTTGTCTAAAACAGCTGGCATTTGAATGGTCTGAGCCATTGATTCGCACAATCATTCAGGATGACTTTTATGTCGACGATCTGGTGACCGGTGCTGACAGTATTGAGGCTGTGAAATACATAGCCAAGGTAACAACAAATGTCCTACAGAGAGGTTGTTTCCCACTTCGCAAATGGATCTTCAATTTTGATCATGACACACAAGAGTTTGAGTCTCATTCCAAGGAACTTTCACTAGGGGAAAACGCACATCACAAAACCCTAGGTTTAGGCTGGTATAATCAGTCTGATACTTTTTACTTTCACACTGAATACACAAATGACAAACGGCAGTTAACGAAACGCATCATATTGTCGGAGGTCTCTAAGATTTTCGATCCCTTAGGGTTACTCAGTCCCTACGTCATGACTGCAAAGGTTTTACTTCAGAAACTATGGCTATTGAAATTAAGTTGGGACGATAAGTTACCTAGTGGCGTCATACACAGTTGGGCACAGTTTACAAATGGTATAGCATTGCTAAGTACATTACGAATACCGCGACACGCTATAGGTATCGATGCTACTCGTATAGAACTACATTTATTTACCGATGCCTCACAAACAGCTTACGGCGCGTGTGCTTACATTCGTTCCATATCGGGCAATTCCATAGTTACAACGAAGTTACTGTGCTCTAAAGGAAAGGTTGCACCCTTGAAGCCCGTCAGTATACCACGATTGGAACTGTGCGGCGCCCTATTAGGCGCGAAGTTATACGATAGAATCACAAAGTCACTTCGTTGTACTTTTGATAGTGTCACATTTTGGACAGATTCCACTATTGTAATAGGTTGGTTACGCATGAATCCTAACTCTCTAAAGCCTTTTGTCCAAAATAGGGTCGCGGAGCTACACGAATTAACAAAGGATATGCCCTGGAACCACGTATCTGGTAGGGAAAACCCGGCTGATCTAGTATCACGCGGTGTAACCATGGACATTCTGAGTTCATGCCCGCTTTGGTGGGAAGGGCCGTCTTTCCTTTCGGATCCGTCATTTAATATAGCCAATCTAAATAGTTCTGACCACACAGATTATACAACATTTGATTTACCAGAGGTTAGGTCTCAAGCACATATCCATCAAATCTCTGATACGGACAGTTGGTTTCCATTCCATCGTTTCACTCGATTCAGTCACATGAGACGTGTTTGTGCCTATATGTTACGTTTTGTGCATAATGCGCAAAACAAAGCCGCTAAGCGTATTGGCTCATTGAACGTCAGCGAGTTAAACGAGGCACTAACTATTCTAACCTAGCCGTCACAGACACAATCATTCCCCGACAGTTTAGAGAGTTTAATTAAACACAAAACCTTAAATCACTCACACAATTTAACAAAATTAAATCCATTTATAGATGAACAAAATTTAATTAGAGTCGGGGGACGTTTGTGTAATTCACCAGAGTTTTCGTATAGCAAGAAGCATCCATTACTATTATGCAGCAAGCACACATTCACACGGTTACTGCTTCACGCCGAGCATGAGCGACTACTGCATGCCGCGCCGCAGGCCCTCTTGTACACACTCAGAGAGACGTGGTGGCCGGTGGGAGGGAGAAATCTCGCCAAACAAGTTGTGCATAGTTGTGTTCGATGCGCTAGATTTCGTGCCAAGCCTATTGCACCTATTATGGGTAACTTACCTGCACAACGCTTGTCTCCAGGGTTTCCTTTTATAACTACAGGTGTGGACTATGCGGGACCAGTTCTCATATTGAACCGTAAGGGTAGGGGTGCTAGAACCGTGAAGGCATACATATGCATATTTATATGTTTCACTACTCGCGCGGTTAGCTTAGAACTTGTAGGTGACTTGTCAACAGACGCATATCTATTGGCCCTCAAACGTTTTGTCTCACGCAGAGGAAAACCGTCACACATTTTTTCAGACAATGGAAGGAATTTCGTTGGCTTAATGAATTTATTTTCAAAATTCCTTTCCGAATATTCACAAAATATTATAGATTACGCTACTTCACAAGACATTAAATTCAGTTTTATTCCCCCTTACGCTCCGCATTTTGGTGGATTATGGGAAGCTGGGGTAAAATCATGCAAACATCATTTGCGCCGTGTTGTGGGAAATTCGCACTTAACGTATGAGGAGTTCAACACTGTTTTGACACAAGTGGAAGCAGTCCTGAACTCCCGTCCTCTTAGTTCTATGTCCACAGATCCCCATGACTTTCAACCCCTATGCCCAGCTCACTTCTTGGTTGGCCGTCCGCTGACAGCGCCGGTCTGCGAGGACCTGATTGACAGATCTTCACACCGTCTCTCACGCTATCAACGAGTGGAGCAGATTCGTCAACACTTCTGGAGCAGGTGGTCCACAGAGTACGTTTCCGAGATGCAGACCAGGACGAAGTGGAAGGCAAGGCAAGCTGATCTGAAACCAGACACACTGGTGCTCATAAAGGATGATCATGCACCGCCGCTGAAATGGAGTCTTGGCCGTATCATCAGCACTGTTCCAGGCAGCGACGGAGTTGCACGAGTGGCGGATATCCAGACCGAAAAGGGGGTCATAAGAAGGGCATTCTCCAAGATCTGTCCACTGTGGGATACTGAAGCTGAGTGAACACGTTGAAAGATCATCTTTCAAAGCCGGGAGGATGTTCACGCATGTTGTTGTCAAACTGCGTGTTGCTATGACACAAGCTTTAGGCGCTCTTTTCTTTGGGGTACCTACTTACGCACCGAAAACAAAAATCAGCACGTCATCTTCGGACG
Organism: Omphaloscelis lunosa; assembly: GCA_916610215.1. Lineage (NCBI taxonomy): Eukaryota > Metazoa > Arthropoda > Insecta > Lepidoptera > Noctuidae > Omphaloscelis > Omphaloscelis lunosa. Next base: position 176,299 of record OU744252.1, read on the forward strand.
GCCAATGAGAGGTCTTCAAGGAGGTCGTCAAAGAGGCACCAATACGAGCAGTTTACGAAGACTTCCGAGTACTCCTTCGCGGCACGTTAAAACCGCTCGTTTTCTTCAAAAACTAACACATTAAAATCGACCTTGCCCTGTACAGCTTCATTATCTCAAACTTTAATTACTGTACCGAATACTAACTCAAAATTGCAATAAATCAAGTTCTAATATCTTCACCAAGAAGTTATCATTTACTTCAAACCACAACCACACCTTGAAGAGGAAGACGCTTAACGCAAGAACAAAGACTGTACGTTTGAAGTGGTAGCTTGGGGTCAGCACGAAATATTATTTGTTGTAAGCTACGTTGTGATGGTGTTACATGAATGGCCCTATACATCTTCTCTATGTCACCAGAAATGACAAACTTGTGCTGACGGAAACGCAGCAATATAGAAAAGAGGTCATCTTGGACAGTGGGCCCCACCATTTGGATGTCATTGAACGACACTCCAGAAGTAGTCGCTGCTGATGCATCGAAGACTACCCTGAGCTTAGTTGTGGTACTGGATTCTCGGATGACTCCATGATGTGGCAAAAAATACACAATTTTGTTACCTGAATGAGGTTTCCTTGTTGAGTTATTCACAGTCATATGACCTAAGCTCACGTACTCCTCGATGAATGCAACATATCTTTCCTTAAATGCAGGATCACGTTGGAAACGACGTTCCAAAGATAAAAATCGACGTTTAGCCATTTCATAAGATTCACCTAACTCACTGGGATCATTTTTAAGAGGCATTGTAACTATGAAATGCCCGTTTTGATCACGCACAGTGTTTACACGAAAATTTTCTTCACAAGCTCGTTCTTCCTGTGACAAGGAATGCTCAGAAGAAACGGAATCGAGTTCCCAAAATTTATTTAGGTTGTTATTTAAATCGTTCATGGAGATATTACAAAAATGAGAATATGTATTTTTGGATTGATGTTTTGGAAGAGCCACAGAGCCTGATACTATCCATCCTAGCTTTGTCTCTTGTAACTTGGGTTGATTTTTGCCTAAATTAATAGATGTATTACCTAGAATATTCCAAAATATTTCAGCACCAACTAGTATGTCAATCTCTGATGGAACGTTGAATGACGGATCGGCCAGATTTAAATCTAGTGGTATGGGAATGCTACGTATGTCGACTAAAGTAGACGGCAGTAATTTGGTAATTGTTGGTAATATGAAACAATTTATATCTGTCTTATAGCTGCCGCTGCACGATTCAATGGTTAGTTTGCAAGACTGTGTACTTAATGTAGTATGACTGTTTATACCTGTCACCGTGGAGCTCGTGCTACGTCGAGTAAGTCCTAGCTTATCACTTAGTTTCTGCGTAATAAAATTTGCTGTGCTACCATTATCGAGCAGGATCCTGGCGTCGAACTTGATGCCTCGGTGGTTCACCACTCTCACCAACGCTGTGGACAGTGACTCGACATGGAGATATTTTCTGAGGTGCCATTATGTGGAGCGGCATCCCCAGAAACATCAGTGGGCAATGCTACACTACTGGGCATAGGATCTTGGAAATGAGTAGACTGTTCCACATGTAAAAGGGTATTATGTCTACCTTTACAATATTTACAAGGAACTAATTTACATCGTTTCGTTAGATGACTACTACGTAAACAATTGAAACAAACTTTAAATTCTTTAACCTTTAATATCCGTTGTTCTACGTTTAATTTTCGGAACCCTTCACAAGTGTATAATAGATGATTTTGATTACATAAGGAACATTTTGTTTTATAATTTTGATTTGAATGATCGCTCTGATTAGTTGCTATTATTAATGATTTATGTTTATTTTCTACTTGATTGTTAATAGTGTTAGTATTATTTTCTATACTACGTGTGATTTTGTTATGTTCTAATGTCTCCAACAAATCAGCTTTTTTACTAATAAAAGAACAAAATTTAGAAACTGTTGGTTTTGTTAGTATGGTATTACGATGAGCTTCCCATTCCCTGATGGTGATAGGATCTAATTTAATTGCCATCATATAAATAATCAACGTATCCCAACTGTCCGTGGGCTCGTTCATTGTATGAAGGGCTCTCATATTTCTATTAATTAAATCAATTAAACGACGCAAAGAAATGGATGATTCTTGTGTAATACAGTCTACATTGAACAAAGCCTTAACATGGGTATCTACTAAAAGCCTACTATTATCAAAGCGGTCGCATAGTAACTTCCACGCCATTTGATAATTATCACCTTTAAAATCAATATTTTTTATTATTTCTAAAGCATCGCCTTTAAGCGACGCACGGAGGTAGTGGAACTTACTAATAGCATCTATGCAACTACTACTATGAATTAGTGACAAATATGTATCTCTATACTCAAGTCAGTACTGGTAACCACCATCAAAATTAGGCAAATCAATTTTAGGTAAGCGTATAAAGTTACGTTGTTGGAACGATTCACCTGAGTGTTTGTTCACCGAGCCCGTTACAGACCCACCATCACCGCTCTCGTTACTGGCAAGCAGGCCATGCGCCTGCGCTGCGAGTGCGTGGTAACGGTCCTCGAACTTTGCTCTCTCTGCATACGCCTCGTCAGGATCATCCGAAAGCACCTCGATGTCTACCTGTAAATTGTCGAAGTCGTCGTATGTACCCTCAAATTTTTTTAAACGGCTCTCCAACTCTAATCGCTGAATGTCGGAAATAATTTTGCAACTAAGTAGCACATTCATATAATTTGTGAAATGTGTAAGCTTTGCTTTAATGGCACTTCGCTTTCTGAACAATAAGTCTAAAGAGGCCATAGCGTAAACCAGTAAGAAAGGTAATAGGTAATAATAACACTAATTGATAATGCGTAAAGAAGTTGGCAGTAAATTATGAACAAAACATTAAAAAATGTGAATGAATAGCCGCGTGACCTTGATGAATGTCACGGGAGCCGGCGAGCTACACCGGTCAATGACCGCTCAGCTGTTACAATTATTTAACGCACACAGCTGATCATGCACCCAGTTAACGGTAAATAGCCTGGGGATTTAGCAGTGCACAAGCGTAAGCAAAGCATAAGAGTGAAAGAGATGACTATACTGATAACACGTAATGACTCAAATATGAACGTGAAAACGGAAAATAATTTGAATTTAACGGAATAAACACTAAAATTTTGTTTGTAAAATATAGAAGGAATATAGAAGGAAAAAATTGGAACGAACTCACCCAATACCGAACCTTTATCCACAAGAAACCTGTCCAAAAATTCTTCCAAGCGATGACTCGGCGTAAATCGAAAAATGCAGTCGATGTAGTAAGCGCCGGCGTCGTTATCAAGACTTGGTGATGTAAAGTATGGTCCAGTTCTTGTTCTTGTGTTCGATCGACTTCGTTAGAAAAAACCGTTGCTCCGGTGACGCAGCGAATTGCAGGAGTCCAATGTTCACCAACGTCGACTCGTAGTGCCAGTAGCCGACGAAATTGTGTTAACAAAACGCGACTGTAAGGAGGCTCGAAGGACCATTTATTAGGGACCTAAATTAAGGACTTAATTGATAGTAGTGGACTGTATAATAAAGAAGTATAATCCGAAATAGGTAGTACAAAATATGTCGGTGTTGGTAAACGTTAGGAGTGCGCGCGCGTGCCGTCGTCCGTGATCGGTAGCGAAGTGCTTCGATGGCCCGCGTCCCGCACGCCGCGCCGCACCTCTCGTCGTCACCCGCCACCTTCCGCTGTCCCAAACGGCCGCCGAAGATCGCCGAGTGGTCGGAGACGCCCGAACACTTACGCAAAGTTAATTTAAAACTAAACCCAACAAAATGCAATTTTCTAAGGAAAGAGATACCATGTAGTATCTAGTGAAGGTGTACTGCCAGACCCCGCAAAAACAAGTGTTATTAGGGATTACCCAATTCCCAAAAATGTAGACGATGTAAAACGTTTTGTCGCTTTTGCGAACTACTATCGTAAATTTATTCCAAATTTTGCAGATAAGGCTTATTATCTTAATTTATTGTGTAAGAAAAATATAACATTTAATTGGGATGACAACTGTCAGAAATCATTTGACATACTAAAACAGACTATGATAACACCACCAATACAGCAATATCCTAATTTTTCACTAGACAATAAATTCACATTACAAACAGACGCATCAGGCTATGCAGTTGGAGCTATTTTATCAAATGCGGATGGGCGCCCAGTTGCTTACGCTAGCAGAGGCCTAAATAAATCAGAGAAAAACTACCCCACCATAGAAAAGGAACTATTAGCTATAGTGTGGGGGGTGAAACATTTTAGACCATATTTATTTGGCCGTCATTTTAAAATTAAAACTGATCACAAACCATTGATTTACTTGTTTAATCTCAAAGATCCATCCAGCAGACTACTTAAATTTAAATTGATACTTGAGGAATACGATTACGAAATTGAGTACGTCAAAGGTCGAGACAATGCAGCTGCGGACGCACTGTCTCGATTAACTTCCAAAGATTTGCAGGACATGAACAATAATTTATGTGTTATGACACGGGCGCAGAAACTAAAACTGAATGCCAACCCATCAACAGGCGAGGCAACACGGTCAAGTGATTATTTTGAAAATCCAAAAGTTGTTGAGACACAGAATAGACCAAAAGAAGTGGTTGAATTAAGATTTATAGACAATTCAGGGTTAGGAAAATTAAGAAAAGAAAACGAACTAAGTGAAGAAAACAATGTTTTTATCTATTTAAAAAACAAAAAGACAATATTTATAAAACCAGCAGCTCACTCGCAAATGATTCGAGCAGAATTTGTGAGAGCGCTGAGTAATTTTTGTAGTGAGATATATGTAGAGGAAGTGTACTTTATGAAAAATAAGAATAATAAAATATTTGTTGAAAAATTAATCAGCCAAATCAAAGACAGCGAAAATTGGTTAGGGCCCAGATTAATCATAATACAAGACGTAGAACGCGTAGAAAATAAGGACGATAGAAAGGTCATACTTAATGATTTTCATCTTTTACCGACAAGCGGTCACGCGGGCATAAGACGAATGGTAAATAATATTCGGAAATATTATTTTTGGCCAGGCCTAGACACAGATGTTAAAAATTATGTGAAAAAATGCCCAGATTGCCAGAAACAAAAGTACACAGTACAAGTAAAAGAACCCATGGCCGTTACCTCTACGGCACACACTGCTTTCGAAAAGATATTCCTAGATTTAGTTGGGCCTTTAGATAGGGACATTAATGGATATTCATATATCCTAACAATTCAGTGCGAGTTGTCAAAATATGTATGTGCTTTACCACTTATTACAATACAGCAGCAGAAGTTGCACGTTCTTTTGTGGACAACTTCGTGCTTCATCATGGTGTGCCGAAGGAAATCGCCACTGACAGGGGTACTGAGTTCATGGCAGAAACAGTTAAAGAGGTATGTGCTTTGCTTAATATTAAAAAACTTCACTCAACTGCTTATCACCATCAAAGCATAGGAGCTTTAGAAAACTCACATAAAAGTTTGTACACGTTTCTTCGTATTCAAACGGAACAAAAATCGGAAACCTGGAGTACTTGGCTACCCTATTGGTGTTTCGCTTATAATACTTCTGTAAATACGTCTACTAAATTCACTCCGTTTGAATTAGTTTACGGTAAAAAGTGCATTTTGCCAAGCAACCTCACTCAAAAAATAGAGCCGCTATATAACTATGACAGTTACCCACTAGAACTAAAATACAGGCTACAGGTATCACAAACACAAGCTCGCAAAAATTTAATTAACAGTAAGTTGGTAACAAAACGTAGCACAGTATATTTTTTGCCCAAAATTTCGGACATGGCTTTTTTATTATCTTATATCTTAGGACTTGCAATTATAAATGCGAGACGAGAACATCCGATTGCCTATTTGTCATGAAAGACAGAAAATTAGTACTTGAAAAAAATTTCTATGGTTTCCAGAAAAACCATAGAAACAATTGTAGCTCAAAAGTTTGATATCTTTTTAAGACTTTACTTATGGTATTGAACAGTGATTTAAAGACTTTACGATAGTAAAAAAAATTAGGCTTTATTTGTTCAAGATAACAGAGTTATAGCTGATTTTGTAAATTTTTGATTTCTTTTTTTTACCGCCATATTATTACGTATTAGGATTTGAAACTAGGACTGAAATGTTCTTTTTATTTACACTTATGACCTTACAAACAAAGGAATCCTAATATAGCAGGATATGGGAATTATTGTAATTCAAACTTTTTTGATTAGGGTTATCACCTCGTAAATTTATTAAACTTGAACTTTTAAAATATTTGAAGTTATTTTTTAATGTTAGTAAGATTATACAAGAAGACATTTTTATCACATTCTAATTGTATTTTGAGTGTTAGGTGACATTCGAAAATTCTATTTTTAAATAAAAATAGTAGGAAAACTTCCCAAAAAAAAAAAAAACGGTGAATTCCGTAATTTCAATTTGGATCGTCTCCTAGCTAAACGTAGATCTTGATTAGGGGGTGGGGCGCAAGGCAGCGTGGCGCGCGCGCAAATTTTTTTCCCTTTTTAGTCAACGTCACGTGTCTGCACGTGACGGGTGTGTTTTTCCTAGTTCCGTCCCAGGCTCCCGTGAGCCGCGCCACCCGCCGCCAGCCAGCACGCCAATTTATTAAAACGCGAGTATTGTAAAATGGTGCGAAGTTAAGTTCATGGAGGATTGGAGGTCTTCCCTTGGCCGCTGCAGTCACTCAAACTCACCACCATTTACGTAAGTTGAATTCGATGCAAAACAAAAATGTTATCCGGATAGTGCGATTCAAGTAACAGAAAGAGAAGCCTTTGTTCCATTTGTTAGTTTACTTTCTCACACTCTTCAAAGATTAATAAACTCCTGCGAAGAAATTATATCAGCATATTGTGAACAAAAAGGTCTAGATACGGTAGATTGTATTTTTGAGGGGAGTTGGGGGTTTGATGGTAGTTCGGGTCAATCATTTTATAAACAGAATTTTTCTGATAATCAAGAGCCTGAAAACACTTTATTTGCCACTACATTCATCCCATTACGGATAAAAACAAAAAAAGACTTTGTACTTTGGTTAAACCCAACTCCACAATCATACAGATTTTGCCGTCCGATTCATATTCAATATCGGAAAGAGACAAAAGATTTAATACTAAATGAACAGAAATTGATAGAAAACCAAATTAGGGATTTGACTACTTTAGAAGCAACTACATCTAACAATAAGAAAATAAGGGCAAAACCACAACTTTATTTGACATGCATAGATGGCAAAGTACTAAATATAATAACAGAAACCTCTTCTCAACTTAAATGTCCATTTTGCAAAGCAACTTCAACGCAATTCAACAAATTAGACATAATTTATTCTCAGCCAATTGATATATCGGTTTTCAAATACGGAATAAGTCCCTTGCATGCATGGATTCGCGTGTTAGAGTTCTTACTTCATTTGGGCTACAAGCTTCCTGTAAAGAAATGGAGGGTAGGCAAAGATTCAATGGAATCAAAAACTGTTGAGGAAACAAAAAAACGTGTGCAAGAGAGAGTGCGAAAAGATTTGAAAGTGCTAGTTGATGTTGTGAGACCCAATGCTGGAACAACAAATGACGGCAACACAGCCCGAACAGTTCTATCGGATAAAAATCGTGCAGTCTTTGCTGAAATATTAGGCCTTGGTCTGTGGTTGTTGGACGATCTTCACACGATTCTGATTACTTTATCTTGTGGTCTACCTGTAAATGCTAATAAATTTGGAGATTTTTGCAAAAGCGTTGCATCTAAATACGTGGCAGAATATGGTTGGTACCCAATGACAGTAACAATACATAAGATTCTCATTCACGGTCAAGATATTATTAATAACTCAGCTCTTCCAGTGGGCTTATTATCAGAGCAAGCCGGTGAAGCGCGGAATAAGTTCTGGCGTTACGACAGAGAACACCATAGCCGAAAATCCGACCGCGAAAAAACCATGTTAGACTTGTTTCACAGAGCACTGGAATCGTCAGATCCAGAAATTTCCTACATAAGGCTACAGAATAGGTTGAAAAAACTAAAATCCTTACCGTTACCACCCAGCGTAGTTAGGTTACTGAAACCGTATGAAATCTCAGCAGAAGACGATTTTGTGGCAATAGAAAATGACGAAAATTTTGAAATTATTGAAGGACATACCGACAATGTAACAGAAATTCTTTCGTCAGATCAAGCTGAAGAATGTACATCAGAAAACAATTAAGTAAAATGGCATAATGTAATTTACTACTAGTGAAAGAAATTTCAATATAGGTTCAGTACAGAGATCGTTTCCTACAAACTTTACCTCTTTATAATATTAGATATAATAATTATGTAGATTATGTTCAAAAAATTCCAAATTAGTATGGCAGGATTGGCATGTCAAATGAAATTCATAGTTTTTTTTTATTATCTAAGCACGTCTAGGAAAACTGGGCTAAACCACAGCTCGATCCAAAAATGAAATAAAAAGTATTTTTTTTTTTTGTTTTTCTGTTCATTTAAAAACTATTTTTCTGTGTAAATAAAGTGTTCCGATGCACACGCCCCAACCTCCAGTTAATATATTATTTACGAATAAAAAGTTATGGTAACTTTTTACAATAAATTCTATTTAGAAATATTGACAACCCTAAAATCATAATTACCATAGAAAACTTTAGAAGCTTCTAAGTTCGATATCCTTCAATATTTGGATCTGATTTTTTTTTCATGGATTCATTCACTTTTTTCTAACAATTCTATAGAAAAATAGAATCCAAATAATTAAAAATACGACCACAAAAAATAAAATAAAAAAAACATTAATTGTAAATAAATCTCTGAAAACTCGTTTAACAAATATATAAATCAATCAGTATTATGTGTCTTAAGATTATTGTTTATCAGGAAAAACAAGAAGATAATTCGTGAAATATTTCAAAAGTTAATGGTGATTTACAATTTTATCATAAAAAATAATTAAGTGGTTTTTTTTGGTCATAATGAGAAATAGCCGCTTGTGAGTTCTATTCATTAATTTTATAAAACATTACAAACAAAGTTATCACATAAAAAAGACATGTCCGAAATTTTGGCCAAAAAATATACTGTGCGTAGGTATGACACTTATGTTAATCCCACACATTATAACCCTAATGACAAAGTATTAGTAAAAAACGAAACAGGCAATAAACTCACAAGCTTATACTCAGGACCCTACAAAGTTATAAAGGATATTAATTCACCAAATGTAGAAATCGAAATTAATGGTAAAACTGATATTTTACATAAAAACAGAACAAAGCTCTATTATGATTGATGTACTTATTGTACTGCAATTGCACTGTAAACATTCTTACTTATAAAATTGTATTTAAGAAAAACAACTTGTCGTTGTCGTGTCTAGTTACAATAACCATATAAATGTAACCATATAAATGTAACCATGTTAATGTAACCAATTTATATTTCAAAACTAATCTAGAATTAAGAACAAAATAAGTTCTCTCCCCCCGGGGAGGTGTCGTGTGTAGACACACCTTTATATTATTAATTAGTATAAGACATGTAACATTATTTTAATAAAGACAGTATTTACTCATCATTCGCCTTGGTATCATATCGCTCCAGTTCCCAACATCACAGCGACATAACTTTGCAGCGGCGCGCGTTTTAGCCGATGAAATGAAAAGATTTAATAATTAATTTTAAACTCGTACTTAATTCAATCTTATAGTAATCTATAAGATTTAATTATGTATAAAATTATTTTTATTGTTTATTAAAAGCAAATTAAAATGTGTTTTTATGTACTTACTGGTAAAATTCTATAAGTACACTGAAAATACGTATTTAATTTGCAGATGCAAAATGTTTTCACTAGCCTTCGAATAAAACAATTTTTTTACTGCAATAAATATAAATTTCGAAAAATAAAAGGTTTTTTTTTATTTCTTTGTACCTCAAAAAATACCCGCTCTTACAAGGTTACGTCTATGAGCAGACTACGCCGATTGACGGTAGTTCATAGTATTTCTAATAGATGGCATTAGTGTTTCTGTATGGACGACCGCGTCCGGCAAACGTTCGGACGACCGTATCTTTACTATTTAAATCAATGGTTCCATGGTATATAAAGACCAATAAAGACCACAGAGTACTTTTTATATTGACAATGACTCAATCAAATACAAAGTCAAAGAAAGACGTAGACGTCACGTCACGAAACTTAAAACTGTCAAACGAACGTCATGTCAAACCCAACCGTCATGGCTGCCCTAAGAATAGGGTTACATTATTAAAAATCTTCCCAATTAAATCACTTTTGTACGACTGTACTCGTCTTCAAATGATTTTTTTTGTATTTTTATGACAATCCCCTATTTTTTTCCTATTTATCTATGAAGTGTACATAGAGGTGGCCCAAAATAAAAAATCTCCTTTATTGAATGAACTAACATTTCTCATCATGTTCAAATATTAGCTGTCGTTATCAAATTGTAACCAATAAATGAACACAACATCTTGAGCTAGATTGCATCACCTATAATAATAATAATCTGTGGCCCGACTGTCATAATTTTTTTTGTCCGTATTATATTTATAGTATTTTTACCGATTTCTTTGATTTTCACACATTAAATATGACACACAGTTGTGAAATGTATTCCTGAAAAAACCAAAATTAACAGCAAAACCGAAAGATGAGACCTTAATGTAAGAAGAAAAATCACAGACGGAGAACAATACAATGCTGACGCGAAGTCGGGCACGACGATTGTTACAAAGCACACACCCAACATCTTCGGGTTCGTCGCTCAGCTCCGCCTCGCAGTTGCCGGATCCTGCGCCAGACGTGAGTCCAGTGATACCGGTCGCTGCAGTTGCGTCGAGCTCGAGCGACGAATACTTCTCGCCGCCGACGACACCACCACCAGCACGTCGGCGCGGAAGAGGCCGACCACCGGCCAGCTTAGGACTCCGAGGCCCACCGGCCTCTGATAGGGTCCCCGCTCCCGGTGGAAGTGTGCAGCGCATGAGGTGGACACAAACTGTCAACGAAAATGTCATGCGCGCATACTTTGGGGCTACAGAGGGGGGAAGTAACCTGACTGCGTACCGTGGTCGAATGCTCTCTCTGTTTCAGGTGCTTGAACCAGCTGTCAACGTGTCGGCGCAACGACTGTCGGATCAAGTACGGGTCATCCAGCGTAACCATATGTTGGATGACGTCGTCCTTGATCGACTACGCCTCGAATCACGGAATAACCATGTTACACCTGCTTCGCCACAGGTCACGGTGCAATTACAGAACTTACCCAGTTCTTCACCGCGACCCGACCGCGTTGGTGAAGAGGATGATGACGGGGTTATATCCGTGAGTTCCCAATGCAATGCACGACTGAGGAGCGCTTTGGATGATGCTTTCCGGGAGTACCGTTCCATTCCGCCTGGTCTCAGACCACATTTACCTCGTTTACCCATGCACAAGAAAAATAAGGCGCTGATGTGTACTCTAGACTCGCTGCTGTCAAATTGTTTTGACGGCAGTAAAGACCTCGCCGATACCCACTCGATCTTGTACTGTGCAGCTGTAGCGGCATGTCGTGTAGCTCATGTCAAATTCCCCAACAGTGACAGAGCTCCACGACCAAAACCAGCTGTACCAGCTTGGCAGTGCAGGATTGAGCGTCGTATCGGTGAGGCTAGAGTACTCATCGGCAAGCTAACCTGCTTAAGGGAGGGCAATACTCGCCCTAGAGTGATGCGCTTTGTGAAGCGGGCATTCTCAGGGACTGATATCAGTTCTCGAGATTATTTGTCCCGCGTCACAGAGCGTATCGACTTCTTGAAGCAGAAGATCTGTGCATGGGCAAACCGAATTCGACGATACAGGCGGAGAGTGGAGCGGTACACTCAGAATCGCACATTCCAGAGCGATGAAAGGTGGGTTTACAGGGCTTGGGAGCGACCGGACCAAGGTGTGATTGACATGCGCCTGCCGGATGATGACGCCATGTGTTCATTCTGGCGAAGCATCTGGTCGGCGCCTATCAATCACACCGAAGGGGATTGGACCAGGGAGATCGAACGAGCGTGCGAGCAAATACCAGAAATGGGGGCACTCACCATCGGTCCTCGAGATGTAGCTCGTGCAGTCCGTCCGTTACCTAACTGGAAATCACCAGGGCCGGACGGGCTGCACAACTTTTGGATAAAGTGGCTCCAAAGGTCGCACGCCCGTTTGGCTTCTCAGTTCCAATCAGCTTTAGAGTCAGGGTCGCTGCCCCAGTTTCTAACGACAGGAATAACCCACCTGCTCCATAAATCAGGTAATACTGCGGAACCCAAAAATTATAGACCAATCACTTGTCTACCGACGGTCTATAAAGTTTTTACATACATTTTGAGAGCCAAAATTAACAAACATATAGACACCAACTCCATCATGTCTGCCTCTCAAAATGGATGTAGGAACGGGTCCCGTGGTACTAAGGAGTTACTCCTCATCGATATGGCCATTAGCCAGCAGGTTCGTCGTTCCCGAAGGGATCTGTCAACATGTTGGATAGATTATAAGAAAGCCTATGACTCGGTGCCACATACGTGGCTCATGAGGGTGCTGGAGTTGTATAAAGTAGACGCGACTCTACGCACCTTCCTGATGTCATGTATGAGGCAATGGAGGACGGTGCTTCGCTATCCAGGATGTCGACATATCCTGAGGAATAGCGAACCGATAAGGATCGAGCGAGGTATATTCCAGGGTGACAGTTTGAGTCCACTTTGGTTCTGCCTAGACTTGAATCCTCTAAGCACGCTGCTGGAGAATTCAGGGCTAGGTTATCGATTGAGGAGAGGTGGTCAGGTTATATCTCACCTCCTTTACATGGATGACCTGAAACTCTTTGCCCCCAACAATTTGCAACTGCTGGAGCTACTGAAGGTAACCGAAACTTACAGTAGCGCCATCAGGATGGAATTTGGTGTGGATAAGTGTGCAGTCATGCATGTAAAACGAGGGGAGATCGTGGAATCCGTGGGAACCCACCTCTCGGATTCCATACAACTAAGATCCCTCTCCTCAATCGAAACCTACAAGTATTTGGGTATGTCGGAAGCGTTAGGTGTCAACGCTGCTGACATGAAGCAATCGCTGAAGAAGCGCTTCTTTAACCGCCTGAATAAAGTATTAAATAGTATTTTATCAGATGGAAACAAGGTGCGCGCCTTCAACGGTTGGGTCATGCCGGTTTTGATGTACTCTTTCGGCATACTCAAATGGACTCAGACGGAACTTGACGCCCTGGATAGGAGGGTCCGCACACTGCTGACCGCAAATCGCATGCATCACGCACGTTCATCGGTGATGAGACTGTATATCCCGCGGAAGTGCGGAGGTCGAGGCTTCCTAAATGCTAAGACCCTGCACAACCGTGAGGTATGCAGTCTCTGGGAATACTTCCTAGAAGCCGACGTGGGGATGCACCGAGATGTGGTCACAGTGGACAAAGGCCTCACTCCGCTATCCTTAGCTAACGAGAACTGGCACAAACCTATAGTATTAGATACTAATGACCGCAGGGAGGTATGGCAGAGCAAAGAGCTTCACGGGCGCTTTTACCGGGCCTTACATGGGCCGGATGTAGACCTGTTAGCGTCCGTATCCTGGTTGCGATTCGGTGACCTATTTGGGGAAACCGAAGGTTTTGTCTTTGCGATTATGGACGAAGTTATGATGACGAACAACTACCGGAAATATATTGTGAAGGACGGCACGGTTGACATCTGTCCGGCATGCCACCGTCCCGGGGAATCAATCCGACACATTATCTCTGGCTGTTCTCGTCTGGCTAACGGAGACTACTTACATAGGCACAACCTTGTAGCCAGGATTATCCACCAGCAACTTACTCTGAAATACAGTCTTGTGGAATCGGAAGTACCGTACTGTTACGTCGTACGTACGAGATCTTTCGAGAAAGCACGGATTACAGTGTGTTTGCGCTAAAAACTTCGAGAAGCATTCCATTATTATTAGTTTGAAGTTAAGTAGGTAACTACTTATAAACAATATTAGAACTCGTCATTGTAATTTCGACCGTACGCCGAGGGCATAAAGTACCTATTTCTTTATTCGGTACAAGTAGGTTATTATTTTTTATACCTACTACTTTTGTATTTCCTGGTAATGTGTATTTGTTGATGTTTTTCTGGAACCGTTCTACACATAGCTGGAATGTTCTTGAATATTGGCGGTATAAAAGCAGAGAGCCGACACACGGTCAGTCAGTCTGATTTAGGCGATACAACGAAGTGAATCGAAGTGAACTAGAAGTGCGATATCTAAGCTAATAGTGATCAGTAGTGTATTTGTGACTAGATTTTAAGTGTTTCGTGTTTAATAAAGTTATTTAATTGTCTGATTGGTAATAATTAATTTATCCCATACCCAGCTCGTAACAATTTGGTGTCAGAAGTGAGGGATAAATTATGCCAATTCTACCGAAGGACGACACGGACCGTCCGTGTCGTCCTTCGGATCCGTACCAGGAGTCAGCGACAGCAGGACATGGACCAAAGGCGGTTCGGACATTCTCCAACACAGACACCGGGTGGTGTCCAGCCTACGTCAGTGCCAGTCGCTGGCCCATCCGCAGTTTCTACAGCATCAATGACGCCAGACTTGTCAGCTTTAATGACGCTGCTACAGGAGCAGTCTCGCCGTCAAGAGGAGCAGGCTCGCTGGTTGGAAGAGCAGTTGCAGCGAGACAAAGAGGAGCAGGCTCGCCGTCAAGAGGAGCAGGCTCGCCGGTTGGAAGAGCAGTTGCAGCGAGACAAAGAGGAGCAGGTCCGCCGCCAAGACGAGCAGATGCTCCTCATAAAGGATCTTCATGCAACTTTTGGCAAAGAGCTAAAGGTGATGAAGGATCAGGTACAGCAGCACGAGAATCGCCTCTCAGAAGCCGAAGTTCAGATCGCTGGGGTGAAGAAGGCTTTGGGGGAACTGAAGACTGGAGACGTGACTGCAGCTTCAGTAGTTGCTGCACCTTCAGCGCGGGGCTTTAAGGTGCCTCCATTCGATGGCACATCTTCGTGGTCGGCTTATAAAATTCAATTTGAGGCCGTTATGAAGGCGAATGGATGGACAAAACCGCAAGCCATGACCGCGCTCACCTTGGGCCTCCGAGACCAGGCCCTTAACATTCTTGAGGCGCTCGGCAAGAATGTAACCTACGAGCAACTGCTGGAGGCGTTAGAGTCCAGATACGGCGACGCGCACCTGGAGCACGTATTTCGTGCTAAGTTGAAGGATCGTGTACAACGTAGTGCCGAGAACCTACAGCAGTGGGCCCTCGAAGTTGAAAAGCTGGTTCGGAAAGCATACCAGTCTGCCCCTGCACTTATCGATGGGAATCTGGTACAAGCGTTCGTTGATGGAATACGCGACCTAGAAGTTAGAGCCGCTGTGAGACTTGGGCATTATGAGACGCTGAAAGACGCCTTGGCCCATGCCTTAGAAGTAGAGGCAGTGAGGCAGGACCACCGAACGCACGGCGTCAGGGAGGTTGTAGCAACACCTGTACGCGACCGGCCGCAAGGGTACAGTCCTAGGTGCTACACTTGCGGAGAAAGGGGTCATCTTCGGTCAAGCTGTCCTAAGCGCAGCACCCCGAGAGAAGATCAGCAGGGAAGGGTGGCTGAAGTGACTGCCCAGCCACAGCAGGGAAACGAGTAAATGCCAGGACTGGGGGGCGGGTGCTGGCTGATATTGAAAGAGCCCCGAGAATCTTGATCTCGCAAGCACATGATGGGAATAGCCTGACCATCAAAGGCGAAGTCAACGGAACACCATGCAAACTGACGTTGGATACTGGAGCTTCTCACACGGTCGTCAATTCTCACCTAGCAAGTCGGTTTCTTAGGGACTACGTCGGTAACCACGACCGTATACGATTACTAACAGCTACCGGTCAGTACATAATCGTCCGAGGCAAGAAGGAGGTGGAGTTAAAATTGGGTGATAGAACTTACCAGCACAATGTCATCGTGGCCGATATAGTGGACGATTGCATCTTGGGCTTGGACTTCATGCGGAAACATCGTTGCGAGATCGACGTTGATCAAGGAGTATTGAAATGTGGTTCAGATGAAGTCTTCATGGAAGGTGCACCATCAGGAAAAGTGTACTGCTTGAAAGAGATTGTTCTTCCTCGCAGATCAGAAACAATTGTGCCAATTAGTTTACCACAGAATTCTAGACACAAAGATCGAAGTGTTCTGATAGAAAGGGTGCACAATGACTTCCCATGGAAGATGGCACGTACTTTGGTCAAGGCCACCAACGTCTCAGCAGTACGCATACTGAATCCAAGTGACAAGGAGCATGTGATCAAGAAGGGCACCTTGATCGGTACTTGCGAGGAAGTAGCTTGGATGCGTCAATTGCAGGATCCGCCTACCGGAAATAAAATTCGTAGTGCAAAATTTGACGTGTCAACGCTTTTGGAAAACTGCGATTTAACTAAAGGAGAAATGGACAAGGCTAAGAAGATGTTACTTCAGTACGCCGACACTTTCTCTTCAAACGATGCTGACATAGGGAGAACTGGACTTGTTCAGCATAAGATTAATACAGGCAACGGGTTACCAATCCGTCAGCGACCAAGAAGACTGCCAGTTGCACGAGAAAAAGAGGTGGAAACCATGATTGAGGGAATGGTGAAGGACGGTGTTATAGAATCTTCATCGAGTCCATGGTGTTCTCCTGTGGTCCTGGTAAAGAAAAAGGACGGCAGTATGCGCTTCTGTGTGGATTATCGACGACTGAACGACGTTACGAAGAAGGACAGCTACCCGCTACCTAGGATCGATGACACACTGGATACGTTGACTGGTATGAAGTGGTTTACCACACTTGACCTGAAAAGTGGCTACTGGCAAGTAGAAATAGACCCCAAGGATAAGGAGAAAACTGCATTTTCAACAGGAAAAGGGTTGTGGCAGTTTAAAGTTATGCCATTCGGTTTGTGCAATGCTCCTGCGACGTTTGAAAGGTTGATGGAGCAAGTACTTGCCGGATTGATTGGAGACGCATGTCTTGTATATCTAGACGACATTATCATCGTGGGCCGTACATTTGAAGATCACCTTAAAAACCTCAACCGAGTGCTGTCGAAAATCCAAACAGCAAATCTCAAGTTAAGTCCGAAAAAGTGCTCGTTTTTCAGACATCAAGTAAACTTTTTAGGACACATAGTTTCGGGAGAAGGTGTTCAAACAGACCCAGAAAAAGTAATCGCCGTCAAGGATTGGCCAGTTCCGAAAGACAAGACACAGGTCAGAGCATTTCTGGGTTTGTGCTCCTACTATCGAAGGTTTGTCAAGAATTTTGCTGATATTGCGAAACCTCTGCACAAACTCACTGAGGAAAAGCGGCAATTCTGTTGGGACGAGAACTGCGACGTCGCATTTCAGGAATTAAAGAAACGTCTGTGCAAAACACCTATTTTGGGATATCCTGACACTGAAAATGACTTCATAGTTGACACCGATGCAAGTAATACTGGAATTGGGGGCGTGCTGTCTCAACGGAAAGGAGACCAAGAGGTTGTGATAGCTTACTTCAGCAAGTCTTTATCCAAACCAGAAAGAAATTACTGCGTTACAAGACGGGAGCTACTCGCCGTAGTAAAGACATTGCAGCACTTCAGTAAATATTTGCTGGGACGAAAATTCCAATTACGAACTGACCATGCTGCATTGAAGTGGCTATTACAGTTTAAGAATCCAGAGGGGCAAGTGGCGAGATGGATTGAACTACTACAAGAGTTTGACTTCATAACTGAACATCGCAGTGGGAGAACTCACGGTAACGCAGACGCCTTGTCAAGAAGACCTTGTCCTGAAGACTGTAAGCACTGTGCCAGGCAAGAGACTAAGGAAGTAGTGCCCGTGAGGATGCTTAGAACAGATCTCAGCGATGAATGGAAGGAAACCCTACAGCAGGCTCAGCAAAATGACTCGGACATCAAACCGATCTTCGAGTGGGTCAAAGCTGGTGCTCCTAAACCTAAGTGGAGTGATGTGGCTGCGATGAGTTCCATCACGAAGAGTTATTGGGCGCAATGGAACAGCTTGGTGATCCAGGATGGAGTCTTGTGCCGTAAATGGGAAAACGCTCGAGGGGACAGCTGTCATCTACAAATGGTTGTCCCTAAAGCTAAGGTACCGGATGTTCTACGGCTCTACCATGATGGATGTTCAGGAGGACATATGGGGGTAAAAAGGACTCTACTAAAAATTCGAGAACGCTTTTACTGGATCCACTGTCGAGATGATGTGGAGGACTGGTGTCGCAAATGTACCAGTTGTGCGGCCGTGAAAGGACCCCACACACGCAGCCGAGGTGCATTAAAAGTGTACAACGTTGGAGCCCCTTGGGAACGGATAGCACTAGACGTTGCGGGACCATTTCCAGAAAGTGAGAGCGGAAACAAGTACTGCCTGGTGGTCATGGATTACTTCACAAAATGGCCAGAAGTCTTCGCCATTCCTAACCAAGAAGCTACAACTGTCGCAGATAAATTAGTTCAGGAAGTTTTCTGTCGTTTTGGAGTACCCTTAGAAGTACACAGCGATCAAGGGAGGAATTTTGAATCACAAGTATTTCAGGAAACTTGTCGATTGATGGGTACCTATAAAACCAGAACCACCTCTTACCACCCACAATCTGATGGAATGGTGGAACGATTCAACCAAACGTTGGAGAGATATCTGGCAAAAGTCGTGGAAAGCAGGCAGAGGGATTGGGACAAGCACATACAGCCGTTTCTACTGTCCTACCGCAGCGCAGTCCATAAAAGTACGACTGTGACGCCAGCCTTCGCGATCTTTGGAAGGGAATTACGGTTGCCTGCAGATTTAATCACTGGAGCTCCCCCTGATGCTCCACGTAGTGTAACAGATAACGCAAATGATTTGCGTAACAAGTTGAATGATGTTTATGAGCATATCCGACAATCCGGCCAACAGATGTCTGAGAAGACGAAGACCCGTTATGACCGCAAGGCAAACAGTAGGGGTTTCGACGAGGGTTCACTGGTGTGGTTACATAACCCAGTGCGGAGCAAGGGGAAGTCTCCGAAATTGCAAGCAAATTGGGATGGACCATACCGAGTCGTGACTAGGATCAACGATGTCACCTACCGAATACAGAAGGGTCTACGAGGTGCGCCTAAGATTGTTCATGTAGACCGATTGGCCCGATACTACGGGGCTAATAATGCTCGGGACGAGCATGTCTAAGGAGGGGGCAGTGTTACGTCGTACGTACGAGATCTTTCGAGAAAGCACGGATTACAGTGTGTTTGCGCTAAAAACTTCGAGAAGCATTCCATTATTATTAGTTTGAAGTTAAGTAGGTAACTACTTATAAACAATATTAGAACTCGTCATTGTAATTTCGACCGTACGCCGAGGGCATAAAGTACCTATTTCTTTATTCGGTACAAGTAGGTTATTATTCTTTATACCTACTACTTTTGTATTTCCTGGTAATGTTTATTTGTTGATGTTTTTCTGGAACCGTTCTACACATAGCTGGAATGTTCTTGAATATTGGCGGTATAAAAGCAGAGAGCCGACACACGGTCAGTCAGTCACTCTGCGCCTGGCATCGGACGCGGACGGACGTGCTGCGCTGCTGATTGTGGTTCCCGATAGTGACTCAAGCGATCCTGTTCCTGAGTCATCGTTTCGTCGCGTACTGCGACGCTCTTCATAGTCGATTATTATTAATCGACTATCGTCGACCAATTAATCGGAGTCTTTTTCAAGATACGATTAATTATCTGTTTCTTTAACGGAATAACGTCAACTGACTCTTCAAGTCATTTTGCCCCTTCAGGGAAAAACCACAGTTTCGTGGTCCTCGGTGGAAACCATACGGTGCCAACGAAACCGAGGGGGTGTTGACCCAATCACACCCGCCGAGCCCCTTCAGGGTTAGGCAGTCAATTGACCGGGTCCCAGTGTTCGGCCTTGGGGGGTCTCCTAGTCGGCATTGGTGACAGTTTTCCTTCCACAGCAACACACCTAGTGTCGGTCGGGTGTGTCTACACCCGGCGCACTAGACTGGTCAGGACCCCGTTGCACAATAAGATAGGCAACGGACAAAAGCAAGCTTAGAGCTCACCATTAGGCACACAACCTCCCTGTCTATACCCAACAGGGAGGGTTTACACATCCCCGGTAGTCCGCCCGGGGAAATAGGTTGTTAGGATTTTAATTAGGGAAAAATTAGGTCCCAAATTTTAATTTTAGTTAGTCATTATGGAGGCCGTACAGAGTGACATTCAGTCACTCCGAAACGACCTCATTTCCCTCAGGAGTGAAAACTCCAAGTTGTTAGACCTCTTAAATAGAGTCCTAAAAAAGGACCCGACCCTCATCAACGAGTTCGGTAACGAACTCGAAGGTCTCGCTGCTTCACAGCAGACCGATATTAGGTCCTCATCCATCGCTGACTTCAGCGATGTAATCGAGGCTCAGTTCAGTCCCTGTCCTTCTGACAGTATGGACATAGTTGAAGACGCGACCGCTGTAGCCCGCGCCCCGACTCCCCACCCATTCTATACCCCCGACCAAGAGGCTAAAGCCTCTGCTCACTCCTCCTCCTCCTCTTCCCACTCGGATGACGAAGGCTTCACCCAAGTCACCGGTAAAGGGAACAAGAGGAAGAAGAAGAAGCAGAGCTCGTCCCAAGCGAGCAAAGTAGTCGTCATTGACGACTCAATCATAGTTGCCCCTCAAGCAGTCCCCACCGTTACTCCCGCCGCTACTTGTACCCCTGTAGCTTCCCCCTCCACCGCCCCCCGCCCGATTGCGTCATCTTCGCAAAGTGAAGCACCTCGTTCCGCGCAAACATCCGGCCCTAAAAAGGTCGCGCCGCCACCTCCTGTCTTTATCCAAGACAAGGATAAGTGGACGGCTGTTTCAAAATGGTGTGTAGACCTAAAAATAGGCTACACAAGCGCCCGTTCAACCCAACAGGGTATCAAAGTACTAGTCCCTACGTCGAAAGACTATAGGGACTTAACCAGGGTCCTGAGAGAGAGAGGTGTGTCATTCCACACCTACTCCCTCCCAGAAGACAGACAGATTAGGGTCGTCATTAAGACGATCCCTAAAGAGATTCCCTCCTCCGATATCCTTGCCGACCTGCAGTCGCAAAATATCCCCGTCGATGAAGTGCACCGAATGCACCGTTCGCGCGGCAGGGAAGCATACGACATGGTTATTGTCGTGTGCTCCCCCACCGAGGGGCATCACCCCATCTTTAACGTTAAGACTATATGTCAATTAGTGGGCTTCTCCATAGAGAAGCCCTGGAAAAACAGCGTCATAGGGCAATGTCACCGTTGCCAACTTTACGGCCACAGTCAGAAGCACTGCCATGCGAAACCCAGGTGCGTCAAGTGCCTGGGAGACCATGGCACGGCAGACTGCACTCGACCAAAGGATCGCAACTTGTGCGCCAACCCGCCAAGTTGCGTGCTGTGCGGCCTCGAAGGCCACACGGCTAATTACCGCGGATGTCCCAAAGCCCCTAAGGCTAACACAGCAAAGCTGTCTAAGCGTCTAGACGCTAGGCAGCAACGTCAACAGGTACATCAACCTTTCCCCTCAGCCCAGATGCCTCAGAGGCTTAGCCCTCAGAGACCTAGCCCGTGGTCTCAACTTAACTACAACCACCAGCAGACCTTCCCGGCTCTGGTTACCCCGCGCCCCCCTCCCCCTCACACCCCGCTATACTCCCTAATGGACCCGCGAGTCCGCCCTCCTCCTCCCCCCGGCTTCCCCGCTCCCCAAGCGCCTACACAGCGTAGCGCTCCCCCCGCGACCTCCGCTAAACCCAACGTAAACCCGGTTACCCCGCGTCCCGTTCCCACTCCCGTGGCTAACAAAAATAACATATACTCGGACCCCGCTAAAAATGCATTCAGCATAATTAGTTCCACCTTCATGACCTTCTGTACCCCCAGGGCTCAACAAATGGCCCTAGACATTGTAGAAGCCAGGAAATCAGGATGCTTCGAGCAAATCCAGAATGTATTCCTGGCATACGAGGATATCACCTCCGCCCTCACATCCTTCACTAGACCCTCATAATGTATAACGCCTCTTATGAAAGGTTTAAACCCCGATCCCTAAAGATAGGAACTTTCAATGCCAATGGCTTATTTAATCAGAAAGATGAAATCGCGGAATTTCTCCGCGATCATCAGTTAGATCTTCTCCTCATACAGGAAACCTTCCTAAAGCCCCATAAACGAAACCCCTCCATTGCTAACTATCGTTTAATTCGAAATGATAGGACGCGCTGTCACGCGGGTGGCAC
This sequence comes from Omphaloscelis lunosa, assembly GCA_916610215.1. Taxonomy (NCBI): domain Eukaryota; kingdom Metazoa; phylum Arthropoda; class Insecta; order Lepidoptera; family Noctuidae; genus Omphaloscelis; species Omphaloscelis lunosa. The sequence continues at coordinate 198,735 of OU744252.1, forward strand.
TCTCATCTATTATAAAAAGGATCTGTATTGCATCCCAATGGACCCTCCACCTCTCTCCCGATTAGAAGTATCAGTCTGTCGTCTAGGCATGACTGGTCACTCACCGATCACTCTAGTGTCGGTCTATATCCCTCCCATCCCAGCTTAGGCCTCAGAAAACTACCAACTTATTTCTGATGACCTACAGCTACTCTTCGGCATGAGCGACTCTGTCATTATGGCAGGGGACTTCAACGCCAAACATCCTTCTTGGAACAGTAATATCACTAACCCCAGGGGCCGACACTTGTTCGACCTCTCTTCCATTCTTAACTTCGACATCATCGCTCCGATGAATCCCACTTATTATCCCCATATGTTAAATTACACCCCTGACGTCCTTGACATAACGCTCCTTAAGAACGTTAACTTACGACTTGACTCAATAGAAACGGTGCACGAGCTTACCTCTGACCACCGCCCAGTAATCTTCCATCTTGTATCCCGCATAGGTCCCTCTGACCCTAACCACCCTCTCCCCACTAGAAAGGTGACGGACTGGAAGAAAGTAAGCGAAAAGCTGAAATCCAACACGTCCCCCTTACTAGACTCTATTCCGGACCAGTTTGACTCTGTCGCTAACACGACAGCTGCGATCGACTCACTCACGGAGCACGTGCAAACCGTCCTGAGCGATTGCTCAAGGGAGGTTCCGGCAACAGATCCCTGTTACCTGAAACTCCCGGACGATGCGCGCGCCCTGCTGACTGAGAAGAACGCAGCTGTCCGTGCCTACAGCAGCTTTCCCTGCGCCGCTAACAAAGCCCACATGCGCTACTTACAGAGAACTGTAAGGACACGTATGGCGGAGCTGCGTGAAACGGGCTGGGACAAGATGCTGAGCGACCTTGAGCCTACCCACCTTGCCTTCTGGGAACTCCAGAGAAAACTTAGATCCCCTCACTCAGGCCATATGCCCCCCTTAGTCCGCCCGGACAAAACATTAGCCTTCGATGACATCGACAAAGCCGAGTGCCTAGCCGACAGTCTTGAAGCCCAATGCTCTCCCAGTACCCTACCAGTAGACAAAGCTCACCTCGATTAGGTCGACGCCGAAGTCGAACGTAGAGCCTCTATCCCTCCCATTGAAGACCCTGATTTTCCCCTGCCCCCCATCGAACCAGATGAGGTACATGAGATTATCAAAGGTCTGAAAAATCGTAAAGCCCCCGGCTCAGACGGACTCACCAATAGGGTGGTCCAACTATTCCCAGCTCACTTAATTATGCTTTTGACCACCATCTTCAATGGTGCGTTAAGCAACAACATTTTTCCCCAGACGTGGAAAGAGGCCACTGTCATAGGTATCCCTAAACCCGGAAAACCCAAAAACGAGCCATCCAGTTATAGGCCCATCAGTCTGCTCAAGGTTCTAGGCAAGATCTATGAGGCTAATTTATTAGCGTCTCAGAGACTATGCAGAGACCAAGGGCCTCATCCCCAACGAACAGTTCGGCTTTCGAACTCAGCACTCTAGCGTGCATCAGGTCCATCGTATTGTCGAGCTAATCAGCGGTGCTCTCACCCATGGCCGACAAACGAGCGTAGTATTCTTCGACATAGCAAAGGCGTTTGACAAAGTCTGGCACAACGGCTTAATTTATAAGCTCTACAAACTCGGTGCTCATCTTACGAGACTATTTGTCGAATCGCACCTTTCGCTTCCGCATCGAAGGAGCCCTTTCCTCCCCCCGTCCCATAAGGGCAGGAGTCCCTCAGGGCTCAGTATTAGCCCCCCTCATTTTCACGCTATTCACCAGCGACATCCCCAAACACAGATCGACGCAGTTGGCTCTGTTCGCAGACGATACAGCGATCATCTGTAAGGGAAATTCAGCTACGATGCTGCTAAACCTCCAAAGGGCTGTCAACAACCTTGGCGCCTGGTTTAGAAAATGGCGAATAGAAGTAAATCCCGACAAAAGTCAAGCGGTTAGCTTTTCTAAACCGAGAACTAGACCCCCCCCTTTCCCCCGACCTATCACCATGTTCGGCAAACCAATCCCTTGGGCTAGGCGCGCCAAATACCTAGGTGTTATCCTAGATCATCATCTCTCCTTTTCTGAGCACATAAAGACGGTTCGTTCGCGAGCCGCTTTCGCTCTAGGTAGACTCCATTTCGTTCTAAATGCACGCAGCAAATTGTCACTTAAGTGCAAACTGCGCATCTATACATCATGTATCCGACCCATTATGACCTATGCGGGTGCAGTATTCGCCCACGCCAAGTCCCATTCCATCCATAGGTTGCAAGCTTTGCAGAACCGTTTCCTCCGTAAAGCCACGGGAGCTCCCTTCTATGTCAGAAACGAGATCCTCCATCTCGACTGTAGAATCCCTACGATTCACCAGTTCCTAAAACGCATGTCCAAGCGTTACTTTGACTCCGCTCCTAGACATCGTAACCCCTTGGTTGTCGAAGCAGCCAATTATGTCCCTTCTAGAATTAGTCAGATCCGCCGTCCGCAGCATGTACTTTCCGACCCTGATGATCCCATCACACTCCTCCAAGAGCAGAATAGGGCCACCAGTACAATAAACAAATACAGACGCCTCCCGTCATTCCGACCTCGCCGCCGAGGTCCTTTGCGATCGCGACCGTGTCCCTGATTAAATAATACTCCTCCCCGACCCTTGCTCGAAAACGAGGTGCCAGCAAGTTGTTGCCGCTGACCACGTAGCTTTAAAACTACCCCGCTTAATAATCATGATATAAACCAATTTTGATCCAGCCTGTCCCTTCTTGCTGTCCTCCCCTCAGCGACGCCCTAAGCCGAGGTTCGTACCCCACAGGGGGTGCCCTTAGCGAGCGTTCGCCTAGTTTTAATTTAGTTTCGTATTTTGCCCCTGGCTGGAGGCTTTGAGTGTAGCAGCTTAAGGCACCCACAGGAAAGTCCGATTAAGCAGCCAAGACCTTAGTGGTCAAAACTGCGAGATGCCCGTTCAAAAAAAAAAAAAAAAGCACGGTCAGTCAGTCTGATTTAGGCGATACAACGAAGCGAATCGAAGTGAACTAGAAGTGCGATATCTAAGCGAATAGTGATCAGTAGTGTATTTGTGACTAGATTTTAAGTGTTTCGTGTTTAATAAAGTTATTTAATTGTCTGATTGGTAATAATTAATTTATCCCATACCCAGCTCGTAACAGTACTATAGATATGTGCCCGACCCAGTCCTCGAAAATGGCAATATCACGTTGTATTAGGATCGATCTATCATCACTGACAGGACTATTGTTGCCAATAAGCCAGACATAGTGGTGATAGATCGATTAGAGCGTCGCACAATGATTATTGATATAGCGGTCCCGCATGACGAGAACCTCGTGAAAGCTGAAAAAGATAAACAGATTAAGTATTTTGACCTGGCTCGCGAGGTTGTCGACATGTGGGATGTGGATACAGCAATCATTGTGCCGATAGTCGTGACGGCTAATGGCATAATAGTCAAGAGCCTCGACCAACACCTGAAGAGGCTCTCGTTAGGCAGCTGGATCAAGGGCTTGATCCAGAAAGCGGTACTCCTGGACACAGCGCGTATTGTCAGGCAGGAGGTTCCTCTCTCAGGAGCCCTGACCACCGGTAGCTTGGACCCTGTTCCCGACACCGGTGGGATACTATTTTTTATATTTTTAAATGTTTATTATTTTTTGTTTTTATATGAATATTTAAAAATATAATTAATATGTTTAAAAATTAAATAAAGGAAATAATAATAACTTGCAACACTGAAACGTCAACAACGAAAATAGTTTTCGTATCTCATAATTCGCATATTTAATTATTTATATATATCATATACGTACAAAAAGCTCCGTAAAACACAACATTGGAATAAACAATAAATAATATACAATAAACTCTTACTTACAATGAAGAAACCAAAAAAATAAATAAAACTATAATATCTCAAAATGACGCTGTCAGATACAGACCCCGAAATAAATGAATGCAAGACATTGATTTAAATAGTAATGATACGGTCGTCCGAACGTTTGCCGGACGCGGTCGTCCATACAGAAACACTAATGCCATCTATTAGAAATACTATGAACTACCGTCAATCGGCGTGGTCTGCTCATAGACGTAACCTTGTAAGAGCGGGTATTTTTTGAGGTACAAAGAAATAAAAAAAAACCTTTTATTTTTCGAAATTTATATTTATTGCAGTAAAAAAATTGTTTTATTCGAAGGCTAGTGAAAACATTTTGCATCTGCAAATTAAATACGTATTTTCAGTGTACTTATAGAATTAAAAAAAAAAAAAAACAAAATCTATTTATTTGCCAGAATGTAGGTTTACAAAGTATGATCTTAAACTATAATGGCCCCTTTACATTCTACCATTACATATGGTGTGCAAATATTTAATATAATCTGCAAAAAGTTATTGTTACAATTAAGTGCATTCAGAACAAAAATAAAATAAGAAAATTAAATAGTCAGTAACAACAAATAAGATCACATGCATCGATTACTAGGAGTAAATAAATAATTTAATTGATGTCAAAGTTATACCTATGTCAGTTCAAGTGATGAAGTTTTATAAAAATGTCAGATTATGAATGTAAGTATGTCATAAATAATAGTATATTATAATTGATAATGTCATAAATATTAATTCGAACATCAATAAATTATTATTAGGTATATACCAATATTATTGATTTCTGTTTCACTCTCCGCGATCTGAAATGTATTCATTAAGATTATAAAAGCATTTGTCTTTTAACCATTGCGTTACTTTTTTTTTTTTAATGTTCAAGGGAAGATCTTTAAAAGCATCCGGTAATTTGTTATAAACCTTTACAGCATTTATGTACGAGTTCCTCCTATACAATTCGAGCCTACATTGCGGTACACAGAGCTCATGTTTAAATTTATTTTTATTTCTAGGAACTACATTTCGTTTGGTTACATCTTTGTGTTTAATGAAATATTGCGGATGCTGTTTTACAAATAGGCATAATTCTCTAATATACATACACGGCAATGGCAGAATATTGCACTTTTTAAACAAGGGCTTACAACTATCCGTATACCAGGCCCCACAGATTGCACATATACATTTTTTTTGTACTATAAACGCTTTTGTAATATCCACCGAATTACCCCACAACAAGAGACCATAAGCGAGTACGGACGAAACGTATCCGTGATAAGCACAAAGAGCAGCTTCTGTTGATACCGTGACTCTTAATCTTTTTATTGCGTAGACAAATCTGTCGAGTTTATCACAGACGTAATCGACGTGTGTTTTACAGTCGCAATTCTGATCTAACATTATCCCCAGAAATTTAGTACTTGCCACTTGTTCAATCATCGTGTCATTATATTTAACCTTTAACGTTAATTGCTTTCTTTTATGGGTTTGGAATTGGATCATTTTAGTTTTTTCCATATTAATTTGTAAGTTGTTAGAGTGTAACCAGTGTATTATTTTGTCTATTGCTTCGTTTATGTCTTGCTCATATGTGTCTGCATTTTCACATTTCACAATGAGAGTTGTGTCATCGGCAAACAAGATTGTGTTATGGCAAATGATATTTGGGAGATCATTAATATATATGAGGAATAAAAAAGGTCCCAATACACTGCCCTGTGGCACTCCAAAATTATTTAGTCGATATTCACTTCTATGTAAAACCTTCTTATTATTATGTATTTTAGAAATTTCCACACATTGTTTTCTGTCATTAAGGTAGTCTCTCAACCAGTCATTTGCTTTGCCTCTTATTCCATATTTTCCTAGTTTATGTAAGAGCAACTTGTGGTCTACAAAATCGAACGCCTTACTCATGTCTAGGAAAATCGCAGCAATTGGTAAACCCTCATTTATAGCCTGCGTGACAATTTTGATCAAATTGAAACATGCCAATGAAGTGGTACTATTCTGTCTAAACCCAAATTGCTCATCTTTAAGTATCCGAAAACTTGTTGTAAAGTCTTGCAGCCTTTTTAGCATAATTTTCTCAAAGATTTTTGACATTATTGGTATAAGCGTCACAGGCCTATAATTATTCATGTCAGTATGTTCTCCTTTTTTGAAAAGCGGCTTAATAACAGATTTTTTCAATATGTGTGGAAAACTACCTTCCTCAAATGATAAATTTATTAAATAACACAGTGGTTGACATATGTATGGTGCGCATAATTTAATAACATTGGTTGTTATGTCATCCACTCCTGCTGCATTTGTGTTATTAAGATTTTTAATTGTTTGTAATATTTCCATCGCATCAGTAGGTTTAAGGAATATTGTATGTTCGTTATTAGTCTCGATAGTTTTGTTTATCTCGTCTATAATATAATTAAAATTGTTGCTATTTGTCAATTGTATATAAAATTCATTAAATTTGTCACTTATCTCCTTAGGGTCATTATATGTCTGATTATTGTTGATTATTCTATCAATTTGTGTTATCGTACTAACGTCACCAATGTTTTCATTAATCACTGCCCATGTGGCTTTACATATGTTTTTATTAGTGTCAAGATATTTCTTATTTTGTAGTTGTCTAGATTTATAAATGCACTTTTTGAGTATGTAGCTGTATGATTTATAGTGTTTGTTTGATTTTTTTCTGTTTGTTTTATTGTGTTGTTGGATAAGATAGAGAGACCGTTTCCTTATACAGGATCTTTTATGCCCTTCGTCAACCATTTATGATTCCCTTTTTTATTAGACTTCTTTATAGTATATATTGGGAAACACAGATAGAAAAATAATTTAAATAAATCATGAAATTCCGTAAACGCTTCTTGTAAGTTTTTTTTTTTCGTATACATTAGAAAAGGTAAGGGATGACATACAACTTTTGAACTTGTCCATATTTTCTCTACTATAATCTCTGACATTCTCATACCAGCTGAATATTTCGGATGATTTTGTAGTTTTCAGCGATAACGTTTGTCCTGTTTCGTGGTCAGACAAGGCAAGGTGATGCACCTCCGTTTTAACTTGCTTAATATTGCTTGCTAGCTGATCAAGAAATGACAATTGTCTCGTTGGTGTTTTGATATGCAATTCAATTTTATAATTTTTTAACATAGTCTTCAACTCTTCGCTACTCTTGTTTGGTTTTAAGATGTCCAAGTTCCAGTCGCCACAAAGAATAATTTTTCTATGTTTCCTATTAAGGCTTACTAGTAACTGTTCAAGTTTCTCAAGAAATATTTGTGGGTTACTGTTAGGAGTTCTGTATAAGCAAATAATCATGATTTTATTGATTTCTACGCCACAACATTCAAAATTAAATTTACATGCCAAGTCATTAATATTAGTCAAAGTTTTATATTTTAAATTATTATTTATCAATATGCATACCCCTCCTCGTTTCGTGTCACGTGAATATGACGCAACTAATGTATAACCGGAAATTTTTAAAAGCATTTCTGTACCTTTTTTCATTAAAGTTTCCGTTAAACACACCACATCTATTCTTTTACTATTTTGCGACAGTTCATCGATTGCAAACGTTAATTCCTCAGTTTTATTTATCGCGCCGGCGATGTTCTGGTGAAATATTCTAAAATTGAATTCCGGATTAGGGGCGAAAACATTTATTCGCTTGTGACGGCAATAGTGTATCAGATTGTGTGCTTAAGTACTGTGAAGATTTTTTAAAATAATAGGGTATGGTTCCCTTCTTGTGAGTTCCGGTGGTTATCACCTCTAGTTTGCTCAAAGAGGCAGTAGAATTATTATTGCCTGGTGGATGTATATTTTTAAATGACTTAAAGTAGAAGGGAATTGTGCCCTTCTTAGGAATGTTTGTGCTTTCTAATTTAGCCTTGTGCCTTAATAACATAAGATTTTTACAACACAAAAATGTTTTGTCATAATAATTTGAGTCGATTTTGAAGTTTACTAATTTACATACATCTAATAAATAATAGGATTTATTGTATGTGTAATTACATTTTAGATTAATAAATGAGCAATTTTTAAAGTTGTCACATATGGTTTTTAAGTTGTTATTTAACATACCTACTTTGATTTAAATATCTGTTCCGTAAAACACTAAATAATAACAAGTTAGTTTTTTGGAAAGATTTAAGGATGCTTACTAATTCTACTATTACTTTACTGGGGTTAGTATCGTTTCCTCCTATGCACATAATTATATAATTATCTTCGGAATCTTCTATGTCAATAATAGGTTTAAGAATTTCCTCTGTGGAGGCATATGGTTTTGTAGTGGAAGAGATGTGATAATTCTTGTAGTTTAAGTCTTTTCTAGATTGTATGAGAAGTGAAGCAAACCCTGTAAACTGTTGACCTCCAACTATAGTTAGCTGGGATAAAGATTTAGTTTCTGTGGTGTTAGACAGTTGTCGGTTATTGTTTACTTCATTTTCTCCATGCTGTTTTAGTAAAGCGCCATCTGTTATGCCCTGATCACACTTCTTCAAGCTAAGGTTGTGTTGTGTTGACACGCTCGGGCTCGTGTTACCTGCAGCGCCATCTGTTATGTTTTCTTCACACGATTTTGTCTCGCGATCAATTAAACTTGTCTCAAGTTTCTTTTTGAACGTAATATTAAGATTTTGTACCTTACATGTCTTCTTTTTCGAAGTTGAGTATTTTTTTGAACTATTAGTTGATCCGTTACATAGGTTTTTTAATTGCGCTATAGTATTTAGTTGTTCAACTGTTTGTTTTTTCAGAGTGCTGTTCTCCATGATTAAGTTATCTATTTCGTTGTTGGCGGTATTTAATTGCATTCTCAATTGTTCCATTTCTTCGTTAAGTCTATCAAATTCTTCGCAACTTAAGCCGATTGCAATTTGTGGTAGACTTTTCGAAATATATTCAGAATTTGTGGAACCGAAGGAAGAATTAGGAGAGCTATTTAAGGTTTTATGTCTTCGTTGTGTTACATTTTCAAAATCCATGGCTATTTGTACTGACGCCACGGACGGGCAATTCTACCAATTAGGCGGCCAAAAATACAATTAATAAAATTTGTCTCAGGTAAAAAAAACGACTACCTGCGACTGGTAAATAACCGTAGAACAATGGGCGACCCAACCCGCTTCCCCACTCAGAGCGCGCGCCAAGGTGTGCCAGTCTAAACTTGATCGTCGCTCTAAGTGTTCGTATTGCTTTTAGACATTTCGTGCAAAACTGTTATTTTAAAAGTGAATATTTTTATTTTGGAGTGTGTTGTGAAGAAAATTGTGATGGATTCGAGTATAACGGGTAAGATTACATACATATTAATACGTTTTAAGCCAATGGTAAAAAAAAAATTGCGTACAGGCAGATTACAAAAACATGCTTGTGTTTGTTGTATTAAATTCTTATTTTTTGTAGTTAAAACGTTTTTGTTGTACTTCAGGGTTTGTCCCATCGGTTTTGTCAGTTGTAGTATAAAAAAGGGTATTTAAACTAATTAAAAACGATAAAATTGGCCGTGATTTCCCGTGAAAACAAAGGTTTCAACATCAACGAAATATATAGTACAAATTCATCGAATTTGCAATTTATTATAATTTTTGTTTAAGCGAGTTCTCCTTTTGTTCCAGAAGCTGGAGGTACTTCAGGGATGCGAGTAGTAACGCGTAGATACCTTTTTAACAAAATGCAGGAACAAAACTTGCATAATTTTGACGAAAAGTTGAATTATCTCGAGAGATTTGTTTTATCACAAGATGAGTATTGTGAGGAACAAAAGAAGGAAGTAAAGCATAAACTATCCTATTTGAAGTCTCAATTTAAGAAAAAGTGGATGGAAGCTCATAAAAAACTACAGCTTTTCCTTCAAAAGAATGATAAGTGGTTACAAGGAACATTCGAAATACCGAGAGTTAAACGGCGTTCTTCAGGTCGACCAACAAAATCATTTTTGGAATCAAGTGAAAGGAGTAAACGCAGAAAAACACAGGATATACGCAGTGCTGTTGATAAAGAATTCTTAATACATGCTACTCAGACATGCCTTCAAAGTTCGGGAGAGAGAATTGCATCCAATATTCTAAAAGACATTACCAACTCTCCACAGGCAGCTCAAGCATATCAAAAAGCATACAATATAACCAAGCAGTGTGAAAAACCATCACAACAAGATCCAACAACCGCCCATTCAATGTTTGTGGAAGCTGATCTGTCAAGGCGACAATACGAAATAATAAGAAATAGCAACAAGAAGTTTTATCCGAGCTACAAATTGTTACAGCAAGCTAAACAGACTTGTTATCCGGCGAAAGATGCTTATCGGATAACTGAAACATGTGCTGAAATTAACCTGCAGGATCTAATGGACCATACAGCTAAACGCTTGGCAACATATTTAGAGGACGTATTAAAACACTTAAGTCCAGAAGAGCGTCAATCGTTGACCCTTATTTCAAAATGGGGATGTGACGGGTCTCAACAATCACAATTCAAACAAAAAATGCATGATTTGGACGCGAGTAACAGTAACATTTTCCAAAGCTGCTTTGTTCCGTTACAATTAGTTTGCGGGTCAAACAAAAAAGTGGTTTGGCAAAATCCAACTCCTTCTTCGCCACGATTCTGTCGACCAATAAGGGTCCAATTTGTAAAAGAAACAGTGGATACTACTAAATCTGAAATCGCAAATGTCGAAGAGGCTATAAATGCTTTAAAACCCAGTGAATTCGTACTGAGCGAAATTTTCTTAAGTACAAAACACATTATGACTCTAACTATGGTTGATGCAAAAGTGTGTAATGCTGCAACTTCTACGACTTCAACCATGAGATGCTACATCTGTGGTGCTACATCAAAAGAATTTAATGACCTCAACATAAAGAAAACTGTCGATATCGACGCAATACAGTTTGGCCTATCTGTGTTGCACGCTAGGATTCGATTTTTCGAAGGCATACTTCATTTGGCATACAAGATTCCTGTACAAAAATGGCAGTTAAGGTCCGAAAATGACAAAGGCATTGTCAAAAAGAAAAAGGCGGAAATACAAACAAAATTTAGAGAGCAAATGGGTCTACTAGTTGACGTGCCGAAAGCTGGTTTTGGCAATACCAACGATGGCAATACTAGTAGAAGATTTTTTGCCAATCCAGAAATTGCTGCTGAAATCACAGGTGTGGATTTAAATCTAATAAAACGCCTGAAAGTGATTTTGGAAGTCATATCTAGCTCTCATAAAGTTGATTTAAAAAAGTTTGCTCTATATGGGTATGAGACTGCGAAGATGTACATTGATTTATATCCCTGGCATCCGATGACTCCCACAATGCATAAAATATTCATACATGGTGCAACTGTCATGGAAAATGCACTTTTGCCTATTGGTTTACTGTCAGAAGAAGCAGCAGAGGCGCGTAACAAGCATATTCGACTGTACCGGCAAGATTACGCTAGAAAATTTTCTAGAGAGCAATGCAATTTAGATGTAATGAACAGATTATTGCTCAGCTCAGATCCCTTGATATCTAGCATAAGACCAAAACCTAAAAAGAGGTCTATGCCACATAGTGAAGAAGCGATACAAATGCTTATGCCTGCTGAGGCCCACACGGTTGAAGAGAATTCCTCGGATGAGGAAACGGCCGAAGAAGAGTCTGACAGTGAAATACATTAAAATGCAAATGGATTAAAAATCGGATGAAGAGACGTGAGACTCCTCATTGTAAAATAAAAAGTTCTGTACTTTTTTTTCAATAAACCGTAATTTTCTCATCAACAATTGTGTTTTACTTGAATATATGTTCACCAAAAGCATTTATAATTGAAATTAAATAATAATAAACTATTTAGAATACATAAAGCAAAGAAAATAATTTTGGCCGCGTAATTTGAATAAATGCCCCACCGGACGTCAAGTTGGCAAATTTAGAGATCTTCTTCGCCTGTGTTCAATGTGCGACACAGTGCTGGTGGGCGGGGCTTCCCGCTGCGGTCGCTCGCCGCGGTTACACGGTGAGACACAGATCGGCACAGAACGCTGTCCTTTCCAACTACGCGACACTGTGTTTTTTCTTTATAGTTCGTTATTTTAATTTTGAGATTTGTTTTTGTGAATAACTTAATTACCACTTATTGTTTTTTAGTTCTGTTTTCACAATCACATAAATAGTTTCAAAAGGCACACCACAGTATATTTCACTCTATCGTACCTTTGTTTTTTACGCAAAATAGAATTTAAAATCACGGCACTCGTTTCACTCGTGTTCTCTGTTGGTCTATAGTTTAGAGGGTTTTTACCAGTAAGTACATAAAAACACATTTTAATTTGCTTTTAATAAACAATAAAAAATAATTTTATACATAATTAAATCTTATAGATTACTATAAGATTGAATTAAGTACGAGTTTAAAATTAATTATTAAATCTTTTAATTTCATCGGCTAAAACGCGCGCCGCTGCAAAGTTATGTCGCACTTTGACGCGGCTTCGCGTCGTCTTTGCCAAATGTTGAGACAAATAAGAAAGAAAATTGTTTTAAATAATGTTAGAATTTGATATAATTACATATTTTTAACTTACCGGTGATATGAAATGTTATCATTTATTTTATTGTGCTTTTTGTCGTAGTTCACGCAACCCTTCACGACACAACTTTGCATTTTTGCTTGTAAAATTTACGACCGCTCCCGAAGACAGCCGAACGCGTTCTAGTTTACTTCGTTATAGGGAAGACCATTTTGGGACCACGTTCGAGGCGTCATTGTAACATGCGGCCCGCCCAGTCCTTACGCAGTAATATATATGTCAATGATGCAAGATATGAAAACACAATATGTTGACAAGATCAGCAGCTCGCAGTGCACGCCTACCACCCCCGGACTCGCCGCTCAGCTCCGCCTCGCCGCCGCCGGTACCCAGCCCCATCGTGAACGCTGTATCGACACCGGCCGCGGTAGTTGCGTCGAGCTCGAGTGACGAGTATTTCTCCCCGCCGACGTCGCCAACACCTGTACGCCGGCAGGGGAGAGGCCGGCCACCGAGAAGCCTGGGACTTAGGGGCCAACCGGCCCCGAGCCGGGTCCCCGCTGCCGGTGGTTGTGTGCAGCGCATGAGATGGACTCAGTTGATGAACGAGAACATCATGCGCGCATATTACAGGCCTACAGAGGGTGGAACTAACCTCACTGCGTACCGTGTTAGGATGCTGTCTCTGTTTCAGGAACTAGAACCAACCGTGAACGTCTCGGCCCAACGACTATCGGATCAGGTGCGTGTCATCCAACGCAATCATAGGTTGGACGATACCGCACTTGATAGGCTGCGCTCAGAGGTACTGAGCAACCATATCGTCTCAACTCGGGCACAATCTAATCAAAATCAATCAAAATGGTGCGCGCCATCAACGGTTGGGTCATGCCGGTCTTGATGTACTCTTTCGGCATACTCAAATGGACTCAAACCGAACTTGACGCCCTGGACAGGAGAGTACGTACACTCCTGACCGCAAACCGGATGCATCACCCACGTTCATCAGTGATGAGACTGTACATCCCGCGGAAATGCGGGGGTCGAGGCTTCTTAAATGCAAAGACCCTCCACAACCGCGAGGTGTGCAGCCTCAGGGAATATTTTTTTAAAGCCGATGTGGGTATGCACCGTGATGTGGTTGCAGTGGACAACGGGCTCACCCCGCTCTCTATGGCTAAAGAGAACTGGCGCAAACCTGTTGTACTTACTACAGATGACCGCAAGGAGGTATGGCAAAGCAAGGCGCTTCACGGGCGCTTCTATCGGGCTCTTCACGAGCCCGGTGTAGATTTCTTAGCGTCCGTATCCTGGCTACGTTTCGGTGACCTTTTCGGGGAAACCGAAGGTTTCATCTGTGCAATTATGGACGAAGTTATCTTGACGAATAATTACCGGAGACATATTATGAAGGATGGTACTGTTATGGGTCTTCCAGTAAATAGGTTTTTAAAAAAAAGAAAGGATATTTAACTGGAATAAGGACACTTTATTTAGATCGACTTTTAAAAGAAAGACCCATTGGCAGACCCGTCCGCTTTAAGAGTTAAGACCCAACTAACTGTTCCCATGCCACCATGTAGGTGATACTCTTATCTGTCAGCGCCTGCTAGGCGCTGATTCATCTTTAGCCCTTACAGAGCCGGGGTATAACACCTCCCCCCTAAGAAATAACTTCGGGGTTACTTGCGAAGTTATGTGCAAGGATGAAATAAGGGCTAAACTCTAGTTCTAATAGTTGGCAAGGGAACCACTTCAACATCGGCATTACTATCCTCGGGGTTGCTATCGCAAGAGGGTTGTGGCCTTGAGGATGAAAATATTTCAACAAGGGTTCTGCTGCCGGGTCGGATACATTTATACACTCTAAAAAACAAGTACAATAATATAAGAATTATAACTAACAATATAACGACAGAATAATGTGTCCCATACCTTACTATGTGTGGGCTATCAAGAACATTATCTATATCATGTAGTTTTACAAAAAAATTTTGATTTAATTTTAAATCGTCTAAGTCGGTATTTAATAGTTTTATAGGGGCCACATTATCGATTGATTGGTTTAATTTGAACACATTACAGCAGGTATCGTTTATTAAGTTAAAATCAGGAAAACCAATAGGTGCAGAAATATTTGTTATAGTGTATTTCGGTATAAGGTTAGCACCTTTACAATAACCTATGCAGTTTGTAGGGACTGTAAGTACACCAGTGCCTAAAACTTGTATTTCAAATGTTTTGGAATTTCGACATTCTATAGAGACTATGTTGGACTCTGACTGTATATAGATCCACTTATTGTTTTCTATAGATTTCCACATATCTAAACTACCATAAATTAACTTGGTTTCACAGGATTTTGGAATTTCACTTAACACTTTGGACATGTATTCACTTTCACAAATAGGTCTGATGTCTGACGCATGAACAGTTGTGACGTCACACAGACGTTCTCCTGGGGTGATTATTCTACAGCCTTCCAAATCGTTTAGAGTACAGTATTGTGTTTTGTCTTTGGTCATTGCAATATATTTAAAACTAGGTAAAATCAAACTAAAACTGTAAGGCTTAGTGGAATTATGGGGTGTTGGCAGAGCAATAGTATGGAACAATACATATTCTTTTAGAGAAACTAAAGGAATCTGTAATACGAAAAATATCTTATTGTTAGTATTATAACTAATTATTCTAGAAACATTTAAAATAATATGAATAGAACTTAAATCTAAATTAACAGGCAGTTCCAAGTCGTTTGGCAAATGTTGGTAGTTATCGGCAAGCTCTTTGAACAGCTGTTGTGGCGTCATCATTGAAGGATGTAAAACATTTTGATAACTAAATAAGATAGAATTAGTTATGTCTTCTAGGTGGAATGATAGAGTTAAAATTGACACTTCTAGATTATTAAGTATGTGTTCGAATTCGGATTGTTCCGTTATTGCAGTAGTTATGTTACTTAAGCTTGCGGAGAGCTTGTCGATAGCTTTGTTCAAATTGATTTCGTTAATTTTTATTTTAGTAACACTATTATTAAATGATGAAATTGATGTGGTGCTAAGTAAAATGTTTTCTTTCATTAATGAAACCAATTTTTTCTCATTTTGCAATACATTTATGGTGTCATCGTACCTGAGACCACCGTTTTCATCTAAATTGCCAAATATTTGTTTTATTACATTGCCTAGTCCACTGATCCATGCACGTTTTGATCGTTTTTCTAGCATGTGGGAAATAGACGCGTATTCTTTATATATGTCACTAAATCGAGCAATCAAGGGTTCTATTGTGTTGTCACAGCTATTCTTTATAAGGTCAATTCTTTTACATAGTTGCTCGGTGGTGCCGAAAGCTGATTTTATATTTGTGATGTGCGGACCAAGATATGAAAGATCAAAAGGCATTATAACATTTAATTGTCCACTATTAATTTTCAGTGTGCCGAGGTAATCAAAGTAAAGGCCGGGGCTTGACTTTATCTGCTCAACAAAATAATCCTGTTGGCTCCGAGCCTGACTTGGAGTTCTGCAAGTAATATATCTACGTTAATTAATATAATTAAAACAATTACTAATACCTAAAGTTTACTTATACTATACTCTAATGTGTGCCGGTAGTGTCAGCCGGTTTTACTTGGTCCACGTGATGAGTAACATGGCGTCGATTTATAAGTAAGGTAAGTGTATTATTACTATTAACTTTGACTATTTTATAAGGACCCTTCCATAATGGAGAGAGAGCCTTACGTAATCTTAAATGGTTTTTAAGATATACAAATTCTCCGATTTTGTATGTAACCCGACGACTACGGCTATCGTAGTAAGATTTTGAGGTTTCTTTAGATTTCCTCATGAAGTCTAGTGCTTTGTCACGGGAGAATTTTAACCGATTTTGTAGCATTCTGACATAGTCAGGGTATGTAGTTCCTAAGGATTCACTGTATACAGAATTTGGGATGAGTGGCTTATTTCCGAACATTAACTCATAAGGTGTAAAGTTAGTTGTCGAATGGACGGCGGTATTATAAGCAAGCATAGCTGTATAAACATACCGAGGCCAATTGGATTGTTCTGCGTTAATATATGATTTGAGGTATTCCTTAAGGGTTGCATGACTTCGTTCCAGGGCACCCTGAGTTTGTGGGTGGTATGGAGAGGACCACAAATTTTTAATTTTAAGGAATTCGCAAGTTTTTTTAAAGAGGTCCGCCGTGAAATTGGTACCCTGATCGGTAAGTATTGTTTTAGGTATACCAAATATAGATATATAGTGAAGTAGACATTCAGTTGTTACTTCTGCTGTAGTACTACGAATTGGATACGCGGAAGAAAACTTGGTTAAGTCATCCTGGATAGTTAATATAAATTTTAATTTTGCAGGCCCTGCTTCTGGTAGTGGTCCTACGACGTCCAGAGCTATCCGTTGGCACGGTACAGCTGAGGAGTTGGTTATGAGCATCGGAGCTCGGTTTATTTTACGCAGGGCTTTATTTTCCTGACATGGTTTGCACTGTTTTACATACAACTCTATATCAGTACGCATTCCTTTCCAGTAATACATTTGTTTTATCCTATTGTACATTCGAACAGAGCCAAGATGGCCTGCAATTGGGATATCATGATTATCGTGCAAAATCTTTTTAATTTCCGTCAAAACAGGATATATAATGCTGTTGTGATATATATTAACTTTGATTCGCGTGTTGTGGAAAAGGTAAGTAAGGATATTATAGATTTTAATATATGAATGTTTTTCAAATGGATTTTTCAAATCAGATATACCGATTTCATCAACATTTCCAAATATTACTAATTCATTTCTTATTCTTTTCAGGGTTTCGAAGATTTCCGGATAAGACGTTTCATCGAAGTGGTGAACCTTAGTAAATAACAGGTAGTATATTTTATTATTCAGTTCAATTTTTAAGAATGAGAAGAGTTCTTTTTCCGATTCATGTGTACTTATACTAGTTTCGGGGTCATTTAAGATATCTTGGACATATAGATTAGATTCATCTAGGTCAATAGATGTGGGAATTAAAATAACTTTTGCGGGGCATTTCATAAGGCTTTCATTGTGTTCTTCTATTTCAGTGTTGAACACATTATCTTTATTAGATATACATTTTAAGAAAGTGTGATAGTTATCGATAGGTTCATCAGGAGATGTACTAGTGGACGGTCTGGGACTAGGATTAGGCTGAGGATTAGAGGCTATTGCCTCGTCTATTACGGGATCGGGTAATACGGCTACCTCGTTTTCAATTTCTTCTCTAAGGACATCTGGGACGTTAGAAGGTAAGTTTACATCGGATAGTAGCGAGATGTCTTCAGCTGAACCTAGGAGGATGTCTGTATCGATGTCAAGCGGAGATGGGTCTACAGGTAAGTTCAACTGGTCTCGACCAGACTCTTGGGTGGACTCTCTGTCAGTAAGAGGTCTGGAAGAAGCAGGATTCGTTTGTTGGATTGGGTTTACAGGATATCGGGATAAAGCATCAGCATTAGCATTAATTTTTCCCTTTTTATATTGGATATTATATTCAAATTCTTCTAATTTTAAACGCCAGCGGACAAGTCTGGAGCCAGGGTCCTTGCAGTTGAATAACCACTGTAATGGTTTATGGTCTGTAAGAATTTTAAACCGTTGACCATATAGGTACGGTCTGAATGTTTGGGTGCCGAAAATAATGGCAAGACATTCTTTTTCTGTAACGCTATAGTTACACTCCGCTTTGTTAAGCGTGCGGGATGCATATGCAATAGGACGATCTTGTCCTACAGGACCCTGAGATAAGATTGCAGATATCGCATGATTTGAGGCGTCACATGTTAAAAGAAAGGGTTGCGTAAAGTCAGGATACGCAAGAATAGGGGCAGAAATGAGTCTGGATTTCAAGGACTCAAAAGCGAGTTGCTGCTCGTTCTGCCATTTAAACTGGATGTCCTTTTTTAATAGAGAAGTTAACGGTTTGGCCAGTTTGGCAAAGTTAGGTATAAACCTTCTATAATAGGATACTAGGCCAAGAAACGACTTAATGTCTTTCGGAGATTGGGGGACTGGATATTCCGTAACGGCACGAACCTTATCGGGGTTCGGTTTGACGCCGTCTTCGCTGATAATATGGCCCAGATAAGCGACTTCTTTCCGTAAAAATTCACACTTATCAGGCTGCAGTTTTAAATTAAACTTACGGATTCTATCGAAGACAGCTTTTAGGTTATCGATATGTGATTTCAGATCATAAGAGTATATAACGATATCGTCAAGATAAACAAAGCATCTTGTGCCTTGTAGTCCAGTAAGGCAATTGTTCATTAACTTTTGGAATGTTGAGGGTGCATTTTTCAACCCGAATGGTATCCTAGTGAATTGGAAATGACCCTGAGGGACAGAAAATGCTGTTTTAGGAGCGTCGTGAGGAGAGATAAGGATTTGATGGAAACCGGATGTTAAGTCTAAAGTACTGAAGTACTTACTGCTTCCTAGTTGGTCAAGGATCTCAGAAATTTGCGGGATTGGATATGTTTCACCGATAGTGACGTCATTTAATTTTCTGTAATCGATAACTATTCTCCATTTACGTTGTCCTTGGGAGTCTGTCTTTTTAGGGACTATCCAAATTGGCGAGCTCCATGGCGAGGATGATGGCTCAATAATGTTTTGGTTTAGCATCTTACTAATTTGGGTTTCGACCTCCTTTTTATGGCATTCTGGAAATCGATAGGACTTAGTATGAATAGGAATGTCACTACTTGTCCTGATTTGGTGATCAATAGTTGTAGTGTGTGTTAACTGATCGTTAGGCAAGTGGAATATATCGGAATATTGGGAGCAAACTTCTGTAAGAGCTTCGGATTCCTCCGGTTTTACGTGATCAGTTCTTAGTGAATTTAACACTTCGGTAGTTCGATTGGATGTCTCTTGGATATTTGTATTGACTTGATAAGCAATGTCTAAAGGTTTAATAGTAAGTTTTAGATTAGGGTCGATTTTAATGTGTGATAATGAGGTATTGGCTATCGTCAAATTGACTCGATTGTTATCCTTTATTTTTACGATACAATTGGATATAAGGACACATTTAGACAAATGCTGATCTATGATAATTCCTTCCTTTAAATCAGTGTCTTGTACTGAACATTCGATAACTGTTTCAGTACGTGGCGGGATAACATAAAACGGATCGAAGAAATGTAATTTAATTTCAGATTTCCCTAGTTTAAGAATATCGGTGGTGTAATCAATTTTACACCCGCAGTAAGGAAGTCTGATCCAATGATTCCATCATAGGGTAGGCTTATATCCTTGATAACATGGAATTTAAATGGGATGATATTTTTATCGTCTATGTTTAATTTTAATTGAAAATGACCCTCAGTTGGAGTTGGATCGTCCTCTGGGTCTATGCCTTTAAGTTTGATTGGTTCCTTGACCAATTTTTGAGGGTTCATGATACTGGATTGTTTCAATAAACTTATGACGGAACCAGAGTCTACTAATAAGGATAAAGGGATATCAGAGACCTGTGAGTGTACCAATATATGTGGTAAAAGTCTTTTGGATATATCAAGGTTGATTTCATACACTTCAGTGTTGGTCTTGGGGGACACTGGCAAGACCGCCGGATATTTGGTTCCGGGACTGTCTCTTTGGGGCTGGTTACCCTGTTGCATAGTCCTGGATAAATTGACGGTAGGGTCGTCAGTTTGGGGCTGGTTACCCTGTCGGTTGACCTTACGTGAAATTGGGTTAGGACTGTCAGTTTGGGGCTGATTACCCTGTTGCATAGTCCTGGATGAATTGACGGTAGGGTCGTCAGTTTGGGGCTGGTTACCCTGTCGGTTGACCTTACGTGAAATTGGACTAGGACTGTCAGTTTGGGGCTGGTTACCCTGTTGCATAGTCCTGGATAAATTGACGGTAGGGTCGTCAGTTTGGGGCTGGTTACCCTGTCGGTTGACCTTACGTGTATTTTGTTGATGGGTGCCGACAGTTACGCTTTGTCTCGTGTGGCACCCTCGCGAGACTCTAGGTCGTTTAAATCATTGGAGTCATAGGATGGAAGATGATTATCAGAGTTATCAAAATCAGGTGTTTCATTGATATGATTAACTTTGTTATTGTTATTTCTTTGGAAATAATTACTCGGTTTTGATTGATATTTATTATTGTAAAACTCGCGTTTTTTGCAGTTTTGGATATCGTGACCAGTTGTTTTACAATAACGACAGAACAAGATATCAGTTTTATTTGGATTCACATTTGGTGTAGTGTATTGTACACTAGTGTTTGATTTTGAAGGCCCTGGTCTAGATTTATTATTATTAGCAAACCTCTGTTCGGCCTGTGGGCGTTTATACAGGCTCTGTTGAATGCGTTCTTCTGAAATAGCTAGATTAATAGCTTCGTTTAAAGTTTTAGGAGATCTACATCTCACAATGTTCGATATGCGGGGATGTAGCCCCATAAGGAAATGATGGAGGGCTAAGTCTTCCATAGCCGCAGTGCGGCCAGGCAACTCCTTTGCTTTAGTATTGGATAAGGATATTTCAGTTAATAATTGTGAGAGGTAGGTCTCTACGCGAAGCGAAAATTGATTAACATTTTCTTGCGGATTTTGCCTGCTTTCCTGAAGATCAGTAAGCAGGTGAGCATAATGTTTGCGTTCACAAAATTGTGTTTTTAGGAATTCTCTAAGTTGTTCCCAAGATGTGAATTCTTTTATTGAACAGGCAACTTCCGCTTTTCCATGCAACTGGCTGAGGATATATTTAAAAAGGATTGGTCTTTGGGAATCTGAAGCGAGATCATATGCGTTATTACAATTGATAATAAATGAGTTGACGGATTCTCGACTGCCATCGTATGATTTTATGAATTTGAACAAGGTATTTATCTAATTCTGCCATTGTACTAAGTGCGACAGAAGCCCTGGTAATTCTAGGAGAGGTGATAGGGGACTTCTTTGTATCACCGCGTTGAGATTCTTCTAAACTTGGAATATCAATAGTTAATTTATTATCTTCTGCTTTAAGGATTTTGGGCATAATTCAAATACTAAAACATAGATAGAAGAAAACGGGTCGCAAGTAAATACAAATGTTACAATGAATAACAATGTTTTTAACTAACTTATTAGATAGGTACAATCGACTTGGTATAGGATATTAAATAATTACTCAGCCTTAGATTAATCAGTAATGACCAAAGACTCACAGTACGAGTAATGCGTAGGCGACGGATGTTATGGCGTGCAGGAACATTCCGATGCGATAAGGTACTTCTTTTAGCCGGGGTTATGACCGTTGGATATTGTGCGGTGAATCGTTCGGCGTTGACCTTGATCTTTGATGTAGATTCGGGAACCACGCAACACTGCACGACGCGACGAGGAACGACGAGACTCGATGCGGCACGACACTCAGGATATTACGGTAGATTTTGATTGAATATTTTCTTCACAAAACTTAACAGGATTCAGTTTATATGGGGTCATGAACGTTGGATATTGAATAGTCGATATTTGGCGTTGACCTTGATCTTGGATGTAGATTTGGGAGCCACACAACACGGCACGGCGCGACAAGGAACGACGAGACGCAATGCGGCACGACACTCAGGATATTACGTATTTGTTTGAATGTTTTTTTTTTTCTTTTCACAAACTTAACAGGATACTGTTTATATACACACTCTGATAACGTAAGGATAGTCCGAGGGTTTCAAAGATTGTCCAGGATACACTTTTACACGTTGAGGATATTTGGTAAGTTTTATTAGTGCACTTACACGACACACGCTAGTTTTTTTTTCAGGATATTTATTTACACTAGATGTTGTTTGAGTTAGGTTTTTAAGGACACTGGGGATTTTCGTATCCCACCGCTGCCACCAATTTGTTATGGGTCTTCCAGTAAATAGGTTTTTAAAAAAAAGAAAGGATATTTAACTGGAATAAGGACACTTTATTTAGATCGACTTTTAAAAGAAAGACCCATTGGCAGACCCGTCCGCTTTAAGAGTTAAGACCCAACTAACTGTTCCCATGCCACCATGTAGGTGATACTCTTATCTGTCAGCGCCTGCTAGGCGCTGATTCATCTTTAGCCCTTACAGAGCCGGGGTATAACAGTACGGTTGACGTGTGTCGGGCATGCCATCGTCCGGGTGAGTCCATCAGACATATTATCTCCGGTTGTTCGCGTCTAGCTAACGGCGAGTACTTGCACAGACATAACCAAGTGGCCAGGATTATTCACCAGCAACTTGCTTTGAAATATAAACTTGTAGACTCTGAGGTACAGTATTACAAGTATGTGCCCGACCCACTTCTCGAAAATGACCATGTCACGTTGTACTGGGATCGGTCTATCATTACTGACAGGACTATTATAGCAAATAAGCCTGATATAGTAGTGATAGATCGATTAGCGCGCCGCGCAATGATAGTCGATGTTACCATTCCACATGACAAGAACCTCGTGAAAGCTGAGAATTGAATGCCTCGTGAAATGTGGAATGTGAGCTCAGCTATCATTGTGCCGATTGTCGTAACGGCTAATGGCCTGATGGCCGAAAGCCTCGATCAACATCTCTCGAGGCTCTCGTTAGGCGGTTGGATCAAGCGCCTGATTCAGAAAGCAGTACTCCTCGATACGGCCCGCATTGTGAGGAGGTTCCTGTCTCTGCAGCCCTGACCACCGGTAGCTTGGACCCTGCTCCCGACACCGGCGGAACTCTATTTTTTATATTTTTAAATGTTTTTTTTTTTTACACTTTTTATATTAAGAAATATATGATTTAACATGAATAAACAATAATAATAACCCCACCGCCGTATCTCTACGTTGACGTCGTGGTGGGGCTTGCGCGCTCCGAACTCTGGGTCTGTGCCGTTAAAGTTTGCTTTTTCGAAACAGGTCTAGGGTGAGGAGCCAGACCAAGAGAGATACAAAAACCTGCAGGGCAGCATGTGGCGAGCTGTTGGGCAGTAGCGACCCCACGGACCCTTTCTCCCGGGAGAAGTCTTGTTCCTCACCTCTGGCTTGCCTTTATTGGCCGGCTGGAGTGAACACTGACGAGGAACGGAGCTCCCACCTCATTCTTGCCTTAATTGGCTGGCTTGAGTGGAGATTCGCAAGAGCAAACGTGCTCGGAGGAAGGAAGTATTCCAATAAGATGCTGGTAGGGATCTTGACCGTACTTCCGGGATTGTCCTGATAGCCGTGGAATACCTATCCACTCCTCATAAGCACCTCAGGACATGTTGCCCCCTTGTCGCTTCGACACTTTGTGCTAGCGACCGTTTTCGGGGGGCCATTATTGAGTGTGCAAGTCACCCCCTGCCATTTTGCCCGTGTATTTTATATAAAATATTGGTCAGGCAGGGGCCATAGTCTTTCCATAGCTCTAGATAACCAGTTCACTTAGCCACCCAAACCCATAATCCAATATCTTTGTTTCCATATCCTACAATAGTCTTGCACCAACCGGGGGTTGTCCTTGGGTGCACTTGCATAGCACGAACAGGGATAATCGTCGGTTGGTGCCTCATTTCATTCAAAACGTATAACGGGCCTCTGCGAGTTGGTTTCGGCCCCTCGTACGCCTTCCAAAGGTCCGGGACCCCAGGGTCCCGAGATGTGTCAAAGACAAAAAAAAAAAAAAAAATAATAATCATTTATTCGCAGACGTTAAAGTCCATAGATATAGTGAAATATTGACATCAAAACATAAGCATTCATTAATTACAAAGGCATCATAACAAAAATAACATAATCGGAAACATCACAACATAATAATGTCATAATAAAAATTACACAATACACACACATAATCACAAATAGGCATAATAATAATAATAACATAATAGAAATATAATAAAATGCACGTACAGTTATCTAGTCGAGCCGATTTGTGTGTGCAGTCTCACCCATCGACCAAGCATCGGGCAGTCCCACCGGTCACTCAATGCTCTCAACATGCCGTGGGTGCTGATATCTGTTCTGTGCCGGAGAGAAGCGCATCGTTTTCGAATAATGGCATAAAAATCATCCACTCTCGCATCGGCAAACATACCCGAAGCGCTACAATACCGCGGCAGCCCCACAAGCATCCTGAAAGCATTGTTATACTGAACACGCAGAGCGCTGTATGCCTTCTGCGTATACTTGACCCAAAGGCTGCTGGTGTAAAAAGTCTGACAGTAGGCTCGAAAAAGCGTCATGTTAACGTCGCAAGAACACCGTGCAAACCTACGGGCCAGCATATTACTTCGAACAGACAGCGCCCTACGCTCCCTCTCTCTATATCTAAATCGTCGCACAGGTCCTCAGTGACCCAGTGGCCCAGATATTTAAATTTTGAGACTTGCTTCAAGGGTGTACCTGCTAATGAGATGCAACGAACATTTAAGTATCTTTTGGCACCACCATTGAAAACAAGTAACTCATTCTTAGTGACATTATACCTAAGCCCCTGAGTCACCGCATAGTTCTCACAGACCTTCAGCAAACGTCTTAATGCACTGATTGATGGGCTCAGCAAGACCATATCGTCTGCATAGCTGATGTTGTTCATAGCAACTCCGTCAATATGACAGCCGACCATTGATTTAAATATGTCAATGCAGCCGACACCAGTATTGCTGAGCTCAACAATCAGTTGGTTTATATATAAATTGAAAAGGCGAGGGGAGGTGATTCCCCCCTGCCTCACCCCACATTTCAATTTATATTCTTCAGACATAGCCCCTGCCCACCTAACATTGTTTATTTGGTTCTCATACCAAATACCTATAAGACCTACATTTTATTACTCTATTCATTTTTCTTTTTCTATTATTTTCTGTTTAGATTACCATGGATTTTAATGAAAATAAATACGAAAGATTTCGATATACCCAAAAAACTTTGGAAAGAGCTCTTAGGTCCATTGCTAATGGAGAACTCACTATTAATAAAACAAGTAATAACTACCAACAATAGAAAAAGTAAGTTTACAGGGAATAGACCAGGTAACAAGTGGCTCAAGTTATTTTTAAACGGGCATCCCGAGATTACTAATTTCTAAAGGTTTAAGGAACTAGATCAGTTTTTGACCGAAAAACATGCTTTAGATATTTAAAACAATGCAAGTCGGACCGAAATCAATCTAAGTCTGATTCTTCGTTCGTTCTGACAGTACCTTAATTGCGTAATTTTTTTCGTAAACAATTATGCCTAATTTGTTTCATTTTGACAGTTCAACAACATTCATTGCGTTATATAAGTTGTTGAGCATTTTTTTTCCCCTACTTATGAAGCAATGGATTAGCAATCTGTTTCAAACCGAAACAGATTGTGATTTTATTGTACCTACGCTATTAGGGTATTTCGCGATTTCTTTCTGTGATGTTGGTCTATTAGGAAAACACTATTAGTATTTTTAGTCTTAAAAAAAAACTGAAAGAGCTGAGCGCGGACAAAGAGTCAGTCTGCGCTTGGTGTGGCAGCATGCCGTGTTCGAGTTCACGACAAGTCAATGGTCATCCTGAGGATGTCTCGTTGAGAGGTGAAACACGTGTCGATTTCTTTCAGGGTCTTTTTAAGACTCTTTAGGAATAGCTAAGCGGAACAGGTTACTAAATATATCCACTTCGAATGAAAATACATTCGAAGTGGATATATTTAGTAACATCATGGATTTCCGTAAGGTCACGCCTGAATCAATTAATTACCTTTGTTATGTATTCATCTCGGAACAACCTACCCTCTCACTAGGAGATTACAGCTATCATCGTTTAACATTTTTGTCTTTGTATGTACATAATATTTGTTTTTTGTTCCCAATAAACGATTTTATTATTTATCCCCCTTTAGGGGGAACCGTCAAGGTGGCCCGTATAATTCTAACGGGACGTTTTTTACCAACTGGCCTCATTTATGGCCTCAGAACACAGTCTCATGTATGTACCCTAACAAGATGGTTTTAGATTACAGAAGGGCTGTAAGTTGGCATGAATAAATAAAACAAAATATAATATAACAATATGCTGATTTATCAAAAGTTAAAAAGGTTTTCTTCTATTGCTTGCTCTGACTCCCACGCTTCTGCAGATTCTGGATCATGTTTGATTCGCTTCACTTTCTTTGGTACAGAACCCTCATCATCTATAATTTTGCGTTTCTTTATTTTCTTTTCTCTTATTTCTACAGAGAGTTCTGGCTCTGTCTTCATCGTGACGTCACTTTGTACTTGTAGATCAACTTGTTCTGATGTGTGTTTTTCCTTCTTGTTTTTCTTTTTCTTTTTCTTTACAGTCCTTATCATAGTATCTTCAGTGTCCTGCACATTCAGTCGTTCTGCTATTGCAGCAGGTATTTTTAAGGCCTTCTTATAATTTGAGCCAAAAAGAGGATGGCGACATTTTGTCTCGGGTAGTGGTATAAAATTAGTCTGATTGTTCACCATAATATTGTCATCACGGAAATGTGCTTTAGGGATTCTCTTACGTAAATTGATGACGCCACTTAGTGATACATTTCTGATTTTATATTTGTTTTGCTCCATTATAAGCACTGATATTGTATCGGATTGTTCTTCTGCAGTATTACCTTCATAAGTTTGCCCACCAACTTTGATCTTGCATTTTCCATGGATATTTAAGTTTTTATTATCAAAATCTTTAATGTTGATCTCTTTTGGACACTTCAAAATCCATATTTCGTCATCTCTGGTAAGATTTGTATTGTTGTTAAATGTTTGGGGAAGCAGCTTCAAGTTAGAGTTCGTTTTAAGGAAATGTTTTAATTTCAATGTTTTTTTATTATTTTCAGAATGACTTTCATGTTCTACATGACTCTCTTCTGTGTTTGTATCATCGTCATCATCCTCAAAACGAATTCTATCTGATATTCGCTGCTTTCGATGCTCTGTTGCTTCTAACTTTTTATTGAAATCTTGCTCTGACATACTGTGAGCTAGCTTAGTAATCATGATTAAATTGTCATTGCAATTTACTTTTGTGTTTTCTTCTTCAATACTCTTGTTGATGAATGAAATAGTATGAGGAGAATGACTATCATCACATTTTATTGCAGATATTTCATCACAACCACTTTCTTCTTGTAATGTAGTATTTTCTGTTACAAAGCTGTTTGTATGATTGCTTTTGCTATTTTTGTTCACAACTGTTTCTTCAATGTCCATTTTTTCTTCAATGCCTAGATACAGATTGTCACTATCAAAATGTTTTTTTGACTTCTTCTTTTTCTTAGGTTTACTCATTTCTGAATCGTTTTCAGATTCTTCTTTGAGAGTAACATTATCATCATTTATTTCACTGCTTGAATTGTTTTCATGATTTTTCAATGCAGTTTTTGATGAATCTATACTTGAAGTGCGTTTGCGTTTGTTCTTTTTATGTTTTGTAGAAGATGAAGATGATTCTTCTTGTTTTACTTTCAAGTTAAGGTAAGTCTCATCATAGCACATAGAGTCTTGTGAATCATTTTGGTCTCCGTTAGTTACCAAGCTTTTAATTTTCTTTTTCTTCTTGCGTGTATCATTTTCACTGTCTGGTTCAATTTTAATTTTTTTTTTCTTTAAACTACTCTTACTTTTAATTTCATCATATGCTTTTTCTTCCTTAATAACTACTTTTAATTTTGAACTAACTGACTCATCATAGTGTTTTTTTCTAGATTTCTTGTCTTTTGTTTTCTTTTCATCATTAGCAGTAAAATTTTCATCAGAATTATCATCTGGAGCCCTGAAAAATTAAACATGAAATATAGTTCTGCATTTATATTATTCTTACAGGTGCAAAAAAACCGGCCAAGTGTGAGTTGGAATCGCGCACTAAAGGTTCCGCACCACTAAAATGCAATCAATCTGCCTAGCCTTTTCCCAAATATGTTACGTTCGACTTCCAGTCTAACAGGATGCAGCTGAATACCAGTATTTTACATGGAGCGACTGCCTATCTAACCTCCACAACCTGGGTTGTGGAGTAGTTACTGGTAATTTGGTAATACGATACCCCTTGGTAAGACTGGTTGTCAAGTTTTTGGGGCTTCTGACAACCGTAACGATTGTCAAAGATCCACAGAATCACAGCCGGGACCAACGGCTTAACGTGATTTCCGAAGCACGGAAGAGTCTCGGTATGTAGAAATGGTCAACCATCCACGGACCGACCCCGGCAAGCGTAGCTCACACCACAGCACTAAAACTATCATAGCATATTTTTAAGGTCGGAGTAGGAGGGAGTAACATGCTATTATATGATCAACTGGCTAACTTTTATGGATAAAAAATACAGCATTCTGACAGACAGACAACAGAAACATAGACTGATGGAGGAGGCTTAGTAACCCTTTAAGTAAGGGACCATAATAAGACGTTCAATGGAGGGGTGGTAATTTTAATATTGATCATTGCTCATCTCATCGTGATTAGATGATCCTCATTATAGACTGTCGGTTCATGCTGACCAATGACCCGATAATGTTTTGTAATTTCCACAAGCAAGTTCTAAAATCGATGAATGCAGCTATACAAAAAAAAAAAAAAAACGTTAAAAAGTATTGATCTGGTGAACAATATTTATTTTATATTTTTAAGAGTACCCACAAAATAATATCAAACGTACATCGTAAAGCAGCATCCTTAAGGCAGTTGTGTAACAAAGTTGTGGCAACCACTATCGCTCTCGAAATTCACCAGGCGTTATCAAATTGCAATATATTGCTATAACCTTTTTGAACAAAATACAAAGCGAGATATTTTAGACTTGCTATTAGCGTGTTTCAAGATTTTTGAAGACTGATAAAAACATGAAACCACTACAGAATGTTAACACCCGAAGCCGTCGCCGGAAAAGTTTGGATTTCCATGACAGTGAGGTACATTTCATACCAGAGTTTACCAAACAGCATAAACAGAGATATAATAACGGAAATCAAAGATAACCTTAACAAATTAAACATGGAATTGCAAATAGCAAAGAATGAGATAGAAAGTTTAAACATTGAAAATAGCAAATTGAAGAAACAATAGTCAACATTCCAGCATAAAACAAATCTGTATAAATCGGTAGGCGTTTTTGAATTAAATAAAAATAGTAGCAGATCGATTGCGTCGCCACTCAAATTCTATTCTCCACCGTTTCAAAAACGACATAGGTCATACGTCGAGGTCTACGAGAATCGGCTTAACAAGTAAATCTAAGGATCATTTTAGTACTCAGTAAGTCCTCAAACGTTCCTGCTTTACCCGCCTCCAGGCCCGCCGCTGGGCGCTTCACCACCCGCTTGCAAAACTGACAATGTCATGTCGCCCCCTCTTTACCCTACTAGGCTTTTAGAGAGGAGTTTGATGTTGGTTAAGTTGTTATGGAAGTGTATAAAAAAAAACCAGCCATGTGCGTGTAGGACCAAGCACAATGAAGGGTTCTATTCATAACAGGGGAATGCCCTCTTAGAGATTACCTAAGGGCCAATTTTTCAATAATTAGATAACTTTTACCTGAAGAATAAATGTGACGTTTGGACATATTGTACAAACAAAAACTGTCAAAATGACAAACTTATTCGTCGGATAAAAGTTACCTGGCGATTGAAAACTGGCCCTAAGCGGTTTGAACGAGCAAACGCTTGCGTTATTTTCTACATAGAACAATGTGTTCAATAAGGAGATTTCTATGTTTGCCGCCCCCTTGAAAGTGTCGCCCTTGCGCGGTGCACGCCCTGCACGCCCGCACGCAGCGGGCCTGCCCACCTCTACTGACGGCAATGTCTATATACGTTAACTGTATCATAATGTGCGGGGACTCAAAACAAAATTACCTATATGGAGATCAAGCTTGTTACTCTCCGAGCATGACTTAATTGCCGTAACGGAGACAAATCTGGACAATTCAGTTGAGGATTCAGAAATATCAAGCGGAGATTGGAGCATCCTACGCAGAGACTGAGTGACTCTAGGTGGCGGCGTGTTGCTTACTTCGCGCCCCGGCGTTATCACGAAGAGGCGGCAAGATTTAGAGACTGACCGTGGCGAAGACCTATGGGCTACGATCACAATTTTCGGCCTAAGCATATCTGTGTGTGTTGTCTATGTAAAGTCCACTGTAACTGATGACGATTACATGACGTGGTTCTGAAAGGTTGAGGGCATCATCTCCAATTTGAATGGAACGATAATAGTTTTAGGTGACCTTAACTTAAAAAGTGCATCTGTCAATATCAATAAATTATTACTGTTATTTCTCAAGCTTTTGTAGAATTGACTGAGATGAATGAAGTGGTGAATATACGTGGGAGTAAGTTAGACGTAGCGTTGGCTCGGGAGGATACCAAAGTAAACTACGAGCATGTTATAGGTACAGAGCTGGTTCCAATCAACTTGTATTATCCTCCTTTAGATATTGCGATTACCTACCATCACAACGCATAAGGATAGGAAAAAAATGGACCCCAGCAACATTGATCGTAGTAGGGATTGGAACTTTGTCAAAGGGAACTACGCACTTTTAATTTACTAGAGATATAGTAAACGATACTCAGCGTAAAAGTAAACTGCATTATAAATGGAAACTTTCGCGATGTCGTCTTACATATGCGGAGTTTAGTGCTCTGCGATCGGATCTAAAAGCAAGAACCCAGGATTGAACTGTAATACCTTAGAAGATAACTTGAGCAGAAATCTTATTACAGTATACAGTGTAAAATGTTCTGGGAGCATGTTTCTAGCCTGCGATCAAAGGGCAGTTTCGAGCCAAACGTATCACCATACTCAATGTAAAATACAATTGTAAAAAAGGGGCTAAGCAGAATTCCTTGAAATTATTTCATCAAAATATTCAAGGTTTTTCTTCCAAACAATTAGAAATTGAATTGTTTTTAGAAAAAACAATGTTTGATATTATTTGTATAACTGAACACTGGTTAAAAGATTATGAAATGTTAATTAATTTTGAGAATTATAGTGTGGGTAGTTGTTTTAACCGAAAATCCATGCTACGTGGAGGTTCATTAATCATAATTAAAAAATTTATAAAATCTAAGAATCGTAATGACATAGTTGAACTATCGGTGGATCATAGCATTGAACTATCCTGTGTTGAGCTAGATAAGCATTTTATAGTGTACGTATACAGACCTCCAAATTATCAAAACTACTCTATATTTGAATCAGTAATGGAAGATGTTTTGGCAAAACTTACAACTGGTAATAAATCAGTAATTATTTGTGGTGACTTTAATATTAATATTTCGGAAAATAATTCAAATAACAGTAGATTATTAAGCCTCTTCAAATCATTCAATTTGTCAAATGTGTTTTTAGAACCAACGCGAATAACTTCGACTACTGCTACATGTATTGATAATGTCTTTTGTTAATTATCTCCCTTCTGATCACAGCGGTCAAACCGTTATTTTTGAGTTAAACACACCAATACTAAAAGTGCAGATACAAACTAGACAAATAACAACAGGTAATTTAAATAAGTTTAATAGCACTTTAATCAGCAAGTTAAGTGATCAGGGTCTAAATATGTCCAATGGCAATATTTTGTATGAACAATTCTTTTCATTAGTGCAATCAGAGTTTAATAAGTCTTTTAAGAAAAAAACTAAAACTATTTGCCCTAAGTTTTTATTCAGTGACTGGGCAACTAAAGGTATCAGGAAAAGTAGGGAAACATTTTTTGAACTGTATGGCCTTAAGCCGTATATTAAGACGGAAACTTTTAGTAAGTATGTTGCTACTTACTCTAAAACGTTTAAAAATATCGGCAAAGCAGCTAAAGCTTCTTTCATTAGCAACAAGATTAAATCAGCAGATAATAAAATAAAGACAGTTTGGAAAATTATTAACAATGAAACAAACAAGAACAAAAGACATAATACAGATTACACACTAGACACTTCCCGCGGTCTCATTAACGATAACATCGATGTTGCTCAGGAATTTGCAACTTTCTTTACAAATATTCCAATTAAAACTACTGAAACTTTAAATTCCTCCCCTTCACTTGCTATTGATTTATTAAAAGCAAATGTTTCAGCCTGTCCTGTGGAAATTACATTTAAACATATAAACCCTGTGGTCGTCGTAAAGGCTTT
Source organism: Omphaloscelis lunosa (assembly GCA_916610215.1). NCBI lineage: Eukaryota > Metazoa > Arthropoda > Insecta > Lepidoptera > Noctuidae > Omphaloscelis > Omphaloscelis lunosa. The sequence goes on from OU744252.1 coordinate 231,312, forward strand.
TAAGCAACTAAAGATTAAAATGACCGAAGATCTGTGGGGCATGTCTACTAAAGTTTGTCAATCAATTATTGAGACAATGGCACCCTATTTAGCTTTAATATTTAATTTATGTGTAGATCAAGGGATATTCCCGGATTTAATGAAATACAGTAAAGTTATTCCACTTTTCAAATCCGGGGACAGCAAAAACACAAATAATTATAGACCCGTATCGGTTTTTCCGGTTTTCAGCAAGGTCTTTGAAAAAGTAATGTTAAATCAAATGCTCAATCATTTTAATCGTAATAACATCCTACACGATCAACAGTATGGTTTCACCAAAAGACGTTGCACAACCGACGCCGGGGTCACTTTATTAAAACACATATTTAATGCATGGGAAGAGACACGAGATGCAATAGGCATCTTTTGCGACCTATCCAAGGCATTTGATTGCGTAGATCATGAAACGCTGCTCTTGAAACTTGAACATTACGGACTAGATAAACTTGCGCTGAGCTTAGTAAAATCATATTTGAATGATAGACTGCAGCAAGTTCAAATAAACGGTGTAAATTCATTGGGTTTAAAAGTCAAAATGGGTGTTCCACAGGGCTCGATATTGGGTCCATTCCTATTTTTAGTATACATAAATGATTTACCTAATTTACTGAAAACCCGACCACAAATGGTGTTTATTGCTGATGACACATCACTGATTTTTAAAGTAAACAGACATGCACAGGTGCTTGACGACGTAAATAACGCTATGCTTAAGGTCCATAATTGGTTTACTGTAAATAATTTGGTATTAAATGAAAAGAAAACTAAATGCATAAGATTCGCGTTACCGAATGTTAGAAGTAGTGAATGTCACGTTGTATTGAATAAGGAGACACTAGAATTCGTCGAAAAGACTGTTTTCCTGGGGATAACGCTTGACTCTAAACTACAGTGGGGTCCTCACTTAACATCACTTGCAGGGCGGCTAAGTTCAGCCGCTTACGCTGTTTGGAAAATCCGCCAACTAACAGACGTAGATTCCGCGAGACTGGTCTCTGGTCTGGTTAGTTACTTTCATAGCATCATGTCTTACGGTATTTTGCTGTGGGGACGGGCTGCAGATATTGATTCTATCTTTATTCTGCAAAGAGGGCCGTCAGAGCCATCTACAACCTCCGCAGACGCGAGTCTCTAAGGGAACTGTTTAAGAAAATTAACATCATGACGGTACCTTGTCAGTATATATATTAGAACATTATGTATGTTCGAAAAAATCTCCATCTTTTTAGTAAGATAAGTGACAGGCATAATTTTAACACTAGAAATAGGAACAAATTAGATCAACCACGTTTTAGATTGTCTAAAGTACACACTTCTTTTATGGGGTACTGTGTAAAATGTTATAATAAAATACCACTCGATATTCTTCAACTAAATGAGAAGAAATTTAAAACATGCATTAAACGCACACTATGTAGACAAGCATAATATAAGTTAGATGATTATATCGTAGATAAAAATGCTTGGCTTAATGCTGGTCCTGCTCCACAGCCGCTTGGGCTCACTAGTTAAAATTTTAATATTTGGAAGAGTTACTTCCCCTTTTAAAAAAAAAATATTTTGACATTAGGAACTTAATGTTTATTTTTGTTTTACCAACTTAATTGTTGAATGCTCCAATTAAGTAATGATTTTCTTTCTTTATGGTGGTTAAATTCTTTTATTTTTTTAGATACATTGCAAACTATAGTTTTGTATAATTTAGAAGCATTTTTATTTTTGTAAATGTGAGACCATGGAGCCATTTATTAACTTATTAAGATGTATGTTGACTTGAAATAGCATGGCAGTTGAGAATATGTCATGCTCACTTAAATGTCTCGCTGATGGTGGCGAGTGTGTTGGATCATTCCGTTCCATACAAAATGGTTGAGCTGGATGGTGCTGATCCACGCGTCATGTTCGTGAACGGGCGCCGTCAGTTGAAACTGGTCATCTCTTATCTGCCAGGGCTTATTTTTAATCTTATATTTTCAATTGCTTTTGATTATTTTTTGTACATTGTTCTCACATATAGAAGCAACAAGAATGATGTACCCAGGATTTTGTAATATCTATATTTAAAAGAGTGTCCTTGGAGTTTCTTGCCCGTTCTTCTCCATAGAGATCTACGTTTTGGAATGGGCAATTAGCTTCAACTTTCTGACTAACTGACCGACTCTTTTACAATTCAAAAGTGCCTGTAAATGGTTTAATTTAAATAAATGCTTTGAGTTTGAGTTTCAATGGTGATAGCAAATGTTAAGTTTTCTAAATGCCTTCTTTTTGCCGACGACCTAAAGCTTGTCGCACACATCAGAACAAACGAAGATTGCAAACTCCTACAAAGGGATATTGACGCCGTTTTTGAGTGGAGCATTGTAAATAAGCTATTTTTCAATCCTAGCAAGTGCTACATCATGACTTACGGTAGAGGGCTGCAACCAATCCATTATGACTATTGTCAAGTGGTGGTGAAGTGTCACCAAGGACTTGGGAGTGAGTTTCGACCGCTTTCCTAGTTTTAGAGATCACATTTCTATCTGCGAAGGAATTTTTCAGGCGCCTAGGATTTGTTTTGCGAAATGCTCGTGACTTTCGCAACCCAAATTCTGGTTCGAAGTAAACTCGAGTTCGGTGCCTGTGTTTGGCACCCCTATACCGCGACCCAAATATTGATGCTTGAAAAGGTACAGAAAACCTTAAGATGCCTTTTCCAGAAGCTATATCATTTCTTTCCCTATATGTACCCTACCAACTATCTTTTAGGGATGTTGGGGGGTGAGAAGAGGACTTGATCAGCTCACGGTAGCCTGTAAAACCTTACGAGGACATATAGACTGCCCAGATCTCCATGGCCTTTTCTGCCGACTATTTGTGCTCAACAAATACATCGGACACCGTCAGTGCCGCCAGCTCAATTTGTTTGCGCAACCATCATCCAAAACTGTTGCTTAAGCTGAATTCCTAGTGTGTCATACTTATTGACTGCCAACATTGAATGAGATGTGTTTGCGGATGAATGGAATAAAATTAAATCTTCGCATGTGTGTATCTAAGTTTCATTGATGATAAGTACGAGTAAATCATTTTCATTCAAACCAATCTTTTATATCTTTTAAGACTTATCTATGCGACGTTGTCGTATTTCACGTAAGGGTATTTTACATAAATAATCGTGACTTAGTCGAATTAAAAAGGAAAACGAAAAAAAAAAACATAAATAAGCCAGTTGATTCTTTGACATGGTCGCATTATTACCCTAAAGTTATGGGATAGGTGCCAAAAGGAACACGTTGTATAAAACTGAAGAAAGATGCATGACCAGTTAAAGACCAAAACAAATAAGATGGGTTACTCCATTAAATACAGTCTAATGCTTTATGCAGATTAGTACTCACATTGAGTTGCTATTGAAGCTATCACTTGAAGTATCAGTCCAAGCAAAACTATTTTCAGAAGAAGATTCCATTAAATGTGAATGCACTTCTTCTGTAAGTACATTTTAATTGTTTTACCTCACTCTTAGTTTGTTTTCATGTTTTGTTAAAACATAACCTGAAATAGTAACCTCAACGTTAACCTCAATCAATGTTCTATGAATAAACAACAAAACTTTTTTGGTTTTCATTTCTAATCTGCCAACTACTAACTAGTCTTTTGGGATTTTTGCCTTTCACTTGCCTGCGACGACGGCGCGACGACGCGACGGATAAACGGATATTCATCTTTTTTTTTAAGCCGTGTCCCCACTAGGGCAGCGCGGCTCAGTGAAGCCAAGCCGCGCGGCCCTAGTGGAGACCCGGATTAATATTCAAGACCAGAATCACCTTGCAAATAAAATATGGAGGCCAATCCCCGAGACAATCTACGAAGCCAATCCAATAATAGCCTCGTGTAAATAGAGACAGTCCACTGCATTGCATTGTCCTCAAGCCATTTTGCCTTTTCATTTTATTGGTTTAGAATGGTGCCATAAAAGCAAAGGGGCATAACTCGACATAATTATTCCGTTTTTGACTGGAGGCACTGATTTATTATTGCGAGGATAATTTTGCTTGCGTGTGGGATTGTCGCATGAGGCCTTGTAGATGTCACCACATAACTAATTCAAGTTAGACGAAAACCTAGCGAAAACCTATTGATACAACAAAATATACAACCTCAAAGGTTGTATGTTTTTTTGCGTTGAATTGGCAAGGTAAAAAAAGCTTGACTAATGAGTACCCCACGAATTGAATGGTCGCCAGCGCAAAGCTCGCATCGAGTTGAGCCTTGCACTGCTCAACAGGTACACAAACGAAGTAGAACAGCTTGTTACCAAACGGGTTGAGCGTTACTGCAGATGTATACTGTGAAGAACTGAACATAATGATGGAGAAGCTCGCACATCTTCAACCAGCTTTGGTAAATCGTTCGGCTGCGCTGCTCCTGCACGACAGCGTACGACCGCATACTGCACAGCAGACGGTCTCCAAGTTACACGAGCTGGGGTTGGAAGTTCTCCGTCATCCACCGCACTCACCAGACCTTGCCCCTACAAACTTCTACTTTTTCCAAAATTTGGATAACTTCTTGGCGGGGAATAGAATCAATAACCGACAGGCAGTTCAAAATGCCTTTGAAGAATTTGTTGCCTCCTGTCCAGCAGACTGTTTAAAAAAGGTATCAATAAGCTACCACTACTTTGGTAAAAATGCATTGATTGCATGACTAATTACTGTTGATGTTGTACTTTGATTAATTAAAATAAAAAATAGAAAAACAAGGGCTTTAACTTACTACATGAAATGAATGTGTGTTTATATTATCATATTAGATCAGTGCTAGAAGTGCTATCTCTGAGGTTTTTCATTCTGGAAGTTCTTGCCCGAGTTGGTTTTAAACTCTGATCAGGTTATTTCTATCGTATGCCTCCAGTAAGTTCTTAAGGTCAAAAAACACAAAATAACGTATAAATTATAAAACGTTCATAATTTATTGACTTTTCAACTAAAGCTGCTTTTTTACCAGTGGTAGACGCTTCCCCTGTCTTTAGCTCATCTTTTAATAGTGCGATGCTCCTTGTCTCATACATACATATCTCATACATGTCTAGTTTGTGATCGACACAAAAGTAAACATAAACACAGCAATGGCGGTTTAAAGACGTACGACTGTGCTACCACCTATTATGAGCTTTCAGTTTTTAACCTCATTCAATTATAGCATCGTGTAAATAGAGACAGCCCACTGCATTGGATTGTCCTCAAGCTATTTTGCTACGTGCTCAGCTGCAACAACTGCGGGAGGAGTATAATTTATTCAGGGACACGGTCGCGATCGCAAAGGACCTCGGCGGCGAGGTCGGAATAACGGGAGGCGTCTGTGTTTGTTATCTGTACTGGTTGATTCTTCTCCTGGAGGAGTGTAATGGGGTCATCTGGGTCGGAAAGGACATACCTTGGACGGCGGATCTGACTGACGACTGAGTTCCCTTGGGAGCATCACCTTTATACCACTTTCTCCCATAAAAGTCTTCAGATTTAAAAAGGGTAGCAGTTCGTCTCGACGAAATATCGCGTTCCAATATTTTTTTGGAGAGCTTTCTCCCAAAGTTTTCTTCTTATAACATCTTTAGCAAATACATGGCCGTATTTTTGCAGTAATTAAAAGAAGTCGCATGTATACAAAAAATGTGTGGCTAGCTGTCAAATTATTGATTACGCTGTATATCAGCGCCATCTGAAGTGAGCAAGTGGCAGTTTTTATCCCCGTTGGCATAATGGATTGTCTCGGGCATTGAGATAGAAAAAACACGGAGGCGCCGCGATATTCTATACATAAATTTGCTTATACAAATATGGGTGAAATACGAACTAGAATGTGAAATATCGTGTTATTTCACTCTTTCTGATGTGGTAATCGTATTTGATAAAAGAGACAACAATATTTCAGTTGTTCCTCATAATGGCAACATTTTGTTGAGACGTAGTAACAGTTGTAGGTAAGTGCCATATCCGCCATAATATGCGACAAGTTCATGGTAGTTCTGCTGTCAAGTGGTTGTTTACTTTTTGTTTTATTAAGATTTGTGAGAAAATTACGAGGAGTTTTCCTTTAAAACTACATATATGCGTTGGAAAACACCAATTCAACATGCTTGTGTGTTGTATTGTGAAGCGTGGTGCAAGAAAGAAGGAAAATCAACCTCAATTGTCTTTGCACAGGTTAGTAGCCGGTTTTCATGCAATAGTACATAAAGTGATAAACTTTCGATGAAAAAATTGCTAGGCGATCATTAAATACGGCTTAAATTTTAATATATGGGTCCGTCCAACAGACCTTTTTATTATTTCATAATTTCATTCGTTTGTTTACAATGATATGTCATGGTGGAATAGTGTTGTACCGTTGCCGTAATAGTTTCTGATACTAGTTCCTTCGCTGCGCTGAAATGATATTGCTAGGTCCGGCCCGTGGTTTACAGCAAACTGTACTCTTTGGTTCATAGCACCGAGAGACCGTTCCACAGAGTTTTATGATGTGTATACATTTTTTTTGGTGAAGTTTTTAAGATGAACAATACTGTAGAACATACATCTTACGTAACTTTTATGATTTCGGGGGCGCACGCTAATAAAGTTCCCAGTCCGCATGATTTTTTCCGACATCTTCAACAATAATCAACAAATTTCAGCCAATTCACACAAAACCTTAATGAATTATACACTAAAACCTTCCGCATGAATCACTCCGTTCATAAGTGAAATTGATTGAAAATCCGTTTTGTAGTTTTTGAGTTTTTCGCGTTCAGAGAGACAGAAAAACAGACAGACGCGGCGCGGGCGGTGGACTTTGTTTTATAATATGTAAGGATGTGTATTATTCCGAATGTTCATTTATGATAAAATTGTTAAAAATTTAATTCACTAATGCCCGTTTTCACCGACAGCTAAGTGACACTTAAATGAATACCTAAATAAAACTGCACTGTTGGATTTTCAACTCTCAGCGCTGAGTCTACCGTTGAAAAACCAACAGTGAACTTTTATTAGCGATTCATTTAAGTGTCACTTAGTGAAGGTGAAAACAGGCATAAGACTTGCATGCTCGCTCGATACTAAATATTTGGCTTTGTTTAAACGTTCACTTGCCAAACATTAGATTTTCGTTACAATTATTTGTGAAAACTTTATTTGCTAAGTAATATATCTATAACTGAAATTATAATTATGCGGAAAATTGTTTGGGAAGTGATAAATTGTCAATACTCGTTTTTTCTGTTACAACGGACTATTAGCTAATAATTTTTTGATACGATTCAACCGTGATATCTTGTAAGATTCGTAATACTATTACGTACTAGTATCGATACTCGAAATATTAACACGATTGACACAACCCTAGCATTGGCAGCCATTTTAAGAGACATTTTGAGTTGTAGGTATGCACCTTTTTTTTGTAGGTATTTCCAGTCCATACTTATTAAATAATGTCTATGACACGGAGGCGCCGCGATATTCTATACATAAATTTGCTTATACAAATATGGGTGAAATACGAACTAGAATGTGAAATATCGTGTTATTTCACTCTTTCCAATGTGGTAATCGTATTTGATAAAAGAGACAACAATATTTCAGTTGTTCCTCATAATGGCAACATTTTGTTGAGACGTAGTGACTGTTCTAAGTGCCATATCCGCCATAATATGCGACAATTTCCATTAAGATTTAAATGTCTATGGTCTCGGGGATTGCCCCGTCTAAATGGCTCATAAGGATGTTTGTGCCAATAGCCCTTGTTTCATGTTTACCAAAGACAGCTATTTCTTTGCATTGTGTTTGACAGACTGAAATTTTGACATTTCTTTCTTGTTAAATTTTGTGTTCAACATGGTGAGTTCGTGGTGTAAATTTGTTAAAATCCGATTAAATCGTGGAAGCCCTAATTATTTTAGCAAATTTAATACTACATAACATGACCGTAGTGTTAAATAATATTCGGTCATTCAATATTTTTCAGATACAGAGTATATTTTGTTGGTATGTCGATGCCGATTTTTGAAAGTGAATTTCTATTGAGGATGTATTTCCAATAATCTATTGACGCTAAGAGTTTAGGCGATATTTAAATGAGATAAGTTATCAGTATAACGTTACGTACCTAGTGAGAAATTCGAATGAGTTAGTGTCTGGCACAGGTTAAGATTATATCGACTTGATGCGAGCTGAAATAATTTATTTGATTTGGTGTTTAGGCACGCGGACCTAAAAAGCATTTGAAGCGCTTAGCCGCTCCCAAAGCATGGATGTTGGACAAGTTGGGCGGCGTGTACGCGCCGAGGCCCTCGACCGGGCCCCACAAGTTGCGCGAGTGCCTGCCGCTCGTGATCTTCCTGCGCAACCGGCTGAAGTACGCTCTCACCGGCAACGAGGTGCTCAAGATCGTGAAGCAGCGCCTCATCAAGGTGGACGGCAAAGTGAGGACTGACCCCACCTACCCCGCCGGCTTCATGGGTGAGTGACACTCTGCTTCTAATAGTTGATCACGACAGTGTTGCTGAAGTGACTGAAGTACTTACCTAATTGATGTTGTAAGGTAGAGCTAGACTTCACATTATATAAATATGTATGCATATTCTGTTATCATGACACAGGTGCTTTAAGATGACGGGTGATTGATTTGGTATTGTTTATCAAACAAATATTAGAGAGCAACCAGTCTCATTTGCTTAAGAATAGTTCCAGGTTGCTGTGATCCATGTAATTTTGTGAGCCATATCAATATTGCTGTGTTGAATTTGTTGCAGATGTTGTTTCTATTGAGAAGACTAATGAGCTTTTCCGTCTTATCTATGACGTGAAAGGTCGTTTCACAGTTCACCGCATTACTCCTGAAGAAGCCAAGGTTAGCTAGTTCTTTATTATATTATAAATGTAAACCTTACCTGACCTTATGTGTCTATTTTATTAGATGTATGAATCATAGAAAAAAAAAAGATGATGCTCGCTTAGTATCATACTCTAGTTTAATCATTTTTCTCTTATTGGTTATAGTCAGAGCTGTGACTTATCTTAGATATTTTGTGGCCAGAATTGACCATTTCATGAAATGGCTAGCTACAATTGGCCATATTGTTTAAATGTCAACATTTAATGGTATGTCAGTTGATGTTTGGCCATGTCATTAATATAGGGTTATCCATGGCATGGGGTCTCAACTCGAACAAATTATAATTAGTCTTAAAAAAAATTAATAGATGGCAGCATAGGCAACAATTATGAAATTAACAATCACTAAAATCTGATACACGTCTGAATTTGGCTGAAGTAAGATTAGTAAAAATCAAAACTTCCTTGTTTAATGCTGATTTATCCATTTAAACTCATAAATCACGTATTTCCAACAAAAATGATAAGTGAAACCTTTTACTTGAATTCGAACCCATAGAATGATAAAGTTAATCATGAGCTCTTTGCAATAGATGGCGTTTCACTCAATTTGTCATCACATACTGTAAAAACGTTTAGAAGGAAAATCAAAAAAACATATTTTTGTAATCTAGTACCTACTTTCTAAAGAAATAAAGGAATTTAAAGAAATCTATTAACATGTTTTTGGCAAATACCTACCTTCTTAATTATATATTTTTCATTTTTTCATTTTACCTTCTTAATTATATTGTTTTAATTATATTTTTTAATTATATTTTTTTTTTATTTTTAAATATTTAGAAAGGTATGCTTTCTAAATATTTCTTTAAAAAACCGGCGAAGTGCGAGTCGGACTCGCGCACGAAGGGTTCCGTATCTATACTAAAGTGACACAAAACTATATTTTACTTTGACAGTACTAAGATGGCACCGAGTTATTAATTTAGTGAAAATGGCAATTTTGCTATTCTGAATTTGACGTTTTCCACCTAAAATTTTGATTGTCTAACTATAAATTTGACTATTTTTAATCGTGATTAAAAAGGTGTAAAATAAAATTAGGTGTCATGAACTAATATTCACACCAACATTGGAGATGTTGGTGTGAATATCGGGTCGGTGGTTGGTGTGAAGTCGGGTTAGGTTAGACGTGGAATCGCGATTGTCAAATTCGATTTTGGTTGTGTGAAAATTATTCTTAAATTTAGAGATTTTTTTGCAGAATAGTTTAAGATTCTCATAGCCAAAAGCAAGGAATTTTTGTGATAGTTTAGTTCGGTGTACAAGAGAATCGGCACCATTAAGCTTTAAAAAGCAATTTTTTATGACAGTCAAGTGTCCCCCCCACCCTGCCAGCTAAATGGTTGGTTTATGTGATAAAAGATCACAGGAGGAGTATTTATAACAAAATTAAAAGGAAAACTATCACAGCTAAGTAGGCTCTATAATTTAACGAGTAATAATCAACCAACTTAAATTTGCGGTTGCAAAATCATGTTCTTCCATACATTCCGTATGGGAGAACATGTTTTTCAACTACAAAGTTAAGTTTGTTCTTGGGATACCAACTTACCAACTACGGAACCCTTCATTATGCGTGGTCCAACACGTACTTTGCCGGTTTTATTTGATATTTTTAAAAACATTAAGCCGTCGTTCGCACGGACGTAATTATTAAATCGCGGCGGGATTTTATTGCGCACTGGATTTTCAACTCTCGGTGTTAAACCGAGCTTTGAGAATCCAACGCGCTGGGACGCTCTCTCGTCCCAGCGCGTTGAAAAAACACACTTGGATTTTCAACTCTCGGTATCTCGGCAGAGCGTTGAAAATCAAGTGCACGAAAAATAATCGCCGCAATTTTATTACATCAGTGCGAACGTGGGCTTACTGTCAAAATGAGTTCGGACGAAGTACGCGTGATTTCAGTTTTAGGGTTTTAGCAATAGTAGATTTGGTAACGAGGAGATGAAAATCTAGATTTAGCATTGAAATACAAAAAAAGAAATCATAAAGAGGCATTCACTGCCGCGTGAAAATTGCTAGTTCACTCACAAAAATGAAACTATTCAGCCAACTCGAGATATTTTTGTTGTATTGTTATTATACTTGTCCTTGAACGTACCGTGCGATGTGTGAATGCCATAAGTATCTAAGTCGACTTCTAGATGGCGTTATAAAACTACAGTCTCTGGCAATTTGTGAGTCGCTAATGCTGCCATCTGTTGAAAAAATGGAGGAAGAAAAATAGCCAGCTCAATAGCCAGACTTAGGGAGGTATCATTTCTTTGTATGGGATTGGGTATCTGTACTAGTATTATATCTGTGTCCATGGTTTCAGGTGTAGTAAAAAAAATCAAACAAAGCTCGCTTGGTTCGCCTGCTTTTGGTCAAAGTTTTAACCTAACATAACCCAGTTGGTCGGGGTGCCACATAAGCAGAGTAAATTAAAAAAAAAATTATACAAATTTTCAGTGCTATGTTGCATTTTACGCCAGCAGCGGCTGGGGAGCGCTACTTACAAGTTGATTGCTTGCCATAATATCATATTTGGAAACCCAATAAAAGTCCTTCGAATTTTTTTGCATGGTCACCTACAAATAATAAATGTCTAGAAATATAACTCAAGCAGAAACGAAGGGCATAAACTCAAACTCAAAGCATTTATTTAAATTAAACCATTTACAGGCACTTTTGAATTTTCAAAGAGTCGGTCAGTTAGTCAGAAAGTTGAAGCTAATTGCCCATTCCAAAACATAGATCTCTATGGAGAAGAATGGGCAAGAAACCCCAAGGACACTCTTTTAAATATAGATATTACAAAATCCTGGGTACATCATTCTTGTTGCTTCTATATTGTATTCTATATTCAACAATGTACAAAAAATAATCAAAAGCAATTGAAAATATAAGATTAAAAATAAGCCCTGGCAGATAAGAGATGACCAGTTTCAACTGACGGCGCCCGTTCACGAACATGACGCGTGGATCAGCACCATCCAGCTCAACCATTTTGTAGGGAACCAAATGATCCAACACACTCGCCACCATCAGAGAGACATTTAAGTGAGCATGACATATTCTCAACTGCCATGCTATTTCAAGTCAACATACATCTTAATAAGTTAATAAACGGCTCCATGGTCTCACATTTACAAAAATAAAAATGCTTCTAAATTATACAAAACTATAGTTTGCAATGTATCTAAAAAAATAAAAGAATTTAACCACCAAAAAGAAAGAAAATCATTACTTAATTGGAGCATTCAACAATTAAGTTGGTAAAACAAAAATAAACATTAAGTTCCTAATGTCAAAATATATTTTTTTTAAAAGGGGAAGCAACTCTTCCAAATATTAAAATTTTAACTAGTGAGCCCAAGCGGCTGTGGAGCAGGACCAGCATTAAGCCAAGCATTTTTATCTACGATATAATCATCTAACTTATATTATGCTTGTCTACATAGTGAGCGTTTAATGCATGTTTTAAATTTCTTCTCATTTAGTTGAAGAATATCGAGTGGTATTTTATTATAACATTTTACACAGTACCCCATAAAAGAAGTGTGTACTTTAGACAATCTAAAACGTGGTTGATCCAATTTGTTCCTATTTCTAGTGTTAAAATTATGCCTGTCACTTATCTTACTATACCGCGCTGGCCGGGGCCGAAATATGACTGTTTTGCAATCGCAACAAAACAGGTATTATGTGTTGAATAAAACAGTGTTGAGGTTGAAGAAAGCTGATGTAAATTCGCCTTATATTGGTTATATATGGTTAAAAACTTACCAAATTGTCCATGGTTCTATACCTGTCTCTTCTAATTGAGAAGGATGCCTGTCACGGAGCTGTCAATGTCATAGTCTTCAGCTCACCAGCAAGAGACTTGCTGCAACACTGTGTTTTATTCAACTCATAATACCTGTTTTGTTGGAATGCAAAACAGTCATATTATGTGCTTTCCTAAAACACAGTGTTGAGGTTGAAGACCTGTTTGGTATCTATCTGCTGGTGATAAACATAAACGCTATGATGAATGAATTATAATACTGTTCTGAAATATAAATCAGTTTTATTAAAAGTCAATGTGACAAAAATTATAACATTCCTTACTAGTTGTAAATTTCTTTAAAAATCAACAAACAAATATTAGAGTTTCAAGAAAAGAATTCTAAATTAAACCTTTAGCAAAGAATAGGTAGGTATTAAAGTGTTTTAAAAAGTTATGATTTCAAGGTGTTATATTTTAATCAATATTAGAAAAATTTTAATGCAATGAGTCAACATTGGCATTATTAACTTTGTTTGCTGGATGACAATAAATTTTTTGAAATATTTTAATACTTCAGTTTCCTCAGTCTAGTATTTCCTGTACAGGTCTATTCTCCAGCCAACTTCTGGAGGCTACAGCTGACCTGATACTGCCTGGTGGGGCATCAATATTGGCATCTTTAAAAATAGTCCATATCCAACCTGCAATCAATTTTCTTGAAGCAGGTTTTAATTTCCCTGATAGAGAAATGAATAAACTTGTGACAGTCCTGTCTGTGCTTCTTCTATTTTCACATATTTCTATAAGGTTATTAATGTGTTTGATGGGGCAGACACGATGGTCTGGGTGTTTCCGCAACAACCAACCTGACTGTCTGTGTGTCTTAGAACCAAACTTTGGCCAAAGACTAATCTCATCTTCTGTAGAAATAAGATTTTTCAGGGCTATTTTCTAATAATGTGAGATCATGGATCCTACGACCCGAGGCTAGCAAGAGTATTAAAGCTGTTCACCTAGCTATTTCAAATAAAGAACCTGAATTGGTTGAAGTCTTTAGCCATTCAAATAATATTGCAGTGTCCCATATTGGCAGTTTTTGTATTGCTGGCTTAGCAAGTGAAATGGCTTTTAAAACTTGATGAATGAAAAAATGTTTAGAGATATCTACTGCTGATGTTGCACAGTAAGTTGAGACAGCTGATTTATGCAGGAGAATAGTTCTATAAGCTAATTTGCCTTCTAAAAATAATTTTGCCAAAAATCTAGCAACTTGCTGGCCTTCGGGTGCTTTTGGGTTAATCTTATTGGTGTCACATCAAGATTTAATTGGGGCATTATATGTTGTTAAAGTAGATGTCCGCCAGCTACTTTTTAACAAGTTTTGTTCCTCTACGGTCCAGTGAGCGACTTGGTCGGCTCACCCCCAATTTTCCAGGCAAGGAGAGTTAACTTGTCCACTTGTGCAGGGCAGTTGCCTGTAGTCCGATCTATTAAGACCTTCCACAGGTTCTTTATCGGAAGTGGCTCTGCTATGGCTCTCGCTCGCAGGTCGGGTAGCCAGAAACATTTGGTCCACTCTGGTGCTATTAGGATGTATGTCCCTTTTGCACTGTTCAAATGAGTTAGTACTCTTGGTATTAAGCTGGGTGGTGGAAATGCCCAGCCAATCAATCAATCAATCAAAATATTTTTATTTCACATAGACCTACATGGGCACTTATGAAATGTCAGAAGCTAGGTGCACGGTTCCAATTGGTCGGTTCCTCTGGAGAAGAGCCGGCAAGAAACTCCACGGTTACTCTTTTAAAAATAATTGGCTTTTAAAATTTCAGCCCAGCTGATAGTCCCATGGTCGGCTGAAAGCGTCGCAGAAAACTGCGTAGCAGTCTCTGGAATCCAATGTTACGTACTTTGGTACTGTAGCCGTTTCTCTTGACGTAAATAGGTCTACGTCTGGGACGCCCCACACTTTGAATATAGCCTCCGTGGCTTGGGGTAGAAGATGCCACTCTGGTACTTTGCGACCCCTTGATAGGCGATCCGCAATTCCGTTTAGACTCCCCCCCCCGGGAGGTAAGTGGCTGAGAGTGTTAAATGTAACTGGTCTGCAAGTTTTAGAAGCCTGGTTGTCAGCCTTAATAGTGCGAGGGAATCTGTCCCCCCCTCGTTTCTGAGGTATGCAACAAGAGTCCTGTTGTCGGACTGAATAAGTATGTGTGCACCTTGTAGAGTCATCCGCTAACTGTTTATGGATGCAAATACAGCATACATTTCTTTTATGTTTGAATGCCAGGGTTTTTGGAATGGAGTCCACTTTCCTGATAGGTAAGTGCTGTTTAATTAAGCTCCCCACCCTGAGTCTGCTGCATCCGTGGTCAAGAAGTGAGTCACACTTTTCTTGACTATTGGTGTTGAGCTGTAATCTATGGCTCTTAACCACCTTTTTAAGTCTTGCTGAACAGGCAGAAGAAGATTTCTTCTTTCTCGTAGTCTGTTCTGATTGAATCTTTTTAGGAACAGTTGCATTCTGCGACAATGTAGCCGACACCCTGATACTGTGTAATTTGCAAAGTTCAGCAAACCTAATAAACTCTGAGCTTCTCGCAGAAAACTGTTTCCATTGCTTAACATTTTGGAAATGATTCGTTTCATCTTTATTACCTTGTTGGAAGGAAGTTTTAACCAGTTTTTCTGAGTGTTCCTTACTAGGCCAAGATATTCTACTTCCTGAGAGGGCTCCAGAGCAGACTTGTGATAATTTATGTGCCATCCCAAGGTATCCAATGTTCTCAGTGTTTCCGCAACCAGAGAAATCAGTATTGTACGATCCTGATTGACCAGGAGAAAATCGTCCAAATACACAATTATTCGGAAACCTTGTGCTCGTAGGATTTCCGCAATCTAATTTGTTACTGTGGCAAACATTCTTGGAGCCGATGACAGGCCAAATGGTAAGGCTGTTAATTGCAGCACTTCGTTGTTGTAAATCAAACGGAGGAACCTCCTGTGTGTTTCTGCAATTGGTAAGTGAAAGTAGGCCTGGTGAATGTCTATTTTCACTAACCAATCGTTTGTCTGCAAGAAATTTGCTACATCTGTTTGTGAAATTAACTGGAAATTTTTCACTACCACATATGAGTTGAGACCTCTGAGGTCGAAGATGGGACGTAGCCCTCCGTCAGATTTTTTTACTAATGACATTCGACATAGAAAGCCCAGATTGAGGATTGGTGGTATCTCTAATATTTTCTTTTGTTTAGGTGAAAGATCATGTCTGTCATGTCTTTTGTTGTTCTGGTTGCAAACTTTTTTAACACATGGTTGTCTAGTTACCGAAGGGGAGGTTTCTTTATGAATGGAATGCGGCCACCTGTTATTAATTTTAAAATATAATTGTTTGCTCCCTGTTGTTGCCATAAATGGGCATAAAATAATAATATAATATGGGCATAGAATAATATGAGATGTGTTCAAAGCTTTTTTCTCCCTAATGTAACCAGGAGTGTTAAGCCAAACCTGAGATCCACCTAAAGAAGCTATGATAGGATGCAAAGCCTCTCGGTTAAACAGGTATTCTTGACTTGGTGGAACGTTATTTAATGTAGCTGTTAAATTTGGATTTGTAATCTCTTTTAAAATACGGTCCCGTCTCACTTCAATGCACTCTGCCCTTTTACCACACACAATTTGCATTGCAGTCTCTGAGTTTTTATATGACGGGGAACCTGGACCAAAAGTACCAGAAATCTTTTCAAACAACGTGTTAGTATTCAAATTATTATGGTTTGCTGATGCCCAGTCAAGCAAAATTTGTAACCCTGACTTTAATAGTTGTCTTTGTTCCAAAATATTGTTAGACAAGCCTGCTAATAACTGCTCAGTTGGAGCTAAAGAGTCCTTGTTCTTGTTAAAATGGCACAACTCTTCATTAAGTTTAGACCTACAAAACCAGGACTAGCAATGCAAGATTGTAAAGCTTTTTTGTAACGAATGCCTTTCCAAGAAGGGGTATCAAATTTCTGAAGGTTAGCCAATTCTTGTAATCGTTCTTTATTAGCGTGTGGATGGAATAATTGTTTTTTCATCAAACTCTGTGCCAAGTTCACCTAAAGAGAGTTTACAAAATGAAGTTGTCGGATTTCTCAAAAAAGTTGATGTGGATGGAGTCGAATCAATCTCTCGTTGTTCGAGAAATTGCATTGATTGAATAGAATTAATCGGTAGAAGGGGTAAGTTAGTTAAGTAACTAGATATAAACCCCACTTGTTGAATAAGTGTCTGTACACGCGGATCCGAACATGTCTGATCTTGTTTGTACTTACGTGAAACTTTTCGTCTTTTGTTGGGCGGAGGTGAAGCTATTCCCTCCTCATCTTCCGAGGATGAAGAAGATGAAGATGATGTCGACTCTAATCAGGTCTCTCTTTATTCGATTGCTGACCTCCATCCGAAGCATCAAACTTCGAACTTTGTTCACCTTCAACACTTGCCCGCACAATTTCGTCCGGATCTTCCGGGACTGGGTTCATCATAAAATAATAATTCACAATGGAAAAACACGACACGTACGCTAAATAAACACTATGTGCTAATTTAATACAATAAATTATTGTATTTCAACACTTTTTTATCTTTGGAAATTTTTTCGATGTTTTACCGGCGAGACTTCTCGATTAGAAGAGGACGCACGCTGGTGAATAAGAGAGACAGGTATAGAACCATGGACAATTTGGTAAGTTTTTAGCCATACATAACCAATATAAGGCGAATTTACATCAGCTTTCTTCAACCTCAACACTGTGTTTTAGGAAAGCACATAATATAAACAGCGCAGCGCTGACAGTTCGCCATTGTCATTGGTTCGATGCGGTCTCGTCGCGGAGTATTTACGATTGTAATTATTATAGTGTTTTGCGTGATTTACATACTGCAAATATGCCGTCATGTCCTGTAAAGTAGTGTAGAAGCCATACGGATATGTAGAATTATGGAGTCACTTTTCATACATGAGTAAATAAAAATGTTGAATCCTATACTGTGGAAAGGTTATGTATGTAACACGAACGCAACATGAAAGCTTATTTTACACGTTTTGAGATTTCGCTTGAACTTGGAGGTTTTGTTTTTAGTTTAAAGGAAAAATGATAATATGTATGCATTAGTATAATTACAAATTTAATGACGTAGGTGCCCGAAAAATTAAATACAGCGAAAACAATCAGCAACTGCGGTTCGAACGAAACGAATTTAATTGGCTGCCTAGCGTAAATACTAGATTATGCATATACTTTATGCTTTGCGCAAACGGGCCACCGACCATAGCCACCGTTGGCTGTCGCGCGCCACGTCCTTTGGTACCGCGCTAACGAAGGTGCTCGGTGGCCACCACTAGCACCGAAGCGCGCTCGCGAGATAAGTTGCGAGTGACCGCCACCGGTGGGGCGTCGCGGACACGTGAGTCGTGACTGGATGACGTGTTCAAAATCATGTAAACAGCTTGTCACCAACCCCGGCAGGCATCGGCCCTAGTGGACCCCTTCAAATCTGCTGACAACTCTTTGAGGCGCGCGTGGAACACAACGCGCCGTCGACCCGGGCCTGGTCCTTATTGGACGGTGAGCCACCCATTGCTCACCGTCCGCAAGCCCGCGCCTACGGTGGCCGGAAATCGCCTCGCGATTCCCGACGCCCTGGGCGTCTCCTCCTGCGGCGGTTAGGGGCGTGAGGGCGCGAAATTTGCCTTTCCCTCACGCGTTCCGCCTCCTCCTTCGCGAGCATTACAGCTTCGCAGAAGGAGGTGACGGCCTCCCATTTCCTCTCGCTCCGTACCATGGCCTGAACCAGGGCCGGACGCGAGAGATCACCGCCGCCGATCGCCTCCACGAGGACACGGCGATGCTCCGCCCAAGCTGGGCAGACCTCCACCGTATGCTCCACCGTGTCCTCCGGGCGATCCACACTCCTCAAAGAGGGGTCTTATCGCCGCAATTGTGGCGTGCCCAGCGCTGGGTTGCGACAATCGCACTCTTCATGACACCATGAGATCCCGCCGGAGCTCCGTCCGCTGTGCCGCGATTTCTCGCGGCAGCGGAGTTAAGCCCCGGCGTTTCGCCTCCTCGCGCAACTCCCAGGAGATCGTGCGGTATCCTCGGGCCAGCCGGATGGCCATGACCCTCTGGGACGCGTTCAACCGGCGAGCTGGCCGCAGCCTTAGTGAACGCGCCCACACCGGTGCCCCGTAAAGGGCCATGGACCGCACGACCCCGCGTAGAGCCTCCGGCAGGAGGCATTAGGCCTAGATTGGGCAGGAGCCGCTTCAACGCAGCCCCGGCCCGCTCCAATCTGGGAGCCAAACGTCGGAAGTGTTCGACGAAGTTCCACCGGCTGTGCGAGCCTTAGAAGTGATAATTATTTACATTTTTTTTAATAACGGAAAGCTAAATTTGTTAAAGAAAAGAAGAATTAAGATGAATCTAACGACACCTCATACGCTAAAATCCATCAAGCCGTTTGAGCCACAGGCCGTGCCAAAGAAATAGACATACATACGTACTCTCAAAAATATTACCCTCCTTCTGGGGCAGTCGAGTAAAAAGTAAATACGTAAACAAGCTTACTTAAAGTACCCGTCACGAGAAGCTATAAATTATGTAAACAAACATCTTTTACTAAGTAAACATTTTATACTGCGAGATAATAATAAATTGACCATATTCAATCGACATGAAATATAGACGGGTTATATGAAAGTAACAACCTATTTAATTTAGTCGGATCATATTTTAACGACGCAAAGCGCTATCGTTTGTGTTTCTTGGTACCGGAACGCGTCCGTCGCAGGGATTGTAAACTATCGGGACGCCATTTTGAAATAAACGCGTCATCGGCGTCATTCGAGTTTCGAATGCGTACGAGTTTGGAATGGAAGAAGATAATTTTTATTCCAAAATCGATGAGACGATTGATAAAACTGTAGACAGCTTCGTGATACATGTCACTGATTCTGACACAGAAATGGAAACATCTGAATCTGACGAATAATTATTCTTAAATAATACATGTTAATTAATATTTGTTACTTAATAATTTATTAAATCTTAAACAAATTCATTTTTTTTGTTGGTCCAAATGTTGTGAACTCCTGAACACTTGTTTACAAAATTTATAGCTTCTCATGACGGTTACTTTAGTTTTCATAACACCATCCACACATCTCCAGAAGGCCAATTTTCGCACTTTAAAAACGTTCACATTCAAGTCGCAATCTATCAAACTTGTCGAAAATGTTGGTAAATTGATTGCTTTTTTGACAGATTGCGAATGAGATTAGAATGCGAACGTTCTTAAAACTTACGGGAATTGCCCCTGTGCACAGTATATTTTTTGCCCAAAATTTCGGACATGGCTTTTTTATTATCTTATATCTTAGGACTTGCAATTATAAATGCGAGACGAGAACACCCGATTGCCTATTTGTCATGAAAGACAGAAAATTAGTACTTGAAAAAAATTTCTATGGTTTCCAGAAAAACCATAGAAACAATTGTAGCTCAAAAGTTTGATATCTTTTTAAGACTTTACTTATGGTATTGAACAGTGATTTAAATTAGGCTTTATTTGTTCAAGATAACAGAGTTATAGCTGATTTTGTAAATTTTTGATTTCTTTTTTTTACCGCCATATTATTAGGTATTAGGATTTGAAACTAGGACTGAAATGTTCTTTTTATTTACACTTATGACCTTACAAACAAAGGAATCCTAATATAGCAGGATATGGGAATTATTGTAATTCAAACTTTTTTGATTAGGGTTATCACCTCGTAAATTTATTAAACTTGAACTTTTAAAATATTTGAAGTTATTTTTTAATGTTAGTAAGATTATACAAGAAGACATTTTTATCACATTCTAATTGTATTTTGAGTGTTAGGTTACATTCGAAAATTCTATTTTTAAATAAAAATAGTAGGAAAACTTCCAAAAAAAAAAAAACGGTGAATTCCGTAATTTCAATTTGGATCGTCTCCTAGCTAAACGTAGATCTTGATTAGGGGGTGGGGCGCTAGGCAGCGTGGCGCGCGCGCAAATTTTTTCCCTTTTTAGTCAACGTCACGTGTCTGTCTGCACGTGACGGGTGTGTTTTTCCTAGTTCCGTCCCAGGCTCCCGTGAGCCGCGCCACCCGCCGCCAGCCAGCACGCCAATTTATTAAAACGCGAGTATTGTAAAATGGTGCAAAGTTAAGTTCATGGAGGATTGGAGGTCTTCCCTTGGCCGCTGCAGTCACTCAAACTCACCACCATTTACGTAAGTTGAATTCGATGCAAAACAAAAATGTTATCCGGATAGTGCGATTCAAGTAACAGAAAGAGAAGCCTTTGTTCCATTTGTTAGTTTACTTTCTCACACTCTTCAAAGATTAATAAACTCCTGCGACGAAATTATATCAGCATATTGTGAACAAAAAGGTCTAGATACGGTAGATTGTATTTTTGAGGGGAGTTGGGGGTTTGATGGTAGTTCGGGTCAATCATTTTATAAACAGAATTTTTCTGATAATCAAGAGCCTGAAAACACTTTATTTGCCACTACATTCATCCCATTACGGATAAAAACAAAAAAAGACTTTGTACTTTGGTTAAACCCAACTCCACAATCATACAGATTTTGCCGTCCGATTCATATTCAATATCGGAAAGAGACAAAAGATTTAATACTAAATGAACAGAAATTGATAGAAAAACAAATTAGGGATTTGACTACTTTAGAAGCAACTACATCTAACAATAAGAAAATAAGGGCAAAACCACAACTTTATTTGACATGCATAGATGGCAAAGTACTAAATATAATAACAGAAACCTCTTCTCAACTTAAATGTCCATTTTGCAAAGCAACTTCAACGCAATTCAACAAATTAGACATAATTTATTCTCAGCCAATTGATATATCGGTTTTCAAATACGGAATAAGTCCCTTGCATGCATGGATTCGCGTGTTAGAGTTCTTACTTCATTTGGGCTACAAGCTTCCTGTAAAGAAATGGAGGGTAGGCAAAGATTCAATGGAATCAAAAACTGTTGAGGAAACAAAAAAACGTGTGCAAGAGAGAGTGCGAAAAGATTTGAAAGTGCTAGTTGATGTTGTGAGACCCAATGCTGGAACAACAAATGACGGCAACACAGCCCGAACAGTTCTATCGGATAAAAATCGTGCAGTCTTTGCTGAAATATTAGGCCTTGGTCTGTGGTTGTTGGACGATCTTCACACGATTCTGATTACTTTATCTTGTGGTCTACCTGTAAATGCTAATAAATTTGGAGATTTTTGCAAAAGCGTTGCATCTAAATACGTGGCAGAATATGGTTGGTACCCAATGACAGTAACAATACATAAGATTCTCATTCACGGTCAAGATATTATTAATAACTCAGCTCTTCCAGTGGGCTTATTATCAGAGCAAGCCGGTGAAGCGCGGAATAAGTTCTGGCGTTACGACAGAGAACACCATAGCCGAAAATCCGACCGCGAAAAAACCATGTTAGACTTGTTTCACAGAGCACTGGAATCGTCAGATCCAGAAATTTCCTACATAAGGCTACAGAATAGGTTGAAAAAACTAAAATCCTTACCGTTACCACCCAGCGTAGTTAGGTTACTGAAACCGTATGAAATCTCAGCAGAAGACGATTTTGTGGCAATAGAAAATGACGAAAATTTTGAAATTATTGCAGGACATACCGACAATGTAACAGAAATTCTTTCGTCAGATCAAGCTGAAGAATGTACATCAGAAAACAATTAAGTAAAATGGCATAATGCAATTTACTACTAGTGAAAGAAATTTCAATATAGGTTCAGTACAGAGATCGTTTCCTACAAACTTTACCTCTTTATAATATTAGATATAATAATTATGTAGATTATGTTCAAAAAAATCCAAATTAGTATGGCAGGATTGGCATGTCAAATGAAATTCATAGTTTTTTTTTATTATCTAAGCACGTCTAGGAAAACTGGGCTAAACCACAGCTCGATCCAAAAATGAAATAAAAAGTATTTTTTTTTTGTTTTTCTGTTCATTTAAAAACTATTTTTCTGTGTAAATAAAGTGTTCCGATGCACACGCCCCAACCTCCAGTTAATATATTATTTACGAATAAAAAGTTATGGTAACTTTTTACAATAAATTCTATTTAGAAATATTGACAACCCTAAAATCATAATTACCATAGAAAACTTTAGAAGCTTCTAAGTTCGATATCCTTCAATATTTGGATCAGATTTTTTTTTTCATGGATTCATTCACTTTTTTCTAACAATTCTATAGAAAAATAGAATCCAAATAATTAAAAATACGACCATAAAAAAATAAAATAAAAAAAACATTAATTGTAAATAAATCTCTGAAAACTCGTTTAACAAATATATAAATCAATCAGTATTATGTGTCTTAAGATTATTGTTTATCAGGAAAAACAAGAAGATAATTCGTGAAATATTTCAAAAGTTAATGGTGATTTACAATTTTATCATAAAAAATAATTAAGTGGTTTTTTTTGTCATAATGAGAAATAGGCGCTTGTGAGTTCTATTCATTAATTTTATAAAACATTACAAACAAAGTTATCACATAAAAAAGACATGTCCGAAATTTTGGCCAAAAAATATACTGTGCTGTGGTCTGACATTGACGCGACCATTATTCGTAGGTAAACTGATTAAAATACTTCTTAATTTTAGATGCTTATGATACAATACTAGACATTAACAAAACATTTTAATTATAAAAATCT
Organism: Omphaloscelis lunosa; assembly: GCA_916610215.1. NCBI lineage: Eukaryota > Metazoa > Arthropoda > Insecta > Lepidoptera > Noctuidae > Omphaloscelis > Omphaloscelis lunosa. Next base: position 254,822 of record OU744252.1, read on the forward strand.
AGTATCTCAATCTTATAAATAAGTACATTCAAGAATGGTTTAGTTATATTACAAATAATTAATCCAACTAATATGGATAGTGCAAAAAAACAATAATTTTTATTATGACTTATCCTCTTACATTTATTGCATAACATCGTCCATGCATCACGCACTGTAGCAGGCTCGCGAACCAATTACTATCATCTGTCCTGCCGAGAACCAATCACCGCGCTTGCCGGAATACAACACGTTACGCGCGCGCAGCTCATTGGCTTATTTGCATGTGTGTTCTTTCGTTCAAATACTCGAGATAATTTTGTCAATGCAGTGATGTTTGGACCAATACTTCAGGTTGGTTTTGTCCACACCTTACTTTGTTTGATTTGTTGTTTGCCACCGCCATGATGCACAACAAAAATAAAGCTTCATCAACGCCTCTACCGGTGGATAATCTAACTATTTTACGATTTGATCACTAATGTTTGGCCACATCTTGAAGTAGTTGTGCTTTTAACTGTCACCTGTGGCTGGTTGGCAGCCGTGTAGCAAGCCCTTAATAAAAAAATAAAATAAAATATGTTTATTGACACGAAATACCTTTGCATACATTACTAGACAAATACATTTTATATGTAGATAGGTTTAAAAAAGGCTGCACAAACAATGAAAAACCCTGCCTCCTAAAATAGGGAACCCTGTGCCTTAGGAGTCAGTGTTCTACTGTAGCTTCGTGTACTAAAGACACCTTAAAAATAAGTGTGTTAATAAACCTATACTCAAACATTTGAGCTACAATGATTCAGACCTTAAAATAAGAATTTTGTATGATTGTAATGTGTGTGTATGTGTGTAAGGTGGGATGGGAGTGTGAATGGGGATGTGATGTGTGAGGGGGGGATTTTGTGTGTGTAGTCGTGTGGGGTGAGATCGTGTAGTGCTGTACGTGTTTATGTGTTATAGTTTTTGCAGATTAATAATTGAAGTAAAAATGACGTGCCTACAATATTTATTAATAAGGTCTTCTGTACGGGAATAGTCCAGATTTTACAGCCAGTTTTGCAATTTAGTTTTCAGTTCGTTAATGAGAACTCATAGAAGAAAAATGCATGATAAAATGTTTGAAAAACTGTACCCTAATTGCGTAACTTATTTTCGTAAACAATTATGCCTAATTTGATTCATTTTGACAGGTTGACAACATTAATTGCGTTATTTACGTTGTTGTGCAGATTTTTTTTTCCAACTTACGAAGCAATGGATTAGCAATCTGTTTCAAATCGAAACATTGTGTTGTATTACGCAATTAGGGTGGGTACTGGTCTTACTAGTCTTTAAATAATACATTAAAAATGTAATACTGTGTTTTAAACAAGCTAAATAAACCTTAAAATTAATAAAAATATGTTTTCTTTCAAGAGCATTTTATATTCTTAAGAAACTATTTAGCAAATACGTATTTTGTAAAAAGCTTACGTTTAAACTCATTCATGCTGTTGCTTGATACAATTTGATCAGGTAATTAGTTGTAAAGTTTTGGAGCCATTGCATATAATACTATTGTATAGAAATTTGGTTTTTGTGGCTAACGGGTGCAAATTTTTTGAGCGTCGTTGACTTTCGACAGCTTTAAATAAATACATTGTTTTTTACTAAGATACAGGCTTCATAAACATAAAGTTATGGCACAGTCAATATTTTTAAGTTTTGGAAATGTGGCTTGCATGAATCTGTTCGTTTGATTTTACATACATATAGCTTGAACACATTTTTTCTGTGCTAGTAATACCTCTTCAACCTTAGTAGCCATTGCCACAAAATATAGGGCCATATCGCAAAGTGGAGGCGACATACATACCCATGATACGCTGTTAGGAGCGCTGTCTTATTTGCAATTTTGCCAAGCATATAGAGAGCATAGGAAAACTTACCTGCTTCCCACATACATTATCGATCTGACTCCTCCATGACATATCGTTATCAATAAGCAGTCCAAGAAATTTTGTTACATTAGTTTCAAGTATTTGGTCTCCTTTGTAGTTTATTTTAGCGTGTATGTTTTATGTCTAATTTTGAAATTCATAATTTTTGTTTTATTGAGGTTAATTTTAAGGCTATTATCATTCAGCCAGTCAACAATCGTAATAAGACTAGTGTTTATGTCATCTTCTATTTCTCTATTATTACCAGTGTTATATATAACTGTGCTGTCGTCGGCAAATAAGGACTTTTGATTGTATGTTTTACAGCTAATAAAGTTTCGCGAATAGTAATTATTATGTCAAAGTAATTATTAGTGTGTCGGAAGTCATCTACCCCAATAAATATTATACATTTTCTTTGAAGAGTTACTTGTGTGGATGTGAATATTTCCGGAGTTCCACATCTTGAGTTATCAAGGTTTCTTAAGTGGTGTAGATAACTTAGTTCTTTTATTTGGCGTTCCTATCTCGCTAGCTAACTTCTTAGTTACCTTTTTTATCAGTTTATGTTTAATATTCATATTTTCCATTGTTATCTTTTATTCTGTGTTTTTTAATTCTTGTTCTTTTAATTCTGTGTTGAATTAAGTTCACTAATCTGGCGCTTGAGGTCTTCCATTTCTTCATTCTCGTCATTTATAATATCTGGGTCGCTATTATTTGTGGCGTCCTCTATTCTAAAATTGTTAGAACTACATTCATCAAACGTTTCTATCGCTGATTCGGAATGTCTTCGATTACGAAATGTAATGTTCTCAAAGAAGCTTATTTTGACCCATGTTTAAATGAATAAATAATAAGAAAAAAGTCGAGTACTGGGATTCGAATTCGAGACTCAATAGTGTCAGTGCACGAATTAAGCTTTAGCTTTACCGCTGCGTCAAACGCACATTACAAAGTGAAACTGAAATAGGTGAATGGATACCTCTTGATCTGATAACGATTAGTCAAGTGTCGGGCAGGTCCAAAGTTCAATTCTTTGTTTGAGGTGCGTACGTTTCGAACGGTTAAGGTTTGAAATTATTCTTTATATTTTCGTATTTTCAAACACTGTTTTCTTAAGTTAGGTCAAAAGTCATGCAGCTTATCACTAGTAATAGTTTATATTTACACATATGTTTGTAATAAAAAGTTGTTTTTTTTTGTTGAAAATTTTTAGATTATTTTCACTTTTTTTTAAATAACGGAGCTGATGTTTACGTGGACGGTGTCGTTCCGTTATTGCTCCGAATCTAATGGACCGATTAAGTTGAAATTTGGTACATGTGTACCAAATTTCAACTTAATCGGTCGGTTGGTCGTGTTTGGATCACAGATATACATATGTATGTATATCTGTGACCCAAACACGGACGTGTAACGTAAATAAATGAATTTTGAATATCGGGGTCACTTTTGGGGAAAAAAAATAAGTTTGCAAATTATCAAATGAAAGGACTTATTGCGAGGGTCTCAAATATATTTTGTCCATAATTTTAAAATAAATGAATTTAAAGATATTTAAGAAAATTGATGAAAATTGACCATTCCATCCCTTATCTCCGAAACTACTAAGCCCAAAATTTTGAAAAAAATACAGAGTAAGTATGATTCTTTACCCATAGATTACAGGAAAACCTATAAGAAGTCTATGGTCTTAAAATAACATGGTAAATTTCTCGATATTGTGCGTACCTCATCTAGTTTTTAAAATATTATTGACGTGTAAAAGTGTTTGTACAAACCTATTTACAGAAATAAAATCATTTCAAACTTACATTTGCTGTTGGAATGTATGGAGAACATGTTTTTCAACTATAATGTTAAAAGTTTGTATTTGGGATAAATTCATCTCCACTATGGAACCCTTCATTGTGCGTGGTCCGACACGCACTTGGCCACTTTTTGAGGTATCTTGTTCATCTCTGGTTATGGTCACTTATGGCTGTCAAATGTCGAGCATTGCTGTTATTTCTATGAAGAGCTGATTGATGAAGGCTCTTGTCTCAATTTTCCCCTCAAACTATTATTTAGATATAGATTGACATGCAGTTATTATGTGATGTAGTTTAGTTAGCATTAATGAGTAGAGTGCAGTCAGTACAGTGTATGTGTCTGTTGCAGTACAAGCTGTGCAAGGTGAAGCGTGTGTCAACAGGGCCCAAGAACGTGCCGTTCCTGGTGACGCACGATGGCCGCACCATCCGCTACCCAGACCCACTAATCAAGGTCAACGATTCAGTACAGGTTGACATTGCATCCTCCAAGATCATGGATTTTATTAAGTTTGAGTCAGGTATGTCCTAAAATGAAACACGCATAATATTCTGCTTGTATTTTTAACCCCTGGAAACAGAGGGGGTCTTATAAACTTATAAGTTTAACGTGTGTAAAGATAGTGCCATCAACGAAAACGCGCCCCACTCCGCTCCGTACTAAAGTATAGCTTACAGTACAGTAATCACGGAGTGGGGCGCGTCTTCGTGGATGGCACTATCTGCATCTGTGTGTCTGTCTGTGGCATCGTAGCTCCCAAACGCTTGAAAGGTTTTTTTTTGCATTGTCCCATGATTTAAATTAATTATAATCGAGGAGAAAATTTTATTCTAACTGTAATGTAGACCGGCCTTTTCTTTTTGGGTGGGAAATCATCAAATAACTTCTCCCGCTCTGGGCGGAGCGGGAGGGCGTGTCAGACTCTTACTGACTAAAACCCACCCGTGTTCCTTCGGTTGCCCTGTTGCCGGCGGTCACGATCTCCCTTTCGGTTTTCTTCGCAACCCCGGCAGGCATCGGCCCTAGCGAACCCCGTCGATTCTGCTGACATCTCTTTGAGGCGCGCGTGGAACACAACGCGCCGTCGACCCGGGCCTGTTCCTTATCGGAAGGCGAGCTACCCATTGCTTACCGTCCGCAAGCCCGCGCCTACGGTGGCCGGAAATCGGCTTGCAATTCCCAACGCCCTGGGCGTCTCCTCCTGCGGCGGTTAGGGGCGTGCGGGCGCGAAATCTGCCTCTCCCTCACGCGTTCCGCCTCCTCCTTCGCGAGCATTACCGCTTCGCAGAAGGAGGTGACGGCCTCCCATTTCTTCTCGCTCCGTACCATGGCCTGAACCAGGGCCGGACGCGAGAGATCACCGCCGCCGATCGCCTCCACGAGGACCCGGCGATGCTCTGCCCAAGCTGGGCAGACCTCCACCGTATGCTCCACCGTGTCCTTCGGGCGATCCACACAATGGTGATACCCGGGCGTTTCCTCCCGCCTTATCCTGTGCAGGAACCTCCCGAAACAGCCGTGTCCGGTGAGGACCTGCGTCAGGCGGAAGGTGAGGACGCCGTGGCGCCTCTAGCCACTCTTCAAAGAAGAGAGAGATCTTATCGCCGCAATTGTGGCGTGCCCAGCGCTGGGTTGTGACAGTCTCACTCTCCATGACGCCATGAAATCCCGCCGGAGCTCTGTCCGCTGTGCCGCGATTTCTCGCGGCAGCGGAGTTAAGCCCCGGCGTTTCGCCTCCTCGCGCCACTCCCAAATGTGCGCGAGGACCTTTGCCTCCAGATCCCATGGCGGTAATCCGGCAAGGAGGCTCGCCGCCTTGCAGGAGACCGTGCGGTATTCTCGGGCCAGTAATGTAGACTGGCCTGATATTTGGTTTGAAAACCTGTATTTGAGGCCATCAATTTACATTAAACATTTAAAAAGAAGACGATATATTTATTAGAAGGTAAATTAAAAAGAAGACATATTTTCAATGACTTAAACACTATTTGGTATATTATTTTAAAACTAGATTATGTAAGATATATTATGTTTAAATAAATTAACGAATAATATTAAAATAGATTAGTATTATTAATTTGGTAAAGGAAGAGACTTATATTAGAGTAGGTAGATAAAATTATTATTTTAAAATTTCTAGTAGTTTTTCCGTGTTTGCATAATTGCGTTTTGTCAAATATTCTTGTACTAGTAAGTTACACCTATTATAACTTAAACTATAAATCTTTAGCATTAAACTGGTTATACAAGTAGTGTCCTAAAAATAAATAAAATCTATTAGTAAAAGCATGTTTAGTCTGAGTTAGCACAAACCAAATCTTTTCTTCTCCTATCTGAAGGTACTGGGTTAAAATAAAGTTCAGTATGTTATAATAAAACTACATTCAAAACAAATAATTGACGTACTATTAGCACCTTACATGCCATATAGAGCTGGTGTGTAGGAGATCTAAATGAACGAAAAGTAGCAACCTTTAAAACTGCTCTTTGGGCGCGTTCTAGGTGCAGTAAAATTGATTTAGCGGCAAAACCCCAGGACGTTATGCAGTAGGTAATAATAGATTGACACAAAGCCAAATAAACCTGTCTAATGATGACTTGACCTAGAGTGAGCTATGATTCAGGAAAATCTGTTCAGCTGTTTGAAGATTATCAGCTCTTTTCTAGTTGATGAATGGATGTGAGCATCTTCCATGAGTTATTCTACTAATCCCCATTGACATTCCTCTTCAATGGAGATACTGAACTTTTCTCCCACACTATTAATAAGCGACTACTGTCCACCCGTCCGTCTGTCTGTGAGCGGGCTGTAACTCATGAACCGTAATAGGTAGACAGTTGAATTTATCACAGATTGTGTATTTCTATTGCCGCTATAACAGGAAATACTAAAAACCCAACTGCAAAAATACATAACTCAAAAGAGAAAAATAGTATTAGTCCATTTATTTGTGAGAATATTTTTACAGAGATGTTACATAGTTTTAGCTCATAATATTCTGCCGTTTCCGGCGTACAAAAACATGTCAGGGTTTTAGTTTATGATGACCATTATGCGGGATTGTTCACTTGGCAACCAAGTTGCCTCGTTGCGATTTTTTTGCACAAATGTTATCCATCATTCCCGGTTTAAATTGTCAGAATGTGCTTTCCTTCAAATTAAGCGTATTTTTATTAAAAAAGTATACTTAACAAACCATAGAAAAGTCTTATTTATATCGCATTTCCGACGCCCATTTTCAAAATTACTATCATCAGAATATTTTTTAAAGAAGAACAGAATCCATAATTTGGAAAGAATTTAATAACTTTGTTGTGTTTTGTTTGCTTTGTTGTTAGTTGTTATTGTCTGAAATCGCCAACCCGTCTTGAGCAAGCGTGGTGATCAATGCTCGTGCCTTTTCAGTATGAGAAGAGGCCTTTGCCCTTTTTTTTTTTTTTGTGGTTGGGAAATCATCAAATAACTTCTCCCGCTCTGGGCGGAGCGGGAGAGCGTGTCAGACTCTTACCTAAAACCCACCCGTGTTCCTTCCGTTGCCCTGTTGCCGGGGGCCACGATCTCCCTCTCGGTTTTCTTCGCAACCCCGGCAGGCATTGGCCCTAGCGGACCCCGTCGATTCTGCTGATATCTCTTTGAGGCGCGCGTGGAACACAACGCGCCGTCGACCCGGGCCTGGTCCTTATCGGACGGTGAGCTCATTGTTCACCGCCCGCAAACCCGCGCCTACGGTGGCCGGAAATCGCCTCGCGATTCCCGACGCCCTGGGCGTGTCCTCCTGCGGCGGTTAGGGGCGTGAGGGCGCGAAATTTGAGAGGCCTTTGCCCTGCACTGCGACATATTATTGTCTGCTATTATTATTATTAATAAAACAGATATAGATATGAAAAGAAGAGACATAGAAAATAAATGTAGACAAAGAATAGAAATAGATATACCAGCAATATGTTCGACATGGTTGCTTTGTGTCCGCGCCTTGCCACACCCGGTCTGGAGTAAGTTAGGGCACTATTTTGAGATCACGGTTAATGACCTCGAAAAGGTTCTTAAACATGCTAGGTGTTTGCTTTACGCAGATGACCTTATATTAATATATGGCGTGGAAAAGGTTTCTGATGCAGAAACTTTACACCAGCTAACTCGCCCCTCGTTCGGGCCCTTACTATGGTCAACGCTCTTCTGACATCAACACCGGAATGTGACTTGTTTGCTGGGAGATCGATCGATGTGTGTCGTGAATGTTTAAGTTTTTGTGAAAAGATGGATGAAAGATAATATAATTTTTAATTTTGTTTTTCCCTTTTGGTTGCAGTTAGCTTATTATAAGAGTGTTATTTTGTTTGTTAATTTTTTTATTTCACGTGTTTATATATTTACTTTTTTTTGTATTTTACATAACCTACTTACGTAGGTATGTGTCACTTTTTAGTTTGTATGTTGTTCTGTACAACGCCTTGGGAATATATTCTGTTATGTTGTGCATGAAAACTTAAATAAATAAATACCTAATCCTTTTTTTGCATATATCTGTTAAGGCTCGTGCAGACCAGCGCGATATCGCTGGCGCTACAAGGGTCGCGCTGCCTGTAGCGCCCCTTTAATCGAATTTATTTACATCATATGATAGGTACATTGGTGCGTACAATACCCACTTATAATCGGGTGATAACGGCCTCTTCAAAAGTTCGGGATTGTTTTATCATTTCTCATTCCAAATTACATTTAAACAAATAACTTTTTTATTTTAATGGAATCACCTTTTAAAAGTCTTTGATACCCCACTCGACAGGATTGGAAGATTTTTTAAACATACATTAACGCAAAAATCCGTCATTTTATTTTTTTATATTTAATATACCCAGTGACACTCGCGCAATAAAGACGAATCTAACGACATATCATTAATCGAAATCGGTTTAGCCGTTTTGTAGTTACCAGGGAACATAGAAAGGGACACACATACTTATGTACAGGTCAAACACATAACCCTCCTTTTTTGGCTTCGCTGCAGTCGGGTATAAATGGGCCCTTTTCGTGTAATGTTTTTTTTTTCTTAATATACTTTGGCATAACGATTTTGGTATAACAATACTTTGCTATAATTGTTTTTGGCATAATAATATAGTTCATGTTGACATAACTATCTTGTAGGCTAATTTATTTTGGTATATTTTAAATGTTAAACTCAAACTCAAAGCATTTATTTCAATTAAACCATTTACAGGCACTTTTGAATTGTCAAGGAATCGGTCAGTCAGAAATATGAAGCTAGATGCCCATTCCAAAGCGTAGTAGGTAGGTACCTACGGAGAAGAACGTGCAAGAAACTCTACGGACTATCTTTTAAATAAAAAATTGTTACAAAATATTGGTTACATCATTCATGTTGAAATTATACATGTGAGGACAATGTAGAAAGACGTGCACGTTAGAAGCACGTAATAAAAAGACAAAAGAATGAACTTTTCAAAAATAAAAATAAATTAAAAATAAGCCATGGCGCCTAAGAGATGACCAGACTCAACTGAAGGTGCCGAATTTCGTCTCATTCAGTTGGAAGTATGTGGGGAGGAATTTTATTATAACATTTTAAACAGTACCCCATGAAAGATGAGTCTACTTTAGCCCGTCTGAAACCTGGTTGCACTAATAGGTCTCCATTTCTAGTACTATAATTATGTCTATAACTTCTTTACTGAAAAGATGTAAATTTTTTCTTACGTACATACATTCTTACGAACTTAGCCGTCCTGCAAGAGATGTTAAATGAGGACCCCATTGTAGCCTTGAGTCGAGCGTAATCCCCAGGAAAACAGTTATATCGACGAATTCTAGTTTCTCTTGATTCAATACTATCTCACAATCATTACGTTTGACATTTGGAACAGAAAAAAAAAATTCATGCTTTAGAATGTTATGTTTGAACATAATTATGGTTAGTGAAATCCTGCGTAAGCTTTTATGCGTTAATGATGTTATGCGTAAATATAATTAGGATAAACAATTGTATGCTAGTTAATTGATTCAGGCGTGATATTGCGGAAATCTATTTTAATATACAATTGACGTGGATATAATAGGTCTTACCTATGAAATTGCCGTTCTGCCGTACTGGCTATTTCAAGTCCAGTTTTTTCTTTTTTGGCTAAGAATTCTAAGTTCAAATTATTTTTATTTTTAAAATATGGAATTATTTTTTGAAAATTTGTCATTTGTTTAATGGTTAGCGTTCTGTTTTCATCGCATTTGTACGTTTTTCGTCATCATGGATACGTTAAAAATTTGAGTGATTATGGAGTATGAGTACCGTCGTGGCAGCAAAGCGGCAGAAGCGGCACACAATATCAACCGTTATTGGTTTGCCCGCTTCCGTTCTGGAAAACCTAAGAAATGAACCCCGTGATTAACCGAAAACTTTAGTCGATAATGACGAATTACAGGCGATTGTGGAAGCTGATGATTCTCAATCTATAGCTGAATTAGCAGCAGCTCTCGATGTTAGCATCAAAACAATATGGTCCATTTGCGTCAAATTGGCAAGGTAAAAAAGCTTGACAAATGGGTGCCCCACGAATTGAATGATCGCCAGCGCGAAGCACGCGTCGAGTTGAGCCTTGCACTTCTCAACAGGCACACAAACGAAGGCATATTGAATCGCATTGTTACTTGCGACGAAAAATAGATTCTGTTCGACAATCGCAAGCGCTTAGCAAGTTGGTTAGATCCTGGTTCAGCACCTAAACAATGCCCCAAACGAAAACTGACCCCTAAAAGAGTGATGGTCACTGTTTGGTGGTCTAGCGCCGGTGTCATTTATCACAGCTTCTTACCAAACGGTATGAGCATTACTGCAGATGTGTACTGTAAAGAACTGAACATAATGATGGAGAAGCTCATCTCCAACCAGATCTAGGGATCTCGGCGGCCATCTTATTTGTCCATTTGTCCCGATCCAGGGATGACAGTGTTAATTGAGATAGTCCCTTGTTCTGTGAATGTTATGAGCTGGAGCCCCATCTTGCTGAAAAGTAAGGTTTTGTCGTTCTGCAACCGGAAGATTATTTATCTCATTTCTCAAAATCTTAAATATTTCTAAATACCTATCCGTATTAAAATGCCCTTCGTAAAAATGTACTAAGAGGACCCGGTTTTTTTTACACTTCCACACCAACAGTTGAACGAAAAACGCACTTGATTATTAGTCTCGCGGATACGTAAGGATATAGTCTGGATATATAGTCTCTGTATAAACGCTTTTTTACGTGACTTCTCTGCCAGTTTACTCCTACCGCAAGCCGCGTTAAAGAATTTCGTTCAAAAACAATTTTCTTAAACAACAAAAAATACTAATTCGTCCTAAGAAATTATCGACATCTCAATTTTGGTATCAGACGGTAGTCTCGTTATCATTTTTACTAGAAGACATAATCGCATGGCAAGTGCATGTCAATTTAGCTGATTTGACGTACAATCTCGTAAGGCAAAAAAAATATTTTGAACCTTATGAACATAAAAACGAGGTGTAGCGAGACATGGTGACGTCTCAAAAGCAATGCGAGAAAAATACTGGATTCATGCCTTGTTTTATGTTGAATCGAATGAGAAGTCAAATTGGATTATGAGGTTAGAATTTTTAATTTCACTGAAAACATGATTACATATTTAAAAACATACTTACATATAGAGGTTTATTTAGTCTTTAAGTTTGACGTATTTGAACGCTTTTTACATGTTTTAACAGCACAACTAGGCATTTTCACTGAGCACTGTTGAGAACCCCGCGACTCGAAAACGATTAACGTTGTGCGTTCGAATCGATTTGAAAGTAGTTTTTATGACCGTGTTAGAGGTTTACCTTTATTTAACTACCTAAACCTGTGGAGTATAAATAAAACCTTAAAAGTATCTTTCCTACAAAAATGTTGAGAAATAAGTAAGTTAATAAGTAAGTATTCAATGCGTAAGGATTTTTTTTATTTGGTGTGAAATTATCAAATAATTTCTCCCGCTCTGGGCGGAGCGGGAGGGCTTGTCAGACTCTTACTAAAACCCACCCGTGTTCCTTCAGTTGTTGCCGGGGGCCACGATCTCACTTTCGGACTGCTTCGCCAACCTAGCCGAACCCGTCAATCCTGCTGACATTTCTTTGAGGTGCGCGTGGAACACAACGCGCTGTCGACCCGGGCCTGGTCCTTATCGGACGACAAGCTACCCATTGCTCACCGTCCTCAAGCCCGCACCCCTACGGTGGCCGGAAGTCGAAAATCGCAATTCTCGACTGTTAGGGGCGTGAAAGCGCGAAATTTGCCTCTCCCTCACGTGTTCCACCTCCCCCTTCGCGAGCATTACTGCTTCGCAGGAGGTGATGGCCTCCCATTTCCTCTCGCTCCGTACCATGGCCTGAACCAGGGCCGGACGCAAAAGATAACCGCCGCCGATCGCATTCACAAGGACACGGCGATGCTCCGCCCAAGCTGGGCAGACCTCCACCGTATGCTCCACCGTGTCCTCCGGGCGATCCAAACAATGGTGACACCCGGGCGTTTCCACAACCGTGTCCGGTCAGCACCTGCGTCAGGTGAAAGGTGAGGACGCCGTGGCGCCTCTTTAGCCACTCCTCAAAGAGGGGACTTATCGCCGCAATTGCGGCGTGCCCAAAATGCGTAAGACTAAACAGGGGCAACGCAAAATAACCCATGTTTCAATTGTTATTTTATAATTAAATGAAATTTATTTGAGATGTCTTCACTTTGATAACTAATATAAATAATTCTGGCAACTATGAAGTAGTTGTAGTAAATAAAATTTAATCGAATTCGAGGGACAGTTAAAAATCAGGGGGACGGTTGAAAAATCTACATTTTTGTGAAAATGCCCACCTATTTAACATTCAAAATTATTATTACGCAGTAAACAAAATAAGTTTGCCTTTTGGACTAATATTCTCTTCACAAATCCCCATTTAGTGAATTTCAATGGATTAGTGGAATAACCCTCTTCCACAGGTCTGATCGTAATTCATTAACAAAACATCCTAACTTCACAAACTCACAGACTTTCACATAATTATTCCATTAGTATTATAATGGAATAAAAAGCAAAATAATATCAGACGCGATCTGGCGGCAAATGCAGAAGCCCTGATAGCCAAAAAGCTGACTCTTTCTCTAGCTTGAAACATTTCACATCAGATAGACTAGTAAACCTGCTGTCATTCTGCTCACTAAATAAAACTCATTTGGACATTCAACACAGTTTATTGTTAGTATTATAACCAATATTATTTAAAAAAAATCGAATAATCTTCCTCTCCCCCTTCATCCATCAATCATCATTTTATGTTAGCATCACTCTTATAAAAAAAAAAAACTATCTGTAAGAATATCAGCCTTAAGGCGAGAATAAACGACTTTTAATAATTTTATACTGCAGATCACGTCTAAACGAGTAGTGTTAATGATTTGGAAAAATACAGTTAGAGCATTTTCTTAATAACTTACATATGTGAATATTTTAGAATATGTTTATATTATATAGATCTAACGGTTTCTGAAACCTTTACCATTTTAAAGATAATTTAATTATTTATCTTTTAATATACGTGTTTTATTCGCCTTTGTTTTATATACTATCACGCTTTGTTTCCCCGAAGGGTTGGGCAGAGGTGTACCTGTAGTAGGTATACCCACCTTTTGTTTTATGAGCTCCTTGATGGGCGAGTCCTATTACTGGTTGGACGTACGACGCGTTGCTTGACCTTAGCACAGAACACGCAAGCTAACCACTCATGGTCACTGGCATTTAGTCGCGTCTCAAGTCTCGCGTGTACCACGAATCTATAAATACATTTTGGAAATTTGGAGTAAACATATTTACAGAAATATAATGATGATTTAAAATATATTTAGAGATCAAGAAGCGGGTATAAGTCTTGTAAATATTATGTTTAAAGTGTAAATATGTGTTTAATTCTTCAGTTTCAAAGGCATGCCATGCCATGTTTTGTTGATAAATCAAATATATTTTCTTTTGCAGGTAACCTGTGCATGATCACGGGAGGCAGGAACTTGGGGAGAGTAGGCACCATCGTGTCCCGCGAGAGGCATCCCGGTTCCTTCGACATCGTGCATATCAAGGACACCACGGGCCACACTTTCGCTACTAGGTAATCATCTAGTTATCACAGCCACTCTTTACCATCTACTAATACTAATCTTATGAATATGCATTTTTGTACAGTAGACTTTTAATATGTACAATATGTTAATCCTTATCTTCTTATGGAGCTGATCTTCAGATCTACACTAGAGGATTCGATATAATTAACCGTGAAACATGACTTCTGTTATAGGTTAAACAACGTGTTCATTATCGGAAAGGGCACGAAGGCGTACATCTCCCTACCGCGCGGCAAGGGAGTGCGTCTCACCATCGCCGAGGAGCGCGACAAGCGCATCGCCGCCAAGGTCGCCGGACAGTAGTCGCATAACTTTAATAAAATACATTAAATCTACACTCTTGTTTCATTGCTCTGCCATTGCTCTGCCGTCTGTGTGTGTGTGCGCACGTGTCGCTCAAGGTCGCGGCGCCGGGCCAACGCGCGGCCGCACAGCGGGCACGAGTAGCGCGCGTGGTCCGCACCGGGGCCGAGGCCGCGGCCGGGGCCCGACCGGGCCGCGTGCAGCCGCTCGTGTTTGTTGAGGTTGCTGGGGTCGCCGAAAGCGCGCAGGCAGTGCCGGCAGCGCAGCGGCCGGTAGCCCGTGTGCGTGCGCAGGTGGATCTTGAGCCCGTAACGCCTCGAGTACAGCTTGCCGCAGTACACGCATACGTGGCCTCCGCGCGCCCGGCCCCACTCGGTGGCCAGCGCCTCCAGTTGCGCGGGCGCCAGGGCCTCGGCGGGGCCTGGGGGGCTCGGCGGGGCCGCGGGCCGCGCGAGCCGCAGACGCGCCGCCGCCTCGTGCCAGAAGCGCACCGGCTCGTAGGGCGCGCACGACAGGAACAGGTGCACCTTCAGCGGGTTGGGGTCGGGAAATGCTTGCGCGCAGACGTGGCACACGTAGTTGCGGCCGCGCATGTTGCGTGGCGTGAGGAAGGGCATGTCGAGCGCGGCCAGCGTGTCTTCCGCGAACCACAGCAGCAGCTCGGCGTGCGGCGCCAGGTCAGCTACGGCGCGCAGGCGCAGGCGCGAGCCGCACGGCATCACCTCGGCGCCGGCACAGAGCGGGTCGGGCGCCAGCACGAGCACGGCGCCGGCACACAGTGCGTCGGGCGCCAGTGCGGCGCGCACGCATAGCCACGCGGCGCCGCGCCCTCCCGCCGCGCTCACCCAGCCGCCACTGTCCAGCTCTACGTACACCTAGAGCGACATATCACTAGTAGATAATTCAAGACAAAATAATTATAGATCTCCCTGTAATTCTTAATCGAATGCTCAATCATTTTAACACTAATGAAATGCTTCACGATCAACAGGTTTCACCAAAGGACGTTACACGACCGACGCTGATGTAACCTCATTAAGGGGGATGCGCTAAGGTAGCCCGCAAAATTCAAATTTTCCTATGATTTTAGTAATTTATTGGTCAGTGTAAGGTTGTATCTAAAATATGATTCGCGACCGTAACAAATATGGCTGTAGAGAATTATAATCATTAGAATCAGCAATACAACTCCAGAAGTTGGAATAATCCTAAAATGTCATGATTTAATGAATAACCGAAGTCGATGGGATATCAATAGCTTATTTGTAACATTTGTAAGAAGGTTTCACAGCGTTAATGTATAAAAGTGAGTTTTGCATGGCGCTAGTCATATTAAACCACACACCACGGTCAATCAAAGAATTGAACGTGAGTTTATTTACAATGAAGGGTTCCGTAGTTGGGATGAATTTATCCCAAGAACAAACTTTGCAGTTGAAAAACATGTTCTCCCATACGCAATGTACGGTGCACGTACATGGTTTTGAAATATATTTTTTTTATGCAATAAGTTAGTAGGCTCGCGTATTTGCACTTTGATCGCGACCTACATTTGGAAGGGCATTGACATATGGCGGAGCCTAGATGATGCATTTTTGTACATAATTTAATTAGTGTTCAAGTAGACGTGATGTGAGTCGGACAACTTGCATTTAGATTCATTCCCGTTGAGCAATTATTGATATTCTTTGCATTTTATCTACATACTTGCATTCTGCATTTACATTGACGTTAATGTTTGGTTTTTACGCATTATTTTTTTTGGTCCTTCGAAACTTTTGCAAGTACCGTATATCGGTCTTACTTCGGTATAATGGCAATAAAGTCGTAGTTTATAGCTAACTAACACGGAAGCTGAATGATGTATTCTTATTCCGCAATTACTTGTAAAAGTACCATTTTCAAACAAGTTTTACAGAGTTTTCTGGGGTTAATTTATAAATAGGTCAATCAATCAATTTTCCTGAGAAAATGGGTCGATCGCATTTTGCAAATGCGCTCCGATTAGGGACCCATTTAATTATAGCTGAATAATCAATCATATTTAGTAACTTATTCAAGTGTTATTCCGATATTTGTATTACCAAATCACAATTTCTCAAATAAAAGCTTAATAATTAGAAAGGCGTGACTTGTTATTCAGAGTTATGCTGTAAAATAGCTGTGTGAAGAGCTTTTATCCAGTTTATAATGAATCGCCATTAAAACTTATTTTTAAGTAAACTATTGAATCATTATGTAGGTATATCAAATGCCTTATTTTAAAAATTAATTACAGTTAAAAATACTATTTATAATTTATTTAATGACTTTTGAAAGATAAGCATTAGCTGTTTCATCCTCAGTACTTTTGTCACTTGTAAAAGTCATTATTTGTCTTATTTACTATAATTAAACTTGATTCTAAGCGGCGCGTGAAAAATGTTGAGATAAGTCATATGCTATTCACCATAAAACTATTTGCGCAGTAATATTTGACGTGTATCATGGTTATTATACATAATAACATATACTTATATCGATTCTCAGTTTCACCGTGCACCTCGTTATTGATTTTATTTAATGCAGCTAAACTATGAAGTATCAGAACAAATACGCACTGCACGATTAAACACCACTTTTTTCTGTTTTACTACTTAACTCTTAATTTTGTTTGAAAAGTATTACGCAAATAAACTTAATCCTGAATAATTTCTGAATATCAATATCCATATGCATTTGTCTGAATAAATATGAAATAACAGCTGTATAAAAGAGATATCAGCTTTTTTTCAGATGTTACTAAGCTAAGTGGGCCATTACTAAGCTATTACCCAGAGTTTACATCGCTGTTATACAGACTAAAGCATTTAAAAATGTGCCCAAATTGCTTGAATAACAGCTGAATAGACGTTTACTCAGACATTATCCAGACAAAAGTTTCAGCTTATAGTTTCGCGGATTGCTATTACTCAAACTTTATTCAGCATAACTGTGTTACTTGGGTATGACTCAACAGACATGTAGGGTGGATTCTTTTAAGCAACGTCAAAAAGACATTAAACTGCAACGTTGTCATAAATCAAGTTGATGATTTGACAAAGTATTGGGAAGTGGAAGATATCAACGGAGCGGGGATACATGCAATTCAATGACGACAGAAGAGAGATATTGCGAGGAGTTTTTCATTGCAACAACAAAGCGCTTACGAAATGGCAAATATGCAGTTCGTGTGCCGATGAAGACTAATTTTAATCAGTTGTTGGGCAAATCAAAACCACATGCAGTAGTACAATTCATGGGAATAGAAAGAAGATTGAGCAGGGATGACAAATTATCGGAAAACTACGTTAAGTTCATGCAAGAATATTAGGAGATGGGACACATGAAAGAGAGTAAGAATGACAACAACCGTACATGCTACTTACCTCATCATGCAGTCCTTAAACAGGACTAAGTGACAAAGAAACTCGAGAGTGGTTTTCAACGCCTCGCAGAAAACTGACACCGGTTACAGCTTGAACGACTTGATGGAGTGTGGTCCTAAGCTTCATCAAGACCTATTCACACTACTACTGGGATGGCGGCAATACAAGTATGTGTTTACAGCAGACTGTGAGAAGATGTATCCTATGATCCTAGCACATGAAGAAGATCAACATTTGCAGAAGATAATGTGGAGAGAACTAAAACCAAGGTCCATTAATGGAGTACCAGTTATGCACAGTAACTAATGGTACTAAGGCGGCACCATTTCTAGCCTGCTACTACTCACT
Source organism: Omphaloscelis lunosa (assembly GCA_916610215.1). Taxonomy (NCBI): domain Eukaryota; kingdom Metazoa; phylum Arthropoda; class Insecta; order Lepidoptera; family Noctuidae; genus Omphaloscelis; species Omphaloscelis lunosa. The sequence goes on from OU744252.1 coordinate 272,772, forward strand.
TCGAACACTAAAGCAGCTAGCTAGTGATGACGCAGGGAAATATCTGTTAGCAGCAGACGTATGTTGATGACGTTCTGAGTAGCAATTCCATCGAGCGAGCACAAGAAATCCAAAAACAACTCATCAACATTCTGAGAGGAGCTGGTCTAACGTTACGGAAGTGGTCAAGCGACGACCCGACCTTGATCGAAAGCTTATCATCATCAGATTTTAACCAGACTGCCATGCACTTTACAACCGATGAAACTACAAAAACGCTGGGTGTACGCACACTGGAATCATACAACTGACACATTTACATTCACAAATCAAATAAAATATGGCAATAATATAGTTTATTGATTCAGGCGTGACCTTGCGGAAATTCATTATAAAATACAAGAAAAGTGGATATATTTAGTAACCTGGAATAGCTAACAGGTTACTAAATATATCCACTTCTATTGTATTTTTTATGGTATAAACAACTGACAAAAAGAAAACTACTGTCCGAAATATCAAAAATCTCCGACCAACTTGGCTGGCTTACACCATTGACAGTAAAAGCAAAACTGATGTTTCAAGGTGTTGGGCTATCAGGCTGTGATTGGGATGACACCTTACCTATCAGCGTACAAGAAGAATGGAAGAAACTTACAAGTGAATTGCATAACATAATCAAAATTGAGATACCGAGATGGTTGGGGGTACTACAAAACCCTTCCAAGTCCACAGGTTCTGCGACGCGTCAGAAAAGGCCTACGCGTGTGCTATTTACCTACTGACATTAGATGACAAAAACGAGCTCGCAAATAGACTTATAGCATAACATTACCACGGCTTGAACTATGTGGAGCTGTGCTACTTCCACGTCTGATGAAAAAGGATCTTTCAAATAGGACAATGTTGACAAAAACACATACCTACGCTTGGACGGATTCTATGATTGTATTAGGCTGGCTGCATGGTGACGTCACAAAATGAAAATCGTTCGTGAGCAACAGAGTACAGCAAGTGCGTGAAGTTATACCAGAACAACACTAGAGTTACGTCCAATCTCAGGACAACGCTGCAGACTGTGCATCACGTGGCATCAGTTGTTCCCATTTGTTACAACATCCTTTGTGGTAGCAAGGGCCAGAATAGGTGAAACATTACAATGAAAAAACAGCTGACAAATTTGCAATCACACCGAAAACATGCGAATAAAAAAACAAAAAAACAAATGAAAGCGTGTGTTGTGAAATCTGAACCATCTTCAATTGTAATTGAGTTATTAGACAGGCACAGCGATATGACTCGCATTGCAAGGGTCAACTGCTCAATTATCAAAACAAATAAACTGCTTATTTGACATCAACAGAAATACAAGGCGCCGAAAAACTCATACTGAAAGAAATTCAACTGTATGTCTTCAAGGACGAGATTATGAGATTAAAGGAAAATACAGGCGTGAGCATCAAAAGTAACCTCCTGAGTTTAAATCCATTTCTTGACAAGCATGATATTTTGCGAGTGGGAGGAAGGTTACATAACTCTAATTTAAATGATAACACCAAACACCCAGTGTTGCTACCACATGACCACAAACTGACAGAATTTCTGATTTGGCAAGTGCACAAAAGGACATTGCATGAAGGTCCCAAGCTAACTCTGACATATTTACTACAAGATTATGGATTATGGGAGGACATCGCGCCGTTAAAAAGGTTCGATCAACATGTCGGCGATTTCATGCATAAACTCCTAATCAGATTATGGCAGATCTACCAGAGCCTAGTGTGACAGTATCTCGCCCGTTCACACATACAGGGATCGATTTCACTGGTCATGTCGAGATCAAGGATAATAAGGGCGGAGTAAAAACATTGCTGGCTTACATTGCCGTATTCGTCTATCTGGCAACAAAAGCCATCCATTTGGAACTAGTCACAGAGTTGACCAGCACAGCATTTTTATCGGTTTTCAAACGTTTTTGTGCGCGTCGAGGCACGCTACGGGATACGTATAGCGACAACGGCACGAATTTTGTGGGAGCAAATTGAATATTATTGCAACAATATAAATGCATTGTAGAAACTAGATATTGACAGCTTCTGCTTGGGCAAGGTGTCAGCGCTGGGAGTTAAGTGGCATTTCAATGCTCCTGTTTGGCCGATCGCAGGCGGACTGTGGGAAGCTGCCGTAAAAAGCATGAAGTACCACTTAAAACGTGTCATTGGAGAACACCGCCTTTTTTTTTTTGGGTGGGAAATCATCAAATAACTTCTCCCGCTCTGGGCGGAGCGGGAGGGTGTGTCAGACTCTTACTGACTAAAACCCACCCGTGTTCCTTCGGTTGCCCTGTTGACGGGGGCCACGATCTCCCTTTCGGTTTTCTTCGCAACCCCGGTAGGCATCGGCCCTAGCGGACCCCGTCAATTCTGCTGACATCTCTTTGAGGCGCGCGTGGAACACAACGCGCCGTCGACGCGGGCCTGGTCCTTATCGGACGGTGAGCTACCCATTGCTCACAGTCCGCAAGCCCGCGCCTACGGTGGCCGGAAATCGGCTTGCGACTCCCGAGGCCCTGGGCGTCTTCTGCGGCGGTTAGGGGGGTTAAAGCGTTTGACTGCGTTGACCACAATACACTGATCTGTAAATTACACCACTACGGAATTCGTGGACAAGCTGCTGATCTTGTTCTTTCCTATCTATCCAACAGGGAGCAAAAAGTAAACGTTAATGGGGCGACGTCTACGGGGTCTCTAGTTAAAATGGGCGTGCCTCAAGGTTCAATTCTCGGCCCTTTCTTATTTCTAGTTTATATAAATGATCTTCCTTACATGATGGCTAACTTATCGGATATAATTTTATTTGCTGACGATACTTCTCTTATTTTTAAAATAGACAGGAAAGATACAGATGTCTTACATGTCAATGATAGTCTGGCTGTTCTTTCAAAATGGTTCGCAGCTAATAATCTTTTACTTAATGCGAACAAAACTAAATGTATTAGGTTTTCATTACCAAATGTACCTCAAGTAGGTCTAAATTTAAAACTTGATGGCAAAGAACTAGATGCAATAACGGAAACTATATTCCTAGGCATTACTTTAGATTCAAAATTGCAATGGGGTGCCCACATTAGAACTATTTCAGGTAGATTAAGTTCAGCTGCATATGCAGTTAGAAAAATAAGGCAGTTGACTGATATAGCCACAGCTAGGTTAGTATACTTTGCTTATTTCCACAGTATTATGTCTTATGGCGTTCTGCTGTGGGGATCGGCAGCTGACGTAGATTCAATTTTCATTCTACAAAAGAGGCAATCCGCGCGATCTATAAAATGGGTCCTCGCGAGTCCCTTAGAGACAAATTTAAAGAAATTAACATACTGACTCTGCCTTCTCTTTATATCTTAGAAAGTATTTTGCATGTTCGCAAAAACTTAGGACTTTTCAAAATAAGAAGCGATTTCCATAATATAAATACACGTAGCAGACATGAAATTGTGATACCCAAATTTAGATTAACTAAAACAAGCAAGTCATTTCTTATAAACAGTATCCGCTTTTATAACAAGTTGCCAAAGTCTGTTACAGAAATTAGCGATGGGAAGTTCAAAACCCACATCAAACGTGTTCTTATCAAGAAAGCATATTACAAAATTAAAGACTATGTTGAAGACAAGGAAATTTGGCAATAATTCCTTCTGCACATGTGGCTTCCCTGGTATATCATTAACGGCATAATTATGTAAGAGTCTATTAACTGCTCCCAAATTACCATATTTATTATTATCTTATTTTTTTACATTCATCCTTGACATATTCATCGTATTATTTGACATTATATAGCTACGAGTTAATTTCAACTCTTTATTAGTGTCTTTTGTGCACATGATAATTATTCAGATTTATTACAGTTGTAATAGCAATAATGTAATTGCGTTTAATTAAAAGAGGTTTTTATTAATTTATATATTTTTTGTATAGATTCTTTTCTATTTTGTGAATGTGAGAACACTGTAGGCTTAGTGGACTGTAGATTTGTTGACCATTTCTATTTTCTTAAGTACCTGGTACTTATTGAAATACCTACACTGTCCTCCCATACCTTGTCACACTGTTATTTGAAAAAATTGTAAAAGCCAATTATTTTTAAAAGAGTAACCGTGGAGTTTCTTGCCGGCTCTTCTCCATAGGAAACGACCAATTGGAACCGTGCACCTAGCTTCTGACGTTTCATAAGTGCCCATGTAGGTCTATGTGAAATAAAAATATTTTGATTTGATTGATTTGATTTGATTTGAGGGCGCGAAATTTGCCTCTCCCTCACGCGTTCCGCCTCCTCCTTCGCGAGCATTACTGCTTCGCAGAAGGAGGTGACCGCCTCCCATTTCCTCTCGCTCCGTACCAGGGCCGGACGCGAGAGATCACCGCCGCCAATCGCCTCTACGAGGACACGGCGATGCTCCGCCCAAGCTGGGCAGACCTCCACCGTATGCTCTACCGTGTCCTCCGGGCGATCCACACAATGATGACACCCGGGCGTTTCCTCCCGCCTTATCCTGTGCAGGAACCTCCCGAGGAGAACACCGCCTAACTTACGAAGAATTCACCACGCTGTTGTGCCAGATCGAAGCATGTTTGAACTCACGAACACTATGCACTGTAACAGAGAACGTGGACGAAATCAAGTGCTTGACACCTGGACATTTTCTAACCGGCACATCGCTCATGACAATTCCAGAACCGGACATTGATAACACTTACCGTTTAAGCAAAAGATGGCATATTGTGCAGAAGCTTAGACAGGATTTCTGGAAGTAATGGTCGCAAGAATACCTGCAACAACTACAAGCAAGACTAAAATGGCAACGACAGAATACCGACCCACGAGAAAATAATATTGTGTGCATCAGAGATGAGAAACTATCTGCAGGAAAATGGGCACTAGGACGTGTAGCGTAGTTACATCCTGGAAAGAACGGCCACACTAGAGTCGTCACACTACAAACTGCAAAAGGCCAACTAAACTACCGATGACAAAATTAGTACCAATAGTCGAGGCTGAAGAAAACCGAATTGACAATGACAAACTAACGAAAAACAGGGGCAACAGATCTAAAAACCTTATCTCAAAGTTTGGTTTGTTACACATTGATGCTAGTTATGACATTAATAACACCCACTGTTCAACAAGATATGAAACTTACCCCACTGACAAAAAATCAAACAATATACTTTGACAAGATAGCGGACCTGCAAGAAGTAAGAGATGAATGGAAATGAGTGTTTTATTATAATATGACGAATTACTGGCAAAACGTCGATACATAAAACAATATCCTTGCGATGAGTGGTTGATGCAATTTCATGTCTTTATTAACCAACTTGAACCAACCACTAATGAACTAACTATTACAATGAGATACTGAAATCCCAGCGATTAATTTAACACAGGTTTAAAAGGGGACTAATCGACGGAGTGGGATATGTTGCACACTCGTTATTCGGCGTACTAGATCAGCGTCTTGCAGATAAATACGAACTGGACATAAATACAATTAAGCTCAACGGGAAACACTTGCTACAATTGCTAAAAAAACAGACTAGTATTTTAGAAACCGAGCATAACATTGTACAGTGCAACGAAGGGACGATGATAAAGCAGCTTACTTTGATAAACCAGCACCTTAATAGTTTAGAAAATAGTTCCTTAAAAGATAAATCTGACACAGCAAACGCCTTCTACATAATAACATCGGCAATGGCTGCCGAGCGAATGGCTCTAAATCTAAAAGACATCCAACAAACCTTTTATGGATGTACACTTATTATCATCAAACCAAATGCAAAGAGAATTAGACAAAATAGCTCGACAATTACCTCGCGACTCTGCGTTACCAGAATTACAGAATGACGTAAGATACATCTACAGGCTATTCAGAGTACATGCACGCAGTACACAGCAAAACCTATTGATGTAAATAAAAATTCCGATCATGAATGATTCACTATACCTACGAGCTAAATAAACAAATCAGCATACCTCAACGTATTGACGTTACTCGTGTGATGTATGTTATTCCCAATTCTGAATTAATTGCGTTTAACGCTAACCAATACTCGTTTATACACCTAGAACAACCCGATATTCAAGAATGCCAATAAAATCCGTGATAAAACCCTGATGAGTAAATTAAATTACACTATATAGGTACAGCACTGGCGATCGACGCAAATCTATTTGCGAAGTACGGCTGATTCGAGACAACGGAGAACATGTACAATACGCGCCACGAAAGATGAGACTTCCTCCCGCCGCTCCTTCCGCCGCCCCGATGACGCCCCGGCGCGGACTTCATACCGCTAAGACTTAAAGAGACCCATAAATCGTCTACTGCGCAAGTCAAACCACGTGGTGTGTCAAGTCTCATCTTTAGTGGCACGCACTGTACATATTGTCATACTGATATAAAATTATGCGCATACAAGTGGGTAAAATTACATAAGCAAAACACATGGTTTTATTATTGTTGTGACACGTGCGAAGTGCAACTAGTGTGCGGAGCTCAAATGGCATCGGAGATGCTACGTCACTCGGGTCTGATAACACTTAAACGAGGTTGTAACCTGCAAGGTGATTCATTCATGCTTCACGCATATATGGAACACAAGCGAATTTTTTTTAATGAACCATATGCCATGGTAATACCCACGATTTCACCCATAAACAATATCATCAACACTAACTCGTCGTTGCACACTGAAACGCACGAAGAGTCGTTCAAGAAGATTGATACCTACTGAACTGCGCTCGATTAAAGAACAATCTAAGCTAGAAACCCTATCTCATAAATAGCTCACTACATCGCGATCTATGTGGTCATTATTATTAGCATTGCACTGTTTGTAACATCGCCGGTGTATTATTGACGAAAGATAACAACCAAAAGACAGGGTGAGGACCCCTCAAGATGCGAGAAGCAGAGGAAGACGAGAAGAAGATGACATCGAGGACGGGTACAGCAAGGTCAACAAACGAGGAAGACGTGGGAGACGGAATCAAAAGTGCATAGTGAAGTGAATACGGTCCCAAGGGTTGACCCCTCCTCTAGTGAAGTGAAATTTGACACTGAGAGACATAGTGACGTGTCCTAATTGTGACATTCTATTTATGGATTTTAGTTTACATTTGTATAATAATAAATATATTAATTTTTAAACTATATTCACCAAAAGTAAAAAACCTTACATTTGAATCAACTTCTTCCGATTTCTAGAAACTGAGATTATTCTAACGTGACTTACAGTGCTTCCCCTAGCGTCGCGGAGCGACAACTATAATATTCATTGATAAATACACAATAGCCCATTCTTTAATCGTACTTCTTGCGGCGAGTGGCGCAAGCAGAATTTACTATTATTCATTCTTAAATGCTGACGCCCTCTGGCAACAAGAGGCGACAGCTACAAGGACTCGATCTATACTGTCTTCCACCCCTCGCCAACAGATGACACTATTTTGTATATCAGTCACACTGTGTAAGATACATGTCGTGAACAGGCCCACTGTCAGGTTTACCATGTCCTTCATACCGTTGGTATGCCTGCCTAGCCAGATTATGAGCTTCTCTCACGTGTTTGTTCCACCCCACTACCGTTTTATCCTTTTTAACTTTCTCACCTTGCTTTGCACAGATGCCTCACATAAAATGTTAACAATGTAATTGTATAATGTGTCAATAATATATCTATGCTCCAAATCACTACACTATAAGTAGGTACCTATAGATTACGAAAACCTATAAGAAGTCTATAGTAGGTACCTACCTATGGAGAAGAATGGCTTATTTCACTATTCCCCCCTGAGAGAATCCCCTCACGTGTAAGTAATACGTCTCCTTTTACATCGTTCTCACTTAAAATTATAAATTCAAAATTAATGATGTAAGTACTTGACTTACTTAACTAATATTTTGTAACAATATAATTTAAAATAGTGTCCATGTACTTTCTTGCCCGTTCTTTTCCATAGGTACGCTTTGGAATGGGCAATTAGCCCTCCCGCGCTATTCGTTTTCGCTTAGCGTTCTTCTCCTCCTTTTACTGTTTTTTTTTTTCTTTTTGTTCACCTTTTAATTAATTTATTTTATTTATTTCAGACACAATGATCTATATTTTTGTTAGTATACTTAAGAATTATGTTAGTAACCAAATATAAAAATACAAACCACAATCATACTATTATTACTAAGATTAAATATCAGACTACGTTACTCATACAAACAAAATCATCTCTAAATTACTAAACATATCTGGATGACCGAAAATTACTCGACTTTTTTTCTGGTAGTTTTCTAAAAATGAAACCTAACAAGATCGATTTATCGCCCCCGAAACCCCCTGTATACTAAAAATCTCATGAAAATCGTTGGAGCCGTCTCCGAGATTCAGATTCTAAAAATTATCAAAAATATTTTAAAATAAGAATAAAATCATTAAAATGTTTAATGAAAAAAATAATTTTTCGAATCCGCCTGTCGACTGGTAAGTTCCGGAGATTACCCCTACATACAAACTAACAAACAAACATTGGAGATGTTTGATTTTGGGCCACCTCTGTGTACACTACATAGATAAATAGGACAAAAATAGGGGATTGTCATAAAAATACAAAAAAAATCACTTGAAGACGAGTACGGCTGTTCAAATGATTAAATTGGGAAGATTTTTAATAATGTAACCCATTGAGATAGAAAAAACATGGAGGCGTAGGCGCCGCGATATTCTATACATAAATTTGCTTATACAAATATGGGTGAAATACGAACTAGAATGTGAAATATCATGTTATTTCACTCTTTCTAATGTGGTAATGGTATTTGATAAAAGAGACAACAATATTTCAGTTGTTCCTCATAATGGCAACATTTTGCTGAGACGTAGTAACAGTTGTAGGTAAGTGCCATATCCGCCATAATATGCGATAAATTCATGGTAGTTCTGCTGTCAACTGGTTGTTTACTTTTTGTTTTATTGAGATTTGTGAGAAAATTACGAGGAGTTTTCCTTTAAAACTACCTATATACGTTGGATAACACCAATTCAACATGTCTGTGTGTTGTATTGTGAAGTGTGGTGCAAGAAAGAAGATCAACCTCAATTGTCTTTGCACAGGTTAGTAGCCGGTTTTCATGCAATAGTACATAAAGTGATAAACTTTCGATTAAATTTTAATATATGGGTTTATTTCCGTCCAACAGACCTTTTTATTATTTCATGATTTCATTCGTTTGTTTACAATGATATGTCATGGTGGAATAGTGTTGTACCGTTGCCGTAATAGTTTCTGATACTAGTTCCTTCGTTGCGCTGAAATGATATTGCTAGGTCCGGCCCGTGGTTTACAGCAAACTGTACTCTTTGGTTCATAGCACCGAAAGACCGTTCCATAGAGTTTTATGATGTGTATACGATTTTTTTGTTGAAGTTTTTAAGATGAACAATACTGTAGAACATACATTTTATGTAACTTTTATGATTTCCGCGGCGCACGCTAATAAAGTTCCCAGTCCGCATGATTTTTTCCGACATCTTCAACAATAATCGACAAATTTCAGCCAATTTATACAAAACCTTAATGAATTATACACTAAAACCTTCCGCATGAATCACTCCGTTCATTAGTGAAAATTGATTGATAATCCGTTTTGTAGTATTTGAGGTTTTCGCGTTCAGACAGACAGAAAAACAGACAGACGCGGCGCGGGCGGTGGACTTTGTTTTATAATATGTAAGGATGTGTATTATTCATCGCCGTGTCCTCGTGGAGGCGATCGGCGGCGGTGATCTCTCGCGTCCGGCCCTGGTTCAGGCCATGGTACGGAGCGAGAGGATATGGGAGGTCATCACCTCCTTCTGCGAAGCGGTAATGCTCGCGAAGGAGGAGGCGGAACGCGTGAGGGAAAGGCAAATTTCGCGCCCTCACGCCCCTAACCACCGCAGGAGGAGACGCCCAGGGCGTCGAGAATCGCGAGGCGATTTCCGGCCACCGTAGGCGCGGGCTTGCGGGTGGTGAGCAATGGGTGGCTCACCGTCCGATAAGGACCAGGCCCGGGTCGACGGCGCGTTGTGTTCCACGCGCGCCTCAAAGAGATGTCAGCAGAATTGAAGGGGTCCACTAGGGCCGATGCCTGCCGGGGTTGCGAAGAAAACCGAAAGGAGATCGTGGCCCCCGGCGACAGGGCAACCGAAGGAACACGGGTGGGTTTTAGTCAGTAAGAGTCTGACACGCCCTCCCGCTCCGCCCAGAGCGGGAGAAGTTATTTGATGATTTCCAACCCTCAAAAAAAAAAAAGGATGTGTATTATTCCGAATGTTCATTTATGATAAAATTGTAAAAATTTAATTCACTAATGCCCGTTTTCACTGACAGCTAAGTGACACTTAAATGAATACCTAAATAAAACTGCACTGTTGGATTTTCAACTCTCAGCGCTGAGTCTACCGTTGAAAAACCAACAGTGAACTTTTATTAGCGATTCATTTAAGTGTCACTTAGTGAAGGTGAAAACAGGCATAAGACTTGCATGCTCGCTCGATACTAAATATTTGGCTTTGTTTAAACGTTCACTTGCCAAACATTAGGTTTGCGTTACAATTATTTGTGAAAACTTTATTTGCTAAGTAATAATTCTAAAGATGAAATTATAATTATGCAGAAAATTGTTTGGGAAGTGATAAATTGTCAATACTCGTTTTTTTCTGTTACAACGGACTATTAGCTAATAATTTTATAATACGATTCAACCGTGATATCTAGTAAGATTCGTAATACTATTACGTACTAGTATCGATACTCGAAACAGTAACACTACATTTCTCTGATTGACACAACCCTAGCATTGGCAGCCATTTTAAGAGACATTTTGAGTTGTAGGTATGCACCTTTTTTTTGTAGGTATTTCCAGTCCATACTTATTAAATGTCTATGATGTAACCCTATTCTAGGGCAGCCCTGACGGTTGGGTTTGACATGACGTTCGTTAATTCCATTGAGATAGTAAAAACACGGAGGCGCCGCGATATTCTATACATAAGTTTGCTTATACAAATATGGGTGAAAAACGAACTAGAATGTGAAATATCGTGTTATTTCACTCTTTCTAATGTGGTAATCGTATTTGATAAAAGAGACAACAATATTTCAGTTGTTCCTCATAATGGCAACATTTTGTTGAGACGTAGTAACAGTTGTAGGTAAGTGCCATATCCGCCATAATATGCGACAAGTTCATGGTAGTTCTGCTGTCAAGTGGTTGTTTACTTTTTGTTTTATTGAGATTTGTGAGAAAATTACGTGGAGTTTTCCTTTAATACTAAATATATACGTTGGAAAACAACAATTCAACATGCCTGTGTGTTGTATTGTGAAGTGTGGTGCAAGAAAGAAGGAAAATCAACCTCAATTATCTTTGCACAGGTTAGTAGCCGGTTTTCATGCAATAGCACATAAAGTGATAAACTTTCGATGAAAAAATTGCTAGGTGATCATTAAATACGGCTTAAATTTTAATATATGGGTTTATTTCCGTCCAACAGACCTTATTATTATTTCATAATTTCATTCGTTTGTTTATAATGAAATGTCATGGTGGAATAGTGTTGTACCGTTTCCGTTATAGTTTCTGATACTAGTTCCTTCGCTGCGCTGAAATGATATTGCTAGGTCCGGCCCGTGGTTTACAGCAAACTGTACTCTTTGGTTCATAGCACCGAGAGACCGTTCCGCAGAGTTTTATGTAGTGTATACGATTTTTTTGTTGAAGTTTTTAAGATGAACGATTCTGTAGTACATACATTTTATGTAACTTTTATGATTTCCGCGGCTCACGCTAATAAAGATCCCAGTCCGCATGATTTTATCCGACATCTTCAACAATAATCGTCAAATTTCAGCCAATTTACACAAAACTTTAATGAATTATACACTAAAACCTTCCGCATGAATCACTCCGTCCATTAGTGAAAATTGATTGAAAATCCGTTTAGTAGTTTTTGAATTTTTCGCGTTCAGACAGACAGAAAAACAGACAGACGCGGCGGTGTACTTTGTTTTATAATATGTAAGGATGTGTATTATTCCGAATGTTCATTTATGATAAAATTGTTAAAAATTTAATTCACTAATGCCCGTTTTCACCGACAGCTAAGTGACACTTAAATGAATACCTAAATAAAACTGCACTGTTTTTCAACTCTCAGCGCTGAGTCTACCGTTGAAAATCCAACAGTGAACTTTTATTAGGGATTCATTTAAGTGTCACTTAGTGAAGGTGAAAACAGGCATAAGACTTGCATGCTCACTCGATACTAAATATTTGGCTTTGTTTAAACGTTCACTTGCCAAACATTAGGTTTGCGTTACAAATATTTGTGAAAACTTTATTTGCTAAGTAATAATTCTATAAATGAAATTATAATTATGCGGAAAATTGTTTGAGAAGTGATAAATTGTCAATACTCGTTTTTTTCTGTTACAACGGACTATTAGCTAATATTTTTTTAAATATGATTCAACCGTGATAACTAGTAAGATTCGTTATACTATTACGTACTAGTATCGATACTCGAAATAGTAACACCATGTTCCCTGAATGACACAACCCTAGCATTGGCAGCCATTTTATGCGACATTTTGAGTTGTAGGTATGCACCTTTTTTTTTGTAGGTATTTCCAGTCCATACTTATTAAATGTCTATGGTTAATTCGTTTGACAGTTTTGTTTCGTGACGTGACGTCTACGTCTTTCTTTGACTTTGTATTTGATTGAGTCGTTATCAATAAAAAAAGTACTCTGTGGTCTTTATATACCATGGAACAATGATATACCCGATTTAATACTACGGACATTGATTGATTGCTTCTCTGTAGACCCCGGCTTGGTTATATGGTTTGTGTTTCGTCTGTGATTTGGCTTCCGTCGTCGTGTTTTCGTGGTATTCTACAATATATTTCAGTTTCAGGTATGTCCCCTTTAACCCGTGCTTTTACTTGTTGTTTTGTTCAAATGCTATTTCTATGTGATGTTTTCTTCCCTTGAGCCCAGGCGAGACTTTTTTTTTGTTTTTGGATGTGAAATCATCAAATAACTTCTCTCGCTCTGGGCGGAGCGGGAGGGCGTGTCAGACTCTTACTGACTAGAAAACCCACCCGTGTTCCTTCGGTTGCCCTGTTGCTGGGGGGGGGGGGGGGGGCACGATCTCCCTTTCAATTCTAGATACAAGATACAAGATACCAGATATTTATTTTGTAAAACATGAGTGTAGAATTATACAGGTCTTAAAAATAATAAGAAGTAGCTACATGTTTTGCCAATCATGGCGTACAAAATTAGTCGCACTAAGACAACTATGCGACAACTATGACACTTCTGCTGACATCTCTTTGAGGCGCGCGGAACACAACGCGCCGTCGACCCGGGCCCGGTCCTTATCGGACGATGAGCTACCCATTGCTCACCGTCCGCAAGCCCGCGCCTACGGTGGCCGGAAATCGGCTTGCGATTCCCGCCGCTCTGGGCGTCTCTTCCTGCGGCGGTTAGGGGCGTGAGGGCGCGAAATTTGCCTCTCCTTCACGCGCTCCGCCTCCTCCTTCGCGAGCATTACCGCTTCGCAGATGGAGGTGATGGCCTCACATTTCCTCTCGCTCCGCATGGCCTGAACCAGGGCCGGACGCGAGAGATCACTGCCGCCGATCGCCTCCACAAGGACACGGCGATGCTCCGCCCAAGCTGGGCAGACCTCTACCGTATGCTCCACCGTGTCCTCCGGGCGATCCACACAATGGTGACACCCGGGCGTTTCCTCCCGCCTTATCCTGTGCAGGAACCTCCCGAAACAGCCGTGTCCGGTGAGGACCTGCGTCAGGCGGAAGTTGAGGACACCCCGTGGCGCCTCTCTAGCCACTCCTCAAAGAGGGGTCTTATCGCCGCAATTGTGGCGTGCCCACTCGTCTGTCGGCCTGGCTCTAGGAGGCTGATGTAAAAAAGTGCTCATCTGTCGCGGCGCTTCTTAAGGTGGAACTAGTTGATATTTTTTCCATACAAATTTCAGGGGGGTTTTACTCCACTGTTTGACATGGTACATCCAAAGTTAAACATGATATCGTTTTGTTTCATTATAAATTTTGTCTGTGCGGAAACAGAAGAGTAAAATATTAAGCCGTTAAAAAATTAGGAGCCCACAAAGATTCCTTTTTCTTGCTAATTTTAACGCAACTTTGGGGGTAAATAAGCAATAAAAGAAGTGTAAAATCTCCAAAATAAAGTCGGTACCGACAAAGCTCAATTGTCGAAGTGTTCAATAAACTTTATTTGTAATTGATTTATGCAGTGGTTTTTTCATAAAACCCTATTTTCAAAAGGACTTTTTGTAATTTTTTACGCACTCGTTTTACTAAAATAGTTCGGAACGGTGTTTGTGTGCGTGCAAACTAGACGTTGTGCATGTAGACCAGTGTCTAACTGCTCATCACTGATAATATCTCTGTCGGACACGATGCCAGGTGTGACAGCGTGCTTTTCGGCCATGCCCACTAGTGAGTTCGAGCCCGCGACTAGTGTCACCTTAAGGTGGCACTAGTTGATATTTTTTCCATACAAATTTCAGGGGGGTTTTACTCCACTGTTTGACATGGTACATCCAAAGTTAAACATGATATCGTTTTGTTTCATTATTAAGTTTGTCTGTGCGGAAACAGAATAGTAAAATAATGAGCCATTAAAAAGTTAGGAGCCCACAAAGATTCCTTTTTCTTGCTAATTTTAACGCAACTTTGGGGGTAAATAAGCAATAAAAGAAGTGTAAAATCTCCAAAACAAAGTCGGCACCGACAAAGCTCAATTGTCGAAGAGTTCAATAAACTTTATTTGTAATTGATTTATGCAGTAGTTTTTTCATAAAACCGTATTTTCAAAAGGACTTTTCGTAATTTTTTACGCACTCGTTTTACTAAAATAGTTCGGAACGGTGTTTGTGTGCGTGCAAACTAGACGTTGTGCACGTAGACCAGTGTCTAACTGCTCATCACTGATACTATCTCTGTCGGACACGATGCCAGGTGACACAGCGTGCTTTTCGGCCATGCCCACCAGTGAGTTCGAGCCCGCGACTAGTGTCACCTTAAGGGCGTGATCGGCTCTGACGTATTTATTGAACGATCTTGTATGTATATTCTAACACATTTTACTCATTCTTATTGCAGTTTATTGACAATGGCGTGCCTACAGTGCACCTCTGTAATAGATGAAAATGAAAAATATTATATTACCGATGATATGGGTCCCGAAATAAATCCGGTCATCGAGTGGTGTCTTGGGCATCAGGTAAACACATTTTATTTATTTTCTATAAGTACTGTAAATCTTACACTGTTTAAACTCATTTTTGCTTTTGTTTCAGGTTAATATAAATGTAGTAATGTGCTAACAATGCAAGAAATGAATCTGATAGTGCTCTGGCACACAATCAAAAACTCCAGCATTCCCATGATAGCAATGTTTGTGTTTGGTGTAGGACATCTTTGTTTAGGAGGCATGCTCACTCTATTCCCGAGGGTCAACATATTGCTGAAGCAATTGCTCCAACAGGGGTAAGTACCTTTTTTGTTTTCTTTTTTATTCATACAAGGCAGGCATAAATATAAAACAAATGCAGATGTTGCTGTTGTTGTTATGAGACAAGACAGTTATCTAAATAACTACCTGCCTATATAGTATATGCCATTCCAAAGAAGAAGAGAATGATCGCTGGAAATAGGCGGTATCCAGTTTGGTTTACTAAAGATATTATAAACGATACTCAGCGTAAAACCAAGCTACATAAAAAATGGAAACTTTCACGTTGTGATCTTACTTACACGCAGTTTAGTGCTCTGCGATTGGATCTTAAAGTAAGAACCCAGGACGCCTACAGATTGTATTGTAATAATTTAGAAAATAACATATGCAAAAATCCGCGACAGTTCTGGCAGCATGTATCCAGCCTGCGATCAAAGGGCGGCTTCGAGCCAAACGTGGTGTACAATGGTGAGACTTGTTCGGGTGTCAAAGCGGCCGAGGCATTTGCTCAGTATTTTGCTAGCGTGTTTCTGCCTGATACACCTGAGTTGGACCCTAGAAAATTAAATGTGAGTAGTGAGGGAGATAGCATTCCTCTTCCCTTTTTAACCCCACCGGATGTAGTTAAGGCTATTGCTAAACTCAAACCCTGTAGCTCGGTTGGCCCTGACAACATTCCAGCCTTTACTCTTAAGGGATGTCATGATATTTTGGCAGCCCCTCTATGTCATGTCTTTAACCTATCCCTCCGGTCCGGCATATACCCTGAACAATTGAAAACTTCGCGAGTCACTCCCATTCCTAAAACTAGTGACAAAACATCAGTAGAGGAACACAGACCCATCGCTATCCTGCCAACCATTGCCAAGGTTTTCGAACATATACTTCACGCTTTCATTTACAAACGCGTAAATATATCCTTATCTGATGCCCAACACGGTTTTCGGCCGGGTCGCTCCGTGAACTCGAATTTACTTATTCACGTAGACTACATATCCCGTTACTTGGACATCGGTGGGCAGGTTGACGTTCTATATTTGGATTTCCGGAAGGCATTCGACAGAGTTGACAATGATGTGCTTTTGACAAAGCTGGGGGCCATCGGCTTCTCGTCCGGTCTTCTTGAATTCTTTTCCGATTATCTGCGCGATCGCAAGCAATTTGTAAGACATGGCTGCTTCGAGTCCAAGCCTTACAATACACGCTCGGGCGTAAGTCAGGGATCCGTGTTAGGGCCGCCTCTTTTCCTGATCATGATCAATGACCTCATAAATAATATTAAGTTTGCCAAGTGCCTACTATATGCCGATGACCTTAAGCTAGTCGCACAAATCCGAATGGACGAGGATTGCAAGCTCCTTCAGAGTGATATTGACGCCATCTATGAGTGGAGCATTGTGAACAAGCTATTTTTTAATAGAAACAAGTGCTATGTCATGACATACGGTAGGGGGTTGCGGCCAATCCATTATGACTATAATTTGGGAGGTGAAGTAATTACTCGTGTCACCAACATAAAGGACTTGGGAGTGACTTTCGACCGCTGTCTGACTTTTAGAGATCACGTTTCTGCCCTTGCGAGGGAATCTTTTAGGCGCTTGGGATTTGTTTTGAGAAATGCTCGTGACTTTCGCAATTCAAATGTTATTAAGCTATTGTACACTGCTCTGGTTCGAAGCAAACTCGAGTCCAGTTCCTGTGTTTGGCACACCTATACCGCGACCCAAACATTGATGCTAGAAAAGGTTCAGAAAACATTCCTAAGATGCCTCTTCCAAAGGTTATACCATTTCTTTCCGTACATGTACCCTACCAACTATCTTTTAGGGACATTAGGCTTTAACTCGTTGGAGGTGAGAAGAGGTCTTGATCAGCTCACGGTAGCCTGTAAGACCTTACGGGGACGTATCGACTGTCCAGAGCTCCATGGCCTTTTCTGCCGATTATTTGTGCCCGACAAATATATTGGACACCGTCAGAGCCGCCGGCACAATCTGTTTGCGCAACTGTCATGCAAGACTGTAGCCAGAGCCGAATCCCCAATTTGTCGTACCCTAAAGATGCTAAATGCCCTTCTGACTGCCAACCCTGAATGTGATGTGTTTGCGGATGAATGGAGTAAAATTATGCGTATATGTCTGGTGTTCTGTGAGAGAAAGTATGCTAGGGAGTCCACTGTTCCATGTTAGTTTTAAATTAAATTATTGTCAAGATTGTTATTCTTTCTATGTTAATTAATGTAATTGGTGTTGTACCGTTTTAATTAACTATAAATAAATAAATAAATAAATAAATAGTACACTTATTATTATTATATTACCTAATACCTATATATATTACTATATCTATTTTATATTTTTGGTTTTAGATACCCGAGGCTAGTTTAGTATGTTTTGCTACCCAACAGGTACAAACTCAGCGTACAATTCAACAACAAAAATCATAGCATCATAGCTGCTATTAATATGAATACATGTGTATGGTGCCGTCTGTTTCTTGCTCAAACACGCAGACACTTCATACCTGAAGGACCTGAACAACAGAATTAATGTATCGAAGAGAAGTAACATTAACAACTTACTTACCTATTTTGTTCTATTAAATAATTCTGTAAATACCCAATACATTATGTATTACTTTATTTTATTCAGATTCCAGCAGGACTGGTTTGCCATAGTTGTTATAGCAGCAAGTAGACATGTGGAGCATGCTACAAGGAATGCGGATAACTGGCAAACTCCAGGCCCGTCTGACCTTCACCAATACTGTGTAGAATATTGCTACACCGAATGCCAACTTACGTTGCTAGTGGTCCTGTGAGAGCAGAAGTTGCAGCAAGAATTTATATCAATAAGGTTATATTTTTTAATTTATTAAACTGCTATATAAAAGTATCATCACTGTGCACTTGGTAAACTCTTATCAGTGACTATTAGTCAATTGTAAATCTTAGAGCTAAGCCTCACCTATCAGTGCTAATTTACTTTTTCATTATGCAACTATAATCTTTTTGTTGCCACTGTAAGTAAATTGTTTTCTTGTATTGTTTCAGTTACCAGAGCATATCCTTCTTTGTTCCACTGCTGGACATATGCACAGGACATTATAGAATTGAAAGAAAAAGTTGTGCAACAACTTCACCAGCCACCAAGTGCATCAATAACACTTGATAATTTTACTATATACACTATATAGATGATACTACTACTTGTGTGTACAAGTGCTCATTGTTTTGTGTTGGCTTGTAACAATGTAGAACGAAATAGAGTGCTGGAATACTTAATGAAAAGTGGGTTTCTTGCTGTGCTCACACAATGACCATTGTGTGGCATTTGGGTTGGGCTCGATACCAAGAGAGCATAGAAGCACCATCATTCCTGGATGGAATATTAATAAGAGATGATGTGCAAAATGAATAAAATTATAAGTCACAACAATTTGTTTTATTTACATACTTCTGATGACTGATTTCTCATCCACTTAGGCTGCCTGTTCACTGAAGTGGAGAACCCCTGTGAAATAGAGATGTGCAGATAGATGTGAGCAGTTTAGATTCTATTGTTTAATATTGGCACAAGTCTCCGCTCCGTAGAGCTTCGCCGCTCCAATAGACAGATAGCCTTAATGTCGCTAATACTAGGAACTAAATAACATAGAACTTATTTGAAAAATATGTACTTGCTGCCTAAAAATAATTGGGGTTTCTTCCCAGCTGTTACTGTGTAATAGAAATTAACTACTTTAAAAATAACTTGTTGTTGTTAGGTTTTGCACAGCTCACTGCTCTTCTATGAATTATCGAGGTCCAGATTGTACTGATAGGCACTATAAAATGAAGCAGCAGGACAGTTTGTTTTAACAAATAACGTTCAAGCATTCCTTTCTCTTGACACCGATTTAACCAATCTCTAGCTGCTCGAATAGGTAATATTAGGTGCTGCCGCAATTGAGTAGAATATCCTGTAGTCCTATTTTATTATACATAATATAACGAAACTGGAGTATTTTCTGAAATCGTAAGTTGTTATTTTATCGCTGTCAGTCATCACTCATTACATAAGACACAACATCAATCAAATGTCAAATGTCATTGTCAAAATGACATAATTAGCATATTGCTGATCCACCATATTTACGTAGTGTTACTCTCCTTGACCGAGATAATTTTAATGTACAATCAAACGAAGTAATATTATATCAAATTAACATAAAAAATCGGTTACTATATTGTATAACCATATTTACATATAGTGTACACAGAGCTGGCCCAGGCTCCATACATTTCTGGAACATCTCCTTTTACCTCTTCATATTAATTGTATGTATGTGTTTGGGGTTTTTAAATTTAAAATCTGTATTTTTGCATAATTCATTTGATTGTCTACAATTTGTATTTCATAATATTATAATACTAATGTGTTACTTAATAATTTATTGCATACCTACCCAATTTGTAATATGTTCTGTGGCTACACATTGATATTTACAATTGTACAAAAAATCATACATCTGTGAAATAATGTAGGCAATTAAGAGGGCGCCTAAAGGTCCACTAGCGCCACTCCTTTAAAAAAATATTATCTCGTGACTGAGAAGGAATTATGAATAACGGCTAGTAAGTACCTTTTAAATGGTTTCATATTGAGACACGAAGCAATAAAATACGATCTAGAGGAATGTGGCCGCTTTTCTTTGGATTGAATTTTATTGCTTCGTGTCTCAATATGAAACTTTAGAAAAGGTATTAGAAAATTCTATACACACTTACCGAGGGTCCTTACTAGCCGTTATTCATAATTTCTTCTCAGTCACGAGATAATATTTTTTTAAAGGAGTGGCGCTAGTGGACCTTTAGGCGCCCTCTTAAATGAATCCTTGTTGATGCCCTACCTATATATCTTTTTGAGGCTACTTACCTAAAACATTTTCTCAAATAGGTAGGTACTTTTAAACCGTGTGAAATCTGCATGTGTACGCTTAGCCGACGTTCACACGGACGTAATAAAATTGCAGCGGGATTTTATCAGCTGGATTTTCGACTCTCGGTGTTAAGCCGAGCGTTAAGAATCCAGTGCACGATAAAATCGCCGTGATTTTATTACATCCGTGCGAACGTGGGCTTACCTCTACTTCATGTAACAAAGGGCGACCGCGTTCAGTGAAGCTAAAAAAAAACGTGGAGTCATTTTAATAGGTAACATTTGACGTCTATCAGTTTTATCTTCATAGTGAGGTGACCTGCTTAAAAACATCGATTAAAGTGAATGAATCGATACGGACTTGAAACATGTGAATTTTAAAAATCATCAGGCGAATCCCTATCCCATTATTACTTTTTCTTTCGTAAATTTAAGGAGCAAAATAAGACAAGTGCATAAAATTTAACAAAAATATTGCGTTTATTCAGTTGAACTATCAGAACTGTTTTATTAGTATTATCATCTTCATCACTGCTGTCAGCACTCAGAGATATTATTAATTCATTTTCAATAATATTGTCTATTCTCACATCTCGTTCAAAATCTTGTTCGTTGTTTTCTCTACGACTTTTCTCCAGTCTTCTGTAGTGACTTCTGCACACGCAGTTTGTAGCTGAGTCATCATTTTAGCAGTACTGAAGGGTGTTTCAGTATTGTTCCGCGCTGCATGACCCTTTATTTGTGCCCAAATAAGCTCAAAGGCGTTATACTGGCAATGGTAGGGAGGCAATCGAATAACTTCGTGTCCATGCTCTAGGGCTAGTTCATCGATTACATAGCGGAGCTTAGACAGCTTAGTTGCTTTTACCAGATTTAAGAACTCAACTTTTAATAAATTTGGACTTGCATCCACACAATTTCTTACCAGCCACGAGACAATTTCTTGCTTTTTATTTGCTTGAGTTGGTGGTTTATCAACTTGTACGGAATGATACGGTGCATTTTCCATTATAATTTTCGATGGGTTTTCTAAGCTGACTAGCAGCTTCTCAAACCACTCTTTAAAAACCTCAAAGTTCATTTCCTCATGGTAATCACTTGTAGTTTTAGAGACAATTGCGAGGAGGCAGTCTGGAATAAAACCTTAAGAAGCTGATCCCGCGTGACATATAATAAGTCGGGCTCCTTTTCCCGATGGAACTTTTGAAGTGGAGGCCGCTGTATCATCGGTCCATGTCCGCGAAACCGTATGGTTTGCATTCAACCATATTTCGTCAATAAACACGACATTGTCCCAATCTGTAATTTAATTTACTTGACGTAAGAATGTTACTCTCTTCAAAATAATATCGTAGCGTTCTAGCAGAATTTTCCGCTTGTCAATTTTTTTTAATCTAAAGCCAATCCATTTCAAAACCTTTGATAGAGACTATTTACCGCCAAAAAATAAGCCTGCGTCTTTTAACGAACTCATTAGCTTTTCCTGCGTAGGAAATTCTTTTCTCGAGTAATATCCATAAATGTGGTTGCGAATTGCAGCAGCATCAAAATTATCAACGCCAACAATTTCTTGTCCCTCTTTCTTTTTTTCGGTGTACGTAAAGTATTATCTTCTGAGCCTGATGGTCCGTATTTCTCTTTCAGAATTTGAGTTACTGTCCTCTTCCCTATTCCCAATGCTCCGGCAACGCGTTCTCTCGGTTGTGTCAATGGTAAAAGAGGCCCATCGTTAACTGATTCACGTTCAAAATAATTGTAAAATTTCACCACTAGTTCGCGAGATCGACTGTTTAGTGTTTTCCCCCGTTTTGACATGGTAAGACTGTAATGTTGTTCTTGTTGACTAATAGTTAAGCAATCTGAATCCAATTTATAGCCAGGTAAACGTAGTCAGAAAGATCAGTCCAATAAAAAAGCCGGGTCAGAAGAAAATAACAGAGAGCACACAAAAAACGCACAGTCACTTCGCACAACGACAAAAGACTGCGTCATGTAATGGCGACATGACATGGCGTCATCGACAGGCACTGGTGTTGCCAGCAAAATCCCACCTAAATTGTACCTAACATCAATGATTTTTCTATTTAGTTAATTTTTGTATTTTTATAGTTAGTTAAAAGAATAATAAATATATTTATGTTTTATTATAATCACAACGTGGTTATTAATTTATGGTGATATTTCTTCACAAGTAATCATTGCATTCGATTCTACTTATCAGCTTTCGATTTTTAGAGTAACATCCCTAGTGTTTAAAAAGAAAAAGGGTTAACTGACGCAACATTGTAACGACGTTCAGTTCTTTAGATCAGAAATTGTTTATTATGTTTAGAATGGTTTATTAGTGAAAGACTAGTATATTATCTGTGGTGAAAGCAAATCGTAAAATTACTCGTATCGGTCATTATTACAATAAATATATAATCGTAATTGAAAAAAAAAGTTAAGCAATTGTGCAGTTCTAACAAAACGAAAAATATATTATTTTATGCCCGCCGTTACAAGACTACGTTGTTGAATTTTGATGAATTGTCAAATGTTATCTATTAAAATGACTCCACTTTAGTTTAAGTACCTACCTAGCTACTTAATGTATCAATACGCTACTACACTGCCTGCTCGATATACTAACCAACATAATTGTATGACTTCAATCAAGGGTCCGCAAGGTATCGGTGGCCACAAAATACATGATATACCTACAGATTGGGAAATTGAAGGGGGTCCCGAAGGGGAAGTACCTTAAAATATTGATGCTACCAATAGTTAATTAAAAATGCTGCTCCTGTTCCACAACCAAGGTACCCCAGGCAATTGACGCCCACCTAAAACCATTTTTTTTTCTGTAAATATTATTTAAATGGAAAGAATAATTCTTTAAGAAGATTAAACTTCATCTTCTGCATTTAAAGATTCTAGGTGTGTGATGTAAATATTTATGGTTTCCATGTAAATAACTTCTTTTTAAAACCTTGTCTTGGGCGTTATTAAAAATAATATGTTTATTACCGCCCGTTTGCTTAATATGCTGGACACAAAAATACATTCATAGGGGTTATAAATCTAATAAAAAATAATAGTCACATATACATATATATAACTTTATTAGAAAAAAAAGGAATGTAACAAATAAATTATTTAATATAAAAACTATCGTAACTTCTTAACACGCGTAAAGTAACATGAAACCCCCAAATAATAAAAACTTTTAATTTCTGAAATTAAATTTATAAAAAATAAAAGTATTAAAGCCGTATTTTTTTTTTCAAAAAAGAGGGTATAATCTAAGCCTACATTGGGCGTTAGGCAATGGCGCCCTTAACCTACCATAGATGACAATGGCTATACATAAGTAAGAATTACTTTTTAATAATATGAGATCTGTATTCTCTATCTCATACTCCTGCATTTGTATTCAGTAATAGGTATTTTCTGGGTAAGCGCATTCCATCTTCGACCTTGTCGTCACTTTACATCAGGTGAGACTGTGGTCAAACGCAAGCCCATATTTTATTTAAATTTGATTGCTTTGGCATTTAAGAAGTATTAATTTAACATTCTGACATCGATACATTCTGAGCAAATAAATTCTTTATCATATTTATATAATTTAAGATTTGTTTTTCACATTGCAGATTAAATCAAGAGTTATTCGAACTTAGAATAATAACATTATTTCTGTTTTTTTTCCGTGGTATAAAAACGCCCACAGCCAGGCTAATAGCGCCCGTGAGGGGTAATAGCGCCCAACGATCCTTTGACTGGGCGTTATTATCCAAGTGTTAGTTATTGTTTTTTCGAAAGTTTTCACACTAAATTACGAATATTGCCTTAAAAAAATTAACGAAATATGAAGGATAGTTACTTACATTATAACAGCGCAGCGCCGTAATTAAAAATATAGGTTATTCGAATTCACGTCGTAACCCGCCATTTTTGTTCGTGAACAAAAATGAGTGATACCTACAAGCTTTGATAACACACCACCAGATATTTCTAATGCAGCAAAGGATATTTCTAACCAATTATTACCAAAGTCGAGAAAACAATATTGTACAACACCCTATGCTTTCAGAACTTTTTAAGTACCTATAGAGGATTCATATCATTGGTGTAGTTAAAGTCCTATGCAACTGTACATAATTAGGTATTAAAACACTCATGTGATACTATTATCACATTCGGCTTAGCCTCGTGTGATAAATCCACATTCGTGTTTTAATACCCCTGATTTATACAACAGTTGCATAAATAACTAATAGCACAGGTGTGAGCACTATGTACTAAAGAGTTGCTAAGAGTCAGGCATCGTTTAAATTAAAGCAGGTTTCTGTTCTGGCTCATTTCGGAGAATTTCTTTATTTGCATAAGAAGGTCTAATCATGCGGTCATGTCACTTATCTATTTATCAGTATTTATTTATTTATTGTTTAGTTTTGCAATGTTACTCAATATCACGCTTTTTATACATAGGTACCTACTCGTTACTGGTTTTCTGTGACACTAATTTATTTTAATTTATTTATACAATTATGCATACACATTACACACATCACGATGCAGTATAAAACTGATTTACATTCGTCACCTCACACACCAGGTCCAGTTGAAAACCAGCGTCAGGCACCAGTTGTCTGGCATTTTTGCTGAACTGGGCCTTTTTGGCGCAGCCGTGAGGCACACTCTCCTGCTAATTTCTTACATTGGACTTTGCACTTTTTATTTTTATCTTATTTTTTTTTCCTGATGTACGACTATAATTACCTAACTATCTGGTGTATTGTGTGTCTCTTAGTCTGTGCTAAATAAATGTATTTTCTTTCTTTCTTTCTTTCTTACCAATTATGCCCCAATGTGCATTACAATCAGTTTTGATAAGTCGCTTGCCTGAACCCGATTCGAATCAACTCAAATACCTACTTTCGAAAAAAATACACTTGTATTTTCTGGCACCAATCGATAGCGTGAATCACAAGTATAAAATCTCTCTAATAAACATTTCATTTAAATTGAATGAAAATCATGAAATCTAACTAAATAATTAAAAAAAAAAAAACAATTCATAATTTCTACAAGCGTCCTTTAAATTGACCTTGAACATTTATAATCACAAATTGTTAGAATGAATAATTAGGTAGGTAGGTACTGCCCCTTCAGGGCCCGCCTCAACTTTCCACCCTGTACTTCTAAGTTCAGAAGATATATATCGACGGTGTAGTATCAATATCTCATTACTACAAAACCATGATTTTACAGGAAGCGAATAAAACGTTTCATTTCTATAGTTTTTAACATTTGAATAAAAAATAAAAAAATAGTAGGAAACGCTTGAGGTGGCGATAAAAGACCTTATGTCTTTGCGAATACGAGCTCTTTCATATTTTACCTAGGAATAAGCAATAAAGTGTAAACCGTCAAAATGTTAGTTATTAGATATTGATACTTCACCGTCGATATCTGTCGTAATCGGCACAATGGGTTGCCGTGGCTATACCAACCCCGCTTATGTATAACCTCGCGATCAAACTCAAGATTAAGTAGGTATGTATGACCTACATCCTACCAGAGTACAGTTTCTTAATTTTTCTCAGCTTGTGGCTTAGGTTTTCTATCGATCTAGTTTCAAGTATTACCTATATAATACATCGTTCACATGCAATAATTGACCTGATTCACAAACCGGTGTCTTTGTAACCAACTTTTGTTTTGTCACTATTTAGATTTTAGGACGTAGGTTAGGTATGCATAGGGCTAGACTTCAGTTTGAGTCAAGTTCTCTCTTGCATCGTGGCATCTCATAAGCTTATAGTCTAAACTTAAATCAAAATCATTTTGTAGGAATCTGGTTACGATCATAAGCTGTGATAGCCTACTGGAGCGGGACCTGTCGGAGAAGAAAGTAAGCACAGCAGTACCAATCACAGTAATCAGGATACTTATTCGTAGATAATATAGGTACCTGCGCATCATAGAGTAGGTAGGTGGTAGGTACTTACATGTTCAGAGTCCTTTCCTTTCAGAGCGTCGAGCAGGTGGTCGGCGTCGAACAAGCGCGAGAGGGCGCCGCACGCTACCCCGCGCCGGCACAGCACTCGCAACATCACCGCGTCCTTTCTGTAACGTGTTCACAGACACTAGCACTGCTCCACCACCGAGGTGCGCGGGCGCAGGTTGCACACGACTGTCGCGCGCCGCGAGGGTTGTGCTTGATATATACGGTAGTCCCTGGCGCCGCAGGGCGGAGGGTCGCTCCACTCCCTGCCTCCGAAAATCTCCGGAACGCCCTCCGCAAATCGCTCCAAGATTAAACTATTGTTACTGTGGTTACGTTTACAACTACCGCAGCTGTGGGGACCCGTTTTTGTGGAATACCATTTTGTGCAGAGTTGCTAAGAAATAAACTTGTGGCAAGTGGGTCACATAAATTAACGTAAAAAAAATCGCTGTCAAAGATCCTGAAAATCAGTTTTTTTGTAAATATTTCATAAGTACCTATTGATGTACTTATGAAATATTTACAAAAAAACTGATTTTCAGGATCTTTGACAGCTAATTTTTTTTTACCTTATACAATGTATCCTAGGGATAAGTGACCGCCCGGCGTTTTTTGAATATTTGTACAAAATTATTAATAATTACATTTATATTTGTGACTTAGTGGCTTTAGTTTTTTTTTAATGATTTTTTTTCTTTTTTTTTTGTAAAGACGCGTGACGTGCTGCAGTTTTGTTACGATATATCCTAAGTTTGTTCATCTTTTTCCATTATTTTTTTTTTACTGGCTAGCCGACATCATAGTTTATCAATTAAAATCATTAAACGTAACTAAAATGTAGTAAAACATTTTTTAAATAAAAAACAAAATTAAAATTCAAAGAAAAAAAAAACTCTTCAGTTTTTTCAAAATAATTCTAAAAAAACTAAAGCCGCTAAGTCACAAATATAAATGTAATTATTTATAATTTTGTACAAATATTCAAAAAACGCCGGGCGGTCACTTATCCCTTTTTTTTTTTTTTTTTGGGTGGGAAATCATCAAATAACTTCTCCCGCTCTGGGCGGAGCGGGAGGGCGTGTCAGACTCTTACTGACTAAAACCCACCCGTGTTTCTTCGGTTGCCCTGTTGCCGGGGGCCACGATCTCCTTTTCGGTTTTCTTCGCACCCCCGGCAGGCATCGGCTCTAACGGACCCCGTCAATTCAGCTAACATCTCTTTGAGGCGCGCGTGGAACACAACGCGCCGTCGACCCGGGCCTGGCCCTTATCGGACGGTGAGCTACCCATTGCTCACCATCCGCAAGCCCGCGCCTACGGTGGCCGGAAATAGGCCTGCGATTCCCGACGCCCAGGGCGTCTCCTCCTGCGGCGGTTAGGGGCGTGAGGGCGCGAAATTTGCCTCTCCCTCACGCGTCCCGCCTCCTCCTTCGCGAGCATTACTGCTTCGCAGAAGGAGGTGACGACCTCCCATTTCCTCTCGCTCCCTACCATGGCCCTAATCAGGGCCGGACGCGAGAGATCACCGCCGCCGATCGCCTCCACGAGGACACGGCGATGCTCCGCCCAAGCCGGGCAGACCTTCACCGTATGCTCCACCGTGTCCTCCGGGCGATCCACACAATGGTGACACCCGGGCGTTTCCCCTCGCCTTATCCTGAACAGGAACCTCCCGAAACAGCCATGTCCGGTGAGGACCTGCGTCAGGCGGAAGGTGAGGACGCCGTGGCGCCTCCCTAGCCACTCCTCAAAGAGGGGACTTATCGCCGCAATTGTGGCGTGCCGATCACTGGGTTGCGACAATCGCACTCTCCATGACGCCATGAGATCCCGCCGGAGCTCTGTCCGCTGTGCCGTGAATTCTCGCGGCAGCGGAGTTAAGCCCCGGCGTTTCGCCTCCTCGCGCCACTCCCAGATGTGCGCGAGGACCTTTGCCTCCAGATCCCATGGCGGTAATCCGGCAAAGAGGCTCGCAGCCTCACAGGAGACCGTGCGGTATCCTCGGGCCAGCCGGATGGCCATGACCCTCTGGGACGCGTTCAACCGGCGGGCTGGCCGCAGCTTCAATGAACGCGCCCACACCGGCGCCCCGTAGAGGGCCATGGACCGCACGACCCCCGCGTAGAGCCTCCGGCAGGAGGCGTTTGGACCCCCTAGATTGGGCAGGAGCCGCTTCAAAGCAGCCCCGGCCCACTCCAGTCTGGGAGCCAGACGTCGGAAATGCTCCACGAAGTTCCACCGGCTGTCGAGGACGAGTCCCAGATACTTCATCGTCGACTCGACACCGATGTGAACCCCTCCCGCCATTACCTGGGAACTCGACGGTGGCGCATTCCGAGGACCATGAAAACCCATGGCCTCGGACTTGTGCAGGGCCACCTCGAGTCCCAACTGCCGGATCCTGTCGACGATTATCGCAACCCCGCGTGTCGCTAAGTCGGCCGCCGCCTGGTACGACCTCCCCTGCGCCAGGACCAACGTGTCGTCAGCGTAACAAACGACGCTGACGCCACTAGGGAGGTCGGCGCGCAGCACCCAGTCGTATCCGATGTCCCACAGATGCGGCCCCAGGACCGATCCCTGTGGGACACCGCACGACATCTCTCGCCGGTTCCACTCTCCTTGGTGACCGGGGTAGATGACGGCCCTGTCCGTCAAATAGGCCTCGACCACACGACAGAGGTAGGTCGGCATCCGGTGATACCGGAGTGCCTCCCTGATGCAACTCCAGGGCAGGGTGTTGAAGGCATTGGCGATGTCTAGAGACATCGCCAAGACGACCCCACCCCGGGCCACAGCATCCCCAGTCGTGAGGGCCCGCACGCGCATGATGGCGTCCACCGTAGAGCGCCCCCTGCGGAAACCATACTGGCTGTCCGCCAGATCCGGCCCCACCCACACCAGCTGCCCGACAAGGCGGTCTGCAATTACTCTTTCAAAGAGCTTGCCCACCTCGTCGAGCAGCACAATGGGCCGATAGGCGGACGTAGAGTCCGCTGGGCGCCCCGGCTTCCTGATGAGGACCAGTTTCCCCGTCTTCCAACGAAGTGGGAACTGGCCCCTCTCCATGCATGCGCTTAGGAGCCCTCTTAGTCGAGGCCCGAGAGCCCCCAAGGCTAGGACCCAGGCTTTTCCAGGTATGCCGTCGGGTCCTGGGGCGGTATTTTTCGCATTTAGCTTGCGTACCGCCGCTTTCATCTCTACCTCAGTCACCTCCGGAGCATCGTCGTCGTCGTTGGTGTGGTCCGCATCGGGCACCGCAGTAGGCGGAGCCATGGGCGGGGGGGTATGTTCCCCTCTTGAAGGGAACAGAGCGCCCACCACATCCCCCACAAGCTGGGGCCTGAGACTCTGCGTCAGCGGGGGAGCCCATGGGCGGAGTTTCCCTCGCACCATCTTATATGGGCGTCCCCACGGGTCTCTGTTCAGAGTCTCCAGCAACTCCTCGCGGGCCAGTGTCCTGGCCCGCAGGATCTCCGCTTGGAGGGTGGTCTTCGCCGCTCTGTACCCCTCGTACAGCTCCGCCTGAATGGCTTCCGTATCCGGAGGGCGGATACGGAGCCTGCGGTGCCTGGCGTACCGGCGTCGCGCCGCAACGCATGCCATGCGCAGAGCCTCTAGCTCCTG
Organism: Omphaloscelis lunosa; assembly: GCA_916610215.1. Classification (NCBI taxonomy): domain Eukaryota; kingdom Metazoa; phylum Arthropoda; class Insecta; order Lepidoptera; family Noctuidae; genus Omphaloscelis; species Omphaloscelis lunosa. The sequence goes on from OU744252.1 coordinate 302,902, forward strand.
CGACCACCAGTACACCTGGCGCGAAGCACGTCCGGGCCGGACCCGGGGCATTGCCACGTCACATATATTGGACATGGCCTCCCGGAACCACTCCGCCTCGTCGTTGATGTCAGCAGGCCTGTCCGGTGATGATACCCAGGCCTGCACGATCGAGGCTTCCAGGAGGAGCTCCCGGTCCAGCTGCTTCAGCGCCCACCGCGGACCACTCGGGGCCTGTCGGACCGGCGCGCTCGAGGTCTGGGCGGAGATGTCAAACCGGATGTACCGGTGATCGGAATAGGTCTCCACCCCTTCCATGACGCGCCAGTCAATGACACGTGGTGACAGAGCGGGGCTTGCGAACGAAATGTCCACCACCGATTCACCCCGCATCCGCACACACGTGGGGACAGAACTCACTTATCCCTGGGACACAAATTGTATAAATACTTTTCAAAGACTGACCTATTTACGTTTTTGCGCTCTCCTGTAAAATTTCGTTTTAAGTCCTTACTAGGTTTTGAAATGGGGCACCCGTATTTTCCTGGGCCAGTGAGTTAGTGAGGCGATTTTTCAAAATTCGAAACATTAAGTAGTCGGCTACTACAGTTGTCATAAAGTTAAAAACGGTAAGTTTTTTGACGGGGCTGAGGGGCAATTCCTGTATGTTTAAGAACGTTCGCATTCTAATCCCTTTCTACCCTGTCAAAAAAACTCTTATTGACTGTCGCTGACATGAGATTGCGATTTGAATTTATTTAAGTAAGTAGGTACAAGGATTGACCTTCAGGAACCAGGCATTTATATAAGGGTGTTTAAAAAATATATATATTCGGAGAATTAAAAAAATCTAACGTTAGATAAATTGACCAATTCGTTAACCGTTTGAAGTTGTTTTCTTTATGACAATAATACATTATTTTTATTACATCTATTCAAAAAGAGCTAATTTATTCTTCGTAAACAGGGACTAAAATAGGTATTTAATTCCTAGGGACTAAAAGTGATTTGAATTTGGAATGTGGAAATAAAAGTTCCAATCACCAAAGAGATCAATCACGAACATTGTATGATTAGTATGATAAAGTAATCCGAGCACGAACCAAATTAAAAAAAAATATATGTAAAGAAAATCAAACTTCCAAGTCAACGCAATAAAAAAAAAACGGCCATTTAATTATACCGCATATTTATGTTGACACTCGCAAATAAAACAAAGACTAGGTATATGGTACTTTCCGTTAACCAAGCAGCATGAAGTTTGGCGAGAAGTAAGGTTTTACAGTTACAGTAATGAGAAAAATCTGTCAATTCATGTTTGAATGCTTAGCTACATAATAGTATAGGGGGATGATAATTATTTAAAAGGTTAAATCTGTAACTATCTACTAAATTAGTTCCCAATTCAGCCCAGTGAAGTGTTGGAAAATGTCAACTGTTGTATAGTGGTATATTGTGTTCATATAAATAATAGTAAGTAAATTCTCAAGTACAGTCTTATAGTTATTAAAAACTTATTTCATCATACAAAGGTATATTGTGTTCTATCACCTCTAAGGCCCATTTCCTACGAAATGTATTGGAAGATTTTTTGTAATTTCTGATCTTTCTGAAAGGAAATTGTTTATTCTGTAAATAAGATATCGGAATCACTTTCACACGTCATATTAAAAAAAAAATAAGCTAGATGAGTTCGGCGTTTCCTATCTGACTACTCTGAGAAGAAAGGCCGAAACAAACTCAGAGGTCGCTGTCTCTTTTAAAGTCGAGACATAATCTTGGTCAGGCCATGTGAGGACCATGTAGATTAGTGTCTGAAACTTATTTGGCCTTATGTAGTTTTTTGACCCCAGTAATAAAAAATAGGATCGACTGGCATCAAAAAAGTTTTGTGTGAAAATTTCCAATTTTCTTGCCGACTGTACAATTTTTTCAAAATCTGTAACAGCAGATGACAAGTCCGTGACAAGAATGTGACAAGCCCGTGACGCGTGTCACGTGACACAAAAATAGTAACACAACGGTCACATAATTGAACAAAATAACGTTTCCCTTGCCTTCAATTATATTTTTGTAATTTCACCCTCGAGTTACTCGTGAAACATGCATATGATTTTATTATAGCATTAACTACACTGACATGTTGCACTGTAAAGTATTGTACTTACCGAATTCACGTAATTTGGCACTTTTAACACTTCTTAAAGTCCTTTTTTACAACGCGTACGAATCGACACCCACAGTTACTAAACAAAATGGCGTAGCTGAAAGAAACTAGCACCCTCTCCTCGTAATTATTTTGACGCATCGATTTCCCATACTAAATTTGGAATTTACTTCTATTATTATAAAATATCGACGTTACAAAAAGGAATCACACAATGGAATATGAGACACGTGTTTATGAGCAAATAAATAAATGGTTTATTCAAATTACATCGTTTTATAGTATATTTCAACTGACAAAACATTGTTCAAACTGGTTACATAGTGCGTGCATTATTTATTATTTGCTGCATTTTTGAAATACGTACGACTGTGGACATTGCAATGTTGTATGGGAAACAAATTATGACAGGAATTAAATTTAGTTTTTTAAAGCCATAGTACCAATTCCCATATTTAAAAAAAAATCTTGCCATTTAATTACGAATTAGTTTGAATGTTGATTTATATGTTTAGATTTCGAACTGTATTTCATTTTATTTTACCAACAAGTTGGAGGACACATACAACAAAATGTACATACATTTTGTAAACGACCCTTAATATACCTGCCCTTATTACCCCATTTCAAAATCCACCCTGCATATGTTATGTGTGATAGACTGCTTAGCTCCAAGAAGGTATAACGTGATGATAATCTTTTAAAAGGTTAATCCATAACTTTAATCTGGCCGAAAAATCCAAGTGCAAGTGTAAAATTTCTTGAAAATGGTTAAATTAGCGAAATTTTCTGAACTATTGAGAATATCCCAACTTTTATTTTTTCTAATAAAAAGTGGCCACCTCCACTTTACCCCATTTGCTTTTGGATCACTACGTTCGAGACAACCTGTATAGGTGGATTTTTGAGATGGGACAGTAAGGGCGGTTACCGCAACCATTGTAGATACAGGAAAACGGCCTTAAGAAATTATCTTAAACTTTTTAAGACATTTTGATCTGCATTTACAGATTTGAAAAAAAAAAAATACAATCGGAAAGAAAATGGGCAGTTTTAACAAATACTTTTTTGATGTCTATACCCTGTTTCATAAATGGAACAAAAAACTTTATTGGACCAACTGAGGTTTGAGTACTAGAAAAGTCAGAAATCGCAAAAAAAACTTTTCCCATATATTTCGTGTCACCCTGTATACTTAATAAATATTTTTGCTGTTAATTAAATATTTTGTATTATTTGTCTACTCCATGTGCAAAAATTTCGTAGACCGAGATAAATTAACATTACTTAGCACGCACCATTTTCTTAGATATTTTTCCGTCGGTCTCATGCACTTTTAGTATGACATTTGTGCAACAGTGACAAGAATAATGCTTAACCAAAGCCCATGCTAAGTATCGTTTTTAAATTCCGGTCAGTTATTTCGTTAGTGCCACTTTGAGCTACTGGTTCAGATAAGTTTGTGGCGGCGCGGCGACGTGGGGGAATAAGCCACGCCCATCAAACTACTATTTATTTTCAATGTAGGGCCTTAAATATTTGAATAGCTTGGTAATAAGGTCTATGGTTGTCAATGTTAAAATTAGGTACAACTTTATTTTTAATGTCCCCCAGACTCATATTCACGGATATATTTTTTTAATTAACTAAAAATACAAGTATGTATAAGCTGGGCCATGTTAAAATATTTAAACGCTGAAAATGAGATCGACAGCTTTCTCTTTGTGTAATCCCTCGCTGTGCTCAGGATTCTACTTTAGAATCCTTCGCTTCGATCTGGATTCAAAGAAACACTCTCGCCTTTAAAATGGTGGTATGCTCCCTAGGCAAACAATCTACTATTACTTTTCTGATTCCCATTACAACGTGATACTTAGAAAACACTCACATAGTATGAAGTCACTGTCACGTAGTATAGGAGAGTGATATTTCCCCGAACCAGTTTGGGTTCATGCCAGGTCAAGGAACAATGGACGCCACTTTTGCACTCCGCCAATTGTGCGAGAAGTACAGACGTGCACACGAGAACTAGCACATGGTATTGATCTGGAGAAAGCTTATGATAGGGTACCTTGGGAGTGTTGTGGTGAGCCTTGAAAGAGAAAGGTTTGTCCGGGAAGTATGTAGAGGTAATTCCTGATATGTCTGTACTTATCACGTACCTACGCCTCGTATCAATTTCGTACCTACGCCCGGTCGGCTGCTGGCAACACCGACGAGTTCTTATGTTGTTATAGTTCAGATGATTATTCGAGTAGGGGAGGACCGAAGAAATGATGGATGGACTGTGTGAAAGGTGATATGTCTAGAAAGGGAGTGACTACGACTAATAGAGAAGTATGGAAGAAAAGCCATGTTGCGCCGACCACAAATAAATTGGGAGGAGGGTAGGAGAATGATGATGACTTAGAAAACACTCGTGTGTGTAGTAGCTCTAGGTACTCATTGTATGTAGGTAAATTGCTCTAGGTACTTATTGAGGTCGGTACTAATTGTATGTAGGTAAATTGCTCTAGGTGCTTATTGAGGCAGGTACTTATTGTATGTAGGTAAGTAGCTCTAGGTACTTATTGAGGTAGGTACTTATTGTATGTAGGTAAGTAGCTCCAGGTACTTATTGAGGTAGGTACTTATTGTATGTAGGTAAGTAGCTCTAAGTAATTATTGAGGTAGGTACTTATTGTATGTAGGTAAGTACCTCTAGGTAATTATTGAGGTAGGTACTTATTCCAGTAGCCAGAAAGGGATCAGAAAATAAAACATAAAAATAGATAGTTCACAGTTTTTACTCTGAAACGTCTAAACAAGTACTAACTAAATACCTCCAGTAAATATTATCTAATAGAGACTAAACAAAACAAAGAAGCCTAAAAATAAGTAACAATGTTCAAAACCGCCCGATGCTCGCGGGACTCTTCGCGTGGATACAACTATTTATTATGCGCGTTTCATAAACAACAATACATACCTATGAATATTTTTACATGGAATAATTTGCAACTAGTACGATACCTACTGAGGTGAAAGGTACGTATTATTGCTCAGACACATACCTACGGATGAGCGACGAGCCTGAGCGTGCATTCGCCCCGTGCCAGTTGGACTGGTTTAGTCTCTAGAGTCTACTACTACTACGGTACTGTTGGCGAGCATAATTCTCAACAACGATAAAATGAATTGTATTTATCAGGAATACTGTATCGCCGTAGAATGGTTATCAGAAGTTCGAAAAATATTTGGCCGAATTTCATTTCACCTAATACTTTTCAACTATTATCGTTTCGTTTTTTTTTACTTCATTGAAGTCACGTCTGCCACTTTATCAGTTGGCCTATTATCAATTCGATTTTTTTCGTTACTCCGACGTTTCATTTGGTCAAAAAACTTTTTACCGAAGTTACACTTAGCCGAAATAACATTTGTTAGAAGTTCGATTTTATTATGTTTTCGAACATTTATTATACCATTGTTTTAATTATGTGTGATTATGAAAAAGTGATTTAAGTGGTCCCAGTAAGAAGCATGCAGACAAGGATGCTTGCTTCAAGCATACAGCATGCAAGCAGGCATACAACATGCAAGCAAGCATGCAGCGTGCAAACAAGCATGCAACATGCAGCAAGCATTGTTTCTGTCACGGCTCTGGCGCTGCGGGGTTTGGGCGGCACGAGAGCTAATCGTCGCAGATGGTTTTAACGCTCACCACTGCTTGCTCTTCAGCTCCTCAGCTGCCCCACCCCTCCGCGCCTACGCGGGCTTAAATTACACTCTAGGGGTAGGGCAGATAAGACTGCGTGAAGTCGGTTTTGCAGGGATTCGTTTCTGTCACAAAGTTTTGTAGCACAACAGATTGACTTTTTACGACACTATTTTAATTTAATATTGAAAATGCTACTAAGTAACCGGCTATATATTTGTGACCAATAATATTCCGTAAAATGTTGTTTCGGTGTGGTGATTTGGCAAATGAAAAAAGTTCAAAAGAGGCTTCGGCCAATAGCAAAATGTTATTTTGTAAATCGGCGAAATATAGTTCGGTAAAATAATACCTATGACACATGATACTTCAATGACATAAAAATATGTCAAATAATGTATATAACAAAAATGACATCGGTCAATAGTTTTCGGTAAAATGGAATATGAACAAAAAAAATCGGAAAGTGATCGGTTTCCCTGTAGTATACTTAGATAATGGGTTTTCATTATTCTATGCCCTCGCTCATCTTAAGTCGCGTCTGAAAGGATAATGGAGCTCGCGAACTACGCACTAACGACCACGATTAGTTGATGTCGTGGCCGCAATCTTGGCCGCAAAAGGTCCGACGAAGATGCGGACGTTCATGTGTACACAAAGTTTGGTCGCAACTGGGAGGTGTCGCCGTGGTCCGCGTGCTGCGCGAGGGCCCTAGACGATTATGATTTCAATACAGTTTCCGCGAATCGCTTTATTATATAATATTTCAATGATTTATGTACAGTTTACGTAAACAGGTAAATAATATGTATGTAGTAAAATATCTAAAACTCGGCGTGGATGTCTGTGACCCCAGCTGATTGCCGCTCCAGGTGTTGCTGCCTGTTGTAGTACCTGACATCAGTCCAGCGCAGACGCCGCACGAGGCTGCGTGGCGGCGCGCGGCGGCCGCTCACTACGTTCACAGACATGCAGCTCGATTAGTGTAAGTCGCTTTAGTGTACATACGATATAGTTTCGTAACTCATCAGTTCATAGTTCACAATTGACTAGTAGTATCAATGAACACAAAGGGTCCCCACAACGGGCACGTCACTCGTCACTTCTCTCTCACACGCCACGTAGCGTCACGACGTGGCGCGCGGCGCTCGCATTTCTCGCCTTGTGTTATTCGTCAGCTGAAAAGAAAAATACTTTTGTTAGCAGACAATCGCCTCCCTGTATTTTTTTTGTTGTATCTTCTCGTACGATCCAAAGAGTGTGTATTGATAAAATGGTGATGACATTGGGCGTCTGCACGTATCGACTGATAAGGAGTGTAAAATCTGGTCACAATAAGTTGCAAGTGCTGAACAGTTCAATGTTGAAAGGGGACCACATAAACTGCTGCTTCTCCGATTTGTTTTTTTTTTTAAATACTTTAATCTTTATCAAAATATGAATGTAACTTTTATAATGACAAAATATTTTTAATTTTAAAAGCAGCACAATTAATTGGAGTACATTAATACGTAAGCTTAGAAATACCCAGCGCAAACCGTACCACTAAACCATGTTTAGCAGTTGTTTAGGATAAATAACACTGTTCAATACGAATGTTATATATGTAGGTATGTAGGATATTGACGTAAGAAAATAATGAAACTAGACAAGCCTTGAACATTGAACCAGTGTCAAGTTTTTGTGGTAAGACCGAAGGCCCTTTGAGTCCTAAAACTATCCGATACGAAATACACTTTCGTAGCACCGCGTGTAGCACGCCTACGCCGTGCCTACGTTGCGCCGCGCCTTGTCGTAGTCTTGTAGTACCGGCGCTACGACGGCTACGCGCGTATTTGTGTTTGTGAATATATATTAGGTATTTTGTCTGTATTGAGTGCGTGTACTGTGCAGTCCAAAAGGTGGCTACAACAACACAGTGTTGGTCAGTAGAGTCATTTTCGTTCGTTGCAGGTAGTTAATTTGTAATTGACATTCCTAATAAGTTTGAGTCGACCATGTTATATCTAAGTTTCAAATCAAATCAATTTATTTGCCATAAGTATTGGTACAATTTAGGTCTTGACACAGATAATACAGATCCATAACACTTAGTCATAACCATAGATACATTACACGTTTTTAATAAATAATACATCTATGGTCATATGAATTTGACATGCAAACATGGGTTATAATTGCTGTAAAGCCTCTTTCAAACAGGCGCGTCGCGTGTCGCGCCTGTTTGAAAGAGCCTTTATAGTCATCTTTTAATTAAAATTAAAATTTAGTAGCAATGTTGTTATATTATTAGACACATTTTTCAAAATACCAGTATATAAATAAGAAAAAAAAAATCTCGGGCATCAAGGACCATAGGGTGTTAGTATAACATCTTACTTAAAAACTATATATAACACAATATGTAGCTTTATTATGTGCAGGTATTAGATATTCTCGAGAGACAATCAACGTTACAGTATAATATGGCGGTCCGTCGCACGATCGCAGCGTGCGCGATGCGGTCTATCTCGGTACGTAGCGGGGAGCCGACTGGCAACGCGAGCGAGCGCTGGCGGCGGGAAGCATGTAAAGTATATTCTAGATGCGGCGACGCGAGAGTAACGTGCAACACAACGCTACATATCGCACACCCAGAACAACACTGTATTATGTCGAAAAATCTCAAAATCGACTTGTAAATATAATTGAATAGCCGAAAATTTGCCGCGTATACCACGAAGACAGGCGTATTTATATTTACAAAAATGTCCAACAGATGACGCGCTAACTCTCTATTGGTGAAGACGCGCAGCCAGAGCCTTACCGCGAACACAAAACTATTTCTAGTTGCAACTTGTCCGCCTTAGGGAACAGCACGCAGATCCTTTACGCAACAGTGAATTATTTTGTGATAATGCGGTGTTGTTGAATGTATCATAAAAAATACTCCGAATCATTTAGTTTTAATTCAGTGTTGGTGACTGTGCTTATACAACGTGTTTGATACTATTTCGAAATAGTACTCTGTTGTTGACGAAGGTATGTTAGATTTTTTGTATTAATTCAAAATGGTTCTGTATTGTTCGTAAAAGGTGAAAATCAGTTAAATAATGCACTATTGATGGTAGATATAAATTATGCCCTAATTTTGTTAAAAATTCATTATAAATATTTTTTTATACTTATAATTGTTACTTACATTGTAAATTAAAAGAAATATATTTACAATTTGTGTTGTTCTTTATTTACAAAAAGATTAATAATTTTGTTTGAGATAATGCACTATTGTTGAATTAATTAAATGTGTTATTGTTATTTGGCAGATGATGAGAGGTCGTGGTCTCCTGTTACTTAAAAGGGCAATGGAAGCAACTACAGAAGAAACCGGACCTGTTCAACAAAGCAGCGTGGAAAAGGATGTCGTAAATACAACCGTTGCCGCATCAACCGATGAGACGTCAGCGAAGGCAGCATCAGCCGATAAAGCATCAGATAGGGAGGTACCCGTTTCTATTTTATCTGATCATAGCGATGAAGAAGATTTTATAGATGATTCGGACACGGATCCTACTTTTGTAGTACCTGTTAAAGAAATATCTCGGCCTCTTGTAATCCCTAGAAGATTATCCTCTTCTTCTTCCTCGAGCTCCTCGTCAGACTCAAGCTCATCATCGTCAAGCTCCAGCAGCTCAAGTAGTTCATCTGATAATGAATCCAATAGACCGGGTCCATCTACAGCAAATATTCAAGGGAATTCCAATGCTACTCCGACAAACGCACCCTCAACTTTTTCTGCCAGTGACACTGCTCCATCAGTGAGCTACCCCAAGATAAGTAGAAAGAGGATACGAAACCCTGCTGGCTGGAAGTCCAAGATTGCTAAGGCATTGCGGAATACAGGAAAAGAGTATGTTTCTTTAACAAATCCTGCAAAACTGATCGCTGGGCGTCAAATCCGTCCACCTTGTGGCGACAAATGCAGGTTGAATTGCAAAACTGAAATAGACGAGATGGTAAGACAAGACATTTTCAAACAGTTTTGGCAGCTGGGCGATTTGGAGAGGCAAAGAGAATTCATAGTAAGGCATACACAAGAAATAAAACCGAAATATAGGTACATCACTTCTCAAAAATTGAGGGCTTTGAATTCGTCTTACTATTTTGAAAAAGATAACAACAGGATTAGGGTATGTAAAGAGTTTTTTAAGGCTACGCTGAGCATTTGTGACAGGTATATTAAGACGGCCCTATCAAAGAAAACAGATGGTGGTTTTATGGAATCTGATGCACGTGGGAAGCATGGTAATCACCGCAAAATAGACTCTGAAATAAAAAATAGTGTGACTGATTTCATAAATTCTATTCCTAGAATAGAGTCTCATTATCTAAGAGCTCAAACTACAAGAGAATATATCTCAAGTGATAAGTGTTTGGCAGACTTGTATCGAGATTACAAAACCCTCCGAGAGCAAAATAATGTATCTCCTGCTTCAGCTTCAACTTTCAGTAGGATATTCAATGAGGAGTTCAATATTTCTTTTTATATTCCTAAGAAAGACCTGTGCGACCTGTGTGAAAGTTATAAAAATGCCGATGATGAGGGCAAGGCAAAACTCCGTGAAAATTATAATAACCACCTGAAAGAAAAAGAATTGTCCAGATTGGAAAAAGAGGCTGATAAAAACAAGAAAGATGTCATCGTCGCTGTATACGACCTGCAAGCAGTCATGCAGGTTCCCAAAGGCCAAGTTTCTCTTTTTTTTTATAAATCTAGAATCAACTGCCTTAACTTTACTGTAAGTGACTTAAACGTTAAGGATGTCATGTGTTTTTTCTGGGATGAAACCGAAGCTAAGCGTGGTGCAGTTGAGATAGGAAGTTGTGTCCTTAAATACATTGAGATGATACTTGAAAAGAGTGTTCCTGATACTGACGTTGATATTATATTTTATAGCGATAATTGCTGTGGGCAGCAAAAAAATAAATACTTATTATCCGTCTATGCTTATGCAGTTAATAATCTGAGAGTTAATTCCATAACCCATAAATTTTTGATCCGCGGACATTCACAAAATGAAGGGGACAACGTCCATAGTGTAATAGAAAAACAAGTAAAAAGACACTTAAGATCTGGCCCTATTTATTGCCCACAGCAATATGCTACTTTAATTCGTACTGCCAAAAAAACGGGAAAGCCTCAAGCATCTTTTAAAAGAGCTTACATACGACGATTTTTACGATCTTAAAGTCCTCCAGGAAGCTTGGGGCAATAATTTAAATATAGATGAAGACAATAATCAACTTAAATGGCATGACATTAAGCAACTACGCGTTGAAAAGCAACATCCCTTGACTTTCTTCTATAAAACATCGTTCGAAGAGACTGATTTTAAGAAAGTCTGTGTTCGAAATCGTTCAAGGCGCTACAGAGATCAAGGCTTTTCTCCACAGTTAGTTAAAGCATATACAGAAAAACAAGCTCTGGCTGAAAACAAAAAAAGAGATATTATGGAGTTAATCGAAAAAAATATAATTCCTACTAATTATGTTAATTCCTATTATAAGACTGCATTAAATTTAGAATAGTAGCACTGACTGAAAAATAAACGTTGAGTTCCTATGTTATTAGTTATAAAAAAGTATTTCTCCGTTTTTTATAGTATTTTTTATTAAATATAATTGATAATTTTTTATTTGAAGATAGTGAATATTATGGTATATTTAAACCTGTGATTTATTGTAATACTTTGGTGATTTATATAAGACTTGTTATTCTTAAAGACTGGTTATAATAAGTAAGTATACCCTTAGAGTCCAAGGTAAAACTTTGAGTTAAGATAGCTTTATGGTCCTAAACAGTGTTTATCGTTTCTTTGTTACCAACTTTTTATGGCACTATGTCCTGTGTTTAGAGTTTTTAATGAGAATTAATATAGTAGCTATTGTAAGTTGAAGTGCGTACGTTTTTTTATTACTGTTTTGTTCATAAAATTTTAAACAGTTTTTGTTTTATGTAACTGTTGTTTATTTGTTTTTAATTTATAACAGTTTTTGTGTTACTTATAATTGTTTTGTATCCAACCAACTTTGCCATTAATATTTCTTATTTTTTGTTTAACAGAAGATTATTGAAGATTTTTTTTTAGTTTTTTTTGTGATTTACATGTTATAAGGGTCCTAAACGAGTACTAGTTTATGTTCAAAATATAAGTACCTACTGATTTTAGTAAAATAATGTCTTTTATTTCATTATTAATTGGTATATTCCTAAAAACAAAACAAATGGATCGTTATTGTTGATTGAATTTCAATAAATAAACAGTAGAATAATAGTGTATTATTTCAGAATCAATCAGTAAAAAGGACGTAACTCAAAATAATTATGTTTTATTTCGTTCAGTCATTCTACAACAGTGAATTAAGTAAAAAAATGCATTATTTTGCATTATCAATGCGTTTACAATCAACTGAACTTGATAATGCTGATACGCATTGGATTCTTTACATGCAATGTGCAGGACATTCGCAATAACTGTCACATAACATGAGATAACGGTTTTTCGTCGATTCTGAAAAATGAGCTATTTAGACTTAGTGCAGTGTTTTTCTGGGTGTGCGATATATTATAATAATAACATGTAGGAACACAAAAAGAAAGAAAAAGAAAATCATAATCACAGGAAGGTTTAACAAGCTTTGTTGCCAACATGTAATTTGGTAAACCTCCTGACTGTATGCTCATCCAGCCTCTCTGCAAAAACCTTCAGAATGCTGTTGCTGCTCCCGCTCACTCGGGATATTACTGAGGCAACTTTCTTCCGATATAATAATAATAATCATGTGACCCGCAGGGCAGCATGTGGCCAGCTGTTGGGCAGTAGCAACCCCATGGACCCTATTTCCCGGGAGAAGTCTTGTTCCTCACCTCATTCTTGTCTTAATTGGCCGGCTTGAGTGGAGATTCGCAAGAGAAAACGTGCTCGGACGAAGGAAGTATTCCAGTAAGATGCTGGTAGGGATCTTGACCGTATTCCGGGATTGTCCTGATAGCCGTGGAATACCTCTCCACTCCTCATAAGCACCTCAGGACATGTTGCCCCCTTGTCGCTACGACACTTTGTGCTGGCGACCGTTTTTGGGGGCCCATTATTGAGTGTGCAAGTCACCCCTGCCATTTTCCTGTGTATTTTATATAAAATATTGGTCAGGCAGGGGCCATAGTCTTTCGATAGTTCCATGTAACCAATCCATTATAGCCACTCAAATCCATAGCCCAATATGTTTTGTTTCCATGTTCTGCAATAGTCTCACACCAACCGGGGGTTGTCCTTGGGTGCACTTGTATAGTGCATAGAGGGATAATCGTCGGTTGGTGCCTCAACACTTAAAAATGTCTAAGGAGCCTCTGCGAGTTGGCTTCGGCTCCTCGTATGCCTTCCAAAGGACCAGGATCCATGGTCTCGAGATTTGTTAAAATAATAATAATCTATGTAATAAAAGTTATTGCTATTAAAAAAAAAAAGTGCATAACGCCGCTAAAGAAGTTTTCACTTCAAAAACACACATATTTTGTACCAAAAATTATCCCAAACTCATAAAAAATTAGCAAATTTTCAACAACGGTCATAAGTTATGACTTGTAGACATCCGATACACGACGGCCGCCTGCGCTCATTTTTTAGATTTTCTGGTAAATTACCACATAAATAGACTCTTAGTACGATACCTGTTAAACCCCTCACCGGTCGGACAGGGATTTTTACATGCTGTTTAGAGTAAAAACAATAAAACAATGAGTAACTAAGCACACCCCATTTTTTTTTTTTTGGGTGGGATATTATCAAATAACTTCTTCCGGTTTGGGCGGAGCGGGAGGGCGTGTCAGACTCTTGCTGACTAAAATCCACCCGTGTTCCTTCAGTTGCCATGTTGCCGGATGCCACGGTAACCCTTTCGGAAAAAACGGCAACCCCGGCAGGCATCGGCCCTATCGGACCCCGTCTGCTGACATCTCTTTGAGGCGCGCGTGGAACAAAACGTGGCGTTGACGCGGGCCTGGCCCTTATCGGACGGCGAGCTCCCTATTCCTCACCGTCCGCAAGTAATGATCAAATAATAATGATCTGAGGTGTAAAGTAATGTGTGAAATACATACTCATTTGTGCAGACCTTGAAAACTTTCTTGCATGATGTAATTTACAAAATGCACTTATAATTTACTTCTTTCTTTTTTGAAAATGAATACATGGTATTATTTGGATTATTGAACAGTTATGTAAATGTTATAACGACACGATAGTAATAGGTGACTTCAACTTGCATTCTTGTCCTGTGAACATTCTCAATTATTTTCAATGTTTTCAAACTTATTGTGGATTTACTCAGAGTAACAAAGTAGACAATTGCAAACAATTAGATCTAGTGTTGAGTACATTCGAGGAGGAAGGGAATGTGGGCGTGTACGCGGCGCAGGCGCCGCTCGTGCCGATGGACGCGTATCTCCCGCCGCTTGATGTGTCGGCGAGTCTGCGCGTGCGCCAGCGCCTGCGCGCAGGTTTAGCAGCACTGACGCACGCATGAACCTAGAGGCTGGAATTTCAATAAAGCCGTTTTTTTCGCGTTGTACGCATCAATTGCGGCTGTCGATTGGACGCAAATGTATGAGTTAGATTTGCAAATGAGTTTAAATTATTTCTACACTACCCTGAGTACACTGTTGAAATAATTTGCAACATAACATTAAAGGGTTTAACGACGGGGACGGGGATAACGGAGCGGCGCGGGTACATCTTGATCAGTTACAACTGTCGGACGTATGTTGCGCGCTTCAACAGCTTAAATCGAAAAAGTCTTCTGGGCCAGACGGCATTCCACCTTACATCTTTAAGGATTGTCGTTCGGTGCTGGCCAAACTGTTGCAATACATTTATAAGAAATGCTTGGATGGAGCTATTTTTCCGGAGAAGTGGAAGGTTACCCGTGTCGTTCCGGTACCAAAGGGAGGGTCAGGGATGACAGTGGATGGTTACAGGCCTGTCGCAGTGCTGTCGACTCCGGCTAAGGTTTTCGAAGCGGCTATTCATAAGAGCATATTTCAACAGGTCAGTGGCCAGCTTTCAGAAGTCCAGCACGGTTTTCGACCGGCAAGAAGCAGTACTAGCAATCTTCTCAGTTACATGGCTAATCTTTTGCCAACTGCGGACAGTGGGGGGCAAACTGATGCAGGTTACTTCGATTTAAAAAAAGCATTTGATCTAGTAAATTATGATGTATTGCTCAAAAAGTTAGCGGCCGTTGGTTTCACTCCACACTTGGTAAGGTTTTTTGCAAGTTACTTGAGCGGTAGGCAACAGTACATTGCGTATGCGGGACACAAGTCTAAGCCATATTTTACCAGGTCTGGGGTGAGTCAGGGCAGTAACCTTAAGCCTTTGCAATTCATTCTTATGGTCAATGACTTGCCAGAATTTGTTAAAGACGCCAAATGTTTACTGTTTGCTGATGACCTCAAGCTGTCGCTGGAGATTAGCAAATTAGAGGACTGTGACAGGCTTCAAAGAGACATACAGAGTGGTGACCTGGAGCAAGAATAACCTCTTGCAGTTCAACATTTCAAAGTGCGTAGCAATCACATTCTCTCGCGCGCGTAATCCTTTACTATATCCTTACAATATAGATGGGTTGCCAATGGCTAGGGTTACAGAAGTTAGGGACTTAGGGGTTAAATTCAACACTGGGCTAACGTTTCGAGAGTCACAAGCTGCTGCAGAAAAGCCTACCGTAATTTAGGTTTCATGCTCCGTATGGTGCGTGGTTTTAATAAAATTAAAGCGGTTATCGCCTTATATAATGCATGAGTTAGAAGTCAATTAGAATTTAATACAGTCATTTAGGCTCCTCATGAATATAAATATAGGCTCATGCTGAAGAGAGTACAAAACAAGTTTGTGAGGTACTTGTACTTGCGCTTGTATGGTGTATACCCATTTTATCCGCTTATGTACACGACTTTATTTATTTTGGGTATGGTTGGATATAACGAACTGAGGGTCAGGAGGGATCTCGCACTCATCTCGTACATATTCAAAGTACTTAGAGGAAGGGTACATAATGCGGACATCTTAAGGCACATCTGTTTGTGTGTTCCGGATCTGTACGTGTGGCGACGACGTCAGCCCCGGCTGCTGGCGGAGCCGCGCGCTCGGACTAATCTTTTAAGTGAGGCGCCACTGACGCGTGCACTCCGCACTCTCAACCTCATAGCTAATGACTCGGACCTATTCTGTTGTTCTCTGAGTGAGTTCACAAAGAATGTATTATTTGTAATAAGTTACAAATTTTAATTATAATTATAAGTTAATAATAAGTTAGGATAAGATGTCCTCCCATACCTTGTCACACTGTTATTTGAAAAAATTGTAAAAGCCAATTATTTTTAAAAGAGTAACCGTGGAGTTTCTTGCCGGCTCTTCTCCATAGGAAACGACCAATTGGAACCGTGCACCTAGCTTCTGACGTTTCATAAGTGCCCATGTAGGTCTATGTGAAATAAAAATATTTTGATTTTGATTTTGATTTTAGATAAGTACGCTATCGCAATAGGTTACCCTGTAATGATAGATGTAAGTTGGAAATAAATAAATAAAATAAAATAAAACAAGATATTTTTTTTTTTGATCTTTGTAACGAGATTCGTGTGCGTCCTCAGACAATTGTCCACATTGTCAGAGGTAATTCAGCCAAATAATTTATGACGCTTTTTCCATGAAGCATATTGACCAAATTTTTGAGCATCTATCATAACACCAGATGATAAAGCTTGAAGGATTATGTAAAGTCGCCTTATCAACTCTTCAGCAACTCCTGTAATTTCGACAGAGCAGGTTGCATTATTTAAAAAAAAAACTACCTGTGTTCCAATCGTTACCGCTTACTTATCGTGGTTTATCGATCATTAAGCCTAGCTCTTCTCGAAAGCGTCTTTGCACCATAGTTTTCTTCTCTTATTTCATCTGTTTATTTTCTTCACTCGTAGCTAACCATTTTTCGAAAGAAATATTGTAAGAAATGTGCAAGATCATCTCCATGAAACGTGTCCAGGCGTGTAGTGTTGATAGTCCGTAACGAAATCATTTTCGGGACCAGCAATTACATTTTCTAAATTATTCATTTGACGTAGAGTAATAATAATTATAAAAAGTATAACCACATAGCTATTATCATGTCATAGGTCCGACTAGTGTGAAAATTGCGTAGATAACGGATTTTTTCGTTGCAGGACTCTTATCGTGTCTTGGTTCATATCTTTGGAAACCGCAAAAAACCGCAGCTGATTTTCACATATATTTGTAATGAATACCTACACTATAGGAAAACGTGAAATCCAAAACTTCGCCAAGCTTTGGCAACAGTGAAAAGCTTCAATGAAATTAAAAAAGGCACGATATTAGTTAATTGATTCAGGCGTGACCTTGCGGAAATCCATTATACAATGATGATGTGGATATATTTAGTAACCTTTTCCGCTTAGCTATTTCTAAGGAGCTTTTCAAGACTCTTTAGAAATAGCTAAGCGGAAAAGGTTACTAAATATATCCACATCATCATTTTTTAGGCACGATATTTTTCTTTATAATTCTTTTTTTATGATATATACTTCACAACAAAATTAAAAACTAATATTTGTTTTCAAATCTATGTGAGGTGAGTTTCTAAAAAATGTATAATGGTATATAGGTGTTCTAACAGAGTCAATACGAAATATGACTCTGAAAGTTAAGAAATTGTACAGTAAAACTGGGAGAAAAAGTGAGAGTAAAAGACATTTGTACCTCTCTTTTTACTAATTTTTAAGTCTTAATAATATAAAATACCTAATGAATATTGAAGAACGACATTTAAACTATTAAATAAAATTAAAAGTGAATCTCGATTAAGGTGTTCATAAATATTTTTTTTTTATGCCGTTGTTCTACCATTTTCCATAGTGTGACGAGGCGGTCTGCAATGACTCTTTCATTGGATCGGATTTCCGCGAGACTAAGAGGACGTGTTTTTATGTTGATTATAACGATATTGATTAAGGTAATTTTGCATAATTTTATGCAATAATTGCGGAGTCAGGTTATTTTGCAAATGACGAGTGTGACTAACAACTTTATTCGTTGTGAAAAATGAACAAAATAGTTTTATAGACAATCAGCGTTTCCGGTGTTAGTAGTATGTCTAACCCAGGAGATAGCCCCTTCGGCCGCAGCCAATTGGTACGACGAAGTCCCCCACCGACGCCGTCGCCTGCCGATCAAAGTCAGACAAGAGAACCAGCGCCGCCAGCAACCAGGGATAATAAATTGCCGACTGAAGTCGTCTCTATGTCGGAGATTCAGAGATGGCTTGGGTCTATCGACACAATTTTGAGCGAAATTTGTACGATTGTGGCGGAGGGAAAAATTTATTCGGACCAAAAACTCCGTGTCACCAATCTCTGTCGAAAAGTTAACCATGGGACGTCTCAGATGGCCGTGCTGTACCAATCCCTGAAGCAGAAGTCTATCCGGGCGCACACAACCATCCAGCACCTTCAAGTGCCGCAGAATGTTGCGGAATTTCTTTGCCAGTTCAAAGAAATCGTGGAAACGAAGATGAACCGAACTGCATCAGAAAGTACTTCCCCTACGCTAACATGGTGATGAAAGGCTCTGATAAAATTATTCGCCCAGCAAATCTCAGTTCGATCGCTATATATCCCAGCGATAAAACCAAAACCAGTGACGGCACTAAGTCGTTGGTACAAAAAAATTTCTCGCCTGAGGAATTGGAAGAGGAAAAAACTATATATCCGCAGTCTAAGGAAAACTAGAAACGGAGGCGTCATCATTAGGACGGATAACAAAGACGACATTGATAAATTAAAAAGCTCACAGAAGCTACTTTTCCTTACCTTTTTTGCCTTATTTTATATTATTCACTCACTGCTTTATTTGTATTAATACCTCTTGTAAACTTCTGTTAGCTGTTGGTATTGTGTGGCTTGTTCAGCGTGTGTGATTACAGCAGCAAGTTCTTTTATGTCCGCCCTTGGTTCTTGGACGGCTAGCGTTGTGGGCTGATGCACGACGTGCGCCGATAGCATAGACTGCGGCACCCGGGTCTTGGCGGCATACCTCGGAGTGTAGCTGTGATGTGGTGCCGTAGTGTAGATCGGTTGCCATAATGTGTTCGTTGTCGCGTACGTCAAGTTCTGTGGCCAGGGTGCGACGGGTTCTGTCGACGCTGGCGTTGGTCGCGGCTGCGCAGGCAGGTAGTTTGTTTGCCAGTATGCGGATGTGGCCACTGGCTGCATGTTTGGGTGTGGCTGCGAGGGCGCTGTGTTCTGTTGCCAGGCGGTGATTACTGGCGGCGGGTTCAGGTGCAGTTGCTCAGTCGCGGGTTTCGGCTGCCAGGAAGTGGCGGTGTTTACTAGCGGCGTGTTCAGGTGCGACTGTTCAGTCACGGGTTTTAGCTGCCAGGAAGCGGCGTGGTCTCAGGTTCGGTGTTCAGGTTTTCAGGCGGTGGGCACATAGTGCTGACTCCCGCTGGTAAGGTCGCCGGGATGTTCCAGGACACGGCGGCGGTCACTGGAGCTGCAGGTTCGGTCGGCGACTTTACTTCGGACTGATGTGGTCGGTCAGCGATAATGAGTACTTGAGTCGATTGTAGCCACGTAATCACTCGTTGATAATTTTCAGTTTCTGATGCGACTGAGGATGCGTCTTCATCAGTAGATTCAGCTTTGACCTCGGCGAGGCGCGCAGTTGCTTATTCCACTAACCTTTGTGCTAGCTCCGCTATGGCCTTGGTCGTTGGCGACGCGCTTTTGACACTTTTTCACTTTTTTGTGTTACGTCACAAAAAAGTGAAAAAGTGTCAACCACTGTGTGCGTTTCCTACGACGACCACTTTTTTATTTTCAGGTTTAGTTTCTTGTTGCGTGGCGGCGATTTTGACTGTGGACACGGTTGCGGTGGGTGTTTCTGACGTATCAGCTGTCGTTCTCGTGGCCTTCGTACTGGCTGTCTCAGTGGTGGTTTCAGTGGCGGTTTCAGTGGCGGTTTCAATGGCGGTTTCAGTGGCGGTTTCAGTGGCGGTTTCAGTGGCGGTTGTTTCAGTGGCTATAGTCGACGATTGTCTGCCTCTTTTTCCTGTAGACCTCGTAACTGGCACTGTTCTTGATAAATTCTTCTAAATATTCTTCAAGAGGTTCAGTAGTGTCCTCTCGATAGCGTTTTCCTCGGATCCGGCTGACGAAGGACCAGATAATGTGAGCGTTGCAGGTCTCACTTGGAGTGCACTGGATTGGAGGACACTGTTGCGCGGATTCTTTGAATAAAACTTTTTAAAACTTGAATGAATTGAAGAATGTTGTTTTACTATTTTACCAATTGTTCGAGAAGTTCAGCCAGTGCCTGTTTGCTTTTATTTTTCTGTATGCAAATTCAATTCAATTCAAAATTCAATTTAATTCAAATTCAAAATTCAAAAGCATCTCATAGCTGACCTCTGAGGTCATGACTATTTGACCGGTCAATTCTGTAGTTGCCTTAAGCTGCTAAACTCAAAGCCAGCCAGGGGCATACAAGCTAAACTAAAAAGCTAGGTGAACGCTCGGTAAGGACACCCCCTGTGGGGTACGAACCTCGGCTTAGGGCGGCACCGGAGGGAGGACATCAAAGATGGGACGGGCTGGATCAAAGTTTTGATCAGGATTATTAATTGGGGAATTTAAAGCTACGTGCACAGCTGCAACAACTGCTGGCACCTCGTTTTCGAGCAAGGGTCGGGGAGGTGCTCGTTTGCTTAAAATGCCCTACACTCAGTAAATTACATAGGCGCAAGTAGCGGCGGTGACGTTATCAAAATGGGCTTCCAATAAATTTGATTAATATAAATCGGTGTTCGCGCGCAATTCTAGGTCCACCAATCAGAGAGAGGCAGAGACGTCTCGAAAGTGGACAGGTTTCGACAAGTTCGAACTTGCATGGATTTGACCTAGAGTTGCATACGATCATGATAAAGTTCATAGTAATTAATAGAATCAAAACTTATAACTAAGGAACAAACTTATAGCTACATATTACTATCTAGGTACATATACTGATTTCGATCGATCGATTCTTTGATCCCGATTCCGATTCCGATTCGATCCGATCTCGATTGGTCGATTTCTTCCAGGGTCTTTTCAAGACTCTTTAGAAATAGCTAAGTGGAAAAGGTTACTAAATATATCCACATCATCATATTTTTTTTTTTTTATACAGTCGGACCTGGATAAGCAAGAGTTTAAGGGAACGTAATCTGTTTTTCGCTTTTAGAGGTATCTCACTAAATCGATTTTCTAGGCTTAAAGAGGTACAGGAATAGCCTTTCTCACTTATAGAAGTTGACGCTGGTTTTATTCCTCTACTAACATTGTTTTTATTCCTCTCAACCTTTCCCAGGTTGAGAGGAATAAAAACAATGTTAGTTTCACGAAATTTAAGGATGACTCATAAATAAAAGATGTTAATTACATTCGACTGTCGCTTATAGAGGTACAGGGCAGCAGTAGTATCAGTTATGGTCTATGGGTAAAAACTACTTTCTCTTATAGAGGTTTCTGTTACTCACTTATAGAAGTTTTAAAGGGTTAAAATGACGGGACCTGGCAATTACTCTTATTTATAGAGTTTTCTCGCTTACCCAGTACTCGCTTACTCAGGTTTGACTGTATATATATTATATTATTAAATAAATTATTAATAATCATATTATTATGTCGTTTATTTATTTTCTTTCATATATATTTACATTTTTAAATATTTCTTACACTAAAAAGATATAAAAAAACATTTAAAAATATATTTTTTAAATAGCGGTCCGCCGGTGTCGGGAGTAAGGTCCAAGCTACCAGTGGTTAGGGCTGCAGAGACAGGGACCTCCTCACAATGCGAGCCGTATCGAGGAGTACTGCCTTCTGAATCAGGCTCTTGATCCAACCGCATAACGAGAGCCTTGATAGATGTTGGTCGAAGCTTTCAGCCATCAGGCTATTGGCTGTTACGACAATCGGTACAATGATAGCCGAGCTCACATTCCACATGTAGACAACCTCGTGTGCTAAGTTGAGATATTTTATTTATTTATTTTATTTAACAGTTAATGTACACACATATAAACAGACAAGAAGAAAGGTATTTGTTTCTCTTTCTCAGCTTTCACGAGGTTTACGTCATGTGGTAACATCGACTATCATTGCGCGGCGCGCTAATTGGTCTATCACCACTATATCAGGCTTATTGGCTACTATAGTCCTGTCAGTAATGATAGACCGATCTCAGTACAAGGTGACATGAACATTTTCGAGAACTGGGTTGGGCAAATACTCGTAATAAGGTATCTCAGAATCCACAAGTTTATATTTCAAGGAAAGTTGCTGTGAATAGTCCTGGCTACTTGATTATGCCTGTGCTAGTATTCGCCGTTAGCCAGACGAGATCAACCAGAGATGATATTATACGTGTGGTGGACTCACCTGGACGGTGGCATGCCTAACATACGTCAACCGTCCCAGCCTTCATAATATGTTTCCTGTAGTTATTCGTCAAGATAACTTCGTCCATAATTGCACAGACAAAACCTTCAGTTTCTCCGAAAAGGTCACCGAAACTTAGCCAGGATACTGACGCTAGGAAATCTACACCGGGCTCATCAAGAACCCGATAGAAGCGCCCGTGAAGCTCCTTGCTTTGCCATACTTCCTTGCGGTCATCTGTAGTAAGTACTACAGGTTTGAACGAGTTTTCTTTAGCCATAGAGAGCGGGGTAAGCCCCTTGTCCATTGCCACCACGTCATTGCCAAAAATCTGAGACTGCACACCTCGCAGTTGTGGAGGGTCTTCGCATTTAAAAAGCCTCAACCCCCGCACTTCCGCGGTTTGTACAATCTCATCACCGATGGGTGATGCATCCGGTTTGCGGTCAGCAGTGCCGGGCCCTCCTATCCAGGGCGTCGAGTTTGATTGGAGTCCATTTAAGTATGCCGAAAGAGTACATCGAAACCGTGCGCACTTTGTTTCCACCTAAAGGAGACTAATTAATCCCTTCTTAAGGCGACCAAAGAAGCGTTCCTTCAAAGATTGCTTCATGTCAGCAACGTTGATGCCTAACGCTTCCGATATCCCAAATACTTATAGCTTTCGGATTAGGAGAGAGATCCAAGGTGTATCGAGTCCGAGAGTTGAGTTCCCTCGGATTCCATAATTTCCCCTCACTCTACATGCGTGACTGCCCTTCAGTAGCTCCATCAGTCACAATTTGTTGGGGGCAAAGAGTTTCAAGTCATCTATGTAGAGGAGGTGAGATATGACCTGACCACCTCTCCTCAACCGATAGCCTAGACCTGAATCCTCTAGCAGTGTGCTTAGAGGATTCAGGGCTAAGCAAACTAAAGTGGACTCAAACTGTCGCCCTAAAATATTCCCCGTTTAATCCATACAGGCTCATCATTCCCCTGGGTATGTCGACATCCTGGATAGCGAAGGACCATCCTCCATTGCCCAATATATGACATCTGGAAGGTGCGCGAGTCGCATCTATCTTGTACAACTATATTATTATTATTTATTCTCTTGACATTTCTCGGGACCCTGGAGTCCCGGATCTTTGGAAGGCGTACGAGGAGCCGATGCCAACTCGCAGAGGCCGCTTAGACATTTTTAAGTGTTGAGGCACCAACCGACGGTTATCCCTGTTCGCACTATGCAGGGGCACCCAAGGACAACCCCCGGTTGGTGTAGGACTATTGCAGAATATGGAAAAAAGATATTGGACTATGGGTTTGGGTGGCTGAAGTGGAATGGTTTTCTGGAACTATGGAAGGATTATGGCCCCTGCCTGATTAATGTTTATAATGTACACGGATAAAATGGCAGGATTTGACTTGCACACTCAATAATGGGTCCCCAAAAACGGTCGCTAGCACAAAGTGTCGTAGCGACAAGGGGGCAACATGTCCTGAGGTGCTTATGAGGAGTAAAGGTATTCCACGGCTATCAAAACAAAAAATATTATAATTATTATTATAAAGTGAATTAAATTATTTATAGTAAGATATGATAAGTAGGATTATATATGTATAATTTACTCTACTACTAACCTTGTGTTGTTGTTTAAAATGATTGTAGCTGACATGACTGTGTCTTATTTATTGTAGAGGACAACTGCTTAAATTCACATATACATATTTAAGTGCCTACACGTATCGTTCTGTCATTGAGTGCTCTTAACTGTTATATTTAAGCTCTTACATTATTATTGTATTGTACGAACTCGATGTAAAAAAAATATTCGCATCGTTTAAACGGGAGGACGTGCAGCTGCATAAACACCGACCGAGTTCATTGCAAAACGAACAGTATGTAGGCGGTAAAGAGAGTTCAATATAGAGAGTATGCGGCGGAGTTTGTGATAGTGCGCGCACCACACACTATCCTGGCGCGGAGGGACAGGACACCGGACACGTGCCACTTATTGTTGGTAAGAGGCGCACTAATGTGCACGCGACGCGACGGGACAATATTGACTCAGCGCACTACCCGCGCCTCGCTCCCGCACTTGGCCGGACGCCCGCGCCGCACCGCGCGCCTCTCCACAAGCTTTCAGGTGATACGTACTTATTTCGACTTTTACCATACCCACCTAATTTGAGAATTTCAAACGGAACGGAATAACAAGTGCAACAAGCGGATATTAGTTAAAATTGAAAGACCTACACCCACCGGGGAGCACGGGGCGCAGGGCGGCGAAGGCCGCAGGGCGCGGGTGCGTTATCGCGACTTATTCTATTAGCATCAAACAGCGAGCTCACTGACTAATCGCGCACTCGATCAAAACACGTGCGGTTTGCAACACAGCGATATATTCCGGCGATTGCAAAGTTGCATTAAACAACATTAACGTGCTCCTATCTAAAATAGCATCTCGCCCGTAATCAATGAAGTGGTGGACAGGACTCCCAGCACGTGTTCACTAGTAGGAACTTGTGTTGTGGGTACTGATAGTTACCCAGTTTTAAGTATACCACAATACCTACACAGTACAGTACCTACACCATGATATCTGTAAGTTATGTCGTTCAATCTCTCTCATTTCGTCTAAACGCATGGGCAACCTCTTGAAACGATAAAATTGTGTAAATGTATGTGAAATTTCAATAAAATTATTATAAGTAGGTACTATCCAGTGAGGCGAGCTCACATCAACATGCTCATGAGATCTCAATTACTAGTAAAGGCGTAATAGTTGGGGATTTAAACAAAATTGTTAAAAATAAGCTCAATATGGTCCCGTCAAGTAAGATTATTACGAAAAGTAGTGCATGACGGTTTGTTATTGTAGCTGGCACTCGTCACAGCGGCAGCGCCGCACGTGCGCTGCCTGGCCAACCTCTTGTAGCGAATACAACAACTAATGCTCTTAACTAACTCATACAAACGCGACCCTCATCAAAACGATATTATAATGTCATCACACCGTATCAATCTTAATTGCTCGCGACCGCAACGCCAAACGTATTATTCACATCCCCTTCACCGTTCGCCAAAACGCTGAACGGGACACACCGATACCCCACGTCCGTCGTTTACTATAGCTTCTATAAGTTACGCAATAAAGTCTATAATTCAACCGACAAACTGTTAGAGGGTAAACTTTGAAGAGGTGTCATTAGGGTTGGAAATCGCGTGGTGCACGGGATAATAGGAATGGCATAGTGTTGTAATAGCGCGGGATACCGTGTCGGATGGAGAGCACGTGCGAGGTGGCGCGAATGTGACGCGCGCCGCCGGGTGCGCCGCACACACCACGCGCGGACAGGTTACACATGGCGCAAGTGTAACGCGCTCTGGCACGACGCGGCAGCGCGCTTCGGGCGGGTAGGTATTTTTAGCAATAGAAAACGTCATGGTGCCTTGAACTTATAAATTGACAGGTTGTAGCAGAACATGGAGTAGAAATAATTGCTGGAAAACGACTTTTATTATCGTTATGTAAAATGGCAGCAGTAATGCGCTGTGTAAGTAACTACCTACGTAAATACCTAACGCACGATAAATACTCAAAATTATGATAGCGGGGGAACTAACTGAACCTTAAATAACTCTAGTATCAGTTTAATAGCATTTAAATCTTGTTTTCGTGAAAAAAGAAAAGTAGGTAATAGTGACCTTATTACACCACTGCCCAAAACGGAGTACCTACCTAAGTAATGTTTTCAAGGTTCTTGTATGTATGTATGTGAGTTTCTTTGTGCCACCATAACTTTTAAATGCCTGAACAGATTTGGTGTATAGGGTTATTGTTAGAATCCTTATCCCGAGTGACATAGGCTATAATATATAAAAAAAACAAATTGGAGGCAGTATGGCCCCATAAATGGTGTAAATAAAATAATTTCTTAATTTATTACAATATGAGTATCCAATTGAAGGCCTTGATGAGCACATTCCAAAACTATATCATTTATTGGCATACATTTTACATAGGTAGGTTGTATATGCAAAACAAACATTTCATCCCCCTTGCCATTTACGCCTCGCCTCGCCGTGAGAGTATAAAACCACCTTTAGTACTTAAATATTAAAGCCACCTAGTGCATAATATGCACATGATAGGATAGGATAGCAGATAGTACCAAGGCCTACATAGGCATAGGTACATTAGTTAAATAATTATACGTGAAGATGATGCACCTAGAATAAAATTATTATACCCACATTAGGTAAAAATAAATAATTAAAAAACACAACTGCCCTGCCAAAACACGATCTAAACAGTAGTAAACAAGTTGTATTAGTTACTCTGTAGATACAAAACGAAAGTTCACTCATTTACACTCTGACTAAACAGATAAATAAAATTCATTGCAGTCGGGAGACCTCTTTGATTACAAAGTGTTTCATACAACGACACAACGGTCCCCCGACTGCAATGAAAATTTAATTTATCTATTCAGTTAGCGAGTAAATGAGAGACCTTTCGCTTTGTATACAGGGTGACTTGTAATTTGACGTATTCCTTCTAGGACGCGATAGTGTGACCCATTTGCAACAATTAACACCCCATAAAACCTAGGCGAAAATATGTGGGATTCAAGAAAATACAAATTTTACAATTTTTGAAAATTTCCCAGAATTAGTCACTAAATATCACTTTTTTCCCATTGGATACATAATACTTTAACAAGCCTTTCGATGTAACCAAATTTTCTAAAACATTAAATACTTAAAAGTTAAAGGAAGTTTGTCAACCATTTTCAAAAATTGTCTACGGACATGAACTTTGACACCAGTTTTTTCGAAATTTTACTAAAGCATTAAGCGTACATATTACGGAGAAGACATCTTCATTTATATTTGGTATCCCATTAGCACTGTTTGTAGATTATCTGCGGGATCGCAGGCAACGGGTTAAGGTGGGAGAGTATACTAGTAAGGAATCTTACGTCACCTACGGCGTTCCACAGGGCAGCGTACTGGATCCGACTCTATTTTTAATTTACATAAACCATCTCTGCAAAATGATGCCAGATAATGGTCGCGTTTTGTCATATGCAGATGACAAAGCTATTGTCTTCTTTGGTGAAACCTGGGAATCTGCATATCAGTCTGCTGAAAAGGGTCTCTTCGAAATTTCTAATTGGTTAAACTCACATCTTCTAACCCTAAACATCTCTAAAACAAAATATATTGCATTTACAAACTATAACAACTCTCAACCCGTACCTAACGTAACTCTTAAAATACACACTTGTCATAATATATTTAGCACTAATTGCGACTGTAAATGTATTGAAAAAGTGACTCATATAAAATACCTAGGTATAATCGTTAATCAGCGATTATCCTGGCATCAACATGCAGAGATGGTTATGGCCCGTACAAGGAAACTTATCTGGGTATTTAAAAGCCTAAGACATGTGGCAACTAAGAAAATGTTAACTGAGATCTATGTCTGTCTGGCTCAATCAATCCTTACCTACTGCATACCCGTGTGGGGCGGTGCGACCAAAACAAAGTTTCTTGAGCTAGAGCGAGCACAGAGATCTCTCATCAAGGTCATGTACTCCAAACTGTACAGATTTCCAACCAACGAGCTATACTCCCTTAGCGATATTCTTACAGTCAGAAAGCTATATATACTCCATGCTGTCTTAAAACTACACAAAATCCTGCCTTATGACCAGTGGCGTGCGACCCATAAAGACAGAAAGACACTGCCTACCCTAGTTCTGATAATAGATCTAATATTATTTTATCAATAAACAAAACAAGATAAAAATACCTAATTCATAAATCAGCTCCACCTATCGAGTGCCGGTGGTATCATTAAGACTAAGACGTAATTTTGCGTCATCGATTCGCGCTGCACTAGCAGCGCCTCGCCATTGCCATGGCAAAAGACACAAATAATTACTCTCTTAGTGACTTATATGTGTGCTGTCATGGTCATGCGGATTTAATGTGTGTGCGTTCCTATAGCTACGTGGGTTTTGCTGACACACAATGACAAAAATCACGCACACAACTGCATGAAAAGCCAGTGTCTTTTTGTAGTATTATAAACAGCTAACACGAAAAATTACGACTCGTACCGAACATTTCCGAAGAAAGTTTGCTATGCAATGCAAATATTTTAGAAAGTAACATTGTTTCATTGAATTTTATATAGTAGATGACCATAATTTTTTGTCGTATTATGTTTCTCTTTTTACTACTTATTTTCAAAAGTCAATAATCGCCATATTGTTTGATGTGTGTTATGTTTGTGACTACGCTATCGGGTATTTAGATTTTTAATGTTGATAATAAGAGTGTAAAATGGATAATATTGTCTGTGAAACTTGTTCAGATGGTGTGTGTTTTGAGAAAATAAAACATGATGCGTTTTCAAAATATCTTTCGGTGAAAAAAAAAACAAGTTATCGAGATAGGTCGTGGTACACCGGATTTGCAATTAATACAAACTAAAGGTAAAGTGAATCGCAGATTCCATAAAAAACAATATGATTCATATCATTGGCTGACAGGTTGCATACACAGTAATCGGTTATTTTGTTTCGTTTGTCTACTATTTTCAAATAATAAAACCGTCTGGAACGACATCGGTTACGCTGATATTCATAATTTTCTTACCGCCGTGAGAAAACATGAACAATCTGAAAAACACTTGGAAGCTGCCCTTAAATATCACACCTTTGGAAAAAATCGTATAGAGACGCGTTTAAACTCTCAGATACAAATCGACATTGACAGACATAACGCGAAAGTGGATCGGAACCGAAATATTTTTCAACGACTAATTGACATTGTTTGCTTTTTGGGGAAACAAGAGCTCGCTTTTCGTGGACATGACGAATCAGCTTCGTCAGTGAATAAGTGCAATTATTTAGAAATGGTCGACGTGCTCGCGAAATACGACGGAGTGTTGGAAAACCATTTACAAAATTGCACTAGCTCATTTACGGTTTCGGGGTTTATCAAATCGTATTCAAAATGACCTAATCTCTAGTGTAGCGTCTGTAATGATCGAAACTAAATCGCTTCCACTGATTTTGTAGCTGTGATGGTCGATGAAACACCAGACGTAAGTGGCAAAGAGCAACTAGTACTGGTTTTAAGATATTTTCATAAGTCAGAAGTGTTTGATCGATTTATAAAATATATTGACGTAAGTTCCGACCGCACCGCGAAAACTTTAAGTGCCATCATACTGCAGATTTTATCAGAATTTAAATGTTTGTCGAAATTAGTAGCTCAGACATATGACGGTGCAGCTGTCCTGTCATCTGAACGAAACGGCGTTCAGTCGCTGGTTCGCCAGCAATGTCCTCTTGCTGAATACGTTTGGTGTTCCGCCCATGTCCTTAATTTGGTACTTTCCAAATCGTGCGAACGTATTCCGGAAACTAAACGTTTTTTCAATCTCATAAAAACATTAGCAAATTTCCTTAATAATAGTACCAAAAGGCAAAACCACTATAATAAAATGGCTGATATGAAAAAATTGCCTCGCGTTGCTGACACTCTATGGACTTACAATTCGCGTACTGTAAATTTAATTTTCAATTCTTCTTTACATTTAATTTATTTATTTGAGGATATGGCTGAAAACGAAGACTCTTGGGATGGCGAGACATTAAGTTTCGTATTTGTTACATAATTTAAAAGACTTTCAATTCCAGTTTTTACTCCATGTGTTTAACGAAATATTCGCAGAAACTGATGTGCTTTACGAAATTATGCAAAAAAAGACGTCAGATGTAACTTATTGCATTAAAAAAATTGACGAGTTTGAATCGTTTTTAGAATCATTCAGATCTAGGTTTGAATTAATTTTTGAAAGAGTAAAAATAATCACAGGGCCGCCAAAACGAAAACGTAATGTTGTGGACGCAAAAATCAATTTTAAGCGGATTTTTATTGAAATTATAGACAATATATCCAACGAATGTCGCGACCGGTATAAAAATCTGAACGAGTTAAATTTTTTTGGACTACTTTCATGTGAAAATTTCAGTAAATATAATGACAATTTTCCGGTTGAACTAGTATCGCAATTCGTAAATGTTTATAAATTATACGACTTTAACTCAGACCGCCTTATCAATGAACTCAAATGTGTTTATAAATCTGCCGAATTCAAAAACCTTAGTATTTACAAAAGTATAGAAAAATTTTATCATTCTCGTCGCTAAAACGTATACACACCTACTGAAGAAATACACAAGGCCAGCAACGACTTACAGATCTTTCCATGATTTCAATAGAAAAAAAACCTTCTTACGGAAATAAAACGCCTTCCCAACTTTTACGATTCCATATTGCAGACATTCTTACAGAAAGATAGGCGTGTAGATTTAATATACAAATAAAACAATCTTATATAGTCTACTCACACCACCATCTTTTCACTGCTTTTATTTAAATTTTGCAAATCACAAAAACATTACAAAACATCAAACAAACGCGCCGAAAGGCCACTTCGAATATCCGTAAATTGATATGTCTATAAAATCAGTCAATCTATGGATATTTGAGCTGGCATTTCGCAATTACCTACATCATCAATCGACAAGACGACGAACCAAAACTAACGTGCAGTATTTTTGGTGAGTAAAATTTTCTGCCTACCCTGTCTTAAAACTGTGTGCACGCCACTGCTTATGACCCTCACACTCAGGAAAAAAGACGAAAACACCACGTCGCACCAGTAGAATTCGTTAAAACTACAATTTAATACAAATTCCGCTGCCCTATATAATAAAGTTAACAAAGTAATTAATATTTATTCCATGACCACTAAAGACTGCAAAAAGCAATGGTTCACTGGCTAAAACAGAAGACCTATGATGAAATTGAACTACAGATGTTCTATGTCACGAAGTCCGTTTGGCTATGAATGTTGTCAAGCGTGCACATGCACATTGTTTTTGTGTGCGTAACCTCGAGAGCGCTCAGTGTCGATCGGACCCGGTCCGGATCAGTAGTGGTTTTTAGTTCGCGCCAAATTGTTTCACGGAGTAAGGTCAGCATGGCAACAAAACGAAGAAGAGTTGTCCATACTGAGGTAATATTTATTTATACGTTTTCAATTAAAATTTTATACAAAGATACTTAATATAGCAATAGAAGTATTTATAAAATGAATGTTTTTTTGTGTTATAAAATGTTTATATTACTTAATTATTTTGATTACATTTTGTTTTAGGGTCGAAACATGATAGCTAGTGTTTATCATTTTCTGCGAGAAGAATATGAATTTACAAAATCATTAATGGAACTCAACTGTGATTTGTCTCATTTACGAGACATTACACGCCGTATAGCTGAAGCTACGGGTTTGAGCCAAAAAACAGTTCAACGAATATTAAAAGATGAGAA
The DNA here is from genome assembly GCA_916610215.1 of Omphaloscelis lunosa. Classification (NCBI taxonomy): domain Eukaryota; kingdom Metazoa; phylum Arthropoda; class Insecta; order Lepidoptera; family Noctuidae; genus Omphaloscelis; species Omphaloscelis lunosa. The sequence goes on from OU744252.1 coordinate 334,682, forward strand.
GGAATTGCCATCCACTTCATCAAAATTCACTTCACCTATGAAGAAAAGGAGAAAGCGAGATAATAAAGTGGATATAGATAATTTTACAGCCGATGTGGTTCGCAGTACTGTACAAGATTTCCATATTGTCCATAAAGAAATTCCAACATTAGCTAAGTTAAGAACAGTATTGAATGAAAAAATAGGATTCGAAGGTTGTTTAGAAACTGTTCGCAAGTTACTGTTGAAATTAGGTTACAAGTGGCGCAAAACAGAGAACAACCGTAAAGTCTTGACGGAGCGTCATGATATACAAATGTGGCGTTTAAAATATAAAAAAAAAATAACAGAGTACCGCTCTCAAAGTCGGCCCATTGTCTACACCGATGAGAGCTACGTCCTTTCGACACACGTGCGAAACAACACCTGGGCAAAAAAAAAGGAAGGAACTCCGTTTTAAAAAAAAATTAGCACAGGCACTCGCTTTATTTTAGTGCACGCGGGAACCAAGGATGGTTTTATTGAAAATGCTTCCTAGGTTTATAAGGCCAACTCAACAGCTGGTGATTATCATTCAAATATGAGCTATGATAACTATGTAAAATGGCTAAATGAAAACTTGCTACCCAATTTACTTCCGCGCTCTGTCATTGTCTTAGACAATGCATCTTATCACAACACACGGGCTGAACGACTACCGACGCAATCTACAAAGAAAGCCGATATGCAGCAATGGCTCAGGGATAAGGGTATAGCATTTGATGAATCTCTTCTTAAATTGGAATTGTACGATACAATAAAGAAGTACAAAGCCCAACACGTAATCTACAAGATTGACGATTTTATAAAAAGCAAGGGTTTTGATGTCTTACGCCTTCCCCCTTATCACCCAGAATTAAATGCGAATGAAAATATTTGGGGGATCGTTAAAAATTATGTCGCATCTAAAAATATCGAGCAAAACATGACGAATACGGAAAGACTGATCAATGAAAGTTTGGGCCAAGTTAGCAGTGAAACGTGGCAAAAAACTTGTGCTCATGTTGAAAAAATTTAAAAAGACTACTTGAAATATTTTGATCTCGATTTTGAATTTATAATCAATGTACAAGTTGATTCTGACGACAGCAAAACGGAATCGGAAATCGAAAATTTATCTGATAGTGATTGAAAATACTGAATAGTCCTACTTGTTTCGTTTCCATTCTGTAACACCAATGCTTAATTAAATGCCTACATATTCTTAATATTTTTGTATTTATTGCAACCTAATCTAATTTATTTACAAAATGTATATACTTTTAAAACCAAACTTTTATTTAGATTATTAAATCTCGACTTGAATATATATCAGATTTTTTTGCTAACGTTACCTACTTTTACACACACAAGCGCGCTTGTCGGGATACGTCACTACTACAATCAAAGCCGAACGGACTTCGTGAAATAGAATATCTGTACTACTACAAGCACCGTTAATATGAGTCATAAGGATACGCCCTAATTACATTCACACACATCCTCTCTCACATCATCACACATCACACTCACTAACACATACATACACACACACACACACACACACACCCCAACGCACCTTTTCATACACCCACACACATTATAATTACTTTTAATAAAAAAAAAAATGTTTGTTTTTTTTTTTCTCTTTTCATTTTATTTGTTTAAATTTTATTCTGTTTTACTTGGTACATTACTTTTACCACTATATTTGTCATTGAAGAGCGGGGCCTCCTAGCACAGGTATATCTAAAAGATGTTCCTATGTAAGATTCACTGTAAAAGTTGTACAAGTTTCTGCAATAAACCTTTTTATTTTATTTTATTTTATTTATTTTATTTAATCAGCTATCTAACGATGATGTACAAATGTTTAAAAAATATTTCGAGGTGCCGATGAAACAGACGATAATGCTGGCGAAGGTCGAATTTTCAAATTAATTATTGAATTATTAATAAATTGAATGATAATCAAATCAATTAACTGGTTTGTGCCATTCCTCTACTTTAAAACCTCCCAGCAATCCATTGCACGTTAGACAACCAGGTCATCATGACCAGGACACAAGTCACAAAGCGGCTTTTGAGTTTTTGACATGACTCACGGTCACGGTTCACTTGTCGCTTAGTTTGCGTGTATTTAAACATACTCTTCTTAGTTTGAAATATGTCGGACCAACTGAGGTTAGAGTACTAGAAAAGTCACAAATCGCAAAAATTTTCCCATACCTACATTTCGTAGTGATCGATCATCTTAACCACGATCTTTTACGACGTTTACTATATAATTATTCAAATTAAGGCGTAATGCTATGTATGTAATGTATTCATTCATCATCTGCCTAGCCTTTTCCCAACTATGTAAGGGTCATATTATAATCTAAGATGCAGTTAAATATCAGTATGTTACGGAAAAAGATTTGGAATTAAGCGCCAGAGTAACTGGTGCTAAAGTTCATGTAAGAGGTAACTGGTGCTAAAGTTCAGGTAAGAGGGTAATTTTAGAAAATGGTTAATAATCTTCTTCCTGCAACTTTAGAGTGTTTTAGAAAATTTGGTTACATCTAAATGTTTGTTATAGTATTAAGTATCCAATGGAATAGTAATGAAGGTCATAAAATTTGAGAGTTTGGAGACAAGTGATATTTAATGACGAATTCTGGGAAATTTCAAAAATTCATAAAATTTATATTTTCTCGAATCCCATGTATTTTCGCCTAGGCTTTATGGGGTGTTTAATTGTTGCAAATAGGTCACACTTTCACGTCCTGGAAGGAATACGTCAAATTACAAGTTACCCTGTATACAGATTTACTAATACAACTTGTTTATTACTGTTTAGTTCGTTTTTATAGTCTTTTGTCAGGTGGAAACAAGGTGCGCGCCTTCAACGGTTGGGTCATGCCGGTTTTGATGTACTCTTTCGGCATACTCAAATGGACTCAGACGGAACTTGACGCCCTGGATAGGAGGGTCCGCACACTGCTGACCTCAAATCGGATGCATCACCCACGTTCATCGGTAATGAGACTGTATATCCCGCGGAAGTGCGGAGGTCGAGGCTTCTTAAATGCTAAGACCCTGCACAACCGTGAGGTATGCAGTCTCAGGGAATACTTCCTAGAAGCCGACATGGGGATGCACCGATATGTGGTCTCAGTAGATAAGGGCCTCACCCCGCTATCCTTGGCTAACGAGAACTGGTGCAAACCTATAGTACACACATCAAAAGTGTCTAGGGATCAAGCATTTTTATGCGGATTTCTTGAGATTGAGATGTGGCTTTGTAATAAATTTATGATTATATAAATTTATATGGATCCTTTTTGGTGCATTTCATAATTTGAAACAGGAACTGTTAATCAAATTCGAGTAAAAGATGAAAATCAGCTGTCAATATTTTCCCTATAAAAACATACAACGCATTGAAGACATTATTAGTGCTACTGTTTCCCTACTACTGATTAAAACCAACGTTATTATGGAGCGGCGACGTCATTTAAGCAGGGAAGAAATGCTCAGAGTCGTGGGAATGATAGAAGCTGGTTCCCGGCAACGTACTGTGGCTTTAGCTCTGAATACAAGTCAGAGTGTTATCAGTCGACTTTGGACACGTTACCGAAGCACTGGTACCGTGGCTGAGCGCCATGGAGGACGGTATCGCTGCACCACACGGAGACAAGACCGATACATTCAAATCTTAACTCGAAGAGCTCCAACAATAACCGCCATGATGTTAGCCGTGAGGCTTCATCACTCTTCAGGGAACTTAATTAGCGACCAAACAGTCAGAAACCGCTTGCATGAAGTGAACCTTCATTCCCGAAGACCGCTACGGGTACCACCTATAGCAATGCACAATCGTAGGATTCGATATCAATGGGCTCTTGAACACAGAAATTGGGCAGAAGAACAATGGCGTTTCGTGTGCTTTTCTGATGAGTCTCGTTTTGGTATGAGACCGGATACAAGACGTATACGACACTGGAGAACCCCTGGACGCCAACAGCGATTAAAATCCTGCCAGGAAGTCCATCCTTATAGTGGTGGAACCATCATGGTATGGGCGGGTATTTGGATCGGCGGAAGAACTGAGTTGATTTGGATCAGAGGCAACCTCAACGCTCAAATTTATGCTGAGACGATTGTATCTGACGTCATCGTTCCTCTACAAGTGCAAATCGGTCCCTTATTTCAGTTAATGCATGATAATGCACGACCGCACACCGCAAGAGTTGTAAGACAGACTCTCGCCGCAGCTAACATCAATGTCCTGCTCTGGCCTGCTCAGTCGCCAGACTTGAACCCGATTGAGCATGCATGGGATATGCTACAGAGAAGAGCTCTGCCGAATATGGAGGGTATCCAGTCGCAAGAAGACCTTTTTTTGTTGTTGCAACGAACATGGGCGGCCATTCCACAGCGTGATTTGGATGAACTCATTTTGAGTATGCCAAACCGATGTTCTTGTGTTGTTAGTGTTCGCGGTAGAAACACGGATTATTAATTGTTTAAGTTACCCAATAATATTTTAAAGAAAACTGTTATTTCAGTCTTTTTTTCGAACTTTAATGTTAGTGGTTCAAATGTCAAAAATCCCTTTATTAGGAAAATGGCAAATTTCTTTATTAATGCAAAGGTGACTTGGTTTATCGTTACTGTGACAAACGAAAACACTTTATTTGATGAATCCTTAAAGAAAATTTTAATTAATATCAATCAGGAGAAAAGTTATTGCAAAAATATATGTTGATCCCTAGACACTTTTGATGTGTGTATTAGATACTAATGACCGCAAGGAGGTATGGCAGAGCAAAGAGCTTCACGGGCGCTATTATCGGGCCTTACATGGGCCCGATGTATACCTGTTAGCGTCCGTATCTTGGTTGCGATTCGGTGACCTCTTTGGGGAAACCGATGGTTTTGTCTTTGCGATTATGGACGAAGTTATAATGACGAACAACTACCGGAAATATATTGTGAAGGACGGCACGGTTGACATCTGTCGGGCATGCCACCGTCCCGGGGAATCAATCCGACACATTATATCTGGCTGTTCTCGTCTGGCTAACGGAGACTACTTGCATAGACACAACCTTGTAGCCAGGATTATCCACCAGCAACTTGCTCTGAAATACAGTCTTGTGGAATCGGAAGTACCGTACTATAGATATGTGCCCGACCCAGTCCTCGAAAATGGCAATATCACGTTGTATTGGGATCGATCTATCATCACAGACAGGACTATTGTTGCCAATAAGCCAGATATAGTGGTGGTAGATCGATTAGAGCGTCGTACAATGATTATTGATATAGCAGTCCCGCATGACGAGAACCTCGTGAAAGCTGAAAAAGATAAACAGATTAAGTATCTTGACCTGGCCTGCGAGGTTGTCGACATGTGGGATGTGGATACGGCAATCATTGTTCCGATAGTCGTGACGGCCAATGGCATAATAGCCAAGAGCCTCGACCAACACCTGAGGAGGCTCTCGTTAGGCAGCGGGATCAAGGGCTTGATCCAGAAAGCGGTAGTCCTGGACACGGCGCGTATTGTTAGGAGGTTCCTCTTTCAGGAGCCCCGACCACCGGTAGCTTGGACCCTGTTCCCGACACCGGTGGGCTACTATTTTTTATATTTTTAAATGTTTATTTTTTATTTTGATATAAATATTTGAAAATGTAAATAATATGTTTTAAAATTAAATAAAAGATAAAAATAATATCATAAGTATCATTGACTCTGTAGAAATGTATGCAGATTTGTTATCAGAAGCCGGGAAGAAATTACTTTTAACATTTGTGTTGAAGAGTAGACTGTCAGAAAATGCTAAACTACGAATGTCCAACAATTACACATCTACAAACGATCTTGTCAGAGATTTAAGTTCCACCCTGTTATCTAAAAACTCATTACTGCAATACAATCACGGTTACAGAACAGAACACAACACAAGGCTGGCGCATTATCGACCAGTATGGTACGGAAATAGAAAAGTTATTCACCAATCTGACAATATCGCAAGCAAATGGCAATTCCCAGAATTATGCTGTATTAATACCTTTAAACGAAAAGCTGGCAATTAAACGGTTCGCAGATGGGTTGACTGATTCCCGGCTCGGAACAATTATTATTGCGCGTAACTAAAATAGTTTGAAGGACACAATCCAGGCGGCCAAGGACAAGGAGTTGACAGCGGCATCAACTTCTGGAGATGAAAATGTCATGCAGTTTTGACGTCGTGGTCGTAAGTGGCAAGCTGATAACTTTCGCCGAGGGTCAAAGTCAAGTCAAAGTCAAATCATTTATTTCAAATAGGCCCATGTATGGCATTTTTGAACGTCAGGGCATTTCTATAATCAATCACGAGAACAGCGAGGATACTATCGTTAGAACTCAAATAATTTTAATTACTCAAATAATCATGCCAGGAGAAATTTTGATCGATCGCGTAGAAGATCATTTTATCGTTCCCATGGTGAGGCTCGAGGTACATTCAACGCAAATCGAGGACGAGGCTACTAAGTACCCAGCAAGAATCAATCGAGTAACGAAACACATGGTAGTGGTAATAGTCGTCGCGTATTTTATAATCAAAAACATAACATTTTGGCGTTAGCATGCAAATTAAAATTAAAATAAAAACTTTATTTCAGACTAAGGTCCATAATTTTGTTAGTTTAATGGTGTTAGTAACAATGGTGCTTAAATAAGTAGGTTGGTATTTTTTTTTTTTTCGATAACATACCATTAAAGTCTGATGGAATTTTAGGTTTACATTGACGGAAAATGTTTTTCTTGCGGGATGTATAAGGGAAAATTAAAAATAACAGATTACCTGTAAAAAATTTAAACACCAATGAGCATGATGTTACTTTACTTATGTTTCATCCAGAGATTTATTCGATAAAAGATTATGATTTATGCGATTTTCATCAAAATGTAACAGTATAGAGAGGGTGAAAATGTTATTAGACATTTTGAAATTAAATTATCTTAACTTGCAGGAACGGAAATCAATTCAAGAGTTATATGCAAAGTATTCGGACGTGTTCTTCTTACCAGGCGATAAATTAACAACTACAAGCATTTATTAACAATCAATAACCTTAAAACCAAATACTACACGGTTTATGTTAAGCAGTAAACAGGGCGTCCCACGGATATGCCACATGGAGGGAAAGTACCTTGAATATTGTAGATGGAACATTTTACTGAAAGAAGACATTATTTGAATTAAAAAAAAAAAACAATTTAAACTGCATTCATAGATATTTAAATAATTACACGGTTGAACCGGGAATCGAACCCGTTACACGAGAAAAATAATCATCCTGTAGCTTTATCATACCGATCGAAAGGTTTCATCATAAGGATTATTTTTTGCTAAATAACATAGTGTCAAAAATAAGAGGAAGACCATGAATTTTAACATTTTTAATACAAAATGAATCATTTTATCAAATGCTCAAAATGAGTCCCTTCCTGTTGAATACAAAGTCGCACTCGTTTGATTATTTCGCTCCCTGTCGATTTTTTATCTTATTGTGGTGAATATTTAGAATAATACGTCTAAATTCTGCTTTTAGCTCGTGGACACTTTCATACTGGTTCTTGTAAATGATTTTTTTTACATAACTCTATAAAAAAAAAATCTAACGGTTTTAGATCTGGGGATCTCGGCGGCCATCTTAGGTATTTGTCCATTTGTCCCGATCCACGGATGAAAGTGTTCATTGAGATAGTCCCTTGTTCTGTGACTGTTATGAGCCGGAGCCCCATCTTGCTGAAAAGTAAGGTTTTGTCGTTCTGCAACCGGAAGATTATTTATCTTATTTCTCAAAATTTCAAGTACCTATTACTAAATACCTTTCCGTATTCAAATGCTCTTCGTAAAAATGTACTAAGAGGACCCGGTTTTTTACAATCCCACACCAACAGTTGAACGAAAAACGCACTTGATTATTAGCCTCGCGGATACGTAAGGGATTCTTCCTGGACCAAATGCGATTATTGTGTCGGTTGTACATACCATTATTGCTGAAGTTTGTCTCGTCTGACGAGATAATATTATTTAGAAAATGCTGATCCTCTAGGGTGACCCTCTCGATTTCATAAGTAATTGGGCGACTCCAGTATTCGTAAAAGCAGGGAAAAACTATTTGAACTTTATGGCCTAAAGCAACATATGAATAATACAAGCTTTCATAAGTATGTTGCAAAATATTCAAAAACTTTTAAAAGTATGTGCAAAATAGCCAAAGCTCTTTATATTGTGGCGGCTTAGTAATAGCGATATGCTGAGTTGCATTCTTGACGAAATATGAGGGAGCGGGCAATCGGCTCGCTAGTCGCCTACATACCACCGCCCTGCCTCGACGCGGACCTAGTACCTAGTAGTTAGTTATAACGAAGTATTGTGGAACCCGAATTAAAGACATTTACTTCCTTGGAGTCCGACTCTTTAATTATCTCACCATACACAGAACACGCACAACACTGGTGACCTTTCGACGATTTCAAGATTCCGCGTTTTTATTTTTGCGACAACGGCGACTCAATAGGCTTACGAGGCAGAGGCATAAAAACCGCGTGGTGCAAAGTGAAACGCATGCTTAGGTAAAGCAACGCGTGTGTATCGTTTTCCAAAATGAACCCGCAAGTGGTAATCGGCCCCCCTGGGACAGCTACGAATGCAGACGTATCAATTGTTACAGTGCAAATGAGAGTTTCGAAATTTTGGAGAGAAATACCAAGATCATGGTTCATCCAGTTCGAGGCAATGATGGCCCCACAGAAACAAGGCGACACCCAAAAGTATGACATGGTGCTCGCAAAATTACCTACAGACGTTTTACGCCAAGTAACCGACATCATTGAAGCTCCGCCGGAAACGGGCAAATATGAAATGATCAAAAAGCGTTTATTGTCAGTATATGAAGAGAGTGCAGACAAACAATTTCACAAATTAATGTATGAAATGGACCTGGGAACACAAAAACCGTCGCAATTACTCAAAGAAATGACAGCTTTAGCAAAGAAATGTAATCTAACAGAGGAACCACTAAAGAGGCTGTGGCTAGACAAGCTAACACCTAATGTACGCGCACTGCTGGCAATGAGCGAGGACACCAAGTTGGAGGATGTGGCTAGGATGGCGATGTCTTACGCTGTGCATAAGAATTACTACTTTGTTTAATGAATTATATTTCAGATCGCCGCCGTGAAGTAAAATTAAGGATCGGACGTCACTAGGCAAGTTAGTCCGATCTGTATAATTTTAATGGTTCAAAAATATAAACGAATAAAATTGTAATACCCACATTGACACACGCTTCGTGATTTAAATACTTGTAGCTACAATTCTAAAAGACGTCTCACTCCCATTCCAACACAAGTTATGTTTTACAAACTTGTACCTAAGTTTACTAAATTGTACGATTTGTAGACTAGTATTTTCCTTAACCTACAAATCGTACAATTTTGTAGGCCGTCGCTGTCGTAACATAGACCCATGCTTCGTGTTAGACTTGTATAAATATGAAAGATTAATTGTAACTTATTACATATTTGTAATTTCTGTGTTACGATATTTTTTCTACAATTTAACCATTTTGTAGAATGGTACACTTGTAAAGTTTGGGGTATAGGGCCCTGGTGTGTGTGCGTTGACTCATGCTCCTCCGTGTGCTCCTCTGAGGCGAGCGAGGCTGGCGTGACGCACTTTTCAAAAAATTCAAAATATTTTTATTTCACATAAACCTACATGGGCACTTATGAAACGTCAGAATCTAGGTGCACGGTTCCAATTGGTCGTTTCCTATGGAGAAGAGCCGGCAAGAAACTCCGCGGTTACTCTTTTAAATAAAATAATTGGCTTTTACAATTCTTTCAAATAACAGTGTGATTCGGTATGGGAGGACAGTGTAGGTCTTTCAATAAGTACCAGGTACTTAAGAAAATAGAAAATGGTCAACAAATCTACAGTCCACTAAGCCTACAGCGTTCTAATATTCACAAAATAGAAAAGAATCTATACAAAAGATATATAAATTAATAAAAATAAAAACCTCTTTTAATTAAACGCAATCACATTATTGCTATTACAACTGTAATAAATCTGAATAATTATCTTGTGCACAAAAGCCACAAATAAAGAGTTGAAATTAACTCGTAGGTATGTAATGTCAAATAATCGGATGAATATGTCAAGGACGAATGTAAAAAAAAAATAAGATAAAAATAAATATGGTAATTTGGGAGCAGTTACAGCACTCGTCGGGCGCACCCCGCTAGGCGTCGTGGTCGCCCACCGAGCGGTACAGCTCTGTATGTACGCGCTTCCGCCACGTCGCGTGTGTTCTACGTGTTGGTGTGTGTATGTTGACTACTCACGCTCTTCCTCGTGCTCCTCCTCGGAGGCGAGCGAGGCGGGCGTGACGGACTCGTCGGGCTCGCCCCGCTCGGCGTCGCGCTCGCCTGCCGCGCGGTACAGCTCCGCGCGCGCCTCCACCACGTCGCGCACGATCTCTGCCGAACAAGCCCAGGTTAGTATTTGGTCGCTGATAGCTCACATGCCGACACCACATCGCTAGCAACGTGTCAACAACAGAACACAGCTGTTGCGCATTCTGGTTGTTCGTAGGTCTTGATGTTTTGGTATTAATTAAGACGCTTCGGTGTAATCGACTTTTGATGGCTATCCGAAATAACGATTAATAATTGAGTGGCATTTTTCACCAGTCTGAAACAGCGCATAGTAAAATATTTTTGGTTGATTACCTATAATGACGTCTCGGCTCGTAATGATAGATTCGATTTCTTTCGACACCTCGTCTACAAGCCACGGCATGAATTCCTCGTCGATACCTGAAAACATTTATAACGTCATTGCAAAACAAGATAGGTACACGGACAAGGAATCATTTTATTTGCTACAACCATGGACAACCGTCGACTGTCTCGGAGACCATGGCCTACCCTGCAGTAAGAGCGCAGGTCGGATAGCACGGCACGCCAGCATCAATGACAACATCCGTCGTGCTCTTGTCACCGCCGGCCGGAGTGCCAGCTGTTTTAGAACCCAAGGGGGCTTGGCACGCGAATATGGGAAAAGACCAGACGGAATGACCATAATTAATGCCTTGGAAGGTAAGTAGGCCTATGGTGTGGGATGCGACGTGTGTCGACACCCTTCTGCCATCCCATCTTCCTAGCACGATGGGCTGTGCTGGGGCTGCTGCTACAGGTGCGGAAAACCTCAAACGGCGCAAATACTCCAATCTTATTGGGACTTATGTGTTTGAGCCGTTTAGGGTTGAAACACTAGGGCCATGGGGACCGAGTGTCCACCTAGTTTTTCAAGACATCGCCAAGCGGATGATCGACTCTTCACGTGATCAGAGGGCTGGTTATTCTTTGGCCAAACAATCAGCATTGCCATACAACGTGGCAATGCTGCCAGCCTTTTGGGCACTTTTCCTATTGACAGCGATGCTGACGAATTTTTTGATACCCTATGATTATTCCCCCCTCCCTTTTATATACTTGTACGTATTATTATTATTATTTTAAGTCTGTTAGTTTTTAAATCCTTCAACCATTGTTTCATAACATTGTATCCACCGTGCAGGTATACAATTTATTTTATCAAAACAATGTAAACATTTTGTCCCATAACATCTATACACCCTATGACCAAAACATGGTAATCTACATAAGTCTCTTAAATAAATTTATACAGTAATCATTCAATTCAAAAGTTCGACCTCGAGGAGAGGTGTTAAAAATAAGTATTTAGTTGAAAATGCGATGCCATAAAAATTTCGCATTTACTCTACCGCGCCAGACTGACATATTATTATTGCCATGACAACGATCATATCTTAAGGTAGTGACTCACCCGGATCATTTGTATGTAAAGTAACAGTTCAGATTCGAGTATTTCATCAGTGAATGCGTCCAGGTGAGCATTACAGTGCGTACCTGTAATGATATATTACATCATTACTCACTGCTGCAATGTTACGAATACATAACAGTGAGTGAGTGCAGACAACCGAGCATTGCAACTGAATCGATGTTACACTTACGAATACTCACAGTTCGAGCGGTTACTTAAAAGCGTATGCTCCTTAGTCAGTGCGTCGAGCTGGCGCAGTATTGTAACGCAATGCTCAAATCATGTAATGTTTAGTACACGCGAATACCCGGTGAGTGACCAACTTAAAAAGCTTAAGCAACATTCGTAATGAATATACATGATTTACCTATTTGTTTTTCAAATAAAAAATATGATACGTCAGTGACGTCATGAAATGAAAAGGACAAAAATAAAATTCTTTGTATTCTAATAAATGAAGCTAAAGACATGTCATTTGATATAAGTCGTATGACATTGTCAGCCTTGTTACCTTGTTCTGAAACTATCACTGTGAAAATTTTTTTGGTCAAAGGGTGTATAGATGGGTTTGGTAAAATAAATTGTATGTTTTGTACCAATTGGTGGATACATTGTTGTGAAACGAAGGCTGTTGACAATAAAATGGTTTCTTGTCCGTGTATATATCTTTTTGGGGCTGACTGTACCTATATAGTATATTATCAATTCCATGCCAAATGTCAGGTAGCTCAAACTCAATCTCAAAGCATTTATTTCTTTCAAATAAACCAATTACAGGCACTTTTGAATTGTCAAGGAGTCGGTCAGTCAGAAAGATGAAGCTAGTTGCCCATTCCAAAGCGTAGTAGGTACCTATGGAGAAGAACGGGCAAGAAACGCCATGGACACTCTTTTAAATCACAATATGTTTACAAAATATTGGTTACATCATTCATGTTAAATTTATAAATGTGAGAACGATGCAGAACGATAAAAGCGGCCGTAATAAAATTAAAACAAATAAAAAATTCAAAAATCAAATTAAAATAAGCCATGGCAGCTAGAAGATGACCAGTCCCTACTGACAGCGCCCGGTCACGAATATGACGCATGGATTAGCACCATTCAGCTCAACAATTTTGAAGGGAGCTAAATGATCCAACACACACGCCACCGTCAGCGTGACATTAGAGTGCTCAGCCGCAAGGGCACATTTAAGTCAATGAAAGACGTACCTAGTAAATGGTAGTTTTATAGTAGGTACGTAGTACTCACACGTGTTATGGAATTATACAATGCTAAGGGATTGAATTTATACAATGCAAAGATGAGTAGTTTTTTAAATCTTCAGCAACTCCAACAGTATTTTCAAATGCTAATCAATTAGTTTATGCGCCCTTGTGTCCCCTCAACTTATAATATGCTTGGCTGCATAGTGTGCGTTTTATATAAGATTTAAATTTCGTTTCATTCAGTTGAAGTATGTGGGGAGGTATTTCATTGTAACATTTTAAACAGTACCCCATGAAAGATGAGTCCACTTTAACCAATCTGAAACCTGGTTGAACTAATTGGTCCCTATTTCTAGTGATATAATTGTGTCTTGCACCTCTTTTACTAAAAAGATGTAGATTTTTCCTTACGTACATAATGTTTTCATAGATATATTGACAAGGTACCGTCATGATGTTAATATCTTTAAACAGTTCCCTTAGAGAGTCGCGCCTGCGGAGGCCATATATGGCTCTGATGGCTCTTTTCTGCAGAATAAAAATAGACTCGATGTCTGCAGGCCGACCCCATAGTAAAATACCGTACAATATAATACTATGAAATTAACTGAAATAGACTAGCCTCGCGGTATCTACATCAGTAAATTGACGTATTTTTCTCACAGCCTATGCTGCTGAACTTAGCCGTCCTGAAAGGGATTTTAAATGAGGACCCCATTGAAGCTTTGAGTCAAGCGTGATCCCCAAGAAAACAGTTTTATCGACAAATTCTAGTTTCTCTTGATTCAATACTATCTCACAATTACTACTTTTCACATTTGGTAAAGAAAATCCTATGCATTTAGTTTTTTTACCATTTAATACTAAATTATTAGCAGTGAACCAATTTTGGACTTACAGTAGGGCGTTTTTTACTTCGTCAAGATTTGATGTACATCTATTAATTTTAAAAATTAAGGAAGTATCGTCAGCAAATAACACCATTTGTGGTTGGGTTTATCGTTAATATATACTAAAAAGAGGAAAGGACCTAATATCGATCCTTGTGGTACACCCATTTTTACTTTTAAAGTGAGTGAATTGACACCATTTATTTGAACTTGCTGCTGTCTATCATTTAAATAAGATTTTACTAAACTAAGCGCAAGTTTTCCAAGTCCGTAATGCTCAAGTTTCGTGGACGACGCAATCAAATGCCTTGGGGTCACAAAAATTCCTATGGCGTCTTGGGCCTCTTCCCACGTCGTAAATATGTGCTTTAATAAGGTGACACCGGCGTCAGTCGTATAACACCCCTAGCTATTTACCAATGTTCAAGTTAATGGAACAGAGTTGGACCCTATTGAGTCGACAGTTTTTCTTGGAATCACTATTAACAGTAAATTAAAATGGGGCCCACACATAGAAAAATTGTCAGGAAGGCTATGTTCGGCCGCCTATGCTGTTAATAAAAAATAGACAGATAACTGACGTAGATACAGCCAGAATTGTTTATTTTAATTATTTTCATAGTCTTATGTCATATGGGATTCTTCTCTGCGGAACCTGTGTGGACATTAATACTATCTTTGTTCTACAGAAAAGGGCTGTTCGAGCCATTTAAAACCTAGGTCCAAGAGATTCCCTTAGAGAAAAATTCAAAAAAATAAATATTATGACTGTAGCCTCACGATATATTTTTTAAACCTATTGTATGTACACAAAAATATATCAAATTTAAGAAAATGTCCGATATTTATAGTTTAAATACCAGGAATATACACAACCTTGCTGTACATCGCACACGTCTCCATAAAGTAGGCAACTCGTTCATGGGTCAATGTATACTCTTTTACAACAAACTTCCCATTGACATTCGAAACTTACCCATTAATAGATTTCAAATCTGTATTAAAACAAAACTTTGTAAAAAAGGGTACTATAAAATTTCACATTATTTAGAAGATAAAAAAGCTTGGGATTCAGCTGCTCGCTCTGCTAAGCCTTGTGATAAAACTTAACATTTTAATTATTATGTAAAATAAAAATAAATAAAATAAAATATGTTTATTGACACGAAATACCTTTGCATACATTACTAGACAAATACATTTTATAGGTAGATAGGTTTAAAAAAGGCTGCACAAATAATGAAAAACCCTGCCTCCTAAACTAGGGGAACCCTGTGCCTTAGGAGTCAGTGTTTAGTTTGTCAGTGTTTTCAAATTTGAATATTTTGTTGACCCTTCTGTAAATAAATGAACCTATAACATCAAAATCATCAAAATATACCAGTTTTATATACACATTGACATTGTTGAAAATTATATTCAAAATGACATGATTACGTTGTAAAGTATTATATTATTTTAATTAATTATTGTGAATGTGAGGACTATGTGGATATCATTATTATTTTCATTTCTCAGTTAGTTTTAATTATGGTCTGACAGTTTGAGTAGTTTATGCGGCCTACCCAAATGTCCTTTCTTTAGTATTGTTCGTCGAGTTGAGCTCCTTAAGTTCTGAGTTGAGCTGACAAATGCTTGTACTGACTGGACAGGTCCACTCAAATCTGTGTGGTTCTTTCCTCAAAAGGCCATTTCAGACACTAGTCTTCATGGTCCTCATATGGCCTGACCAAGATTATGTTTGGACTTTAAAAGAGACTGTGACCTCTGAGTTTGTTTCGGCCTTTCTTCTCAGAGTAGTCAGATAGAAAACGCCGAACTCAACTAGCTTATTTTCAATATATTTTTAATATAACGTGTAAAAGTGATTCCGATATCCTATTTACAGAATAAACAATTTCATTTCATTTCATTTCATTTTTCAATGCCGTGATAACCGCGTGGAGAAACATATTTATACAATATCAGAATAATTACGTCGTTGCATTTAACCTCTACTATCCGAATATTTTGTCTGATGCTGCCGACTGTCCTGTTCTGTCCAGTCCAGTCTCGTCTTGTCTTTTGTTACAGCCTTAACGCGATAATACAAAAGATCCGAAAGCTGTGCGATTTTCAGGGAATGAAACAGGCCGTTTTTTTTTTAATTTACTTCCTTTCTTTGGAAATGTATTATGATCAGTTTATACATGACGGCCCAGTGGTTAAGGCCTCACCTCTTATGCAAGGTTCCAATCCGGGAAGGACCAATGTGACTTTTTTAATTTGTATGTACTTAATTGATTCAGGGGTGACCTTGCGGAAATCCATCATAAAATATAATAGACTGTTCTGCTTAGCTATTTCTAAATAGCCATAAAAAACCCAGAAAGAAATCGACACGTGTTTCACCTCTCAATGAGGCATCCTCAGGATGACGATTGACTTGTCACGAACTCGAACACGGCGTGTTGCCACACCAAGCGCTGAACACTGACATATATGTACTTTAGAAATTGAATTTAAAAGAAACCTGGATAAGTTTATTTTTAAATTATTTATTTATTTGGCACCTCAACGACTTACTCACTTAAACATACACATACAAAAATCACATACGTTTTAGGTATTGTGAACTCGTCACTTACAGAAGTGCACAGCACTAGCAGAGAACTTAATGATTATAGGACGTTTTAGTTATCGTTAGTTGATTTAGTTACAAAATTAAAATAAAAAAATAATTATGTTCACAAATACGATGGAAAGTACAGAAATATTTAACTAAATAACAAAAAAAAAGACCTAAAAAGCTGGAAATGGAAGTGGATACAATTTTATTAATAAGCGGCTTCTGTCGCATAGAGGTCTTGAGACTACGAGCTGGTTAAAAGTCTCGAACGGAATTGACGAAAAGGGTTAGAGAAGGTGTCGATGCTATTGGTTCGTGTAGCGATTTTATTATAATTTCCTATTAGACGATTCATGAGAGCGGTGCTACCAAGATTAGAACGACTTGCAGTTGTGGCAAAGGTAATGGTCTCGCGACCAGATCGAATAGTTTTCTGTCGAGGTTCAGCTATACTTAATTCCGCCAAAAGATCGGGGACATTTAGTAAACCGTTAGCGATTTTATAAAGAAGGACTTGGTCTGTCACGTCTCTTCGGTGTTCAAGAGTGCATATTTTAAAATGAATGAGCCTTTGACCATAAGCAGAATCTCGTGGACAGCTAGAGCTTCTAAAACGAAGGTATCTGGTGAAGCTTCTTTGGATACGTTCAATCCTGTTTACGTGAACACGGTAAGTAGGGTTCCAAACTAGAGATGCATAGTCCAGTAGGCTTCTCACAAGAGTATTGAAGAGCACCTTAAAGCCCCGTATTCATGGTAAACATTTGTTAAGGAACAGTTGATCAACATTGTTGGTGAGCGGCGAGAATGATGCTAGCAACGATGTTCCAATCAATACAGGTTGTCCACATGCCAGTCTGCGTTACAATGTTGCCCGAGGAGGTAGTGTTGTTGTGTTCTCTGTATCTGATGTATAGGATTTCTAATAAAAAAAGAGAAAAAGATGGTGGATTCTAAACTATCATTTAAAAATGGAGAGTATTTTGATGAGTGATCTCAGAATGGGGGATGGATCATTTGGTAACTTTACGAGAATGTCGAAAAGTGATTTCGAACATCTTCTGGAAATGATTGGTCCATCAATAGGCAAAAGGGAAACAAATATTAATAATAATAATAATAACCCCACCGCCGTATCTCTACGTTGACGTCGTGGTGGGGCTTGCGCGCTCCGAACTCTAGGTCTGTGCCGGTAGAGTTTACTGTGCCGGAACGGGTCTGGGATGAGGAGCCAGACCAAGATAGATACAAAAACCCGCAGGGCAGCAAGTGGCGAGCTGTTGGGCAGTAGCGACCCCACGGACCCTTTCTCCCGGGAGAAGTCTTGTTCCTCATCTCTGGCTTGCCTTTATTGGCCGGCTGGAGTAAACACTGACGAAGAACGGAGCTCTCACCTCATTCTTGCCTTAATTGACCGGCTTGAGTGGAGATTCGCAAGAGCAAATGTGCTTGGAGGAAGGAAGTATTCCAGTAAGTGCTCGTAGGGATCTTGACCATCTTCCGGGCTCTGGGATTGTTCTGAAAGCCGTGGAATACCTCTCCACTCCTCAAGCACCTCAAGACATGTTGCCCCCTAGTCGCTACGTCACTATGTGCTAGCGACAGTTTCTCGGGGGCCCATTATTGAGTGTGCAAGTCACCCCCTGCCATCTTATCTGTGTATGTATATATCATTGGTCAGGCCGGGGTCATAGTCCTACCATAGTTATTGATAACCAATGCTCTATAGCCAGCCAAACCCATAGTCCAATTTTTTTGTTTCCATGTACTGCAATAGTCCTACATCAACCGGGGATTATCCTTTTGTGCACTTGCACAGTGCGTACGAGGATAATCGTCGGTTGATGCCTCATTTCATTTAAATATTTCCAAGGGGCCTCTGCGAGTTGGCTTCGGCTCCTCGTACGCCTTCCAAAAGACCGGGACCCCATGGTCCCGAGATATGTAAACTCATAATAATAATTATAAACAAGTTGCAACACTGAAACGTCAACATCGAAAATCGTTTTCTTATCTCATAATTCGCATTTTTAATTATTTACATATATCGTATACATACAAAAAGCTATTTAAAACACATTAGAATAAACAATAAATAATATACAATAAACTCTTATCTACAATGAAGAAACCAAAAAAAAAGTAATACTATAATAACTCAAAAATGACGCTGTCAGATACAGACACCCATATAAAGAAATGCAAGAAATGAAAACATAATATGTTGACAAGATCAGCAGCTCGCAGTGCACGCCTACCACCCCCGGACTCGCCGCTCAGCTCCGCCTCGCCGCCGCCGGTACCCAGCCCCATCGTGAACGCTGTATCGACACCGGCCGCGGTAGTTGCCTCGAGCTCGAGTGACGAGTATTTCTCCCCGCCGACGTCGCCAACACCTGTACGCCGGCAGGGGAGAGGCCGGCCACCGAGAAGCCTGGGACTTAGGGGCCAACCGGCCCCGAGCCGGGTCCCCGCTGCTGGTGGTTGTGTGCAGCGCATGAGATGGACTCAGTTGATGAACGAGAACGTCATACGCGCATATTACGGGTCTACAGAGGGAGGAACTAACCTCACTGCGTACCGTGTTAAGATGCTGTCTCTGTTTCAGGAACTAGAACCAACCGTCAACGTCTCGGCCCAACTATCGGATCAGGTGCGTGTCATAATAATAATAATAATAACACCAATTCACACCGTGTCAACAAAACCTCTTAATATCTCGTAATTTTAACAATAATAAATTTTCACTCACTTTTACAATAGTTTTTCCGTACAAACCGAACCTGGATCCTGAAAACTACACAAAAAACTAGTAAAGAGTTCAAACTGACCAAAATGAAATAGAATTATTCTAAAAACTGCCGAATCGGAGGTGACATGACAGATGTCACCTCCGATAAAACAATGAACGGGAAAATGAAGAATTAATGTTGACACGATCAGCAGCTCGACGTGCACGCCTACCACCTCCGGACTCACCGCTCAGCTCCGCCTCGTCGCCGCCGGTACTCAGCCCCACTGTGAATGCTGTGATGACACCGGCCGCGGCAGTTGCGTCGAGCTCGAGCGACGAGTATTTTTCCCCGCCCACGACGCCGCCACCTGCTCGCCGACGGGGAAGACGCCGGCCGCCGGACGGTTTAGGACCTCGAGGCCCACCGGCCTCTGATAGGGTCCCAGCTCCCGGCGGAAGTGTGCAGCGCATGAGATGGACACGATCCATTAACGAAAACGTCATGCGCTCATACTATGGGGCTACAGAGGGGGGAAACAATCTGACCGCGTACCGTGTTCGGATGCTCTCTCTTTTCCAGGTGCTTGAGCCAGCTGTCAACGTTTCGGCACAACGACTGTCGGATCAGGTGCGGGTCATCCAGCGTAATCATATGTTGGATGACACTGTACTTGATCGCCTGCGAAGTGAAATGCAAAGTAGCCATGTCATCGCCCCCCCGGTGCGGAGTGTTATAGTACCATCACAGATTATTACAAGTCAAGCTGACGAGAGGATTGATGACAGGGCTACAAATGTAAGTACCCAGTGCAATGAAGAATTGAGGAGTGCTTTAGAGGGTGCGATTCACGAATATCGGTTTATGTCGCCCGAACTTAGACCACGTTTACCTCGTTTGCCCATGCATAACAAAAATAAGGCGCTGGTGGCGGCTCTGGATTCGCAGTTGTCAAACTATTTTGATGACTGCGAAGACCTCACTGATACACATTCAATTCTGTACTGCGCGGCTGTAGCGGTATGTCGTGTAGCTCACGTCAAATTTTCTAATGACTCTAGAGCTACACGACCAAAACCAGCCGTACCAGCTTGGCAGTGCAGAATTGAGCGCCGTATTGATGGGGCCAGAACGCTCATTGGCAAACTAATCTGCTTCAGGGAGGGCAATACTCGCCCTAGAGTGATGCGCTTTGTGAGGCGGGCGTTCTTAGGGACTGATATCAGCCCTCAGGACTATATGACCCGTGTCACAGAGCGCATCGACTTCCTGAAGCAGAAAGTGTATGCATGGGCGAACCGTATTCGTAGGTATAAGCGGCGAGTAGAACGATACACTCAGAATCGCACCTTCCAGAGCGATGAAAGGTGGGTTTATAGGGCTTGGGAGCGACCAAACCAAGGTGTGACTGACACGCATCTGCCGGATGAAGATGCCATGTGCTCTTTCTGGCGCAACATCTGGTCGGTACCTGTCAGTCACACCGAAGGTGATTGGACTCGGGAAGTCGAGCGAGCCTGCGATTCAATACCAGAAATGGGGGCTATTACTATCTGCCCCCAAGATGTAGCTCGTGCAGTCCGTCCGTTACCTAACTGGAAGTCTCCAGGGCCGGACGGGCTGCACAACTTCTGGATCAAATGGTTCGTAAGATCGCATGCTCGCTTGGCGGCTCAGTACCAGACTGCTTTGGAGTCTGGTTCGCTACCCCAGTTCCTAACGACAGGAGTTACCCACCTGCTCCATAAATCTGGTAGCACCGCGGAACCCAAAAATTATAGACCGATCACGTGTTTACCGACGGTCTATAAAGTTCTTACATCCGTTTTGAGAGCTAAAATTAACAAACATATTGACACCAACTCCATCATGTCTGCCTCTCAAAATGGATGTAGGAACGGGTCCCGCGGTACTAAGGAGCTACTCCTCATTGATATGGCCATTAGCCAACAGGTTCGCCGTTCCCGAAAGGATCTGTCGACATGCTGGATAGATTATAAGAAGGCCTATGACTCGGTGCCACATACATGGCTCATGAGGGTGCTGGAGTTGTATAAAGTAGATATAACTCTGCGCACTTTCCTGATGTCGTGTATGGGGCAATGGAGGACGGTCCTTCGCTATCCAGGATGTCGAAATATCCAGAGGAATAGCGAGCCGATAAGGATCGAGCGAGGCATATTTCAAGGCGACAGTTTGAGTCCGCTCTGGTTCTGCTTAGCCCTGAATCCTCTAAGCACACTGCTGGAGGATTCAGGTCTTGGCTATCGGTTGAGGAGAGGTGGTCAGGTTATATCTCACCCCCTCTACATGGACGACCTAAAACTCTTTGCCCCCAACAACTTGCAACTGATGGAGCTACTGAAAGTAACTGAAACTTTTAGTAGCGCCATCAGGATGGAATTTGGTGTGGACAAATGTGCGGTCATGCATGTAAAGCGAGGGAAGATTATGGAATCCGTGGGAACCCAACTCTCGGATTCCATAAACCTTAGAGCCCTCTCCGCATCCGAAACCTATAAGTATTTGGGTATGTCGGAAGCGTTGGGCATCAATGTTACTGACATGAAGCAATCGTTGAAGGAGCGCTTCTTTGGCCGCCTGAAAAAAGTATTAAATAGTCTTCTATCAGGCGGAAACAAGGTGCGCGCCTTCAACGGTTGGGTTATGCCGGTTTTGATGTACTCTTTCGGCATACTCAAATGGAGTCAGACCGAACTCGACGCCTTGGATAGGAGGGTCCGTACGTTGCTGACTGCATATCGAATGCATCACCCACGGTCATCAGTAATGAGATTGTATATCCCGCGAAAGTGTGGTGGTCGAGGCTTTTTAAACGCTAAGACCCTCCACAATCGCGAGATATGCAGTCTCAGGGAATATTTCCTAGAAGCCGACGTGGGGATGCATCGAGATGTGGTCGTGGTGGACAAGGGCCTCACCCCGCTCTCCTTGGCTAAAGAGAACTGGCGCAAGCCTGTAGTGCTTGACACTAAGAACCGCATGGAGATATGGCAGAGTAAGGAGCTTCACGGACGCTACTTCCGGGCCCTGCATGGGCCCGATGTAGATTTACCAGCGTCCGTAGCCTGGCTGCGTTGTGGTGACCTCTTTGGGGAAACCGAAGGTTTTGTCTGTGCAATTATGGACGAAGTTATGATGACGAACAATTACCGGAGATTCATTGTGAAGGACGGCACGGTTGACATCTGTCGGGCATGCCACCGTCCGGGAGAATCAATCCGACATATTATCTCCGGGTGTTCTCGTCTAGCTAATGAAGAGTACTTGCATAGACACAACCTTGTAGCCAGGATTATCCACCAGCAACTTGCTCTGAAGTACAGCCTTGTGGAATCGGAAGTGCCGTACTACAGGTATGTGCCCGACCCAGTTCTCGAAAATGGAAATATCACATTGTACTGGGATCGATCCATCATCACTGACAGAACTATTGTTGCCAATAAGCCTGATATAGTGGTGGTGGATCGAGGAGAGCGGAGCGCAATGATTATTGACATAACGGTCCCGCATGACGAGAACCTCGTGAAAGCTGAGAAAGATAAACAAATCAAGTATCTTGACTTGGCTCGCGAGGTTGTCGACATGTGGGATGTGGATTCAGCAATCATTGTGCCGATAGTCGTGACAGCCAATGGCTTAATCGCCAAGAGCCTCGACCAACACCTAAGGAGGCTCTCGTTGGGCAGCTGGATCAAGGGCTTGGTTCAGAAAGCGGTACTCCTGGACACGGCTCGCATTGTCAGAAGGTTCCTCTCTCTGGAGCCCTGACCGCCGGTAGCTTGGACCCTGTTCCCGATACCGGTGGGCTACTATTTTTTATATTTTTAAATGTTTTTATATTTTTTATATGTTCTAATATTTAAAAATATAATTTATAAGTATGTATATGAAATAAAGGAGATAATGATGATGATAATAATAATAATAATAATAATATATTTATTTTGTACGAAAATATGCAGCGAGAGTACAGAGCAGTGTCTTAAGGGTAAGTTGTACAACAGTGACAAAAGTTCTAGGTCGAACGTCTGACTTCTAAACTAGGCAATAAGCCTGTGTCTTAGAAGCCAATGTTCCCCGAAATAACAATAACATACAACTATTTATATGATACACGTGCAAGTACTTCTGTGATATTAATAAAAATAGAAAACAATCGTAAGCGTATACAGCATTTAGGTATTTAGATGTCAATTTTTAGAAGATTTTCAGTTTCGTCGTATGATAACTTTTGCAACCACTTGGTGAGAATATTCTTAACCTCGTATTTCGTATCATCCAACGCAATCATAGGTTGGACGATACCGCACTTGATAGGCTGCGCTCAGAGGTACTGAGCAACCATATCGTCTCAACTCGGGCACAAACCGCGGCACAAGCATCAAATATTGATCCAACCCCGCCGCGGTTCAATCATGGTGTTGAAGAGGATGATAGGGTTGCCACCAGTGTAACGACCGATTGAGGAGCGTACTGGAGGATGCGTTTCGGGAGTATAGGTACACTCCGACCGAACTTAGACCACGATTACCACGCCTACCCATGCACAATAAAAATAGGGCGCTGGTGTGTGCCTCGCAGCTTACGAATTTTGTCGAGAGCAGCGAGGATCTCATTGATACACACTCGATCCTGTATTGTGCGGCTGTTACGGCATGTCGTTTAGCTAACGTCAAGTTTCCAAACTGCGACGGAGCTACTCGACCCAAACCAGTCGTACCAGCCTGGCAGTGCAGGATCGAGCGACGTATCGATGGGGCCAGGGTTCTCATCGGCAAACTATACTGCTTCAGGGAGGGAAATACACGACCACGAGTGCGCACCTTCCTGATGTCATGTATGGGGCAATGGAGGACAGTCTTTCGCTACCCAGGATGTCGACAGACCCAGGGGAATGACGAGCCTGTATGGATTAAACGGGGAATATTCCAGGGCGACAGTTTAAGTCCACTTTTGTTTTGCTTAGCTCTGAATCATCTAAGCACACTGCTAGAGGATTCAGGTCTAGGCTATAGGCTGAGGAGAGGTGGTCAGGTCATATCTCACCTCCTCTACATGGATGACTTGAAACTCTTTGCCCCCAACAAGTTGCGACTGATGGAGCTACTGAAGGTAACTGAAACATTCAGTGGCGCCATCAGGATGGAATTTGGTGTGGACAAATGTGCAGTCATGCATGTAAAGCGAGGGGAGATTATGGAATCCGAGGGAATCCAACTCTCGGACTCCATACACCTTAGATCCCTCTCCTCAGCCAAACTATAAGTATTTGGGTATGTCGGAATCGTTAGGCATCAACGTTGCTGACATGAAGCAATCGTTGAAGGAGCGCTTCTTTGGTCGCCTGAAGAAGGTATTAATTAGTCTTTCAGGTGGAAACAAGGTGCGCGCCTTCAACAGTTGGGTCATGCCGGTCTTAATGTACTCTTTCGGCATACTCAAATGGACTCAGACCGAACTTGACGCCCTGGAAAGGAGAGTACGTACACTTCTGACCGCAAACCGGATGCATCGCCCACGTTCATCAGTGATGAGACTGTACATCCCGCGGAAATGCGGGGGTCGAGGCTTCTTAAATGCAAAGACCCTCCACAACCGCGAGGTGTGCAGCCTCAGGGAATATTTCTTTAAATGGTGGATATGGACCGTGATGTGGTCGCAGTGGACAACGGGCTCACCCCGCTCTCCATGGCTAAAGAGAACTGGCGCAAACCTGTTGTACTTACTACAGATGACCGCAAGGAGGTATGGCAAGTAAGGCGCTTCACGGGCGCTTCTATCGGGCTCTTCACGAGCCCGGTGTAGATTTCTTAGCGTCCGTATCCTGGCTACGTTTCGGTGACCTTTTCGGGGAAACCGAAGGTTTAATCTGTGCAATTATGGACGAAGTTATCTTGACGAATAACTACCGGAGACATATTATGAAGGACGGTACGGTTGACGTGTGTCGGGCATGCCATCGTCCGGGTGAGTCCATCAGACATATTATCTCTGGTTGTTCGCGTCTAGCTAACGGCGAGTACTTGCACAGACATAACCAAGTGGCCAGGATTATTCACCAGCAACTTGCTTTGAAATATAAACTTGTAGACTCTGAGGTACCGTATTACAAGTATGTGCCCGACCCAGTTCTCGAAAATGACCATGTCACGTTGTACTGGGAAAAAGTACTGGGCAAATAAGCCTGATTTAGTAGTGATAGATCGATTAGCGCGCCGCGCAATGATAGTCGATGTTACCATTCCACATGACGAGAACCTCGTGAAAGCTGAGAAAGAGAAACAAATAAAATATCTCGACTTAGCACACGAGGTTGTTGACATGTGGAATGTGAGCTCAGCTATCATACGATTGTCGTAACGGCTAATGGCCTGATGGCCGAAAGCCTCGATCAACATCTCTCGAGGCTCTCGTTAGGCGGTTGGATCAAGCGCCTGATTCAGAAAGCAGTACTCCTCGATACGGCCCGCATTGTGAGGAGGTTCCTGTCTCTGCAGCCCTAACCACCGGTAGCTTGGACTCTGCTCCCGACACCGGCGGAACTCTATTTTTTATATTTTTAAATGTTTTTTTTTACACTTTTTATATTAAGAAATATTTAAAAATGTAAAGTAATATGATTTAAAATGAATAAAAAATAATAATAATAATATATTTATTTGCTAAAAACATGGTATAACAGGTCTTACAGTTTAAAATAGTACAAACATGTTTTGCCGGGTTTAGACTCAGCATGCAAATTTGAGAATAAAAAGTAAGTACTTACTTAACTAACATTTTGTGTCAAAAACCTGTTTCAGACTATAAAAGTTATTTTGTCTTAGCCATGCACTCAATTTCCCCTTGAAACAGTATCTCGTATTTAACAATTTAAAGTCACCGGGTAATCTATCTATCTATATATATAAAAATGAATCCCTATTTCCCTTGGTCACAACATCACACTAAAACGGCTGAACGGATTTGGATGAAATTTGGGATATAGAGTTTTTTATAGAGTTTTATTTATTGAATAAAAACGTTTAATATTTATTGAATAAAAACGTTTACAAAAAGTGTACATTTAGGCAACAGTAAGATTTCCCAAACAATTATAATACCTAAAAATAAATTAAAACTAAAACATGTTAATTACAAGTGCAAGTCAGTAATGATGTTTCGGAATTACAGTATTAGGTAGCGACCCGCCCGATCTAGGTTAATTCAAACCTGTGTTTCAGGCCATCACTTTGCATTTTAATTAAATTGGAACAATAAAATTTAAAACTAAACTAATATAAAACAATTAATTAATAACTATGAGAAAAAGCATATTGGTACATTTATATCTAAAACTAAACCTATGTAAATATACAAAAGTAAATACTTACGAGGGATAAAATTATTATCGTCATGACAAAATTTCTAGAAGATTTTCTGTGTCTGTGTAATTGAGTGTCGCTAAATGTTCTGCTAACAATTTGCTACATTTTTTGTAACGTACACTATAGAAGCTTAGTAACTTGTTGAGCCTATTATACAGAAAAGGTCCTAAAAACACATAAAATCGATTAGCAAACGCATGTCTAGTTTGAGGCTTTATGCAAACCAAATCCTTCCTTCTCTTGTCGCTAGGTGATGGGTCAAAAGGAAGTGCAGTGTGCTGGTGTAATACTATGTTTAGTACAAATAATTGCCGTATTGTTAGTACATTACATGCTATGTAGAGCTGGTGCGTAGGAAATGTAAAAGGGCGAAATGTTGCAACCTTTAGAATTGCTCTTTGAGCACGCTCTAGAGGGAGTAAAATTGTTTTTGCAGCACCGCCCCAAGAAGTTATGCAATAGGTAAGAATGGATTGACACAAAGCTAAATAAACCTGTTTAATTAATTTAAAGTCTGCCATGGTCCGCAAATTCTTAAAGACATATATTAATTTGCGCACTCTAGCACAAAGTAAATCGATGTGTTTACGGAAGTTTACATTGGAGTCAATAGTGACACCCAGATATTTTAAATGGTCAGCTTTAGCTAAAGTGGGGCAGGAACATGCAGTGTCAGCGCACGTGCTACAATTATGTGAGTAAATGTTTAGATTAGTAAGCGGTATGTTAGTATTTCTCATTGTAAATAAAATGTATTTTGTTTTATCTGTATTTAATGTTAGTAGATTATTATGAAGCCAATTAGACACAATGTTAAAACCATTCTGAGCATGTTCATAGACTTCAACTCTTGATTTAGCTGAGAACAATAGAGCGGTGTCATCCGCATAAGACAATATGACACCATTTTGGAGTGCCAAGCAGCAAAGTTCATTTATATAGATTAAAAATAACGTAGGGCCCAAAATGCTGCCTTGGGGAATTCCAAAACAACTATTTTTAAGTTCAGAACTTGTATACTGACCAATTTTTACACATTGCTGACGATCGCTAAGATAATCAGAAAATAGTTGAAGTTGTGCTCCTCTTATCCCAAGTGTTTCAAGCTTGTGCAAAAGTAAAGTACATGAAATGGTATCGAAGGCCTTGGCAAGGTCTAGAAAGATCCCAATTGTGTGCATACCATTATCTAGATTGGTAGTCACATAATTAGTCAATTTGTGTACTGCTTGTCCAGTTGATCTTTTGGGCCTAAAACCAAATTGACTATCTGAAAGTAGTTTTTTATCTTCCAGATATTTTATCAATCTACTGTTAATTATTTTTTCTAAAATTTTTGAAAGGCCTGTTAACACTGAGATGGGTCTGTAGTTATTCACATAGTTTTTGTCTCCAGATTTGAAGACAGGTGTGACGACAGCTTTTTTAAGCAACTTAGGGAATTTACCTTTAGATAAACATAGCTGAAAAATGTGTGTTAGCGGCGGGGCAAGGAGGTATTTAAACCTCTTAAGTATATTATTAGGTATGTCATCCCACCCAGTAGCACAAACATCTTTTAACCCGTTTATTATTCTTACTACTTCGCAAACGTCAGTATCTAATAAAACAAATGAATTTAATGTAGAGGATGTCGTCGGGTTTTGACGGGAAGAATTACTAGAATGTAAAGATTTTTCAGCCAAGTTTTTACCAACGTTAGCAAAAAAGTTGTTTACTTTATTCATTGCTTCGGATGGGCTTGTCTCTGCAGATAGTAAGTCAAACGGAGGTTCGGGATTTTTCGATCTAAATGTATTCGTTTTTATAAATTTCCACACAAGTTTACTATTTGTCCCCGCCTTCTGTAATTCATTTTTATCATACTGCTTTTTTAGTTTTTTCAAAAGATTATTACAGAAGTTTCGATACCTTTTGTACGTAACAGAAAGTATTTCGTTATCAGGTGTGAGTTTCAATTTCAGGTGAAGTTTGTCTCTATGTCTTATACAACGAACGAGACCGGGTGTAATCCAGGGTTTAATACAACTATACTTTCTAGGCATTGTCTTAGTAAACGTGTTTTTCCTTATTGCATATTGTAGCGAATCTATGAAATACTTTAACGTAATATTTGCATCGTCTGAATTATAAACTGGGTCAAAATTAATACCGCGTAAGTCACTTTCCAGGTTTGTCATATTGACTTTAGTGTAGCTACGCATGCAGTTTTTTCTAGGTGAACATATTTGTAATGTTAGTAAAACAGCTTGATGATCGGTAAGCGAAGAATTAGTAACCAATGTTTTAGATGGATTTTTTGATTTTAAAATGACATGGTCTAAGCATGAGCCACTCTGATGCGTAGGGTGATAGTGAGCTGGCAAAAGTCCATGAAATGAGCAAATGTTTAAATAATTGTGTACATGGGTATCGGTGTTCCCGGAAGCAATGTTTATGTTAATATCGCCCAAAAGTACTATGTTTTTAAAAGATGTAATGTTTTTTAAATTGGTGTCGAGCGAGTCTAAAAACCTATCCATATTTTGAGAAGGCGGCCTATAAATAGCCATAACTACTGTATCGGGAATAATTTTGATTATTAAGCAATTACTATCTTGGGATACAGGTTCTTCTTTTGTTGTTCGTAAATTATTTTTGATATAAACTACTAATCCATCGTTCTGGTTTATGTTTCTGTCAGTTTTATAAGAATAGTAACCGTCAAGAGATGGTAAATTGACTGTCTGTTTTGACAACCAACATTCTGTTAGGACGATTATATCACAGCTTAAATCAAGATTCTGTAACAACACTTCGAATCCGTTCATGTTTCTATTTATGCTGCGAATATTCTGTGTGAGTAGGGTTAAGGTTTTTTCACCAGGTTGAATATGGTGTTTACAGTCCCTAACATTACAGATTTTAGATTCGGACACAGAAAAACTATCTAGATCACAAATAAGCTGATTTGTCATGATTGTTACAAACTAAGTGGAAATATAAATATAGGATAAGCTACCTGTTTGTGTGCTAACTAAATAAGGTATTCGGTGGCGCTCTTAGGCACCGTCATAGTCTATTGAGTTGATGTAGTTGATCTCTGCATATTTGCGCGCCGGGCAACTTACGTCACCTGTTGGATGGTCACATTTCCTCTTGAAGCGCTTGCACGTCGCACATTGAGCGGGAGAAGATTTGCTGCTACATTCCTTGAAGGAGTGTCCAGTCACTCCACAGTGGTTGCAAGTAGGACTAGTTTCCCGGCAAAACTTGGCTGCGTGTCCGAACTGCTGGCAATTGAAGCACCTGGTGACTATCGTGAAATCTCTCACAGGGCATGATGTCCAATTTATAAAAATTCGGCTTTGATTTATAAGTAGTTTTCTTATGCTAGCAGGCACTTCCAGGATGTAGTTACAGGTAGGAAGGTCTTTTTTACCCGATTTATGGCTCAATTTGATGCTCTCAAGGAAGGACTCACAAGTGATATTCGGCAACTTATCTGAAAGGTTCTGCTCGTAAATACAATCAAATACCTCTTTCTCGGTAAGGGTTACGGGAACACCAATCACGGCGACCCTAGGGCGGCGTTTAGAAGGTTCTTCTACTGTAAGGCCCGATGATACTAATTTTTCCGAATTCTTAAGCTTGTCAATATCGCCTCTGCTTTCGGTGCTAATCAGAACGCCTCCATTTTTCACTTTTCTCAGGCTACGGACATGGAGCTTAAGTTGTTCGGGGGAGATAATCTTTTGAACAAGCGACTTGGTGTCGTCACTTGTTTGGGTCTTATCACTGGGATAGATGGCGACTGATCTCAAATTTGCGGGACGGATGTAGTTATCGGAACCTTTCTTCACCATGCTAGCAAAAGTGGTATGTTCTGATGGATTAAGCTTCGTTTCTACGACCTCTTTGAACTGCTGGAGAGAGTTCGCAACGTTCTGGTGAACCTGTAGGTGCTGGATTGTGGTATGGGCCTGGATTGTTTTCTGCTTCAACGATTGGTATAAGACAGCCATCTGAGAAGTCCCACTCGAGACCTTACGGCAAAGAGTGGAGACACGAAGCTTCTGGTCTGAGTTCATTTTCCCCTCACCGACAATAGTGCAGACTTCGTTCAGAATCGTATCAATAGATCCTAACCGTTTCTGTACCTCTGGCGTACTGATGACTTCGATCGGCAATTCATTCTCTTCGGGTACTGGTGGGCTTTGGTCACTGAGGGGTAATGGTTCATTAGGCGTCGGTGGAGGACTTCGCCGTAGTAATTGGCTACGACCAAACGGGCTCGCTCCTAGGTTAGACATACTACTAGAAACACTTTATTTATCGTTTATAAAAATTAATTAGTTCATCTTGCAACTTAGGTAAAAACACTCTTGAAAGTCGGTAAAAACTTACAAGTCACACGCGACACACTTTACTTATATACTGACGGCGCAAATAATTATATTTATTTGTCGTAATTGTTTATTTCATTATATAGTTAATAAATACAAAACACACGTCCGCTTAGTCTCGCGTCTTGCCAAGCGAGCATATGGATAGACCTTGACCCGGAGAAGGACATAGGATACTTTTTATCCCGATATTTTTACGGGATCGAGACTTATGCGGGTGAAACCGTGGGGCGCAGCTAGTTTATTATAAATCCGTACACACATAGCTAAGCAGCTTTTGCTATATTTTGCAAGCCTAGGAGCATTGCTTACTACGAGCCTATATGGGTCTCGTCTGTTTCGAGGACATATATCGTTCGCTGTTTTAAATAACTTTTTATGTTTCCACACAAACATGCATATTTCGTAGATGTATAGACAAGGCAGCGGCATGGGGTCTCAACTCGAACAAATTATAATTAGTCTTGAAAAAAATTCATAGATGGCAGCATAGGCAACAATTATGAAATTAACAATCACTAAAAACTGATAAACGTCTGAATTTGGCTGAAGTAAGATTAGTAAAAATCAAAACTTCCTTGTTTAATGCTGATTTATCCATTTAAACTCATAAATCACGTATTTTCAACAAAAATGATAAATGAAACCTTTTACTTGAATTCGAACCCATAGAATGATAAAGTTAATCATGAGCTCTTTGCAATAGATGGCGTTTTACTCAATTTGTCATCACATACTGTATAAACGTTTAGTAGGAAAATCAAACAACATATTTTTATAATTTAGTACCTACTTTACAAAGAAATAAAGGAATTGAAAGAAATCTATTAACTTGTTTTTGGCAAATACCTACTTTCTTAATTATATTTTTTTATTTTATACCTTTCTAAAACTTTGCATAAAAAACCGGCGAAGTGCGAGTCGGACTCGCGGACGAAGGGTTCCGTATCTATACTAAAGTGACACAAAACTATATTTTAGTTTGACAGTACTAAGATGGCACCGAGTTATTAATTTAGTGAAAATGGCAATTTTGCTATTCTGAATTTGACGTTTTTCACCTAAAATTTTGATTGTCTAACTATAAATTTGACTATTTTTAATCGCGATTAAAAAGGTGTAGGATAAAATAAGTTGTCAGCAATATTGTAGATGTTGGTGTGAATTCTTCAGTACCAAAAATATTTTTTTTCTGTTCTTTTACCAATATCCCGAAAATGGTGTGTCCTATCGAAAAAATAATGAAAATTTTGACCCCCTCTATGAAAGCATTAAACTCAACATATTGGTAATAATTTTTCATATTTTCCATACAAAAAGTGAAAAAAAAAACACGTCGAGGCTGCTCTGCCTGCACGCATACGGCTCTAAAAAAATTCACGGGTTAGGTTAGACGTGGAATCGCGATTGTCAAATTTGATTTTGGTTGTGTGAAAATTATTTTTAAATTTAGAGATTTTTTGCAGAATAGTTTAAGATTCTCATAGCCAAAAGCAAGGTTTTTTGTGATAGTTTAGTTAGTTTAGTTCGGTGTACAAGAGAATCGGCACCATTAAGCTTTAAAAACCTAATTTTTATTACAGTCAAGTGTGCCCCCCACCCTGCCAGCTAAATGGTTGGTTTATGTGATAAAAGATCACAGGAGTATTTAATTTATAACGAAATTAAAAGGAAAACTCTCTATCACAGCTAAGTAGGCTCTATAAGTTAACGAGTAATAATCAACCAACTTAAATTTCCGGTTGGAAAAACATGTTCTTCCATACATTCTGTATGGGAGAACATGTTTTTCAACTACGAAGTTAAGTTTGTTCTTGGGATACCAACTTACCAACTACGGAACCCGTCATTATGCGTGGTCCAACACGTACTTGGCCGGTTCTATTTGATATTTTTAAAAACATTAAGTCGTCGTTCGCACGGACGTAATTAAATCGCGGCGGGATTTTATCGCGCACTGGATTTTCAACTCTCGGTGTTAAACCGAGCGTTGAGAATCCAACGCGCTGGGACGCACTCTCGTCCCAGCGCGTTGAAAAAACACACTTGGATTTTCAACTCTCGGCATCTCGGCAAAGGGTTAAAAATCAAGTGCACGAAAAATAATCGCCGCAATTTTATTACATCAGTGCGAACGTGGGCTTACTGTCAAAATAAGTTCGGACGAAGAACGCGTGATTTCAGTTTTAGGGTATTAGCAATAGTAGATTTGGTAACGAGGAGATGAAAATCTAGATTTAGCATTGAAATACAAAAAAATACATAAAGAGGCATTCACTGCCGCGTGAAAAGTGCTAGCTCACTCACAAAAATGAAACTATCCCGCCAACTCGAGATATGTTTGTTGTATTGTTATTATACTTGTCCTTGAACGTACCGTGCGATGTGTGAATGCCATAAGTATCTAAGTCGACTTCTAGATGGCGTTATAAAACTACAGTCTCTGGTAATTTGTGAGTCGCTGATGCTGCCATCTGTTAAAAAAATGGAGGAAGAAAAATAGCCAGCTCCATAGCCAGACTTAGGGAGGTATCATTTCTTTGTATGGGATTGGGTATCTGTACTAGTATATTATCTGTGGCAGCGGCAACAAACCAAGTTTTTTAAATACTGGTTTACATGATTCGTCAGGTTGGAGTCCATATAGAGCTCTAATGCACTTTTTTTGTGCAACAAATGTTCTATGTTGGTCAGTACTGTTGCCCCACATTATAAGTCCATAGCGCAGTATAGATTCTACGTATGCGTGGTAAATTAATATGGCTGTTTTTAAATTGGTAACTTTTCTTACTTGTCTCAGCGCATACACAAATCTATTTGTTTTACTAGAGACATTGTCTACATGCATTTTCCAATTTAAATGTTCATCAATAGTTACACCCAGAAAATTAGTCTGGGTAACAGATTTGAGTTTGGGTATATGAAGACTGAAATTAGATTTATTGTTATTACCGAGTATGCTTCCTTGAGGAACACCGAATCTGTTACAAATATATTCAGTTGCGTATAGTGTTAGGTCCTTATCATCATTAATATTTGGTATAGTAACACATTGTTGTCTGTTATGAAGGTATGACTTTATCCGCTGTAAGGGTGGCCCTCTGATTCCAAGTGATTCTAGTTTTTGTATTAGTAAATCGTGGGAAACTAGATCGAAGGCCTTTGATAAATCAAAAAACAGACCTGTGGTTAGATTATTATCATTGATACTAGGTAATACAGCTTTCATGAGGGCATAGATGGCTAATGTTGTAGATTTATCTTTTTGGAACCCATACTGTTCATTTTCTATTAAATTAAATTTATTACAATAATGCACGAGTCTTTTGTACATGCATTTTTCATATATTTTAGATAAAATGGGTATTAATGTAATAGGGCGATAATTATTCATGTCATGTCTTTCTCCTTTTTTGTACAGAGGCTTAACAATGGAAAACTTCAGCGCTTCTAGAAAAATTCCACAGCCAAATGACAAATTAATTAAGTATGTTAATACGTCAATGATTTCGTTAGCACATATTTTAATGATTTTTGTGCTAATTTCATCGTAGCCTTCGGAACTGGTATTATTTAAAAGCGTATTTCCTGTCTAACTTCATTTACTGTCATGGGCTTAAGGAACATTGAATTGACAGTTATATTTTTCCCACAGTTACTTTTAATGTTTGTATCTATTAATTTATTAGTTGAATTGATGTAGTGGTTATTAAAAGCGGATGCTATTTCAATTGGGTTGGAAATTAGTGTGTTGTTAATTTTGATTCGTCAGCCAGTTTCACCTCAAACGAGGCTGGCTATTACATTACGGTATCTTGCAACTGGAGATTCATATAGTTCTCTTTCATACACATTCAGAGTATCAAAACAATTGATTAGCAAAATCATACCAGATGTATGTCAAGAACTAACTAACTCACTATCAGCATATGTCAAGGTAGGTACAAGAACAGTATTTGTGTAATCAAGTATTTTAATAATAAAAAAACACAAAAAAAACAGTATATGCTATTGTGTTGATTCATCACTGAGATAGTTAACTAAGTTTAGTATAGCCGAATCTTCTGTTTCGTCTTGTATTGCATCTAGTCTATTTGTTTCCTGTCTCTCAATTTCTCCTATTTCTGTTTCCTGGACATTATTTGGTGTTGATGATGGATGAGAAGATGATATCTATATGTATTATATCGTCCCATTTTTAATTCATACAGGCTTGGTCATCTTTAACACTTCTTAATTCAGCAGCAATATATTCACCATAATTATCAAATGATGATTGAGATGGCTCTAACTCCATACCACTTTCAAGTGCATTGTTTTCATCTACCTGTAAATTATCATCTTATTATTATTTTTTATATTTGTAGGTTCCAAGTTCGGAGCAGGAATGGAAACAAATAAGTCGTGAATTCGAAATACGATGGAATTTTCCACATTGCATTGGAGCCATTGATGGGAAACACGTTTTGATTGTGGCGCCAAATAATTCTGGAAGTGAATACTACAATTACAAAAATCAGTTCAGCATGGTACTTCTGGCAATTGCAGATGGCAATTATAACTTTATATACGCAAATTGTGGAGCTAAGGGACGGTCGTCCGACAGTGGAATATTTCAGGAAACACCATTTTATAATGCATTGTTAGAAAACTCACTTAAACTGCCACGTCCTGAACCAATAACACAAGGTGGGCCAGAAATTCCATATGTTATTGTAGGTGACAGTGCCTTTGCGCTAACGGAGAACATCATGAAACCATATCCTGGCATTCATGAACGTGGGAACATAAAGCGTATATTCAATTACAGACTATCAAGAGCTAGGAGGATTATAGAAAATGTTTTTGGAATTTTTGGTTTTCCGTGTATTCACTAAACCTATTCCGTTAAAACCAGCCAATTGTGAACTCGTAGTAATTGCTTGTGTATATTTGCATAACTTCTTAAGACGTAACACAGTTTCCAGATCCATATATACACCTCCACAAACTTTTGATTTTGAAGACTCTGAAGGTAACCTATTAGAAAGTTCATGGCGAAGGGAACTAGGTTCGTTTCCTATGATTGATTTGCAAAGACGGGGCAGGCCTGCATCACAATCAGATTTTTGTATTAGAGAACAGTTTGCCGATTACTTTATAACTCCAGAGGTAGGTGTTCCATGGCAAAATAATGTAGCGTAATTGTAATAATTTTACAGACAATAGTACAATAAAAATTATATACAAAAACAACTTACTGTTTTATTCATAGTATCCGTTTCACCAGAAGTAGTTGCACCAAATAACAAAAATTCCAATGGCTCGTAATAAATCCATTTACATTTTTCTATTGCGCCGCTGCCTGTAGTTTTTATTGCCGACACCTTTTTTTTCTCTGTAGTAAATTGAGTGCGCAGTACATGTATTTTAGTTTCCACATCTTTTTTGGGTATATTTAGGGCTTGAGAAACTTCTTCGAACGCATCGTTCTTTTTGTTTCTATCTTTGTATTTTTTTATAGAAGAATCCCATAATAATGGTTTTGATTGAAATAATTCTATTAGTTGCATTATTTTATCATTGCTCCACACTACTGCCATGTTTATAAACTGTTGCAAACACGTTCACACACGTCAACAATTGTCGCTAAACTGATGTTTATGCTTGTCGGGCGAGAGCTTGACAACATGGCGCTATCAACTCTGCAACACGCAGTGTTGCCAGCAACATGTTGACAGCAATTCCGCAACACGTTGATTCAACTTTGTTGCTAAACAAATGTTTACCATGAATACGGGGCTTTAAGGTAGAGATGGATTGGAAATCCCGACATATTCTTTTTACAAAGCCAGACATTTTTGCAGCTTTGGCTATGATGTTATTAATGTGGTTGACAAATGTGAGTTTAGAGTCGAGCTGGACTCCTAGGTCACGAATCGTGTCTACCTTTTGTAGTGTTACCCCATTTATTGAGTAAGAAGTAGGTAAACGTTTCCGTTTTTCACATTGAGTGACATGCGGTTTTTTAAACACCAGTCGTGAACTGCGTCGAGGTCAACCTGGAGTAAATGAACATCGACGGATGAGTGTATCTCTTTATAGATCTTTAAACCAACAGCGAAGACAGAGCAGTTGCAGTGTTTTACTGAGAGAACTATGTCATTGACTAACATTAGAAAAAGAATTGGGCCCAGGTGTGAACCTTGGGGAACTCTAGATGTAGAGAAATAAACTGGTGACTCATAGTTGTAAGGGCAAGCCTTTGCATGTAATATTAAATGTTAATAAAATAAATGTTAATGTTTAACGAAGGTATTTAATGATAAACTGCACTAAAAACCCCCTATTACATGGGACTTAAACATAACTGGCGAAATGTGGGTGTACTATACTATAGGTACACCTCTGCCTAACCCTTCGGGGATTACAGGCGTGATGTTATGTTATGTATGCACTAAAAAACTAATGTAATAAAAAATGTTATAAAATTTTAATGTTGTACGAGCTCGATGTAAAACCGAAGACTGACGTACTTGCGTCCGTGATGATACTATATTTTCTTATTTAACAATATTTGCAGTATTTTGTAACTAGGCCAAAGTACAATGTGCGGTTGCTGACCGTACAATAGTCCTTTACAACCACTCTTTGTTTTCTTTCTGAGAGATACGATTTAAACCAAAGAAGCAACTGGCCGAATATACCGAAACCTTCAAGCTTCTTTAAGAGAATTTTATGGTCCACCTTATCGAACGCACTGCTGAAATCAGTGTAAATTGAGTCTACCTGGGCACGAGAGTCTATCAATTTACTTACTTTATTGACGTAGTGGACCAAGTTAGTAGTCGTAGATTTACGAACACAGAAACCATGTTGTTGGGGAGCTAGCTGAGGATTAATGTGTGATGTAAGTAAGGGACATAGCAAGGATTCAAAGAGTTTAGCAAAAACTGAAAGGAGTGAAATAGGGCGGTAGTTCTGCACGTCATTAGAATCTCCTTTCTTAAAAATTGGTACGACATTTGCCATTTTCCATTCCGTCGGAAACTGTGATGTCGCAATCGAATGATTGAATATTATTTTAAGCGGAAAAGAAAATACCGGCGGTAAACGATCTGGCCCCGGCCCTTTGCAGATGTTAAGTTGAGCTACAGCTGGTGAACTTTACTCCCTCGATTGAGGGAGTAAAGTTATCGGAGAAATGCTTAGCAAAAAGGCTGCAGACTTCATCATCAGTAGATACTGTTTCA
Organism: Omphaloscelis lunosa; assembly: GCA_916610215.1. Taxonomy (NCBI): domain Eukaryota; kingdom Metazoa; phylum Arthropoda; class Insecta; order Lepidoptera; family Noctuidae; genus Omphaloscelis; species Omphaloscelis lunosa. Next base: position 373,028 of record OU744252.1, read on the forward strand.
TTTCCTAAACACATCTCCGAGGGAATGTCGTTAGATTTGGACTTTTTCGCTTTAACGAAGTACCAAAAGAGTTTCGGATTATGCCTAATGTTTTTTTCAGTTAAGCTCATGTAGTTTTTGTAACAGCTGTTCATCATGGTTTTCGATCTCCCCTTCAATAGTCTATAGTCAAAGGGATCCCTTGGATTTTTATATTTTTTATACCGTTTTCTAAGTTTTTCTTTTTCATTTAGGAGTCTAATGAGAGGTTTAGAGAGCCAGTCACTATGTTTTTTTGACTTTGGAACGTATTCGTCAACTATATCATTAAGGTGCTTATATAGGTGTGTCACCATAACATCGACATCGTGCAAGTTTGAGAAAATATGGGTCCAGTCAATTTCACTAATTATAGCGTTGATTAAAGTATAATTGCCTTTTCTAAAGTTGTATCTAACAGGAATCTTACTCTTTAATAACGCGGGGGACGTGTTTTTTACAAGTATTTCGAAAAGTGCACGGTGCGACTTGGGTTCGAACTACCTACCACAAGCTTGTAACTGTCGCGGTTATTGTGACACGTTACGCAGACGTTGTTTGTAACGACGAAATTAGCTAGTGTAATGATGTTTTGTAGGAAGCGCATCAAACTGAAGAGAAGTCCAAAGGTTAATCTTTTGTTTAACTCGAACGGTCCGGCTTAGGAACTTGAATTTTAACAGTTTTACTTTGCACCTTTATTCAATTTTCCACTTCAAAATATTTAAACTTTATGATTTTTTAGCATAGTCGAGAGTACAGTATTCACTGCTTGTTATGGTATAACTTTATAGCAGGAATAGTCAGTTTTTACCACTTTTATTGAATTATGTGTCAGAGCTAACGAATACGCAAATAACTTGCAAAGTTGCCGAGGCAGAATGGAAGTTTGAAATAGCCAACCCGCCTTGAGCAAGCGTGGTGATCAATGATCGTGCCTTCTCAGTATGAGAAGAGGCCTTTGCCCTGCAGTGGGATAGTAACAGGCTGGTATTATTATTATTATTTATGATCAGTTCTGCGAGATAATGTGAATCGAGTGTGGGCTACTGACCGCGCTCGATCCTCTCCATGAGGTATCCCTGATCACGCAGCCCCGCCAGCACGGAAGGCAGCAGCTCCGCTACGTAGCCCTGCACCAGCACCGCCGCCGCCGCGCGCTCGCGTGCCTCCACCGCCGCAACCTGCGCCACGCGCGCTTCCGCCACGCGCCGCTCCTGCAACACACACGGGTCAGCACTCGCCGGCCGATTAGCTCCTCCCGAGCACAGGACACGTACCTTCTCCTGGTACAGGCGCAGGTCGTGCGCGGCGAGACGCTGGCGCTCGGCGAGCTCGGCGTCGCGCAGCTCGCAATAGCGCCGCTGCTGCTCGCGCAGAGTGGCCAGCTCCTCCTCTTGCGCCACCTCCGCCAGCGCCTGCTCCGTCGTCTTGCCTACCAGCACCTCCAGGATGGGCTGCACCTCCAGGTCGAAGTCGAACAACTGCACGTACAACGGAATAATTAACTGCCTTCTTTATCACTAAGTGAACAACAATATGAACATTACTCACGTCTCCGGGGTAGATCTGCGTGAAGGCGTCGGCGCCGGTTTTGGCGGGCACGTACACGGGCGTGGCGGGCCGGTCCACGAACAGGTCCGTTTGCACGCCTACGTCCATCTCCACACCTTTGTCGAACAACTGTAATCATATCACGCACATGTTCAACTAGTTCAACTCACCGCGGACGGCTTCTGATAGAAAAGACCTTCGTCGACATTGAATCGAAAGTAAGGTACCTCTTCGAGGTAGTACTCGGTCTGTATAGGGTGGTGGCGGCGGCCGGGCGCGGGTGGCGGTGTGCCGGGGCGCAAGCGCGCAGCTGCCGCCCGCCGCGCCAGAGCGCGCCGCCGCGTGCGCGCCGCCCGCGCCGCCATGCTCTCGATGCCATCTCCCTGGAAACACACTCGTTACAAATTTTTGTTTACTTTGGACAAAGTAGTTCCATCTCTACCAAAAACGAAGTAAATAAAATGTACATAAGTACTTAGTATAATTGAACATCAACCGTATTTGGTGTAATGCTGTTCCACTTTCTTTAAAAGAGTTAATATTCTTTATTTGTAAACATAGGTTACGACAGTGTGAAGATGTTACATTTATTATATTATAGGTTCTCTATGTTTTGCCATTTGGCGTACAAATATATACGTATATTTGAGAGGCTTTTGTCAAGTAAATTAAATTATTATAATAGTGTAAAATTACCGTAAACAGAATGATAGAAGACAATCACATGCACTTTTTTATACAGGGTGACTTGTAATTAGACGTATTCCTTTTAAGACGTGATAGTGTGACCCATTTGCAACAATTAAGCACCCCATAAAGCCTAGGCGAAAACTCATGGGATTCGAGAAAACCCAATTTTTATGTTTTTTTGAAAATTTCCCAGAATTCGTCACTTAATATCACTTACCTCTAAACTTTCAATTTGAATGGCCTTCATTGCAATTCCATTGGGTACCTTATAATTTAATAAACCTTTTGATGTTTTAGAAAATTTGGTTACATCGAACAGTAAAAAAATAAAGGAAGAAAATTATTAACCATTTTCAAAATCATCTACGTTCTTGAACTTTAACACCAGTTATCTCAAAATGTTACTATGGCATTTACCGTACAAATTACGGGGCAGAAATTTTCATTTAATCAGTTATCTAACGAGGTACAACAGTTTAAAAAAATTAGAGTGCCGATGAAAATGTCGAAACTGTTGAAATATTAAAAAATTGTGTGATAATCGAATGAATTAACTGGCCATAGTAAAAATCTTCGTTCCACCTACAATCGTCTTCTACGATGTCTTTCTCACCGCTCTGGTTTCATTCACTCTTCTTTCTTTGTCCAGGCGGTCTTTCTTTGGAATGCTCTACATCTGAAAATCAGGACCGCAACCAGTCGGATGTCTTTTAAAGTGAAGTCAAAGTCAAATCATTTATTTCAAATGGGCCCATGTATGGCAGTTTTGAACGTCAAAATTTACAAAATAATACAATTGACTTTAGTCGCCACTTCCAAAAGGTAATTTTTGTATGGAGAAGAATGGCAAGAAACTCCACCGTTACTCTTTTAAAATGTTACAATAGTTTGTATAAGTACGTACATTAGTTAAATAATTATATGTGAAGACGATGCACCTAGAATAAAATGACTATACCACAATAGGTAAAAAGAATTTAAAATGAAGCAACGACAGATAATTTAATTATGTGGTAGATACATGGTGCTCACATATTTACAAACATTGTAAAAGTAGACGATTTCCCTAATGTTTTTAAAATTAATAAGTCAGTGTGTGAGGAAGTAATCACAGAATGTAAAATCAATGTCATATAACACAAAATTATAAATTTTACAATTAAATTGGCAACCTGTTTGATTTGTCTTGATTCTAAATTGTCCTATGGAGCAGGACCAGCATGTTTCCTAGTACTCTTATCTTGGATATAATCCTCTAATTTGTAATATGCTTTTTTAAAAGTGTACTTTAAATATGAGTTTTAAATTTTCTTTCATTTTATAGCAATATTTCACAAGATATTTTGTTGTAACATTTAACACAGTACCCCATAAAAAAATGTATGTACTTTAGATAATCTGAAAAATTATTGATCTAGTTTGTCTTTATTTCTAGTATTAAAATTATGTCTATCACTTATTTTATTAAAAAGATGTGGATTTTTCCTTACGTACATAATATTTTCATAAATGAATTGGTAAGATACCGTAATAATATTAATCCTTTTAAATAGTTTCCTGAGAGATTCGCGGCGACGTAGATTATAAATGGCTCTGATAGCTCTCTTTTGCAAAATAAAGATGGATTCAATGTCAGCAGCCTGACCCCACAGTAAAATGCCATACGACATAATGCTGTGGAGGTAGCTAAAATAGACCAAACGCGCGGTTTCTACATCTGTTAACTGTCTTATCTTTCTAACAGCATAAGCGGCCGAGCTTAGCCGCCCCGCAAGAGATGTTATATGAGGTCCCCATTGTAATTTCTCGTTTAGCGTGATTTCTAGGAAAACCGTTTGATTAATAAATTCCAGTTTTTCCCCATTCAATATGATGTCACATTCGCTACTTCTAACATTAGGTAATTTAAATCTAATACTTTATTAAATATTTGGTTTTTGTTTTATTTAGTACCAAATTATTTACCGTAAACCAATCTTGGACTTGCAGAATAGAGGTATTCACGTCTTCAAGATTTTGTGACCATCGGTTTAATTTAAAGATTAATGATGTGTCATCTGCAAATAATATCATCTTCGGTTGATTTTGAAGTAATTGGGGTAAATTATTAATGTAAACTAAAAAGAGGAATGGACCCAATATCGAACCTTGAGGAACGCCCATTGCCATTTCAGACCCTAATGAGTTTACGCCGTTTACCTGAACTTTAACCTTTCTATCTTTCAGGTATGATCTGATCTAAGTAAATCAAGAGCTGTATTCCTAATCCCATAGTGCTCTAGTTTCAGCAGGAGTGTCTCATGATCTACTCAATCGAAGGCCTTCGAGAGGTCGCAAAAGATTCCAATGCTATCTTGTGATTCTTCCCAGGCATTAAAAATGTTCTTTATTCGGGTGACACCGGCGTCAGTGGTACAACGTCTTTTGGTGAAACCGTACTGTTGTTCATGAAAGATGGAATTTTTATTAAAGTGAGGTAACATTTGATTGAGCATCAATTTTTCAAACACCTTACTGAGCACTGGCAGAATTGACACAGGCCTATAATTGTTGGGTTCTTTACTATCACCAGATTTGAACAATGGAACTACTTTACTGTGTTAAATATGTAAGCTAAATAGGGCGCAATGGTTTCGATTATAGATCTACAGACTTTTACAGACATTCCCCAGAGATCTTCTGTTGATTTAATTTTAAGATCTTTAAAAGCTTTTATAACAGCCTGGGGGTTTGTATGCTGAAACCTAAACTTCCAAAGGGCAAGCCTTCACATTCTGTCTAAGTAAGGCAACAGAAAACGAGGGTGAGGAATTTAAAGCTTGAGTAGTTTTAAGGGGAATATTAGTAAATTTTTTTTCAAATTCTTGAGCTTTTTCTATATCTGAGTTAATGGGGCCATGTGCAGTCTCTAAAATAAATTCAATATTTCGCTTTATTTTCCTACCTGTTTCATTATTTATTATTTGCCAGGTAGTTTTTATTTTATCATCAGCTGATTTTATTTTATTGCTAATATAAAGAGCTTTGGATATTTTGCACACACTTTTCAAAGTTTTTGAATATTTTGCAACATACTTATGAAAGCTTGTATTATTCATATGTTGCTTTAGGCCATAAAGTTCAAATAGTTTTTCCCTGCTTTTACGAATACCTGGAGTCGCCCAATCACTAAATAAGAACTTTGTGTAAATACTTTTAGTGTTTAGTGGAAAAGTGTCATTAAATTGCGTGTTTAATAGTGAAAAGAACTCGGCGTAGAACTCATTTGGGTCATCTATATTATTAAAACTCTGAACACATAATTTATTGGCCAAAGAATTATTTAATTTCTCTAAACTTTTACATGTAATTGGCCTAAACCTTATTTGAATGTTTTGTAAAGGTATATGTAGGAGCAAAATGTTATTGTTTGTCCACTGTGATCTGATGGCAACTTATTTACAATTTGTTTGTGTAGGTAATCACAATTACAAAAATATTATCTATACAAGTGGCAGAAGAAGCTGTCACTCGGGTTGGTTCAATAAAAACATTTGACAAATCAAATGACCTAAAAAGACTTAATAATCTGACACTGTTCGAATTATTTTCTAATAAGTTAATATTAAAATCACCACATATTATTATTGACTTACTACTAGTACTACGTTTTTTTAATACATCTTCCATTACAGAATCAAACACAGATAGATTCTGGTAACTTAGAGGTCTGTATACGCATACTATAACATGCTTATCAAGCTCAACACAGGACAATTCAATGTTGTGTTCAACAGACAGTCCGATAATGTCTTTTCTTTCTTTCGATTGAATAGAATTTTTAATCAATATTAATGACCCGCTATGTATCATACATTTTCGATTGAAATGGTTAACTACACAATAATTTTCATAATTAATTGACATCACTTGATGATCTTTTAGCCAATGCTCTGTTAAACAAATTACATGACACTTGGTATTTTCTAAAAAAACAATTCTATTTCCAGTAATTTGGAAGAGCAACCTTGGATATTTTGATTAAATAATTTTAAAGTATGTTGCACTCCCTTTGGTTTAACATTATGAGTTATATTGCCAGAAGATACCTTTTTATTATTCTCTAATAATAATTGGTTAATTGAAGGGGTAACTTCTGTTGTCTTACTGCCTAGTTTAAAGAATTATCCGGAGTGTCCTCCACAACTACAACAAAAGAATCTAAACTGCCCGTATGAGTTCCAGCAGGAAAGGAATACCCTATCTGACTGCTAGTGCCCTCCAAGTATGTTGGTATTGTAGGTGGATCCTCCTTAGCCTAGAGTACCACAGACACTAAAGGCATAGACAAGTAACTGATGTTACGTCGGGTGCAGACACGCGGACTATTTCTATTTAATTTTTAAAAGTATTTCACACATCTATTTTATATTTTATTTTATTTAATATTTATTTCTGTATCTATCCATCCGTGACATCACTGCGGGCCCTATCAGAATACCGGCGCTGCGACATATTTTTTTTTAAATGTCGCAGCATATGCTGAGATAGGAGCCTTTTGGCCTCGTACAGGACTTTCTGTTATTTATTTAATTTGTTTTTTTTTATTTTTTATTAATGTTTTAATGAGTGTGTTTTAGCTTAATTTGTGATGTCCTGTGCGAGTCCCAATAAATACTTTTTCTTTCTTTCTTGCTCCTTCGTACATGGTAAAAATAATTATTCTCTATGCTGTTAGTATAACTAGACAACATAGATTCTTCACTTCGAAGGCAAGGCAAGTGTAGCTTATAACCTTCGATCCACCCGTGCGGCTGTTATTATTTAGCCACGAGCCCCTCTTTTCATAGGGTTAAAAGCAAATGCAATATAAAATCTGCCATGTGGTCCTAAAATTATACAGTTAAATATCGTACTGATCATCGTTGTGTGAACCACACAGCGACCATTCGTTAGGAAATTTTCACGTAAGTACCTAAGCCATGGTTGCCATTGTGTGTGAGTGAAATAATAGAAACGTAGGCGCCACTGCAGAACCGGCTCTCGTATAACTACAATAAAATTGTTATTCTCGAACCGCAGTGACATGAAAGGTTGAAATCCGGGATTTTATTTTCTCGAATACTTGACTTTCACTTTTTAGAGTCGCTGTCACTACTACATAAGTACGATAAAATGTCGTATCCGTTATACGTGAAAAATTACGCCGTGTGTACGTTGATTCACGTGAATGTCATCGATCGTAACACAAGGTTCGGGAGTGCAGCCGGCTGCACCGAGCACCGTATTCACAAGCTTTAACATAGACATGACATTGCAATCCTCTCAATACCAATCCTCCTTTGCAACACATAAAATAGATTAGATTGCAATGCTATCGTTCAAGATCGTGCACACCAATTTAATTAAAACTTTTTAACATAAACGCGGTGAAGGTGAATCGCCAAGATAATACATGTGGGAATAAGTATAACAAGATGGTATTATTTGATGAGCTTGCATAAACCACCAATTTGTTGTCTACTGTGGTCTGTTTAAAAAAATATATTCACACTTTGTGTCTATACTTATAACGAACAATATAATATTTTTTAAGGTGTGGTGTACTGATTAGTTCTGTATTTAAAATACCTAAACTAATAAATAATAATAATAATTGTGTCTGAGTAACTATATGACCTGAAACTTTCTCGAATGTTTTGTGTCCAACGTGGTCCAACATAGGCAAAGTAACATAGAAGGCTGCATTATTTTGATATCCTAATTATATTATAGAGTTTTATTTAAGTACACAGCAATCTTAAATATAACTTTACAGTTTTTAACATAACTATTTACACTAGGTACTAGATTACAAGACTATCTGTATAAATAAAAATAAAACGACACTTAGGCGTCGAAGTATTCGTTTGCATCGCTGCCATCCGGAAACGTGCCCTGCAGACTGGCAGCATTGCCACGTTGAATGGCTGTGATTATTATGCTTAATCCGAATTCATGTTTGTAATTACACAGATACTCAACCCAATTACAGTAAATACTGTAATTGGGTTGAGTTACCTTGTTAATAGTTTCAATTCACAGCATACAATTTATTACAAGTGACATGCCTAGTAAGTAAGAACCTTGTTGTTTGGTGGGGGTCTAATAAGTGGAATATATTTACATTCCTTCAGCGATTAAGACCGTCTACTGAGGGGATTGTGACTCGACGTCAACTGCTGCTCACCAAATACTAATAGCACACGAATATGTAGCTAACAGAGTGACAACATAAGAAACAGTCGCCTTACGAGAGCTCTACGGTGAATTATGCCCGAGGAGAGAAGGCTACTTCAGTAAAGCTACATGGTATGGAACTGAATACAAGTGAGACGGAAATGTTCGCAGGAAGTGTGTTGAGTATACATATACATACGATAGTATGTTTGTGTCATGAGTGTCACAGTGATGTCAACGTGTGTCGGAGAGAGTGTCACTCTGAGGCCCTAGTGTGAGTTTCTTTAAACCATCTTCACCTTACGCATCGACCGCGGTCGGCTCTCGGATTGGCCCTACACCAGTGAAGGCCAGTGAAGGGCCAATCGGAGCATCGAACGCGGTCGATGCGTAAAGTCGAGATGGTTAAAAGAAACGCACTAGGGTCAGGGTCGGGTGTGTGTGGAACGTACCGCGGCGTGCGGGTGCGACGTGACGGTGCTGCCGCGCACCACGCGCTTCTCGTGCATCACGTTGGCATACTGCGCCGTGCTCAGGCTGCCGCTGTAACAAGCAACACACACGTCACTAACAGGATATACGAAGTTTTTAATATCCAAGTAGGTATCACATATCCCTGCGACGTGTAAGGAGTGTGACTATCACTGAATACAGTTGGTATGGCGGTTCTGGTATCGAGTTCGTGCAATAACTGTTGCCAAGTCAAAAAGCTTGGGACTGAGCTGCTCGCTCTGCTATACCTTGTGATAAAATTATAAAACTTGACATTTTAATTAGCTACTAGTAATTCTGCGAACAGTAGACCTCGCGAGCAGAAACTTTTTTGCAATAATTAATGTACCACTAAAATTATTGTTTTGTGTTGGATTTTGGTATTGCAGGCGAAACAAACCAATAACCTGAAATATGGTGTAACTTTTGTATGTCCCACCTGCGATAGCAAAATTCTATAGACCATAATGCTTGTTAGGGTTCCGTACCCGAAAGGTGCCAAAAGGAACCCGCCTCCGCTGTCCCTCTGTCTGTCTGTCAGCGAGCTGTATCTCATGAACCGTAAAGCTACGGACACGAACTCAGCGGACGCGGGGCGGCGGCGGCGGCGGCAGCAGCGTGGGGAGCGAGAACAGTACCCTAAAGCTACGGACACGAACTCAGCGGACGCGGGGCGGCGGCGGCGGCAGCGTGGGGAGCGAGAACAGTACCCTAATTGCGTAATACAACACAATCACAATCTGTTTCGATTTCAAAAAACAGATTGCTTATCCATTGCTTCATAAGTTGGAACAAAAAATCTGCTCAACAACGTAAATAACGCAATGAATGTTTTTGAACTGTCAAAATGAAACAAATTAGGCATAATTGTTTACGAAAATAAGTTACGCAATTAGGGTACTGTTCCATATAAAACTACTTATGCATTTGAAAGCGCCGCTCTCGCGCCGCCGCGCCGCCGCCCTCGCCCCGCAATCGCTTACTTCGAGAACGAGGCCTAATAGGTAGATAGTTGAAAATTTCACAGATTATGCATTTATAACAACAAATAATAAAAATTTAAATAACATTAAAAATTAATGAGGGCCTCTATTCAATAAACGTTCGATTTTGAAAAAAAATCTGACCCTGGCATGTGGATTATCTAGAGCTAATCAAGTAGAGAACAAATATATATATTTTTTTATCTTGAAAAATGATGAAATAGGCGGTCGTAAAAACCTGGTTAGGTTAAACTTAGGTTTAGACAGAGAAATAGTCCGCGAACTAGTGCGATTTCGACCGTGATAGTCACAACATTTAAGAATACCCTGTTGTTCAGTGGTTTCTTGTCAAAATCAATGCCAAACTAAAATCTTTATAAATCATGGAACCATTTATCATTTAATAGAACAAGTATTTTACTATATTTGTCTTGAAAATCATGAAAACTACAAATCGTAAAATATGTATTACCTTTACTGTTTCATGTTTGTTTTCATATATTACAGCGACTGTGCTATTTTACAGCAAATACATTGCGTCTTAACCACTTGAGGTAGTGGTTATGTCGCTTACTGACTGGACAAGCAATGTAAAAATCACAAAACGATACTTTAGTTATGCGGTCGCATCGCGTAGTACGGCCGCTGCATTTTGCGATGAGCTAGTGATGTGCTTGTGCAGATCCACTAAAGTAGAATATCGACAACGATGTCGATTGTCGTATGAATTTATATTACTTTGAAAGTTTATTCTTCAATTTGTCAACAGTTATAGCCTGGTTGGAAGACCGATGTGAAATTTTGTTTTATACTCATTTAGATTTTCTCATAATGTTAAAATTAATTAATTAACTTAATTTTTTTGTGTAGTTTTCTTTATTTATCTCATCTTATTATATATAAATCGTTTTTTATTTATTATTTTTTCAGGAACGCCCAAAATTGTTAGAACAATAATGAATGGGAGAATCGATACGTTTCCGATTTAGTCAATATATGTAAAATAAATGGGTCGTACACAGCGCAACGATGTTTTCGTGTGAGTGAGTTGTACGGTGCATTGTAAATACACGCTGTGTTTGATGGCATAAGGTTTATAATTGATTGTGTAGTACGTTCTCATTTATGAATTGCAAGTGAGAGCGCGACTTCGTATCTAATAGGTTTACTGATTTGCATGTGTAGTTGGGGCGACGTGGTGGGGACAAATTAGCGACATTGGGTTTCGATACATTTTCAACTACCGGGCATATCTCCTTCTTTCTTATATCTATGGGTTTAAACCATTTTTGTACGAGCTCTATCTCAATAACTAAATAAGTTAGGAATAGGAAACTTCTGTATATTATGTATCATACGGGGTGGCAGGGAAATCGACGCAAAAACTGTTAACATGAATTAAGAACGTCATTCTGAAAAAAAAAAAAATCACCTGTTCCATACATTTCGACCGCGTAGGCATTGCACTTTTCCATGAAACAGCTGATTTTTTTTAAAATTACCGACAAAAAATTTCAACGCAGGGGAATCAGAATCATGTACTGAATCCATGGTAACAGTTTCCGCGTCGATGTCCCGATATACTATATATAATCATCAAATACTAACAACGATGAGTCTCATGGTATGTTATTTAAATATGGGTGATTATCTGCAACTGCAAAATAACTTTGTAATTCATAGTATCATTATGAATAACAAATTAATCTTTACGATTTTAAAAATTTAAGATGAAAAATAATAATCCTACTAATAATAATATAATAATTCTATTATCCTACTATAATAATATTATAAATGTGAAAGTTTGTGAGGATGGGTTGATGTTTGTTACTCTTTCACGCAAAAACGACTGAACGAATTTGAATAAAATTTAGGACATAGGTAGTTTATAACCTGGATAGATAGATAACATAGAATACTTTTTACCCCGATATTCCCACGGGATCGAGACTTATGCGGGTGAAACCGCGGGGCGCAGCTAGTATTCTAATATTTTCATTTATTTGATAAATAATGTACAGTGGTACGGAACTCTTGGTGTGCTAGTCCGACTCGCACTTGGCTGGTTTTATTTTAAATTCTCTTTTCAGTTATGTGTTTTTGTAGTCGGTTTATTTCGTTTTTTAGGGTTCCGTACCTCAAAAGTATAAAACGGAACCCTTATAGGATCACTCGTGTGTCTGTCTGGCAGTGCGTGCCTGTCCGTCTGTCACAGCCAATTTACTCCGAATTCAATGGACCAATTAAGTTGAAATTTGGTACACATGTATTTCTGTGACCCAAACACGGATGTGTAACGTCAATAAATTAATTTTGAATATGGGGCACTTTTGGGGGCAAACAAGAAAATTTGTAAAAAAAGTTTGGAAACTATACTGTGTGATGTATCAAATGAAAGGGCTTGTTGCGAGGATCTCAAATATTTTTTTTTTCATAATTTTAAAATAAATACATTTAAAGACATTTAAGAGATGAAAATTTACCATTACCTTATATCCGAAACTACTGTGCCTAAAATTTTGAAAAAAATACAGATATTGGTCTTTACTCATAGATTACTGGAAAACCTATAAGAAGTCTATGGTCTTTAAATAACATGGTAAATCACTCAATATTTTGCGTACAAACTTACATTTGCAGTTGGAATGTGTGGAAGAACATGTTTTTCGAATACTACGTTAATTTTGCATTTGGGATAAATTCATCCCATCCATGGAACCCTTCATTGTGCGTAGTCCGACACGCACTTGGCTGGTTTTTTTTAATGATGGTGTGGCTGTTTGGGTACTTTATGCGGCTTACCCAAATGTCCTTTCTTTGGTATTGTTCATCGAGTCGTTAAGCTTTTTAAGTTCCGAGTTGAGCTCCACGATAACTGACAAATGCTTGCACTGGACAGGTTCACTCAAATCTGTGTAGTTCTTTCCTCAAATTCAGACACTAATCTACATGGTCTTCATATGGCATGACCAAGATTACTTATGTCTGGAATTTAAAAGAGACTGCGACCTCGAGTTTGTTTCGACCTTTCTTCTCAGAGTAGTCATTAAGAAACGCCGACCTGCACCCTAATTGCGTAACACATCACAATCAATCACTATCTGTTTCTTACCCATTCTTCTCCATTCGAAAACTACCTTTTTGGAAGGGGCGACTAAAACCATTTTTTTTTTTGTAAATATTGACGTTAAAAAGTAAAATAAATGCCTATTTAAAAAAAATATTTGACTTTGTTTAATTTTGAAAGTATAACAAAATTCATTGCGTTATTTACATTGTTGAGCAGACCAATTTTTCAAACAAAAATGAAGCAATGGATTAGCAATATCCTTTGAAATTATTTATTTTTTGTTTTTAAAAATTTATTTATTTATTTAGCTACAACGGTTGTGTTTCAACCAATTACAGTAACTAAAATTATAAAAATAAACTATAATTATAAAATTATAAAAATTATAAAAGACAACTATAACACACATTAAAATATACAAAATAAAAACATGAAAACATAAATAAAATAAAAGAAGGTAACAACACTTTCACAAATTCCACTCACACTACTCCTGACATACCTCTGTCGTGTGGTCAGAGAGGCGCCACGGCGTCCTCACCTTACGCCTGACGCAGGTCCTCACCGGACACGGCTGTTTCGGGAGGTTCCTGCACAGGATAAGGCGGGAGGAAACGCCCGGGTGTCACCATTGTGTGGATCGCCCGGAGGACACGGTGGAGCATACGGTGGAGGTCTGCCCAGCTTGGGCGGAGCATCGCCGTGTCCTCGTGGAGGCGATTGGCGGCGGTGATCTCTCGCGTCCGGCCCTGGTTCGGGCCATGGTACGGAGCGAGAGGAAATGGGAGGCCGTCACCTCCTTCTGCGAAGCAGTAATGCTCGCGAAGGAGGAGGCGGAACGCGTGAGGGAGAGGCAAACTTCGCGCCCTCACGCCCCTAACCCTAACCGCCGCAGGAGGAGACGCCCAGGGCGTCGGGAATCGTGAGGCGATTTCCGGCCACCGTAGGCGCGGGCTTGCGGACGGTGAGCAATGGGTGGCTCAACGTCCGATAAGGACCAGGCCCGGGTCGACGGCGCGTTGTGTTCCACGCGCGCTTCAAAGAGATGTCAGCAGATTTGAAGGGGTCCACTAGGGCCGATGCCTGCCGGGGTTGCGAAGAAAACCGAAAGGGAGATCGTGGCCCCCGGCAACAGGGCAACCGAAGGAACACGGGTGGGTTTTAGTCAGTAAGAGTCTGACACGCCCTCCCGCTCCGCCCAGAGCGGGAGAAGTTATTTGATGATTTCCCACCATCAAAAAAAAAAAAAAAGTACTCCTGACATATCAATAAACTCTTCCCTGCCTGTGCCTTCTGCCCCGGCAGTAATTGTCTAGGACATAGAAGCGCGCCAGCACGCCGAGCAGATCAGGAATGTCAATAGCGCCACGCAGCGTCTTACAGGCTATTGTGAGCTGACCACGAGCTCGCCTTACCTCTAGCGAGTTTTATCCGAGGCAACTAGGTAAGGATAGTAGCCGTGTTTCTGCTTATATAGGTACCTAAGGACGCTTTTTGCACTTTTTCTAATAAAAATGTGTAGGTACTTTCATGTGGATTCCACACGCAAGAGCTGGTTTCCAGCTTGCTACGTACGAGCGCATTCAATATTATTTTATTACTGGGTGCCGCATTCGACCGAATGTCATGGCGAAGCATTTGGACGAATTAAACTCTATCTTTTTGTTAACGCTCCACTTGTATAATGCATCAATGTCTTGCTGTAGTGCGAAACTGTCATGCTCGGAGTTTATTTCCAGGTATAGTTTCAAGTCGTTAGCATACAAGAGACATCTTGCATGAAGCAGAACTTGAGGAAGATCGTTGACCATGATAAGAAATAATAAAGGCTCCAAAATTGAGTTTTGACTCACGCCGGAACGCGTGTCATAGCTACCCGATACGTACATACCAAGCCTAACAAACTGCTTTCGATCACTTAAGGTAGTCTGCAAAGAAACAGAGGAAATATGGAGAGAACCCTATTTTGCTAAGTTTCGTTAGCAGCATGTCATTGTTAACCCTGTCAAACGCCTTCCGGAAGTCGAAGTAAAGAACGTTCTACCTGACGCCCACGGTCCAAACTAGACGAGATATAATCAATCAGTGTTAGGAGATTTGTGTCGACTGACCTTTTGCTTCTGAAACCATGCTGCTCATAACAAAGATATTTGTTTAATTGCTCATAGATAGCACTATAGAGGATGTTCTCGAAGACCTTTGCTGGCGAAGATAGGATTGCGATAAGAAGGTATTCTTCAACGAAACTTTTGTTTAGGGTTTTAGGGATCGGTGTAACTCTAGAAACTTTCCACTCAGAGGGGCATGTACCAGTCTGCAAGGCTTAATTAAAAATGTGGCAAAGAGGATCAATGAAAATATTTCTTAAGTCTTTAACTATGAAGGGGGAATATTGTCAGGTTCAATAGAACTGTGAGGTTTAAGTTTGTTAATGCCTTTAACAATGTCTACATGGCTCAAGGAGGTATATTAATGCAATAGCTGTTACTAAAATGGTCGGACGCACCTACATGATCAGCATTAAGCAGCGGAACGTCAGGCAGAAAAACAGAAAAATTCTGCAAAAGCCCCTGCCGCCTTAGTACCTGAAAAAGTTAAACCCTGGTATGTTATATTCGGTTCAAACCTACCTTCGGACCGCAGGCTGGAAATGTGTGACCAGAATTGACGTGGGTAATGATTAATTTTATTCTCTATGTTTCTCATGTATAAGGAATACGTATCTGCAATACGGATTTTAAGACTTTACCTGAGGCCAGAAAATATCAAATACGTGCTATCGCACTTAATTAGTTTCCAATTTTTATGGAGTTTTAACTTGAGCCTTATTATAATTGATCGTGTGTAACGCAATTATTATAATTGATCGTGTGTAACGCAATTAGGGTGCTCATCTAGCTTATTTTTAATATTTTTAGGGTTCCGTACCTCAAAAGGTAAAAAGGAACCCTTATAAGATCACTCTCTTGTCTGTGTCTCTCTTGTGTCAACACCGATTTTTACAGGAACGGGTGGACCTAGCGAGCAAGTTGAAATTTATACCAGATACTGAAGTCTATTAGGTCCCTATTAGGTGTATAAAAATCAAGGTCCTGAGTCATACGATAAAAAGATATGGGCAAATTTAGATTTTCGCGAAAACTTTTAAGTACTAAAATTTACCGTCTTTTTTTACTATCACACTTGGCGTCGCCTCGTGTGGTAAACCCACATTCGTGTATTGATACCTCTTATTATACAACAGTTGCATAAATAATTAAGAGATGTTACTTTGGTATTAAATGACAAAAATGAAATAAAACTGAAATATTAACTAGCTTTACCAATATATATATTGCGTGGCGTTAATGCACAGCTTCGATCAACAATAGCAACATTGTTGATCGAAGATGCACATGTATCCTGAAGTCCTAGATCGCGATATTTATACGTCCGGACTTAAGAACACATACTTGAATCGAATGTTTTACGTATGTACGTGTATAGTGTACAAGACAGTACAATAATCAAGATTCTTAGTTGCCAACAGCAACTGTCTATTTGATTTTTCAAACCAAAATGTGAAATATAACAATATAAAATATTAATTTATAGAGTCGAGGATGCTTAAAACAAATCGAATTCAAGATAAGATAAGCGAATATAGTGTGGCGGAAGCTAAGCGAGTGTTGTTGACCTCGCCGGGTGAGCGCGCGCCGAGGGAAAGTGGGCTAGCGGACTGCCACCCCTCGTCCACCACCGATAGCCAAACAGCTATCAGGACGAGTCCATATGCATACCTGGTTGTTAGAATTTACAAGTGTCGTTGTAAGGGATGTCAGCACACACTCGAAGACACTCTTGTGATAAGGGGCTAAGCTATCAGTCGGCGTGACTTACTCGCTGGTGGTCGTGCGCGGCGCGTCCAGCAGGCGCTGCATGCCCACGACGCCGGCTACGAGTGCGCGCACGCCGCCAAACAGTTGGCTGGCGCACATCTCCTGCTCACCACCGTTCGGCACTATATTCTCCTTTTTCTCCTGAACGGATCGCTTCGACCGCGGAGCCACCGCTTTTGGTTTGCTCGCGTATGAGTATACTATCTTGTCTCTTTCCTTGGCCGGGTACAGGGTCTCAAGTCCGAGTATCCGCGCCACCTCCGGTGGCGGTAGCAGAAACTGTCCGCTCCTCACGGTCGTCACGAACCGCGGCTTGTCCCCGTCATTGAACGCCGCGTTGCGGGAACGGGTCTTGCGTCCCGGTGATGGTGACTTCTCCATTTTGGGTGATATCTTTTTCTCGGTCTCCGGCTCTATGATGTTGATACGCGGATGCGATTGACTCAGAATTTTGGGTAGCGCCTGTTCGCTCGAGCTGACGTTTGGATTAGAAGCTGCGAGGATGCCGTTTTTCGAGCGGTATCTCGTTGGTCGACGAAGATTTGCTTGCAGAATTTCTTTCTCTTTAAGTCTTCGTAGTTTAAAGTCCAGCGCGCGGGAGAACTTGGGGTCAAGGATGGTGTGCGTGATGGGCACTCCCATGCCAGCGGGGGGCGCTGGGAGCGCGGGGGGCACGGGGGCTCGCTGCAGTGGCTTCACCACGTGCACGGGCGGCGGCGCCGGCTCGGTCGGGGGCTGCAGTTTGTCCGCTGCGCTCTGCTCATGGTTGATCACCGTGAAGGCTCTCGTTTCGTCAGTGGGAGCGGGCGCAGGTGGCATGGCGGCGTGTTACATGTTATGTCGGTCGCTGGTGGTCGCGGGCGCGGTGTCGCGTGGTGGAGGCCGCGTGGCGAGCGGGCGGCGGCGCAGCGGCGCGGCCGTTCTGCTCGGTGGCTAACGATCACTGAGCGCGTGCTGTCGGCCGGTGGTCAGCGCTCGGCGGCCATAGGTCGTAATTGTCGCGCCCCACTGCCCACCTGCGTCGTTTTGTCTACACACACTACTAATGCGGACATGATCGCGCAAGCGCCACGTTCCCAATGAAGAGGGTAAACAGTGGTCTGCCTTCGAGGAAAGGTTTCTAGAGTGCGACTCATAACAAGTCGTTGCTCGATTTGAATGCCGAATCATGGCGCGCTGATTATAATGGCTCAGCTGAAGTCACCTCTGTCAATCGATAGTCGTATAATGTTTTTACACATGCTTGTAATTTATTATCATAATTATAACAGATGATGGGTAGTAAGTAGTTAGTCAACACAACTGTCTTTCTATTTCCTAACAAACATTGATTCTATAAGAAATATTACAATCATCCGGCGATTCCGCCCCTCGTACCATCATCGTTTTATTAAGAGTCCTCTTTTCAATGGAATTAGCGCAAACTGTATCAATAACATTGACACATTATTGTTAAGTAAACGAGGTGACAAGCTGTTCACTGGTGACCACGTCCGTGGAGCGCACACGTGTCACGTGATAATCACAGTGGTAGTACTCGCCGTGGCCGCCCGGACAGTGGTCGTTATGTCAGAGCCCAGACTCACGAATCCAACTCGTCGGGTCTACCGAACAAGATTTACCTATTACCTTATTTCGAACGTTATCGCAAAAGCGTCTCTACTTCGGATTATGTGTACGTAGGTGTAAAGGACTAAGATATCGAGACTCAAAGTGTGAACCCAAATGAGCGCGGATTGCATTAGAAGTGGTCGATTGGGACTGCAGATAATACCTTAACCCGTATTTAACGCGCCTTTTGGTACCACTATTGCATGTAATATTGAGGATGCAAACTCCCCAGAACATTAAACGGCCACGATGCGACGTCATTCAAAACCACATATTATTACAGTTAGTCAGGTATTGTCTCGAAAGTTTGTGTAAAGGGTAATTTTACAAGGTAATCCGCTCGGATATCTGATTCATTTTAAATACAAAATATTTTATGAGCAGCGGAGCCCCTCCAGCGGCGTGACCTTCAGCTAACAGATTGTTAGCAGTCGTTGTTCTCAGGACGTGCGTCATGAAATCGCCAACATAATAACAGTCGTAGACGCTCGTAGCACGAAAGCCGCTACGCAGAAGTGCTACGCGTGTGTTGCTACAAAGGATATTCCAGTAATTTTTTATTTATTACTAACAAGACATTCGGTATTAATTCATAATAATGACGAAAAACCATTTTTAGTACAAATCTACTTTAAAAAATATGCTTATTATTAACATGCGAAAGTAAGTCTGTCTGTCTGTCCTTCCTAAACCTAAAACCGGTTCAATACGAGCCACTTTACGAGTGAGTGGGTTGTTTTATTTTTGTTACATGTTTATATATTTTTTTTATTAAAAAAAAAACTCAATTTTATTACGGTTCCTTTTGGGAGTTTTTTCGAAGAATCTTAAAGTTCCCAAAAACGATATCATAATATATTATATGTTGGCAAATGTCTACTTATATTATATAACATAACATAACATCAAATCACGCCTGTAATCCCCGAAGGGTTAGGCAGAGGTGTACCTATAGTACACCCACATTTCGCCAGTTATGTTTAAGTCCCATTTAATAGGGGGCGAGCCTATTGCCATCAACCGGGCACAAATCCAGACTCCGGGCTGCTACTGAGAAATTCCAGGTGGAAAAACCCAATAGCACCAAACTACACATACTATAATATGATTATATTATATAAGCAGTGTGCTTAGAGGATTTAGGGCTAATTAGCCCTGAATCCTTTAAGCACACTGCCAAAGCGGACTCAAACTATCGCCCTGAAATATTCCCCGTTATATATATAGCTTATTATAGATTATATTATACAGGGTGGCAGGGACATCGACGCAAAAACTGTTACCATGGATTCAGTACATGATTCTGAACCCCCCTGTGTTGAAATTTTTCGCCAGTTATTTAAAAAAAAAAAATCAGCTGTTCCATACATTTTGACCGTGTAGGTATTGCACTTTTCTATGAAACAGCAGTTATTTTTAACCGACGAAAAATTTCAGTTCAGAATTACGTACTTAATCCATGGTAAAAGTTTTCGCGGCGATGTCCCTGCCACTCTGTATAATATAATCTATAATAAGCGATATATATAACGGGAAACCACCAGTTGTCCCTGTTGAACTACTCGATCCACCAGTTGTCCTATCAGTGATAATGGATCGATCCCAGTACAATGTGATATTTCCATTTTCGAGAACTGGTTCGGGCATATACTTTAGTACGGCACTTCAAATTCGTAAGGCTGTATTTCAGAGCATGTTGCTGATGGATAAACCTGGCTACAAGGTTGTGTCTGTGCAAGTTCTCTTCGTTAGCTAGATGAGAACGGATATAATACGTCTGATTGATTCTCCCGGACGGTGGCATGCCCGACAGATGTCAACCGTTCCGTTATTCACAATGAATCTCCGGTAATTGTTTGTCATCATAACTTCGTCCATAATTGCACAGACAAAACTTTCGGTTTCCCCAAAGAGGTCACCAAGATGTAGCCAGGCTACGGATGCTAGTAAATCTACGTCGGGCCCATGTAGGGCCCGGAAGTAGCGTCCGTGAAACTCTGCCATACCTCCCTGCGATCGTTAGTGTCAAGCACTTCTGGCTTGCGCCAGTTCTCTTTAGCCAAGGAGATCGGGGTAAGGCCCTTGTCCACCGCGACCACATCTCGGTGCATTCCCACGTCGGCTTCTAGGAAATATTCCCTGAGATATCTCGCGATTATGGAGCGTTTAAAAAGCCTCACTTTCGCGGGATATACAGTCTCATTACCAATGACCGTGGGTGATGCCCTCGATATGCAGTCAGCAGCGTACGGACCCTTTATCCAGAGCGTTGAGTTCGGCCCGAGTCCATTTAAGTATGCGAAAGAGTTATTTTATTTTTTTATTAGATTTAATAAAATCACTGAAACACGTATTTCTCCATTATTAAGCAAAAAAAAAAAAATAACTGTTTGCCCCTTCATAACGGCACAAAGCAATAAATGCGTACTTCGACGTGATTTTGCACAGAAATAGAAGCCCTGAAAATATCTCATTCCCTAGGGAAAAAACCTCTTAATATTAGAATGTATGTTTGTGTGCCGCCTGTAAGTGTTTGACTAGTTTGTAACTGTTTGATTTACTTTCACAGCACAACTACTGAATCGATTATGGGTACCTTGAGCCCCTAGGATTGTTTCCAAATGGGTCAACATTGATTACTACTTGCTTTATATTTCATAGCTAGTTTAAACATAAAACTACGTTTTAAAAATCAGCTCTTTATTTTAATACAATTATGACAATAAAACACACATACTTAACAAATTACATACAACATTTACCTCATATGGCAAATAAAACTTAATTACGAATAAAAACATTAGCAATTCTATTCAGATACTTATATTTTGTGGGGAGATGACCTAGACGCATAGCGCAAGGGTTAGATGGAGGTAGCCCTGGAAAAGGATGCATGAAAGGATTTGAGGGAGGCCTTTGCTCAGCAGTGGCACAGTGTAGGCAAACAAAAAAAAAAATGTGTTGTGCGAACGTGAGCTTAAGGGTAAGTTTATAATTTATTATTATTGTTATCTAGCGTGGTTCTGGGTGCAAACCAAAAGTGTCGACGAACGGCGCGCTGTCGCGAAATGTAAAATAAATACCTTACAAAAGTTATCTAATGAAAAAGAATTAACTAATTATTCTATTGTTGCGCGGCTGACGGTCGGCGCAGCTTTGTAAAAGAAGATGTTCAAAATGGTAGTCATTGTCCTGCATGCAATGAGTCTCTTGGGTAATTACTAAATAATAATAATAAGCCCTTTATTCTGAATATCGAAGTTAATAAATATTTCATATTATGACAGTGTTGGGGTTTTTCTCTTGGCATAGGCTTCTCCTCTAGTGTTTTCCATTGCGTTCCGTCTCGCGCTTCCCTTATCTAGAGTCTGGTCAACGAAAGCTGACCACGAATTAATTTCTAAACTTTTAATATGGCATTATTTTAGAACTGTCAAAATTGTCCCATTAACGTTTCATATTAAAGTCAGCTTATGCCGAAAACATTCAAAAGTTCGACGAGAAAGCTTCTATTCACTATGATTGACAAATATAAGGACGTAAAAAGTGATTTGAATCAGAAATTTCGCAGAGAAAATACGACGACTGGATTCAATCATTTCACTTTTAGGTTAGTTTTTTGAATTTCCATTGAAACATCTTGATACTCTTCTTGACTTATTTACAAAAAAACGCAATATTTTTCACGGTGTATCTTCTTTTCAGATAATATTAACGACGACAACGACTACGAGGAAACAAAACTTACAATTGCGGAAACAGTAAAGAAATTGAAAACTCTCGAAAATAATGAAATGTTTACTAGTGAAACACAATATTAAAAAAAAAATATCTTCAATGCTAGATTAATGAAAAAATTATAGATTTATCAGTCAACTTACAAGATTTATGCTTTGAGAAATAAATGTCTTAAACCAAACGGATAATGACGTGTGGATGAATGACTAAATTAAATAATATGCTTTTTTGTATTTTATATATTATGGTTGGTATTATTATACTCTTACACAATTTTTGTACTTGTTCTCTTCAGATGTAAGTGTGAAGACCTTAAGAAGAATTAAAATTGAAGGGTTTAAAAATCAAGGACAGTGGAATACTCCAGGGAAAAAACGTCCACATTCAGCAACAGTTTCTAATTTGGATAATTTTGACATTTCTGCTATAAGAAACAAAATAAACTCATTTTATGCAGTAAAAAAACAAGTCCCAACACTGAGAAGCCTGCACAATGAACTGAAGGAAGCAATTGGATTTATGGGATGTCGTAAAACCCTTAGAATTTTTTTACATAAGAACGGATTTGACTTCCAAACAGTGGCGTGCACACAGTTTTAAGACAGGGTAGGCAGAAAATTTTACTCACCAAAAATACTGCACGTTAGTTTTGGTTCGTCGTTTTGTCGATTGATGATGTAGGTAATTGCGAAATGCCAGCTCAAATATCCATAGATTGACTGATTTTATAGACATATCAATTTACGGATATTCGAAGTGGCCTTTCGGCGCGTTTGTTTGATGTTTTGTAATGTTTATGGGATTTGAAAAATTTAAATAAAAGCAGTGAAAAGATGGTGGTGTGAGTAGACTATATAAGATTGTTTTATTTGTATATTAAATCTACACGCCTATCTTTCTGTAAGAATGTCTGCAATATGGAATCGTAAAAGTTGGGAAGGCGTTTTATTTCCGTAAGAAGGTTTTTTTCTATTGAAATCATGGAAAGATCTGTAAGTCGTTGCTGGCCTTGTGTATTTCTTCAGTAGGTGTGTATACGTTTTAGCGACGAGAATGACCTTTCGGTTTGTTACAGTTCCCGCGAGCAGTGCGTCAACGCACTGCTCGCGGGAACTGTAACAATTGATTTTGCCAAACGCAGCACTTCGGGAAAAACTGTATTTATGTTATTTTCGTAAAATTTTTCTATAATTTTGTAAATACTAAGGTTTTTGAATTCGGCAGATTTATAAACACATTTGAGCTCATTGATAAGGCGGTCTGAGTTAAAGTCGTATAATTTATAAACATTTACGAATTGCGATACTAGTTAAACCGAAAAATTGTCATTATATTTACTGAAATTTTCACATGAAAGTAGTCCAAAAAATTTTAACTCTTTCAGATTTTTATACCGGTCGCGACATTCGTTGGATATATTGTCTATAATTTCAATAAAAATCCGCTTAAAATTGATTTTTGCGTCCACAACATTACGTTTTCGTTTTGGCGGCCCTGTGATTATTTTTACTCTTTCAAAAATTAATTCAAACCTAGATCTGAATGATTCTAAAAACGATTCAAACTCGTTAATTTTTTTAATGCAATAAGTTACATCTGACGTCTTTTTTTGCATAATTTCGTAAAGCACATCAGTTTCTGCGAATATTTCGTTAAACACATGGAGTAAAAACTGGAATTGAAAGTCTTTTAAATTATGTAACAAATACGAAACTTAATGTCTCGCCATCCCAAGAGTCTTCGTTTTCAGCCATATCCTCAAATAAATAAATTAAATGTAAAGAAGAATTGAAAATTAAATTTACAGTACGCGAATTGTAAGTCCATAGAGTGTCAGCAACGAGAGGCAATTTTTTCATATCAGCCATTTTATTATAGTGGTTTTGCCTTTTGGTACTATTATTAAGGAAATTTGCTAATGTTTTTATGAGATTGAAAAAACGATTAGTTTCCGGAATACGTTCGCACGATTTGGAAAGTACCAAATTAAGGACATGGGCGGAACACCAAACGTATTCAGCAAGAGGACATTGCTGGCAAACCAGCGACTGAACGCCGTTTCGTTCAGATGACAGGACAGCTGCACCGTCATATGTCTGAGCTACTAATTTCGACAAACATTTAAATTCTGATAAAATCTGCAGTATGATGGCACTTAAAGTTTTCGCGGTGCGGTCGGAACTTACGTCAATATATTTTATAAATCGATCAAACACTTCTGACTTATGAAAATATCTTAAAACCAGTACTAGTTGCTCTTTGCCACTTACGTCTGGTGTTTCATCGACCATCACAGCTACAAAATCAGTGGAAGCGATTTGTTGTCTTATTGTTTCGATCATTACAGACGCTACACTAGAGATTAGGTCATTTTGAATACGATTTGATAAACCCCGAACCCGTAAATGAGCTAGTGCAATTTTGTAAATGGTTTTCCAACACTCCGTCGTATTTCGCGAGCACGTCGACCATTTCTAAATAATTGCACTTATTCACTGACGAAGCTGATTCGTCATGTCCACGAAAAGCGAGCTCTTGTTTCCCCAAAAAGCAAACAATGTCAATTAGTCGTTGAAAAATATTTCGGTTCCGATCCACTTTCGCGTTATGTCTGTCAATGTCGATTTGTATCTGAGAGTTTAAACGCGTCTCTATACGATTTTTTCCAAAGGTGTGATATTTAAGGGCAGCTTCCAAGTGTTTTTCAGATTGTTCATGTTTTCTCGCGGCGGTAAGAAAATTATGAATATCAGCGTAACCGATGTCGTTCCAGACGGTTTTATTATTTGAAAATAGTAGACAAACGAGACAAAATAACCGATTACTGTGTATGCAACCTGTCAGCCAATGATATGAATCATATTGTTTTTTATGGAATCTGCGATTCACTTTACCTTTAGTTTGTATTAATTGCAAATCCGGTGTACCACGACCTATCTCGATAACTTGTTTTTTTTTCACCGAAAGATAGTTTTGAAAACGCATCATGTTTTATTTTCTCAATACACACACCATCTGAACAAGTTTCACAGGCAATATTATCCATTTTACACTCTTATTATCAACATTAAAATTCTAAATACCCGATAGCGTAGTCACAAACATAACACACATCAAACAATATGGCGATTATTGACTTTTGAAAATAAGTAGTAAAAAGAGAAACATAATACGACAAAAAATTATGGTCATTATTATTTTTATTATTTTTATACTATATAAAGCTCGATTACCACTCACTCACTCACTGACTGACATAATTGTTCTCCCAGATGGTGAAGGGGGAGGTGGGTATATTTTTACAGATTCGTATAGAAGTAACTCTCACGAGTATGGGAAAAATCCCAAACCTCCCCTTTTCCACCCCACTCTCCCCCCTCCCTATCGTATCTCGGAAACTAAGAGTCCTGTGTTTTGTTGTTTTACGGTTTCGTATAGAGGAGGCTCGGAAAAGTAAAATCCATTTTTCAAAGTTGCCCCCCTTGCCCCCCTTCTCCCCCCTCTAGGTAGATCTCGGAAGTTAAGAGACTTGGAACATTTTTTTTTTCAGATTCATATCAAGGGGCCCAGAGTTGGTCAAGATCATTTTTCGAAATTCCCCCCTCTCCCCCCCTTCACCCCTCCTGGGTTTTGTTTTTTTACGGATTCGTATATAGGAGGCTCGGAAAAGTAAAAACCATTTTTCAAAATTCCCCCATTCTCTCCCCCTTCTCCCTCCTTTAGGCGGATCTCGGAAGTTAAGACTTGGAACATTTTCTTTTTCAGATTCATGTCCGTGGGCCCAGAGTAGGTCAAAATTAGTTTTTTCAAAACTCCCCCTCTCCCCCCCTTCGCCCCTCCCCCCATCGTATCTCGGAAACTAGGTAGCGGTAAAGCGAAGCGTAGCGTAGCGTAGGGATAAGGTCACGATAGCTTTCCGGTGGTAGGTAGGTCCTGAGTGGAGCGAAGGGGGGAGGAATACTAACATGGCGGACAGCGTTTTTGTTTGGGGTGCGTTTAAGTCAATTATTCAGTTTAAAATTGACTGCCTAAACGTCAAACACCCCGTTTAAGCACACCGCGAGGTGAAAAATTAATCTGACTAAAATTGAATCTGCTCCGTTTACGGTCGTCCGCTGGTATAAGTTTTCGCTTGGGGTACGTTTAAGCCGGGGAAATTTTCGCCGGTTAAAAATTAAACTATGGATAATTAACGAACTTTTAAAATAAAGTTTTCCTGTTTTCTAGGTCTCAAAAAAATATGGTAATATTTTTTTTGAGATAATCGAGAAATTATTAATCATTTAAATATGACCTATTTAAAAAAAGAGTCGATTAACATATTTCCAACAATCAAACAATCGACCATAGAGTCCATCAATTTGAATTTTGAACTTGACATTGAATTTAAAAAAAAACTTTTGAAGAGCGCCAAAATGAAGCGTCCTGCTTCTGTCGTGAACTCGTGAATCGAGGTTTCTTGTTGCAAGTTGCAAGTTGATATTGATTGATAATTATTATCAAAATAATCAATTTCCAACATGAAACGAGCAAGTACTGAAGAGTTATCAACTGTTCCGCGTCGCGGAGGCACAGCTGTGGAATATTCAGAATGTCTTATTTCTGGTGAGTTTCTGAATAGTTCTGTTAAGTGAATAACGTAACCTTATTAGCAGGCTTCCAAACCTAGGTACTGGCGTCTCGGGAGCTTTGGACCATGGACGTTTGTGTTGCAGCGTTTAGCCTTACTTGCCCATGGACAAGATTTAGTGCATCTATTTTGCGTCGGTCTTTGAGGCGAACCGTACCTACATGTTTCTGCGCCGTACAGAAATATTGGAAAAACCAAACTTCTCGGCAGGCGGACTTTTGTGGCTTTGGTGATATTATGATTGGCCCAGACTCTTTTGAGCTTATCAACGGCAGATGTTGTGTTAGCACATCTCCTTAGAATCTCATCCTCACACCCCCCAGTGTGTGATTAATTGATTATGGAACCAAGGTACTTACTAACATATAAGATTGAACAATCTCACAGTTGCCAATCACATGAACAAGTTGGTTTAGTCAGGCTCGGTTCACGATAACAGACATAGAGACAGAGATAATGATCGTTAAATTATTAATTGGTTGCAACTAAAAAGCCGCTCACATATTTTAAAATCTAGCTTAAAAGTAAAGTATTAAACATGTAATGAAGGCAAAATGAAGGTCGTATACATGTACCTATGTATCTTTATTTGCATAAAATGTGAAGAAATAGGACATTACAGTTATTTCAGTGCAGAACACACAAGTAATGAATATTACATATCACAGTACCTACATCATAGCTATACTATCTATGTAAAAATTTTAAACAAGACAATAAATAATACACACATCATTTAATTTTAATACAAAAAAATACTAAAGTACAAACATATGTATCAATAAATACAATAATATACACAAATACTTTCTTCAAACAAGGCAAAATTATCAATTATTGAAATACTAACATTTAAATTTCACACTGCATTTTTAATATAGGAAGAATGAGATGAATAATGTGTAAGTATATTGTTAATAACACTATCGAGTCTTGTTGCTTGAATTAAATGATTTAATAATAAATTTAATTTGGTTGAATTTGCCATTGGTACAAAAAAAATATAGGATTGGTTAACTACTTTCTTCGATATAACATTATAAATTAATGGAATAACTTTAAAATAAACGGGTAATTCTCCTTCAAACATGTTTCAGTTATTCAAACCTTGGTTGATGAGCTTTGTATACTTATTGAATATTTTGGAATTATTTTGCACACAAGCATTTCTTTTATGTCACTTAAACTTGTAATAACTCTGCTGTGTATCCCTTACAACTATAGTACGGTATTATTAAATATTGGAACACTGCAATTACATACATTTATATTGAAAGAATCTTATCAATATTACATACACTACACTCACATTTCACTCAGTTTGATTTTCTGCTTGTTCTTTGTCATTCTTTTACTGGTAGTCCCCAGCTCCGTGGAGGTCGGAGGTTCTTTTTAGTGTGAACAGCTACACACTCCTTCCCAAAGCTTTGGTATGGTACGACACAAGGAATCCGCATGATTAAAATGAAAAATCCCTTGAATCTGCTTATTTCTGTATCCTGACGGAATACCAATGTTTCATGCAGCTCCTACAGCCATCTCTTCAAACTTGTCGAATTCCAGTATCATTTCGTAGATACTCAGACGTCTGTAAATCCGCTCCAAAGACGACCCACTGACCGTGAATGTAGAAGTATATCCAGTGGGGTAGCAGCTTCAGCCACAAAGCAGAGGTACTGTACTCTTAGCTATCAATAAAAAATGCTTGAGAAAATACCATTGTCCATTGCACAGAGTACATTTTTATACAGGTCCATTGTTAATAGAACAGAAACAAAATAAACAAAACGTCAAAACTAATGACTTGACAAGTTTAACACTAAACCAATGTTGCAAGGAGGCAAATTTTAATTTCCTTAAATATTTAATTTTTTTTACACGTTTGTAGCCTTACTTAAGTACGAGTTTTCATGTAAAATAGTGCCTTCAAAATAAGGCTTTTATTATAGTCTATTTTTATTGAACCATGTTTTCTATTTTTCCCCATAATCAAGGAGATTTTATTTTCGTTATTCGCTGCCGTACCGATTTACTTTTATTATCATTGGTACCGATATGTCAAGTTATTGTACATCTTGGCTCGCTAACTTGGATGTAGAGACTTGCGTTTCTCACGAGCGTCGTTATTGCAACAGAATTTTTTCGTTATTAGGTATTATTACAATCGCAAGTTTGCGACAGCGTCATTACCTACTAATGTCGAGACTGCTGAAATAGTATTCAAGTATAAATATATGATCTCATAGCTCCTTCATCAAATAATTCTATGCTAGAACAAATTAATGTTTGATTAATTTAAGTAGGTAAGTACATATCAATTAACCCTTAATTGGACTAAAGGAGAATGCTTCCCCTTAGAGCATTTAACCTATATGTCAATTATTATACGAACAAACAATGTGTCTTTGCCCTAATGTCAAAGTTGAAACGGAAAGTAACAGAATTTTTTATCTGTGGGCAGTCAAAAAACCGGCTGTTTGTTTTCGTTGAGTTGTGAGCCAAAATTATAGTGCAAATACAAAATAAAATTATAATGTCGCGGAAAAATGTGGTAAGTTTATTTGACTTAGTATTATTTGTAGGTTTTGAGTTGTTTTATGGATATCAATGTTTTTTTTTTGTGATTGTTTCAATATCAGTGTAATTATTGAGCTTCAAAACATGTGGGAACTATAATACTTTAGACCACAACAGACTCTAATTTTAGCTAATACGAAAATATACAACTAACATAATTATGTGTTTCAGAGAAAAATACTAGATCTCTCAAAGGGAGACAATGTGCAATGATGTCTTCAGAAGACGACGAATCTGACCACCTTAGTGAAGATGAATATCCATTAGTAGATGATGTATCACATATGAATACAATGTTAGACCAAATTCAAAAATCATTTTCCCAAGAGGACTTGATTACTATTTTGAGTGGTAAGTAGATATGTTTTGG
This sequence comes from Omphaloscelis lunosa, assembly GCA_916610215.1. Classification (NCBI taxonomy): domain Eukaryota; kingdom Metazoa; phylum Arthropoda; class Insecta; order Lepidoptera; family Noctuidae; genus Omphaloscelis; species Omphaloscelis lunosa. Next base: position 402,840 of record OU744252.1, read on the forward strand.
ACAATTAGGTAAGAATATAATTTTTTCAGTACTTATTTTTATAGTACCTGTATTTTTCCAGGTGAAATAAATGCAGACGCAACTGAAACTGTGCAATATGCAGATGAACAAGTACTTGTCAACAGGCCTGAATGTACCCCACATGCTTACATTCCTTATGGAGTGCCTGTTGCCAGTGCAAGCTCTCAAATAGTTATCTCTTGATGAACAGTTTTCTACCAGGAGCTTAGATGTAAGTACTGTATTTCAACAAATTCAAATGAACAATGAAGCAATGGACATAATAGATACACAGTCCAATCTGCAGGAGCCTGTGTTGAATATGCCTCCTGAAAGAAGAAACTTTTCATCAAATACTCCGAGACCAAGTTATTCTGAGATGCAAAATAGAGAGCGTTTATGGACCACATTTGTTGGAGACTTGAATATCCCTTCATTTGACAAGCCATTGCAAGTAAGAAAAATATATACTAATAGGAGTACCCCAAAAGATTACTTTTTGGACATGTTTCCGGAATCTATGCTAAACTTAATTGTAGAAAATACAAACATATATGCAAATGAAAAAAGATCACATGGATGGCAAGATGTCACAAAGGAAGAGATCTCTGCATATTTAGGTATGATGATACTGATATCAATCAATCCAATTTCTGATAGCCAGCTATATTGGTCCACAGATGTGTTTTATAAAAAGCCAATTATTTCTGGTGTCATGACCCTAAGACGGTTCAAAAAAATCACTGAAAATTTTCATATATCTGACATAAGAACAGAACTACCAAAAACATCCCCCAACTATGACAAACTGTGTAAAATACAACCACTCATTCAAAAACTAAATCAGACCTTTGCTGAAGCTTGCACATCATCTCAAACACAGTCCATAGATGAATCTATGATCAAATTCAAAGGTAAAAGTACCATGAAGCAATATATGCCCAAAAAACCCATAAAAAGGGGGTACAAGTGCGACTCCAAAAGTGGCTATCTGTTCCAGTTCCAATTTTACACAGGTAAAGTTGGTAGTACATCTGAAGAAAACTTAGGTTACCGGGTGGTATTAGATCTTGCAGATGATGTGCCAGAAAATACTCTCTTGGTATTTGACAATTTTTTTACGAGTTTGGGGCTAATGACAGCTTTGTTTGAAAAAAAAAAATATTTTCAATTGGCACTGTTCGCATAAACAGAAAGGGCCTACCAGAATTGATTACCAAGAAATCTAGAGAGACAACACTAAAACCTGGTGAATTTATTTACCAATATTCGGCGCCGCTTTCAGTTTTCAAATGGAGAGACACCAAAGATGTATTTGTGTGTACTACTGCTTTCAATCCCAAAGATATTATTGAAATAAAGAGGACTCAAAAAGATGGTTCAAAGAAAAATATGTTTTGTCCATTGGCCATAAAAAAATATACAGAGTTCATGGGTGGAGTTGACCTTTTTGACCATTACAGGTCTTCCTATCCTGTAGGTCGAAAATCCAGAAAAAATTGGCACCGAATATTCTGGTTTTTACTGGAAGCTGCCATTATAAATTCATATATAGTATATATGACTACTCATTCAATACGAAGAAACATCCATAAAGAATTCCGTTTACGTCTTGCACGTGCACTTATTGATAATTTTAGTAGCAGAAAGAAGCAGGCTGCAGTATTCAAAACGAAAAAAGGGGGCTGTTATGGTGTGCCAGAAGAGACTCGTTTATCAAATGTTGGACTACATATGCCACGCATTAGTAAATATAGAAGGTGTCGATTCTGTAGCACTCGGGCAAAAGAGCAGAGGACAAAATATTCTTGTTCCATATGTTTGGTATCCTTATGTGCTGCTCCATGCTTTGAGAATTATCATTCTACACCAGCATTCTCCAACATGTAGATTATTTCCCACATAGAGCTCATTTCATTTAGCCCTACACTTGCAGTAGGAGTATATTTCCCGTTGTTTTTTTTTTAATAATAAAAAAAAATAAAAACAAAGAAAAGAATTTTAATCTCATACCTAAATAAATCCCACTAGGTTTATAAATCCGAGTAGAACCCACACACGCCTTGCCCAATTAAGGGTTAATAAGTTATAGGTACTTAAAAAGCAGTTTCATCATCAGCCAGCTAATATACTTAGGGATATTTTTTTTGTTGTTTTGTTTTTAAATAATTTAGAAAATTGACATAATTAGGTACTGATCATTATAAATAATGCTTATAAGAGACACCATATTATTAGCCATGCAGACTTTTGAGCTCATTTTGCAGTCAGTTCAATGTCATCCTGTGCTACAATGTGAAATAGATATTTTTCGAATATTTAATGCATACATAATGTTTTTGGTTTTTTCCTTTGTTCTGCTCCTAAATGTACTGCACAAAAAATGAGTGGGAAATACATAATTTTTTTTTCATATATATTATAAATTTTGTTTTGTGCCAGAAACCCTCGCGTTCTAAAATCCTACCAGTTTCTTCACAACCTGATCAATTGTTTAAGACAGTTTAGAGGTAAAACATACAAACATTATTAATTGATAGGGTGCCGTACCTGAAGGGTAAAAACTACAGAATCTTGTTATGTACTAAGACTGCTGTTCGTCCGTCTGTCCATCTGTCTGTTAGCGGGCTGCAGCTCATGATCAAGAATGTGGATTTCGGTTGCCGCTATACATAATAAAATTAAGTTAAAAATTGGAAGCAGGTTCCCCAGTAAATAAAAATAAATATGTTGTTCTTTGCTTACTGTCGTCTCTGTCAGCGAGCTGTCTGTAACCCATTAATCCAATCAATGGGGACAAAAAAGACGCTTTGCCTTACAAAGGGTGGTGTAGATGATTTTTGTCATTACAAAATATTCTCCCTCTTGTAACATTATAGCTACCTTGCACTTGACCTTGTATTTTTGTTAATGTTTTAGGAACTACACACCAAGGGAGTAGCAATTATAAGGGTAATAACGCTTAATGCGTGGCAATGTCCGCTTGCGCGTCAGTATTGTCAGTTTGCAGACATCGGAATCTGACTTGTCATGATATCGATGTCATTCTCCAAAGTGGAGACACTTTATATATGTCGCTTAAACCAATTCTACCGAAGGGTGTCATATTTTTGAACCCCGAGGAATTGCCTACGGAGATTGTCGTCGGAAACAATAGAGCTCAAATTGAAAATATGACCGCCAATTGGATTACAAATGGAGTATTTCCTCAAATTTCAGAAAATGAATACGGTATTTTAACTCTTGCAAACATAATTGAATCCAATGTTTTCGACGCAAACCACAATGATGAGACGGATAGCGTGGTATTTACCGGGCAAGACTATACAGTTTCTTTTTGGAGATTCGATAGTTCATTCTATTTATTTAACAGTCACGCAGTAGATGAATATAACAAATTAAATTCTACATGCGGAGTAGCACGTTTATTTAAATGTTATTCGATTCGCGAATTAGCCAGATTGCTGTTATTGCGAAATATAGGTGTAGGTCAGTATTCAATACACAGACTACGCGTTCTCAATTATCAAACAATTGAAAATTTAGTTGTAGGATCTGCATTGCCATTGCCAGCGTCTGTCGAGTCTATAATAGACTTCGAATGCCCGGCATCAACAGATCATAGTCAATTATCGGAATCACAATCTATATTGTTTGGTTTTCAAAAACTCCTGAACCGGTAGTAGTTGACACCCATGTGGCGTCAACAAAGAGAGGTCGACCCAAAAAACAAAAACGTGGCAGGAAATGTAGTACAGTAAACGCCCATTTGGATGCGGTTAAAAAGTATAATAAAAAAAAACCGCAAATTCATCGCGATGCCGTTAAAAAATATACAACTGAAAATCCACAAATAAATCGCGATACTGTAAAAAAATATACAACTGAAAATCCACAAATAAATCGCGATGCTGTAAAAAAATATACCAAGGAAAATCCAGAAATTAATCGCGATGCTGTACACCGTTATACCAAGCAGAACCCTGAAATAAATCAAATAGCCACTGACAAATATAATAAAAACAGCCGTCGTATTGACATACCACTACGTCAATCTAAAAACCTAATAGCACAGAAGAGGGACGCTGAGTTAGACGTAATAACATTATTTTCTTTAAAAAAAACGTCCTTGCTTTCTTCAGACACTTTTAGGTGTCCATCTTGTAATGCGCGTCTGTTTGAAGAAGAAAAATCTCGAAAACAATGGTGTTGTGGGTCGGGCGCGTACAACATACAAAATTTAATTCCGTTAACCGAGGAGTTTTACTCTCACCCGTCTTTTCTGAGTAGACCGCGAGCTTACAATAATTTATTTGCCTTCAGTGCCTTGGGCGTTTCTCACGGGTACCAACAACCAACGGGAATATCTTTTCTTAAAATTCAAGGTCGAGTCTATCATAGAGTTTTTGATTTAGCTTACACTGGTAGCGTAAATAATTTAGGACTATACATTAACGATACAAGCGAACGCGAGCAAATAACTGCAAATATGAAACTTGATAGGCAGGTAATTAGTTGCATAACTAACTTTTTACATAACGTCAATCCGTTTATCGAATGTTTTAAACGATTAAGTAGGGAACCATCCGATCAGGCCTTTATTAAATTTCAGCAAACGTCTCGCTCAATCCACGGTAACATTTTAGGAGATTTACCTGTTGGTAAAGAAGTCGCGGCCATTATTAGTATAGAACGCGAAAATTTTATACCTCATTGCATAGCAGTTTGGAAAATCGGTGATAGGAAACCGCACACTGTAGATATAATGCATCCGTTATATGAAAGTTTTCAGTATCCACTATTTTATCCTGAGGGTAATGCGGGTTGGTACCCGAACAAAGTAGATAATAACGGAAATAAATTAACTCAAGCGAAATACGTTCGCTGCTTGTTATTGTCGGAGCCACGATTTTCCGATATAGGCAGGCTATCGGAAGAATGGTTAGTTGACATGCATTGCCGAATCATAGAAGAACGCCTACGTTTTATATCAAGTCTACAAAAACATAACTCGAGTAGTGCACTGAGGTCCGCTCCACTTCAAGAAGTTGAAATGAGCATTGAAGTCGCGCGTCAAATTCGTCAAGATGAAACCATTCAGGGAGAGGGATTCGTACCAGGTCGCGTTTATTTGCCCAGCACTTTTACGGGGGGGCCGCGATACATGAAAAGAAAATATAGTGATGCTATTTCAATAGTAAGCAGATTGGGGAACCCATCATTTTTCTTGACGTTTACTTGTAATCCCAAGTGGCCAGAAATTCAACAATGCACTCAAAGCAGCTAAATCCTTCTGTATGTGCTAGAGTTTTTAATTTAAAGCTAGCAGAATTATTAAGAGATATCCGAGGTGGTAATTGGTTTGGCAAATGTATTTATATGATGCACGTAATAGAGTTTCAAAAGCGAGGTTTACCACACGCTCACATTTGTTTTAGGGTTGAAGGTGGCGGGCCTGTCCAAAATATAGATATTGATAAATTTGTTAGAGCAGACGTTCCTGATGCATCAGAGGCAGAGGGAAGATTACGAAAAGCTGTTTTGAATCATATGATTCACGGTCCTTGCGGTCCCTCGCACAGAACTAATTTACCTTGTTGGGATAGTGAGAAAAGTAAATGTTCAAAATTTTTTCCAAAACGTGAGACAGTCACCACTTTTTCTGATGAAAAAAGATTTATTAACTTATGTAGAGACAGTAAAAACGAAGCAACTATAAAATATCGCGGTAACGATGTAATTGTAAATGATACTTGGGTAGTTCCTTATAACGCAAGTCTTCTTTTAAAATACGATGCTCATATCAACTTGGAGGTCTCCTCGCAACGCACGGTCGTTAAGTATTTGTTTAAATATATCACTAAGGGTCCTGACGAATCGCGCGTAGCTGTCGTACCGGAAGAACATGAAAATAACGAAATAGAGCAGTATGTCACAAAACGTTACATAAGCTCCAGCGACGCCGCTTGGAGGACGTTAGAATTTGATGTGACCGCGCGCGAACCCAACGTCAAACAGCTGTCAGTGCATTTAGAAAATCAACAAACCGTTTATTTTAAACCAGGCACTAAAGTAAAAGCCGCGCAACAAGCTGGTTCGGACCTTATTACCTATTTTAACCGCCCCGTAAGAGACGAATTTGACTCATTGACCTACTTGGACTTTTACGAACAGTACATTGTTCATTCCAAGCGTCCCTCAACAAAAAATACGGAAATTTTTGAAACATCAAATCATAAATTCATTACTAAAAGACAAAAGGGTGAGCTTGTCGCGCGTCTATTTTGGGTCGCACCTAACAGAGGTGAACAGTTTTATCTTAGAATTCTATTAAAAAAATTCTCGTGTCGTAGTTACACCGATCTTAAATCTCTTGGTGGTCCCGATTGTAAAACTTTTCAGGAAGCTGCTAAAATAGTTGGTCTTGCCGATGACGAAGTCGAATACGAAAGAGCTATGTTGGAAGCATCAAACTTTTTAACGGGACCACGCCTTCGTAGCTTCTTCGTTTGTTTGGCTGTAAACGGTGTTCCAGTCGCGTCTTTCTGGGACACTTTTAAAAATCAACTCAGCGAAGACATCTCATATAGGTTAGGTGCGGATGCGGACATGGAAAGAGTACACACTTTGTGTCTCATTCAAATAAATAGGTTGCTTCGGAAACACGGATCGACGTTACAACAACACGGTTTGCCAGAAATCGAAGATACCACTACCGAGTTAGGCAGGGAACGCGTAGAACACAACCGCGAATCATTGGAACATTTTACAGATCAATGGATTCCTCGCTTGTCTCGAGAGCAAAATTGTATTTTTGAATACGTTGTAAAACTTTGTAACGATACTGACTTCCGTGACGTTAATGATACCGCGATTTTCGTTGATGGTCCCGCGGGTACCGGTAAAACGTTATTGTTAAAAGTTATTTCTGCGTACGTACGCGGTAACTTAAACGGAGTAGTTTTTTGTACTGCGAGTTTTGCCATCGCGGCGCAAAACTACGAAGGAGGGACCACGGCGCATAGCATGTTTAAATTCCCCATAGATCTGGTAGACGATAATGACTTCTGGAATATCACAAACGGCACGCAAAGAGCAGAATTAATATCACACGTGGACGTTATAATATACGATGAAGCCCCTATGGCACACAAATTTTTGATTCATCTACTGGATAGGTCGTTGCGTGATCTCATGCGTAATATAAAATTTTTGGTGGCAAAATTATTATCTTTGCAGGGGATTTTAGACAAATTCCCCCTGTAGTTACAAATGCAAAAACTAATTCAGATATATTAAATGCATCAGTAAAAACATCGCGCATCTGGCAAAGTATAAAATCTTTCTCCCTAGCTACTTCGCAAAGATGCAGGGATGACGTAGAGTTTGCAGAATTTTTATTAAATTTAGGCTCAAATAAATTAACATCTCATCCTTTTGTAATTGGCAAAAATATTCAAAATTTAGTTGATTTAGGTGGTATTGAAATTGTATCAGAATTAGACGATTTGATTGACTTTGTTTTCCCCGTTCTAAATATAGAATCCTGTGCTAGCATACATAGAGCAATTTTGTGCACACGGAACGACGCCGTTCGAGAAATAAATAACTTAATACTCGATCGGTTAGATGGAGAAACACTGCATTTCTACTCCATCGATAAAGTCGAAAATGAAAATGCAGATGAATTATTTTTAGGGCCAGATGCGCTTAACAGAATGCAACCAAGAGGTTTTCCAGAGCACGATCTTAAGCTCAAAATAGGATGTATTTGTATGATCATGCGTAATCTCAGTTTTAACGACGGATTGGTAAACGGAACTAAAGTAATTGTAACAGGTACGTCGCCACGCTTAATTACCGTTCAAAAATCATCGGGTACAGATGAATATTTAATTCCACGTATTATTTTTAAGGGTCCTATTGATCCCAAAAGTCCATTCGAAATGTGCCGCCGTCAATTTCCTTTACAGTTGTCTTACGCGATGACTATTCACAAAAGTCAGGGCCAAACCCTGAGCCGGGTCGGAGTAGATCTTAGGTCGGACAGGTTTAGTCACGGGCAATTGTACGTCGCGCTAGGTCGAGCAAGCAAAAAGGAATACATCAAAATTTTAATTCACAAAGATCGGGTTTTAGATGGCAAACCGTACGCGAAAAATGTAATAATACCGAAGCTCCTATAAATTAATTAATGTAGAGCTTCCTGAATAAGTCTAAAACTGTTTACCTCTGATCTTCGTAGGCAAATCAATTAAGTTAATCATTAAATCATGTTGACATTGCTATTCAATGAGCGTTTTTTATTTAATTTGTTTTAGCTTTTTTAAATTAAGTAATGTAATATCATCATTCACATTATATATTGTTGGCATATATATTATTTACATTACACTAACTGTGAAAAATAAATATTTTATAACCTGTGTTTGTAGCAGATGTACATTGAGCGTTATGTCGAATAATAACTCTGGTCTAAGCTGTTTATAATTATAAATAAATTAACGGATCAAAGAGGTTAGTTTTTGATGATATGCGTCTCAGTGTGAGATCCGTTGAACCATGTTGGTCTGTAGGGAATCTTTCCGATTGTAGATCGGAAGCGGGTAATTGCCGGGTTAACTGTCCGATCTGTAAGTAGTTGGTTTTGGATTCTGATCAGAGTCGGCTTACTGCCGAGAACATACTCCGTTTGGTGATGAAGTCAATAGAACGGAGTGATTGCGAATTCGTCGTTGAGGTGAGTTTTCGTACCGGTGATGGGGGGTCAGTAAAGTGTGGTCGGTGTCGGTTGATTGCTAGGATGTCTTGCATTGTTTGTGGCGCGAAAGTCAGGATGAGATTCGATGTCAAGTTGTGGATGCTATCTGACTTGTGGTGGATCGGTCGGGACGAATATGTCCATTAAAATGGGTAAAAGTTGTTGTCTTATCAGTAATGAGTCGTAGTGTGCAAAGGTGTGGGTAGAGTCATTGTATTGGTTGAATGAGTTATATGGCATGGAGTTATGAGTTATATGGCAGATACCGAATGTCTTAGTTACTCTTTACTGAAAAATAAAATAATAATAAGCCGTGGACTGCTGTGTTGCACGAAGGTGTGGGTTTAAATGGCAGATACCAAATGTCAAGTTGTGGATGCTATCTGACTTGTGGTGGATCGGTCGAGACGGATGATAATTATTTCCGTTAACATAACATGGGTATGCGGCATGAAAGTTGAGCGCTGACTTGAGACCCCGTGACTGCGCGGTAAGGATAATCGCTAGCGCGCAGTTCACATTGGTCTCCGCTCACTATCCGTGCAGATATGATTTGTTGTCTTATCAGTAACAAGTTGCACTGGCAAAGGTGTAGGTAGAGTCATTGGTTCATTCATTCACTCAATTGGTTATTTTCTTTGTACTGGAATAAAAAGATGATGGGATGTAAAGCGATGTATGTACTACCTATGACGTGTTTGTTTGTTTTAATTACCATGCGAGAATTATGTTCATCAATATGCAAATCTTATTCTTTTTATAAGGTTTTTTTAAAATCAGTTTCTTGTGATGTATTCGTCATCGTCTCAGTTTAAAAGCTTTTTAGAATAACTACACTCATTTTTTAATTTAATTATTCCTTTTATATTTTGAGTATTTAATAAAAGACAAATTTTAATTATTCAAGAATGCCGTATTATTTGAAACTATATGATGTAAATAGAAATAGATTTTTATGAAATTATTTAAATTCGAACAGACGGACAAAATATGTATTGCTTAAAGGTTCATGTTAACAAAAAGGTCGAATTTGGAAAAAAAATGTGAAAATTAGAAAGAGAGTAAGGAGTATCAAAATGGCAGTCAAAATGAAAATTGGACATGACTTTCTGTGGCTTTTACTTTCACTACTATACTCTGATTGGCGCACTCAATCTTTTCATCGTTAACTCTTTCTGTTACTCTCACTCTGTTTTTTACTCTCAATTTGATTTTCTCTCTTACCACGTGCAAGAAAGGAGCCTCAAAAGGCGCACTTAATCTTTTCGCTCTGTCTCTTACTGTTACTCTAACTGTCGCTTTTATTTTTACTCTTAAGCTGCGCATGAAAGAAGCCTAAAAACTTTCATTGGACTCTTATTTCAACTTTCATTCTGATTTTTATTCTGGTTCTCACAAACTCCAGTTTCAACCCCAACTATTAGCGTTTAAATTTTAATGTAAACGAAGAACTGAGATAATAATGAATTATTATCATAATTATCTTAGTTTGTTTCAAAGTACATTCATTATGTTGAATCTGTAATAAGGTGTTAAAATAATTAATACCGTAGTTTTCAGTACTTAACTGTCCCTGCTTCTTATGAAATAAGTTTAAATACAATGTCTAACGTTGCTGTCTTAACTAATGTTTATTCTTCGCCATTTTTTTAAAACTGTTTTTATTTTAATTACATTTAATTTTGAGCATGATATTAAGCTCGTAGTTTGAATTATGCTGAATTACCATAACGCTTTTCAACTATTTGTATGCGAAATTTCTATCGACAATAATTTTTTTTTTTTGACAATATCGACAATAATGTGAAAAAAGATTTACATTATTAATGTATTAAATAATTTATTACCTTCCATTCTGATGATATCCTGATGTAGATTACATTGCATATAAAAATACACAAATTGTTTGGAAGAAAGAAAAAAATTGATTAACCGTCGTGGCATAAAAGCAAATTCAAATGAAACTTCCGAATCTTGATGGAACTATGCGAAAACTTGTTTTAACATATTTGAAAAAACATTTCATAAAATAAATTGTAACAACATGATCCAGCTTTGAATTTAAATTTTGAAAACAAGAATCTAAAAACGTGTTCCAGGCGTCGCTTTCTGTAGAATATCCACAAAACCTGACCACTATATTACTTCACAAACAAACATATTTTTAGTTGCGTCATCAGCCTTGATTTTTGTATAGCATAGAATATGAGATCTGGATGGAACTCCATTGATGCCGTAGTAGTCTACTTACTTATTCTGCAAATTTACACGGTGACATTCATGTCGTTACAATCTACGCATAGCAATTTCATCATGACGCATTCAAGATCACTGATAGAACGCACTCCAAATTCAAGTTGCATGGATAACAGAACAGAATCCGCAGAACATTCTTTCGAATCATAGACATAAACTTTGGATACGCTTTTACTATTTCGACGACGATGCTCAATTCGTATCATCCTTTCACCATGAACAGAAGACACAAGATTGTAAAAAAAAATATAGGTATTGCAAAAAAAAAAAAAATGCAAAACAAACAAAAAATAAAACATGCAAAAAAATGGGTCATGTATTAAAAAAAACAGCATGCAAAAAAAAGAGTCATGTGTGTAAAAAAACAAAAAAAAAAACGAACGAATATGTACACTATACTTACTTAGTTATTATAATTGCTCTTTATAAATTTTAACTATAATACATATTAAAATGTCAGTAGTTAGCTAAGAAAAACGCTAGAAAGCATATTGCAAATGTGGTTCATAAAGAAAACTTTCCAAACCGAGTCAAAGTGTAAAGGCCTTTTGAATTGAGACGGGTCAGATTTTTTATATTTACCTATATTTTTTTACCTATATCTTTGAATGGAACCTACAAAACTTATATTATTAAAGAACTAACTTAAAAAGAAAAAGGATTGCATATTGATGCACTTGTACTCGCGTGTCACTGAAAATAGTTACATTTTGATTCATACATTTTTTGGTCAGCTTATTAATTTATTTCACAACTTAACCGTATACTAAAAAGAATATCATGCAAGATTAATATTCTATTTAGTTTACACTTTAGGTGTACCTATTTAATAATAATAAACAATTTATTTCAGGTAACAAAGACCCATAGATAAAATACCTTAACCTAAATATACATACTAATAACAGTTTTGTTACTACAGCACACACACCTTCATGCATTACAGCTGTCCACGGCTTATTATTATTTTATTTTTTAGCAAAAAATAACAAGACATTCGGTATCTGCCATATAACTCATAACTCCATGCCATATAACTCATTCAACCAATACAATGACTCCACCCACACCTTTGCACACTACGACTCATTACTGATAAGACAACAACTTTTACCCATTTTAACGGACATATCTTTCGTCTTGACCGATCCACCACAAGCTAGATAGCATCCACAAGTTGACATCGACTCCCATCCTGATTTTCGCGCCACGGACAACGCAAGACATCCCAGCAATCAACCAACATCCCATCATCTTTTTATTCCAGTACAAAGAAAATAACCAATTGAATGAATGAATGAACCAATGACTCTACCTACACCTTTGCCAGTGCAACTTATTACTGATAAGACAACAAATCATATCTGCAAGGATGGTGAGCGGAGACCAATGTGAACTGCGCGATAGCGATTATCCTTACCGCGCAGTCACGGGGTCTCAAGTCAGCGCTCAACTTTCATGCCGCATACCCATGTTATGTTAACGGAAATAATTATCATCCGTCCCGACCGATCCACCACAAGTCAGATAGCATCCACAACATGACATCGAATCTCATCCTGACTTTCGCGCCACAAACAATGCAAGACATCCTAGCAATCAACCGACACCGACCACACTTTACTGACCCCTCATCACCGGTACGACAACTCACCTCAACGACGAATTCGCAATCACTTGGTTCTATTGACTTCATCACCAACCAGAGCATGTTCTCGGCAGTAAGCCGATTGATCAAAATCCAAAGCCTAACTACTTACAGATCATTCGGTTGACCGGGCAACCAACCGTTCCCGATCAACAGTCGGTCAGATTTTCTACTGACCAGTAACATGGTTCAATAACGATCTCGCATTGAGTACGTATTCATCTCGAACTACCTTACGTTCCGTTTTATTTATTTATAATTGACGAATAGTTTGGGTTGGAGTGTTTGTTTGCCATGATTATCAATGACAATTTGTTGTAATCATAGATTTATATTTATTTATTTTTCATGTACACATACACTTTGCACGCACATAGTCCGTATTATGTCCATTGCTAGCAATTAGTACGTAAAATGATGATTGTAAGGGTTATGTATGAATGAAATCAAGGGGAAGTATATGTGTGTGTTTAAATGAAATTGCTAGCAATTAGTATGTAAAATGTTGATTGAAAGGGTTATTAATGAAATCAAGGGGAAGTATGTGTGTGTATACCTATGTGAAATTGCTAGCAAGCAGTATGTAAAATGTTGATTGAAAGGATTATGAATGAAGTCAAGGAGAAGTATGTGTGTGTGTATATTGGAAAAGAAGGATAATAAGAGAACGTTGTAGAAGTATGTTGTGAATCTTGTGAACTTGTAATAGTTTAAGAATATATTTGAACGTATTTGTATAACTTTTATCATATAACATACTATATCACACTTGTCAATGACACTGACTTACAGAGTATTTATTTTTAGGTATTACTTATTTTTATTTCTATTTAATAATTATTTTCTAATTTATTTTTTTGTTTTTTAGTTTTTCGTAATAATATTTACAATAATTTATTATCTTACCTAAAAGTAATAATATATGTAAGTATACCTACCTACTGCGTGATCGAAACTGAATGAAAATAAGATGATTAGAGAGTGATGGTTAAGTGGAAATATATTATTTGCTATTAAAATCTAACATACCTACACTAACATAATATTTATTTAATCCAGTTTACTTATTAATATTAAGAAAATATATTTTAACGTAATTAGGCTACTTTGATTTTAGAAAATTGTAGTATAATGTATTAATGTATGTAGGTACATAGATGTAGTTTAGGTGGATTAGGCCTATTTATTAATATCAAGTAAAAATATTTTAATATGATTAGCTACTTTGATTTTAGGGAAGTGTAGTATAATGTATGTAGGTACATAGATGTAGTTTAGGTGGATTAGGCCTCTTGGGGATACCACGCAAAAAAAAACGCGCCTGAAACCTTACCTCTTCGGGTGGTGTGGAAAAAGGTTTGTAGTTAGTTATCCGTAGTTTTGGATAAATACATATACTTAATATAGATGAAGTTTAGATTTGTTTTAGTGTTATGTAAATCGAGTAGTTTAGGTGGATTAGGCCTCTAATATCTTTAGTTTTTGATATACATACCTATTTAATATAGATGTAGTTTAGATATAATTTAGTGTTATGTAAATCGAGTAATTTAGGTGGATTATGCTTATAATGGGGATACCTTGAAATAAAACGCACCAGGAACCAAATCTTCTGGTAGCGCGGAAATTACTATCTTGTGAGTGAATCGAACCAGGAAATAAAAAATCACATGCTAAATAAATGTTACCCTGGGGTAGAGTACTTTTGAAAAGCATAAAAGTAGGAACTTATTTCATTATTTACTTACCCCCGAATACTGAATCGTCACTCAACATTTAAGGGCTGCTTAAAATTTGAGCAGTTAAACCTAAACTTTAAATTTTGTATGGTCAAACGTCACTTTTGGGTAACTGTTAAATTTAAGTGCTACTTAAATTTTGAGTGACGTTTCAGCATTCGGGGGATAGTCACTTACAAGAAATATTATTTTATAGTTTATTCGTACTGACTTTTATGTAAATCAACTGTAGGAATAAAACAACATTCAGTTGATTTACTTAAAAGTCCATACATAAATCCGTACAAAATATTTAAGAGATTTTATTACAAAATCCTATAAGTGCTAAGGATTACTGTCCAAAGGGTAAGAAATACTCCTCAAAAACACGACCCCGCGAGCTGCTTGCAGCTCGCGCAACGCCCAAATACTAGTCTACTATATAAAATTCAATGAAACAATGTTACTTTCTAAAATATTTGCATTGCATAGCAAACTTTCGTTCGGAAATGTTCGGTACGAGTCGTAATTTTTCGTGTTAGCTGTTTATAATACTACAAAAAGACACTGGCTTTTCATGCAGTTGTGTGCGTGATTTTTGTCATTGTGTGTCAGCAAAACCCACGTAGCTATAGGAACGCACACACATTAAATCCGCATGACCATGACAGCACACATATAAGTCACTAAGAGAGTAATTATTTGTGTCTTTTGCCATGGCAATGGCGAGGCGCTGCTAGTGCAGCGCGAATCGATGACGCAAAATTACGTCTTAGTCTTAATGATACCACCGGCACTCGATAGGTGGAGCTGATTTATGAATTAGGTATTTTTATCTTGTTTTGTTTATTGATAAAATAATATTAGATCTATTATCAGAACTAGGGTAGGCAGTGTCTTTCTGTCTTTATGGGCCGCACGCCACTGCTTCCAAAACAATAAAAATGAACGGGCTTGACTTACAGAAAAATATGAAATTGCAGCATGGAGACACAGATTCTTGAGAACAATACATCAAAAGAGACTAGAAGGTAAACAGATTATTTACCTTGATGAGACATATGTACATCAGAACTATAAAGTAAAAAAATCGTGGCAAGGACCTTCAACAAGTGGTGTCACTACTAAAATTTCATCAGGTAAAAGGCATATCATTGTGCATGTAGGATCGGAGGAAGGATTTGTGCCAGGCGCATTATTGGTATTTAGTAGAAAATCCAAATCAGCTGACTACCATGATGATATGAATTCTACCAACTTCGTGAAATGGTTTGAAGAAATGTTGCTACCAAATCTCACAAAACCCAGCGTACTTGTGATGGACAATGCAAGTTATCATGTAAAACAAGTGAACAAACCCCCTACTATGTCTGATTCTAAATCGAATCTCCGTATATGGCTTCAAGAGAATAATATTCATTTTGAAGAATATCATACAAAATCAGAACTAATGTGTTTAGTGAAAGATAATAAACCTGCAGTTGTTTACGAAGCAGAAGAAGTCCTAAAAAAATACAGTCATATCTTGAATCAAGAAATTTTGTTGCTGCCACCGTATCACTGCGACCTCAACGCTATTGAGCTTGTATGGAGTCAGGCGAAGAGAAAAGCGGCAAGAAGAAATATAGGAATACCAGGGTCCGAAATGCAAAATTTACTAAAATAATGTTTTGCATCAATAACGGCTAATGACTGGAAGAAGTACACCGATCATGTACTTCATGTTGAAGAGCAGTACAAATTAAGGGATCGTCTTATTGATACCGAACTTGAACCCTTCATAATACATGTTGGAGGCACTAGCAGTAGCAGTGAAGAAAGCAGTAAAGCCAATTCTATAATATCAGGTGTAGAGTACTTGGAATCCGATTTCAATTATGACTCCTAACTCCTTCATTGTGTTGATTTAATTGTATCGGTGCTATCTATTCCATCAAATAAACGTTTAGTAATAACTTTTTTTTAAATTCATCCCTTCGATAAAATGTCGTGCCCGGGAAGTTGAGCTGTGGACTTCAATGCATGCAGAAGTTAAAAAATGCCATACCCTGGCTACGCTATGGCATTTTTTAATAATGTTGTTACAGTCGTAATGTTCCAATATGAAACACTGATATAAATATCGCTTATTAGTTTAGAATAATAATAAGTATCAACTCCGTTTAAGCAGCGTATAGCCGGGGTTGGCAGCTCTTGATTTTTTTAAATTGCCGCCTTTTTTCTTGGACAGCTTTCGTTGGCTAGACTCTAGTGGTGTTCAGCCGTGAGCCTCAGGCAATTACTAAATGTTATCTATCAAATGCATAATTTTATTAAGTATTTTATCATATTTATTTTATTATCGCTCAATTGACGCCGGGATGCACTGAAATCTTGTCGCAGCGGACAAGACACGGTTGTTTCGGATCGTACCTGCACCGAATCGGACGGGAGGAGACGCCGTCGTGCCACCACTGTGGCGCGGCGGAGGACGCGGCGCAGCACACCCTCGAGGTGTGCCCATCGTGGTCCGAGCCGCGCTGCAATCTCATCGCGGTGATCGGCCGGGAGGGTTGTGGAACTAAAGGTTGAGCCGGTTTTCCATGGCCCTCCCATCACGGCGATGTGGGAACACCGCTGAGTTTTAGTGGTTATACTGTCATTAGTTAGTTTTCTTATATTACTATTATTTTCAATTGTATTCTGTTTTTAGTCTTTTAATTTAATATCTTTTAATTTATAATACATAATCATTTTAATTTTGTATTCATTATTTAATTAATCAATCATAAATTAATTGTAGTTTTATAAGACATTTTGATTGTTTCATCAATTTTTTTTATGTTTATTGAATTTATTTTTAATTTTCTTTATATCATTTTAATTTTGTTTTTTGTATGTTTAGTAATTTTTTATGTACTTATGTTATTTACAGCCGTTTTTACTCTTTAGTGCATGTGGTGTTAACCTTTAATTAATTGTTGCACTTGTAAATGTTACCCTAGCAATTAAGTTAGAAATTAAACGTGTAAACAATTGTTGGTTAACCTAGATAAATAAATAAATAAATATTAGCGACAGGAGTCCCACATACCCCGACTCGGTTTGTTTAACGGAGTAAGGTCAGCATGGCAACAAAACGAAGAAGAGTTGTCCATAGTGAGGTAATATTTATTTATACGTTTTCAATTAAAATGTTATACAAAGATACTTAATATAGCAATAGAAGTATTTATAAAATGAATGTTTTTTTGTGTTATAAAATGTTTATATTATTTAATTATTTTGATTACATTTTGTTTTAGGGTCGAAACATGATAGCTAGTGTTTATTATTTTCTGCGAGAAGAATATGAATTTACAAAATCATTAATGGAACTCAACTGTGATTTGTCTCATTTACGAGACATTACACGCCGTACAGCTGAAGCTACGGGTGTGAGCCAAAAAACAGTTCAAAGAATATTAAAAGAAGAGAAGGAATTGCCATCCACTTCATCAAAATTCACTTCACCTATGAAGAAAAGGAGAAAGCGAGATAATAAAGTGGATATAGATAATTTTACAGCCGATGTGGTTCGCAGTACTGTACAAGATTTCCATATTGTCCATAAAGAAATTCCAACATTAGCTAAGTTAAGAACAGCATTGAATGAAAAAATCGGATTCGAAGGTTGTTTAGAAACTGTTCGCAAGTTACTGTTGACATTAGGTTACAAGTGGCGCAAAACAGAGAACAACCGTAAAGTCTTGACGGAGCGTCATGATATACAAATGTGGCGTTTAAAATATAAAAAAAAAATAACAGAGTACCGCTCTCAAAGTCGGCCCATTGTCTACACCGATGAGAGCTACGTCCTTTCGACACACGTGCGAAACAACACCTGGGCAAAAAAAAAGGAAGGAACTCCGTTTTTAAAAAAAATTAGCACTGGCACTTGCTTTATTTTAGTGCACGCGGGAACCAAGGATGGTTTTATTGAAAATGCTTCCTTGGTTTATAAGGCCAACTCAACAGCTGGTGATTATCATTCAAATATGAGCTATGATAACTATGTAAAATGGCTAAATGAAAAGTTGCTACCCAATTTACTTCCGCGCTCTGTCATTGTCTTAGACAATGCATCTTATCACAACACACGGGCTGAACGACTACCGACGCAATCTACAAAGAAAGCCGATATGCAGCAATGGCTCAGGGATAAGGGTATAGCATTTGATGAATCTCTTCTTAAATTGGAATTGTACGATATAATAAAGAAGTACAAAGCCCAACACGTAATCTACAAGATTGACGATTTTATAAAAAGCAAGGGTTTTGATGTCTTACGCCTTCCCCCTTATCACCCAAAATTAAATGCGATTGAAAATATTTGGGGGATCGTTAAAAATTATGTCGCATCTAAAAATATCGAGCAAAACATGACGAATACGGAAAGACTGATCAATGAAAGTTTGGGCCAAGTTAGCAGTGAAACGTGGCAAAAAACTTGCGCTCATGTTGAAAAAATTGAAAAAGACTACTTGAAATATTTTGATCTCGATTTTGAATTTATAATCAATGTACAAGATGATTCTGACGACAGCAAAACGGAATCGGAAATCGAAAATTTATCTGATAGTGATTGAAAATACTAAATAGTCCTACTTGTTTCGTTTCCATTCTGTAACATCAATGCTTAATTAAATGCCTACATATTCTTAATATTTTTGTATTTATTGCAACCTAATCTAATTTATTTACAAAATGTATATACTTTTAAAACCAATAATTGCTGGCACAAACAATTTATAGAAAAACAAAATAGGTACAAGTTTAACGAAAACACAAACGCAGTAAATTATGTCGCTTATTCAGACTCTTAAAGATACGATGCTATTGTGATGTACAAAGTTAATAATAATACGCATAGTCGTTGCTTATTTTAGCCGTAGAACTACATCAAATGAATCGACTTAGCATTCTTACGAACTAGACATTATTGCCATATAAATTGCCTTAAACATGCGTTTATCTGTTAGGAATAAACTTCAAAATAATTACAGATTGTAATGCAATTAAGTCCACAGTTACAAAAAGGACTCGACACAAGTTGCTCGGTTATAGACCTATTAGCAGGAATACAGCTTTTACGTTATTTACTTATTTTAGGTAGGTTGAAGTACCTAGTTGTGAAGTCTTTTTTCCCGTTTCGTTTTTTCCTTTGGAGTCCGTGTCTACACAAGTATTTAGGAGCAGGACTGTTCTACATCACCCCTAAATTTAATGTTTTTAAAACCTATTGTGTGTACTAGTTGTATTTAAATGAGTATTGGAAGCAAGACATAATGGTGGTATTAATCGTGGTATTCATGCCATGACAATCCCTGTTACAGTGAATGTGTGATTCTAAATCCCAGTCTTTGATTGAAATAAGTCCAGTAATCCAGTCTGATGAAATTGATTTGAATCAGTATAATGTATTCTTAATTAACTAAAAAAAATGCTATAGATGTATCACAACAAAAAAATATAAAAAAAATGCTTTACTACAACTCTGAATTTTCTGACAATACATGTGGTTTCCACGTAGGAATTAACCTGTAAAAAACAAAATCATATAATATATTGCGCATTGCTTAATACCTATGTATAAATATAAAATCAGAAACAAGAAAATCACAGTTAGCGAAAAGTATAAAATAAAAAATTAAGTTCAATAAAAAACCTGTAACCCGACTACGGGAAAATAAAAACGATCTAAAAAGTACGAAACAAGCAAATTTTTCAGACAGAAATCAAGACATAGTGCTTTGGACGATTTTTTTATTTTATAGGTACTTTTCCGAAACCGCGAGTGAGGTGGCCATGCGCCTTTGGAACATCATCGAACGCATTCCGCGGATGGAGATGTCGGAAGATGTTAACGGGATTTGTATCTTCAGTTTTATGCTAAAAGGAAGACATAATCCTCCCTGAGCTCCACTCTCATAACCTGACCACTAGATCTCAACTTCTGCGCGTTCTTAATGGCATTTTACTGAAACGAAGGCATGAGGGTAGTGATGACCATACTGCGTGTGAAAAGGACCCGATTCAACGAATCACCCTTCATGGGAACATGTCACCACTGCGGTACTTTGGGTCACAAAGCGATAGACTGCCGCAAGCGAAGAAAAGAGCCTGCTACTTCAGAGAAGACTCACGACTAAACATCCAGAGCTGCTGATAAACCAAGACCAATCACTTACTTCGCGTGTGGTCGACCAGGACACTTGGCGTCAGCGTGTCCAGATCGAGCGAGTAGCTGCGGAGTAGCGGCGGTCAAAGAAGTCCATGTGTGTGAACACAAGGCATCGAGGACCACCTTGACTACATCATCCGGTGAGCCAGTTTCCTTTCTCTTTGATAGTGGATCTGCCTGTTCATTAGTAACTAACAGCTACGCCAAGAAGTTCCCTGGTACTACGCAGAATGATTAAGTTTATCTGACGGGCATCGGTAGGGGGATTCTGAATGTGTTTCGAAGGTTATTAGCCCCATCTATGTTCAAGGTCTATCGCTCTCAGTGTTGTTTCACATAGAACCAGATGGCACTATTGCCGAACCAGTTATAATAGGTAGGGATATATTAGAGGATAACGTACACGTGCATACGGATAACGACCAAGTAACTCTATCTCAGCGTAAAGAAGTTAATTTTTCTGACGAATCTAGTTACTTTGATTTTATGAATATTGATACAGACTTACGAGGCGATGACAAATTAGTATTAATTAGAATTTTAGACAATTACAGTGAGTTCTTCACAGACGGTATACCAACGCGACAGGCGTTCTCCGTATAGACCTTATTGATCCAAATAAGACCGTGCAAAGACATCCCTATAGGTTAGCACCCGCGGAAAAAGAAATAGTAAACGAGAAAATAGAGTCCCTATTAAAAGCGGGCGTTATTCGGGAAAGCAGTTTTCCTTTTGTTAGCCCCATTTTATTGGTCAAAAAGAAAGAACACTGATAAGATGTGAGAAGACTATAGTTAACTCAATGCTAACACGCGTCCCGAGCATTATCCGTTGCCCCGTATTGATGAACAAATCAGCCGCAGTCTCCATGGCGCGCACTATTTCTCGTCATTAGATATGACATCTGGTTATCACCAGATAATAGTTCACCCCGATAGCATAGCAAAAACGGCATTTGTGATGCCGGATGGTCAATTCGAATACTTGACGATGCCGTTTCGTTTACGGAATGCCGCTTCCATATATCAGCGGTGCATAAACACAGCTCTAGGTCCCCTAAAAGACAAGGCAGAGCTGACCTACGTGGATGATGTCATCAAATGACGTCACTGCAGGGCTAGAACGTCTAGACCTAACTTTGAAAGCTCTCACTGACGCGGGTTTTTCGTTGAACTTTAAAAAATGCAGATTCATGAGAAAGGAAATAGATTACCTCGGTTACGTCATAAAAGCAGGAGTAGTTACACCGAATCGTAGAAAGATACAGACTTTAGTTGACGTTCCGACTCCAAAAACAGCTACACATGTTAGGCAATTTTTAGGCCTAGCCTATTATTTCAGACGGTTTATACCAAATTTCACCCGTAAAGTAGGACCTCTTTACCCATTAACAAAATTGAAAGGGCCCATCAAATGGACAGATGCTCACAATGATATAAAAAAACATTGTTGACATTCTTACGTCAGAACCGGTGTTGATAATATTTGATCAAGATTCGCCCACTGAACTTCACACTGACACTAATTCAGAAGATAGTTAATTGATTCAGGCGTGACCTTGCTGAAATCCATTATAAAATGATGATGTGGATATATTTAGTAACCTGTTCCGCTTAACTATTTCTAAAGAGTCTTAAAAAGACCCTGGAAGAAATCGACACGTTTTTCACCTCTCAACGAGGCATCATCATTTTCGAATTCAGAAGGTGACGGGGCTATATTGATCCAGAGGAAATATTTATTTATTTATTTATATATTGGTTCACCAACAACTGTTTACACTGGTAATATGCTTAGGGTAACAAAAAAGGTAAAAAATGTGACAAATTAGTGTAACAATCTCTTATAGGTGAACTCCGTATGCATACAAAATTTGGTTGTGCAAGGAAAACAACAAGAGAAAACAAACAAATAACGAAAGTGACCTTATCAGCAAACATCAAAACATTGAGTTACCAGAATCGACTGCACACACGTATGACGTGCAGAAAGACATACTGTATAGGAAAATTGAACGCAATAGAACCAGCTCTTGGTTACCAGTTGTATCAATATTCCTGACATGGACATTTAATAAACATGTTCATACAGAAATTATGCATCTCTGTATCGATAAGACGCTTGACAAAATATATGAACAGTATTGGTTCCCACAAATGTGCAAGCAGGTGCGTAAATTTGTAGATTCATGCATAGTATGTAAAGTTTTAAAGGGATATTCGGGAGAGCAACAGGTTCGATTACGTCCAATACCTAAAGTGTCTACGCCTTGGCACTCGATACATATAGACATCACGGGCAAACTAAGTGGTAAAAGTGATAGGAAAGAATATGCGTCCGTTATTATCGATTCGTTCACCAAATATGGTCTCTTAGATTACACATCTTTTCTCGATGCTGCTAGCGCAGTTCAATCTCTTAAAAGGGCAGTTTACCTATTTGGTACACCGAAGCGTATAATATCAGACCAAGGTAGGTGTTATATTAGTGCGGATTTCAAACGGTTTTGCAGTGAGCATAGCATTGAGTTTCTCCTTATCGATACTGGCTCTAGTAAAGCTAAAGGTCAAGTTGAGCGTATATTGCGCACTCTAAAATGTCTCCTTACAATTGTAGAAAATGATCCAAACAAATCGTGGCGCGATGAACTTCCTGATGTTCAGCTTGCCTTGAATAGCACTAGATCCAGAGTAAAATAATAATCGTGCATCGTTGATTATCTTCAACACGTGGTTTTACTTCTCCTCGCCCGCCTAGCCTATATACATTTATACATTTTGTAAATAAATTAGATTAGGTTGCAATAAATACAAAAATATTAAGAATATGTAGGCATTTAATTAAGCATTGGTGTTACAGAATGTAAACGAAACAAGTATTCAGTATTTTCAATCACTATCAGATAAATTTTCGATTTCCGATTCCGTTTTGCTGTCGTCAGAATCATCTTGTACATTGATTATAAATTCAAAATCGAGATCAAAATATTTCAAGTAGTCTTTTTCAATTTTTTCAACATGAGCACAAGTTTTTTGCCACGTTTCACTGCTAACTTGGCCCAAACTTTCATTGATCAGTCTTTCCGTATTCGTCATGTTTTGCTCGATATTTTTAGATGCGACATAATTTTTAACGATCCCCCAAATATTTTCAATCGCATTTAATTCTGGGTGATAAGGGGGAAGGCGTAAGACATTAAAACCCTTGCTTTTTATAAAATCGTCAATCTTGTAGATTACGTGTTGGGCTTTGTACTTCTTTATTGTATCGTACAATTCCAATTTAAGAAGAGATTCATCAAATGCTATACCCTTATCCCTGAGCCATTGCTGCATATCGGCTTTCTTTGTAGATTGCGTCGGTAGTCGTTCAGCCCGTGTGTTGTGATAAGATGCATTGTCTAAGACAATGACAGAGCGCGGAAGTAAATTGGGTAGCAACTTTTCATTTAGCCATTTTACATAGTTATCATAGCTCATATTTGAATGATAATCACCAGCTGTTGAGTTGGCCTTATAAACCAAGGAAGCATTTTCAATAAAACCATCCTTGGTTCCCGCGTGCACTAAAATAAAGCGAGTGCCTGTGCTAATTTTTTTTTTAAACGGAGTTCCTTCCTTTTTTTTTGCCCAGGTGTTGTTTCGCACGTGTGTCGAAAGGACGTAGCTCTCATCGGTGTAGACAATGGGCCGACTTTGAGAGCGGTACTCTGTTATTTTTTTAAAATATTTTAAACGCCACATTTGTATATCATGACGCTCCGTCAAGACTTTACGGTTGTTCTCTGTTTTGCGCCACTTGTAACCCAATTTCAACAGTAACTTGCGAACAGTTTCTAAACAACCTTCGAATCCGATTTTTTCATTCAATGCTGTTCTTAACTTAGCTAATGTTGGAATTTCTTTATGGACAATATGGAAATCTTGTACAGTACTGCGAACCACATCGGCTGTAAAATTATCTATATCCACTTTATTATCTCGCTTTCTCCTTTTCTTCATAGGTGAAGTGAATTTTGATGAAGTGGATGGCAATTCCTTCTCTTCTTTTAATATTCTTTGAACTGTTTTTTGGCTCACACCCGTAGCTTCAGCTGTACGGCGTGTAATGTCTCGTAAATGAGACAAATCACAGTTGAGTTCCATTAATGATTTTGTAAATTCATATTCTTCTCGCAGAAAATGATAAACACTAGCTATCATGTTTCAACCCTAAAACAAAATGTAATCAAAATAATTAAGTAATATAAACATTTTATAACACAAAAAAACATTCATTTTATAAATACTTCTATTGCTATATAAGTATCTTTGTATAACATTTTAATTGAAAACGTATAAATAAATATTACCTCACTATGGACAACTCTTCTTCGTTTTGTTGCCATGCTGACCTTACTCCGTGAAACAATTTGGCGCGAACTAAAAACCACTACTGATCCGGACCGTGTCCCGATCGACACTGAGCGCTCTCGAGGTTACGCACACAAAAACAATGTGCATGTGCACGCTTGACAACATTCATAGCCAAACGGACTTCGTGACATAGAACATCTGTACTAAATTTCTTTTAAACGGGATATTTATCATGTTTTTAGTTTTTTTTACAAAATATCCGTTATATAATAAAATACATGGTAAATATCTCGTTTTAAATAACTTTAGTGGTATATTAATAGTTGTAAAAAAGTTTGTGCTCGCGAGGTCTACTGTTCGCATAACTAGGTAGGTACTAGTATTATTATGCGTAATGATCATTATGGTGAATTTCGTTATGCCATTGTAAATTATGTCAATATATATTATGCTTATAATTAGTAAATCTATGTACATCATTAGAAGGTTAATAAGTTTTTAGAGCGTCAATTAAATATTTCTACACCATAATTAATTAGTGGTCGTACAATTAATTATGATAGTAATATCTTAATTAGGAGGGTACTGTTGCCTGCCGGTAAACGACCAAGCACCCACAAGGTGGATCGACGACAATCCGGTGAAGGGCCGCTGGACGCCTCGCCGGTCGAGTAGCAGTACGCGCGCGCTGCTGGGCAGGACCCAGCAGTGGAAGGTGTCGAGTGGGGGGACGATGATCATGCATCATAAAATGTATTTGACTATTCACCGTATGTTTTACGAATTGGAGATAAGTTATAATATTCTTGCACCCATGAGGAATTGATGAACTATAAGGTAAGGTAAGAGGTATTATATTAAATCATAAATACACTAAATAGTTAGGTACTGTTTATCAGTGAGGCGTTAAGTAATTCGTAAGTTTCGTGATAAAATGGTAATATTACGTAAAGCACCCGTAAGTAAGCGTGTTTAGGACTAAGGGTTCTCGTTAAGATCGACCTTGTGCGTGTTCCGCTTGTCCTTGGCTTTATCTAGATCTACCGAAAACGCGCTAACTGAGGCGTTTGCACTTCGCCAACACACAAGTCACGATTAGTATTGTTACTTAACTTGTTATTAGGATTTTTCACAGGTGTGTTTATTGAAAGTGACGGTATTGTCATCGGTCATTGGTCACTGGAGTGGGGCTTGCGACCCGCCCCTGCTTCGCACGAAGCAATGCAGCGATGAAGGGTTGGCGTTTTGGGGGACCGTCTTAAGTAATTTTGACCTTAGAAAAGTTCTGATTCTCAGCCTAGTTGGAATAAATGACTTTTGATTTTATTTGACTTACACGGGTGCAATGGCGATATGTTTAATTATTGTGGTGCTATACAGTGGTGGCCCAGTGGTGGGTTTACGAGGTCCTCGGTTCGAAACATGACAGGCGATTAACTTAGTGTAAATTATTTCATTACCACTGCTCTCAAAATGGTGAAGGAAAACATTGTGTATCAACAGTCATTGTGTTGCTTACAATATCATAGAGGTAACAACCGCACCAACATCATTTGTGTTGTTTTCATAGTTAACAACCGTACCAACATCCATTCTGTTGTTTACAATATCATAGTGGTAACAATCGTACTAACATCCATTGTCTTGTTTACGATTACATAGTGGTAACAACCGTACCAACATCTATTGTGTTGCTTACAATATCATAGTGGTAACAACAGATAGAGTGTTCATCGCCCGTCCGGAGCAGTCGTGTAAATATTTTTATCAAAATACTTTAATTAGTGCTCCTCAAATATAACTAATAGTTACACAAAGATTGAACTTAAACCGCAAAACCAAATACAAGCCATCCACGGATGTGCCCGCGCGAGCGCGCCTCACCTTTTGGTTGCCGGTTTTTTGAAAATATTTTTAAAATATTGCTATTTTTTATTATTGTTGTTATTGCAATAAAAGGTTTAGAAAAAAAAATGCGTTATATGTGATAAAAAAAAAATTATTCCTTATATTTATATTAATTATAGTTAACCAACTGCTACAATTATTTATCATTACTTCAGCTGAATAAGATGTGAAATAGATGTCAAGAAACTAATAGGCAATTTATATTATTTTGGAATATTTAAATTGATTTATTTCACCATGAATATTAAGCTTTGATCATGATCGAAGTAACTGAGCAATAAATAAGAATATATGACTACTCGAAATGTAAAAAAGCTAAATAAAAAAAAAATAATGTAAAAATAGGTGATTTTAAGGTTAAGTATGGGCAGTTTGTTTACATTAAGTATTTTACATTTTATTTGGCTTTAGTAAATATTGCTTGATATTGAGGTTATTGCTTAAGTATTCATTTCCTCAAACCTCTAATTTTAATCCTAAAATAATAATATTACTAAAATAATGTAAACATTTTTCAGTCTATCTGCATGAAATACAACAAACACCATATTGAAACATGTTTAAAAAATTCGTTACCACAAATCCATGCAATAAATAATCTATTGTTTATTTTTTATAGCAAAAATAATAAAGTGCTGAGCACACTACCCTGTGGTTCGCCATACCTAATAAGCTAGCTTTACCTTCATACTTAGTTTTAGACAATTATTTTTCTTCGCGCTTAGTTTTTAGACATATTCTTGATATTTCTGTGTGCTGCGTACGATTGTTAAGGTAAGATTTTAAGAGATTAAGTACATTTCCTCTGATGCCTATGATGTCTAGCTTTTTTATAAGAATTTCGTGATCAACACAATCAAAAACCCTCGTCATGTCTGTAAAAATTGCGCAAACTGGTACTTTTTATCCACATTTTGCAATATGATATTTGTCAAATCGTAAACGGCCGTACACCGTTATTTTTTCTGAAAACCTTTTGTTAAGCATTTTAAATAGGTATTATATTTGGATAAGAAGTTATTAATTGAGTCATAATTTATTCTTTCTATCATATCTTCTCGTAATTATATTACAGTTTTAATTCATAATATTATTTTCGAAAATGTGATTATATGCGATTTGGTGACGTTTAATTGTCATCTTACAATAGTGTCAGACACATTACAAATTATTATCGAGAAACTTATAGTCGAGTCGAGTCGCGAGTCGTTTATATTTTTTATCGTCGTTTATGAAGAAGCTGTAATAAAACACCTTTTTCTAAGATTTTTCAATCAGATTCATCCATATTACTATCTCTGTCGAACTATCTCCGCTACTATCATATCGTTTCTTTGTTGGTTTGTAACTTTTAACTTGCCGATGGAACGGCAATCCGAAATAAACGGGGACGTTTTAAAAATATGCTAAATTAATTTGATGTCCTAAAATAACAAATTCGATAAAATAAAGCTGTAGCAGTGGGTACGTCACTAGTCAATAAAGTACGGTAATCGTTCCTTCATATGTGGTTGTCAATATTGACGGATCTTCATGAGCGGTGGCAAACATCAAAAACAAAAAAATATGGTTACAGTATAAGCAGAACAGTAAGACCATTTTTAACCCATTCTACATAATACAAATCTTAAGTTCAGGATTTTTTTAAATTTTGCTACTAAAGGGGAATATGGGTATTTGAAATTTTTGTCGATGACTATTGATGCAACGAATACTACTTTCACGAATACGGATACCGATTTTACTATAAGCCGAATACGAACAATTGATTCTACTATAGTGGCATGCAATTATTAATCAAAGAACGTGGAAGGAAATTAAACACGCTAAGTAATTTAAATATTTACATGTAATTGTATAATTAAAATTAACCATGGGTAAATTTATTTTTTATCATAATCGTTGCAAGTTTTTTGGCGACAAACGATTCCTTTTTTCTGTCTGTACACTTCCTGCTGTAGAAAATATTATAAAGGTTTTATCGAGACTTATTTTCCAAAGAACACGAATATTCGTATTCGTTGCATTCCTAGAAAATACCATCGGGCACACCGGCAATGGCTTTTCTATTTGATAAAATTCTTAAATTATGTTTGTTTCTTTCATCAATAAAATTAGTTGATTTTTACAATACAGCACATTCGCCGATAACAACATGCACCGATGCGACATCGAGACAATATCGGCGGTCAGATAATCGCATATGTTTAGTACCTACTAAATGCTTTTACATTGTGTTGTTATTGTCACCTATATCGTCGCAGTCAGTGACCGACACCGATATCGGCACGATATCTACCGGCAAAGATGCAGTAGGTACGGGGTGGGGCATTCTTTCACTTGAACACACTTTTTCGCACTGCCGACTTCGAGATGCCAATACTTATTACTGTGGTTGTTTGATGCGTCACGTTGGTCATCGATATTTACCAATATCAGAGGGCCGATAATAATTATACCGGTATCGAATCGATGTCGGTGTAGTTGCTGATACATCAGTATACAAACTCAAACTTAAAGCATCTATTACAAATAAACCAATTACAGGCACTTTTGAATTGTCAAGGGCAAAGCGTAGTAGGTACATTTAGAGAAGAACGGGCAAGAAACTCCACGGACACTCTTTTAAATCAAAATATGGTTACAAAATATTGGTTACATCCTTCATTGGTTCATTACATACATGTTGTATCGGGTTGGTGTCGTTATCTGATAATGTGAAAACGCCCATTAAACAGGACAGTACACAGGATATTTTAAGTAATAATTTTAGTTCACTACACCGTAGGTGCTATAAAATGTAAACTGAAGGAAAAAAAAACAAATGTAAGAAAAACTAATTTAGTTGATCAACTGCAAATATTTTATACACACGAATTGTCTTATCTTCACCGCGCCCCGCAATAACCAAATTGTATTTTATTTATTAAAGGAAAGGCATAGCACGTACCTATATGTTTAAACTTTTGTATGGTGGCAGAATTTATTATTACGAATATGTCCTTCAATTTATTAAATCATACCTAATGAATCGGGAACAATTTACATGCATAAAGAAAATCTGCCCCTATACTAGACAGAAATTATATATACTTCTGAATATCGCAAGTGCTTACTCGAGGTACCGCAAGGCGGTGTCCTAGCACCATTATTATTCATTATATATATTAATGACATGCCTAAAATTGTTTCTAATCCGATGATCTTATTTGCGGACGATAGCACGGTATTATTCAGAAGAAAAAATGATGAGACTTTCGAAAATGACATAAATAATAACTTAAATGATATAATAACCTGGCTTACCGAAAATAACCTTAAAATTAATCTAGAAAAAACAACTTACATTTAATTTGAACAAAGAACAATAAAAAACTAGATATAAGATATGGTGACAAAAGTATTCGCGAGACTGATTATACTAAATTCTTAGGTATCTGGATCGATGAAAAGATGAACTGGAAAACATATGTTTTTTTCCCTGTGGGTAGTTGGAACGTTTACACAAAGAAAAATTTGCTCTTATTTGAAAATCAATATAATTTAATTAGAAACGTTATTTATAATTATTTATGCCATATTTTAAAAGTTCATAGTTAGTACCTGCTGGTGTAGCGTTATCTCTTCACAATTATTTTCTTTCTATCTACTATAACTTCACTTCAACACAATGGATTCACTAGCAAGCACTCTCGAGTGAATTAAAGGAGTTGTTTCACACAAAGATGTCCGCCTTCGAAGATGAGCTACAGAAGGCCCCTCCATCACTGGTCACAACTTCTAGCCTGGCTGCGGAGTTTACAATGTTCCGGACATTCATCACACAGGCTCTCAACAGTGTTCAGCAACAGGTGGAGCTACTAGCTCATAGTGTCGACCAAATTGAGATGCGGGGCCGAAGAAAGATCCTGCTGTTGCACGGTGTTGATGAGGAGCAGAAGGAGGACACTGCCAAGGTGATCACTCAGGTAATTTGTAACAAATTACAGCTGAGTGACTTCACAGTTGCGGACATTAGCCGATGTCACAGGATGGGACGAGCTGTGGCTAATGAAACCAGGCCTATCCTGTTCAAGGTAGGCAGTCTTGCAGTTCGGGATAAGATTTGGTTTTCCAAAGCCAAATTAAAGGCTACAGGTGTCACCATGTCCGAGTTCCTAACAAAGGGGCGGCATGATGTCTTCTTGGCTGCGAGAGAGAGATGCGGTGTCTCCAAGAGCTGGACTAAGGCAGGCTGCGTGTATGTCCTTGGTCCCAATGATGCACGGCATCGGGTTGAGTCCCTCGCTGAATTGGACAAGATTGCGCCGAATCCCAGTGAGCCCGGGCAGAGTGATAAAATATCGGATGTGCCAGCCTTTGTACCGGTCGTTGCTGCTGCGAAGACCGCAAGGTTGAAGCGTGCTGTTGCTTTGAAGAAGTAATTTCTTTGTGATGTTGTCTCTTATTGAATGTCCGGGTATTATCATCTTTTATTGTTTTGTTTTACCTTCACTTAATTGATAATGTGTTTTAATCATTGAGATAGAAAAAACATGGAGGCGCCGCTATATTCTATACATAAATTTGCTTATACAAATATGGGTGAAATACGAACTAGAATGTGAAATATCGTGTTATTTCACTCTTTCTAATGTGGTAATCGTATTTGATAAAAGAGACAACAATATTTCAGTTGTTCCTCATAATCGCAACATTTTGTTGAGACGTAGTGACTGTTGTAGGTAAGTGCCATATCCGCCATAATATGCGACAAGTTCATGGTAGTTCTGCTGTCAAGTGGTTGTTTACTTTTTGTTTTATTGAGATTTGTGAGAAAATTACGAGGAGTTTTCCTTTAAAACTACATATATACGTTGGAAAACACCAATTCAACATGCCTGTGTGTTGTATTGTGAAGTGTGGTGCAAGAAAGAAGGAAAATCAACCTCAATTGTCTTTGCACAGGTTAGTAGCCGGTTTTCATGCAATAGTACATAAAGTGATAAACTTTCGATGAAAAAATTGCTAGGCGATCATTAAATACGGCTTAAATTTTAATATATGGGTTTATTTCCGTCCAACAGACCTTTTTATTATTTCATAATTTCATTCGTTTGTTTACAATGATATGTCATGGTAGAATAGTGTTGTACCGTTGCCGTAATAGTTTCTGATACTAGTTCCTTCGCTGCGCTGAAATGATATTGTTAGGTCCGGCCCGTAGTTTACAGCAAACTGCACTCTTTAGTTCATAGCACCGAGAGACCGTTCCACAGTTTTATGATGTGTATACGATTTTTTTGTTGAACTTTTTAAGATGAACAATACTGTAGAACATACAATTTATGTAACTTTTATGGTTTCCGTGGCGCACGCTAATAAAGTTCCCAATGCGCATGATTTTTTCCGACATCTTCAACAATAATCGTCAAATTTCAGCCAATTTACATAAAACCATAATGAATTATACACTAAAACCTTCCGCATGAATCACTCCATCCATTAGTGAAAATTGATTGAAAATCCGTTTAGTAGTTTTTGTGTTTTTCGCGTTCAGACAGAGAGAAATACAGACAGACGCGGCGGTGGACTTTGTTTTATAATATGTAAGGATGTGTATTATTCCGAATGTTCATTTATGATAAAATTGTTAAAAATTGAATTCACTAATGCCCGTTTTCACCGACAGCTAAGTGACACTTAAATGAATACCTAAATAAAACTGCACTGTTGGATTTTCAACTCTCAGCGCTGAGTCTACCGTTGAAAATCGAACAGTGAACTTTTATTAGGGATTCATTTAAGTGTCACTTAGTGAAGGTGAAAACAGGCATAAGACTTGCATGCTCGCTCGATACTAAATATTTGGCTTTATTTAAACGTTCACTTGCCAAACATTAGGTTTGCGTTACAAATATTTGTGAAAATTTTATTTGCTAAGTAATAATTCTATAAATGAAATTATAATTATGCGGAAAATTGTTTGGGAAGTGATAAATTGTCAATACTCGTTTTTTTCTGTTACAACGGACTATTAGCTAATAATTTTTTGATATGATTCAACCGTGATATCTAGTAAGATTCGTAATACTATTACGTACTAGTATCGATACTCGAAATAGTAACACTATGTTCCCTGATTGACACAACCCTAGCATTGGCAGCCATTTTAAGAGACATTTTGAGTTGTAGGTATGCACCTTTTTTTTGTAGGTATTTCCAGTCCATAATTATTAAATGTCTATGGTTTTAATTAATTTGCTTGACTCGACTGAATTATGTCACAATGTTGTCACTGTCAATGTCAGTCAATACCATTGAGATAGTAAAAACACGGAGGCGCCGCGATATTCTATACATAAGTTTGCTTATACAAATATGGGTGAAAAACGAACTAGAATGTGAAATATCGTGTTATTTCACTCTTTCTAATGTGGTAATCGTATTTGATAAAAGAGACAACAATATTTCAGTTGTTCCTCATAATGGCAACATTTTGTTGAGACGTAGTAACAGTTGTAGGTAAGTGCCATATCCGCCATAATATGCGACAAGTTCATGGTAGTTCTGCTGTCAAGTGGTTGTTTACTTTTTGTTTTATTGAGATTTGTGAGAAAATTACGTGGAGTTTTCCTTTAAAACTTCATATATACGTTGGAAAACACCAATTCAACATGCCTGTGTGTTGTATTGTGAAGTGAGGTGCAAGAAAGAAGGAAAATTAACATCAATTATCTTTGCACAGGTTAGTAGCCGGTTTTCATGCAATAGTACATAAAGTGATAAACTTTCGATGAAAAAGTTGCTAGGTGATCATTAAATACACTAATGCCCGTTTTCACCGACAGCTAAGTGACACTTAAATGAATACCTAAATAAAACTGCACTGTTTTTCAACTCTCAGCGCTGAGTCTACCGTTGAAATCCAACAGTGAACTTTTATTAGGGATTCATTTAAGTGTCACTTAGTGAAGGTGAAAACAGGCATAAGACTTGCATGCTCACTCGATACTAAATATTTGGCTTTGTTTAAACTTTCACTTGCCAAACATTAGGTTTGCGTTACAAATATTTGTGAAAACTTTATTTGCTAAGTAATAATTCTATAAATGAAATTATAATTATGCGGAAAATTGTTTGAGAAGTGATAAATTGTCAATACGCGTTTTTTTCTGTTACAACGGACTATTAGCTAATATTTTTTTAAATATGATTCAACCGTGATATCTAGTAAGATTCTACTAGTACGTAATAGTATACTATTACGTACTAGTATCGATACTCGAAATAGTAACACCACGTTCCCTGAATGACACAACCCTAGCATTGGCAGCCATTTTATGCGACATTTTGAGTTGTAGGTATGCACCTTTTTTTTGTAGGTATTTCCAGTCCATACTTATTGAATGTCTATGGTCAATACACATGTTAGTTTCATTCCGTGCGTTCCGTTTTTCGTAACGGTGCAATGGCAGAATGTGACTGGCAGAAGTCTTATTTTTTTCTTGTCAATGTTTTGTTCGTATTTTTTTTTTGTCTTTTTTTTTCTTCTTGTGTTTTCTCTTAAAATGATTTACTTTTTATTTTGTGTTTTTTAAAATATTTTACCTACCCGGACTGCGTAGTAGATTTTAATTCTTTAGTTTTTAATAACGTAACCGGCAGGTGGACTAGCTGTTATACGGTCTATTTTATTTTTATTTTCTTATTAGTTAGGTTTATTTTTATATATTTATTAATTATTATATTATAATATGTCTAACGATGAAAGCAGTGATAATAGTAGTTTTTTCTCATTACCCAGCAACAACGACAGTTTCGTGAGTATTCCTTCTCTTGCAGACAGTCTTGCTGCGCATTTTTCTGATGTTCCTAAGAATTTTAATGTTGTACATATTAACGCTCAGAGCATTCCGGCTCATTTCCACGATATGCTGGCAAGCTTTGACTGTAAGAACGTACATGCAATTCTTATTTCCGAGTCATGGCTTAAACCCTGTCTCCCTTCAACTAGTTACTCTCTTCCTGGCTTCCAGCTTATAAGAAACTACCGGTTAGTTGGTGGTGGTGTTGCCATGTATCTCCGGGAGCATATTCCATACTCTGTTGTCAATGTGTCAGCGCAGCCACCGTCATCTAATGCTGGTGAACATCTCTTCCTTGAAGTCGAACTACACCATTCTAAATTACTTCTTGGCGTCTATTATTGTCCCTCTTTACGCGTTAATTTCTTTTCATCTTTTGAAAATCTCCTAACAATGTTGATTCCTTCTTACAGTCATAGTATAATCATGGGTGACTTTAATACATGTCTTCTGAAAAAAGACCATCGCTCTTCTTCTCTAACTAATATTTCGACTTCCAGTAATCTTTCCATTCTTCCGCTGAGTGCTACTCACCATTTTCCTAACTCTACAGCTTCACTTCTTGACTTGATTTTTGTCTCTTCTCTTGATCACGTCGCTAAGCATGGCCAATGTTCAGCCGATGCCTTTTCCTATCATGACCTGATTTTTCTGTCATATAAAATTCGCCCACCTAAGGCTAAAGCTAAGATTCTTATGCAACGCAATTTTGGTGGAATGAACGTTGACGATCTTTGCAAGGATGCCAACAATATAGATTGGTCTGCTCTGTTTGCCTCTACATCAGTCGATGAGCAAGTTAATATTTTTGCGGCTAACCTTATCGAGCTTTACGATCATCACGCACCTGTTCGAGCTGTTAAGGTTAGACATTTGCCGGCGCCGTGGCTCACAAATGAGATTAAAACGCTTATGCAGAAAAAAGTGACGGCAAAGTCTAAATTTAAGCGTAGGGCTAATGACGTTCCCTAACCGCCGCAGGAGGAGACGCCCAGGGCGTCGGGAATCGCAGGCCGATTTCCGGCCACCGTAGGCGCGGGCTTGCGGGCGGTGAGCAATGGGTAGCTCGCCGTCCGATAAGGACCAGGTCCGGGTCGACGGCGCGTTGTGTTCCACGCGCGCCTCAAAGAGATGTCAGCAGAATTGACGGGGTCCGTTAGGGCCGATGCCTGCCGGGGGTGCGAAGAAAACCGAAAGGGAGATCGTGGCCCCCGGCAACAGGGCAACCGAAGGAACACGGGTGGGTTTTAGTCAGTAAGAGTCTGACACGCCCTCCCGCTCCGCCCAGAGCGGGAGAAGTTATTTGATGATTTCCCACCCTCAAAAAAAAAAAAAAAGGGCTAATGACGTTAACAGGGAAAGATACCTCTCCATACGTAATCACTGTAATAAGGTGTGTAGGAATGCTAATCGTCACCACATTCATACTTCTGTCCAAAATGGGGACGCATCCAAAGTTTGGAAATTTCTTAGATCATTGGGGGTCGGTAAAACACGACAAGACACAATTCCAAAAGACATAGACATTGATGCAATGAATACTCATTTTACTGCCTCGTCCAATTATAATAGGACAATCAAATTAAATACACTGAATTATCTTTCTTCACTTCCGACTCCCAGTTATTCTCCATTTGTTTTTAGTCAGTTCTCTGCATGTGATGTTAAGAAGAGCATACTATCGATTACTTCCAATGCAGTAGGAAGTGACTGTATCAGCCGTAATATGTTAGTACCTGTGCTGGATTTTATCCTTCCCGTCATTTGTCACATTCCCAATTTTTCTGCATCTAGTGGTGTCTTTCCATGCTCATGGAAAGATGCTCAAATAATTCCTTTACCTAAAAAGTCTAATCCCTCATCTTTTTCTGAATACCGTCCAATTTCCGTCCTACCATTCCTATCCAAAGTCCTTGAACGGTTAATTCACAATCAAATTAGCATTTTCCTCTCTAAAAATAATCTCCTCAACCCCTTCCAGTCTGGCTTCCGTCCTGGTCATAGCACCACAACAGTGCTTCTGAACATTACGGATGATATAAGATCAGCCATGGAAAACGGTAATCTAACGGTCTTAGCTTTGTTAGATTTCAGTAATGCTTTTAATACCGTTGATTTTGATGTTTTGCTTGGCATTTTATGCTCTCTTAACATATCTCCATCAGTAATTGACTGGTTTCGTACTTACCTGTTCGGCCGCCGGCAACGTATTTGCATTGGAGAGACCTTCTCTTCCTGGAGTAATACTTCTGCCGGTGTACCTCAGGGTGGTGTTCTATCTCCTTTACTTTTCACAGTTTTTATTAACTCAATCTCCGACGAACTAATTTCTTTCTACCATCTTTATGCCGATGATTTACAAATTTACTCGCAAGCTCCTCTTGGAAATCTATCCGAGGCTATCTTAACGATTAATCGTGATCTGGCCCGTATATGCGACTGGAGTAAGAGATATGGACGTATGCTCAATCCCATAAAGACGCAGGTTGTGGTGGTAGGCAGTTCTAGGACGGTCTCAAGGATCGACTGGATGACTCTTCCCCAAGTTTCTTTTGACAATTCAGTTGTTCCCTTCAGTGAGAAAGTTAAAAACTTGGGGATCTTCATCGATAAAAACTTTTCTTGGACTACCCAGCTACAGGAAGTTAGCCGTAAACTATTTGCATCCGCTGCATCTTTGAAGAGATTACGTAATTTTCTACCGACTGCCACCAAGATTGCGCTTGCACAATCGCTACTTCTACCCATCCTTGACTATGCTGATGCCAGCTATCTTGATCTTACCCAAGACCAACTCGATAAACTTGAGCGGCTTCAAAACGTTCGTATAAGGTTCATATTCGATTTGCGCAAATATGACCATGTTTCCGAATTTCGCGTGAAGCTCAAGTGGTTACCAATTCGCCTTCGCCGGAATGTTCACATTCTTTCGCTTTTGTATAACGTGCTTTTCTTCCCTTCCACCCCTCTCTATCTCAAGAAACGTTTCCAGTTTCTTTGCGACTCCCACACGAAATTTTTAAGGTCATCAGATAACTTAAAGCTTAAAATGCCTATGCATTCCACAACTTTCCTCGACAAGTCCTTTACTGTTCAGGCCGCTCGTTTGTGGAATGCATTGCCAGTTCAAATAAAACGCGCGCAATCGTTACCTGTATTTAAGAGACTCGTGAAGGAACATTACTTGTCGTTGACGTTCAAAAGTGCCATACATGGGCCTATTTGAAATAAAATGTTTTGACTTTGACTTTGACTTTGTTGTGATCTTGTTCTCGTAACTGTAATTATCTTTAGTTTTCATTTATTTTTGTTGCTTATATATTTTGTAAGTATGTATGTATTTATGTTTCTATTATTTAGGATATGTATATATCTGTGTATTTATTCTAGTTTATTGTATACTTATTTGCACCGATGACAGCCTCATTTTATGTCCAGGCAAATCACTGTCCATTCCAAGGTTGCCTGGAAGAGATCGCGGAAAGCGATAAGGCCGCCCATTGTATATTTTGTAGTGTTTGATTTATTTTTGTTATGTATTATTGTGGTGTACAATAAAGTATATATAAATAAATAAATATTGAAAATGTTTGCAAGAAACTTAGCCAATGTTGCTATGCCCTTTATAACTCGAGGAAAATCTCAAATCGGGCAACATTATTAATGGCGTACCACTGATAGGTGTCATCAACATTGCGATACGGACTAATGTTTTAGGGGAACTCGACTGATAAAGAAATGGCGTTCAAAGCGCAAAAGAAATGCATAAGGGCAATATGTGGCATTCAAAGCACAGACAGTTGTGAGCCGTATTTTCGAAAGCTTCAGCTACTTACACTTCCCTGTCTCTACATATTTTACGAAGTAGCAAGCTATGTTAAAGCAAAAATACATCTATATAACCACCCAAAGAGTTTACGACACAAAAATAAAATATGCGCTACACCACATAATAAAGCTATTTTCTATAAAAATCTCTTAGGTATGGCACCTTTTACAATAAACTACCTAAACACATCATGGAAATTAAAGATATAGATCTATTTAAAACCAAAACACACGAATTTTTTGTTGTGAAATGTTATTATCATATTAATGACTATTTAAATGAAAGATGCTAATATCTGATTTACTATGTTAGGAAAATCATTAGCTATTTATTATTTTGAATATAATTAATATAGATTATTCTGAAATTAATTGTTAGGTATGTATTATTATTTAATTTAGTTATTTTTTTATTTATTTTAAATTATTTATTATTGTTTTTAGAATTGTGATATATTGAATTTAGTTGACATTATTGATAGTTTTAAATTTTATTACACTATTTGCATACCCATGTAATGGTAAAACATGGAGAACTTTATTATAAGGAAAAATATCTATGTATCTCTTACCCCTGTTTGCAAATAAATAAATGATTTTTAATTTTATGATTTATGATTAATATCTAAACTGAAAACACATAGTACTTAGTTGTTAGAACTTTTGTTATAAGGTATAACTAAGTCCTATAAGGATATAAGAAATGATTTTGAGTTACAGGACATTTTTAGTTTTCCATTGTTCCATAGTACCTATTTGTTAGCATAAGTACTATCTTAATGAAAAGTTAAGATAGTACTTATAAAGAAACATTAAAGTATTTTAATTTAAATTTTATATTATTGTTGTAACACGAAATAATAGGAAATACCTACTAAAAATATAAAACTTTAGAATTATAAAAGGTTTTGTGGAAAAAATATTGTATATCTACTGGACTGTATGAGATATCAAAAGAAACACGTTGTATAATAGTTACAAATGATTCGATTTGAGGAATCATATTTAAAAAAAAACAGCTCGTTTTTTACACGGGCACGGGAGTGCCCCCGCCAAGTCGAGCAAAACAAACACAAAGGCACAGCCATACCAACTTTTCACGGCAATAGAATCTACATTCTACATACAACAAAATCTACCTTATATTAGCGCTGCGCTTTATTTAATTAGGACTATTTAAAATAGCAGATTATTCTTATGTGATTATGTTGCCGTGCGATGGCCAAGTCATTCTATTTATTAAAGAAATAAAGATGACAAATAGATAATTACTGAATAAATTAACAGACTTGGTTTTACATTAGATATCACATCTTTTTGCGGTAGAAGAACTGCGTTGCGAGACTTGCATTCTTTTACATGTTATATTTTTGATGGGATCTTGGTTTTCGATTAGAGGTCGTGTAGAGTTAACAAGAAAGTTTTGTAACTGTGCGTAAATAAACATTGACTTGATTAGATATTTTTCTATTTATTTTTAAAATGACCGCAATGCAATCTAAAGTACCCGTCACGAGAAGCTATAAATTATGTAAACAAACATCTTTTACTAAGTAAACATTTTATACTGCGAGATAATAATAAATTGACCATATTCAATCGACATGAAATATAGACGGGTTATATGAAAGTAACAACCTATTTAATTTAGTCGGATCATATTTTAACGACGCAAAGCGCTATCGTTTGTGTTTCTTGGTACCGGAACGCGTCCGTCGCAGGGATTGTAAACAAAATACAAATTTTAAATTTGACGAGGTAAAACAATGATTACAAGAGGGACTGCAGCAGATTACTTCGGAAAATTGGAAGCGTTGTGTGGAGCATGTTATCAAGGAAGACGATAATTTTTATTCCAAAATCGATGAGATGATTGATAAAACTGTAGACAGCTTCGTGATACATGTCACTGATTCTGACACAGAAATGGAAACATCTGAATCTGACGAATAATTATTCTTAAATAATATATGTTAATTAATATTTGTTACTTAATAATTTATTAAATCTTAAACAAATTCATTTTTTTTTGTTGGTCCAAATGTTGTGAACTCCTGAACACTTGTTTACAAAATTTATAGCTTCTCATGACGGTTACTTTAGTAAATATCAATAACCAACCAACTTTTCAAGAATTTATTTTCTTTTATATAAAACAGAAGCAAATTACACTTTAAAACAGTTTAGTGCGCAACCCTAAAAACGTAATAATATTCTTAGAAATAATAATTTGTTAAGTGGGCTGTATACTCGCCCGCGGATCGCGGCCAAAGTTCACAGCCGCGATTCGCGGGTGAAGATATGCCCTATAGACTCGCAATTTTCACGGTTTCGTTCGCAATAACGTTCCCGCCTTTGATAGGAATGGACGTCGAAGTTGCTGCTGCCGTGACTCTGTGCGCCCCTTTTTTTTTTTTTTTTTTTTTTGACGTCGTTGGGAGATCATCAAATAACTTCTCCCGCTCTGGGCGGAGCGGGAGGGCGTGTCAGACTCTTACTGACTAAAACCCACCCTTCGGTTGCCCTGTCGCCGGGGGCCACGATCTCCCTTTCGGTTTTCTTCGCAACCCCGGCAGGCATCGGTCCTAGTGGACCCCTTCAATTATGCTGACATCTCTTTGAGGCGCGCGTGGAACACAACGCGCCGTCGACCCGGGCCTGGTCCTTATCGGACG
This sequence comes from Omphaloscelis lunosa, assembly GCA_916610215.1. NCBI lineage: Eukaryota > Metazoa > Arthropoda > Insecta > Lepidoptera > Noctuidae > Omphaloscelis > Omphaloscelis lunosa. Next base: position 444,038 of record OU744252.1, read on the forward strand.
GTGAGCCACCCATTGCTCACCGCCCGCAAGCCCGCGCCTACGGTGGCCGGAAATCGCCTCGCGATTCCCGACGCCCTGGGCGTCTCCTCCTGCGGCGGTTAGGGGCGTGAGGGCGCGAGATTTGCCTCTCCCTCACGCGTTCCGCCTCCTCCTTCGCGAGCATTACCGCTTCGCAGAAGGAGGTGACGGCCTCCCATTTCCTCTCGCTCCGTACCATGGCCTGAACCAGGGCCGGACGCGAGAGATCACCGCCGCCGATCGCCTCCACGAGGACACGGCGATGCTCCGCCCAAGCTGGGCAGACCTCCACCGTATGCTCCACCGTGTCCTCCGGGCGATCCACACAATGGTGACACCCGGGCGTTTCCTCCCGCCTTATCCTGTGCAGGAACCTCCCGAAACAGCCGTGTCCGGTGAGGACCTGCGTCAGGCGAAAGGTGAGGACGCCGTGGCGCCTCTCAAGCCACTCCTCAAAGAGGGGTCTTATCGCCGCAATTGTGGCGTGCCCAGCGCTGGGTTGCGACAATCGCACTCTCCATGACGCCATGAGATCCCGCCGGAGCTCTGTCCGCTGAGCCGCGATTTCTCGCGGCAGCGGAGCTAAGCCCCGGCGCCTCGCCTCCTCGCGCCACTCCCAAATGTGCGCGAGGACCTTTGCCTCCAGATCCCATGGCGGTAATCCGGCAAGGAGGCTCGCCGCCTCGCAGGAGACCGTGCGGTATCCTCGGGTCAGCCGGATGGCCATGACCCTCTGGGACGCGTTCAAACGGCGGGCTGGCCGCAGCCTTATTGAACGCGCCCACACCGGCGCCCCGTAAAGGGCCATGGACCGCACGACCCCCGCGTAGAGCCTCCGGCAGGAGGCGTTTGGATCCCCTAGATTGGGCAGGAGCCGCTTCAACGCAGCCCCGGCCCGCTCCAGTCTGGGAGCCAAACGTCGGAAGTGTTCGACGAAGTTCCACCGGCTGTCGAGGACAAGTCCCAGATACTTCATCGTCGACTCGACGCCGATGTGAACCCCTCCCGCCATTACCTGGGAACCCGACGGTGGACTCTGTGCGCCCTAGCGTGTTACAATTAATAATCTGCTTGATAACATTCAAGCAGTGCTAACTCAAGATCGTTATTCCACGAAACACTCATTTCCCGCTCGCTCACATCCTCTCGTCACTACGTGCCGCACGTTACTGCGAAAACAGCGCGAATGTAGATGCGTTGGCAACGTTCACGTTCTTGCGGTGTGAACCAAGCACGAATCTTTTGTCGCGGGACAAAATACCGACATCACCCGGGGAACACCGCGAAGCGTGAACGCGAAAGCGCGAAACTACACTCGCGTTTCACGGCAGTTGCGGGCTTTCGCGCCGCGAGTGTTCGGTGTGTTTTTTAACCTTTTCACCGCCAACGTACACAGGACGCGATGCCTCGCCCAGCGCCAAGCTATAAATGTATAACTAAATATACAGTAAAAAGTAGTGATGAGGGTATCGTCCTATCGATAAATGAGATTTATACGCCTACGTTAAGCTTTATTTATAAATTTACGAATATAAATAAAAACTGACTCAATTTTTCCATATTTGTTTTATTTCACAACATCTTTAGTAAGAAAAATCAGTATAAATAATAAGACTTTAAGAAAAAAATGCATAACTCAATTAGAACTATAAGAAATGTGGTACATCTCTATTAGGTTCATGACGTCATCCATTGGCTTCATTTCAAGTCCTTGGCGCTCAGAGCACGTTACATTCAATTCTGATTAAGGATGTCTATGGTTTTCCTTTCTCTCATTTTTGTCTATCCCGTGTTTTTTCTTACTTTTTGATGAATAACCGTTATTATTATTTTTACGTCTCCTGACATTTCTGGGAATCCTGGGGTCCCGGTCCTTTGGAAGGCATGCAAGAGGCCATTTTTAATTAATTAATTAAATGAGTCACCAACTTACGATTATCATAAGGACAATCTTCGGTTGGTGTAGGTAGGACCATTGCAGGATATGGAAATAAAGATAGTGGATTATGGGTTTGGGTGACTAAAAAGAACTGTTATCTTAAACTATGGAAAGACTATGATTATTACCTAGATGGAGTTAAATACATCAGAATCATCTGTGTCAATATCCTCCACTTCGAGTTCGATTCCACACGTTGCAAAAAATTTTGTAACTCATAGAGTTCAATTCTTTAACAGCACTTTTTAATTAGTCATACAATAGAATACAATTAAAATCATTTTGTTCTTATCACAAGCAAAGCGGTAAAGAAGGCGTACGCGCTTTCCCGTTTACATTGTTGCTCTATGCAAAAGTGACCTTGACACTTGTACGCTTATGACGTAACAGAACGACTTCTATAGTAGTCCGTGGCGCTCGGGGCAATGACAACTAACTTTTTTGTAGAGATGGGAATATAATTTATCGACAAAGATTGGTGAACAATAACAAGAATTATTTAATTCCGGATCGGCACCCATCTGAAGGTCTTAATTGGTAAATTTTCCCTTTGTAGTAAAGTAGTTAACTAAGTTCATATTTTATTGACCTTAAATTGTTTTCGATAGAAGTATTTATAAATATTTCTACGGGCGAAATCAAACAGTGTTAACTTTCGCGTCACATCACTGGCCGACTATATATAAAGTCCTTGGCGTTCTGGGGATATAAAAATGTTCGGAGATTTTGTTTTTGCAAATTTTAAGACAATTAAAGGCTTCTTTTGTGTGGTAAAATAAAAAAAACAGGGCATTAGACAGTGCTTTTAAATAATAAAATGAATAAAAAGACCTGTTAAATACAGTAAATTTATTATTATAACATAGTTAAAATGAAGAGCTTCTAATGAAGTCGTGGCGCTGGTGGCACGAAAATCTGAAACTTCTATTGAAGTCCGTGGCGGTGAAAAGGTTAAATGTATTCAAAGTGCAATGAATAATTTGCTACTTCTTAAATCCCCGAACTTCATCGTCATGTATCGAATTTTATGATCCACTCTATGTTACTTCCTCCCTCGAAGTGTAGGTAAATAATTATACTATCTATTCCGATCTCTGCTAATTATAGAACCGTCAGTCTGTATCCTGCCTGTATGACGCTACTAAGACGTGTAACAACGAAGATTGACGAGAACCAGCCTGTAGACCAAGCGGGATTCATGAAAAATTTCTCTACCCATGATCACATACACACACTGAAGTAATAATCGAACGGCTAAAGGAATATGACCTCCCCATATACGTTGCTTTTATTAACTGATTAAAAAAAAGGAGGAGGTTCTCAGTTCGTCGGAATTTTTAAGATTACTCGAAATCTCTTAATTCAATTTCAAATGATTCTAAATGGAGAGCTTTAACCAGCAAGGACTAGATCACGACTACATAGAACTCATCAAAGCGATTTACTTGACAAGCACATCAAGAATACGCCTAGACTCAAGAGGACCAAGATTTCAAGTCGAGAGGGGGTAAAGCAAGACGATCCGCTTTCCCCAAAGCTTTTAATCGCAGTCCTAGAATCCATATTCTGAAAACTCGGTTGGAATGATATGGGAATAAAAATCAATGGCAAGTACCTCTCACACGTCAGGTTTGCGGATAACATAGTACTGCGGTCGGAAAACCCGTGCAAATTGAATCACACATGAGCGCGACTACAAATCAACTGGGACAAAATTAAAAATTATGACAAATCGTGAAGAAATACCTCAGACATCAGTAATTCAGTCATACAATCTAAACCTATAGAATATGTCGCACACTATATTTACCTTGGACATATAATTTCAATAAAATCCTGTACAGAAAAAGAAATCGATCGCAGTGTGAAGGATACGTGGAACAAAAATACTGGACTATGAAGGAAATTTTCAAAGGTTCCATACCCATAAAACTATTGTTGCGCCGCGCGGTTTCACCCGCAAAAGTTTCGATCCCGTGGGAATGACGGGATAAAAAGCTCTATATCTTAATCCAGGTCATGGTCTAGCCATTTGCCAAATTTCATCCTAATCTATGCAGCCGTTTTAGCGTGAAAGCGTAACAAACAAACCTACAAAAAAACAAATCTTTTCTCTTTATAATATATTAGTTTAGATAGTAGCCCACCGGTATCAGGAACAGAGTCCAAGCTACCGGCCGTCGGGGCTCCAGAGAGAGGAACGTACGAAAGAAGTACGTACTCCTAACAATGCACGGCTTGCGTTTAAGGAGGTTTCCTTAAACGCGAGCCGTGCATTGTTAGGAGTACGTACTTCTTTAGTGAGACGAGAACACGCGGAATATATTAGTGTTTCCTTTATTTCATTATTTACTTTAAATTATATTTTTAAATATTAGAATTAAAAAATATAAAAAAGTAGCCCGCCGGTATCGGGAATAGGGCTTAAGCTATCGCGGTCAGGGCTCCAGAGAGAGAAACCTCCTAACAATGCAGGCCATGTCCAAGAGTACCGCTCTCTGAATCACGCCCTTAATCCAGGTGCCCAATAAGAGCCTCTTTAGGCGTTGATCGAGGCTCTTGGCAATTAAGCCATTGGCTGATACGACTATCAGCAAAATTATCGTTGAGTCAACATCCCACATGTTGACTATTGTCGACAACCTCGCAAGCCAAATCAAGATACTTAATTTGTTTATCATTCTCGGCCTTCACGAGATTCCCGTCATGCGGGACCGTTATGTCAATAATCATTGCTCGCCACACTATTAGAGCCACTACCACTATATGAGGTTTATTTGATCCCTGTACAATGTAATATCGATTTTCGCTAGTTCTTCTTTAGAGAGCGGGGTGAGGCCTCGCTCGATCCTTATCGGCTCGCTATTCCTCTGGATATTTCGACATCCTGGATAGCGAAGAACGTCCTCCATTGCCCCATACACGACATTAGGAAGGTGCGCAGAGTTGCGTCTACTTTATTCAACTCCAGCACCCTCATGAGCGACGTATATGGCACCGAGTCTTTGGCCTTCTTATATTCTATGCAACATGTCGACAAATCCGTTCGGGAAAGACGAACCTGTTGGCTAATGGCCAGGTTAGTATTATTATTATAGTAAAAAAATATTTAAGTACAAAACTAAAGTAACTAACAACTAAATTAATAAGTAAACAACACAAAACAGTATATAAGAACGACATGTAAGAGATAACATAAAGCTAATAAATAAAGTGGTAGCAGCCGCATCAACATTCATTGTGTTGTTTAGAAATATCGGACACGCGCATATAGGGGGTCACGTCTTCTTGAGAACAGATATGAAAGAATGAATCAAGAAATCAGATATTACTGCCGATCTGTCCATAGTAAGTCACAAAAAACATTTAATGTAAAGTAGGCTACCATAAGGCTTTCACTGTTAGTACTTTCAAAAGTTATCAGATCGAATGTAGAGCCAAGCCCTTAACTCTACAAGGACAAACTCTACAAAATTTACATCTTGTCAAAATGTACGGCTTGCATAAGTACTTGCTGCATTATCCAGGCCGAAGCTAAAAAATACGATGAAACGCTTCGAGAGAAGGTAGGCAGTGCTCCCCTGCTTTTTGTTTATGGCTCGTCTTGACGGGGGATTTGTGCTCGTGACTTTACCTTAGTACCTACAAATAAATTATTAAGAAAAGTGCGGCTAAATTACGTTGTATTAAATGGTGTACATATTATTATATCAGAAGTATTATAAAAGAAATGGGATTGCACGTTGGTACCTACAGTATTATTAGTGAGGTACGGAAGTTGAGGCGTCGGTTGCCGGGCAACGGCGGCCGGTAGGTGACCGGCATCCACCGACTAGTTACGTACTGTACAGAAGGTCGACGCTACTATATTTGCGCCAGATAAGGTGAGAATAGCGGTTATTGACTCGTCCTAAATGTATTTATAGATGCTAGTATAAAAATAGCTAATACTCATCACCAACAATAACCACGAGCCAATAAAGTTCTATTAAGTGAATACTCGTAACGAACTGCATTTGTCTATCCTACAGAAATCGAAATAATTTACTTAGTTTTCTGAGGTCTACCAGCTAAACTTTAATATTTATCTGAACAAGACGAATAAAACAAAAACGAATGATTATTGAACTAGTCATTATTAAAAAATAACAAAAACTATATGTATTGTATTAAAATACTATAAGTATTGTATTAAAACAACACACAGTTCTACCTTACAGCACTGCATACACTAATAAAAGACGTAAAGATATAGTTTGTCCACAAAATACATCAAAACATGCTTTTGTATCCAAATTTTACCTGCACCTCGGTCCTCTTCTCTATAATAGACTAAACTCGAAAGCAAACATTTATTCCCTGAACTACATAGATTGTAAGAGAATTCTCAAGGATGCTCTCCAAAGTATGTCTTACGAAGATACAGATAATTTACTAACTGTATTAAAGTGAATATATGTACAAATTTCACCTAAGTTAAGTATTTATCAAATTTAGATACTAAGAGTTAAGGCTCCTACAAACAGGCGCGATACGCGACGCGACACAAAGGTACGTCGCGTCGCGCGACGAGCGGTGTCTTTGTGTCGCGTCGCGTGTCGCGCCTGTTTGTAGGAGCCTTTAAGGTACTCAACATATTATTAGTGATCTATTGTCAACCTGCAGATTATTTATTTATTTATTTTATAAGTCTATTTAAGCTCTTGTCGCCTGAAACACAGGATTACCTAGTTCAGGCACGTAAGTCTTAGGAATATAATTTACATTTAAGCAAATCTGTACTATTTTTATGCCTTGTAATTTTTGACTGCCTCGTTGGTCTAGTGGTCGCAAGCGCTACTGCTGAGCATGAGGTCCTGGGTTCGATTCCCAGGTCGGGCAAAGTGTTATTGGGTTTTTTATCTGAAATTTCTCAGTAGTAGCCTGGAGTCTGGATCTGTGCCCGGTTGATGGCAATAGGCTCGCCCCCTATTACATGGGACTTAAAAAACATAACTGGCGAAATGTGGGTGAACCTGCTACAGGGACACCTCTGCCCAACCCTTCGGGGAAACAAGACGTGATGTTATGTTATGATTATTATTATCATTTCAATGTCTTTGACATTTCTCGGGACCCTGGGGTCCCGGACCTTTGAAAGGCGTACGAGGGGCCGAAGCCAACTCGCAGAGGCCTGTTAGACGTTTTTAATGAAACGAGGCACCAACCTACGATTATCCCTATATGTACTATGTAAGTGCACCCAAGGACAACCCCTGATTGGTGTAAGACAATTGCAGGATATGGAAACAAAGATATTGGACTATGGGTTTGGGTGGATAAAGTAGACTGGTTACGTGGAACTATGGTAAGGCTATAGCCCCTGCCTGATCAATGTTTTATATTTACACGGATAAAATGGCAGGGGGTGACTTGCACACTCAATAATGGGCCCCCGGAAACGGTCGCTAGCACATAGTGACGTAGCGACAAGGGAGCAACATGTCCTGAGGTGCTTGAGTAGTGGAGAGGTATAATTATTATTATGATGTCATGAATTGTATGTATTTGTAATTAGTAGTAATTAATATATAGGGACTTGGTGCCTTAGTAAGTAAATAAATAAATTAGCGCGAAAATGATGTCTCCTTGAATTTAGATCGTATATGTATTTCTCCGCGCCTTGTGTGGAGTGGTACCTTTGCGCATCAGCGAATCACGCTAGCCATAGCGGGCGGTAACCGCGGCGCTCACTCAAGGTTAAGTTCGTTGCCCCAGGGTGATCGCAACGCCGTTCGCCCAACCGGCCACCCGGGCTAGGGTGGCTGAACGGCAGGACCTCCTCGCTGTTTGTACTCTCTTCTTATATAACGGCCCTGTGATAACATCTCTATAGGTATATGGTGCACAAGCCTTGCTGTTCTAAAGTAATCCATTGTTTTATGTTTCGTTGAGTTGGACTACAATCAGTTTACTACATGTCTGACAGCCGCGCACGGCGGTGACTGCCGCTGCTGGCGGGTGCGGAGTGACTGCGGGTATGTCCACGCTACCAGCTCGTGGCAGCAGGGCGGACCGTAGTGGTTTTAGTTTAGCGCCAGTCACCAGCGCGACTGTAGAGCGTGAGGTGTTTGCTGAATTCAATCTCGGGGTCGAGCAGTGCTATTGAACTATCCCGTTTAAAAAATATTGTTTGGAGATATACCCATTTAGGGCAACAATGTTAAAAAAACGTTCGCCGAATAAAACTTAATAACTGGCAAAATGTCGATTGCTCTACTTACTATGGATCTCGTAACCTTATTTAAATAAAGAGCACAATCGCGTTTACAAAAAAAAAATGCTTCCGAGACCTTTAACGTAAAAATACTTGCACAGAACATTGATCCGTAACTTAATATAAATAAAGAGCATAATTGCGTTTTACCTTCGAGAAATTAAAGCGTGATGTATGTCGTGTGTTATTAAATAGTAAGAGCTCATATGAACGTGATAGTTGTATTGAGTATTAATAGCGTGGAGGTCGTGGTACTGGTCAGCACAGGTTAAACAATATTTAGTGTTCGTTGATTACAGTACATTAGCTCGACGCCGACCTATCGACTGGTCGCCAACCCTTTGGCAGATTACAGTACCTACACGCTTTAGAAGAGATTACTAAAAAATAATGCCTTAATTATTTACTGACATCATGTTATAGCGTGGGGTTTACTGCGATTGAATGATAAAAGTGCTGCGTTAACGCTGGTCGGGGGGCGCGCGGTTTGCGAGTCGCGTCACGTTAGCGCCGCGCAGTGACGCTGCACTTGGCGATGCTTATCACACAACACAACGTTGAATAGTCTCGATCTGATAACTCTCCCCATAAAACATACAAATGTTCTTTTCAGGGGCACTGAATACAAACACTCATTTTAAAACTGCTCAGTTTTATTCTAGTCGGTAATTGACTAGGTTATTGGTACAACATCTTGAGGTTGTTAGTAATAATCTTAGTAGTATACTGATGGGTAATAACCGTAGCCTCCGTAGCGCCCATTCCCGTAGCCACCATAGCCGCCGTCGCCGTAGCCACCGTAGCCTCCATTCCCATAGCCACCGTAGCCGCCGTCACTGTATCCACCGTAGCCACCATAGCGGCCGCCGAGGCCGAATCCGAAACCGAGCCCGAGGTAAGGCTTGGCTTGCGCGCTCCACAGTGCGCCTACCACCAGCAGCAATACCAACCTCGTCTGCAAATAACCACTCGTTACTATAATATGCTCTGCTCAATTAGTAACAGCAGTCCGAGATGTTAGATAGATATAGACCAAAAGGCACTTGAACAAAAATGAATTTACAGTGCAGGTATTATTGTAAAACGACTACACATAACATTATGAGAACCAATAAACTAGATTTTTTAAATAATGTTGATATTGAAGTATCAGGTTATTTTTTTAAGTTGTAGGTAATATGTGAGAGTAACTTACAAGTTTAAACATGATCCAGCCCGCTCAGAGTGATTGCTGGAATCGCATGCGCTTACTTTTTATAAGCCGTTAATGGACTAGTCGTTGACAATAATCTATTGCCTAATTTATTTAATTTAATTAATAAATCGTTAGCGATGACGAAAAACCAACCGCACTGTTATCTTATTGATAATAAAATCGATGCACTCTGTCATCTCGCATTCAAAACATTCTGAATAGTAGGTATGTCTCCGGAGCATGGGGCCCGGACCTTTGGAAGGCGTATAACTTACGGCTTACATGGAAAAGCCTGGGTCTTGGCCTTGGAGGGTCTCGGGTCTTGACTTAGGGGGCTCCAAAACGCATGCTTAAAGAGGGGCCAGTTCCCACTTCGTTGGAAGACCGGGAAACTGGTCCTCATCAGGAAGCCGAGGCAACCTGCGGACTCACCGTCCGCTTATCGGCCCATCGTGCTGCTCGACGAAGTGGGCAAGCTCATTGAAGGAGTCATTGCAGACCGCCTCGTCGGGTAGCTGGTGCGGGTGGGGCCGGATTTGGTGGAGAGCCAATTTGGTTTCCACGGGGGGTGCTCTATGGTGGACGTCATCATGCGTTTTTTTGGGTGAGAAATTGACAAATAATTTCTCCCGCTCTTCGAGTCAGACTCTTACTGACTAAAACCCATCCGTGTTCCTTCGGTTGCCCTGTTGCCGGGGGTCACGATCTCCTTTTCGGTTTTCTTCGCACCCCCGGCCGGCATCAGCTCTAACGAACGCCATCATGCGTGTGCGGCCCTCACGACGGGGGATGCTGTGGCCTGGGGTGCGGTCGTCTTGGCGGTGTCTCTAGACATCGCCAATGCGTTCAACACCCTGCCCTGGAGTTACATTGGGGAGAAATTCCGGTGTCACCGGATGCCGACCTACCTCTGTCGTGTGGTCGAGGCCTATTTGACGGACAGGGCTTCTATCTACCCCGGTCACCAAGGAGAGTGGAACCGGCGAGAGATCTCGTGCTGTGTCCCACAGGGATCGGTCCTGGGGCTGCTTCTGTGGGACATCGGATACGAATGGTTGCTGGCCGCCGACCTCCCTAGCAGCGACAGCGTCGTTTGTAACGCTGACGACACACTGGTCCTGACGCAGCGGAAGTCATACCAGGTGACGGCCGACTTAATGACACGCGAGGTTGCGACAACCGTCGACAGGATCCGGCAGTTGGGACTCGAGGTGGCCGTACACAAGTCCGACGCCATGTGTTTTCATGGTCCTCAGAATGCACCACCGTCGAGTTCCCAGGTAATGTCGGGAGGGATTCACATCGGCGTCGAGTGGACGATGAAGTATCTGGGACTCGTCTCGACAGCCGGTGGAACTTCGTGGAGCATTTCCGACGTTTGGCTCCCAGACTGGAGCGAGCCGGGGCTGAAGCGGCTCCTGCCCAATCTAAGGGGTCCAAACCCCTCTTACTGGAGGCTCTACGCGGGAGTCGTGCGGTCCATGGCCCTTTACGGGGCACCGGTGTGGGTACGTTCATTGAGGCTGTGGCCAGCCCGCCGGTTGAACGCGTCCCAGAGAGTCATGGCCATCCGGCTGGCCCGAGGATACCGCACGGTCTCCTGCGAGACGGCGAGCCTCCTTGCCGAAATACCGCCATGGGATCTGGAGGCAAAAGTCCTCGCGCACATCTGGGAGTGGCGCGAGGAGGCGAAACGCCACGGCTTTACTCCGCTGCCGGCGGGATTTCATGGCGTTATGGAGAGTGCGATTGTCGCAACCCAGTGCTGGGTACGCCACAATTGCGGCTATACGTCCCCAATTTTGATAAGTGGCTAGAGAGGCGCCACGGCATCCTCACCGGAGACGGTTGCTTTGGGAGGTTCCTGTTTCGGATAAGGTGGCAGGAAATGCCCGGGTGTCACCATTATGTAGATCGCCCGAAGGACACGGTGGAGCATATGGTGAAGGTCTGCCAGTTTTCGCGCCCTCACGCCCCTAACTGCCGCAGGAGACGCCCTGGGCGTCGGGAATCGCAGGCCGATTCTCGACCACTCGCTCGCCGTCCGATAAGGACTAGGGCTAGGCCTCGACGGCACGTTGTGTTACACGCGCGTCTCAAAGAGATGTCAGCACAACTGGAGGGATCCGCTAGGGCCGATATCTGCCGGAGTTACGAGTTTGTCCGAAAGGGTTACCGTAGCCCCTGGCAACATACAGCAACTGAAGGAACACGGGTGGGTTTTAGTCAGTAAGAGTCTGACATGCCCTCCTGCTCCGCCCAGAGCGGGAGAAGTTATTTCATAATTTCCCAACCAAAAAAAAAATGGCTCTTGGTAACGTCTTTGCCGTTCAGCGGGCGATAACGGTATTTTTCCTAAAATTGAAATGGAATTACTATTCACATTTACGAGTAAATGAATATACTGTGACAAGCCAAAAATAATAACACAATGGTCACACAATTGAACAAAATGAACGTTTCCCTAACCGTCAAAAAATGATATTTTTGTAATTTCACCCTCGCGTTACTCGTGAAACATGCATATGACTTTATTGTACCATTAACTACACTGACATGCTGCACTATAATGTATAGTACTTACCGAATTCACGTAATTTGACACTTTTAACACAATTTCTTAAAGTCATCTTTACGACGCGCACGAATCAAAACCCAGAGTTAAACAAAATGGTGCAGCCGAAAGAAACTAGTCGTTGTAACTATTTCGACGCATAGGTTTGCCATACTAAATTTGGAATTTACTTTTATTAATATAATAAATCAAAGTTACAAGAAGGAATCACACAATCGAATGGAATATGAGACGTGTTTATGAACAAATAATTAAATGGTTTATTAAAATTACATTGTTTTATAGTATATTTCATATAACCTACTCCTTCACCTGACAAAACAATATTGAATTAGGTTACATAGTGCGTGCATTATTTATGAATAAACAAGTTCAAATAAACGGTGTAAATTCATTGGGTTTAAAAGTCAAAATGGGTGTTCCACAGGGCTCGATATTGGGTCCATTCCTATTTTTAGTATCCATAAATGATTTACCTAATTTACTGAAAACCCGACCACAAATGGTGTTATTTGCTGATGACACATCACTCATTTTTAAAGTAAACAGACATGCACAGGAGCTTGACGACGTAAATAACGCTATGCTTAAGGTCCATAATTGGTTTACTGTAAATAATTTGGTATTAAATGAGAAGAAAACTAAATGCATAAGATTCGCGTTACCGAATGTTAGAAGTAGTGAATGTCACGTTGTATTGAATAAGGAGACACTAGAATTCGTCGAAAAGACTGTTTTCCTGGGGATAACTCTAAACTACAGTGGCGTCCTCACTTAACATCACTTGCAGGGCGGCTAAGTTCAGCCGCTTACGCTGTTTGGAAAATCCGCCAACTAACAGACGTAGATTCCGCGAGACTGGTCTATTTTAGTTACTTTCATAGCATCATGTCTTACGGTATTTTGCTGTGGGGAAGGGCTGTAGATATTGATTCTATCTTTATTCTGCAAAAGAGGGCCGTCAGAGCCATCTACAACCTCCGCAGACGCGAGTCTCTAAGGGAACTGTTTAAGAAAATTAACATCATGACGGTACCTTGTCAGTATATAATAATATATGAGAACATAATGTATGTTCGAAAAAATCTCCATCTTTTTAGTAAGATAAGTGACAGGCATAATTTTAACACTAGAAATAGGAACAAATTAGATCAACCATGTTTTAGATTGTCTAAAGTACACACTTCTTTTATGGGGTACTGTGTAAAATGTTATAATAAAATACCACTCGATATTCTTCAACTAAATGAGAAGAAATTTAAAACATGCATTAAACGCACACTATGTAGACAAGCATATTATAAGTTAGATGATTATATCGTAGATAAAAATGCTTGGCTTAATGCTGGTCCTGCTCCACAGCCGCTTGGGCTCACTAGTTAAAATTTTAATATTTGGAAGAGTTGCTTCCCCTTTTTAAAAAAAAAAAAATACGTTGACATTAGGAACTTAATGTTCATTTTTGTTTTACCAACTTAATTGTTGAATGCTCCAATTAAGTAATGATTTTTTTTCTTTTTGGTGGTTAAATTCTTTTATTTTTTTAGATACATTGCAAACTATAGTTTTGTATAATTTAGAAGCATTTTTATTTTTGTAAATGTGAGACCATGGAGCCGTTTATTAACTTATTAAGATGTATGTTGACTTGAAATAAATAGCATGGCAGTTGAGAATATGTCATGCTCACTTAAATGTCTCGCTGATGGTGGCGAGTGTGTTGGATCATTCGGTTCCCTACAAAATGGTTGAGCTGGATGGTGCTGATCCACGCGTCATGTTCGTGAACGGGCGCCGTCAGTTGAAACTGGTCATCTCTTATCTGCCAGGGCTTATTTTTAATCTTATATTTTCAATTGCTTTTGATTATTTTTTGTACATTGTTCTCACATATAGAAGCAACAAGAATGATGTACCCGGGATTTTGTAATATCTATATTTAAAAGAGTGTCCTTGGAGTTTCTTGCCCGTTCTTCTCCATAGAGATCTACGTTTTGGAATGGGCAATTAGCTTCAACTTTCTGACTAACTGACCGACTCTTTGACAATTCAAAAGTGCCTGTAAATGGTTTAATTGAAATAAATGCTTTCAGTTTGAGTTTGAATTGCTGCATTTTTTAAATAAGCGCGACTGTGGACATAGCCATTTTGTATGGGAAAAAATTGACAGGAATTGAATTTAGTTTTTTAAAGCAATAGAACCAATTTCCATATTAAATAAAAATCTAAACATGCTATTTTGTTACTAATTAGTCTGAATGTTGATTTATGTGTTTACATTTCAAACTGTACTTTATTTTATTTTACCAAAAAGTTGGTGGACACATAATTGCGACAAAATGTACATGAATTTTGAAAATGACCCATAAATTCGATGTGAAATCATAAGATTGTTTTAGGATAAGTACTTTTCATTCTCTCTACTTACACTCTCATTCTCTTTACTTTGTTCTTGCAACAACAGTCATTTTCAATAAAATTCCACGACGGATAAAGAGTATTAATAACAATATGTTTAAAAGAAACTGAAACAATTTTTAATTCATAAATGTGACTACTCTAACTAAGTTTATGGAGGACACCACTGACATTACAATATTACATTTAGATTATTATTATTTGACATTGGTAATTGTGTGTTAGTACGTAAGGAATTGTTTGTTAGTATGTAAGTAATTGAGTTATTTAATTTTAAATGTGTGTCTGTTGTTTCGATACTACCAACTATATTATTATTTGTATGCTCTCGAGTAAAATGTAGCGAACTGACCCATCTTATTATAACATGTTATCTTATTGTATCGAAACCTACATTTATGAAAAAAAAAATTTGATTTGACAACAATGTATCGCAGTGGCGAGGCGTGGTAAAACGACAGAGGGAAGCCGGAGAAACAAAAAAAAAATACCTCGCTTCAGAATTTCGTCGTGGCCGTGATAAGTTATTTCTTGTTTATCTATCAAAATAACGGTGTCAATAAACCGTTTCATTAAATTCCTATTTCAATCTTCTTTTCTATTATGAGCTTCATGCAAATTAGTGAAAATAATTATATTTCTACCAGTTTCGAACTCATAAAACAGCTACGAATATGTTTTTCAGTGTTCACATGTTTTTTGATCGTCAGATTAAAATGTAAAAAAAAAATACCCTTTATTCCATAAACTACACGGGAGTAAACACGGGAACAATACATTTTATTTTATTCACGACTGCCAGTCAGTCATTGATATTTATCGTAAAGGGAAACTTTAAAATATTTGAAAAAACCATAACGTCTCGTTTCTAATTTATAGTCATATATGAGCGAGCACGGACTAAATTATGTGTTTCATATTTTCAAAACAACCTTGAAGAACATGTTTCCTCACAAAGTAAATAATTTATCAAAAAACAATTTAATACTATTAATGCCGCCATCCTAATCCTACTTATTGTACTAATTACTTTTCAAATCTACTCTAGATAAGTAATTTCAACATAATATACATCTTCTTACCCCAAATACCTAATTACAACGTACTTTACTTTCACTAAACTCAAAACACATAAATACTATCATAATCACTGTTCTATACCTACAAACGTAGTGGATTAGCAGTGGCGTGCCTAGGGGTCAAAATTAGGGCAAGCCGCCAGACTTTTTACGATAAAAAAAAACAGCCAAGTGAAGGATTGACTGATTTTCATATGTTGCTCATGGTACAACATTATTATAATTTTGGTTAGAAAACCTTTAAAATTCGAAGAGGTCTGGCATTAGTATGTTATTGTCATAAGCGCCATCTACATTAATGAATGCGCGTAATCACACCGCTTAGCCAAACCTTTTTACCATAATTCATATTCGCTTGTCACATGCAGCCACTAGATGGCTCTCACATTATCGATTTGTTGTTCTATTGCTGTACGCATAATTTTACGAGTTTAAAATTTAATGTCGATTGAAAACGTTAACATGAGATATTACCTACTTAAATATTTTTTTATAATTTATTTTAATGACAATAGCCAACTCTAATATTTATTTCAATACACCTATGAAGAATCTCTTCGATGCTAACATTATTGTGTTTTATGATCTCAAGATGTAGTACATAAGATGGTTTATTTTTCAGTGGTTTACTAAAACTACGAATTCCATAAAAACAACCCTAGTCATGTGCTTTCATGGCACCAGCTATTCACCAACATAAATTTGTATAATAGACAATCGAATGCCTACGAGTATTTCAATATATTCTTCGACTAACAAAGATACTGTTTTTTATTTCCGAGAAATAGTTACAGTAATTTGAGGTTGGTTACGGTGAAGTAAAGAGTTACTTATTGTCAGAAAACTCAATATGCCCAAACTCAAAATACCTTTACGAACACAGTCTCCGAATTTGATGATAAAAATAACACTATAATCACTTACAAAAGCGCGGAATGACATCGCCGCAATAACTATCACATCATTTTAAACAATAAAACTAATTCATTACTTCAGCACGTGGAAAACAAAATTCTAGTCTCAAAATATTAATTTCAAAACATATACAATAATAAATTCGTCGTCGCGTTTCAAAATAAAAAGTACTCTGTGCACTCAAAAGCCGGGCTTTTCATTTCATACAAATCTGCGTATATGTACTATTAAACACGACTTATTAACTTCACAGTTTTCCTTTACACACATTATAAACTCTTCTCGAACATCGTTCCACATTCCACACACACGAGAATCCTGACCATAGAGTCAACTGTCAAACGCCGTAGGGATGTCTCCATGACGCGAGACAATTAGTTTTGTTCCATGTAGATTCGATTTTCTTCGTCTAATAGTTCGGCCATCCTGCAGTCCTTCGGTCCCCGAAGGAGATAGTCCTCAGCTTGGCACGCCAGATCAGCCGTGTACCTGCTGCAGGGTTCAACCGGCGATCTTCACCATTTCCGGCAAGAGATGTTAGCGCTGTTAGGCCCCAAAGGCAAGCATAAAACATAAAATGTGGCCCCAAAGGCAAAGACTGAATACCCAATGGAAAAGCCCCGTAGGCAAGTCTTGGGTATCATGATTTAGGCCCCGTAGGCACTAGGCAATCGCCTGCCGACTCTGAAACGCACGTTAGTAAACGCTGTGTTGGCCCCGCTAGGCAAGCGTTTGTTTGTTAACGTGCAGAGGATTGTGTTATAAGGTTCCATAAGCAGACACTTGAATAAACGCTGTGTAGGCCCCTTAGGCAAGCGTGGTGATAGATCAATTGACAATTTGTGCTGTAAGGCTCGAGAAGCAAGCACTCAAGTGAACACTGTGAAGGCCCCATAGGCAAGTGTATTGGTAAATTATTAGAGAAGATTTGTGCTGTAAGGCTCTGGAAGCAAGCACTCAAGTGAACACTATGTAGGCCCCAGAGGCAAGTGTGATAGGTGATATTGATTAAGCCCCCGAGGCATGCGTATCGTACGTCATGAAATATAAGGAATAAAATTAATTACATAGTAATCGATAAAGGAGCACCTTAAGACTGCTCTGTCAGATCCTCATCAGACGAGGAGTCTCGACGTCTATGATGCCAGATCTTAGTCTTATCACGGGCAACTATATTTTTATACGCTCGTTTGCCTTTCGTGTACGATGTGACCTCATAGCGATCATTGGGTAACACACCTGTGATTTTGTATGGTCCCGCGTAACGCTGGACGAGTTTTCCACTTGTTAGACCAGGACGCAATATTTTCCGCTCTACCATAACCAGCTGACCTATAAGTAGCGGTTCTACAACTCGCCGATTTTTATCGCAACGCCTTTTCATCTGAACTGCATTTTTCTCAATAGTTTGGGCAGCCTCGTCTCGTGAAGTTGACACTTCTTCATTGTAGACTGCCCCACGCAAATCATTGGGCAAACGGGGTCTTAAGCCGCACAGCAACTCTAAAGGTGACTTGCCTGTACCTTGGCTTACCGTTGAATTTAAACCTAATTGAACCTTTGGTAAATAGGCATCCCATCCTTTTTGATCATCACTCATGTGAGCTGTCAGAGAATTTAGAATTGTTCGGTTCAGACGTTCGACCTGTACATTCAACCTAGGTGACGCCACTGCATTTAAAATATGCTTGATGGCATTGTTGTCGCAAAATTGTTTAAACTCTTTACCCGTGAATGCTGAACCTTGGTCACTAGCGATTCGTTCGGGGTAACCAAATGTGTGACTCAGTTTACTTAATGCAGTAATTACTCCTTTAGCATTGGCTGTAGCAACGGCTTCTAACCACACGAACTTAGTGAATCCGTCGATAACCGTAAAAATATATGTTTTCCCATTGCTCTTACAAAAGGGGCCCAGGTGGTCCACATGTAAAGTGTGGAAGGGCACGGCAACCTTCGGTATAGTGTAGTAAACCCGGTTGTCTCCCAGTTGGTTTCTTCGTGAATTGACATCCAAGACAGCTTGCCACATATTTTGTCACATATTTTCTCATTTTCGGAAACCAATATTTAGCTCGTATTGCTTCAAGGCACTTTTCGATTCCCAGATGCCCATGTTCGTCGTGATAAATCTTCATAATGTGAAATCTTGAACTCTTAGGTAAAACCGGTCTAAACTCATTGTCTACTACACGACATAGCCGTCTACGACTCTAAAGTCTTTCGATAGTCCCTCCTTATTTTTCTTGTTAGTTTCTTGTTCTAGTTTCAAATTCAGCAGCAATGCTTGAATTTCCTTATCGTCATCCTGCAACGCATCAATTAGATCATTTTCCTGTATATGGTGCACCGTCACAGGGTTTCTGCTTAGGGCGTCTTCAAAATCGTACTCTTGCCAATCAAGCCACCAACGGGCGATCCGTGGTGACAAGTCACGTTTTAGCCAAGCCATCCTCAAGGCTGAACAATCAGTCACGACCCGAAATTTAACGCCAGAAAGGTACACGTTGAAGCGATTGACAGCAAATACCACAGCAAGAGCTTCCAATTCAAAACTGTGATATTTTTGTTTCGTTTCTGCTGTTTGACGGCTAGCAAAAGCGACATATCACCATCCAGCTCTCGTTGAAAGAGAACACCACCGAGTCCTGCTGTTGATGCATCAGTGTGCAATTGGGTTTCCCTGCCCGGGTGATAAATTGCTAGCACTGGATCAGCGGTAAGAACTTCCTTTAGGGTGTTAAATGCTCGATCTTGTTCAGGGCCCCATCGCCACTCCACGGTTTTTTTCGTGAGTAGGGTGAGCGGTCGTGCAATACTCGCAAAATTCCTTATAAACTTACGGAAGTAACTGGCGAGTCCGAGGAACTGCCGCAATTCACGCACATTTCTAGGTTTCTTAAAATCGGAGACTGTCATGATTTTTAGAGGCGAAGGTCTTATTTCGCCACCCGACATATATTTTGAATTAAGTTGATGATTTAAGAATTTTATAATGGTAATTTATAAATTGATAAGTGTAATAATAGTGATATAAATAATTTCAAATGTTTGCATGCCGATTGGTTAAATGTGGCTGAGCTAAATGTAATCTTAAGAACTATTATGTATTACCCATATTTGCAAAATAAAATTCTATTCTATTCTATTCTATTCGATATTTCATGTCCCAGGCATTCGATGCTGTGCGTTAGAAAAGAGCATTTCGCTTTCTTGAGCTTGACACCTGCTATTGAAATTAATGTAAGTACCTTTTCTAAATTTGCCATACATTGCTCGGTGTTCTCGCCCCAGACAACGACATCGTCGATATAAACCTCACAGCATTCATGGATAAATGGCTCGAGTATGTGGTTCATGGCTCTCTGGAAGACAGCTGGGGCATTGCAGAGACCAAAACTCATCATTCTGTACTGGTAATGACCATCCGACGTCACAAATGCAGTTAGTGGTCTTGACTCCTTCGCAATTTTAATTTGGTGATAGCCATTTGCCAGATCCAGACAACAGAATACCGACTGGCCCACCAACCTGTCCAATAGGTCTTGTATGACTGGTAAAGGGTATCGTTCCTTTTCGGTGATCTTGTTAAGTGCTCTGTAGTCTATGCACAGGCGACGTCCTCCATCCTTCTTTTTCTCGTGAAAATCCCCTTTTGCAAGCCCTGTCTTGCTCGTGCAAGACAGGGCTTGCAAAAGGGGATTTTGAGTTTTCGGTGATCCTTGCCTTGAGAAGTTCGGCGATGATATTCCTAATAATTTCTCTTTCATGGAATGAAACTCAGTACGGCTTGTAATTTATAATTTTGTCTTCTGTTAGCTTTATGCTCATTTCTACACTGCAATTCCCTAATGCCATTCCATCTCCAGAAAAGCAGTGCTCATACTCGGTAAGTAGTCTATCCAAGGATGCCTTCTGGTCTCCATTTAAATGATCACCCACTTTAATATTATCACAGCATTGGTCTATCAATTTTGCTCTGGCCACACAGTCATTTTCTTTTAATTCCAGGGTCTGGTTTGTCTTGTTGATAAGTTTTATAAAAGCCTGACCCTCGTGTAATTCGACAGTATCACCTATAACATCCTTTTCGCATAATGGTTTTCTTTGTTCACTCAGCCTGATAAGCATAACACCGTCAACTGCGGGATCTGGTCTCACCAACAGTTTGTTGACTCCAGGGGTAACTTTTGTATCAGCTTGAGAATACAACCTTATCTTGCCAAAAGAATCACACAAATCAGTCACTTACAATGCCATTTGATTTTCATATATGTTGAGCTCAGTCGAGGTTTTTACAATAACTACGTTTGGTTGCTCTGTAAAAGGCTGTCCTATGAGAACATCAACTTCTTGTAGGTCATCATGCACAACATAAAATTCATTCACCTTCTCCACACCATCAACTACAAGAGAAGCTGAAACAATACCCAAAGGTGTTATTAGTGCATCTCCATATCCCTTTATAATAGTGTCATTGTTGGGTTTCAGCTCCAAGTCCTGTGTCTCAAAGAAACTGTGTTTCATGGTGTTACACGAGCTGCCAAAATCTATATAAGCATTCGCTGGACCTCCATTAACAATACCACCTTTAAAGTACTTCCTGTCTGAGGAGTCACAGCATACAGTTTGAACTTTTTGTAAAGAACGGTTTTGTGTACTGGTTTTGGACTTCCTCCTGCACTCTTCCAATGTATAACCATCAATATTACAAAAAGAATAATGTTTGCTCAGATTTTTCTTTTTAAAACACTCAGCTTCAGTGTGACCCGGTCTTTTACAAAATGAGAATTTTCTGCTGTCCTTTCCATTTTTGCGACACCTACTTGCTTTGTGACCGGGTCTGCTACAAGAGAAACACTTTGTTACCCTGTCTGGTCCATGTTGACTTTTCACTGAAGTTTCAGGTTTGTCTTGCTCTTTGACAGCAACCGAAGTGTTGATACTAGCCAAGTACTGAAGTAAGGAATTGGTGTCCCGGCATCCAGCTGATTTAGCACCAATCTCTAATAGTTGGTTCCCAAGTGTACCTATGATAGCTTCAGTAATGATCTCATCACTCAAATGGCATGACATTCCAATCCCGAATTTAGCATAATAAAATTCAATATGGTCTTCGTTAGGCTTCCTGACTCGGTTCACTAATTCTCTTATTTGTGTGAGTTTATTTTTAGTGAAAGGGAATGCTTTAATTAGATTTTCCTTCCACTCAGTCCAACTCATTTCATAGGATGCTTGGTGTTCATACCAGCTTTTCGCATAGCCACCAAGTTTAGCAGTACAGTTACATATTAGTGTGCGTTCGTCCCAACCATGCATATTGGCAATCCCTTCCAAGTTCCGGATCCAATGATCAACAGAGATCGGGGAGGTCTGTGGGTCAAACACTGGTATAAAATCATTGCGACCCATGTAGCGTACTACAGAGGGCTGGGATGTATTTCCAGTACGATAGTCAGTCTTCTTTCTTAATTCTCTTATCAGCCCCTCTAAGGCTTCTATCCTACTGTTTTTCTTCTTTAAATCTTTCTTATAGTGAGATTTTTTTCTAATAGACTTTTCCTCATCGCTTGAACTTGAAGAGGTAGAACTAGGAGACCTATGCCTTTTCTTATGCCGACCCATGGTTATAATTATTAAAATAAGGTCTAAACAACACAATAAATAATACAATAATAAACGCACAACAACAATACAGTTTATGTTATCCTTGTCCCTTTAAAAGTTTAAACACTTCACACCAAAACAATAGAAATTTAATAAAATATAAAAAGTCTCTTTGCAATTATTTTATTTTAATTTGTCCTTTGATTATCACTGTAATTAGTTTAGGCTTGCTTTGTCAGACCTTTATAGTGTCTCATGATGATATTATGAAGGCAAAATCAGTCTATTAACTACATAAAAGTATGGATGGATCTTACCAAAGAATTGAAGGATTTGGAGATTCCAGGCAGGTGAAGTCACAATTCCTGACCTAGGGGGATGTCAACCCAACCGTTGCCTTGGTTTGATCTTACCCAGATGAAGAAACCAGCGCCAGGCGAGCGCTACTTCATGCAATTTGTAAATGTTTAACACCACACAAAATGTTTGAAGAATATGTTAGATTGAGCACTAAGAAGTTAGTTCCACACATGTAAAATTAAGAGCATCCATTTTTGCAATCCGAAATTAACGTTTATCCACTTTTTATCTAAAATGTAACAGTATGAACGAAAGTACTAAGTTTTATTTTTAACAAGAATCACTCCAAACTTTATAGTTACTTTGTAAGCATAGGTAAATCGCACTTCTGAATTATTAAACACGACTTATTAACTTCACAGATTTATTTTACACACATTATAAACTCTTCTCGAACATCGTTCCACATTCCACACGCACGGGAATCCTGACCATAGAGTCAACTGTCAAACGCCGTAGGGATGTCCCCATGACGCGAGACAATCCATGTAGATTCGATTTTCTTCGTCTATAAAAGCACTTACCAATATATCAACTAATGTAAATGTTTCTATAGCAATTTGTAGGCGAAAACTGCGAGACAAAGAAAGGTAAGGCAAGCCAGATAAGAAGCCCACGATTGTGAGCGAGAAGGCGCAATTTAATGCATTGTATTGGCGCGCAACAAAGCGCGCGGAATTTAAATTTTATTCATATGATTACTAAATGAATGATTCGAGTTCAATGAGTCCGTAGATCTGGCAACCTAGCTCAGTGCGCGCGGCAGAAAAAACGGGGATTTCGAAATTTGGTTATTCCTATGACATGCATGATTGAGTTCGAGTTCATTGACTGTTTCTTTTTTTATTTCTTTTTATTGGTAGGCCTAGGTTTGTTCTTGAGAATTATGATTTTATTAGGGCAAGCCGGGCTTTTTGTCTTCTATGAATGTTCCGCCACTGTGGACTAGTAATGATAAACTAATGACTTCAATCAATACACGCGCAATGCGAACAATATGCAAATTAAAATATGTTTCTAATGCGATTACGTCAAAGAACAACCACATATTGTCAATCAAATGATGAAATGTCTACGAACTCCGAGCCGAACGCATTACGAAATTCAACGAAAACAACCGAATCAAATGCGTGTGCCAGAAAGAGGTAGTGCGATAGCAATAATTCCTTCTCGTTCCCGCATGCACGTTTTCTACTACTATACCTATCGTAACTCGTTGCAGATCGGCTTACCCGGCTGCTAAGATGTCACGTGACTGAAGTGATGTCATGATGGACTTATTTTCTAAAGAAATTGAATTCACGATAAACCGGACGCGCTTACGAGTTCATTTAGCGCAACATGTTATGTTGTTGAGATATTAAGTCAAAACATTTAATTTATGTAGGCGTTTTGTAATGTTTTAATTTTATGGTGTATCAAATATTTTTAGTGTCATTATTCAATGACGGCGACGATAGAGTGGTTGTGTTCCGAATTTCCGAAAGGAAGCCGGTAAGAATCGAGGTGTTTAGAGCCGACTCCCCTGATGTATTGTTGGATGTCGGAACATGCTCAGACGTCTGTGACCCAGCAGTCTCTTGTTTTCCGACTAGTTTCGGTTTCAAAATGCGTTTCGTAACAATCAAAAACACCTAAAACAGTTGTAATTTATAAAAGCACACGAATATCGAATAACATTGGTTAAAGGGGTAGTACGGGTCTAGTTCCAGACTTACCGACTCGACCGGTACAAGGTTTTTTTGGGTATTGAATAATATTGCCGCTCAGTGCTAAATGAATACCTTTTACGTATTTATTATTTTAGTAGGTCTGTGTGTAAAGATTGTGCTATCCCGATATAGTATACAAAATAATATACTATTTATATATTTACACCATAGTTTTAATAGTTTACTTACGTATGAATCAAACCAAGACCATGTTAACAGAGAGAGGTTTGAATGAGTTTCGTGATTTTGATACTAACGTGACTGATGAAGGCGATGTGTTGCACAGCTGTTATCAAACACTCAGCAGATCATCAGCACCGGATCGTCATAGAACAGCACCCAGCATGTTCCTACTTAGATAGAACATCTTCCACTTAATACTGAGAGAGTTTAAATCAATACATCTATATATATATAAAAATGAATCCCTATTTCCCTTGGTCACGGCATCACGCTAAAATGGCTGAACCGATTTGGATGAAATTTGGCGTATGGGTAAACCATGACACGGAGAAGGACATAGGATACTTTTTATCTCGATATTCCCAAAGGATCGAGACTAATACGGGTGAAACCGCGGGGCGCAGCTAGTATAATATAAATAAATAGGTATATTGCTTGCAAGGTCCATGAAAATAACATGCCAATGCAGAAAGGCTCGCGCAGACCAGCGCGATATCGCGGGTGCGACAAGAGTCGCGCTGCCTGTAGTGCCCGCGATATCGCGCCAGTTTGCATGAGCCTCAACACAACAATGTCATAGAATTAACAAACTCGGAACTTAATATGTTTACCATTACGTTTAAAACGTCACATGTTTTTGTATCGTGCACTTATCTGTTTGTTTAAATCGTACTGTAATTTTGTTGATTTCTAAGTAGATTTTTTATGCCTATTTACAAGTCAATGTTTTGGTTAATATTTAAAGCGCCGGCATTTCCCAGATGACTGATCCCTGACAAGAAAGGTCGAAAACTCAGAGGACATAGTGTCTTTTAAAGTCCAAACAAGATGCTAGGTTCTGCCAGCGACTTCGTTCTAGTGAAAGTCGTAACAAACCACAATATACTTAAGTATTAAAAATCCCTGTTTACTACGTTTGTAGTTTGCAGCAGCCAAAAGGCTGCTGAGACCATATAAATACAGGGAGTCAGGACTGGTGACGCGGGAGCAAGCGAAAAACAGTTGTTGTCCGTGTGAGAAGCAGGCCGTCACCCGCAGCCTTCAGTTGCAATTTCCTATTGCTTGCGAAGTTTTTCGTTTCTAGTGAATTATTCAATGTCTGCGTTCCTGCATAAACTACCTAATGGCACAACAGTGCTACACTGACTGATGCATTCTTACAGATTATTCCTGACGAACGGTTATCACTAAAATAATGTAACAGTAGATTATAAATACACAAGATTTCTCATGAACAGTCGCCTACCCATAAATATTTATATTTATTTTTATATAAACATAGATGACAGAAGAGGCCTAAACTTGATGATGAATGATTTTTTCTGTACGTTCTATGAACTATCATCATTTAATATCGTATAACAAAATTTAAAAAAGAAAAACCACAAATAATATCAATAACCGTTCTTATATATTATGACATGAGTGACTGCTTAGCTACATATAGCATATAGCGTGATGATAATCATTAAAAGGTTGAATCTATAATTAAAAATCAAACGAACTTACCAAGTGCAAGTTCGATGATAATTATGTGTCACAGCTTCGTTCGAAGCGATTTATTGTTTACGTATTGTAGCAGCGCCTCCATGTACCAGCCTTGCACGGATTTTTAAAGGTAAGAAAAGATTTTTTTATTTTTTTTACGTGGTTTACTTTTATTTCACTGGCAACACTGTATCTGTTTACCCCTACTTTGCCTCCACTATACTATTTCTCTTTAACGGTTCACAGCCATTTTAATATCATTTTGTTGAAAGCTAGTAAATATTTCACATTTTTATTTATCTAGGGTAGGGTAGGTAAATTTTCTAGGGAGGGTATAAATCGCTTCGAATGAAGCTGTTCACATAATTAATATAACAAATGCGAAAGCCTTTTATTGATTTGTCCTTTTTGCAATGGATCGGCTTGATTTTATGGGCTGAAGTGACATAGGCCGTTTGTCCCGAAAAGGGGCGGTAGATACGGGAGCGAAACCACGGGTAAAAGCTAGCAAGATATCAATGGCTAACCATGAGGAAACTCATTATAACAAACCAACGAGTAGCTAGGTAGGTGGGAGTAACATGTATGGAAAGAGCACGCACACCCGGACGAACATTCAAAATCATCCAGTTAGCAACTAATGATAGACATCGTCCTGCGGATGGCCGATCAGCATCAGAAGGGTCCCTCCGCGTACCTAGTTGGGAAAAGTACCGAACGATCCCCGTTACGTTCTTCTTTACTATAGCTCCAAACCTTCTATAATTTAATAATATCTCTACATAGTATAAAACAAAGTCGCCTTTCATGTCTGTCGGCTTAGTTCTTCGAAACTATTCAAAGTGGTTTTCACAATCATTTAGAACATATTCCGGAAGGTTTATTTTTCAACAATTAGTAAAGATTAAGATCTTTGTATAACAGAAATAGATGACAAAATAGAAGTACTAACTACCGACTCTGGCCTCATAAATTACTGACTTGAAGAGAAGATAGTAATTTAGGAAAATTCACAACATTCTTTGTTTATAGTCTATAAAGTAGTCAAGACCATCATGACACTACAAATAACATTATATCGAGACGTCAAAAATGTTAAATGAATAATTTTATATTTAGTACAATAATAGAAGGTGCACGTACCAGGAAGGGTTTGTCTTGAGTTTGGTATTGTTGTAGAGAGCTTTAGGTGTGTTAGCATATGTAAATGGGCCCTTGCTTTTTGCCGCCTGAGGGCCTTCCACTAAGACCGAGTGCACCGACACGCTCATGGCGTGGGGCGTAGCGGGCCAGCGCGCTCAGCAGCAGAAAGTATAGCTCCTCGCAGGCCGCCAGCAGCATGCAACACATACGGCCCGCCTGCGCACCGAGCCGCCGCGACAAGCAAGCATTTGAATATGGAACTGTCGCACGTCACACTGTACCTCTGTCCACACACCCTCACCGCACGCTGCTGTGAGCACCACGGCCACTTATAACACACAACGCAGGTCACAGCACGAGCGCGGCGCGCCTTACGAGGCCGCTGCCCTGTTCCATTACAACTGTTTTTATTTTTACTCCAAAGCTATTATAACAAGTAGTGGTTGCCATGGCGACGCCTAAACATACGTTTCCGGTCATAAGCGTTGACAAGTCGTTGTCCTGTTACTCCGTTGCCATAGAAACTGACCTTGACAGATCATGAAAACATCGGGATGGACGAGTGACGTATCCTAGCGCCTCGATGACATATTTAGATCCAGGTACAAATAAGTCACTTTACGTTAGTAGTTGCATTATTCCAAACCATAGGTAATACACTTAAATACGGGAGTTTCATGCGATAAAGGCTCGTGCAAACTGGCGCGATACCGCAGGCGCTACAGGCAGCGCGATCCTTGTAGCTCTCGCGATATAGCGCTGATCTGCACGAGCCTTAACATGGTGCGATCGCGTGATCCGAGCAAATTAAAACAACAAAAGGAAAGCTGTCTATCCTAATTCAATCGTAAGTAGCAACCTAGTGCATAATATGCACATAATAGGATAGGATAGCAGATAGCACCGAGGCTTACATAGGCCTATGTACATTAGTTAAATAATTATACGTGAAGATGATGCACCTAGAATAAAATTACTATACCCAAATTAGGTAAAAATAAATAATTAAAAAACACAACTGCCTTGCCAACAAACGAAATTAAAAGTAAAGAGGTGACCTTGGTTGGCGACAGGTAGAGCTGTTTGAAATTTCGTCGTAAACCACCAACTCCACGGTTGTAAACCACCGAGGTTACCTCTGTTTGGAACGCGGTTGACTGCCCTGTAACAAGCTCTTAATAAACAAGTTGTATTAGATACAAAGCGAAAGGTAACTTATTTACTCACTGACTAAACAGATAAATAAAATTGTCATTAAATAAACAAATACTTTAATGTGAAGTGCCATGCAATACATGAAAATAGAATCAAACTATTGGCATTGTGCGTTGTCTAGTATCTCGATTGTCACAAATTGCTAAAAACTCGATGGTGAAAGTGTTTAAAACTTGAAGCAAAATAACATAAAGGAACTTGTTGTGTGTGATTGTGAATCATCGATCTGTGCACTCGAAGCCGACTCGTTACCTTTTATGGTCATTAACTATGGTTTAGGTTTATCTAATGGGTACTGGTATCAATCAACAATGTTTGAACCTTATCGTCACCGTTACCATGGCGCTGACAGCGTAGACGCTATCCCAACTCAACGTGCACGGACGTCCGTGAATTCGAGACCCACTGCATGAGATACTTTTTGTGTTTTGAAAATCGAAATTTAGCTCTTGCTCATGTTTCACAGAAGCTCCGTGAAGTTCATTTGGCTACTATAAGTGAAGTGTAATAAAATAAATTGCAGCGAAAACATAAAAAAAAACTTTTTTTTTCTGTGGCAACTCGCAGTTTTGACCACCAAGGTCTTGGCTGCTTAACCGGACTTTCCTGTGGGTGCCTTAAGCTAGCTAAGCTACACTTAGAGCCTCCAGCCAGGAGCAAATAAACTATTCTAAATTAAAAATAAGTGAACGCTCGCTAAGGGCACGCCCTGTGGGGTATAAACCTCGGCTTAGGGCGTCGCTGGGGGAAGGACAGCAAGAGGGGACAGACTGGATCAAAATTGGATTATCTCATGATTATTAGGTGGGGTATTTAAAGCTACGTGCTCAGAAACTACAACTGCTGGCACTTTTTCGAGCAAGGGATCGGGGAGGAGTATCATTTACTCGGGGGCGTGGTCGCGATTGCAAAGGACCTTGGCGGCGAGGTCGGAATGACGGGAGGCATCTGTTTTTGTGTGCTGTACTGGTGGCCCTATTCTGCACCTGGAGTAGTGTACCATTACACTCTTCCAGGAGTAGAATAGGGCTACCGGGCAGAATAGGGTCATCTGGGTCGGAAAGGAAAATAACGGTCTACAACCAAGCGCATTTAACCAAAATTTGACCGACCGGGACGCTCGTAACGCCCCGCGCCGCACGCACCGCCTGCCCAACTCCGCCGCCGCTATTGCTGTGTTATTCGCGCACTCACTGCGCGCTGCTCACACAACTACTGTACATCATCGCCCTCGTTCGTTATTGCCGTACTGTTCGCGCACTACTGCGCACTGCTTGCTCAATAACTATGTATCAACGCTACAAGCTTTGAAATGCGTGATCGCTTTGTTTATATTTAGCTTTCGCATAAAACCTTCGCTTCGCTTTTCTTGCAGTAACTAACGCCTTTCCTGGAGTCAACATGAGTTGCTCTGCGTATTTTAATGGTATTGTTGATAATGAGGAACGACTCTGTTGCAAGCACGAGCATTGTGGCAGGCTATATTTCACCTGGCATGCACTGGGAAAAATAACTTTCCTAATACGAACTAAATGTGTTCATGGGTAAGCCCCGAATGTCACTGCGCCTAAAAAAGTGGTGGAAATAATAGTTTCACCCCTGTTGGCTGTAATCGGATGGATCCAAATGTACATTTGGTTTTATCCGATTTCAATATCACAGTCAATGAAAGAACAAAGGTGAGAAGGACAAGGACTCAAGCGCTCAGTATTGGTTCTTTCATTGACTGTGATATTGAAAATAACGATCATACCATCGCTATATCTGCTCTGCGTTCTGAGATGAAAACTTTGAAGGATCTGTTAATCAGAGCATTATCTTTGGTGATTAGTCATGAATTAAAACTGGATAAGCTGTTCAAGTAGAGCAACTAAACACGAGACTTGTAAAATATGAAAAGTCAGGAATGGATGTAAGCGGAGCGAGTGGAATGCAGCTCGGGCCTACAAGTCACCCACTGACTGCTTCAGCCGCGCAACAGGTAAAAAAACTCAGGATGTAAACATTCAAGAAAAGGAGCCTCCTACAATCTCTTGTATCCAATCCAAACAAACGAACACCCAGCCTGAGACATCTAAACACCAAGCAATAGATACATCAGAAACAGCAAACCACCAGGGTCAAGCAACTGATAACAGTGAACTGAATAATGGTTATATAGAATTGACGGGAACTACAGAGGTTAATAATGAGGAGTAGACTACGGTCAAGAAACGAAACAACCGGAGTAAAGCGCTGCTGTGTGAAACTGCTGATCCTACCGTCATTAGCTTGAAAGCTCTGGAGGCCCGTAAATTCATCCATCTATAGAACATGGCTGCGGTTGTAGAGGAGGTACGCAAGTATCTGAAACAACTATGTCCGACGGCCACGATAGAAGAGATTGTACCACGTGGAGATTATAAGTCCTATAAAATCGGCGTCCCGGTTCATTATTACGACCTGTTTTTCTCCGTTAACGTCTGGCCAGTCAATGCTAGAATTAAACCCTGGATAAACTACAGGAAAACAGTCCGTCCCACTGGACCCACTAACAATGCAATAGTAGCGCCTAGTCAACTGTAGTCCTTTCGTAGCTCCACAGATGCAATGCAACAAAGTTAGTTATATCAACGCTTTCTACCAGAATGTTCGAGGTTTAAAAACCAAACTCTCATTGTGACGTAACAACCTCACCATTTGTAACTACAACCTTGTCACTGTTTTTGAAACATTCTTGGACTCCGGAAGAGTTCAAGGATTCTTCAGGATCCTGAACTTGAAAGTGGTGACTAGAGTGTTCTGCGCCGTGACAGAAATACGCCGTGTGGAGGCGTCTTGCTCGCGGCGCAACCACCTATTTCACTACGCAGGAAACAGGAGTACGAGACTGACTGTGGGGAGGATCTGTGGGCATCTTTTACCTGGCGCGGTTGTCCATTTCTCATATGTAGTGTATATAAAGCCTAGTGCCAATGATGAAGAATATATGCGTTGGTTCTGTAAGGTTGAAAGTTTTCTATACAGTTATACAGGATTGATAATTATTATGGGTGATATTAATCTTAACAGTGCTTCAACTTGTGTTAAAAATTATTATTGCTATTTTGTATTTTTTTTTGTTCTCTTGTTGATAAAAATGTAATTCTTAACAGCCACTGAGGAATGTTAGATATAGTATTAGTCCGGGATGGCATCCAGGACGCGGTTGTTAATAGTGTAGATGGACTTATTCCACCCGACGCGTATCATCCTCCGTTAAAAATTGAGATAAAGGTCGAGTCAGCTCATGGATCAGATGTCATTGAGTCGAGTAACATAAATCCAGCTAAAGACTGGAACGTCAAACAATTTTACTTATCCCTATACGAAATTTTCTGGTAAACCTTTTTACAGACAAGCGACGTTCGAGATGCGGTAAGTACATTTTATAGTAACATCTACAAAATATTCGATGATGTATGCCTAAAAAACATCGTACCAAAGCCACTTGCAAACGATATCCAGTTTGGTTTGCTTCTGAAATAATTAATGATATGAAACTAAAACTAAAACTGCATGCAAGCTGGAAGCGGACCAATTGCAGCAATGAGTACAAAAGTTTTGTGGAGCTCAGAAACTCCTTAAAGCGGCGTACTGCAGAAGCCTACAGTTTGTTTATAAGGCGCATTGAAAATAATATTAAAAGCAACCCACTTGAATTTTGGCGACACGTTAACAGCTTACGATCGAAAGGGGGTTTTGAGCCTAGTGTTAGCTGTAGTGGCGACTGTTTCTCAGGCGCAGCAGCCGCTGAAGCTTTTGCCAAATCGTATGCAAGCGTGTTTCTACCTGAAATACCACAATTAAATCCAGCATGTGTCAATAATCACGAAACCGATTCCAACAGTAATTTACATAAATATTTTCCAATTCTGTAAATAATGTCCAGTACGGTAATGATAAATTAAAATCCAGAAGTTCCATAGGACCTGATAGTATTCCGTCTTTTATTTTGAAACTGTCGAAAGCATTCCAAGCAAGTTTTCGTTATTAACTCTGTAGTTAATAACGAAAACTCAGCGCCATTGGTGTCTGTCCAAATGCACTTCGAGTTTTAGCTGACTATCTCTGTGACCGCCAGCAGTTTGTAAGGCTGGGTATCTGCGTAACTCGTCCCTACCATACACGCTCTGGTGTAAGTCAAGGGTCAATACTCGGGCTTCTGATATTTCAGTAGTATTTAATATACATACTTTGAATTATCTAATTGGTATCTTGAGCAGTGTAAATCAAATAAATAAATAAAAATAAATAAATGATAACTTTCATTTATCTTTGTTTTATGTAATGTCATTTTTTGGACGCTAATACATCTGCTTTATTTTTTTGTTATATTTTATACAGTTATTTACGCAGTTACAAGATATTACAGTAGTATTCAAAGATTTTACACAGGTCATAAATTACAAGAATGAAGTGTTAATATAATATTATCAAAATGTTAGTTTGACGGACAGTTGTAGAATTATGTTCTCGTGAAAAAATATTTGACTAGATAATGATAAATGCAGCTATCATTTTGTTCTCGTTCAAAACCATCCAGTCGCTTCGTATAAAGTTGTGTTAGTAAAACGAATTTTATGGTTTTGAACAGTAAGACATATTGTCATACTCTTCCTTCACTTAGATTAAGACAAACGCAATATAAGCCAACACGTTCGATTGTAAAATCTATCCAACATATCGACAAATCTTTCCTTCTTATGAAGGCCTAAGACTCGGTGCCACATACATATCTCATAAGGGTGCTAGAGTTGCACAAAAAAGACGCAACTCTACGCATTTTCTTGATGTCATGTATGGGGCAGTGCAGGACGGATGTCGATGAACCGATCAGGACTAAGCGGAGAATATTTCAGGTCTATAGTTTGAGTCCGCTTTGGTTTTGCTTAGCCTTGAAACCTCTAAGCACAATGCTAGAGGATATATTAGACCTACTCTATCAATTAGGTAGAGGTGGTCAGGTAATATCTCACCTCCTTTACATGGATGACTTGAAACTCTTTGCCCCTAACAATTTACAACTTATGGAGTTACTGAAGGTAACAGAAACGTTCAGTAGCGCTATCAGAATGGAATTTGGTGTGGACAAATATGCAGTCATGAATGTAAAGCGGATTACGGAATCCATGGAAATCCAACTCTCGGATTCCATAAACCTTACATCACTCTCCTCAACTGAAATTTACAAGTATTTGGGTGTGGTGTTGGCTGTCGAAAGCATTAGGCATCCTGTCGACATAAAACGTTGAGGGAGCGCTTCTTTGGCTGCCTGAATAAAATGTTAAATAATATTTTTATCAGGCGAAGACAAGGTGCGGGCCTTCAACGGTTGGATCATGCTGGTTTTGATGTATTCTTTCGGCGTACTCAAATGGACTTAGACGGAACTTGATGCTCTGGATAGGATGCATCTCACACGATTATTCATTAGTGATGATACTGTACATCCCGCAGTCTCTGGGAATATAATCTTCAAACCGACGTGGGGGTGCACCGAGATGTGGCCGCAGTGGACAAGCGCCTCACCCCACTTTCCTTGGCGAAAGAAAACTGGCGCAAATCTGCAGTACCTGATACTAATGATCGTAAGGAAGTATGGCAAGGCAAAGATCTTCACGGAAGCTCTTATCAGGCTTTCCATGAGCCTGATGTTGATTTTTTGGCATCTATATCCTGGCTGCGTTTCGGAGGAGCTTGACTGGACGTCATAGAGGAAGGACGTCTCGAGCGCTCCGCGTCCCTTTTTTTTTTTTTTTTTTGTTTGAGTCCGCGTCAGACCGCGTCTTAGTTTTTATTGTACGTTTAGCGCAGCTTGCGCCCGCGCCGCGTTAATGGCCAGTCAACGAAATCGAACAATGTTTATTTTGTTTGATGTAGCTGTGACTTTACGTGTCGACAAATAAATACATTCATATAGTGCAAAAGTGAGGTGTGCTAGGCCTACATGTGTTTCCGATCCCAGGCGCTCGCCTGGAGTGCAAGTGCCGGGGCATACGAGGGTCTAATCGTCTGCCGAAGGTTCCAGGGCCAGTGAACATAGCCAGTATAATCCAGTGAGATCATTCCATTTCATATCTTTATCTTTCAGGGCGTTGCTTCTCTCTGCAAATACACACCTCGACCTGAGTTAGGGACTGCATCAACAGATGCACAGAGCTCAGTATTTCACAAACTACATACCTACCAATCATTCAGTAAATCAAATTCCCATATTTCAAACTCAAGGTTAACGTTAACTCCAACGATAGATCCAGATACAAAAAAAGATTTGCATTTTGAATTGTCTCTAGTAAGTGTAGCGACCAAGAGAACTGAGTTTAATTCTCGGCTCTAGTTCGATTACGTGGCTATAATTCTGTGGCAAAGTTCGGTATATACATCGTGAGCGCGAATCTATAGTTGCGTAGTGACTGGCAAAGTTGGGAGGTTTGATGTTATGCGCAGAACTAACTTTTATTTTTAAGCTATAGGTTTATGGGTATTTGACATAGTAAAAGTAGAATGGCAAGATATTCTAAAATAACATACGAAGACGTAAGTACGTATGATTCTAACAAATTAACAATGTCGGTCGGTATTGATTTCGCACAAAGAAATATTTTCCATAAAACTTCCTAGCTTGACCTGAGCTATAACCTTGCTGATAATTATAACATAAATCTTAACTCCTACTAACTACCCTTAACCATTTGGCAATTTCTTTAGTCCTACAAAATAGTCGCGTCTGAGGCAACCTTTTTTGTTTTGATTTTTGTTGAAAAATTTACCCGAGTTTTTGTGATGAAAGGCACATGAGTGGTTAAGCTTAAGTCCATTCAACAAAAACAAAAAACTTCAGAACAATATACATTTCTATACAAAAACGAAGAGTGTAACTAATAAATCGCAGCAAGCGCACGACCCTGTCAAAATTGTGTACCTCTGTCTCGAAACGAAATCTGCACATGCGGCTGCAGTGCGGCGTTCTGACTCCTAAACAATAGTTTAACAATAGTAATAAATAGCGCCCATGAACAAAGAAGCCCACCAAATAAATAACATAATGGGCTAACTTTTGACCACGTGTCTGTCCGCCAAGACCTCGCTACACATGTTGCGGATAACTGCGGTGACGCCAGAATTTGCTTAGCACATAGGAATAAATTCAAGATTTTATTCCTAACAGCAAGCTTTCTCAGAAACAAATGATTATAAAATACATAATTCAAAATTCAAAATCATCCATCATTGATCTAAAAAATGGACCGACGGTCACAAAATAATGACGTTGTGACTCTAGCTCTATTCTTTAGGTCCAAGATTGGTTTGCGGTAAATAATTTGGTACTAAATGAGAAGAAACCAAATGCATTAGATTTAAATTAAGAAGAATGTAAGAAGTGACATCGTATTTAATGGAGAGAAGCTGGAATTTATTAATCAAATATTTTTCCTAGGAATCGCGCTGAACGAGAGATTGTAATGGGGACCTCATATGGCACCTCTTGACAAAAAAATAATTTAATAAACCCATATAACATCAAATAAAATTTCACAATACTGCAACAGAATAAATCACATATACGTATAATAAAATGTCAATGCAATTACAATAGGAACAATGTTATTATGCCGTTCTCAACATCAAATCCACCAAAACAAAATACCAAGCCTGCATAACCAAACAACTGGAAAGCATAGGGATCCACTCAACGGATGAAAACATCGAAATACCATCGTGTACCATAACTGGAGTATTAAAAAAGCGGCTGCCCAGGAAACCTTGATCTTTCAGCCGAGTCACTCTAGGGATCATCGTATAGCTCTTGCTAACCTCCAAAAGGCTAAATTCTTACAAAGAAGACAACTAGATAACCTAAATAGACATACTCGTGTAAAATAATGTCACGCGATACGTCAAAAGAAAAAAAAAAAGAAGAAAAATGCCGGGGTTTCTTCTGCGCGAAATCTTAGACGGAAAAACAGTAACATATCGCATCAAAAATCACTGGATGTGCTATCTCGCACACGTTTACAGGCGGGGCAACCACACCTGTTACACGCAGCAATGCAGTATAAGGCCAAATTCAAGAAAGTAGGCAACCCTATTTACACATGGAACGACAACTTTAAACGGGACTTGACGTTTGACAAGAAATTCAACGTTTGGATGGACACGGCCGCAGATCAATATAAGATTATGAAGGCTGCCAGCAAGATCTACATGAAACGTAAACGATTAGGAAACACGACGAATATGAAACGAAAAAATATGGATAGCAGCGAAGCTTTTGACGAAGAGTTAGAACAGCTAAATGTAACACAGCACAGCAGCAATATAGTAAAGAGCCGAGAAAGCAGCATAACCCCGTCAAAATATTCACCGGTGAAGATGGACCTGAACCAACATAGCGGTGACGTCGCAAAAAGATGCCCATCCATAAATAAATAATACCCGTCTCTCCACTATTCCATTGCTTACTCAAGGATGCATATCCGGTAGGCTCGCAAATCCCTCCTTATCCTAAGGGCACGTCTTCCCTACCATTACCGCGCCACCCGGTCTACTCCTTGATATGCAATGGCCTCTGTAGTCCTATGAAACATGAGGCTTCAGGTGCTAGTGCAAATCTTGGGGTTCATTCGATTTATCGAGTCTGGTTAAACCACGCTGGGATCGGTGCATTTCATTCATTCATTCATTCATTCATCTATATCCTGGCTGCGTTTCGGCGAATTCTTCGGGGAAACCGAAGGTTATACGAAGGTCTGTGCGATTGGTTATCATATCGAATAATTATTATCGGAAATACCTTGTCTAGGCCGGTACGTTTGAGATCTGTCGGGCATGCTACCGTCCCACTATGGTTCGTCTAGAACATGCTAGCTGGACAAAATCTATTTTCTGCCTACCTGCCGGGGTTGCGAAGAAGTCCGAAAGGGAGATCGTGGCATCCGGCAACATGGCAACTGAAGGAAGACGGGTGGGTTTTAGTCAGTAAGAGTATGACACAGAGCGGGAGAAGTTACGTAATGTCCCAACAAAAAAACAAAAAAAATTGGTCTCATAACTTGTTATGACTACCTAATTTCGTTATGCCGTGCTGCGGATTCCCCATAGCACAGCATCATGCTGAGTGGAAGCCTTCTTGTTTTGTTGTTTTCGTTTACTCTTGTCTTTTATATATGCACGTGTCTCTGTGACAAATAAATCTATTTTTCTTTCTTTCTTTTGGTATAAGAAGACCCATTTTGGGGGAGAGGGAGAGATGGTTATAGAATACTTAAAAACATATATATTTTTAAAATACAACATGAAAACAAACAACTATGCGTAATCTGCACGTTTACAGCTAAAGGCTATCAGTCAGGTACATAGCAGGTAGTCACTAAAAAAGGTCTAGCAGGTAGAATTTTTCGCGTTCGGCACTGGTTCAGGCTATGGTACGGAGCGAAAGGGCATGGGAGGCCGTCACCTCCTTCTGCGAAGCAGTAATGCTCGAGAAGGAGGAGGCGGAACGCGTGAGGAAGAGGCAAATTTCGCACCCTCACGCCCCTAACCACCGCAGGATACGGCCTGGGTGTGTAGGCGAGGGCTTGCGGACGGTGAGCAATGGGTCGCTCGCCGACCGATAAGAATCAGGCCCGGGTCGACGGCGCGTTGTATTCCACGCGCGCCTTAAAGAGATGTCAGCAGAACTGACGGGGTCCACTAGGATGAATCATCATAATCTTTATTCATGGCAATACGTGGCCGATTTCGAGTATTATGTTCTCGAAATCTTCTGCAATATTTATTGCGAGCTTCCTCAGAAAGCTGCCCAATTGGCAGCAGAGCAGATTGAATAACATCTGTACTGTGCGCAAGAATTTTGTGTATCTTAACGTAATTAACATCAAAAAATTTAAATATTTGGCACTAGATACTAGACAGTTGTTTATAAATCTTTATTCGTGGTATTACGTGCCTGCCACGAATAAAGATTTATAAACAACTGTCTAGTATCTATTGCCAAAGATTTAAATTTTTTGTTGTTAATTACGACAATGGGGAAAAAATGGTAAAAATTGAATTTCTGGTAAAAAACTAAAAAAAAAACTGGTTGTAACTTGCATTTTTTTTTTTGTATAATAAGATATTACATGCCTTTAACTTCAATATCCATTACTAAACTAAACCAAAACCACTTTTAAAATCACTGTCATAAGTAATCGCGTCGAATGCAAAATTCCTAGTGATAATCAGCTACACGAGAAGTCGCGACGCCCCCGCAAGGGGACGTGGCGAGCGGGGTCAGGGCTTCGCCCTTCGCCCGCGGAGGCAACCCATTAATATGGGCCCCTCAGTTAGAATTGCCTCGGACGGCGTAAAGAAAAAAATAATGACGCATTTTGTGAAGCAAAATGCGTCTATATAAATGGTTGCTATGAGTGATTCTGTAGGCGCGCCACGGCGCTAACTAATGTAGCGCCGCTTTCTTCACGACATCCCGGCGAGAACGACCAGCGACAGGGATGCCGACTCAACACTCCTACAGGCCGATATGTAGTCTCCCCCTCGCCCCGCTTACAGATCGAGCCGTTTACGGATTGAGGGGTAGGCAGTCGCGTATGTATGAGCGGCTAGTGTTGTAGTGTAACACCGCTCAGTGAAGACGCGCGTCGCGACCCGCATCGCGCCCGCGCGTGTTGTGTTGGAATGCTTGTGTAGTAGTGGGTGTCTGTATTTAGTTATGTGACGTGCCTATATTAACCTAGAACACGCCACACAACAGATGTAATTGTACATTTGTAGAGTCTTATTATTTCGAGTAAGCTGCGTGTAACCTGGGTGCTGCTTACTCGAGGCGTCAATCCGGTGGATGGAGTCACGGGTCCGCTACCAGGTCGCGGAGCAGGGGTTTCGCGTCTGGTGGCCGCGCGTGCAGTGGCGCTATCTGCCTGACATGGGGCCAAGCAGATGCATCGGCACGCGCGAACATGGCCTTCGCAAGTCGCCTCACAAACTCATCCAGGCTCCGATCCCGAGGTCCCGCTGGATGACATCGTTCCTCACGAAGCGAGGAGCGTCAACGATTGTCCGCAGCGCAAGGTTTTGTTGCGCGCGGAGCAGCTTCCGGCTCAACTCGCTCGTGAGGGCGAACCAAGCGGAAGCGGCGTACGTCAAGACTAGGCGTACGTATACATTTTGTACACGCTCAGTTTGACGCGCGCCCGGATGCGGGACGAGAGCACGGGTCTGAGGAGGTTGCGGGCGACCTTACCCTGCGCGACGACCCTGCGGACATGAGGCCCCATCGTGAGGCGGCGGTCGATGGTCACACCCAGGTACTTGGCCCGGGGCGACCAATCGACGTCGACTCCATGTAGCTTTAGGGGGGTGGGAAGGGCGCTGAGCCGGTTATCAGGGCCTGCGTCTTACCCACGTTCACCGATAGCCGCCACTAATGATAATCAGTTTATATACCCTTTTCTTATAGACTTACCTGCGACCCATAATGAGCGCAACACGTGGGTATTGTCTATGATTCTAGGAAAGAATTTACGGCATATTCGATATCGAATTTGTCCAGCTACCATGTTCTAGAGGAACCATAGTGCGTCCCGGTGAATCAATCCGACATATTGTTTCGTTTACGGACTTTATTGTACTTTATGTTTCGTTTACGAGCAAGAGGGGTCAAAACATGTTTTCATTTTTCTTGTTCAAAAAGTCCGTCAGTAGCGTAGTCTTGCTCTAGGGGAAAAAGATTTTTATTTTTTGTCTGTAAACAACGAGCCTATAAACACGAAAAAGTCCTTATTCTTTTGTAAAACTAGCTTTTTTCCGCGGCTTCGCTTGCGTGGAAGTCAGAAATTATCATGAAATAAAATATTGTATTGGATTATTTTATTTTCTCGCAATCGTAGTGAAAGTAGAGAGTAACACACGGTGCTAAAAATAACTCGGTTTCTATTTCTACCTCGATAGAACGGGTTATTTTAGTCCCTCGTATTACAATCTGCTATTTTAATTTTTCCTGAAAAGTTGCGTTTTCGTAAGTCAAAGTCAAAGTCAAAGATTTATTTGTAGATAAATATGGTAACAAAAGTTCTTAAAATGGTAGGTAATATTAGTAGCTTAGCATATTTAATCACAACATAATGACATGCAAATTTTTGTTATAGGTAGATACAATTACATTATTACTTACATTTAAACTGAAAGAATTCTTTTATATTATAGAAGGGATTCTCTATTAGCCACCTACGTAAAGTCATCATATTATTCTCCGGGGACGGCGAAATACAACTTGTTTATTACTTTTTAGTTCGTTTTTTTAGCAGGGCAGTCGTGTTTTCAAATTATTTAATTAAAATATTTTAGTGACAAGTATTATTTTTTTTTTTTTTTTTTTAACTTTAATTCATGTCATGCTTTTTTTTTTTTTTTGAACGGGCATCTCGCAGTTTTGACCAGTAAGGTCTTGGCTGCTTAACCGGACTTTCCTGTGGGTGCCTTAAGCTGCTACACTCAAAGCCTCCAGCCAGGGGCAAAATACTAAACTAAATTAAAACTAGGCGAACGCTCGCTAAGGGCACCCCCTGTGGGGTACGAACCTCGGCTTAGGGCGTCGCTGAGAGGAGGACAGCAAGAAGGGACAGGCTGGATCAAAATTGGTTTATATCATGATTATTAAGCGGGGTAGTTTAAAGCTACGTGCTCAGCGGCAACAACTTGCTGGCACCTCGTTTTCGAGCAAGGGTCGGGGAGGAATATTATTTAATCAGGGACACGGTCGCGATCGCAAAGGACCTCGGCGGCGAGGTCGGAATGACGGGAGGCGTCTGTATTTGTTTATTGTACTGGTGGCCCTATTCTGCTCTTGGAGGAGTGTGATGGGATCATCAGGGTCGGAAAGTACATGCCGCGGACGGCGGATCTGACTAATTCTAGAAGGGACATAATTGGCTGCTTCGACAACCAAGGGGTTACGATGTCTAGGAGCGGAGTCAAAGTAACGCTTGGACATGCGTTTTAGGAACTGGTGAATCGTAGGGATTCTACAGTCGAGATGGAGGATCTCGTTTCTGACATAGAAGGGAGCTCTCGTGGCTTTACGGAGGAAACGGTTCTGCAAAGCTTGCAACCTATGGATGGAATGGGACTTGGCGTGGGCGAATACTGCACCCGCATAGGTCATAATGGGTCGGATACATGATGTATAGATGCGCAGTTTGCACTTAAGTGACAATTTGCTGCGTGCATTTAGAACGAAATGGAGTCTACCTAGAGCGAAAGCGGCTCGCGAACGAACCGTCTTTATGTGCTCAGAAAAGGAGAGATGATGATCTAGGATAACACCTAGGTATTTGGCGCGCCTAGCCCAAGGGATTGGTTTGCCGAACATGGTGATAGGTCGGGGGAAAGGGGGGGGTCTAGTTCTCGGTTTAGAAAAGCTAACCGCTTGACTTTTGTCGGGATTTACTTCTATTCGCCATTTTCTAAACCAGGCGCCAAGGTTGTTGACAGCCCTTTGGAGGTTTAGCAGCATCGTAGCTGAATTTCCCTTACAGATGATCGCTGTATCGTCTGCGAACAGAGCCAACTGCGTCGATCTGTGTTTGGGGATGTCGCTGGTGAATACCGTGAAAATGAGGGGGGCTAATACTGAGCCCTGAGGGACTCCTGCCCTTATGGGGCGGGGGGAGGAAAGGGCTCCTTCGATGCGGAACCGAAAGGTGCGATTCGACAAATAGTCTCGTAAGATGAGCACGAGACGATCCGGCACACCGAGTTTGTAGAGCTTATAAATTAAGCCGTTGTGCCGGACTTTGTCAAACGCCTTTGCTATGTCGAAGAATACTACGCTCGTTTGTCGGCCATGGGTGAGTGCACCGCTGATTAGCTCAACAATACGATGGACCTGATGCACGCTAGAGTGCTGAGTTCGAAAGCCGAACTGTTCGTTGGGGATGAGGCCCTTGGTCTCTGCGTAGTCTCTGAGACGCTTATAAATAAGCCTCTCATAGATCTTGCCTAGAACCTTGAGCAGACTGATGGGCCTATAACTGGATGGCTCGTTTTTGGGTTTTCCGGGTTCAGGGATACCTATGACAGTGGCTTCTTTCCACGTCTGGGGAAAAATGTTATTGCTTAACGCACCATTGAAGATGGTGGTCAAAAGCATGATTAGATGGGCTGGGAATAGTTGGACCACCCTATTGGTGAGTCCGTCTGAGCCGGGGGCTTTACGATTTTTCAGACCTTTGATAATCTCATGTACCTCATCTGGTTCGATGGGGGGCAGGGGAAAATCAGGGTCTTCAATGGGAGGGATAGAGGCTCTACGTTCGACTTCGGCGTCGACCTCATCGAGGTGAGCTTTGTCTACTGGTAGGGTACTGGGAGAGCATTGGGCTTCAAGACTGTTGGCTAGGCACTCGGCTTTGTCGATGTCATCGAAGGCTAATGTTTTGTCCGGGCGGACTAAGGGGGGCATATGGCCTGAGTGAGGGGATCTAAGTTTTCTCTGGAGTTCCCAGAAGGCAAGGTGGGTAGGCTCAAGGTCACTCAGCATCTTGTCCCAGCCCGTTTCACGCAGCTCCGCCATACGTGTCCTCACAGTTCTCTGTAAGTAGCGCATGTGGGCTTTGTTAGCGGCGCAGGGAAAGCTGCTGTAGGCACGGACAGCTGCGTTCTTCTCAGTCAGCAGGGCGCGCGCATCGTCCGGGAGTTTCAGGTAACAGGGATCTGTTGCCGGAACCTCCCTTGAGCAATCGCTCAGGACGGTTTGCACGTGCTCCGTGAGTGAGTCCATCGCAGCTGTCGTGTTAGCGACAGAGTCAAACTGGTCCGGAATAGAGTCTAGTAAGGGGGACGTGTTGGATTTCAGCTTTTCGCTTACTTTCTTCCAGTCCGTCACCTTTCTAGTGGGGAGAGGGTGGTTAGGGTCAGAGGGACCTATGCGGGATGCAAGATGGAAGATTACTGGGCGGTGGTCAGAGGTAAGCTCGTGCACCGTTTCTATTGAGTCAAGTCGTAAGTTAACGTTATTAAGGAGCGTTATGTCAAGGACGTCAGGGGTGTAATTTAACATATGGGGATAGTAAGTGGGATTCATCGGAGCGATGATGTCGAAGTTAAGAATGGAAGAGAGGTCGAACAAGTGTCGGCCCCTGGGGTTAGTGATATTACTATTCCAAGAAGGATGTTTGGCGTTGAAGTCCCCTGCCATAATGACAGAGTCGCTCATGCTGAAGAGTAGCTGTAGGTCATCAGAAATAAGTTGGTAGTTTTCTGAGGCCTGAGCTGGGATGGGAGGGATATAGACCGACACTAGAGTGATCGGTGAGTGACCAGTCATGCCTAGACGACAGACTGATACTTCTAATCGGGAGAGAGGTGGAGGGTCCATAGGGATGCAATACAGATCCTTTTTATAATAGATGAGAGTGCCACCCGCGTGACAGCGCGTCCTATCATTTCGAATTAAACGATAGTAAGCTATAGAGGGGTTTCGTTTGTGGGGTTTAAGGAAGGTTTCCTGTATGAGGAGAAGATCTAACTGATGATCGCGGAGGAATTCCGCGATTTCATCTTTCTGATTGAATAAGCCATTGGCATTGATTATTCATCTTTAGGGATCGGGGTTTAAACCTTTCATAAGAGGCGTTATACATTATGAGGGTCTAGTGAAGGATGTGAGGGCGGAGGTAATATCCTCGTAAGCCAGGAACACGTTTTGAATTTGCTCGTAGCAACCTGATTTCTTGGCTTCAACAATGTCTAAGGCCATTTGTTGAGCCCTGGGGGTACAAAAGGTCATGAAAGATGAGCTAATAATGCTGAATGCATTTTTAGCGGGGTCCGAGTATATATCTTTTTTATTAGCCACGGGAGTGGGAACGTGACGCGGGGGAGCCAAGTTAATATTGGGTTTTACGGGGGGCGCGGGGAGTGTGGGGGGTGCGCTACGCTGTGTAGGCGCGTGGGGAGCGGGGAAGCCGGGGGGAGGAGGAGGGCGGACTCGCGGGTCCATTAAGGAGTATAGCGGGGTATGAGGGGGAAGGGGGCGCGGGGTAACCAGAGCCGGGAAGGTCTGCTGGTGGTTGTAATTTAACTGAGACCAAGGGCTAGGTCCCTGTGGGCTAAGCCTCTGAGGTATCTGGGACGAGGGGAAAGGTTGGTAAACCTGTTGGCGTTGCTGCCTAGCGTCTAAACGCTTAGACAGCTTTGCTGTGTTAGCCTTAGGGGCTTTGGGACAGCCGCGGTAATTAGCCGTGTGGCCTTCGAGGCCGCACAGCACGCAGCTTGGCGGGGTGACGCATAAGCTGCGATCTTTGGGACGGGTGCAGTCTGCAGTGCCATGGTCTCCCAGGCACTTGACGCACCTGGGTTTCGCATGGCAATGCTTTTGGCTATGGCCATACAGTTGGCAACGGTGGCATTGCCCTATGGCGCTGTTTTACCAGGGCTTCTCGATAGTGAAGCCCACTAAATGACAGATGGTCTTGACGTTAAATATGGGGTGATGCCCCTCGGTAGGGGAGCACACGACAATGACCATGTCGTATGCTTCCCTGCCACGCGAGCGGCGCATACGGTGCACTTCATCCACGGGGATGTTCTGCGACTGAAGGTCGGCAAGGATGTCGGCGGAGGGGATCTCTTTGGGGATCTTTTTGATCACTACCCTGATCTGTTTTTCTTCTGGGTGGGAGTAGGTGTGGAATGACACACCTCTGTCTCTCAGGAC
The DNA here is from genome assembly GCA_916610215.1 of Omphaloscelis lunosa. NCBI lineage: Eukaryota > Metazoa > Arthropoda > Insecta > Lepidoptera > Noctuidae > Omphaloscelis > Omphaloscelis lunosa. The sequence goes on from OU744252.1 coordinate 488,882, forward strand.
CCTGGTTAAGTCCCTGTAGTCTTTCGACGTAGGGACTAGAACTTTAATACCCTGTTGGGTAGAGCGGGTGCTAGTGTAGCCTATCTTGAGGTCTACACACCACTTTGATACAGCCGTCCACTTATCCTTGTCTTGGATGAAGACAGGGGGTGGCGGCGCGACCTTTTTAGGGCCGGAGGTTGGCGCGGAACGCGGTGCGTCATTCTGCGATGATGACGCAATCGGGCGAGGGGCGGTGGAGGGGGAAGCTACGGGGGCGCAAGTAGCGGCGGGAGTAACGGTGGGGGCTGCCTGAGGGGCGACTATGAGTGAGTCGTCAATGACGACTACTTTACTCGCTTGAGACGAGCTCTGCTTCTTTTTCTTCCTCTTGTTCCCTTTCCCGGTGACTTGGGTGAAACCTTCGTCATCCGAGTGGGAAGAGGAGGAGGAATGAGCAGAGGCTTGAGCCTCTAAGTCGGGGGTATAGAAGGGATGTGGGGTCGGAGCGCGGATTGTAGCCGCGGTTGCGTCTTCTGCAATGTCCATGCTGTCAGAAGGACAGGGACTGAATTGGGCATCTATAACATCGCTGAAGTCAGCAATGGAAGAGGACCTAATTTCGGCCTGCTGTGAAGCAGCGAGACCTTCGAGTTCGATACCGAACTCGTTAATAAGGGTGGGCTCCTTTTTTAAGACTCTATTAAGGAGATCTAATAATTTGGAGTTTTCACTCCTGAGGGATATGAGGTCGTTACGGGGTGACTGAATGTCACTCTGTACGGCCTCCATAATGATTAATTAAAATTGGGACCTAATTTTCCCTAATTAAAATCCTAACAACCTAATTCCCCGGGCGGACTACCGGGGATGTGTAAACCCTCCCTGACTGTCGGGTATAGACAGGGAGGTTGTGTGCCTATTGGTGAGCCCTAAGCTTGATTTTTGCCCGTTGCCTATCTTATTGTGCAACGGGGTCCTGACCAGTCTAGTGCGCCGGGTGTAGACACACCCGACCGACACTAGGTGTGTTGCTGAGGAAGGAAAACTGTCACCAATGCCGACTAGGAGACCCCCCAAGGCCGAACACTGGGACCCGGCCAATTGACTGCCTAACCCTGAAGGGGCTCGGCGGGTGTGATTGGGTCAACACCCCCTCGGTTTCGTTGGCACCGTATGGTTTCCACCGAGGACCACGAAACTGTGGTTTTTCCCTGAAGGGGCAAAAAGACTTGAAGAGTCAGTTGACGATACTCCGTAAAAGAAACAGATAATTAATCGTATCTTGAAAAAGACTCCGATTAATTGGTCGACGATAGTCGATTAATAATAATCGACTATGAAGAGCGTCGCAGTACGCGACGAAACGATGACTCAGGAGCAGGATCGCTTGAGTCACTATCGGGAACCACAATCAGCAGCGCAGCACGTCCGTCCGCGTCCGATGCCAGGCGCAGAGTGTGTGTCATGTCATGCTTTTTTTTTTTTTTTTTTTTTTTTTTTTTCTGTAGGGCATCTCGTAGCTGACCTCTGAGGTCATGACTACTTAACCGGTCAATCCTGTGGTTGCCTTAAGCTGCTACACTCAAAGCCTCCAGCCAGGGGCATACAAAACTAAGCTAAAAAGCTGGGTGAACGCTCGCTAAGGGCACCCCCTGTGGGGTACGAGCCTCGGCTTAGGGCGTCACCGGAGGGAGGACATCAAAGACGGGACGGGCTGGATCAAAGTTTTGATCATTATTATTAATCGGGGAATTTAAAGCTACGTGCACAGCTGAAACCACTGCTGGCACCTCGTTATCGAGCAAGGGTCGGGGAGGAGTATCATTTACTCGGGGGCGCGGTCGCGATCGCAAAGGACCTCGACGGCGAGGTCGGAATGACGGGAGGCGTCTGTTTCTGTGTATAGTACTAGTGGCCCTATTGCTCTCCTGGAGGAGGGTTATGGGGTCATCAGGGTCGGTGAGAATGTGCCTAGGTCGGCGGGTACGGCTAATCCTACTTGGGACATAGCTGGCGGCCTCGACAACCAGAGGGTTGCGATGTTTGACCGCGGAATCGAAGTAACGCTTTGCAAGGCGTTTTAGGAATTGGTGGATCGTGGGAATTCTAAGGTCGAGATGGAGACTCTCGTTCCTAACATACCAGGGGGAGCCTGTGGCCCTACGGAGGAATCGGTTTTGGAGCGTTTGCAACCTATGGATATGATGGGGTTTTGCATGAGCAAAGACGGCACCCGCATAGGTCATGATGGGACGAATACACGCTGTGTAGATTCGCAATTTGCACTTAAGTGACATCTTGCTGCGTGCGTTTAGGACGGAATGGAGCCTACCGAGAGCGAAAGCGGCTCGCGAACGAACCTTCTTTATGTGCTGTCATGTCATGCTAGGTGGCTGGTGGTTTTATAGTTTTACGGCAAGGTGAAGCGAGGCGTGGATGTCGTGGGGATGAAATGTGTATTTTTCATGTACACCCTACCTATGTAAAATGAATGCCAATAAATTATATGGTTTTGGAATGAGCTTATCAAGGTCTTTAATTGGATACAATTCATATTGTAATAAATGAAGAAATAATTTTCTTTACACATTTGAATATGGCATAGGCTTTATATATATAGCCTATGTCACCCGGGATTACTCTTTAAATACAAATCTGTTCAGGCATTTAAAAGTTATGGTGGCACAAATAAACTCACAAACATACATACGTAGGTACACGAACCCTGAAAACATTACACTCCTTTTCGGCAGTCGTGTAATTATACTATTAGCAACCAGTTTGATTTTGTCTAGATTCTAGATAATTCTATGGAGCAGCACCAGCATGTTTCCAGGCATTCTTATCTTGGATATAATCTTTGATTTTTTTATAATTATATGCTTGTTTACGAAGTGTACTTTTAATATAAATTTTCAAAATTCCTTTCTCAATGCTCACTTTCGTTCTAAAAGGCACCTTTCGTGTTTTTAGAGCGCGTTTAAGGTTTGCGTCGTCTGTCAGTGCATGAGTGATTAAGATTTTGTTGAAAATAAGTTTAAAAAAAAAACTAAATCATTAATCAACTGGTCCTGGACCGTACCCTACATGGACCTCTGATGATGACTGAAAGGAGTGATAAATATAAAAGGAATATTTATATATATACTTACATAATATTTATGTAAATCTTCACACCTTTCTTTTTGTTATTATTTCTCTATCAGAGTATTTAACGATGCTGCTTGCTTTTGTCATCACATATATGGCAATACAATCGAATTATTTTTTTAACAGATACCATAGTGCTAAGCCAAATGATCATTATTAATTACTTACGAAATAAGTGGACCTTAACAATTACCTTCCTTCCAAAGTAAAGGTATCTCATGAGTCTTGGGTATCTCTCGTATGTCTGTATTGACGAATCGGGCCAGCAATCCAGCGGTAAGGATAAAAAAAAAGTACTATCACGGCTCTTCTTTCTATTAGAAAATACTTTCTGGTTTTATCATACGGTCTTCAATAAACAGAAGCACTGCAGAGCCACCTATACTAACAACTACGAATGATTGTGCGTGCACTGTAGGTGCAGCTACGACAACGCAGCAGCGTTACGATCCGCGCTACGCCATAGTGTTGGCTTCGGCTACGAACTTAGTTCCCGCTTATACCGATAGATGGCATTTAAATAACTACAAAAATTTATGCTTAAGTAAATTATTGTATCGGTGTAAAGGTTATTGTAAGTTGTAAGTATACCTACTATAGCACTAGAAGGCTCTTTTGGCGCATGGCTAAAATCTGAACGAACATCAACATTTTGTTTTCTCGTTTTTTTCAAAACATTTCACAAAACAATTGCCTAAATGTTTACCAACAGCGCCCCCTGTCAATCCTGTCATCTTCTGACGTAGTCTTATGACGGCTATAATCATCTAAGATATACGTTGGAGTGCTAGGTTTGTGTAGACCAACAAGTCTTAATAATTCATTTTTGAGCATAGTTTAATTGGACTCAATTCCTTTTTCTTGAAGTCATGCAATGATTTCTAATTTTCTGTTTGCTGAAGTTGGTGGTTTGTGCTTTTGGACCGAGTGATATGGGGTTTTATCCATATTAATGCAATGTGGCTCCTTTAAATTATCTAGTCATTTAAAAAACCACTCCTTAAATTTTTCAAAATTCATTTCCTCGTGGTATTCAGTAGTTTTAAAATAGTTATTTTAGTATAATTTTAGTTATAATTTATTACCTTCTTTAGTAATTTTAAAATTATATTGTGATGTACCAACAAAAGAAAAAACGATCTGAAAATTGGAGTACGTATAATTTAAGGTTTAAAATATATTATTTTATTTAAAAGTATCTTTCAATGAATTGCCGTCTTCTAATATTTCCACGTACATTGTTTTCCACTGGTAAAACTACTGCTTCAGATGTTTGTGTGATAGCTTCATTGTCATCAAGCCCATTATGAAACACATCTTCCTTCATATCTATGCCAATATTGTGCAATACAGCACATGCCACAATAGTTTTTTTTGCAGTTTCAATGTTGCAGTAAAGGCCTCTTAATAAACAGCAAACCTCTGCTTCCACAACCCAAAACATCTTTCCAATGCATTTCTGGTGCTAATGTGAGCACTGTTATATCGTTCCTCTTGAGGTGTTGTACCTAGTATTCAGTAATGGAGTAAACAAATAGTGTGTGCACGCAAAGCCACTGTCTCATAGCAATATGCCTGAGAATGCACCAGCCTCAAATCGCTATTTCAAACGACTTTCTCTAAATATTCGTGAGTCATGAACACTCCCACGCCACCTAGTAACAATGTCCATGATTTTTAAATCTGCATCGCAGACTACCTAGAACAATAGTTAAATATTTTAGTTTTTCTTACATAAATAAGCATGAGTGTATACTCATGAAAACACAGAAGTGGGCAGTGACTTTGTTCTACAGAACAAAGTCACTGCCCACTTCTGTCTTTTTGTATGCTCACTATAAATATATATATACACTTATAAACCACTAGATTTTAAAATGGTTTTCATTGTTATTTTGATATTTTTTTAAAGAATGTTTGGTACGCACAAAACATCCTAATTATACTTTTCCACTGCATCCGTATTCCATGCAAAGCCAGAGCGTGTTGTTATTATTTATTGTAAAGTAATCACACTTCACACGGACACCCTGAACCCTGTAGTAGGTTCGACTACTTTTGAACCCTATAATCAATGCCTCATCAGGGATGGGTCTGTCTGTGGACAAAAGTCGTTGTTCCTTTATATTGGAAGAAAAATATGAATGTAAAATAAAACCTGGACATTAATTGATGGAAATCCTTTGCAGTTAATATACAGTTGACCACCATCTTCACTTAACTTTTTTATTTTAATATGAGTACAGTCAATTGCAGCAATTACTGTAGGGAAATTTGCGATTCTGCGAAAATTTCGCATTGCTTCCTCTTGTTCTGTCAATGTAGCAGGCATTTTTATAAATCTATTTGATATTCGGGCTAAGGCTTCTGCAATTTTTTTGCATGTCGGACTTATAAAAAGTTGTGAGACTCCGTGCAAAGTGGCTGTGTCATCTTGTATCTATTAAAACGATAACAAAATATTAGTTTGGAACTTAGGACATAATTTAGTATGCATTGCTACCAAAATGTTTTGTTATATGCAATAATAATATAAGCTTTGAATCTACTTGTCGAGCCCAACTTTGTAATGCACAAACCACTTGTATTTTGGGAGACACAGGGCATCCTCGAGCGTCTCTGGTTAAATCTTCTCTTAATAAATCCACTATTTTCATCGCATATCGTTTATTAAATCTATACTTTTGTCTAAAATATTCATCGGATAATTCCATGAAGGGATTGATGCGAACACGATTTATGTTGTGTCGGCGTGGCGTTCCCAACAACTCAGCGGCTTCAACAATACCCTCAATATCAATTAAATCGACCATGTTTATATCCATTTTAGGGTAAAAACTACACAACACAATGAAAAAGATGCTTTAACCTAAAAGAGAAACTTTGAAAGATAAAGATACGATTTAGACCACCGTTTGATGGTTTAAACTAGGGGCCGCCGAGGTTCAGGTTATGGTTATGGTATGGTATGGTTATGGTTTATCGAAAAACCACGATTTGTAATACCATTTTTGTTAAACCGTTTGTTTATAGAGGTTTAAACCTGGGTTTTTGGTTAAACCGCTTTTTGTAATAACACCGAGTAAGTTCGCACTGCAGACTTAAAATGTAACGATTACCTTCAATATCCTTTTCTAATGGGCCTACAATGTCGAGAAAGATATTTTCACAAGCATGTGAAGCTGTTGTAGCTATCTCCATGGGCGCCTTGAGATATCTACAATACTTGATTTTCTGACACTTTATGCACTTACTCAAAATTTTTTTTACTTCTTTATTTAAACCTGGCCGTACGTACACCTGCATGACCTGCAGTGGGTAGTAGATGAAAATTGTGTAAAATATAGGTTTTTTCTTCCTCATCATCAATTCTTTTAACTCCTCTCAAAACATATATTCGTGGACAAGTCCAAACCTCATTATCTTTTCTTGATTTTAATAAATGTTTGATAAAACTTTAATTTTCTCTTGTTTCTACTATGCATAGTTCTTTTATATTCATATTTTTAATAAATTCTAGTTATGGATATCTAAGTTTCGACCAAAAACTACCAAATCATCCAAATATATGAAACATCTGTCAAACGTTAATACAAAAATAGCTACTGACATCACTCTGCTGAAAGCACTTGGACTTGTCTTGAGTCCCATCGGTAACCTCTTCATCTGGTATTGTCCAGTGTTGGTTGTGAACGCAGTATACTCTCTACTGTTTTTATCTAAAGCTACTTGGTAATAACCCTGCTTTAGATCTAAATGTGAGAAATAGACTGAGGCAGAGAGTGAGTCCAAAATTTCGGTAATATTTGGTAACGGAAACTTATCATCCACAATGCAATCATTGAGTCTACGATAATCGACTACTAACCGCCATTTTTTATCGTTTCCACTTTTCTTTGGTACCAATAAAATAGGGCTCGACCACTCACTCTTTGCTTCCTCTATTATGTCATTGTCAGTCATGTTTTGTATTTGTTTATTCACTTCATTTTTCATCGTTTTTCATAGAATGTGGCAGTCGATACTGCTTGACATAAACCGAGTATTTGGTTTTAAGGTTATTGATTGTTCATAAATGTTTGTAAAGTACCCGTCACGAGAAGCTATAAATTATGTAAACAAACATCTTTTACTAAGTAAACATTTTATACTGCGAGATAATAATAAATTGACCATATTCAATCGACATGAAATATAGACGGGTTATATGAAAGTAACAACCTATTTAATTTAGTCGGATCATATTTTAACGACGCAAAGCGCTATCGTTTGTGTTTCTTGGTACCGGAACGCGTCCGTCGCAGGGATTGTAAACAAAATACAAATTTTAAATTTGACGAGGTAAAACAATGATTACAAGAGGGACTGCAGCAGATTACTTCGGAAAATTGGAAGCGTTGTGTGGAGCATGTTATCAAGGAAGACGATAATTTTTATTCCAAAATCGATGAGATGATTGATAAAACTGTAGACAGCTTCGTGATACATGTCACTGATTCTGACACAGAAATGGAAACATCTGAATCTGACGAATAATTATTCTTAAATAATATATGTTAATTAATATTTGTTACTTAATAATTTATTAAATCTTAAACAAATTCATTTTTTTTGTTGGTCCAAATGTTGTGAACTCCTGAACACTTGTTTACAAAATTTATAGCTTCTCATGACGGTTACTTTAGTTATTAATTTATCACCTGGTAAGAAAAACACGTCCGAATACATAGCACATTACTCTTGAATTGATTTCCGTTCCTCCAAGTTAAGATTATTTAATTTCAAAATGTCTAATCAAATTTTCGCCCTCTACTATACTGTTACATTTTGATTTAAAATCGCATAAATCATAATCTTTTATCGAATAAATCTCTGGTTGAAACATAAGTAAAGTAACATGCTCATTGGTGTTACTATTACCGCTACCGTGTGTTTCGTTACTCGATTGATTCTTGCTGGGAAGCCTCGTCCTCGATTTGTGTTGAATGAACCTCGAGCCTCACCATGGGAACAATAATCTTCCACGCGATTGATCAAAATTTCTCTTGGCATGTTTATTTGAGTAATAAAAATTATTCGAATTCTGACGATAGTATCCTCGCTGTCCTCGTGATTGATTATAGAAATGCCCTCGGCGAGAGTCATCACCTTACTACTTACCTTCGACCACAATGTCAAAACTGCATGACATTTTCACCTCCAGAAGTTGATGCCGCTGTCAACTCCTCGTCCTTGGCCGCCTGGATTGATTGTGTTCTTCAAACTATTTTAGTTACGCGCAAGAATAATTGTTCTGAGCCGGGAATCAGTCAACCCATCTGGGAACCGTTTAATTGCCAGCTTTTCGTTTAAAAGCATAATTCTGGGAATTGCCATCTGCTTGCGATATTGTCAGATTGGTGAATAACTTTTCTATTTCCGTACCATACTGGTCGATAGTGCGCCAGCCTTGTGTTGTGTTCTGTAATCGTGATTGTATTGCAGTAAATGATTTTTAGGTAACAGGGAGGAACTTAAATGTCTGACAAGATCGTTTGTAGATGTGTAATTGTTGGACATTCGTAGTTTAGCATTTTCTGACAGTCTTCTCTTCATCTCAAATGTTAAAAGTAATTTCTTCCCGGCTTCTGATAACATATCTGCAAACATTTCTACAGAGTCAATGATAGTTATGATATTATTTTTATTACTGTTCATTACAAAAATCAAACTACATGCGGTTTTTAAATCAAATTCTATGATTGTTACAGTATTTGAGCTCGTTTCACAAAAATCACTTTCACTACTACTGTCTTTCCTAATTTTGTTACATAAATTAATAATTTGTAAATAACACGATTTTATTTCATCTTTAAATGTGGTTAACCTTAACAAAAATTCAGTTTTTATTCCTTCCTTAGTAGTCAACAACTGAATTATTTTTTTACTTTTTCCAAATATTATTTCTGTCTCTGATAATTTATTTTTTATAACATTACCCTTAAACCTTGATTTTTCTTTCTTAACTAGATATTTCTTTACTATCGTAAGGTCGTCTAAGCATTTAAGTAACTCATCTTCCATTCCCTTACACACAATTATATATTAATATTGAAAATACAAACCACATTCCCATAGCGACTTACCGTAGTAGGGGGACACAGGCGTAAGTTAATACATTGGAATGAAATTGTTCGATATAGTAAACATAACCCAGAAGGTGAAATTAAAACTCTTTTACATAATATCTACTGTAAACTTTAAACTCATTAGTAAAATCCATCATTCTGTTATGGGCCGTTTTTCCGAAATTACGTTACTTCTTACTTTGGTTATTAGTAATTACCACCATCGCACATTTATGCACTTTAGAATATTGAAACCGCACAACTCACTCACTAACTAACACTTGCATTTTTTGTTTCTCCTTATTTCATCGGTACATTAACCTCTCGATCATTTCCACGATTGCCTCTGGAACGATTGAATGATCGTTGAAAGTTACTTTGTACAATCTAGTGGTGAAATTTTCTATATTGCTTGTACCTACATAAAATACACAGCGCCAAGACCCAAAGTGTACAAATTATCAGCAGCACAATATTGATAGTCGACATGTGAATCTTCATTTCTTCGACATGAGCATTGTTCGAACCCACAGCATTCTGGTTTAAGAAAACCGTCTCCTTCTCCACATTTAATCGACACATAATTATTATTGCCTACTGATTTTTCCGAGTTCTACTTGCTTCATCAGCAGAACAGTTGCAAGACATGGTGATTGTGATGGATGAAGCATATAAGGTGAAAGGGATGAATATAAATGTGAATAAGACGAAGGTCATGGTGTTTGAAAGAGGAGAGGATGTATCGGTGTGTGATGTGAAAATAAATGATAAGAGTGTGGAGCAAGTAAGTGAGTTTATATATTTGGGGAGTCTGTTTACAAGGGATGGGAAAATTGATGGGGATGTAGAAAGGAGAGTAAACGCGGGAAATAAAGTGAATGGTGCTATACATGCGATTGTGACCAACCAGTCGATGTCTAAAAAAGCTCGACTGGCTGTTCACAATGGTGTGCTGGTGCCTACGCTTATGTATGGAAGTGAATGTTGGGTGTGGCAAAACAAGCATGAAAGTAGAATAAATGCTGTGGAAATGCGTTCCTTGCGAAGCATGTGTGGTTTGTCTATGAATGATAGGCTGAGGAATAATGTGATAAGACAGCGGTGTGATTTAAAAGAAGATGTTGTGACAAAAATTGAAAAGGGTATGCTGAGATGGTTTGGGCATGTTGAGAGGATGAATGAAAGGCGACTAACAAAACGTATTTACAAGGCTGATGTGAAAGGAAAGGCCGGCCGGGGACGCCCTAGAAGGACATATACTGACCTTATTGGTGATGTTCTTCAGAAAGGCCAAGTGCGTAGTACTCGCAATCGGCGGGAGTGTATGACCAGATGTATGAACGTAAACGAGGCAAAAGGAGTATGTAAGGATCGTAGCAGGTGGCGTTCTGTAGTTTCTGCCTACCCCCATGGGAAGAAGGCGTGAGTTTATGTAGTTTATGTATGATTTTTCCGAATTTAATTTGTAATTATTTCTTTCACATGTTTTGGAGCCGTAACACTAAACCTAGACTGAAATCGCGTCACGCGCAGGCTGCGCAGGCGCGCGAGGCAGGGAACTAGTGTTATTGAAATAACTGTAATCGATCGATTACCATTTATTACTATTCATCTTATACTAATGCAATATATTTTATAACATAGATCTCACATACTAAGTACATATACTTACTACACCTCAAGTATGATTGTGGTTTGTATATGTAGGATATTTGGTTACTAACATAATTCTTAAGTATACTAACAAAAATATGGATCATTGTGTCTAAATTAAATAATTTTTTAAAAAATGGACTGTCCAACAAAACTGAAGAAATTGTACTAGCGCAAGATATTATTAAAAGTTTTTTACAATAGCGGTTCAGGCAAACACTAACAGATTTAAAGAACAATAGGTACTTTTGTTTGGAACCCGTACCCATCTTGTAGAGTTTTAGACTACTTATACTCCATTTGAAATAAGATTAGACATTTAATCGGGTACACTACATAAATACGAAAAACTTTATTCCGTCAGTTACAATTAATACGAATTTCAAAATACTGATTTTCATAATTCCGAATGGTTCAAAATTCCGAATATAACAACGCCGATTTATCTTTCATCCTATTTTTATAATTCCAAAATTTCAATATTCCTAACGTTTATACGTAATTACTATTCTCAAAATATCGAGTTTCAATCGATCGAATAACAAAAAGTCCGACTTAATCATAATTCGAAAAATTAAAAATACTAATTCCGATTATTATAGTACCGATTAATTAGAATTCCGTGATATATAAAAATATTTTCATTCGCTTGTCACAGTTCTAACTTAACCCAAGTATTTTACTAACAATAGCGGGGATCTGGCGTTAATGGCCGAAACAAAAAATATTTTCTTTCGCTGGTCACAGTTCTAACCTAACCTAACCCAAATGATTCACCAACAATAGAGGAAAAATAATATGAATACACAACTATATCAAAGTAGATGTTTTTAAATTGCATTAAACGGTACTTCTAGATTTTGAATTTATATGCGTAACTGAATACTGCTAATTACACTGATTTTATACTACTATGGCGTTCAATAAAAAGTGTGAATGAGTATGTTAACTTTTATACATATTTAGTCTGATCTTAGGTCTAGTGAATATGGAGGATGCTCAAGTATTTCAAAGCCAGCATTTAGAATTGCAGCCACCGCAATGGTGAACTTGTGGGCGGGGGCGTTATCTTGATGAAACAAGACAATCAATCCAAGTGAGGGTCATCTTTAGGGGATGTTCTTCCACGTTTGAATTCGGCGCAGCAATGTGCAACTGTGGAATATGGCGGAGCATTTGCTCCTAAGGTATCCCGTAAATCTTGATTGACTTGTTCCGTGGTAAAATTTTTCAACCACAGATACTTAATAACCGCGCGTACTTATTTTTTTTCCATTTTAGCCAAGAGTCTGCAACCTACCGCAAACAAATGACTTCTATTATATAAAAACAAAAGATTTTTTTGTTTTTATGTTTTTTTAGGTAAATAGCAGATATTCCAGCAACTTTTAATACTTCCAAAGAGTTTGTACTTCATTCTCATTATTTATTGAACGCCAATCAGAATCCTAATTTTAGCAGTTTATTCGAAGTATTGAAAATCAGAATGTCGTTTTTCGGATCGAGAAACCATCGAGTATTTGATTTCGAAGAATCGTGAACGTATGAAAATCGGAAAACAAACAAATGGCACTTACGAATTTCGGTAAAATAAATTTCGTGATTTTTAATAATAGACCTTATAATTCTTAGGTATTATGAAATTCGAACTTTTGAAAATCGAAACGAAAATTCCGAAATTCGGAATAAAATATTTCGGAGTATTTGGGTGTGCCCCATTTAAACAAACCTTTTTTACAGTCCGTTCAACTGATTTTGACTTCCATTGTGTTGGTGGCATGAAAAATGGCAGGTGTAGTAAACAGCTGATACTGTAACCCCTTTTTAGCTTTTCGTCCTTATGCGTATGGTATAGAAGTCAAAATCGGTTAAACGGACTGTAGAACAGGTTTGTTTAAGGCGGGGTTACCCGTATAAACGACGTTTTCTATTGTCTTTTATTCGTAGATAACACGGATTAAAATTTTGAAAAAAACATATTACATATTTCACACTTTGATCTAGATATTTCAGCCATGCGATACACGATTACTTGCACTTTACTGCATCCAATTAAATCGCAAAAACATGTCTAAATTATGTTCAAATATTTTTTTTATTTTAGTTATATTAGGCTTTGAATAATAAAACTTATACCATAATAAAGGTCGTAAAAAAAGTGATATAAACTGGCCAAAATAATGTGAAATATGAGAATACCAATACCACTAATTCCAAAATCAAGCGTTTTCATCTTTTCATGCGCTCGCCCCGTGCCATTTAGTCCCGAGCGGAACGTGTTGGAGGTTGGACGTATGCCAATTTTTGCAAGACCGCCACCCCCGCTAAGTTTTATTACCGGCTGAGCCAAAAAACATATTGTAAATTATAATAGGTAACTAGGATTAGGATATCTGAATAAGGAATTGGGTTAGGTATTAGGATAGGTAATTATTATAGTTAAAATTTTTAATAGTTGTAAATAGTTAGTTTTTATTAGATACTTTTAGTTATATTTTTTAAACAAAATGGGCAAAACTAAAAAAAAAAAATAGTTGTCATCGCTGGGTCTACGAAGGCTGAATAAACAAAAAAGGTAATTATAAATATTATTATACACTACATTATACCTATAAAGGTATTATATTTTACTTTACTAACGAATAGATTTACAAAACGCAAATATGTGTGTAAATCAGTTGAATTTCAACCCTATGAAAATGTGAATAAAGACGCCACGCGCGCAAAAATTATAATGGTATATTTTTCTCGCTGAATAGATTTACCAACCGCATCAAGGTGTGTAAATAGGTGAATTTGAAACCTATATCGCAGTGCATAAAGCCGCCACGCGCACTAATGTTGTAATGGTTTACTATTTTCAAATGTCAAATAGGTAGTTAGTTCATCCCGCGCTGAGTTGGTCCGGGTGGTTTTTATAATGTTTATTAGCGTAGGTAGATACTGTACAGACGACCACACGTCGCGCGTCTGTGGTAAGTGATAAATAACACTATAATCTTGAGCTGGCCCAACGTACGGAGTTTCATTAGAATAAGAGACCAGTTTACACTGTTTTTGTTTCCACTGACATGACGTGCGTACTACTGTACGTGTTTACGCGACTCGCAGGACAAACTGCATAAACGAAGTTGATAGGTAATAAAAAGGTACCGAGCGCCTGCGTAATATTTCAACAAGGTTACAAAGTCCTAATAAAATCTCAATATTTATAATAAGAGCCTTTGCGTAGTCTTATAATATTTGTTATTTACTGCTGATATGTCCGGTTTCACTTATCGTACATCTAAATAGGTAAATGCCTAAATAAAAGCGCGTATTTCCTACGTGAGAGTTGAAAATTCAACAGTGCAATAATATTTAGGCGTTCATTTAGAAGTAAGCTATGTATCCCACAGCCACCACAACACAACAAATAATAATATTTACACTTTTTTACACTCGTGCCATAGTGTAGAAATGTACAGTATGACCATTTCCTACAAAAATATTATTTATTATTTTCGGTAACGTTTAGGCACAAGCTCGTTTATGCGCAGTACACTACTTACTAAAAACACTGTATCAAATTATGACAAATAAATAAATAAAAACTACATATATTTAGCTAGTTTGGCTATACACACGTTATCCAAGGCATAACTTTATTCAGTGTTTATTGGCAAGAGGAAAAGTATTTAGAAATTGTAAATTACATTTATCAGACTGTTTTTAATCGTTTTTGAGTAAATAAATATATTATTATTGTAATATATTTATTATTATTACTATGGAGTCTATGACATTTCTCGGGACCTTAGGGTCCCGGACTTTTGGAAGGCGTACGAGGGGCCGAAGCCAACTCGCAGAGGCCCGTTAGACGTTTTGAATGAAATTATTATTATTATTATTATATTTATTTTTAATTATTATTTATTAGGTTCGAGTTAATCAATACCTACCTAATCTATCTGTAACCTTCAAAAATACATAATAGAAAAATAAAATAAAATAAACTTATATTAATCAATTCAAGTTTATCTACTGCATTGCTCTGTTATGTGACCCAACTTACTACCTACGCGAGGTCGTGAACTCATGAGCGGTGCGCTTGGCGCTCGCGTTTCCCGCGCATCGTAATTTGTTACGTATCGCTACTCGTTGCGGGGGCTGGGGTAAGCGTTGTATGCCTACTGCGCTCGGGCTCGGCCCGCCTTAAATCAAATGAAGTATAAGGTGACATTTAGAAGAGGCCTTTGAGAACAACTCAAAATTGAATGAACGAATGAATGAATGGGAGACCGAAGTTATGATCACTTCTATTTTTCATTTTTAATCATCTATTTAGTATTATAATCATTATTTTATAGGTCCAATGAATAACCAGTCGTTCTGTTTTATAGAGGCACTAACCCAGCTTCCTAAGGTTTGCTTTTAGCTGCGGAAAATATTAATTAAAACGATAGCGTTTTAATTAATATTTTCCGTAAATAAATATACTGTGAATTGATAGCAATTCACAGTTTATTTATTTATTAGGTACACAAAATATGTATACATAATTTCTAAATGGTATTGTTGCTCTCAATGATTATTTAATCCCATGCATTTGCCAGACCTACGAAGTTATCTAGGTGCCTACCAAAACCTAAGTACCATAAAATATTACATAATCATATACATACTAAAATTCAGAAAAAACATCAAGGAGAAAAAATTAAACTACGAAACTCCAATTACTTAGTAACACGTCCTCCCAAAACAGTTAATCAAGGGAAAAGAAATATTGAATTTGAAAGTGTTAACATGTACAATAAAATACCCATGAAAATAAAAGAAGCGAATAGTATGTCTTGTCTTAAAAACCAACTTAAATTATATATAAATTATATGTATCAATAACAATTATAATATAAAAATACTAGCTTTAGCAAACAAACAAAATAAAAATAAAAGATCCTTATTTAGTCAGTACGCTGCCATGTATGCCACATCTAGTAATACATCTACTTTTACTTTAGATCAGTGTTTACTCGGTTGGTGATAAGTTGATATTTACTTTTTTGTTACTACCTTCCTATTTATTTTTATAAATTTACTATTAACGTCGTTTATGTACGCTCATAAACATTTTATGTAAATTTAGTTTCTCAGTAAGTGAATTATTGTTAATTCGTAATGAGCAATAATAAAGTTCTTAAACTATATATTTGTCCTCATTAAAACTTAATTAGTTTACCTAATGACATTTAGGAAGTATTATTAGTCAAATGTAGGTAAGAAACTAACAAAAAGAGCATTATTGCATTTAGTGACAAGTACAACTTTACAATCGTAACTAGCATGTTAGCAATAAGAGTCTTTTTCAGCAGGAAACAAGCTACTATGCGCCTTGATCTCGTAATACTAACTAGTTATATCAACCCGAGACGAAACTCACTCACATCCAACAACAGCTATATCATGTGCATCAAATTGTGTAACTGAATCCTAAGTACAGTAAGTTATAAGTTGTAAATTGTAGTATATAATGCCTTTTATGAATAAGGATTTAATTTGATATTATTTACTAATCGCATCCAATAAATAAGTTAATTAATTAATTTCTTAAAATAATAATTGATAAGTTTAGAGAAAGAAAAATGTGACCTTCACATGACCTCCACTTCCTCAATTAGTACAATACCGATCACAATCTATTTAATGTCTGTAACCGATGATTCGAATACACCAAAAGAACATGAGATGTGATATAGGTAGGTTAGCTATGTCCACAATTCAATTTTAACCGATAATGAATTCTATTATAATGCAAAACAAATAAGCGGGTCACATACCACTTCTGATATGTAATAAGAACTATCCTTGTTCTTAAATAACTAATTTAATTCCGAATAATAATATAATTATTTAATATTAAAATAGAAACTAATCCCCAAATCAATTTTAAAGACGTTACCCCAATATCATAATCTAAAACTGTTCAATAAAACTACAACAATATTTCAGGGATAAGGAAAATAATAAGGAAACCTCTTCCTTGAAGTTGGACCTACCTTTATTTAACGGAGAATACGTTAACCTAACTCCTAACCTTTAGTGCTCAGAATTGGTCTTTGACCGAGGCTCAGAAGTCCAAACTCAAGGTTTGCCAAAGAGCAATGGTGCGTAGCATTTTAAAAATCAAACTCACCGACCAAATTCGCAACACCATAATAGGCTCCTAGACAGGCGTCGCCGATGTTGGAGATAAGTCTGCGAGGCTGAAATGAGACTGGGTGAGTCACACCTATAGGAAGCATCAAAATATTAGATGGGCCAGAATCGTCACAGAGTGGGTGCCTGATGGCGGACGTCGTCACCGGGGCAGGCCTAATAAACGCTGGCATGACTATTTGGAATCGTTCTCGACCGATTGGCCGGAGAAGGAACAACATAAGAAAGACTGGAAAAGTAAAGTATGGGGGAGAACTTTGCCTAGTAGTGAGACAACATAGGTTAGCTAAAAAAAACGTGAACAAAATTTTCGATGTAACCAAGTGGTCTAAAGCATTGAACAGTTAAAAGATACAACAAGAAGTGAATTACAAGTCACCCTATACTATTTCAGTACACATGTGGATGCTGTGGTCAATAGGTAAATCTTTATACTTAATACTTGAGTAGGTTTTAGAGCTCTAAAACTCGAAAAAATTTCGACTATATTTAGCAAACGCGATTTCGGAGCGTTCCCGTAACATTTTGATAAAAAAGCTCACATAATACAAACATTAAGAGGTCCCCGAACGGAAAACAGCAATCCGAGTCACGCGACCGACGGATGATCCGGCGACTTTTTTACGACAACAAAACATTGCGGAAGTTATGTTTCAAGGGCATTACGCACAGATCATTAAACTCCATTCTCCTCTCCTAAGTGAAAGCGCGACTATATTTATTACTGTACGCTTGATAACCCTGTCCGGCGGCAGCGGCATTGGAGCGACTCCCCCGCGGCTTGCCCCGTGCACTAATGGCGACCACAAGCTACATAGCTTTAAAGTCGCTTCTTCGCTGTCGTGATGGGCGTCGTGAGGACAAATTCGCGGAGGGTTGTCGGCCAAGAGAATTATCTCGTGAAAAGTTCTATTATCATTATTTTATGACGTCTTCATCGAGGGCCTCATTGGTCACGGCGCGCGCACCATCAGCCCCGAGCTTGTGAATTCATACTAGAGTAGCTCCAAAGAGGGCAGAATGACGTTATTGTTTGTTCTGTCGTGTACTAATGCTATAAATTAATGTTCACAAGCTAGAGCATTTTGAACTAATATCGGGGATAAAGTAAATAAGGTATTGTAGCTAGTAGATATGGCCTAGAGGTGGTGTATTTACTAAAACTCAGGTTAAAAGGAAGATTGCGCTTTATTAAGAATATTGGAGACATGTTTTCCGCGACAAAAAAACTTGTACTGTAACAATTTTGTGCAACTTTTGTTTACTTACCATCTATTTGAGATGGTCAATTTAAATATAAAATCAAATAATTCAATTAAATCTTCTTATCTTTTTATTGTAGAAAGGGGTTTTGTTGTAGGTAAAATGTAGTCTCCTTGTAAAATTCTTGAATTATTCCATTTTTAAAGGAAAATAGATTATATCTTTGATTCTCGAGTTGTGAGCTTAGAAATGGGTTGGACTAAGTATAAAATCTAGACAAAGCCTCGCTGAACATACATTGAAGCAGCGCAAGGGGGTTTATATAAAAATTTACTCTGTGGGTGAAAATGTGTGAGTGAAATCAGCGATAAGATTGTTGCAGATAAAATCATTTTACCCCTAATGAAATTTAATCGACCTCAACTAAAATAAAGCGCGATTTTGATTTATTATTGTTAATCATAATTATTGTCAGAATGATTTCATTCTGATAATAATTATTATGGTTAATTAGTATCTAATCTAATTACTCTGTTAATTAATGTGATGTAATTACTTAGGGTAAATACCTACATTTTAATGAAAACTGTCTTGTGTTCTAAGTCTTTAGAAAATCTAAAAAGCAGAATAAAAGAAACCTGAAAACAACCAGCATAACTGTTTGACCTTTCTTATATTTGTATCTTTACCCAATTTTTAGGGTTCCGTACCTCAAAAGGCAAAAAACGGAACCCTTATAGGATCATTTCGTTGTCCGTCTGTCTAACTGTCAGTCTATCAAGACCCTTTTTCTCAGGAACGCGTGGAGGTATCAAGTTAAAATTAATATCAAACACGTAAGTCTACGGTTCCTTGGAGCTGTAAAAATCAAGCTTCTAAGTCAACGCAATAAAATAAATACGGCCATTTATGCGACATATTTTGATACTCGGAAAGAAATCAAAACCTATAGGGTATTTCCCGTTGACCTAAATAATGAAATTTGGCAAAAAACAAGGTCTCGCAGTACAAGTAAACGAAAACGTCCGAAAATTGTTAATTTGTAGTTTTATCATAAACTTTTTTTTTTTTGCGATTACAAACTTATATTTGCAGTGTTAGGCAAAAATCAAAAAAATCAAAATCAAAATCTATTTATTTGCCAGAATGTAGGTTTACAAAGTATGATCTTAAACTATAATGGCCCCTTTACATTCTACCATTACATATGGTGTGCAAATATTTAATTTTAATCTGCAAAAAGTTATTGCTTCAATTAAGTGCATTCAGAACAAAAGTAAAATAAGAAAATTAAATAGTCAGTAACAACAAATAAGATCTCATGCATCGATTACTAGGAACAAATAAATAATTTAATTGATGTCAAAGTTATACCTATGTCAGTTCAAGTGATAAAGTTTTATACAAATGTCAGATTATGAATGTAAGTATGTCATAAATAATAGTATATTGTTATTGATAATGTCATAAATATTAATTCGAACATCAATAAATTATTATTAGGTATATACCAATATTATTGATTTCTGTTTCACTCTCCGCGATCTGACATGTATTCATTAAGATTATAAAAGCATTTGTCTTTTAACCATTGCGTTACTTTTTTTTTTTAATGTTCAAAGGAAGATCTTTAAAAGCATCCGGTAATTTGTTATAAACCTTTACAGCATTTATGTACGAGTTCCTCCTATACAATTCGAGCCTACATTGCGGTACACAGAGCTCATGTTTAAATGTATTTTTATTTCTAGGAACTACATTTCGTTTGGTTACATCTTTGTGGTTAATGAAATCACAATCGGAAAGCACTTGCAGGGTTATTTTTGAAATTATTGGTTGCTAGGCAACACTCAATTGTTGTGGACCTTTGATATCTCACGCAATATGTATTTTTGTATTAACGAAGTTCCACTGCGTTTACTTTAATATGGTAGCAGTGCGTGCAAAAACGAGAGCTTAAAAGTTTTATATTTTTTCCTAAAGAAAAAAAGTTCAAAAGAGTTAAACATGTTGTCTTCAAAAATTAAATTCAAAATAAGACTATTCGATGAAAGCAACTGGCCGAAATGTAAAGTGATGTTGCTGCTGCGGTGTAACACAGGCACCTTAGAAGTGGTGCAGGGTACTCTAGTAAAGCCTGCACATCCGGGTGAAGGAGCCAAAGCGGAAGCTCTTACAAAGTACAAGGTAGAGTGTTACAGCTGTAATAAAAAAGAAATATAGAATTGTAAAAATATTGAAGCTATCGGAAAGGGCTCAATACAAGTAAAAGCTGACATTATTGGCCAAAACGGAAAAAAATATGTTCACAAATGTTTGGTCTGTTCCCTGCATACAAATAAATTTATTCTCAGTGCTAGCCGCACAAGAACTTTGAGTCAAATACTCGATCATGTTTATTTAAGGTTGACGGTAAAACAAATTTTGGCAAATAAAGTTTTATTATTATTATTTATTTGTCTTTGACACATCTCGGGACCCTGGGGTCCCGGACCTTTGGAAGGCGTACGAGGGGCGAAGCCAACTCGTAGAGGCCCGTTATAGGTTTTGAATGAAATGAGGCACCAACCGACGATTATCCCTGTTCGCGCTATGCAAGTGCACCCAAGGACAACCCCCGGTTGGTGCAAGACTATTGTAGGATATGGAAACAAAGATATTGGATTATGGGTTGGGGTGGCCAAGTGAACTGGTTATCTAGAGCTATGGAAAGACTATGGCTCCTACCTGACCAATATTTTATATAAAATACACAGGTAAAATGGCAGGGGGTGACTTACACACTCAATAATGGGCCCCCGAAAACGGTCGCTAGCACAGTGTCGAAGCGACAAGGGGGCAACATGTCCTGAGGTGCTTATGAGGAGTGGAGAGGTATTCCACGGCTATCAGGACAATCCCGGAAGTACGGTCAAGATCCCTACCAGCATCTTATTGGAATACTTCCTTCATCCGAGCACGTTTGCTCTTGCGAATCTCCACTCAAGCCAGCCAATTAAGGCAAGAATGAGGTGAGAGCTCCGTTCCTCGTCAGTGTTCACTCCAGCCGGCCAATAAAGGCAAGCCAGAGGTGAGGAACAACACTTCTCCCGGGAGATAGGGTCTGTGGGGTCGCTACTGCCCAACAGCTCGCCACATGCTGCCCTGCGGGTTTATTATTATTTCCTTTATTTAATTTTTAATCATATTAATTACGTTTTTAAATATTCATATATAAAAAAAAAAACTTTTAAAAATATAAAAAATAGTAGCCCACTGGTATCGGGAACAGGGTCCAAGCTACCGGTGGTCAGGGCTCCTGAGAGAGGAACCTCCTGACAATACGCGCCGTGTCCAGGAGTACCGCTTTCTGGATCAAGCCCTTGATCCAGCTGCCTAACGAGAGCCTCTTCAGGTGTTGGTCGAGGCTCTTGGCTATTATACCATTAGCCGTCACGACTATCGGCACAATGATTGCTGTATCCACATCCCACATGTCGACAACCTCGCGAGCCAGGTCAAGATACTTAATCTGTTTATCTTTTTCAGCTTTCACGAGGTTCTCGTCATGCGGGACCGCTATATCAAAAATCATTGTGCGACGCTCTAATCGATCTATCACCACTATGTCTGGCTTATTGGCAACAATAGTCTTGTCAGTGATGATAGAGCGATCCCAATACAACGTGATATTGCCATTTTCGAGGACTGGGTCGGGCATATATCTATAGTACGGTACTTCCGATTCCACAAGACTGTATTTCAGAGCAAGTTGCTGGTGGATAATCCTGGCTACAAGGTTGTGCCTATGCAAGTAGTCTCCGTTAGCCAGACGAGAACAGCCAGAGATAATGTGTCGGATTGATTCCCCGGGACGGTGGCATGTCCGACAGATGTCAACCGTGCCGTCCTTTACAATATATTTCCGGTAGTTGTTCGTCATCATAACTTCGTCCATAATCGCAAAGACAAAACCTTCGGTTCCCCAAAGAGGTCACCGAATCGCAACCAGGATACGGACGCTAACAGGTCTACATCGGGCCCATGTAAGGCCCGGTAAAAGCGTCCGTGAAGCTCTTTGCTCTGCCATACCTCCCTGCGGTCATTAAGATCTAATACTATAGGTTTGCGCCAGTTCTCGTTAGCTAAGGATAGCGGGGTGAGGTCTTTGCCCACTGTGACCACATCTCGGTGCATCCCCACGTCGGCTTCTAGGAAGTATTCCCTGAGACTGCATACCTCATGATTGTGCAGGGTCTTAGCATTTAAGAAACCTCGACCTCCGCACTTCCGCGAGATATACAGTCTCATCAACGATGAACGTGGGTGATACATACGATTTGCGGTCAGCAATGTGCGGACCCTCCTATCCAGGGCGTCATGTTCAGTCCATTTGAGTATGCCGAAAGAGTACATCAAAACCAGCATAACCCAATCGTTGAAGGCGCGCACCTTGTTCCCACCTGATAAAAGACTATTTAATACTTTATTCAGGCGGTTAAAGAAGCGCTCCTTCAGCGATTGCTTCATGTCAGCAGCGTTGACACCTAACGCTTCCGACACACCCAAATACTTTTAGGTTTCGATTGAGGAGAGGGATCTTAGGTGTATGGAATCCGAGAGGTGGGTTCCCACGGATTCCACGATCTCCCCTCATTTTACATGCATGACCGCACATTCGTCCACACCAAATTCCACCCTGAGGGCGCTACTGAAAGTTTCGGTTACCTTCAGTAGATCCAGCAGTTGCAAATTGTTAGGGGCAAAGAGTTTCAGGTCATCCATGTAAAGGAGGTGAGATATAACCTGACCACCTCTCCTCAATCGATAACCTAGCCCCGAATCCTCCAGCAGCGTGCTTAGAGGATTCAAGGCTAGGTAGAACCAAAGTGGACTCAAACTGTCACCCTAGAATATACCTCGCTCGATCCTTATTGGCTCGCTATTCCTCAGGATTTGTCGACATCCTGGATAGCGAAGCACTGTCCTCCATTGCCCCATACATGACATCAGGAAGGTGCGTAGAGTTGCATCTACTTTATACAACTCCAGCACCCTCATGAGCCATGTTTGTGGCACCGAGTCATAGGCCTTCTTATAATCTATCCAACATGTCGACAGATCTCTTCGGGAACGACGAACCTACTGGTTAATGGCCATATCGATGAGGAGTAGCTCCTTAGTACCGCGGGACCCATTCCTACATCCATTTTGAGGCAAACATGATGGAGTTGGTGTCAATATGTTTGTTAATTTTAGTTCTCAAAATGGAAGTAAAAACGTCCAAAATTTTTGGGTTCCGCAGTACTACCTGATTTATGGAGCAGGTGGGTTATTCCTGTTGTTAGGAACTGGGTCAGCGATCCTGACTCTAAATCTGACTGGAACTGGGATGCCAAACGGGCCTGCGACCTTTGGAACCACTTTATCCAAAAGTTGTGCAGCCCGTCCGGCCCTGGTGATTTTCAGCTAGGTAACGGACGGACTGCACGAGCTACATCTTGGGGGCTGATGGTGAGTGCCTCCATTTCTGGTATTGCTCGCACGCTCGTTCGATTTCCCTGGTCCAATCTCCTTCGGTGTGATTGACAGGCGCCGACCAGATGTTTCGTCAAAATGAACACATGGCGTCATCATCCGGCAGGCGCGTGTCAATCACACCTTGGTCCGGTTGCTAAACCCACCTTTCATCGCTCTGGAATGTGCGATTCTGAGTGTACCGCTCCACTCTCCGTCTGTATCGTCGAATACGGTTTGCCCATGCATAGATCTTCTGCTTCAGGAAGTCGATACGCTCTGTGACACGGGTCAAATAATCTTGAGAACTGATATCAGTCCCCGAGAACGCCTGCTTCACAAAGCGCATCACTCTAGGGCGAGTATTGCCGTCCCTGAAGCAGATTAGCTTGCCGATGAGTACTCTAGCCTCACCGATACGACGCTCAATCCTGCACTGCCAAGCTGGTACAGCTGGTTTTGGTCGTGGAGCTCTGACACTGTTGAAGAATTTGACATGAGCTACACGACATGCCGCTACAGCTGCACAGTACAAGATCGAGTGGGCATCGGTGAGGTCTTTACTGCCGTCAAAACAATTTGACAGCAGCGAGTCTAGAGTACACATCAGCGCCTTATTTTTCTTGTGCATGGGCAAACGAGGTAAATGTGGTCTGAGTCCAGGCGGAATGGAACGGTACTCCCGGAAAGCATCCTCCAAAGCGCTCCTCAGTCGTGCAGTGCATGGGGAACTCACGGATATAACCCCGTCATCATCCTCTTCACCAACGCGGTCGGGTCGCGGTGAAGAACTGGGTAAGTTTTGTAATTGCACCGCGACCAGTAGCGAAGCAGGTGTAACATGGTTATTCCGTGATTCGAGGCGTAGTCGCTCAAGGACGGCGTCATCCAGCATATGATTACGCTGGATGACCCGTACTTGATCCGACAGTCGTTACGCCGACACGTTGACAGCTGGTTCAAGCACCTGAAACAGAGAGAGCATCCAACCACGGTACGCAGTCAGGTTACTTCCCCCCTCTGTAGCCCCAAAGTATGCGCGCATGACATTTCCGTTGACAGTTTGTGTCCACCTCATGCGCTGCACACTTCCACCGGGAGCGGGGACCCTATCAGAGGCCGGTGGGCCTCGGAGTCTTAAGCTGGCCGGTGGTCGGCCTCTTCCACGCTGACGTGTTGGTGGTGGTGTCGTCGGCGGCGAGAAGTATTCGTCGCTCGAGTTCGACGCAACTGCAGCGACCAGTATCACTGAACTTACGTCTGGAGCAGGATTCGGCAACTGCGAGGCGGAGCTGAGCGACGAGCCCGAAGATGTTGGGTGTGTGTTTATTAGTTTTCGGGTCCGACTTCGTGTCAGCATTTCATTTGTATTCTCCGTGAATTGTACATTTCTTTATATCTTTGTGGTGGTTTTATGCACTTTCCAGTTATTTTTTATTTTATTAACAGTATTTTTGGATTTTTATCTTCATAATAATTATGAAAATTTCATGGAGAAATTTTTTTCACATAAACCTTATGGCACTTATGAAATGTCAAAAGCTAGATGCACGGTTCCAATTGGTCGTTTCCTATGGAGAAGAACCGGCAAGAATCTCCATGGTTACTCTTTTAAAAATAATCGACTTTTACAATTCTTTCAAATAACAGTGTGACTAGGTATGGGAGGACAGTGTAGGTCCTTCAATTAGTACCAGGTACTTAAGAAAATAGAAAATGGTCAACAAATCTACAGTCTACTAAGCTTACAGCGTTCCCACATTCACAAAATAGAAAAGAATCTATACAAAAGATATTTAAATTAATAAAATAAAAACCTCTTTTAATTAAACGCAATTACATGATTGCTATTACAACTGTAATAAATCTGAATAATTATCATGTGCACAAAAGCCAAAAATAAAGAGTTGAAATTAACTCGTAGGTATATAATGTTAAATAATAGGATGAATATGTCAAGGACGAATGAAATTAAAATCAACATGGTAATTTGGGAGCAGTTAAAACCCGTAAGCAGTTAAAGTTGAACCCTTACATAATTATGCCGTTAATGAGATACCCGGGAAGCCACATGTGCACAAGGAATTATTGCCAAACTTCCTTGTCTTCAACGTAGTCTTTAATTTTATAATATTTTTTCTTGATAAGGACACGTTTGATGTGGGTTTTGAACTTCCCATCGCTAAGTTCTGTAACAGACTTTGGCAACTTGTTATAAAAGCGGATAGTGTTTATAAGAAATGATTTGCTTGTTTTGGTTAATCTAAATTTGGGTATCACAATTTCAAGTCTACTACGTGTATTTATATTATGGAAATCGCATCTTATTTTGAAAAGTCCTAAGTTTTTGCGAACATTCAAAATACTTTCTAAGATATAAAAGGAAGGAAGAGTCAGTATATCAATTTCTTTAAATTTGTCTCTAAGGGACTCGCGAGGACCCATTTTATAGATCGCGCGGATTGCCCTCTTTTATAAAATGAAAATTGAATCTACGTCAGCTGCTGATTCCCACAGAAGAACGCCATAAGACATAATACTGTGGAAATAAGCAAAGTATACTAACCTAGCTGTGGCTATATCAGTCAACTGCCTTATTTTTCTAACTGCATATGCAACTGAACTTAATCTACCTGAAATAGTTCTAATGTGGGCGCCCCATTGCAATTTAGAATCTAAAGTAATTCCTAAGAATATAGTTTCCGTTATTGCATCTAGTTTTTTGCCATCAAGTTTTAGATTTAGAACTACTTGAGGTACATTTAGTAATGAGAACCTAATTCATTTAGTTTTGTTCGCGTTAAGTAAAAGATTATTAGCTGCGAACTATTTTGAAAGAACAGCCAGACTATCATTGACATGTAAGACATCTGTATCTTCACTGTCTATTTAAAAAATAAGAGAAGTATCATCAGCAAATAGAATTATATCCGATAAATTAGCCATCATGTAAGGAAGATCATTATTTTATATAAACTAGAAATAAGAAAGGGCCGAGAATTGAACCTTGAGACACGACCATTTTAACTAGAGATTTCGTAGATGTCGCCCCATTAACGTTTACTTTTTGCTCCCTGTTTGATAGATAGGAAAGAACAAGATCACCAGATTGTCCACAAATTCCGTTGTGTTGTAATTTACAGATCAGTGTATTATGGTCAACGCAGTCAAACGCTTTTGAGAGGTCACAGATAATGCCAATTGCATCCTGGGACTTCTCCCAGGATTCCAAAATGTGACTGATGAGTTTTACCCCTGCGTCAGTCGTCGACCTACCTTTCGTGAAACCAAACTGGTGACTATGTAAAATCCCATTTGAATTAAAATGTGACAACATCTGGTTTAGCATGATTTTTTCATATTTTTTCTCAATGTTGGTAGCACAGATATTGGTCTATAATTAGAGGAATCACTCTTACTACCTGATTTGAAAATTTATACTACGTTACTGTTTCATTAAATCAGGAAACGTACCGCTATCTTAACATTGATTAAATATGCTAGTTAGGACAGGCGCAATTGTGTCAATGATATCTTCAAGAACCTTAACGGAAATCCCATAAGCCTTCAGTGTTTTTTATGGTAAGACTTTTGAATGCTTTTTTAATTGTGAAAATAGAAATGGGCTTGAATTCAAAACTTGGAATGTTCTTACTGAAGTGTTCTTTTAGAAGAGTATAGATGATGAGGGGAGAGATTTCTTAACCTCTATTGGGATGTTGGTAAAGAAATTTTCTAGTGTCTCAACTTTTAACTTATATGAAATGGTTTAATTATCAATTTTTAAAGACAATTCATTCTGATCTCGCTGTTTTGTGTTTCCAGTTTCTTTGATGCCACACACCTGCCACATAGCTATTATTACCCTGAAGTGCCAGGTACCTAGTTCATTACCGATGTGGTGATCAGCAGTGGACGAGAACGAGGTTCAACGAAAACAGGCACCACCAGTGTCGTGAAGACTTCGGTGTGGGCCACAGATGTGACGACATCTCAGCATTGAGCGTAACGTCAAGGACGGTGACGTTATATTTGCGGCGACGTCATCGGTGACGTAATTGGAGAGGTTTGGTTGAAGCAAAACTGTGAGTTACGATCCAAAGAGTTTTTAGTCTAGACTTGTTCTCAGTGAAGTGAAATTTAATAAAGAAGTGTTTGCGACTTGAAGAATTTTAGCATTAGTTTTAGATTTAGAATAATCACGAAAAAGTGTTGTGAGGGGAACCTATGTCCGATTTTTTCTAAGTTTAAAAGGTTTTCAAATACTTGTATTTTTTTCAGTTATTTTTTTATTGAATTGTAAATGTTATAGATTTTATTTGTGTTAAATTATTACCTGCATTTAATTACTGAGTTAGGTATTGCATAATTAAAAGATTTATAGCTTATTACACAATGGAATCCTTACGTGAACTACAGTTCAATAATAAAACAATAATAGAAAAAGGTAGAATTAATTTAAAAAAATTGCCTAAAGATCGCATCACACAGTTACATAGAAGCACGACTAGAGTCACAGTGGCAACAATTTGTCGACACTCATAGGCGCATTGTAGAGATAGCAACTGACAAAGACTTAGTTAAAAATGTTTATTTTACATTAAAAGTTTACGATTTAACTGAAGATTTGTACATGAACTATAAGTTTGAATTAAAAGAGCACTTACATCAACTTAGTCCGTGCGAAAGTGCTTATCTCAGTAGTAATAAAAATTCTAATTAAAATAGTTAAAATTTAAAATTTCCACAAATTTGTTTGCCCAAGTTCTCGGGTCTCTATTCTGAATGGGTTACTTTCCGTGATTTATTTACGTCACTGATGCATAAAAATGATGCACTGGATGACGTTCAAAAACTTCACTATTTGAAAAGTTACCTCACAGGCGAAGCAGAACAGTTGTTTCGACATATCCCTGTGACTACGTCTAATTATGATGAGTGTTGGTCGATCCTAAACAAACGATTTGACAATAAATTTAAGGTTTTTAGCTAACTGTATGCTCAAACGGCTTGTCTATCAATCGCCGATTACTAAAGAATCATCAACAAACGTTAAAACGCTGTTAGACACGACTGTTGATTGTTTGTACGGTTTACGCAGTCTAGGTATTGATGTCAGCTCCTGGGATGTAATTGTTGTATACTTAAGTTCCGAAAAGTTAGATACCGAGTCTCGTAAATTGTGGGAACTAAGAATTAATTCTAATCCTAATGAGGATTTACCTACATTTGAAGAGTTCAAAACTTTTATGGAATCTAGGTTTCGAGCCTTAGAGGATTTAGATCCTAAAGCTAATAAACAGAATAGTGGTCGTAATAGTCCTTTTTTTTTTTGGGTGGGAAATCATCAAATAACTTCTTTCGCTCTGGGCGGAGCGGGAGGGCGTGTCAGACTCTTACTGACTAAAACCCACCCGTGTTCCTTCGATTGCCCTGTTGCCGGGGGCCACGATCTCCCTTTCGGTTTTCTTCGCAACCCCGGCAGGCATCGGCCTTAGTGGACCCCTTCAATTCTGCTGACATCTCTTTGAGGCGCGCGTGGAACACAACGCGCCGTCGACCCGGGCCTGGCCCTTATCGGACGGTGAGCCACCCATTGCTCACCGTCCGCAAGCCCGCGCCTACGGTGGCCGGAAATCGCCTTGCGATTCCCGACGCCCTGGGCGTCTCCTCTTGCGGCGGTTAGGGGCGTGAGGGCGCGAAGTTTGCCTCTCCCTCACACGTTCCGCCTCCTCCTTCGCGAGCATTACCGCTTCGCAGAAGGAGGTGACGGCCTCCCATTTTCTCTCGCTCCCTACCATGGCCTGTATCAGGGCCGAACGCGAGAGGTCACCGCCACCGATCGCCTCCACGAGGACACGGCGATGCTCCGCCCAAGCTGGGCAGACCTCCACCGTATGCTCCACCGTGTCCTCCGGGCGATCCACACAATGTTGACACCCGGGCGTATCCTCCCGCCTTATCCTGTGCAGGAACCTCCCGAAACAGCCGTGTCCGGTGAGGACCTGCGTCAGGCGGAAAGTGAGGACGCCGTGGCGCCTCTCCAGCCACTCCTCAAAGAGGGGTCTTATCGCCGCAATTGTGGCGTGCCCAGCGCTGGGTTGCGACAATCGCACTCTCCATGACGCCATGAGATCCCGCCGGAGCTCTGTTCGCTGTGCCGCGATTTCTCGCGGCAGCGGAGTTAAGCCCCGGCGTTTCGCCTCCTCGCGCCACTCCCAGATGTGCGCGAGGACCTTTGCTTCCAGATCCCATGGCGGTAATCCGGCAAGGAGGCTCGCCGCCTCGCAGGAGACCGTGCGGTATCCTCGGGCCAGCCGGATGGCCATGACCCTCTGGGACGCGTTCAACCGGCGGGCTGGCCGCAGCCTTAGTGAACGCGCCCACACCGGTGCCCCGTAAAGGGCCATGGACCGCACGACCCCCGCGTAGAGCCTCCGGCAGGAGGCGTTTGGATCCCCTAGATTGGGCAGGAGCCGCTTCAACGCAGCCCCGGCCCGCTCCAGTCTGGGAGCCAAACGTCGGAAGTGTTCGACGAAGTTCCACCGGCTGTCGAGGACAAGTCCCAGATACTTCATCATCGACTCGACGCCGATGTGAACCCCTCCCGCCATTACCTGGGAACCCGACGGTGGACTCTGTGCGCCCTAGCGTGCTACAATTAATAATCTGCTTGATAACATTCAAGCAGTGCTAACTCAAGATCGTTATTCCACGAAACAGGAGGAGGAGGGCAGGAGGCGTTTGGATCCCCTAGATTGGGCAGGAGCCGCTTCAACGCAGCCCCGGCCCGCTCCAGTCTGGGAGCCAAACGTCGGAAATGTTCGACGACTAGTCCTGCCAAACTTTTCCATGTCGCTACTCAAATTTGTGTATTTATGTTCTGGAGATCATAAATTGTGTCACTGCTAAGAATTTTCAAAGAAAGACTGACGAACGTAGTGAATTTTCCCGAGTCAGTAAGCTTTGTTATAACTGTCTTGGAACCAACCATTTTGTATTTTCTTGCCGTCAGTCTACCAGATGTAACCTTTGCAAAAAGAAGCACCACACACTACTCCACCCAAAAACAACTGCCAATTCTGCTGAAAATGTTGATACTTCAGCAGACAGGAATGTTGCGGCAGTTAACGCAGTTACTTCTTCCCACGAAAGTGAGATTACCAAACCCATTTGTTGTTTTGCAGATGTTCACAACCTAGGTCTGTTAGCCACAGCTTTGGTCAATGTTGAGTCAAGAACTGGGACTGCTCTTGTTTTAAGAGCTTTGATGGATCAGGGCTCTCAGGTCTCTTTTATTACAGAGGCTGCAGTACAGTTGCTTGGATTGAAAAAAACACCTGCTCACACCGAAATACTTCGACTAGGCGATGATGAGGGAAATACAATGCCCTCTAAGTGGATAGTTCGGTTCAAATTGCAGTCACGCCTAGATCCCACTTTTGTTTTATGTGTCGATGCTTTTGTATTGAATAGACTCACATCATATCTTCCTGAGAGAAAATCGTTCAGGTATTGCCTTTATCTTAAGAATTAGCAGATCCTTCCTTTGATATGCCGGGGAAAATTGATTTGCTGTTGAGTACGCGTGTGATTGGAGAAGTTTTATTGGATGGTCTACTCAAGAGTCCGCCTGGAACTCCAGTCGCTCAGAAGACTAAACTAGGATTGATTCTATCTGGTGAGATCTACACATCGTCAATCTCTAGACCGGTTTGTTATAACGCTATAGTAAAGTCAGATGTAAACACTCTACTGAAGAAATTTTGGGAGTTAGAGTCAAAGCCGTCAACGCATAAGGCTATGTTGACAGAAGTAGAGCAGAAATGTGAATACTTTTTCTCTAATATAATCAAAAGAGATGAAACAGGGCGATATATTGTCAAATTGCCTTTTAAGTCTGATCAACCTTGTAGTAAGTTTGATGGATCAGAAGCCATCGCTCGTAAACGGTTTCACATGCTGGAGAGAAGATTGATAAACAATGCTGACTTTAAAATGCAATATACTGCTGTTATCAATGAGTACGTTCAGTTAGGGCATGCTGAAGTTGTTCCTCAGGAGGATTGAGGAAAAGATGCTGTTTATTTGCCGCATCATGCTGTAGTACGCGATGATAGAAATACTACTAAGATTCGGGTCGTCTTCGACGCTTCTTGTTCAGCATGCAATGGAGTTTCGTTGAATGATGATTTAGTGGTTGGTCCGAGATTACAATCAGATTTGCGTCAGATTATTATGCGGTGGCGCCGCCACCCCATAAGTATAGTAGCTGACATTGTAAAGATGTACCGCCAGATAAGGGTAAATGAAGAGGATATTGATTTTCAGCGGATTTTGTGTCGCGACAACCCTGATTCGGAGTTGCAACATTTGCGGTTGTTTCGTGTCACTTTTGGTACATCCTCTGCTCCTTACCTGGTCGTACGTTCTTTGCAGCAAGTTACTCGTGATGAAGGAACCTGTTTTCCTTTAGTGTTCGATCGTGTTCTTAAAGATTTTTACGTCGACGATTTCTTGTCTGGTCGTGATTCTGTTGATGAATGTGAGCAAATTTATGAGCAGATGAACGAGTTGTTAAGTCGTGGAGGTTTCCAGCTTCAAAAATGGTCCAGTAATGGTGAAGAGTTATTTTATCAAATCAAAGATGGTTCATCAAATGAAAACTATTAATTTAAAACGGACACAGTTATGAAAATTTTGGGTTTAACCTGGGATAGAGATACTGATAATTTTAATTACACTGTCCATTTTCCTTCACTTGAAGCTCCAGTGACCAAACGAAAGGTGATTTCTGACATTTCCCGTTTGTTCGATCCTCTTGGTTGGCTTGCTCTAGTTATTATTACAACTAAGATGTTCATCCAACGTCTATGGCTTACGGGCATTGATTGGGACGATGAACTTCCAGATCACCCTTTGAAAGATTGGCTTCAGTATAGAAACAACCTTCACAACCTCAGTAATTTTCAATTACTTCGGTGGATTCACACAAGTCGACACAATACCCTTCGAGAACTACAAGGATTTTGCGATGCTTCTAACATCGCCTACGCGGCTGTTGTCTATATTCGATCTTTCGATTACAACGGTCATATTCATAACAGTCTAGTAGCATCCAAAACTAAGGTGGCCCCTGCCAAACAGATTTCCATACCTGGTTTGGAATTATGTGGTGCTGTGCTTTTCTCAAAACTTCTTTGTGAAATCTCGGACACCTTAGAAATTGCGAAAGAAAATGTACATCCCTGGACTGACTCTCAGTGGTACTCGCTTGGTTGAGTAGCCACCCAAGTCGATGGAAGACATTTCTCGGAGTTTCTGAAATACTTACCTTTATGGACAGTTATCAATGGTTGCACGTTCAGTCTAAGGAGAATCCTGCAGATTGTGCGTCGCGAGGAGTAAACCCGTCCGAATGTGCAAAGCTTGAATTGTGGGTGCAGGGACCTAGTTGGCTAAAAATAAAACAATAGATTATAGCAAAAAGGAATTTAAGAAACTAATCCAGAAGAAAAAAAGATGTTAGATATTATCTGTAATACTGTAGTGAAAATAATATAATCGTCTAATATTCATCTCTTAGGAAACTAATTAGAGTAATTGTATATTGTAGAAGATTTTTTAAATCAAGACATAAAGAATCTTCTACAATTTATTTAAACTTTTCGGAAATTTATCAAGCATTACTTACATGCATTAAATTATGTTAAAAGGAACACTTTAAGAAAGAAATAGATAGTTTAAAAATAAAAGCAAAAATAGATAAAAAAGGGATGCACCTCACGGACCACACGGAGGGGTCCCCTCCGTGTGGTCAGTGAGGACCTCACTCAATCCTTACCTAGATCAGGAAGATATTTTGAGGGTTGGTGGAAGATGGTGGTGAGAGTTGGTGGTGGAAATTGTAAACAAATTCAATAACTTTTTTGCATCAATAGGCGAAGAAACCGGCCCTGAGGCCAAAGGCCAGCCAGTACTCAACCCTTCTGAAAATACTCTATTTCTTAGACCTTTAGACTGTCGAGAAATGCATAGAATCATACAAAATCTAAAAAACAAAAAAAGTCACGGAATAGATGAACTACCCCCATCTCTGATTAGACAATGTGCAGATGAACTTGCTGTACCCTTTTGTGTTTTAATAAATCAGTCCTTTGATGGAGGTACTTTTCCTGTTCAACTTAAAAAAGCTATTATAAAACCCTTATTTAAGAAAAACTCGAAAACTGACCCCAATAATTACCGACCCATAGCTCTTCTACCTACGGCTTCAAAAATTTTCGAAAAGGCTATGTGTGACCGTGTGTACAGTTTTTGCGAAAGATACAGAATCTTTGACGAAGGTCAAAACGGGTTTCGGAAACATCGATCAACCACTCTAGCTATGTATATATTTATGCAAGAAGTTAAAAATAATAAAAAATATGCAGTCGGCATACTTTTAGACATGACAAGGGCATATGACAAAGTACAGTTTAAAATTTTACTAGAATTCCTATTCCGTATAGTTTGTCTATACGGAATAGGAATTCGTGGAACTACACATAAGTGGTTTGCTTCCTACTTAAAAGATAGAGAGCAATATGTGCAAATAGAACATTTTAACCATGACCAAAAACAAATAATACAAGTAAGGTCCGATAAGAAGATTATAAATGCATCAATTCCCCAGGGTAGTGTTATTGGATGTGTCCTGTTCATCATCTACGTCAATGACCTTCCCGAAATCATGAAAGAACCATGTGTGCTATTCGCAGATGATATATCTCTGCTTACCACATTCCAAACTAATAGCAATATCAACGAACAACTGAGCACAATATTAAATAAAACATCAAAATGGATGGATGAGCACAACCTTGAGATTAATTATAAAAAACCCAAACTAATTACTTTCTACCCTCAGCAAAAATCCCCATTACCAGTTAATTTCACAACAAACGGCACAAAAATTTAAGTAGTAGATGACTTTACGCTATTAGGTCTCACAATAGACACACACATTGCATGGAAGGCCCATATAAAAAAAGTACGATCAAAGCTCTCAAAATTGACCTACGCCCTTCGAGAAGTCAAAATAACTACCGACTTGCAAACTGCACTAACTACATATTATGCCTACGCTCATGCATGGCTCAGCTATGGCATTATAATGTGGGGAAATAGCACAGACGCGCCTACGCTTTTCATTCTCCAGAAGAAATTAAATCGGATCATAGTCAACATAAAACAAACCGATAGCTGTAAACCCTTTTTCATAAAACATAGAATACTCACCTTATCATCTATCTACATCCTAGAAGCATGCAAATTTGTAAGAAAATACATGAACTTTTTCACAACCCGCGGCGATAAAAATAAAGACCGATCTGTCAGATATAAAAATATGTTAATGTTACCCTCTTCGCATATGAAACTACATTCCAATAGCCCCTACGTTATGTCAATAAAAATATTTAATAAACTACCAGATGCAATAAAAGATGAAACCAGCGATACGATATTTATAAATAAGATCAAGCAAATATTAATCAAAATCAAAAAAAGCATACTACACAATAAACGAATACATACATGACAAAAAAAACTGATTAAGCACAAACAGACACCACACACAGTCGTATAGGTACATTCATACTTATATAGATAAATATTATAATATAATATAATGTTAAATTGAACTTATGTAATTATTATTATAACTGAGCTCATAATTATTTAAAAATTGTTTGATTGTAGGTACTTAATTTGTTTAATTTTTATTTTATTTTATTTTTATTTAAGAATTAATTTTATTGTTTTTGCTGTGCCCGACAGGGTCCGTAATTGTACCTTAGCTTTAAGCCATTGTAACACCTTTACTACCTATATTATGGAATGCAAAAATATGAATATGAATATGAAGATTAAATAGAGCAACAGTCATGAAGACATGAAACATTCTATAATCATCCCACACAAGTCCCACTTGACATACTTTTTGATAGCTGATGCCCACGAACGTAAGTTGCATGGTGGACCTCAATTGGTTCTTAATTATTTAAATCCAATACTGGATCATCAGTGCGAAGAGTGTCATAAGACAATATATACGCGAGTGTGTGACTCGCCTCCGTCATTCCGCTAGACCTGTAGCACCTTTAATGGGTCAATAGCCAGCTGCTAGAGTTAATGCTAACCGAATTTCTTTAAAACTGGCGTGGACTATGCCGGTCTTATAAGCATCAGATCCACAAAGAGTCGCTGTTATCATTCCACCAAAGGCTATATTTGTTTATTGGGGGAGCTAGTGTGCTGAGATATGGAGCGACAACGGCACCACCTTTGTAGGAGCCAACCGGGAGTTAAGAGCATTGTTCACCCACGAAAGGTCTGGTGTAGCACCAGACATTGCTGAGTGGTTAGCAACCAATGGTAGAAGTTGGTATATTATTCCATCCCATTCGCCTTACTTTGGAGGTCTTTGGGAGGCTGGGGTAAAGTCCAGCAAACACCACCTCAAACGAGTAATAGACAACAGCACTCTCACTTTTGAAGAGTTAACGACAGTTTTAGCTCAAATTGAAGCCTGTCTGAACTCCAGGCCAATATGGACGATAGGTAGTAATGCGGAAGACCCATGTCCTCTGACACCGGGACACTTTTTAATAGGTGAGCCTTTGCTGCTCGTGCCGGCATCCAATTATGAAATGTCAAAAAATTTGCAGTTTAAAGAGGTGGCATTTGACTCAACGTACCATACGTTGGTAAAATGCCACCTCTTTAAACTGCAAATTTTTGACCAAGATTTTTGGCGTAAATGGTCTCGTGAACATCTTGTTCAGTTCCATCAAAGGAACAAATGCTCTCATCAAACTGCAGAATCAAACGTGGGTGACGTGGCATTGATAATAGAGGATGTTTTGCCTCCTGCAAGATGGCTATATGGTCTCATTACTGAAAAGCATACTGGCTCGGACAATATCACAAGAGTTGTTTCATTGCGTTGTAAGGGTTCTATTATAAAAAGACCTGTGTCAAAGTTAATATTACTTCCTGTCACTGCTTGATAGTATGATAAATGTTATTTTTATTTTTATTGATAATTAACTAAGAATAGCGGTTAATTTATAGTTTACGTTTAGATTTAAATGTCATTTCAAACTATAGTTTTATATTTGTAAATACTTAATACAGTCCATTTATGTTTTTTTTTGTCTTCTCATCTATTTTTGTGTTGCTTCATGGTGGGCGGATAATTTAAATTCGTTTTTAATTTTTATTATTTCAATCAAACGTCGCGACGTAGTTCGTTGACTTCTGTACCCACTGCCTCCAGAAAGACCACATGAATATTTAGATAGTTTGACATACTTAGGATCAATAAGTGATATGGTTTCAAAAACTTTGTTTCGAAATGTATTAAGGATAGCTTTTAAAATAAATAATTCATTAAAACAGATTTGCAACGGAAACGATCGATTAGAAAACCATAAAAAATGAGGTGTTTACAAGTTAGTTTTTTTTTTTTTTTTTAAAACGTTGCCCCTCACTAGGAATTTCTCCTGTATTGTGGGTGCGTTTACAAACATTTAAACTCACATACAAAAACAGCCAGACCCGGAACAACTACTTGTAGGTCATACAAATATCTGTTTCGTGCGGGAATCGAACCCGCGGCACGCAGCGCAGCAGTCAATCGCTTAACCACTGCGCCAACCATGCCGTCGATTTCGACATTGCGATGATTGTAATGGTATTTATATAGGTCAAACTGGTCGTAATTTTCAGACAAGATATAAGGAACATATTGCAGTATTCCGGAACAGTAATCCAGAAAAATCCCATTTTGCTCAACACTTAATAGATACAGGTCATTCGTTAAATAATAACACTTTCGAAATTTAACACACATGTGATAAAGGTTTCGGAATGTGAGTACTAAAGAGCTTAGGAATAGTCAAAAATAAAACAGGAAACATTAAACTGTTGAACGAATTAAATACAAGTATGCCAAGGTCACCTTTACTGCGATTGTTCGCCCCTTATCGCACTGATAATGGTCCGTGCCGAGGTGGGGCAAGCAGTATACAAGTGGGTTTGACGGGCGATAAGGCTCTAAACCTACAAAGGGCTATCAACAATCTTGGTGCCTGGTTTAGGAAATAGCGAGTTGAAGTAAATCCCGAAAAAAGTCAAGCGGTTTTATTTTCTAAACCGAGAACCAGACTACCCGTTTTCCCCCGTCACCATGTTTGGCAAGCCGATCCCTTAGGAGAGGCGCCCCAAATACCTCGGTGTTATCCTCGACCATCATCTCTCCTTTTCTGAGCACATAAAGACGGTTCGCTCGCGAGCCGCTTTCGCTCTAGGCAGACTCCACTTCGTTCTAAATGCACGCAGCAAATTGTCACTAAAGTGCAAATTGCGAATTTACACTGCGTGTATTCGACCCATCATGACCTATGCGGGAGCAGTATTTGCTCACGCCAAACCCCATTCTATCCACAGGTTGCAGACCTTGCAGAACCGTTTCCTTCGTAAGACCACCTTTGTCAGAAACGAGATCCTCCACCTCGATTGTAAAATCCCCACGATTCATCAGTTCCTAAAACACATGTCCAAGCGTTACTTTGACTCCGCTCCCAGACATCGCAACCCTCTGGGTGTCGAAGCAGCCAACTATGTCCCGTCTAGAATAAGTCATATCCGCCGTCCGAGGCATGTTCTTTCCAGCCCAGATGACCCCATTACACTCCTCCAGGAGAAGAATAGGGCCACCAGTACAGTACACAAAAACAGACGCCTCCCGTCATTCCGACCTCGCCGCCGCCGTGCCGAGGTACTTTGCGATCGCGACCGTGTCCATACTCCTCCCCGACCCTTGCTCGAAAACGAGGTGCCAGCAGTTGTTGCAGCTGAGCACGTAGCTTTAAATACCCCGCCTAATAATAATGATATTAACCAAATTTTGATCCAGCCTGTCCCTTCCTGCTGTCCTCCCCCCAGCGACGCTCTAAGCCGAGATTCGTACCCCACAGGGGGTGCCCTTAGTGAGCGTTCGCCTAGCTTTAATTTAGAATAGTTTACTTGCTCCTAGCTGGAGGCTCTAAGTGTAGTATCTTAAGGCACCCACAGGAAAGTCCGGTTAAGCAGCCAAGACCTTAGTGGTCAAAACTGCGAGTTGCAATGTTCAAAAAAATAAAAAGCGGCAAGGCTCGGTCTTTGCGGGTCACGACGCGCGTCTACACTGAACGCTGTTACACTACAACACTAGCCGCTCATGCATACGCGACTGCCTACCCCTCAATCCGTAAACAGCTCGATCTGTAAACGGGGCGAGGGGGAGACTACATATTGACCTGTAGGAGCGTCGAGTCGGTATCCCTGTCGCTGGTCGTTCTCGTCGGGCCTCCCCGAGGCAACTGGGGGTCTCACCTGGTGGGGACAGACCGCCGAGCGGGGGTGTCGCGACATCTCGAGTAAGGCTCAGTCTGCGCTCAGCGCTTGGTGTGACAATACGCCGTGTTCGAGTTCTTGACAAGTCAATCGTCATCCTGAGGATGCCTCGTTGAGAGGTGAAACACGTGTCGATTTCTTTCAGGGTTTTTTTAAGACTCCCTAGAAATAGCTAAGCGGAACAGGTTACTAAATATATCCATTTCTATTGTATTTTTTAACTGCCTGTTATTTTTCATTGTTTTCAGTTTGTTTTACAATGGTCAGTAACAGGTAACATGACCTAATTTAGGAGTCACTTTTTCGTACGTGTTTGTTCTTGTAAGACCACCAACTGTATTTTTAGGGATAATAAATACTAAGTGCTTCTTTTTTTAGCGTAGTTTAGCCGCTTTAGTTAGAGTAAGAAGTAAACATATTACGAAGTAAATAATAGGTGTTTCTCTATTTAGCAAGGATCATTCCTTAATGAGGAACAAAGAAAAATTGTTAACCTTGCAATATTTCTTCCTTTGTGTGAGTGTGTATGTAAGTAACTGCCGTAGTAACAGTCTGTGTGAGATTGTTATAATGAATTAACAGCAACAGCCACGGTATCAGTCTTTGAGGGTCTGTTTTTTTAGGTAACAAATATTTATATTGTTAGGAACAATTGTTATTTTAAATATCTGTTATTTCTACCTGTTACGATAAATACGCCTCACTCCTAATTTACAGTAAATTGGAAAAATTACTCATTATTATTTCCACCATTTGCATTATTATCAAAAACGATTCAGAAAAATAAAGATGATCAGGCGTTTGGCATCTTAGTTTTTCCTATGTGGCCATCACAACCTTGATACCCATTTATTAATTCTATGGTCATATCACAAATTAAAGTGTTCAAACCATCATATCAATTATTGTTGTCACCTTCCAGTATACTGCATCCTCTACATAGCAGCCTTTCCCTGGGGTCCTGCATATTATCAGTGAAGCCTTTAAGAAACCAATGATACCAGATGAAACCATTAAGGTCATGATATCTTCTTTATCCGATAACACTGTCAAACAGTATTCAGCACTACATAAGTGGTGAATTTTTTGGAATGGTAAAAATATTCACGATTATTCAATCACTAAAATATTAGAGTTTCTTACACAACAATTCAACAATGGCGGTTCATAAATTTGACTCAACACTAATAGATCTGCATTGTCATTGATCATAATTCTGATGAAGGGAAGGATCCTCAAATTAAGAGGTTCTTTAAAGGTATATTTAAATTACGACCAAGTCGCCCTAAATATAATGATACGTGGGATCCATCAATTATAAGAATTATCTCTTGATAAAGTATCCAAAAAGTTGGTAATTCTTTTAGCGCTTACTAGTGTCCAAAGAATACAAACCTTATCTGTAATTAGACATAATAAAATTCAATTTACTGATTCACGTGTTAACATAAAATCACTGATTTGTTAAAAACATCTTAGTCAGGAAAACGGCAAACGAGCATTATGTTACCCTACTTTCATATGAAACCTGAAATTTGTCCTGTGATTACGTTGCAATACTATATAAATTATACACACAAATTGAGAAAACCAGAGTTAGATTATACAGAAAAATTATTAATTCGTTTTAAAAAAGCTTCATAATTATGTTAGTAATCAACAATTAGTCGCTGGATTAAACAAACAATGATGGACAGTGGCATAAATATCAAGAAATTTACTCCTCATTCAACACATGCTTCCACTTCAATGGCAAGTAGAGGTGTGACAGTAGAAACTATCTTTAGAACGGGGTTGGTCTATACTTATAGGATCTAAAGTTTTTGCAAATCACTATAATAGACCTTTGATTGGAGAAAATGATAAATATCTCTTTGTCAAGACTGTTTTTAATGTTGAGACTGATATGATTTTTTCATAAATTAATATAAGCCAAAGTAATATACTGAATACTTGGGTGATAATTAAAAATAAATGAGAATGAAGGGAATTTAGATTATGTTGGAAAGTTTTTCAGTTACGATAAAAGGTTGATTAAACGAACTTACCTAAGTGAAGTTCTATTGTAATTATATGAAGTGCTTAGTCCTCAATACTATGTTTCCTCCCAAGCCCTAAACAAGACCATAGTTTGTTTCTTTTGACCCTGGAATTGAAGTTGGGGAATTTATTGACTGTGAAATTTAATTCTCTCATTGCACATTACTCTAAATAGAAGGACATAAGCTGAATATACGTAGTTGCCAGCGTAAAAGTTTCTTTTTGCAGGATTTTATTGTCTGAATATTCGCATGTACACGATGGAATATGAGGGGATTACATAGTAAATCAGGATAAGTATCGAGTATTAAGCACTTCGTATATTTACAATAGAATTTCACATTGGTAAGTTCGTTTTATTTAGTAATTATACTTAACGATAATAAGGACCTTTATGATCTCAGGCCGATCATTCATTTGTATGTTCGTAAAGTTATTC
Source organism: Omphaloscelis lunosa (assembly GCA_916610215.1). Taxonomy (NCBI): domain Eukaryota; kingdom Metazoa; phylum Arthropoda; class Insecta; order Lepidoptera; family Noctuidae; genus Omphaloscelis; species Omphaloscelis lunosa. Next base: position 530,588 of record OU744252.1, read on the forward strand.
TTGGTGTCGTTACTTAATGTAAGTGGTTGGTACATGAGGCAAATGCTGACAAGCTCTATGTGTGGTGTAAGAAGTGACTGATAATTTGTCGGGAAATCATACACGGCGAGCAGTGCGGCACAACGCGGCGCAATTCGGTGCAACTCGCAAGGAGGGTGCGCCGCGGTCGCCGCAGACGGGACGACACGCTAAAAACTTGGCTCCGACCAATTTATTAGAGCGGCCCATACATATGTATGTATTGTTATGGTGACCCAACGGCGCTGAAAAACTCCAACGAATGAAATCGATTGAATTATACATTAGAGAAGGGGCCATTTTGGGAATTACTCGGGGCCCCGGCGCGGCAAAAACCTTCCGCGCGACGCTCTTCAAGACTCACCAATTTTCTGATTGCCGCCGATAAGAGGTGAATAAGTTATTCTTACCGATACAACGTTACCACTAGATCCTCGTTTTTTGTTAGACCTTATTTATAAATGAACATTAAAAACCATGTTATCCCTGATCTATACTAATCAGTCGTTTGTAAGTCTGTGAGACGGGCGCGTGTCGCATTACATTATTTAGTGTTTCAAGTAGGTAACTATCGCGTTTTTTCCATCCGTACTACTTTTTGTGTCGTTTATTTATTGCATAGGAATCTATAAATAAACATATTGGGACAGTTTTTCTTCCGCAGCTTTTAGTATTAATGGACTCGTGACTGTTTCATCGGTTCTGGAATATCAACAAACATGTAACATGCACTGAGAAATGCACTATGAGAGTACCTCGTTACGATGACGTCACTGGTTGTTTATGTGTCCGAGGTAGGTATCCTACAAATAGGGCACGTAGCGGGTGTTTGAAGGACTCAGCTCATGCGTATGGAACACTATGGATTATTCTGGAAAATCTCCGGGCGCTGTCACTTAATTCAAATGCATGGTAATGTGTCACGTTGGCACTCGTGATACAAACATGCGTATTTTTTATTGAAACCCGCCCCACCGGGCACCATTGACATGTACCCACATGCCTACCTACGCTAAGACTTCAGTGAAGTAGGCACGAGCGTATGTTAAGGTAAGGTAAGGCCGGTTTTATGTAGCAGGTAAGCAGTATGTTAATATTTCTTTTTCATAATTTTAAAATAAATAAATTTAAAGATATTTTAGAAAAGAGATGAAAATTGACCATTCTCCCCGTATCTCCGAAACTACTGAACCTACAATTTTGAAAAAAATACAGATTATAGTTCTTTACTCATAGATTACAGGAAAACCTATAAGAAGTCTATGGTCTTAAAATAACATGGTAAATCTCTCAATATTATGCGTACAAATTTACATTTGCAGTTGGAATGTATCGGGGAACATGTTTTTCAACTACAATATTAGTTTGTTATGGTTAGGCAGAAAGATTCTTCTCCGTTTACTATGTCTGAAATAGGTACTTACTTAGTTTGAACCAAAAACATTCCAAAAGTAGCTAAGTAGTTTGAAAATATTTCAGTAAGTTTGTTTGCAGTCAATGTCGCTACACAGACACGGGCACCTTCGACACAGTGGATTAGTGAAGTGGTTACCTACTTAGCTACCTACTTATCTTGTAAGCACTACTTCTATCACAGTCAAAGCTCAATCTTTTTTAGACATTGTACATACTTACCTATTTTAAGTAAGTACCTAATCGATGAAACGATAATAGGTACCGATATTTTATTCACTTTCAGATGCTGAGCTGAGCCTAATAAAAAGTACTACAAATAAGTTCGCGCACAAAAGCTAGTGAGAATATCGTGTGTGCTACGATAAACAAAAATTGTTGTATTTGTGCGGGCCGCCAGGGCTGGCTCACGGTTTATAACTATGCTGTGTACAAGTTTTATTTTAAAAGATGTCATGCGAGGTGGCTTTAATTTTTATTTCCGCAGCTGTCTTGTTGTCTTGGCAGACCGCCGGCCCGACAACGGAGCTGACCGCACCACTTTGCAAGGTGCAAAGTGGTGCAAAGTTGCTACGCCATTGCTGCTTAAGATATCCAGAACTTCTTCATCGTTCGTCATTGAAGCAATGTCTTGAAGGATATGCATTAAGGCCATTCAAATTCAAATTATTTTATTTTACATAATGTACCATCAGAAGCAAATTTTTTATCAATTTGTTGTTTACTTTAAGACAAGATCGCCAAGTTACTCTTTTGAAAATAATAGGCTTTTACAATATTACAATATGTTTCGTGAAATGCTACAATCAGAGGTTTTTTTTAAAATACGTCATCATAGATCTTGTACGGAGGCATTTTTTTCTCATCATTTTGGTTGAAAGATAGTAGGTATTCCAGAAATGTCAAAATATCGAAGCATCTATGAGTCTACATTCAGACGATCTTCTTTCTTAAAGGCTCGTGCAGACTAGCGTGATATCGCGGGCGCGACAGGCAGCGCGACCCTCGTAGCGTCCGCGATATTGCGCTGGTCTGCACGGGCTTCAATGCTGCGAAGACATGTCTTCAACCGGCGTAAGGGTGAGAAAGATCGCTCGGAAATGCTGGTTGTCACAGAAAACGTGCACGAACAAAGCGAAGGTTATTAAAGCGTTATCGTGTTAATCTTTCAGTCTTTAGTTTTTCTAAAACCGGTGCCCCCCACCCTGCATCCGTCCTCGACTGTACGTAGTACACAAGCCCAAATTATATTTAAAGACATACCGAGTATAAATCGTAGGTTCGCGCATCTATATATAATTATATAATAGTTTGTCGTGAGTGTTTGAGCGCGTTGTTCTACACTACGCAACGAATTTTGATGCGGTTTTCACCATCATTTAGAGAATTAATTCTGGGAGGTTTATGTTTATAATACTTTTTTCAAGTGAAAACTTCTTTAGGCGCGGTGGGCATTTTTGAGATGGGACTAAACCATTGATTTCGCGACACCATGACGACACCTCATTTATGTAAACGCGATTGTGCTCTTTATTTCAGTGCCTCCAGTCAAAAACGGCATAAGTCGAGTTATGCCCTTTTGTTTTTCTTGCACCATTGTAATCTACGTGTTCTGTTACGTAAAATATTATAAAAAAGGACATAACTCTAGCTAGCTCAATCCTAACATAGTTTTTTCAAATACATCAAAGGCATAACTCGCATGCTTCTAAAGGCACATCTATTGTTAACAAGTAAATTTCACTGCAGAGGCATAAATACAATTAATTTATTTACAGAAAGACACAACCCATGTAGTTCCAAAGTTTTTTAAACACAGTAAGAAATAAATGCAGATAATTCATTTGGTAAGCATATTTGAAAGGGAATAACTGCATTTGTTGCGTTTGCTTCGACCGGATAGTATCGACCGGTGTTTCCCCACCAAGCACTGTATAGCTATTGGTGGATTAGCGCGTGGTAGTTAGGAATAAGTCGTTTCAATCCATAATTTGTCATTTGCTAGTTTATTTTGAAGTCATTTCTTTTATTAGTGATAAGCGTATTAAGTTTAAATTTTATAGACAAACTTAAAATTGACATCACATCTTTTTAGCTAGTATTCAACTAAACCGATAATAAGACTTGTAACTGATTTTGAAACTTGTTGTTCGAACTGTCCGCAGTTTGGTCACAGTGTAAATTTATGTTTGTAGTGTTTGTATTATTGTGATAAAAATGAAACGCGGCAGTAAAATTACTGAGAAAATTGTAAGTATTTTACTATTTTTACATTATTATAAAACTATGGCATGCTCATATTCTATCCACCTTGAAATAGAAACCAAACTTAGGTTATTAGTAGGTATCTACCCACTTGTTAAACTATTTCAACTGCTATTGTTATGAGTTACATGGATTTATTTTACGAATCGCACGATACATTTTATACTTATACCTACCTTACTTGTTTTTGATTTACCTACTTAGAATCATTTTAAAGTTGACAGAACCAATTTAATTTTATTGCCATTATTTAAGTTCCCCCAGATCCTGGCAACCAGGACGTAAATGATAATATATTTCAGAGGCCTGAAGATACTGAGGTAATAATAAGATGTATTTCCTTATTTTGTCATTGTGTACCTACCTAACCACGTCTGATGAATGGTTTTGTTACTCGAGATCTTGGGATAGGTAACAATTATAAATATGAAGAGTCTATGAACACTGAATATTCTTTTGTTGAATATTACCATGTTCTTCAAGAGAGAAAGTGTGGTCAAATACAAACCTATTTTGACTTTTTTTGAGAAGAAAAAAGATAAAATGTTATCAGAAGCTGATGAATGTTCAATAGTTTTGACGTTCGATCTTCAACAAAGCCTCCCCACACCAGTTCTATCTGCTGGAATGGCGTTTTTTAAAAGAAGTCTGTGGACTTATAATTTGATGAGACATGAATGCAAAGAAAAGAAAGCCACTTCCTACATGTGGCACGAAGCTTCTAGTAAATCAGGCGGAAACCAAATAGCTTCAACAAAATTACACTATATTCGGACACTTGTGGCGGGCAAAATAAAAATTCATTTGTGAGTGCAATGTTTTTGACTATCATGCAAGAATGCCCACATATTCAATGCATAGATCACAAGTTGTTCTCCTTGTTCCCGGACATACGCATGTGGAGTGCGACTATGACCACTCGTTAATCGAAAAGGCATAAAAATTCAAACTATTCATCTTCCGAGAGATTATTACCAGATGGTAAGATCTGCTGGCAGAAAAGATTAATTTACTGCCAGAGAGATGACTATACATAATTTTTATAATTTTGAAAAACTACTGAAAGGGCCAATGATTTTATGAAAAGTTAATACTAACAAAGAAAAGGTGTACTGGCCGGATATAAGCTGGTTCAGATACACACAAACCGATCAGCTTGTGGTCGACCATAAAACCAATCTAAATTGTCAAATTCATGACTTTAAACAACTTTCATTCCAATGATATGGAAGAGCCAGAAATACAAGCATTTCATTGAGTGTCATCTCCGATACAACTCTCCCAATAATGGAAAAAAAGACGAGATATAATGACACTACTACCATTTATAGACACAGAATGTCACGATATCTATAAGAATTTTCTGACTTCTGAATCGGAAAGAGCAGAAGTTTTGTACCGGGCAGTGAAGAGGACACCGAGGACAATTGAAATGTTTGATTAGTGTTTATTAATTAAATAAATGTAAGATTTCATAGATTATTGTTTTTATTCGTTATTTTAAATCCTCGACATTGATAGCGGATGAAATAAGTCATAATTTTGTCTAACGCATATATAAAATAAGGGAATAACTCTTAATATTACTTTAAATACCATTAGACTGACTTATATAAATAACGTTATGCCATTATTACTTAGTTAACAAGGGAACAACTTAAGAAAAACAGTGGCACTCCGGGAGTGCCGACAGAAGTGAAAGCTTGAAAAAAAAATCGGCACCGCGGTAATCATCGCGTTGATGTCTTTTTCAGCGTCTTACGAATTTTCGATCAGGTCACGTGTCCTGACGCGAGTTTAACATTTTTTACCCATTACAAAAAAAGTGCACAACGCCGCTAAAGAAGTTTTCACTTCAAAAACATAGTAAGAGTGACTAAATGTGGAAGTGATTCCCATTAAATGAAAGAACTATTTTTTATCTACAATGTAAATTCGACAGAAGTAATAATTTTAATTGCGAAATACTAAAAAATATTAAAAGAGTTGTTTTCGCCTCTCCTGAAAAGTAACGAATTCGAGTTGTGCCCTTTTTATTAGATGCACTGATTTATATTACGTTAGGATCAATGTTCTATACAAGTATTTTTACTTTAAAGGTTTTTTTAAACGCGATTAGATTGTGCTTTTTATTCGTACACTAGCTGGGTTATCTGGCTTCGCTCAGGGAGTTGATATGAGATTGCGTGGTAGTTGTAATAAAATAATTAACTTTAAAATATATGATATACAATTTTTTTATCAAAAATATATTCTAAGTACAATACTTCTATTTACAATACTTGTTTATAAACAAAATTTTTCATTTTGTTATCATGGAGTATATATGTATATATTTTTTCGAATTTCGTACTCGAGAGCAAGCTACGTATAGTTGATCGTGACAAAAGCAGGAGTTTTTGAGGTTGATACCGCAATATTTTAAAGTGTGTCCTTGCGCTTTGTTAAATGTAAAACTATAGGCTAATTTGATTGGAAATTGCAGTCTTTGAAATTGGAATGGCAGTTCAGTAGAGATCAGTGGTATTCTGGGGGCTGTCGTTGGTGCACATAATAAGTATACAATATACTAGAATAGATACATAGATATACACATATCCTAAATAATAGATACATACATACATTCTAAATATATAAGCAACAAAAATAAATGAAGATTATAAGATAATTACAGTTACAAGAACAAGATCACAACAAAAAGTAATGTTCCTTTACGAGTTTCTTAAATACAGGTAACGATTGCGCGCGTTTTATTTGAATTGGCAATGCATTCCACAAACGAGTGGCCTGGACAGTAAAAGATTTCAGTCGAGGAAAGTTGTGAAATGTATAGAAATTTCAAGCTTCAGATTATCTGATGACCTTAAAAATTTCTTGTGGGAGTCGCAAAGAAACTGGAAACGTTTCTTGAGATAGAGATGGGTGGAAGGGGAAAAAAGCACATTAAACAAAAGGGAAAGAATATGAACATTCCGGCGAAGGCGAATTGGTAATCACTTGAGCTTCACACAAAATTCGGAAACATGGTCATATTTGCGCAAACCGAATATAAACTTTATACAAAAATTTTGAAGCCGCTCAAGTTTATCGAGTTGATCTTGGGTAAGATCAAGATAGCTGGCATCAGCATAGTCAAGGTTGGGTAGAAGTAGCGATTGTGCAAGCAAAATCTTGGTGACAGTTGGTAGAAAATTACATAATCTCTTCAAAGATGCAGCGGATGCAAATAGTTTATGGCTAACTTCCTGTAGCTGGGTACTCCTAGAAAAGTTATTATCAATGATGATCCCCAAGTTTCTCACTGAAGGGAAGAACTGAAAAGAAACTTGGGGAAGAGTCATCCAGTTGATCTTTGAGACCGTCTTAGAACTGCCTACTACCACAACCTGCGTATTTATGGGGTTGACCATATCTATTACTCCAGTCGCATATAGTACGGGCCAGATCATGATTAATTGTTGAGATAGCCTCGGATAGATTTCCAAGTGGAACTCGCGAGTTTTGTAAATCATCTGCATAAAGATGGTAGAAAGAAATTAGTTCGTCGGAGATTGAGTTAATAAAAGCTACGAAAAGTAAAGGAGATAGAACGCCACCCTAAGGTACACCGGCAAAAGTATTACTCCTGGAAGACAAGGTCTCTCCAATGCAAATACGTTACCAGTGGCCGACCAGGTAAGTACGGAACTGGTCAATTACCAATGGACATATGTTAAGAGAGCATAAAATGCCAAGCAAAATATCAAAATCAACGGTATTAAAAGCATTACTGAAATCTAGCAAAGCTAAAACCATTAGATTACCGTTTTCCATGGCTGATTTTATATTATCCGTAATGTTCAGAAGCGCTGTGGTGGTGCTATGACCAGGACGGAAGCCAAACTGGAAGTGGTTGAGGAGATTATTTTTAGAGAGGAATGTGCTTATTTTAATGTGAATTAACCGTTCAAGGACTTTGGAAAGGAATGGTAGGACGGAAATTGGACGGTATTCAGAAAATGATGAGGGATAAAACTTTTTAGGTAAAGGAATTATTTGAGCATGTTTCCATGAGCATGGAAGAACTATTACCACTAGATGTAGAAAAATTGAGAATGTGACAAATGACGGGAAGGATAAAATCCAGCACAGGTACTAACATATTACGACTGATACAGTCACTTCCTACTGCATTGGGAGTAATCGATAGTATGCTCTTCTTAACATCACATGCGGAGAACTGACTAAAAAAAAACAAATGGAGAATAACTGATAGTCGGAAGTGAAGAAAGATAATTCAGTGTATTTAATTTGAATGTCTTATTAAAATTGGACGAGGCAGTAAAATGAGTATTCATTGCATCAATGTCTATATCTTTTGGAATTGTGTCTTGTCGTGTTTTATCGACCTCCAATGATCTAAGAAATTTCCAATAATAAAAATTTCTCCATAGGAAACGACCAATTGGAACCGTGCACCTAGGTTCTGACGTTTCATAAGTGCCCATGTAGGTCTATGTGAAATAAAAATATTTTGATTTTGATTTTGATTTTGAACGTTTACCATCGTTTCGATTGATTTGTATATTCTCTCTTCACCGGGAATTTTCTTTTGAATATTAAAGTTGATATCGTCGACAGTATTATTTTTAGTTGCTAAAATTGTCCTCTGAAATAGCCACTCCGGATTGGTATAGTTATGAATAATTTTTGGATATACACACATCAAAAGTGTCTAGGGATCAAGCATTTTTATGCGGATTTCTTGAGATTGAGATGTGGCTTTGTAATAAATTTATGATTATATAAATTTATATGGATCCTTTTTGGTGCATTTCATAATTTGAAACAGGAACTGTTAATCAAATTCGAGTAAAAGATGAAAATCAGCTGTCAATATTTTCCCTATAAAAACATACAACGCATTGAAGACATTATTAGTGCTACTGTTTCCCTACTACTGATTAAAACCAACGTTATTATGGAGCGGCGACGTCATTTAAGCAGGGAAGAAATGCTCAGAGCCGTGGGAATGATAGAAGCTGGTTCCCGGCAACGTACTGTGGCTTTAGCTCTGAATACAAGTCAGAGTGTTATCAGTCGACTTTGGACACGTTACCGAAGCACTGGTACCGTGGCTGAGCGCCATGGAGGACGGTATCGCTGCACCACACGGAGACAAGACCGATACATTCAAATCTTAACTCGAAGAGCTCCAACAATAACCGCCATGATGTTAGCCGTGAGGCTTCATCACTCTTCAGGGAACTTAATTAGCGACCAAACAGTCAGAAACCGCTTGCATGAAGTGAACCTTCATTCCCGAAGACCGCTACGGGTACCACCTATAGCAATGCACAATCGTAGGATTCGATATCAATGGGCTCTTGAACACAGAAATTGGGCAGAAGAACAATGGCGTTTCGTGTGCTTTTCTGATGAGTCTCGTTTTGGTATGAGACCGGATACAAGACGTATACGACACTGGAGAACCCCTGGACGCCAACAGCGATTAAAATCCTGCCAGGAAGTCCATCCTTATAGTGGTGGAACCATCATGGTATGGGCGGGTATTTGGATCGGCGGAAGAACTGAGTTGATTTGGATCAGAGGCAACCTCAACGCTCAAATTTATGCTGAGACGATTGTATCTGACGTCATCGTTCCTCTACAAGTGCAAATCGGTCCCTTATTTCAGTTAATGCATGATAATGCACGACCGCACACCGCAAGAGTTGTAAGACAGACTCTCGCCGCAGCTAACATCAATGTCCTGCTCTGGCCTGCTCAGTCGCCAGACTTGAACCCGATTGAGCATGCATGGGATATGCTACAGAGAAGAGCTCTGCCGAATATGCAGGGTATCCAGTCGCAAGAAGACCTTTTTTTGTTGTTGCAACGAACATGGGCGGCCATTCCACAGCGTGATTTGGATGAACTCATTTTGAGTATGCCAAACCGATGTTCTTGTGTTGTTAGTGTTCGCGGTAGAAACACGGATTATTAATTGTTTAAGTTACCCAATAAAATTTTAAAGAAAACTGTTATTTCAGTCTTTTTTTCGAACTTTAATGTTAGTGGTTCAAATGTCAAAAATCCCTTTATTAGGAAAATGGCAAATTTCTTTATTAATGCAAAGGTGACTTGGTTTATCGTTACTGTGACAAACGAAAACACTTTATTTGATGAATCCTTAAAGAAAATTTTAATTAATATCAATCAGGAGAAAAGTTATTGCAAAAATATATGTTGATCCCTAGACACTTTTGATGTGTGTATTTTGTCGATGAATTCGTTTTAGTAGTGGCTATGTTGCAGAAATCACTGTTGAGTTCAATGAGGCCAGTCGTCTGGTCAATAGGATATGTGCCTTCGCTTATTAGGATATATTTTATCCAGATTGTTGTGGAATACTCTCGAATGTTCTGGACTGTTCTAGAAATTTCTTGAGGGCGAAACTTCCAGCCCTCATATAACTTCAAAAGCACGCCCTTCAGGTAAAAGCGGGAACCTTCTTCATGGACGGGTGATAGAAGGCTACCACACCATATAACTCTCTTGATCGTACCGGCACTCGTTTCTCAGTTGTAGCGGCACGCACATTATACACTTTCTTCTATAATATAAATTGGTTACGTTACGGATCAATGTTCTATCCAAATATTTTTACTTTAAAGGTTACGGAAGTTTTTTTTTATGTAAACGCGATTGTGCTCTTTGTTTAGAAAAGGTCACGGATCAATGTTCTATACAAGTATTTTTCTTCCACCAAGGCGATCTTGTTCAAGTTTTTACTTCTGTCGGTACTCCCGGAGTGCCACCACTTTTTTAAAATTTAACAACACATAGCTTTACCCTACAACACTGTATTATACTAAGAAAAGACGTAAAGATATAGTTTTTCCACAAAATACAACAAAACATTCTTTTGTAGCTAAATTTTACTTGTACCTCGCGCCTCAGTCCTCTTCTGTTTAATAGTCTAAATTCGAAAGCAGACATTTATTCCCTGAACTACACAAATTGTAAGAGAGTTCTCAAGGATGCTCTCCAAAGTGACAATTCTTTATTGTGTTACAACGTGGGACTTGGAGTTAGTTCTAAAATATAGGCCTAGGCTTAGTTTAGAATTCAGATCTCCCACAAATTATAAAATTTTGTCAAAATATCTCTCAACTTATTATGTATATGAATGTAATTTGTGGAGATAAATAAACATATTTTTTTTTATAAAGTATGTCTTATGAAAATACGATAAGTATTTATATAGAAACTAAGAGTTAAGCTACTCGACATATTAGCGATTTATTTTAGTCTACCTGTTTTTTTATTGTTTATTTATTTTATAAGTCTATTTTAGCTCTTCTCGCCTGAAACACAAGATTACCTAGTTCAGGCATGTAAGTCTTAGGAATAGGAATAATTTAAATTTAAACAAAACTGTACTTATTTTTATGCTTTATGTAATTTTTTGAATAATATATTATTGTTATACATATTATATTTAACTTCATTAAAGTACCTTTCAAAACTAGCCGTCCACTCTCTTCTGCTTGGAAGGTATCTAGCAAGATCTATAGTCGAGCAATCTTGGAAGAGCTGTGAGAATCATGTTTCTTTTTTAGGTACGGTATCTCGTAGTTGACCTCTGAGATCATGGCTACTTAACTGGGCTTTCCTGTGGGTGCCTTAAGCTACTAGACTTAAAACCTCTAGCCAGGGGTTATTTAACTATGCTTATTAAAACTAGGTGAACGCTCGCTAAGGGCACTCCCTGTGGGGTACGAACCTCGGCTTAGGGCGTCAAACGGAGGGAGGACATCAAGGATGGGACGGGACGGATCAAAGTTTTGATCATGATTATTAGTCGGGGAATTTAAAGCTACGTGCTCAGCTGCAAAAACTGCTGGCACTTCGTTTTCGAGCAAGGGTCGGGGGGGAGTATCATTTACTCGGGGACGCGGTCGCGATAGCGGCGGATCTCGGCGGCGAGGTCGGAATGATGGATGGCGTCTGTTTTTGCACACTGTGCTGGTTTCCCTACTGCTCTCCTGGAGGAGGTAATGGGGTCGTCTGAGTTGGTAAGGATTCGCTTAGGACGATGGGTTCGATTGATGAGGATCATGGGTGCGTCGCTGTATCTCTTCTGCACTCACGACAATTAGACAAGTAAGGAATGAATCCAGCTCGCGTGAGTGCCAAAGTGTAACTCACGGACACACTTAACTAATTTCCCGCGAACACACCGATTTGTTTAAAATTAATTGAATTCACATTGTTATGTTTAATCATCATAAAATTGGAACACTGGTCATTCCCTCTATGATTGAACCCGCAGCTACTGTTAAGTGAAGTGCGCAGCAGCCCTGCAGCGTGGTCGGCGCGGGAGTCGATGCGCGATATGCAAATGGCCGCTACCGTATTGACCGCGCTATTGTTCCGTCGCTTTTCTTTTATTTCCTATAACGATGCGCGCCATGGCGACCGCTCATACGCATGTAACTTATGGCTCCCAAACCACCCGCACAATGAACGCCGACCGTTTTGTTCATTTAACTCATGTTTTTGTTTTAAATTCAAGGTATTGTCGATTGTTCACTTATACCTTACGAGGGGATATTTTAACTTCCACGCTGCTATCGACGTCCCTATTGTGGTGGAGAGCTATACCTATACAACCAAATTGCTGTATAAGGAGAGAATAGAACTTCCTGGGTCGTAATATAGTGTGTTGTAGTGTCTGCAGTGCGTGCGGAGCGTTATCTTAATTGGTGACCTTGTAATTTATAGTTAGTTAGGCAGTAACACCTTCCCCCGCCCCACGCACCGGTCCCCCGCCATATGACAGATGGGGTGTGGCTAACTACCGCGCTACTACGGGGAGCTTGTCAGAGATGATGACACTGGTAATCTTGAGATGGGAAACTGAGACAACACTTGGAAATTGGTAGACTTTAAGAAAACTAGGTTAATTAATGATAACTGAAACAGTTTATAATAGCTCTATGTAAAAATTGCTTCGTTGCCGAAATTCAAGTCCTTTATAATTGTGTTGTGGTAGTTAGTTTGCTTTAGTACCTACCATAGTCCACTAATCTGCCGTGCAAGTACAAAACTTTTCGAAGTGATCAACATCCGCAAGCTGCCTGCAACCACCGGCCGTGGAGCGACATAAGCAGCTCTATGAATGTGCTCAGCTAACATAAATCGATCTAACATAATACAGATCGAGATGAGCAATACGTAAGACAACATTGACTTACTGGATCCCGCTTAATCATAAGACGCTATATATTGTGCATGTAAGTACCTATGTGTATGCATACCTACATGACGGACATATGTATATATGGGCGCCGGTCATTACGTTTGATCATTGTGTAGTACAAGTTATAGCCGAATGATCGCTGTAAACCTGCCAAGCATAAGTAATGATATCCGTGCGGCACACGACACTTCTGATAGAACAAGTATACCAGAAATATCCGATGCGGCCTGGATTGCTCTGGAGAGAAGTAGACAGAGAGCTAAAGCTATGTCACGCTTATAACGAATCTTTATTCGTTCGCAGGAGCAAGCTTTGCTGTCAGTCAATCACAGTCTTAAAAATCTTGACGCTTATTATGCTCGGACATATTCTATGTTACAGGGCGAGGTACCGAGTAGCAGACTCAGAGATCTGAGGCATTAGGCCCCAGGGTCCGCTATTGCGCCACTGCTTTAGTTCACGTTATGAAGTGCGCGGTGGTGTGTATGCACTGTATAAATCATCGCGGAGACGCTACCTGCCATATATCACACTGCGATCCTTTTATGTGAAGAACTAAAAAAAAATTGCTCCTGTCACATATTTCCAACAGATTTTTTTCTTAAAATATAATTTATTGATATTGAGGTAGCGTGAGACGAGGTCGGGTCAGCTATTGTGCGGAGTGCTTTCTATTGTGCGTCTGCCGCGGCTGCGGACTGGCTGCTCGACGTAAGTATTCACACTTTTGTTTAGAAGAAAAAAATAAAAAAAATAAACGATAGACTGGCGATTTCAAATGAACTGACGACAAACCATCGGTTGAGTTTGTTACCATAGGTAATTTAAACATACGTGGAGTCACACTACCGGATGACCTCCGCAGATCAGTCACGCTACAAAACGTGCACTAAAACTGTTCAGCAGCAGATGATACCTACCTATTGGATGTAAAATATATCTTTAATAACGTGTAATGGCGGCGATGAATCTGGCAGCAGAAGCAGGTACCCACAGTACCCCCTGTGGCAGGTATCGATCTCATGACTTGTAACAGGTAGCAACGGGATTCTCCGATCATTTGAAGGTCGCTGCTTCCCCGAATCTGCGCACCCTCCGTGTGTCGATGACATAATCATTAGTTTCTGTAATAACAGTAATCTCTTAACGTTGTAAACAATGTCATTCTTGGAACCAATCTTCATAGATGGCGTGTGATTCTGCAAAATATTGACACATCAATTTTGTGGAATGATAGAAATAAATCTCTTTGAATTGGTTTGTCCTGAAACGTAATTGGCAAATAGGTCCTATGATCATCATTGGCAAGCCTTTCAATGCGATTCAGCAAGTTATATATATACGGGCAGTGCAGGGCCGCCTTTCCGTTCACAGCGCAGATTAAATATTATTGAACTTCTGCCCCGGCTTCGTTCGCGTGCAAGTCGTAAGACACCACAATGATACTAAAATGACAGCTACATTTTTATAAGAAGCTGCCTTGTTGGTCTAGTGCTCGCAAGCGATACTGTTGAGCATGAGGTCCTGGGTTCGATACTCGGGTTAGGCAAAGTGTTATTGGGTTTTCCATCTGGAATTTCTCAGTAACAGTCCGAAGTCTGGATTTGTGCCCGGTTGATGGCAATAGGCTCGCCCCCTACTACATGGGACCTAAACATAACTGGCGAAATGTGGGTGTATTACGGGTAGACCTCTGCCTAAGCATTCCGGGAGTACAGGCGTGATGTTATGTTATGTTTATAAAACTTCTCTGTATACTACGTGTGTAGTTTTGGTCTCAGCAGCCAAGATATACAGACACTCAGGACTGGTAACGCGGGAGCAAGCCGTGTTCAGTTGAAGCAGCTTGTCAGTTAGTTACTCTGCAATCTTCAGTAGCAATTTCTCATTTTTTGCGAAGTTTTTTTGTGAATTAATGAACGCCTGCGTTCCTGCATATGCCACAACACTGATACACTGACTAATGCATGTCCTTCACTCAGTCACTCATGATCATCAAAATTCTTAGGGTACGTTCTAAAGTTCGAGAAAGCTGAAATTTGGTATTTAAGCTAGTATTAGTACACAAATAACAAAAAAAATCTAAAACGTGGAACTTTTATCCCCCAACCCCTTAAAATAGGGGATGAATTTTGATGCTAGGGTCTGAAAATTGATATAGGGACTCCTTGTTATAAATAGTAAAATACATATTTCAGGATTTTTCGTAAATCACCCCCACTCTTTAAATTAGGGGATGGAAGTTTGTATGAGATTTGCCTTACAAAGTAAAAAAAACCAGCCGTGCTGTCGGACCACGCACAATAAAGGGTTCCGTAGTTGTGAAGTCATTCCAAATACAAACTTAAAATTGTAGTTGAAAAACATGTTCTCCCATACATTCCAACTGCAAATGCAAGTATGTACGCGCAATATTGAGAGATTTACCATATTGTTTTAAGACCATAAACTTTTTAATGGTTTTCCTGTAATCTATGGGTAAAAACCATTCAAAATTTTTGGCTTTGTAGTTTCGGAGATAAGGGGGGGTAAGTAATGGTCAATATTCATCAATTTTCTTAAATATATTTAAATTTGTTTATTTTAAAATTATAAATAAAATATTTTTGAGATCTTTGCAAGAAGCCTTTTCATTTGATATGTCACATGGTATTGCTTGTAAAACTTTTTTTTTTTAATTGTCTTTTTGCCCCCAAACGTGACCCCTATATTCAAAATTCATTTATTTAAGTTACACGTCCGTATTTGGTCACAGAAATATATGTATTTACCCAATTTCAATTTAATCAGTCCATCAGATTCGGAGCAAATTGGCTATGACAGACGGACTGACAGACACACGAGTGATCCTTTATGGGTTATACAAAAAAGGCAAAGATACAGAGTGGGCTATGAAAAAAAACACCTCCGATGTGCAAGAAATACACCACAAAAAAATAAAGAAAAATGAACAAAATAAAAAAAATATTGTCATAAGAAGTGAAATCCCACCAGAAACATTTAAATGCAAAATGTTGCCAAGATGAGACCGTATGGCTAAGACTATCAAAAAGTTATCAGATGTCATATAGAGCCAAGCTTCTAACTCGACACGCCCTAACTGTACAAGCCCTAACTTAACAAACTCTACACCTTATTCAAAATATGTGGCTTGGCCGTTTCGCTACCGTCACGGGGGGTAAGGTGAAAAATTTCATTACTTTTCTGTTATACAATAGTTAATTATCTATTTATTTAGTTAATTATTTCTCATGTAGAACCAAGCCTATACGCTCCACTAATAAATCGACGGCGATCGGGCCGGAAACAGCCAAGCCTCATATTTTGATTAAGGTAGGGCTTGTACCGTTAGGGCGTGTAGAGTTAGAAGCTTGGCTCTACATGAGATCTGATAACTTTTTAACAGTGTTAGGCATATGGTCTCGTCTTGGCAACATTTTACCTGAAAATGTTTGTGGTGGGATGAAAACTGCTTTACATACTATTTTTTAACAGACTTCAAAAAAAGGAGGAGGTTTTCAATTCGACTGTATTTTTTTATTTTATTTTTATGTTTGTTACCTCAGAAATTTCGACTGGGTGAACCGATTTTGATGATCCTTTTTTTATTTGAACGCTGGTACTTCCCGTGTGGTCCCAATATTTTAATACTTATAGAAAAAATATACAAAATTATACTTAATAACTACTGAATCTAAAATTGTTAGTATGTCATCATTGTAATATAAGAGCAGCCGTTCCGGTCCGTTTAGGTACCATCGGGGTAACGCATATCTAAGCTATTTGAAAACATAATCCTGTGCACATACCCTTTTTTTTTGTAGATAAGCTATACTATAGCGGCCGAGCGCTGCACGCAAGAATAGTCCTTACAGTGTACAGATATGCGTTTCTTCGGTAGTACAAGAGAATGTAATATTTTGGGAATGTGGTGTTTTACATTTTCTTGTGCCGAAACGGACTCTGGCACTCGCCGGTCGCTGCCAAGGCACCGCTCGTTTCGCTCGCTCGGCTGGTGCGTTGTGTGGTCACAGTTCTAACCTAACCTAACCTTCCTTACAAAACAAAACGTAAACAAAAACATGAACGAACTGTTATACGAGAGTCCGGAAACTTGTTTTTAAAAAAGAAAATCAAATAATCTAGAAAGAGTTTATTAAGAATTATGAACTTGGATCAAAATGGAATTAGAATTACATATGTTGTATGTAGAAATAGTATGATCTAGGACTTCCGACCCGTACCGAGATTCAGACCGAACTGACGTCCAAACCTAATGGATAATCCTTCTGAGTCAATAATGCTGACTAGGCAAGCCATCGGCAAGCTATTATCAGGTCAGCCATTCTACTGTCATTGGCAAGGTATAACAGCCCCCCCTTTAAGACTGAAATTCGGGGATAAAAGTCGAAATTCAGGAAGTTATACAATTTCCCGTAATCTAGGTAATAGCATTGAAGAGTTTTCAGGTTCAGTATCTATATTATCGTTATCGTCATCGGTATGGGTCGTCGGTTTAACACAAGAGATATAGAACTTAGATCTATGCTTAGAAACAATCTTATATAATTTAAATGCTATAAAAGACATAACTATTATTAAAATACATACAGTCAATATAGAATAATGTGTCCCGTATTTTACGAGGATAGGTTCTTCATTGATCATTTTGTTTAAATCTGAAAATATCTTATCATTTTGTTTATTTACAGTTAGATCATCCAAATTGATGTTTTGTAGTAAAATAGGAGATATGTTATTATTTAAACCATTATTCTTAGTGTCTATTTTACAACATGAGTTATTGATAATGCTAAAGTCTAAACTAGGAATAGGAATGTCTATGTTGATCTCATCTTTTGACGATATAAGTCTCGCACTTTTTGTATATACTGTACACTGATTTGGGATCCGTAATATACCGGTTCCGGACACTATGATTTCGCGTAATTCGGAGTTATCACAATCCATTGACACTTTACTTGAACGAGATTGCACGAAAATCCACTGATTATTCATAAGTGATTTCCAAATGTCCAATTCGCCGACAATCGTCTTGGTTTCACATTGCGTGGGGATAGCACTAATTGTTTTCGTTAATAGTTCGCTTTCACACGTAGGATTGCATCTTGTCAATAATACCGTAGGTATCACACACAGAAAGAACTCAGAGCTTACTGTTTTACATTTATCTAGACTATCTAGGTTACAAAAGTTTAGCTTATCTTTAGAAATAGCAATATACGAACTAGAAGGTAAAATTAGACTAAAAGTATTTGGATTATCTAATCCATGAGGGGTCGGTAATGCTAAATTATGATACAAGTTAAATTCGTCATTAGTAACTAAAGGGATTTGTAAAACGAATACAAGTTTGTTTTTATAGTAATAGCACGCAACTTCTGATATGCTTAATATTAAGTGAATATTATCTAGACTTAGTGTTATAGGAATTCCAGTATCTCTAGGTAGGTACCGGTCGTTATCAGCAAGTTCATTGTATAATTGCGCCGGACTTATTATGTTCGGATGCAGGATGTTTTGACTGCTCAACATAATAGCATTTGTTAAGTCTTCAAGCTGAAACGACAATGCTAGTAAAGAACTTTCGAGGCTAGCAAGTATGGAATGGACTTTTGTTTCAGATATTAGAATTTTAGAAGTTTCCGTGATATTATTTAATTGTAGTATAAGTAGACCTAAAGTGTATTTAAGTGAAATTTCGTTATCTTTTAATTTATTAATCGTTTGTTTGTAAGATTCCAAAGTAGAAGTAGTAATTAAAATGTATTCTTTCATTAGTTCCGCAAGTTTTTTCTCGTGGTTTTGAATAGATTCAATCGCGGAATCGTATTTTAATGCATCGTCTTCGTCTAGAGTGCCGAAAACATGTCTGATAACAGTGCCTATTCCGCCGAACCATGCTGAACGTTTACTACGTTTTGACATTAAATGGGAGATAGAGTCGAACTCGCGTTTAATATCGTTGTATCGAACTGTGAGTGGGGATAGTATGTTTTCACATTGAAGGTTGCTCGATTTCTGACATGTTTTTCTAACTACATCTAAGATATCATTGAGGTTAGAAAGATGAGGATTTATAAGGGAAATGTTTACATGACTAATAATATTTAATTTTCCTTTAATGGCTTTAAGTTTTCCTAGTCTATCGAAGTATATGCCGGAACTAGAAGGAAGAGGCTTGATAAAGTCCTGATGCGCATTGACCGAGGCGCTGAAATAGAATGAATAGAAACAGTTAGACTACGCTAAATACCTATTATAATTACTAGCTAATACTTACATGCTAATAATCAATTATTTCTAATCTCTCTTATCTTAATCTATCTCTAATAGTAATACAGGATCCTTAGTTACTGCGGGTTTCATTTGATCGAAATGGTGAGTTACGTGACGTCGGTTGATAAGGAGCGTAGCTGTATTGTTATTGTGAACTTTGATTATTTTGTATGGTCCTTTCCAGATAGGCGATAGTGCCTTTCTGAGCCTCAGGTGGGCTTTAAGATAGACGTAGTCACCAGCCTTATACTGTGGTGGTGATTTAGTGTGAGAGTCGTAATAGGATTTAGAAGACTCTTTGGATTTAAGTATGTTTTCTAGAGCTTTTCCTCTGGTGTATTTGAATTTATGTTGTAACATTTTAATATAGTCTGAATAAGTTGTACTAGGTTCGTTTTCATAGATAGAGCTAGGAATGAAAGGTTTGTGACCGAATATTAACTCGTAAGGAGTAAATTTTGTAGTTGAATGTTCTGTTGTATTATAGGTTAGCATAGCTGTATACACATATGTAGGCCAATTATCTTGGTTTTCGTTTATGAAGGATTTTAAATATTCTTTGAGGGTTGAATGACTGCGTTCTAAGGCTCCTTGTGTCTGAGGGTGGTAAGGTGATGACCATAATTGTTTGATTTTAAGAAATTGGCAGGTAGTTTTAAAAAGGTCGGACGTAAAGTTAGTACCTTGATCAGTTAGTATAGATTTAGGAATTCCAAATAGGGATATGAAATGGATAAGACAAGCGCTAGATTCTTCAGCGATTGTACTGCGTATAGGATAAGCGATAGAATATTTAGTTAGATCATCTTGTAAGGTGAGGATATATTTTAGTTTGGCGGGGCCAGATTCGGGTAGGGGTCCTACTATATCTAATGCCACTCTCTGAAACGGAGCTGTGGATGTAGTAGTGATCTCCATTGGAGCTTTATTTAATTTTCTCAGTGCTTTGTTTTCCTGACATAGTTTACATTTCTTGACATAGTCTTCAATGTCACTTCTCATGCCTTTCCAATAGAATTGTTCCCGGATTCTGTTGTACATTCGTGTCGATCCTAAGTGTCCAGCTGTAGGAATGTCATGATTCTCACGCATGATTTTAGGTCTTTCGCTCAGAGTAGGGTATATTGTTTTATTTAGGTAAACATGGATTTGAATTTTTGTATTGTTAAAAATGTGAGTTAGGATATTGTAAATTTTTGTGTAGGAGTGATGGTCAAATGGATTTTTGAAGTCTGAGATAGCAATATCTGTGGTTTGTTCAGAATTTAGGATTTCGTTTCTTACTTGTTTCAGAGTGTCATAGATAGCAGGATAAGATGATTCATCAAAGTGGTGAACTTTTGTGAAGATAAAGTAAACAGTCTTGTTGTCATATTTAGTTTTTAGAAAATGGTATAATTCTTTTTCGGAATTAAGGATTTCGTCTTGGTTGTCGGAATTTAGGAGAACTTCGGAGATGTAGGGATTTGACTCGTCTAAATCTATAGATGTAGGGATTAATATTATTTTGCAGGTTGTTTTTAGGAGATTTTCGTTGTGCTCTTTTAGAATTGTGTTGGAGATATTTTCTTTATTTGGAATTGTCGTCGTTTGGATTTAGTTGCTCGTTTGGCGAAGGGATTTGTAATGAGTCAAAATCAAGGTTGAGGTCCGCACTGTCAGGGCTAAGGTCAAGGTAGGGTAAGTGCGGTCCTAGGTCTGTGAGATCTGGAGATAGCGTTGGTTCAGCTTGTGGTATAGGATTTTGTGGTATGTTAGAGTCGGCATTTGTTTCTTGATTTAATAGGTCGTTATTCTCGAACGTGAACGGAATAGGGGATGGTAGAATTATAAGAGGGTCCTCCAAGAGGTCATCGAATTCAGTGTCAAGATCTAATAGAAGAGGGTCAGGGGTTGGTAAACGTTCACCATGAATAGGGTTAACTGGAAATCGAGACAATGCGTCAGCGTTGTTATTAATTTTCCCCTTCTTATATACAATATCATAGTCAAATTCCTCTAATTTCAGTCGCCAGCGTACTAACCTAGAACCAGGGTCTTTACAGTTAAATAACCATTGCGAGGGTTTGTGATCTGTGACTATAGTAAATCGATTTCCGTAAAGATAGGGGCGAAAGGCTTTAGTTCCAAAGATAATGGCTAAGCATTCCTTTTCGGTAACGCTGTAATTACATTCAGCCTTATTGAGCGTTCGAGACGCGTAAGCAATTGGACGGTCCTTTCCTATTGGACCTTGTGATAATATAGCAGAAACAGCGTAATTGGAAGCGTCACAGGTAAGAATGAAGGGTTTGGTAAAATTGGGATATGCTAGTACTGGTGACGTTACTAACTTATTTTGTAAATTTTCGAAAGCAAGCTGTTGCTCATTTTTCCAATTAAATGGTGTATCCTTTTTTAGAAGGGATGTTAATGGCTTTGCGAGTTTGGAAAAGTCTGGTATGAAGCGTCTGTAGTAAGAAACGAGTCCAAGAAAAGATTTCACATCTTTTGGGCATTTCGGTAAAGGGAATTCGGTGATACATTTGATTTTTCCAGGGTTTGGTTGTACACCGTCTTTGTTGATAAGGTGACCAAGATAAGCTACTTCCTTGCATAGAAACTCGCATTTGTCTGGTTGGAGCTTTAGGTTATAATTTCTGAGCCTATCGAAAACAGCGGATAGATTTTGAATGTGGCTTGGTAAGTCAGGGGAGTAGACTACAATGTCATCTAGATAAACAAAGCAACGTGAGCCTTGAAGTCCACATAAGCATGTGTTCATTAGTTTTTGGAAGGTTGAAGGGGCATTTTTCAGTCCAAATGGCATTCTCGTAAATTGAAAATGGCCTTGAGGTATAGAGAAGGCGGTTTTAGGAGCGTCTTGCTCAGATATTGGAATTTGATGGAAGCCTGAGGCCAAATCTAAAGTTGTGAAGTATTGGCTTTTCCCTAATTGATCTAGAATTTCTGTTATTTGTGGAATAGGGTATGTTTCTCCTATAGTGACATCGTTGAGTTTTCTATAGTCAATGACGACTCTCCATTTTCGTTGCCCTGAAGCATCCAGCTTCTTGGGCACAACCCAAATGGGTGAGGACCATGGTGAATTTGAGGGTTTTATTATGTTTTGTTCTAGCATTTTGTTAATTTGGTTTTCCACTTCCTTTTTATGGCATTCAGGGAATCTATAAGATTTAGTTTGGATAGGGATATCTGTATTAGTCCTTATATTATATTCAGCAATTGTGGTATATGTGAGCTGATCGTCTGGAAGGTGGAAGATATCGGAAAAGTCTGTGCAAACTTGTAATAGTGCGTTAGATTCTTCTTCATTTAGGTGAGAAATCCTAATATGTTTGAGAACTTTGTTCGTTCTTATGGAGGCATTAGTAACGGACAGTGATTCATGGGGATTCAAACAAGCTTGAGTGTCTAGAGGTTCTAGTGTTAGATTAAGGTTGGATCGGAGTATGATGGACTCTTCCGAGGTGTTGATAATCGTAATATTAATACGGTTATTTTCTTTCACTTTAACGATGCAATTAGCAACTAATAACGAATCAGAGATGTGTTGGTCTAATATCATACCTTCTCTTATATTTGGGTTACTTATTGTGCATTCAATTACAGTTTCTGTGCGAGGCGGAATGTTATATAATGGTTCAGCGAATTTTAATTTTATGTAGTCTTCATCTATCTGTAAGGTTTCATGACAATAGTCGATTTGACAACCTAGGTCTTTCAGGAGGTCGTTGCCTATGATGCCATCGAAACTTAGGCTAATATTTTTGACAACGTGAAATTCATAGACATAAGGTTTGTTATTTTTTTTTAATATTTGCATTTTAAAGCTGCCTAGAGTTGAAGTTGCCTCATTTCCAGCATCGATTCCTTTGATGGTTATTATATCATCACTTAACTTTGGGACTTTGGACATGGAATTTAGTTTTAGCAGACTTATGCAGAAGCCTGTGTCAATTAGGAAGGATAAAGGCCTATCAGCGACCGAGGTGTGGATTATTACGTGTGGTAAGTATCTTTTTTCTCTATTTTTAAACATTTTATAAATTTTTGATTTGGTAATTTACAGGGTTTAGTAAATGATTTGGCAGAAAGAGCGGATTCAGTGGATTTAGTAATTGATTTCATAGAAACAGTGGATTTAGTACGTGATTCAGGGGATTCAGTGGATTTAGTACGTGATACAGGGGATTCAGTGGATTTAGTAATTGGTTTCATAGAAACAGTGGATTTAGTACGTGATTCAGGGGATTCAGTGGAATTGGCAATTGACTTAATAGAGACATTGGATTTAGTACGTGATTCGAGAGATTTAGTACGTGATACAGGGGATTCAGTGGATTTAGTACTTGGGTTCATTGAAACAGTGGATTTAGTACGTGATTCAGGGGATTCAGTGGATTTAGTAATTGATTTCATAGAAACAGTGGATTTAGTACGTGATTCAGGGGATTCAGTGGATTTAGTCATTGATTTCATAGAAACAGTGGATTTAGTACGTGATTCAGTGGATTTAGTGGAAATAGAGGCATCGGCTTTGATATAGTAGGTCGAATTTCCCACGCGACACCGGCCGGGAAATTTTACTCGTTTAAATCGTTTTGGTCGACTTCGTCGGTCCCTTCCTCCTTGTCCTGATTTATGTTAAAAACCTTGCGGGCTTGTGTAGGGTTAGGTTGACGACCATATGAAGTAGAAGCCGCAGGTTGGTTCCTACTATTGTTGTATTGTCTTTTGCGGCAATTTTCAATAGTGTGCCCTATGTTTTTGCAGTAGCGACATATCGTGTCGTTGGTATTTACTGCTTTTGAATGATCGAATTGGTAATTTCGCGGGGCTGGAAAACGTGGCGATTGAAAGTCACGGCGAGAATTTGTATTTTTGGATTTATCGTTACTGGAGTAAGTAGTGGATGCAGATCTTTTGTAAATATTAGAGATGATTTTTTCTTCTTCTACTGCGAAGCTTATAGCGGAATTTAACGAGTCTGGGTTTCGGCATCTAACGACTTGTGATACCCGTGGCAAGAGACCTATTATAAAAGTATGAAGCGCAAGATCTTGCATCGCAGCTACGCGTCCTGCTAGTTCAGTTTTCTTTTTCGTCGGAATGGAAATGTTTATTTCCGTAAGTAGTTTCGCCAAGCATGTTTCTATTTTTAATGCAAACTGGTTGACTGTTTCAGCAGAACTCTGCTTACAGTCCTGAAGTTCAGTGAGTAAATGAGCGTAATGCTTTCTTTCCCCAAATTGTTGTTTTAAGAACTCGATGAATTGTTCAAAGGATTCGAACTCTTTGACACTGCATGTAGTTTCAGCTTTATCTATTAGTTGACTTAGAATAAATTTGAATAAAATAGGTTTCTGCGTTTTTGTAGCGGTGTTAAAAGCGCTCTGGCAATTAGTAATGAAGGGGTTCAGTTTCTCCCTGGAGCCATCGAATGGCTTAATAAATTTAAATAGAATACCGAGTTCTATTTTTTCTTCTATTTCGACCTTTGTACTTTTAGAGCTACTGGAACTTTCCTCCTTTGCAGTCATGATTAAATTTTACAAAATAAAATATTATAAGCTAGTTGATTATAAGAAATCGTATCCACGTTATGCTACCGTGTACAAGTGACTCGGTGTGATAGACGCGTAATCGAAACGCGTAGTCTAAACAAAATATACAGTAGCGGTGCAGTAAGGTCCTTATCAGTTACAATGTATTATGAATAATGTACAATAGGATAGAGTATGTAGAAATAAAATAAATGTAGCTAGAAATAGTGACTCTGAGTTAATTCTGGTATTCGCACTAGGATATAGTAATAACCGAAGTATTTTCAAGATCACTCACAGGAACGCCGTCATTATGAGGATATTCAGGATCATTTTGACCGCTTCTCCAGCGGTAAACAGCAGAACAGCAGTTGTAGTGGACCTCTGTACCAACAGAGGGTGAAATCCGGTCTCAGTTGCAGGGTGCAACACACAAGACAGGGTGTCGATCAGGCACTTTGATTATTGCACATTCGACACAGTATTGATTTAGTAAGCCACTTAACTTTCAGCACTTTTAAACACCTATTTCATTGGCACTTTCAGGTTTAGTATTTGTTTTCAGAGACGTATTCGGGTAGGGGATTTTCGTATCCCACCGCTGCCACCAAATGTTATACGAGAGTCCGGAAACTTGTTTTTAAAAAAGAAAATCAAATAATCTAGAAAGAGTTTATTAAGAATTATGAACTTGGATTAAAATGGAATTAGAATTACATATGTTGTATGTAGAAATAGTATGATCTAGGACTTCCGACCCGTACCGAGATTCAGACCGAACTGACGTCCAAACCTAATGGATAATCCTTCTGAGTCAATAATGCTGACTAGGCAAGCCATCGGCAAGCTATTATCAGGTCAGCCATTCTACTGTCATTGGCAAGGTATAACAGAACGAACGAAATGATAAGTCGAATGTGAGCGCGCCTATCGCTCTGCACCTTAACGCAACCGATGTCACCCGAAGTAAGTACCATACGCCCGCGCGGGCCGACCGGTAGGTAGTTATTTTCATTAAAATTGTAAAGTAATTAATAAAGAAAAAATAATGATTGATTGTTTGATCATTCATTGTAAAGGTGTTCTATAAGCAATAGTAGAAATTAAGCTGGTTTCTATAGAGCCTAAGAAAACGATTATTTTAGCAGAATGTAATTATGTTTTCGGAAACTTTGTATTTTTTTCGGAAGTGAGGTATTTATTTGGAAATTTAGTTTATTATTTGAAAGTACAGATTATTTTTCGTAGAATTGTAATTTGAATAAGCTCGTTTGTTTGATAAATACAACATTTTTTGTCGGTTAAATTTTATACGTATATGTAATTCGTCTGTAAATGTGTTTGTCACCTAACTCCTCCTAAAAGGCTAGACCGATTTGGATGAAATTTTGTGTGTATATTTGATTGGGTCCCTGGATGGTTTGAAAATACAATTGGACCCGGTAAGTGGCACTGTTCGGACAGTACAACGTCTGTCGGGTGCGCTAGTTTTGCATAAATTTTTCGGTGTTTAATTTTAACACAGCTTAGTCAGTATTACAGTCAACCACAGATCGGTGAAAGTTAATTTGTTTTACGGAAGTTTAATTATTTCCCATTTTATGCTTTGAGACAAGCATTTAGTTACCTAGTATGTTGCTTGTGATTTCCGAAAATCTGAGAAAAAAATAAGGACCTCAAATAATTTAGAAAGTTTAGACTTTTAAGGAAAAAGTTTTTTGCAATTTCTGACTTTTGTAGCGGCCAGTCTATTGATTATTCAAAACCGGCCAAGTGCGTTTCGGATCACGCACTATTAATCAATGATGTTAAATAAATCATTAAATTCATCACAAGTTGGGATGAATTTATCTCAAGAACAAACTTAACGTTGTAGTGCGAAAAATGTTGTCCCATACATCGACATATAAGTCATGGTTAACAAAAAAAAAAAAATATAAAAAATTATCTATCAATCATTTATTTTGTTAAACATAGGTATGGTTACAAATATTTAGTATATTGTCTAAAATATGTGTACTATATTTTGTCTATATATAAGTCGTCAATAGATTACATTTAAATATATGTGATGAAACTACAAATTAAAGATTTTCGGACATTTTTCCTTTACTTGTGCCATGAGACCTTGCTTCTTGCCACATCATTCTACGTCAACGGGAAATACCCTATTGGTTTTGATTTATTTGCTAGTATCATGATATGTTTGTTACATAAATGGCCGTATTTTTTATTGCGTTGCCATAGAAGCTTAATTTTTTTAGAGGTCCTACCAAGAGATCGTAGACGTACGTATTTGATATTAATTTCAACATCAACTTGATACCTCCACGCGTTCCTGAGAAAAACTGTCTTGACAGACGGACAGATTGATGGACAGACAACGAAGTGATCCAAACAGGGGTTCCATATTTTCCTTTCCTAAAATGTATGGGAAAAGTCATTTTGCGATTTCTGACTCTTCTAGTACTCAAACCTAAGTTGGTCTGTTACAGTTTTTTGATCAAGCAGGATCTTTTGCTGTCAATTTTTTTTTCTATTACTTGCCCATTTTCTTGCTGTACATGTTTTCAAAATGTATCAATAAGTTCAGGACAGTCACCTACGATCGATTTTATGTAGTTACAACGGTTATAGTACCTGCCCTTACTGCCCCATCTCAAAAATTCATCGTTTATGTGATTATTGACTGCTTAGCCCCATAAAGATTTAGCGTGAGATTTAACTTTTTAACTGGTTTAACTTTTTAACTCGTGCAGACCAGCGCGATGTCGCGGTCGCTACAGGCAGCGCGACACTTATAGCGCCCGCGATATCGCGCTGGTCTGCACGAGCCTTTATCCAGTTAATAGGTTAAATCTACAACTATCTGCAATATTAATAAATAAATTCAAAAAAAGGCTACAAATAAGACTACAAAAAAGGAGGTTTCTCAATTCGACCGCATATATATTTTTATATATTTTTATGTGTGTTCGCGGATAACTTCGTCGTTTATGAACCGATTTTGATGATTCTTTTTTTGTTGGAAAAGAAATATTTTAAGGGTGGTACCATAATAAGGAAATCAGGATCTGATGATGGAATCTTGGAGAAAGCAAGGGAACTCTTCAAATATTGTAGGCAAACCTAGAGCGATTTCGGTATTTCTTATAGTAACTCGTGCAGTTGCTCTTGAAAAGCATCTCCTGGTGAAGTGGAACTGATGATGAAGACCACAAATGGCCACCGGAATTACTCAATAATAAGTATTTCACGGGTTGCGATTCGACTACTTTAATATTGCTGCAATGCAATTTATGCTCGTCACAATGCATATAGAGAAGTGGAGCTGATGGGGAAGTACCAGGAGAACTCCTCAATGATCTATGTCCCTGCATCGGGAAAAGCAATATTTTGTAAAAGGTGATGAGCAGTTGAGATTAGGCTATTGTAACTTAGATAAATTACAAACTACCCACTAAAAAGCGAAAAATAAAAACGTTTTTACAAAAAAAAAAAAAAAAAAACAACTTCCAAAAAAACACTATAAAGTGAAAAATAACTAAGTCGGTGGTTTTTTTTTGTAAAAAGTTTTTATTGCATTTAAAATTTGTGAAGCCGTAAATCGAATTTTTTGCGTTAGTTTTATTGTAGAATGATGGGCCAAGGTCGGGGGCAAACTTTTTTATAAAAGCTGTGCGGGTAGGTTGTACTGTGCAGATTAGGTCTTTGCGGTGGTTGGAGATTTTTGATGTGAAACATCTATAGCGGTGGGTCAGACCGACTGTTGGTGAGGGGACGCGTCGCCAACAGTGCTAATGCCAAACCAACGTTTACGCCAATGTTGGCGTCGGTAAACTATTTTTGAAAGGTGTTCGTTGGTGTTGCAGTAGGACTACATGTAAAATGTATTATTGCCTTACATTAAGTACGCTACATGATTGGTAGAGTTCGATAGTTGGAGAGAGTATCTGTCTGAACGTAGCCATTTTTAGAACAGCTCTGTGTATGACCTCAAGAGGCTAAGTATGGTTTTTGCGGCGCCACCCCAGCATGAGATAGGATGGACTGACAAAGAGCAAAGCTCACGTTACGGATAATTAACGGGTTGGCTACATGTCGCAGTGTTATAAAAACGTAAATTTACTTTCATATACGACCAGAAAGAGTGTTGATATGGGATTTGAAATTAAGGTTTACGGAGGTTTACGGAGGTTTAGGTAAGACATTGACAATTTAGAGAGGCAGCGTTGCTGGTGACGACTGCCACAGAACATATAAAAGAGGTTAGAAAGGAAATAGTTTCGGATTTGCATCAGAACGCGTGTCGCCGTTTATCTCCCACTCTTTAACTTCACTACAAGCAAGAGACCAATGCCTACGCGGATTACGCATACAAATAAACAACACGCACTTAGATCGTCAGTTTGCTATTGGTTTTCACACTAACGCAATCTCTGCGTTTGACGTACACTCATACACGCGTAAAAGCTCATGTATGATAGGGCGACTAAACTTTCGATTATTGATATCGATAAAATTAATGTAATCTTGCTTCTTTCTTTACAAGTATTGTGGGCTATGTGGACTTCTGTAATGCATGTTGTAAACATGTATTCATGCGAATATAGAAACAAATAAATAAAAGTGAAACAAATAAAAAATACAAAACTGAATTTTAAAACCGATTTAATTATTAACATGGACTGATGACTTTTTTTTATCGTGGTATAATCATCAAATGAGTCCTCCCAATGGACTGATGACTTTCTCTAATAAACAAATAATAAACATGGTAAATATTCCATGTTTTTTATTTGTTTATTAGAGAAAGTGGGTTGCCTCTCAACCAACCTTACATTTCCGGTGCTTATCACGTGCAAAAAGAAAAAAAATATTGTCCTTGAAATAATACGTATTTATTAAGTAGCATACGCCTGCTCTCTTTTAAATTGGAGTTTTTTAAAATGAAATGCAATCTAACACTAATATACTTATGATTTACCGTGACCCCGGTACGTAAAGGGCTATTGAAGGACACTGTGGATTTTAGTCAGTACGAGTCTGACAGTCCCTCCCGCTCTGCCCTGGGTGGGAGGACTCATTTGATGATTTTACCACGTTAAAAAAAAAGTAATCAAAGAAGTATAAAAAACACGTAAGGAAAAGGGCATAATTTTCAAATTCCTTCGTTTTCAACCAGAAGTTTTATAAAAATTAATATAAAAGATGATTTTGATGTCGCCATTTTTAGACAAAAAACTGATTAATTGACGAGACTAAAATAAAATTTTCTAAAACATAAAATCAGTTTACTTACTAAACAACACATAACGATATATTTTGCAGATAAGCGCCTGATTTTAAGTTTCTTTTCCCAGACTTTGTTGTAATGTAATTATCATCATCGAAATGTTGCGAACAAATTGTACTACATTTAGTAGGGATCCAATCAATTCTACCAGTTGTCTCAATCCACAGTTTTCTTATACCTGGATCTGTTGGAAACCTAAAACATATTAAATCATAATATGTCAGTTTCAATTGAAAAAATACATAAAACTTAAATACAAAAAAAATACAAAAACCTCATAATATTGGTCGTAATAAATAATATTATTTTAGTTATAAAGTGATAATAATCAATTGTATCATAGTAATTATCGACATTGTTTACAAATTGGCACAGCACTATCGATATGTCTAGATTTCGTGGAATTTAACCTTTGGTTCGGTACTCGGGACTCTCGCAGTGAACGTAATACATTGCGCGATCGCTCACGTAGTGCAAAATGGTACCCATCTATTGCAAGCAATGTATTACTATTCGTCTGCTTGCGATTATATCGTTTTTGTCTACAAACTTCATAATGGTAATGTTAAAATTATAAATATCACAAGTATTTTAATGTTTTTGGACTTACTGGTGGAAAGAAATCCCTTCCCGTGGTAAACTACACACCTGACTTCTTTTCCGACCGTTATAATAGCGCAAGACGGCATAATTTAATATTTTTGCGGAGCTTACGTACGCTGTCAAAACAAGAGCGCGATTGCTGGCCGGTAAAGTAAATTTCGGTTGATTTTGAGCATTTGCTCATAACCGCGGCGCGCGTACCCCGCCCACAAGGCCCTTCTAACCTCTTTTATATGTTCTGTGACGACTGCGGTCTCACAAGGGGTGGGTCGCATATCTCGCCTGGGCCTGGAGATGGCTCCCAACAAGTCGGACGCCGTGGTCTTTCACGGCCCCTGGCGAGCGCCACCACCGGGATCACACGTGATGGTCGGGGGGCCTGAATTGTTGTCGAGTCCACCATGAAGTACCTGGAGCTGTCGCTCTGAACGTCCGGCGCTCCCCATCCAGCAGGACGCGAGGTGGCGGCGCGTAGTGTTCCACGCGCACCCCTATTTGACATCGCGGGGAGATTCTTACATCTCACTCCGCCCGCGGGCATGAAGTGGCCCACAAAATCGGGCCGGCACCAGTCGGGGATCATGGAAGGCGCACTAGATCTCATGATCCCCGGTCCAAGTGTGGGTAGGGAACACCGGGGTGGTTTTCAGTTAGTAGGAGTCTGACAGACCTCTTCGCCCACCCCAGGGTGGAGGACATCCATGAGGATTTTCCACACCGGAAAAAAAAAGGCTATTGACAATTACGTTTGTGTGGGACAAGAATGAGCTTTTATAGAGATTGAGGTTTATGGCTGGAAAGTATTGGTCATTGAAAAAGTGATGAAGTTAGTTTTGTTGGCATTGAGAGAATCAAAGCCATCTTGTTCAGTAACTTGAAGTTCCGACCATGAGTTTGCGGTGAATTTGATGACCGTATCGTCTGCAAATGAAACTATTGTGGCATTTGGAATTTGGAGATTGCAGAGGTTTTTAATGAACACAAGAAGAAGTGTAAGCCCTAGAATGCTACCCTGGGGTACGCCATACTGTATGAGTAGCTCATCATTCTTGTAATCACTATAGAGATATTAGTGTCACAAGTAGTCACTATAGAGATATTGTGACTACTTGTGAACGATCAGTAAGATAACTCTTGAAGAGATCGAGTGAAGACCCTCTGACACCTAACTTTCAAGCTTGATTAGAAGAGTGGAGACGGGAACGGTGTTTAATGCTTTCGCAAGATCTATAAATATGGTGAGAACCTTCTTGTTAGTATTTAAGTTATGTATTATATTGTTAACTAACATATGGACAGCATCACAAGTGGATTTTTTCTTGCGAAAGCCAAACTACTGGGGTGATATCAGTTTGAAGTGTTCGAGGTAGTGGACTAATCACTTGTTTAAGAGGCGTTCAAGTACCTTAGAGAGTGCACTAAGAACAGCTATTGGGCGATAGTTGTTTGGCAAGGTTCCGTCACCACCCTTGAAGATAGGATGAATAATTACTCTTTTAAAAGATGAGGAGAAGATTAGCTGATTGAAAGCAAAGGTTGAAAATGTGGCAAAAGATAGGTGACAGGGTCCATGCGTATCGTTTTAGGAAGGTTTTAAATATGCTGTCCCAACTAGCAGCAACATTAATCCTAAGCTGGTTAATCGTACTTAAAACTTTATCAGAATCTGGCTGGTCTAAAATGAAAGATTTATTGAACTTTTTAGTTTGAGGGGCAGGCTTTTTATATTTTCTGCGAGTTTATTCCTAATCTAAAACAAAGAATTCGTTTAAATAATTGCAAGACTGTCAGGGCGAGTAAGAGTGAGTTAATAGTAAGTTGGTGGGTTTCCCGTGTGAATTGGTGATTGTTTTTACAGTGTTCCATAGTTTTTAGAATTGTGATATGTTGTATTTAGTTTTTCGGAGTCAAATTTTATTTTAATTTTCTAATGTAAGGGACAGCCCTCCGCAAACTAACAGGGTACATTCAGCTCCTTATTCTGAATCATATTCCACCGAAAATTTTCCCAGGAAAATTTTCATTTTTTTGCGTTTTTTCATTTACTGTTTCTTTCTTTGTACGCAGATGTTGAACAAACGACGCGTGAAATCAGCTGTTCAATTTCTCGCTGCGCTGCCGTTCACTACCTACCTACGTGCGTTTTGCCACGGTAGCGATATATTGCGTGTAAGGTAATAAAACAAATCAGGTTAATTGGATTCCCATAACATTCCTGAAATAATTTCATGTACCGGTCATCTTAGTATGATATACTGACTTCCCCCTATCAGTCTGCGGAGGGTCCCTTACATCCTGTATGTGATAATTAGTTTATGGTTGTCTGGTGACTGCTTAACCTTTTTGTGAAGAGATCACAGTTCCGGATATAACGCAGCAAGCCTGAAATAATCCATGGTTTCAATATCCTTTTACATGCTGGGACTTTGATAAATGTTGTAGGTACATTCATTTATGGCATTTTTCGTTATTTGTGTAAGCTTGTCTACAGCGTTGTCTGGGTCCGAGATAAGGAAAAGGGGGATTTTTTATCGTTTTCTCAAGTGCATCATATTCTACCTTAGATATATGACAGCACGGTTGGCGCAGTGATTAACCTATTGACTGTTGCGCTGCGTGTCGCGGGTTCGATAGTTAGATTAGAACTTTCAAGTAGTTGTTCCGGGTCTGGCTGTTTGTGTATGTGAGTTTAAATGTTTGTAAACGTACCCCCAATACAGGAGAAATTCCTAATGTGGGGCAACGTTAAAAAAAACTTTTTTTTTATTGGAGGGGTACTTCCTTCAAATAGGGGCAAAAAAGGGGCTATTGGATTATCTACGCCTTTTGAGATCTGATTTCGGAAGGTAGTAATTATAAATTAGTCTCATAAAAAATTGGTGAAGATCTGATGAGGATCTTCGGTGTGATGAGCAGAATAGCTCCTCAAAATGCAGTAAATTGCTCACTTTTAGATTTCCACCAGTAGAATTAGCCCTTTAACTACTAGTTAGGGATTGATGGTGCACCTTGGACCACCTTTTCATTACACAACTAGAGAATTCTGAAAATGATTTTCAGAATGAATTTGTTAAACGTTTTACAATAAGGTGACTAGATGGGGCTACTGTGCACCGCTAGATCGCGCTGTCGTTGTCGCTCGCCAAATGCTTAGATCTCGTCGAACATTTTTTGTGACTTAGTTTTGTTAGGTTTAAAGTAGCTTCAAAAGTACCTAAAGTCTCGTATTTAACAGATAAGTAGGTGGTTAGGTTTGGGTTAGTTTGTTTCTGTTTAATTATCGTCTTGCCACCATATGGTTTTTTTTAGCTTAATCTACAGCCACAATCGGTTTTATTTTTAAGTCGAATAGGTATATTAATTACTATATTCTGCCTGCGACTTCGTCTGCGAACCTATAACCTTCCCCAAGAATTGGGCTGTCCAATCCTAATTTTTTTTTTATCCGACTGGTAGTTCCGGAGATTACCTCCTACATACAAACTTACAATCAAATATCTCTTCATAATATTAAGTAAAAAAGTATATAGATAGGATTTTAATCTGACATGGTTATTTTCACTACCTACTAAAGTAACTACCACACACAACAACAAGTAACTACTACACTATTTACCATGTTTTTGTTTTTAAAGACATGGTAAATATCCTGTTTTAAATAACTTTAGTGGTATATTAATTCTTGCAAAAAAGGTTGTGGTCGCAAGGTCTACTGTTCGCAGAACTACGAGTTTTAAGATTGTATACGTAACTAGTATGGACCGATAGCTTTTATATGTGCAGCAAACTGTAAATATAAGTTGGTTATTAATAAATAAATATATTCCTTATACAGTGGTTGCCACGCAAGCTCAATATTAAGAGGTTTTAGTAAGTAGGTATAGTTATTATTGGTGTAATGTTTGCATGATGCGAGCGCGCACCACACTGCCCGGGCATTATGTTACCAGGGCTGCTGAATGTTCAGCAGCCGCAGGTCATTCCTAGCCTCTAGCCGCTGCTATGAAATGAGTCTGTGAGCACCTCTGGCGAAACGAACACAATATTAAATTTAACTGTAACGTTTCGTTTCTGTGGAGTGCTCGCATTAAAACTCCGGACTATCAAGACTTTTTGGCTGTTGAATTATTCATATCCATATTCATATTTATTTGCATTCCATAATATAGGTATAAAGGTGTTACAATGGCTTAAAGCTAAGGTACAATTACGGACCCTGTAGGGCACAGCAAAAACAATAAAATTAATTCTTAAAATAAAATTAAAACAACATATTAACTACCTAACAATCAATTTTTAAATAATTATAAGATCAATTATAACAATAATTAGATACGTTCAATTTAACATTATATTATATTATAATATTTATCTATATAAGTATGAATGTACCTATACGACTGTGTGTGGTGTCTGTTTGTGTTTAATCAGTTTTTTTGTCATGTATGTATTCGTTTATTGTGTAGTATGCTTTTTTTGATTTTGATTAATATTTGCTTGATCTTATTTATAAATATCGTATCGCTGGTTTCATCTTTTATTGCATCTGGTAGTTTATTAAATATTTTTATTGACATAACGTAGGGGCTATTGGAATGTAGTTTCATACGCGAAGAGGGTAACATTAACATATTTTTATATCTGACAGATCGGTCTTTATGTTTATCGCCGCGGGTTGTGAAAAAGTTCATGTATTTTCTTACAAATTTGCATGTTTCTAGGATATAGATAGATGATAAGGTGAGTATTCTATGTTTTATGAAAAAAGGTTTACAGCTATCGGTTTGTTTTATGTTGACTATGATCCGAATTAATTTCTTCTGGAGAATGAAAAGCGTAGGCGTGTCTGTGCTATTTCCCCACATTATAATGCCATAGCTGAGCCATGCATGAGCGTAGGCATAATATGTAGTAAGTGCAGTTTGCAAGTCGGTAGTTATTTTGACTTCTCGAAGTGCGTATGTGAATTTTGAGAGTTTTGATCGTACTTTTTTTATATGGGCTATCCATGTAATGTGTGTGTCTATTGTGAGACCTAATAGCGTAAAGTCATCTACTACTTCAATTTTTGTGCCGTTTGTTGTGAAATTAACTGGTAATGGGGATTTTTGTTGAGGGTAGAAAGTCATTAGTTTGGTTTTTTTATAATTAATCTCAAGGTTGTGCTCATCCATCAATTAATTTATTCTAAAGCTCCATCTGGGTTTTAATGGTTGGTATTGAATCGTAATAGGGCATTTAATATACGTACAAAATGACATCAGTAAGTATCGCTCTCGGAACATTAGAGCGCTAGCGTAGTAACAGAGTATCAGAGTGTGGGTACGATACGTACCTGGACGATTGATTTGACAAACAAGAATAACAATGAGATGAGGGAGGCTGCCTTGACCGGCGTCAGCGCATCTACAACGTAAATCAGATCAATAATATTGATGAGTTGTGAAACACTGCCCTCCCGCGGCCCGCGACCGTAACGTATTTTTATTCTTTTTACCCGACTGCCCTAGAAGGAAGGTAATGTTTTTCGAGAGAGAATTTTTTTTATGTATGTATGTCTATTTCTTTGGCACGCTCTCACGCATAAACGGCTTGATAGTTTTTAAAATGTTAGGTGTCGTTAGATTCGTCTTAATTGTGGGACTGACATAGGTTATGTAACATTTACATATATATTGCATCCGCAAATACAAAAAAAAGACGTAGGTTTAAAATATAAAAAAAAAATACATTATTGGTATCAAATAAAAGCTAGTAATGTGTAAATATTTATATTTTAATAAAACTGAAAAGCTTGAAATAAAACAAATAAACTTCTACGGAGGTTAAAAAAACCACAAAATTTTTAGTGCCTTCTGTTCCTCATTTTACACCTGTGGCTGTGGGTACATTATATGCAGAGATCGTACAGTGCCCTTCGTGTGCAGTACAATAACGCTTTCAGGGTGTTGATGGGGCTGCCTCGCTTCTGCAGTGCATCAGGAATGTTTGCGGAATTGCGTGTTGATTGCTGTTACGCATTAATGCGTAAAAGATGTGCGTCCTTGGTGCGCAGGGTACGGGGCAGTTTCAACAACATCCTGGGAGTTATTGCTGACAGACTGGACAGCTGTATTATAAGTCGCTGATCCAGTATCTCAGCTGGAATGCTGAAGCAGTGACTATTTTGTGTGTGTTTGTGTAATTGTTGTTGTAATTGTATCACTAACATAGTTGTAAGTTTATTTATTTATATTTTTTATTTGATTATTTATTAACTGTGTGTACAGTAAAATACATAGGGAAATGACATAATTATTATGCAATATTTCTGTTTTTTGTAGACTTAATTATATGCACTCTGACTTCGCAACGATACTTACTAAAGGTGCCATTCCACCAAAATAGTGTTCAGCACATATGTTGACAAATATTTTGTGCAGAACCCTAGCAGTGCGTTTACTTGAGCTGTATTTTTTATTCATTTATTTGAGGTCCTTGACTCATATTAAGTACAAAAACAAACACAATTTTGTCAATTACATAAATGTCACTATTTGTGCAATTAAATAAGTGATAAATAGTTAAGCGAATAATAAATATACGTAAATAAAGTTAACAAAGTTAATTAGATGACGTAAACATATAGGAGTAACAGATAAATGTCAGATCAAATCAATTAATGTCAAAAGCATTCAGAAAAACAAAAATTAATAAAATAGGACAATGAAGTTATGTCAGAAATAAAAAATAAAATGATAATATCCATAATACTACATTATTACTTATTTATATAAAATGACGAATGAAGCACCAGTAATATGGCTGCTATAACAATGCCCAATGTAGGGGCAATCCAGTCGCTGAGCAATCATCTCCAAGATTTACATTACCGAAATGTTGATACCTCAGTTCATTTTCGTACTCCCCTCACAAATCAAAAGGGACCATATTGCGAATGGGATATTGTGCGAATAGGACCGACTGCAAATAAAATCATTTATGAAAGAGAGACTAGAGAATGGGACCGTCTGCTACTCATTATCATCATCTGGGCCGCTAGACGTCCACTGCTGAACATAGGCCTCCCCGATGGATTTCCGGAGTAACCGGTTGTAGGTGGCCTGCATCCAGCTACTTCCTGCGACCTTTCTTAGGTCGTCTGTCCACCTTGTCGGTGGACGTCCTACTCTGCGCTTGCCGGTGCGTGGTCTCTATTCGAGGACTCTTCTGCCCTATCGGCCATCAGTTCTACGCGCTATGTGCAACTTGCTGCTAATACGATGGGCTATCGGCAACCTGCGTTCGTCTGCGTATCTCCTCGTTTCTGAACCGATCTCGCAGAGACCCCAAGCATAGCCCTTTTGAAAAGAGTATGGTATCGACTAACAATCGATGAATAACAGATTTTACAAAGACACCATAGTAAATATATTTCTTGTTTTGATTTACTATTAATTGGCACCGTAATTACAAAGCCATCCACCGAAGTGAGCAGAATGACCATCGAGTTCACATTTAGGACACCGAAATGTGATTTGTTATCATTTCAGGGAATTTTCTCATATCGCTGACGGTTTCAACCTACCGAATCCACCCAAAGAACTGAACCAATGTTCGTGTCAAAATTATATTTCAATTGATTGATTGTCGATTGTCAAGGACAATTAAAGCTGTCTTACAAATTCAAATAAACTAGAAATATGTATGTGACGCGGAGGACTGAGATTACATAACATAATAACATCACATCACGTCTGTTATCTCCGAAGGGATTACAGCAGCAGACTAGGTGAAAATATAGCCTATTCTTAGACACAGACCTACACTTAGTATGTTGGTGATCGTGCAAGCTCACCACACTGCATAATTAATACTTTCTAACTATTTACTAATAAGTGGGTAAACAAGACGCCACTGCGTACCATGCTTAGTCGTGTTTCTGTTCCAGGATGAACTCAGATCCATTCTTAATACAAATCAAGTTGAATCAGTCGTGCCGGTCCTACAGATTGATGTTTCTTGTAGCTAATTAACACCGTGAACTTATTTCCAACGCCTTTCTAACATGGTATCATATCCGTGTCCCACATAAATCATATGAATAATGTTCAAAGCCGGAGCAGCTGTGGCGTGTGGTGTCCGTGGAGAATCGAGCAAAGGGTTCCTGCGACGCGATATGATTTAGGAGGACAGATAGACACAGGTGCACCGTTTCTATAGAACTGATAACATCGGCGGGGTGGTTGCCGTTCGATGTCTATTATCACGTGTGTCAGGTGCCAGGACGTAGTGTGCGGTGCCGGCACGGCTGCGCGTCTGTGCGACTGGATGATCTGCGCAGATTTATTGCATACGTGCGTACTGCGGCACTCACGGATCACGAACTATCTGTTAATTTACTAGAAGTGACGATACCGATGTCTACAGTTTGGTGCGAGTAGGAATTTTTGATGATCCAAGATGAAAAAAGGCCATCATAATTTTGCATCTAAATTCAGCTTCATCAACAGTGTGGAAATTATTGTGGAACTTTATAGGGTTATGAAAGGATCTGGGTGAACCATTTCATGATAGTGTTTGAATGTAACTGAACGATTTTTTAAATAATTTGTTGCTTTTGTAACGCTTTGTCCAGCTTTGTTTTTGACCCATTCGTACCGTATATGTAGCTCCCATAATGTAAGCAACAATGAAATTTTTAAAGATATAGTATAAACTACTTATGTTTAACTGTAAGTCGTTGAAGCGCTCAATGGAAAGCGAAAGCATACATTTATATGATACAGCTGACACACTGGCACTGGAGTAAATTTGATTCCTGCCGCATAATCTGTCATTGCTTGGCATTGCTCATAGGGATTTTTAATATACAGGAAAGTTGGCAGGAATTCTCATAGGACTAACTTATGGACGAGTAGCATAACTGTGGCGTAAGAGGCTCTTCAAGTCAGTATGTGTAGTGCAGTGTAATAGTGTTCGAATCTCGGTCATAGAAGCTTGTTTAGAGGATCGTGCAATTTTAGTGATTAATATTTACATGCCAACAGATTAGCAGAAAACTTTCTTGAATTTACAGAGTGTTTGAGTGAAGTAAGTACTATTATTGAGGCTAATGATGTTGTAGCAGTTTATATGTTAAGGGATTTTGACTCTCACCCGCACGGAACCTTTCTGGACAGAATTATGTAAGTGCAGTTTAGATCAGAACTAGGTATGTGTTGATGTGGAGAAATTACGCTTAAGATCACACAGTCATACGTATGTGTTCGATATGATATGAATGATAGCAAGCGTTGGTTGGACGACTGTTTTGTTACTAAAACAGCCAGGTACTCTGTGTAGAGTGTTAACCATACAGTATGATATTTTCTGGTCTGATGGTGGATGTTGGATTGACAACATTTGCGTCAATAACCTCAGATACGCGGATAATGGTGCTGCTGGGTCCAACGGCAGGCTCCATAATCCTAGAGCTTTTTAAATTTTGTGAAAAGTACGCTCCTAGCCACGGTCTAGCTTATAATTGTAAGAAGAGTTTATTTATTTATTTATTTATATATACTTTATTGTACACCACAAAAATACATAACAAAAAATAATCAAACGCTACAAAATATACAATGGGCGGCCTTATCGCTTTCCGCGATCTCTTCCAGGCAACCTTGATCCTTTCCAGTTTTTTTGTGATCTCTAAGGCTCCCGGTAGGAAGCAGTCATACGAGCCAATTATCACACTCAATGGCCATCTCTTATAAAGAGTCAACAAAATACCTAGAGCATTACCGGAGGACCTTAAAGATCATGAAGATATGGAACGCGAGCGCAGGTCTCTTGCTGACGGAAACAATATGTTTGTTCGCAGGTTCGTGTGTTGTAGTAAGGAGGTTAAAGTTACGTTGTTTAAAGCTTACTGTCTGATCTTGTACACTAGTAGCCTAGCAGCCAACTACACGCGGAAAATAATGGACGCCCTGAGGGTCTATTAAAATAACAGCTTCAGAATGATTTTGGAGCTAACACGCTTTTATAGTGCCTCTGGTGTGTTCGCTCAGGCGCGTCTCGACTTCCACACAATGATGAGAAGAAAAACGGCTTCGCTATTGGAGAGAACGCGGTAAAGTCCTAATAGTATTCTGAATAAAATCTACATCATTTTAATAAAAGAGGTGTAAGACACAATTATAGGTATCACTAGAAATAAAGACCAATTAGTCCAATGGTTTCAGGCTAAGTGGACTCATCTTTCATGGGGTACCTACTGTTTAAAATGTTACAGTAAATAAAATACCTCAGTTTTCGTCGTGGCACTCGTGCGAGCGGGTCGTGTCACAGTTGTTTTCGTCGACTGAGCAGAGCGCGTACTGTTTTGTACATTCGAACTTAGAAAGGTACGGCACGTGACGTCACATTGCCGTATTAAGCGAAACCTTAACCAGGTTTCGCTTAATACGGTAATGTGCAACTAGAAATGTATTTTAAAGTTAAAGATTACAATATATTTCGCAAAGACAGAGACGATTCATACGGAGGTGTAGAAATACTCGCGCATAGATCGATTAAATCTCAGATTTGCCATGATCTACAAATATTTAACTCGGGTATAGAAATTATACACGTTAAAGTGTATAATTGTAATCAAATTGAAAGTATTGTATCGATTTACCGTCCACCTTCTATAAATACTAGCTAGTTAGATTGGGATCAATTATTTTCTCAGGTTAATAATAAAACCTTATTTTTAGGCGACATCAATGGACACCATTCCAATTGGTCCAATAAAGTGGACACGAGAGGTAATCAAATGTTTGACGCACTTATTGGTAGTAGCCTTATTTCGCTAAACAATCGCGATCACACACGTATTAAGTTGGTGAATGGTGTACTGCAACAGTCGTCCCCCGATGTATCATTAGCGTCATCTGAAATAAGCTTAAGTTTAAAATGGCAAGTATTAAATGAGACATTGGGAAGCGATCACTGTGTTATTAGGATTTCAACGTACTTTAAAGCTAGTAACGTCAACTATAAAAAGGCTGACTGGGTAAGGTATTAAAAACTTTTAAATGACCTTTTCGAGAAATTTGTGTTTCCAAATGATTTACAAAAAGGATATGACATATTTGTAGATTATTTGGACATGGCTGCAGATTTTTTTATACCGTATGTTAAAATTAATATGAACCCAGAAAGTAATTTTACACCAAAACCTTATTGGTGTCCTAATCTCTCTAAAGCTGTGGCCGAGCGCTATTTAGCACTTTGCAAATTTCGACGTAATCCCTCACCACATAACCTCACAATCCTTCAAAGTAAAATCAGTAATGCTCAAAGATCTATACGGTGCTCTTGAAGCAAGTCATGGCAGAATTTATGTTCTACTCTTGCCCAAACTACGACCCATAGCGAGCTGTGGCGAAAGATGAGATGGAATTAAGGGATATAACGCACCAAAAACCCATGTTGACAGCACTAATGCAAGCGAATTACGTCGTAGCTTAGCCCCCGACTTTGTATCAGGCGACTACCTTATACTTAGATCGAATAACCCAAAGCTTCAAATACCTATTACAATCCAAGAGCTAAATAAATGCCTAAAACATAAACACACAGCCCCCCTTTTTTTTTTTTTTTTGAGGGTGGGAAATCATCAAATAACTTCTCCCGCTCTGGGCGGAGCGGGAGGGCGTGTCAGACTCTTACTGACTAAAACCCACCCGTGTTCCTTCGGTTGCCCTGTCGCCGGGGGCCACGATCTCCCTTTCGGTTTTCTTCGCAACCCCGGCAGGCATCGGTCTTAGTGGACCCCTTCAATTATGCTGACATCTCTTTGAGGCGCGCGTGGAACACAACGCGCCGTCGACCCGGGCCTGGTTCTTATCGGACGGTGAGCCACCCATTGCTCACCGCCCGCAAGCCCGCGCCTACGGTGGCCGGAAATCGCCTCGCGATTCCCGACGCCCTGGGCGTCTCCTCCTGCGGCGGTTAGGGGCGTGAGGGCGCGAGATTTGCCTCTCCCTCACGCGTTCCGCCTCCTCCTTCGCGAGCATTACCGCTTCGCAAAAGGAGGTGACGGCCTCCCATTTCCTCTCGCTCCGTACCATGGCCTGAACCAGGGCCGGACGCGAGAGATCACCGCCGCCGATCGCCTCCACGAGGACACGGCGATGCTCCACCCAAGCTGGGCAGACCTCCACCGTATGCTCCACCGTGTCCTCCGGGCGATCCACACAATGGTGACACCCGGGCGTTTCCTCCCGCCTTATCCTGTGCAGGAACCTCCCGAAACAGCCGTGTCCGGTGAGGACCTGCGTCAGGCGGAAGGTGAGGACGCCGTGGCGCCTCTCAAGCCACTCCTCAAAGAGGGGTCTTATCGCCGCAATTGTGGCGTGCCCAGCGCTGGGTTGCGACAATCGCACTCTCCATGACGCCATGAGATCCTAAATGTGCGCGAGGACCTTTGCCTCCAGATCCCATGGCGGTAATCCGGCAAGGAGGCTCGCCGCCTCGCAGGAGACCGTGTGGTATCCTCGGGCCAGCCGGATGGCCATGACCCTCTGGGACGCGTTCAAACGGCGGGCTGGCCGCAGCCTTATTGAATGCGCCCACACCGGCGCCCCGTAAAGGGCCATGGACCGCACGACCCCCGCGTAGAGCCTCCGGCAGGAGGCGCTTGGATCCCCTAAATTGGGCAGGAGCCGCTTCAACGCAGCCCCGGCCCGCTCCAGTCTGGGAGCCAAACGTCGGAAGTGTTCGACGAAGTTCCACCGGCTGTCGAGGACAAGTCCCAGATACTTCATCGTCGACTCGACGCCGATGTGAACCCCTCCCGCCAATACCTGGGAACCCGACGGTGGCGCGTTCCAAGGTCCATGAAAACCCATGGCCTCGGACTTGTGCAGGGCCACCTCGAGTCCCAGCTGCCGGATCCTGTCGACGATTGTCGCAACCCCGCGTGTCGCTAGTTCGGCCGCCGCCTGGTACGACCCCCCCTGTGCCAGGACCAACGTGTCGTCAGCGTAGCAGACGACGCTGACGCCGCTAGGGAGGTCGGCGCGCAGCACCCAGTCGTATCCGATGTCCCACAGATGCAGCCCCAGGACCG
This sequence comes from Omphaloscelis lunosa, assembly GCA_916610215.1. NCBI lineage: Eukaryota > Metazoa > Arthropoda > Insecta > Lepidoptera > Noctuidae > Omphaloscelis > Omphaloscelis lunosa. The sequence goes on from OU744252.1 coordinate 574,360, forward strand.
ATCCCTGTGGGACACCTCACGACATCTCTCGCCGGTTCCACTCTCCTTGGTGACCGGGGTAGATGACGGCCCTGTCCGTCAAATAGGCCTCGACTACACGACAGAGGTAGGTCGGCATCCGGTGATACCGGAGTGCCTCCCTGATGCAACTCCAGGGCAGGGTGTTGAAGGCATTGGCGATGTCTAAAGACACCGCCAAGAAGACCCCACCCCGGGCCACAGCATCCCCCGTCGTGAGGGCCCGCACGCGCATGATGGCGTCCACCGTAGAGCGCCCCCTGCGGAAGCCAAACTGACTCTCCGCCAGATCCGGCCCCACCCGCACCAGCCGCTCGAAGAGGCGGTCTGCAATGACTCTTTCAAAGAGCTTGCCCACCTCGTAACACACACAGCTCCTGGTGGTGACAAGATCACATATTCTATGATAAGATACTTACCTGAGAACGGTAAACAAGCACTACTCAATTTATTCAATGCATTTTTTAATTATTCGTTTGTACCTAAACAATGGCGCGATAAAGGGGTGGTGCCGATTCCCAAACCAGGACGTGATCCTTGTTTAGTCTCTTCCCTTCGCCCCATATCTATGATCTCATGTATGTGCAAAACTTTCCATAACATTCTACTTAATAGACTAGAGTGGTTTATAGAATAGAATAGAATCGCTTTATTTCGGACACACAATTATCCATATGGTGTTAGTAACATACAAAAAACAACTTATTGCCTAGTGTTAGTAACAATCAACCTCCGCAAAAACTGCTGTACAATCGGAGAGCCAAAACTCTCGGCTACAGTTTTCAGGATGCTGTTTTGACTGCCCCTCACTCTCCTTGAAGACTCGTCCAGAAGCGACGCAGTTGTTGTTTATGGAAAAGAATTGTATGTTAGACCAGAATACCACAGGATTCAGAAAATGTCGATCAACATTAAATAATCTCACTAGTTTAGTTTCTAGAATTCAAACAGGATTTTTTGTTTTATTGATCTGAATAATGCTTATAACAATGTGAATGTACATAGTTTATTACGTATGATAAATGGCTTAGGTGTGGGACAAAAACTTTGCTCATATCTGTGGAACTTCTTACATATGAGAAATTTAAAAAATCAACTTGCTAATGATTCACTAAGTAGAACTACTTGTCGTGGCTTAGCACAGGGTGATCCATTGTCACCATTGTCGTTTAATATAGCTACTATCGATATCTGTAGAAAGATAAATAATGTATATATTTCGCAGTTTGCAGATGACTTTGTATTATAGTATTTTATTACCAATAAAATTTTGGAGGCGACACATGAATTGCAATCGGCTTCAGATTTATTTAAGAAGTACAAGTAAATTTGTATATTCAAAAATGAGTTTAGGAAAGAAAATATTGATATTAAAATAAATAAAAAATCCCTCCAAGTAGTTGACAACTATAAATATTTAGGATTGTGGTTAGACCAATCTCTAAGATGGTCTAAACATATTAATGAGCTAAGAGAAAAATCTTCCAAATTTCTAAATGTGTTTAAAATACTAACTGGCCCAGGCTGGTGCATGCACCACATATCTGCGACGTTTATACATTGCTATTATACGCAGCAGAATAGATAATGCCAGTTTTTTATTTGATAATAGCTGCCAAACCCATTTAAATAAATTAACTAAAATTCAAAACCAATGTTGGAGGGTCATCGGTGGTTTTATTAAAAGTACAACCATACATGTAATGGAATGCGAACTCCATCTGCAACCGTTACATATTCGTAGATATTACTTGGCTGGTAAATTCTTTTTGAAACTCAAATCTTTTGTAAATGAACCAAACTCAATATTTGTTGTCGAGGTGTTTATTGGAGACGTAAAAAGAAACTTATAGCTCATATTTCCGAAACATTGAATGACATATGCGTGTATTCCAGTGATGAATTAGGATTATTTTCGCTTAATACGTGGGTAAGCGGTTTGAACTTGTCTTGTACGATTAAACCTCAAATTAAAGAGGTTACCAAAACTAAGAAATCGTACGATCACTATCAACTCTGAACTATATCTAGTAGGAATTTTGGCAGGAGCTATTCTGGATATTACAGGATTTATACGGATGGGTCTAAGGTTCAAGATAATGTTGGAGCTGTGTTTTTTGACCCTCAAGGTAATACGTCCTTTAAGTTCAAGTTAAATTCAAAAATTTCTGTCATGTATTCCAAGTTGATTGCTATCTTCGAAGCTATTTCATATCTTGAATCGGTAGATTTTCAAAATTCCGTAGTTTATTCTGACTGTAAAAGCATACTCCAACATTTGACGAGGGGGAAATTTTCGTGGCTATCCGATAGCATACGAAATACTAGATTCTATTAGTAGGTTAAGACATAAAAATAAAAATATTGTTTTACAATGGGTGCCTTCTCACATCGGCATTGAAGAAAACGAAGAAGTTGATAATTTAGCCAAAGAAGCGTGCTTAGAGGGTGTACCGATGACGTAAAAACCTTACTGGACAGACATTTTAAGTGTAGTTAGACTAAAATGTTATGAACTTTGGAAAGAATATTTCGATAAGAAGTCATTAACAAAAGGTATTTGGTATCGGACGATGCAACCAACCATTCAGAACTATCCTTGGTTTGATAATTCAGATATGAGTAGACAAGAAATCGTAACAAGTTTGAGACTTCGTTCCGAACACATTGAACAGTTTTACCGCACTGATGGGCAAAGTTACATCTCCCAACTGCACGGAATGCAATGTGGTCGAAGACGTTTTTCATATTATGGTGGAGTGTGTCCGGAATAAAGCGGAAAGATATTTGATTAAAGTCTGTTTTTTAATCTCGTAGACTAAACTGACGTTACGAGTGTTGTCAGTTTATTGCAATTCTTAAATAGTGATGTGGCACAACCGAAACTTAGCGTTAATAAAATCAAGTATCGTTTTTTTACAATAAGTTATACTGAAATAATGTGTTTATCCTGAAATAATGTGTAGGTACTTATTTAAAACGTAATAATACAAAATTAATAATGTAAAACGTATATTTTTAATTACATAATTACAGGTATTCGCGTTAATCTGATTCAGATAATGACTCCATGTCTGAGGAATATTCTGATTCATCAGAATCGCCATCTACATCTATGATAAACCTATCAGTAATGTCGTCGGTTATATGGCCCAGATGACACATTTCATCTTCAATTTTAATTACATGGACTACACAGTCTTTCCACCGCTGCGGGGTCACTTGACGAAGCCCTTCTTCAAAAAGGCTTCGTACTTCATTCGTTTTGAATGTTTTATTATTTTTAGCGACATGCCCCTTTTACTTGAGCCCAGACCAACTCAATCGGGTTTAGCTCGCAGTGGTAAGGGGGCAGTCACAAAATAGTGACACCCCGTTCAGCAGCCATCTCGTCGACGACATACTTTTCATGGGCTTTTTTGTGTTTTCGGGTAATTTCATTTAATTCGGGCTTTAACATTGTCTCGTCATATAAAATATTTTTTGATTTTAGCCAATCTTGGATTTGCCCTTTTCGCCAACTAGAAGTAGGTAACGATTCCAGTTTCTTGGTGTGATATGGAGCATTATTACAAGTACTGCGTTTTCTTTTAATTTCGGAAAAATATTTTTTAACCAGTTTTCGTATATATCAGAAGTCATCTCCTTGTGGTAATCATCTAGCCCCTTTTTCGTTTCGATTAATAGACCATCATCCACGAAACCCTCTTCGCTTCCAACATGGGACACTACAAGTCGTCTCCCCTTGCCTGAAGGCCCTTTTACCCCAGTGGTTAACCCTTCTAAGAAAGCCTGACGTGATGATTTCATACTGGTGTCCACCCAGAGCTTATTCTCAGTATGACCTAAAATGACTTAGTATGTATGTGAACAAAATAATAAAAAACATAAATACCTACTAATATAATAAAAACGATAGTCTCGAGAATAAATGCTAATGTTAGTACTAACCTTCATTAATCCACGTTTCATCTTGATAATATATAGAACGACTTTCCCTACGATACTATTTTATTTTTTGCAAATAACGATGCCGCCATAAAGTTATGTCATCTCGGTCAATTAATACACTGCGGCGTTTTCTGGTCATGAACTTAAATCGAAGGTGTTTTAAAATTTTATGTAACGTACTTCTTGAAAATGACTGAAGTTCTGGGTCATCATTTACGACTTGAAGAACCTAAAAATTAAATAATTGTGTAGGTAAGTACGAACTTAAAAACTACAGTTTGCAAGCATCATTACAATACCTGCCAAAATTAAAAATATTAAATAAACAGAATTAGCATTACCTTGTTCAAGGATGGTGATTCGTTTCTATAAAAGAATTGGTGGACTTTTCGACGTATAGCCGATAGAGTGAAATTGTCCAATTTGTTTTTGAAATCTATTTTAGGGCCAGGTATTTTCGGAGAGTTAAAATTTTCATTTTCTTTGTGCTCCTTCAGCACGTTGTAGATTGAAGCTCTGGATATGTTTAATATTTCGGCAGTTTTTTTCGGCGTCTCGGTTAGAGATTCGGTTTTCTTTTCAGAATATACATAAACACTTTTGCAAAAAAAACGGGCACTTTAGATTTTTTTCGCTACTTCAATGAAGAAGAATAAGAAATAGGTTTTATTAATTTGACGATGTATTGGCATGTTATTTGAAGCATCCTGGCATGATTCTTTACGTTCCAAATTTAAAATTTGAGATTAATAAAAGAAAAATAATGATTATTGTGGATTATTCTAAAATTGCTTTACTAATGGCGCGAATTGCTGAAACGATTTTTAACTGATTACGATATTTTAAAAGTTTTTGGATATTTTCTGCAAATTAAACAATTTAATCTTTCTTTTTACATTAAATACCACTTTTTGATATGAGTGATAAAGCGATAAGGGCCGGTAAAATTGTAGCGCTCAGCGGCTAAATGTGAGTCGTTCAACTGTCCAGAGGACTTGGCAACGGTATCAAGAGACCGGTTCGGTCAAAAGAAGACCCGGTTCGGGAAGAAAACGATGCACAGAACCAAGAGATGACCGCTTTTTGGTGAGTCAGGCGTTGCGGAATCGTAAGGCGTCAAGTGTGGACCTGAAGAAGAGCCTTGAAGAAGTAAGAGGAGTAGAAGTTAGCTTGTGGACGGTCAGGAGGAGGCTTTTGGCTCCCAATATCAGGAGTTACCGCCCAGCTCGGGGCCCTAAATTACTCCGTGAGCACCGTGTTGCTCGACTTCAGTTTGCTCGGAACTGTGCTTCATGGACTCTGGAGGACTGGAATAAAGTATTGTTTTCTGATAAAGCTAGAATCTCTTTGTGTGGAGAGAAACGACGCCGGCGAGTGCTGCGAAGACCACGGGAACGCTATGCGGAAGTGTGTTTCGAAGAAATCACTCCTTATGGCGGAGGCTCCGTTATGTTTTGGGCAGCAATTAATTCGACGGAGCGTACGGAGTTAGTTTTCATAGAAAATGGAACATTAAATGCACACTGGTACATAATGGAAGTCCCAATTCCATATGCACAACATTGACTGCACTTGGGGAAGATTCCATTTTTATGGACGACAATGCTCGCCCGCACCGTTCTGGCGACGTCGAAGCGTACATGCAAGAAGTTGGGATCCGTCGTTTAGATTGGCCAGCTCGAAGTCCTGACCTCAATCCAATTGAGCATGTCTGGGATGTTCTAAAGAGACGGGTAAGATCAGTGCAACCTGCTCCACAAAACATCAGGGAGCTAAAAAGAGTCATTGCAGAAGAGTGGGAACGTATTCCTCAAAACGTTATTAACAACATCGCGGAAAGCATGCCCAGAAGGATTCAAGCTGTGATTTTGGCAAGAGGAGGTCGTTATTAGGTTTTTACATTTTTAACTTTGTTTAATTAAAAAAGTAAAAAAAAATCTTGTCTTTATTGCCGACCATTTCTTATGTTTGGGCATGTACATCGGTTTTAAAGAATCCATCGCTTTTTTTCTTTTAATTGCCCCAATTCACTTCACGCGCATTAATTTACACGATTATAAGTATACATAGACTACGTCAAAGAAATAAATTTCATTTAATTAACTTAAATCGACCTTAGAACGTAAATTTCCTTAGGTGCCCGTTTTTTTTGCAAAAGAGTGTATTTGTAAGCGTTCATGATCTTTTTCGGTTTGGCTAAATGATTTGAGCTTTCGTTTTTTTCTTGGCGATAGAGTTTCTTCATTACGCCTACGCGACGAAGTTGAAGGCTGAGCGTCCATCATAAATGATTCAGCGAAAACAAACGTAACGTAACAAAACCACAAAACTTAACAAAAAACAAACAAACAGAAACAAACTCAATGAAAATATAACAAATAGCACTTGAAATTGTATCAAGACACAACGGACGCATTCGAACACTTCAGAGGTTGAAGGACGAATAAGGTAAACAAAATGACGTCCAGTGTTGTTCCTGTGAAATGTAGGGTTGCCGTATTCAAAATCTAACATTTTTAAAACTACCATAATTATCATAATTATTTTTAAAATTGCAGTTGTTCGTATGGTGTCAAGTTCCATAATTGCCGTATTTTTTAAGTTCTGCCGTTTCGTAAGAGAAAAGGGTTAAGATTGCCGTTTTAACGCGTACGGGAACAACACTTATGGCGTCTATAATTTTTTTTTTGTTTAATTTAAAGGCATCGAAACATGGGGCTGCAGTCTTGACAAAGATAGCGATTGTCGGTGGGTAACGAAAATCGTAACAAAATGTTGGTTGCTAAAAAAAATCTTTGTATTACAGGGAGAAATGGTGAACAAAATTTGGTCAATTAATTTTATTTCTTTAAAAATTATATAGAATTTAGGTGAACCTTATCATTTTGACACTTTTTGTGTAGAACCATGTAAGTAGAATATACCGTTTTTAAGAAAACATGTAACAAAGATCATATAGTTTGCTTCCTTGCAACAGACATTGAACATGGTAAACTGTCAACTTCAAGCATAGACATAGAACATGGACTAAATTCAAAGAGTTATCACTTTCGCACAATTTTCATGCAATTGGCCACAATATCATATCACGTCCGTATTCTACGCTAAATTCGCTACAGCAATAATATTCCAATTTATTTATTGTATTTTTTATTTCAAACAATCTATAAAATCAATGCTAACGATCGTAGCGATGACTTAGCGGGCTGTCAAAAACGGTCGCAAGGAAATGTCATCTTAGCGAAAATAATCGTTAAGTTTGCGATGACACTCGATAACTTTGACAGTAGAGACTACCAAAAATCATTAAATTGGGATCGTATAAACATTGAAGAACAATATAAAAATTATAAAATATAACAAAATATACATATAAGATGAAACCTTGCATTTGTCAAAGTCAAAGTCAAATCATTTATTTCAAATAGGCCCATGTATGGCACTTTTGAACGTCAAAATTTACAGACTAATATAATTGATTCTAGTCGCCCCTTCCAAAAGGTAGTTTTCGTATGGAGAAGAATGGGCAAGAAACTCCACCGTTACTCTTTTAAAATGTTTTACAATAGTTTGTATTAGTACGTACATTAGTTAAATAACTATATGTGAAGACGATGCTCCTAGAATAAAACTACTATACCACAATACGTAAAAAGAATTAAAAATTAAGCAAAGACAGATAATTTAATTATGTGATAGATACATGGTGCTCACATATTTACAAACATTGTAAATGTAGACGATTTTCCTAATGTTTTTAAAATTAATAAGTCAGTGTGTGAGGAAGTAATCACAGAATTTAAAATCAATGTCATATAACACAAAATTATAAATTTTACAATTAAATTAGCAACCTGTTTGATTTTGTCTTGATTCTAAATTGTCCTATGGAGCAGGACCAGCATGTTTCCAAGCACTCTTATCTTGGATATAATCCTCTAATTTGTAATATGCTTGTTTACAAAGTGTACTTTTAATATGAGTTTTAAATTTTCTTTCATTTAATTGCAATATGTCACAAGGTATTTTGATGTAACATTTAACACAGTACCCCATAAAAGATGTATGTACTTTAGATAATCTGAAAAATGGTTGATCTAGTTTATCTTTATTTCTAGTATTAAAATTATGTCTATCATTTATTTTATTAAACAGATGTGGATTTTTCCTTATGTACATAATATTTTCATAAATTAATTGGCAAGGTACTGTCATAATATTAATCCTTTTAAATAGTTTCCTGAGCGATTCGCGGCGACGTAGATTATAAATGGCTCTGACAGCTCTCTTTTGTAAAATAAAGATGGATTCAATATCAGCAGCCCGACCCCACAGTAAAATGCCATACGACATAATGCTGTGGAAGTAGCTAAAATAGACCAATCGCGCGGTTTCTACATCTGTTAACTGTCTTATCTTTCTAACAGCATAAGCGGCCGAGCTTAGCCGCCCCGCAAGAGATGTTATATGAGGTCCCCATTGTAATTTCTCGTCTAGCGTGATTCCTAGGAAAACCGTTTGATTAATAAATTCCAGTTTTTCCCCATTCAATATGATGTCACATTCGCTACTTCTAACATTAGGTAATTTAAATCGAATGCATTTGGTTTTTGTTTTATTTAGTCTAAATATTTACCAAATTGTTTACCGTAAACCAATCTTGGACTTGCAGAATAGAACTATTCACGTATTCAAGATTTTGTGACCGTCGGTTTATTTTAAAGATTAATGATGTGTCATCTGCAAATAACACCATCTTCGGTTGATTTTGAAATACTTGGGGTAAATCATGAATGTATACTAAAAAGAGGAATGGACCCAATATCGAACCTTGAGGAACGCCCATTGCCATTTCAGACCCTAATGAGTTTACGCCGTTTACCTGAACTTTAACCTTTCTATCTTTCAGGTATGATCTAAGTAAATCAAGAGCTGTATTCCTAATCCCATAGTGCTCTAGTTTCAGCAGAAGTGTCTCATGGTCTACACAATCGAACGCCTTCGAGAGGTCGCAAAAGATTCCAATGGCATCTTGTGCTTCTTCCCAGGCATTAAAAATGTTCTTTATTAGGGTGACACGCGTCAGTGGTACAACGCCCTTTGGTGAAACCGTACTGTTGGTCATGAAAGATGGAATTTTTATTAAAGTGAGGTAACATTTGATTGAGCATCAACTTTTCAAACACCTTACTGAGCACTGGTAGAATTGATACAGGCCTATAATTGTTGGGTTCTTTACTATCACCAGATTTGAACAATGGAACTACTTTACTGTGTTTCATGAGATCCGGAAAGACTCCTTGGTCTATACTGGTGTTAAATATGTAAGCTAAATAGGGCGCAATGGTTTCGATTATAGATCTACAGACTTTTACAGACATTCCCCAGAGATCTTCTGGTGATTTAATTTTAAGATCTTTAAAAGCTTTTATAACAGCCTGGGGGTTTGTATGCTGAAACCTAAACTCCAAAGGGCAAGCCTTCACATTCTGTCTAAGTAAGGCAGCAGAAAGCGCGGGTGAGGAATTTAAAGCTTGAGTAGTTTTAAGGGGAATATTAGCAAAAAAGTTTTCAAATTCTTGAGCTATTTCTATATTTGAGTTAATGGGGCCATGTGCAGTGCTCTAAATTAAATTCAGTATTTCGCTGTTTTTTCCTACCTGTTTCATTATTTATTATTTGCCAGGTAGTTTTTATTTTATCATCAGCTGATTTTATTTTATTGCTAATATAAAGAGCTTTGGCTATTTTGCACACTTTTAAAAGTTTTTGAATATTTTGCAACATACTTATGAAAGCTTATATTATTCATATCGCTCACTGAATGCAAAAGGGCCACAAATCAAAATGCATCTTTTTTATACGACGGCCAAAACAAAATTTAGAAAAGGATTTTTTCAAATATTTCGTCATTTTTTATGTAATAATAAAACATGTTAGTATGTCTTTAGATGCTTTTTACGTGCTCTATCGATTAAAAATATGAACATTTTCATAGCTGCTACTCATGAAGCTAAAAACGTACAAAAGTCCCTTTTGCATTCAAAATTTCGATCAATGTCATAAAAATTATGTCAAAAATAAAACTTATTTTTAAAATAAAAATGGTTTATTATGTCTTCTTCGAAATAATAATTATTCTTAAAAGTCTCTTAGTAGTGACAGATCAAAACATGTTAGTAAAGAGACAACAAAACATTAAGTATCTAAAATAAATGAAAACATCTACAACAACAAAAAAATCTTATACTCTAATCACAACCATTGAGCGGTCCAATCAGTCTCTGGAACTTAAATCTTATTATTAAACTTCTACAAAATATAATACAAAATAAATCAGATTAGTTTTAATAACTAAATAGCACAAAATATGTATTTAATAATGTCATACAAAGTTATAAAATCACACAAAATAGTTTTAAAGGCACTTTCTTTTTATGAAAATTAAAATCCTTAATCTAAGACACTTTCTTATTCAATTAGTAGAAAAATTATAAATTTTCATAAAAACTTTGGTAATATTTAGGTATAATATTCTTCTCAATAAGCTTAAGTATTCCCTGTTTTTTTGTTTCAGTTACTTTAAGTTTATGTTTGTACAAATTTTTTGGCAATGCTATAGTGTTAGACTTCTTTTTTGTCATTGTGGCTACCGAGGTGAACTCATCAGTATCGTAAGAAGTCTTACAAAAAAACTTTTGTTTATAATCTCGATGCACTTTGATAACTTTTATATCGCCCCATTTTACTTTTTCACCATCTTCGGTAGTGGTAAAATTGCCCACAGCCAGAGATTTTAAGTCCAAAAAATTTTCATGTGTAAGCTCATGAACCACGAAGGGTGTACCTTTTTCTTGGCAGTTTTGATTAGGGTTATGTACTGGTCCGGCACATAAATAGGCGAAGATTTTAAAGCGCTTGAAATATTTCTTTGGATTAAGGAGTGGGCAGCATCTCCTTCATTTTGCGTGTGCCCTTTTATAAGAAATGTATGAGTTACACTTCTTAACTTAGGCAACTCATTGATGGCCCATTGGTACATTGCTAACATAAATTTATTTTTTTGCTGGCCGCAACAGTTGTCACTGTAAAAAACTATGTCGAAATCACAAGAAGCTTTCTCGTTTAAGGACTTCAAGTACATGAGTACACAGGACCCAATTTCATTTACACCTCGAGCTCCTTCACCCTCATGCCAAACGAAGCAGTTTGTATTATTCGTACCAAGTTCAGTGACAGTAAAATTAAGTAAATTCAATTTGGAAATATAAAAAAAGCTAGAGACTTCACCTCGTGGACAGGGCATTACCGCCTGTAAATCGTAAACACATACCACAAAATCATCAGCTATTTTATTTTTGTCGTTCTCCTTTTCCGCTCTAACTAGTGATTTTTCTTTTAAGTGCAGGTCGTACTTCTCTTGCAAAAGTGTTTTATCTTCCACATTTGCGAAAGCTGTGCAGTCTTCGCACTGGTTCTTCTTGGGTTGCCAAAAAGAAATGTTGAAGTCATTCACGAAGATATTATAGTATAGCTTGTATGAAAGATATTGTTTTCCTTCAGCTTTACACTTTTCAACATAATCTCTATGTAATGCTGCAACAGACAGGCTGCCTTCAATAAACTCGCGTTTACTGCGAGCCCGGCAGTAATGGCTTTCAATCCTGGGGATTGAGTTAATGTGTGCCTTAGCACCATCCTTCAAAGAAGCATCCAACTTGAATTGGTTACCGTGTTTCCCTCGTTTATCTTGCATTTGGATTCCCGTTAGTCCAGGTCCCGAATTCTTCTTCACAACAGTCCTTATAGTTTTATCTGATATACCAAGAGTATTCATAAAGAATACTTTACATACTCGGATGCGATTATTGTCTTTCGGTAAATAATATGCGTGGTTGAAGTTTTGGCGAGTGCTACCAACACGGACATATCGATACTTAGGCTCAATTTTTGTCATGTTGTTATAAATAAACTGCCTCTGAAGGTTTAAATCACCACTTTGCCAATAATTATTAAATACAGTTAATCGTTCTTCAAATGAAAATTCAATTTGACATTTCATTTTGCAACTATCAAGACAAACAGGTCCCATTTTTTTAGCAGCAATTAGTTTTTTAGATTTGGACATAGATGTATATGCCTTTCCACTATTTCTTAGAGCCTTGGTTTTGTTTCTCTTCCATGATGCTGGATATGCTTTCCTTTTTCGAGATAATGGCTGAGGGTCCACGCTAGTTGGTTGACTGTCAATGCTAGGTGGCTGAGTATTAACGCTGGATGGATGTGAATCAATATTAGGTGTTTGAGTATCTAAATCGATTGATAGATTATTATAGATTAATGGTTGAGGTTCTACATGAGAAGGTCCGGGTGTGGATGAAATATTAAAATGTGCTGTATTGAGTTTTGGCTGTACATCATCCTCCAAATCAGAAGATCCATCGTTGTAGGGTTGAAAAATGGGATCCTTAACACTGTCATCTGAAGAAAAATCGGCATTTGACGAACTACTTGATGTTGAAGAATCACTAGAGTCTTCGCTTTCAGAGTCACATGAATTACCACTTGAGTCGCTCGGTTCAACAACTTTCCCTGTCATTTTTTTATGAGCTGTTACAGGTTCTATATCAGAATCTTCTTCCTCAAGTAATGATAGGTCAGGATGGCTATCTGGTATGGAGTTTGAATCTAAAGAATCATTAGATAGTGGGTTTGGATGAAGCAGTGCTGGAGTATTATATTCTGGTGCGTCTTGAATGTTCTGGGTCGATAAAGGTTGATCATTATCTGATTTTTGAGTGAAGGTCGCCATTTTCAAAATTAATTTTGCTCGGCTATTCATCCTGCAATTAATAATTAACCATATCATAGCCAAGCCAAAGCCATGCTCAAAACACAATTAACTATTATTTACATCATCATCACCCTATCACAGACCACAGTCCACTGCTGGGCTTACAGGTACAGGTGTATCATATTATTAGATACTAGCTGACCCGCCACGACTTCGTTCGCGTGGTATCCTACCCCTACCCCTATCCTATCGATACCCCCACCTCTACACTACCGATACCCTACCCAAACCCTACACTACCCCTACCCTACCTCTACCCTACCCTACCCCTACGCTTGAGACCGACTTCCCAACTTTATATTAAAAGGACTGTTTTTAGGGACTTCGTTCGCGTGACATCCTGCCCCTACCTTACCCCAACCCTACCCCTACCCCATATTTTCTCACCGTTTGAACCTTTCCTAGACCTCCACAAATATTTCAAAACCAAAATCAGCTAAATCGGCCCAGCCGTTCTCGAGTTTTAGCGAGACTAACAAACAGCAATTGATTTTTATATAATAGTAGAAGTAGATAGTAGAAGTAGATTGTTAGTAAAAATTTAGTATGATTCTAAGTTTATTGATAAAAGCGTTTGCTTTAATGCCCATAAAACAGCTGTAGAAAACACAATATAAAACAAAGATTATTATAAAAATAAAATAAATATCACATTATCATAAATTATTGTCATACAAAACGGACACATTTCTGAACTTTCTACTTTAGCTTTCAAAAAATAATAATCAATCCATGCATAATTCCATGCAAAACGAACGCATTTCAAATATGGCACTGTTGTAATAAAAAAAAAGTTACTATTGCACGATGTTTGAATGCAATACAGACGTATTTCAAATAATGGCCCTGTTGTATTACAAAATATAATTATACTTACTTGATGTTTGAATGCAAAACGGACGTTTTCCAAAATATGACACTTTTGCAGAGAACTATGAACACGAACTGCAGTATTATTTCGCTTTGTGGCCGTTTTGCACGCAACTGACATGCTTTCGTGTCGAGTTTCGGGTTGCAACTGACAAAATGGCCACTTTGCTCTGAAGTTAGCTAACAAAAAGCACCAATGCAAAAATGGCAGTCAGTCGGTTTGGGAATAGTGATGCGAAAATGACGGGTGTCTTTTCTTACTAAAATAATTTAGTCGATTTAGACCTCATTTTTTCAATAAAATGATTTTGAGGAATTTTTGATTTGTGCCCCTTTTGCATTCAGTGAGCGATATGTTGCTTTAGGCCATAAAGTTCAAATAGTTTTTCCCTGCTTTTACGAATACCTGGAGTCGCCCAATCACTAAATAAGAACTTTGTGTAAATGCTTTTAGTCTTTAGTGGAAAAGTGTCATTAAATTGCGTGTGTAATAGTGAAAAGAACTCGGCGTAGAACTCATTTGGGTCATCTATATTATTAAAACTCTGAACACATAATTTATTGGCCAAAGAATTATTTCATTTCTCTAAACTTTTACATGTAATTGGCCTAAACCTTATTTGATTTTTTTGTAAAGGTATGTAGGAGCAAAATGTTATTGTTTGTCCACTGTGATCTGATGGCAACTTATTTACAATTTGTTTGTGTAGGTAATCACAGTTACAAAAAATATTATCTATACAAGTGGCAGAAGAAGCTGTCACTCGGGTTGGTTCAATAAAAACATTTGACAAATCAAATGACCTAAAAAGACTTAATAATCTGACAGTGTTCGAATTATTTTCTAATAAGTTAATATTAAAATCACCACATATGATTATTGACTTACTACTAGTACTAAGTTTTTTTTAATACATCTTCCATTACAGAATCAAACACAGATAGATTCTGGTAACTTGGAGGTCTGTATACGCATACTATAACATGCTTATCAAGCTCAACACAGGACAATTCAATGTTGTGTTCAACAGACAGTCCGATAATGTCTTTTCTTTCTTTCGATTTTATAGAATTTTTAATCAATGTTAATGATCCGCCATGTATCATACATTTTCGACTGAAATGGCTAACTACACAATAATTTTCATAATTAATTGACATCACTTGATGATCTTTTAACCAATGCTCTGTTAAACAAATTACATCAAACTTGGTATTTTCTAAAAACAATTCTATTTCCAGTAATTTGGAAGAGCAACCTTGGATATTTTGATTAAATAATTTTAAAGTATGTTGCACTCCCTTTGGTTTAACATTATGAGTTATATTGCCAGAAGATACCATTTTATTATTCTCTAATAATAATTGGTTAATTGAAGGGGTAACTTCTGTTGTCTTACTGCCTAGTTTAAAGAATTATCCGGAGTGACCTCCACAACTACAACAGGAGAATCTAAAATGCCCATATGAGTTCCAGCAGGAAAGGAATACCCTATCTGACTGGTAGTGGCCTCCAAGTATGTTGTTATTGTAGGTGGATTCTCCTTCGTACAGTAGCGACCAAAAGTCCATAGGCAATCGCACAAAGCAATAGCGAAACGCTTCGGTTTGACTTACGACCTTCTTCTATAAGATGTTACAATACTATAGACACACACACATTCACTTTGTCTGCAACTCATAGTAGTTCATAATTTCTATCAATATAAAATACGGCGTGCTAGCTCAGTGGATAACGTGCTTTGGTATGTGCGATTATGGCGAGCCGAGCGAGAGTTCAAATCTCATCTGTGGTTTGCTTGTGTAATTTTTTAATAATTACATTCATAGTTTTTGTTTTTTTTTCTAATAATTACTATTCATAGTTTTTGTTATTTTTTAATAATGACTAGTTCAATAATCATTCGTTTTTTGTTTCGGTCGTCTTGTTCACATAAATATTAAGGTTTAGCAGGTAGACCACAGAAAACTAAGTAAATTATTTCGATTTCTGTGGGGTAGACAGACGCAGGTCGTTACGCGTATTCGCTTAATAAAACTTTGTTGGTTCGTGGTTATTGTTGGTGACGAGTATTTAGGTATTAGCGGTGTTGTGGTTATTGTTTTCAAAATGCAGTCAAATATAAATATTGAAGGGAGATCAAATATTATTGCGCTGCGTAAAAGTGAATGTAATTTACACAAATATCTAATGAAACCGGACTAAGTGTGAGTGTTATCATTTAAATATTTCATATTTTACTAAACATAAATCTTAATCAAAGGTATTGTTGATAGAACAGAGGTATTGTTGAGACAGAAGATGCCTTTAAAATTTTAAATTTATTATGAGGTTTAATTCGATTAGTGAATGATAAATAATTATTATATGTAATAAATACAATGTTATTCTTTGTTCTAGAGAAATACTGTGAGGGTTAAGAGGAATGAGGAAGAGGCTTATTATCGAGCAGCAGCGACGTCAAATGATGGAGGAATATGAAACAAATGGTTTCATACCAACGAGATATTTTGCTGAATTATTAAACACGTCATTATGAACCGTTCGCTGTGCACTCTGAAGGCTTGCATCACTGAAGACCAGCTAGGAAGCCGTTTTCGACAGAAAGGCATAAACAAGAACGTTTAAGTTTCGCACGATAATATTAAGACTTCAAGTGGGACACTGCTATATTTTAACCTTAAAATATTTACCGTACCAACTTAATAAACAACGATTCGTTATTGCATGAATTTGTGGTAACGATTTTTTAAGCAAGTTACAATATGTTGTTTGTCGTATTTCTCGCAGATAGACCGAAAATGTTTAAGATTATTTTAGTAATATTATTATTTTAGGATTACAATTTGAGGTTTAGTTTCAATCTTCTTTTCGTAAAGAAAATGAATACTTAAGCTATAACCTCAATACCAACCAATATTTACTAAAGCCAAATAAAATGTAAAATAAATAATGTAAACAAACTGCCCATACTTAACCTTAAGTAGTTTTTTTTTACATTTTGAGTAGTCTTATATTCTTATTTATTGCTTAATTACTTCGACCATGATCAAAGCTAACTAATAATAAGCTAGCTAATATTTATGGTGAAAAAATCAATTTAAAATTTAAAACATTTCATAATACAAATATGTCAAAATAATATAAATTGCTTCTAAGTTTCTTGACATCTATTTCACATCTTATTGAGCTGACGTAATGACAAATAATTGTAGCAATATATTATCTATAAGTAAAATAAATATAACGAATACAATTTTTAAATTTTGCTATCACATATCACGCATTTTTAAACCCTTTATTGCAATAGCAGCATTAATAAAAAAGGCAGCAATAGTTAAAATAAAAACAAACAAAAATATTAGTATTTGCAAAAACTGCACTGTGCTTTACGAGATTGTAACCTAAGCCAGTTTGCATCTCAGACCAATGCTTAACGCGTTCTGCTATTTGCACACGTAAATTTGGTTCGAATTTTAGTAATTCCATAAACTGGCCAAGGTCAAGCGCATGATGCGTGTTGCGAACAAAAGCGAAGGAAATATATATTTGTTTCGGTAGTGCGGCACAAGTACGCGACGATACGACGGTGTGTAAAGCGCAATACTGCGTTCTCTGTGGTGTGTGTGCCGTGTTGCTTACACATACAGATATACGGACTATACCGCGTGTTCACAGCAATATGATTCTTAACGTGCCCATGCACTTTACTGTACATGGTAAAACATAATTATTCACTATGCTGTTAGTATAACTAGACAACATAGATTCGTCACTAATACTAAACTTTGTTATATTATCTATAACCTCATTAATATTATATGCTATCAACATAGCAATCAAATTTCTACATTCCCAAGACAGAGATAAAGTTCTCTGAGTTAACTTAAAACCACTAACAAACTGGTTAGTGTCAAAATACAATAATTTGTCACTATGACAACATGTCAGCCTGTGAATAGTATTATTCAACTTACAAATATAGTTATTTTCATCATAGGATAAAGTATCAGAATAAGGAAAAGCACACAACATGAGCTTTCCTACATTTAATTTTAATAAGGTGTCCACACCATCCACTATGTCCTTTCTGGTAATATCAGTACTATTACCTAATAATAAAACCATTGTAGAATAATGATCAAGGTTTGTGTTTACAATTCTTTTAATCATTTGTTTAAAACTTATGTTATGATAGCTATGATTGGTAAAACTATGGCTAAGGTAATTGAGTTAAATTTTCCCAAAGCCTAAACCTAATTCGTCACAAAAAAATATTGATTTATTTTTCTGTGACTTAACATAAGTCTCTGCTGGAAGAGCCAACACCGGAGGGGGCAAGTTAGGCTGAGGCTGAGGAGGCAGTGGATAGTTTGCACAGCTGCAAGAGAGGTTATTAGTCAGGGACTCATACATCTCAGCATTGCACTTCACCAAATCCAGTAGTTCCCCAGCCTCAAGCAAGCGGTCACTTACTTGCTGTTGTGAAGTCTCATATTTTTCAAAAGTCGTTTTCATCGTTTTGGTAAGCAATTTTGTTCATTAATATTTAGCGACTGTCAGTTTGCGATCGACTCACTATCTTATGTCGAGACTGCAGGCCATGGTCGGATTACGCATGGCGTTGCGTGGTCAGATTTCCCTGGCAGTTTGTAGCACGTCGTGCAGCCGTGTGTACGTACGTGAATTTTAAATATAAAACTTTGAATAGAAATTAAATTCGTCTATTATAGATAAAAAGTTACGATTCAACAAACCGGTATCGTAGGTACAACACTGCACAAAAGAGCTGGCAACCATGGTATAATAATATACTTCGCCTGGTATTCTCTTCCGACGATGGCCTAAGACTACGTCACGATAAGTGTTGCCATTGATTGTCCTTTTCAATAATATACTTTCTCATTTAGTTAATGAAAATAAAGTAAATTACTAACTAGCTTAACTATTTAGTAACTCGTGTGATTCATCTATTTAGTTTTAAATTAATGAACATATTGAATTATTAGTTCATAATTGCTTTGTTAAGTTACAAATGCATTTTGCACGGGTAATCAATCACACACAGTGGCCACACATAGAATTGACAAGTGTCATACTGACAGCTCGCCATTTCATCGCTATTGTCGTGTCGCTCATATCTATAGCGTTGTTTCGCTTGGTGAGCAAAATACTGTGGTTCCCAAACATTGGTTACTGTGAAAAGGAAAACTGTGTAAACTGTGAAAGATACGTGCACAGTAAAAATGTTTAATTGTACCATACTAAACTGTAAAAACAGAAGTAAAAAAGGCGGTGTAATAAGGTTTTTTTCTTTTCCCAAAGAAGAGATGCTAGCAAATGTGTGGCTTCAGTATTGTAGACCGAAAACAACAATAAGAACTGGTATGTACCTTACTACATATTATTTCATTCATCTACGCGTTGTAAATTCCATATAAGGCATAATAATGCCAATCCGGCTGTACGCCCGAACATAACCTAACCCAACTAGTTTTTTACTTATTTACGAAAATATCCACATCTTGGATACGGGACACGAAAAATTGATCCAGGTAGCGTAGCCTGTGATTGGATTTTTTTTTGTGTCTAGGGGACAACTAATTTACCCTTGCAATGAATTGATCAAGGTTGCTGATATAATGGAGAGAGAATTTAATAAATACCACGGTGAACCTTTGCACGATGAAAAATTCATTTTCACAAATTTGACACGGATTGTTCATGATGCCACAAAGGACTTGTATCCTCAAATTCATTATGAAGTAGTACTCTGTTTAGTTCGAACGAGGACCTATCTACGAGTAAGGGAACTAAATAAAACCATAATATGCAATCAATTAAATAAGAAGCAAAGTAAAAAAATTCAAAAAGTATTAAATATGTCGATTTATTAAAAATGATAAAACATGAGTACCCGTTGTATTATTTTTATCTTTTTCCCCCACTAAAAAAGTTTGAGAGCCGCATCGCAACTGATGACGTATTCTTAGGCCAATCACGTGACCCAGCTGTCACGGGAAGAGAATACCAGGCGAAGTATATTATTATACCATGCTGGCAACATTATTTGTAAATTTGACATTTGCATGTGTCAATTTAGTCTACGAGATTAAAAAACAGACTTTAGAGCATTGATTTAAATAGTAAAGATACGGTCGTCCGAACGTTTGCCGGACGCGGTCGTCCATACAGAAACACTAATGCCATCTATTAGAAATACTATGAACTACCGTCAATCGGCGTGGTCTGCTCATAGACGTAACCTTGTAAGAGCGGGTATTTTTTGAGGTACAAAGAAATAAAAAAAACCTTTTATTTTTCGAAATTTATATTTATTGCAGTAAAAAAATTGTTTTATTCGAAGGCTAGTGAAAACATTTTGCATCTGCAAATTAAATACGTGTTTTCAGTGTACTTATTAGAATTTTACCAGTAAGTACATAAAAACACATTTTAATTTGCTTTTAATAAACAATACAAATAATTTTATACATAATTAAATCTTGAGACGAGTTTAAAATTAATTATTAAATCTTTTCATTTCATCGGCTAAAACGCGCGCCGCTGCAAAGTTATGTCGCACTTTGACGCGGCTTCGCGTCGTCTTTGCCAAATGTTGAGACAAATAAGAAAGAAAATTGTTTTAAATAATGTTAGAATTTGATATAATTACATATTTTTAACTTACCGGTGATATGAAATGTTATCATTTATTTTATTGTGCTTTTTGTCGTAGTTCGCAACCCGACCCTTCACGACACAACTTGGTATTTTTGCTTGTAAAATTTACGACCGCTCCCGAAGACAGCCGAACGCGTTCTAGTTTACTTCGTTATAGGGAAGACCATTTTGGGACCACGTTCGAGGCGTCATTGTAACATGCGGTCCGCCCAGTCCTTACGCAGTAATATATATGTCAATGCTTTAGAGACAAATTTAATGTGAATATTTGTCAAGTAGGAGAATGTAATATTATAATTAAGCTTTTCCAGCATCCAAAGCCGCTAGAATATTATATAAATTAGTCAATTTAGGGATTAAGCGTAGATATTAAGCTTTGCTATATTGACTGTACCATCACTTTATGTTTATGAAGCCTGTATCTTTGTAAAAAAACAACATGTGTAACGTGCTAGCCCGGAGCATCAGCGAGTCACAACTTGTGTGCCATGCGCAGATGACGCGCATGCGTATTGTGGATCTGTCAGAATGGCAGCGGCTTGTTTTTTGAGTGATGTTAGATTTTTTCCTCGTGTATGATTTATTTTACAAATTAAAGTGTTTTGTATAATAAGTGATCGTAGTATTATTGAGAAACAATCTCTTTACACTGGCGCCCAGCTAGTGGCCACGAACGACGCCAGTTGCTATTTTAATGAGTTTGTTTTGACGATCGCCACTTGTTTAGCTGATGTGCGACCCTCCGCTAGGAGTAGTGTTCTGTGAGTGCGACGCTGCTACTCCTGCATCAAGCCGCTCGTGCCGAGATGAGCCACAGGCCATCGCCACGTCCGTGCCGATGACCAGGAGCAGAGCAACACGGATAACGAGGCCCGTGAAGTCGCCAGCGTTGAAGCGCCCAGTGAGGCGCCGACGCAACAGCAACCGCCACCAGTGGCGGGACCGTCGCAGGTAGTCAACGAACTTACAGCATTTGTGGAAGCCTTCGCCAGGTCGCAGGCGGAGGCCAACAGAACGCTCCTTTATTCGTCCATCGCGCGGCCATCCGGGCCGATGGTTGCCGATAGGTGCGCCACAACGAACTTGGGAACCAACCCCTCACGAGGAGGAGGGAACTTCAGTACGTGTTCAGCCCGCTTCGACGGCGAGACGAGAAAAGTCGAAGTTTTTATTGATGCGGTGCAGGTGTTCAAGGACTGCGCCGGGGTCAGCGATGAGCACGTGCTGCGGCTACTAATGCTACTTACCGGCGAGGCGACGGTACGGTGGCAGGGCATCAAGAAAAAGGTGCAAAACTGGGACGACGCTATAAAACACCTACGTAGAATGTACGGCACCGTGAAAACCGCGTACAATTTGTTGCGCGAGATATTCGCTGAAGAGCACACAGTACCTCAGCTTAACGAAGTGTTCGCATGTAAGATATGGGCGCTAATTAGTATCTTACCGTACACGTTGTGCGACGAAGCAAAAGAGGTAAATACTCTTGACGAGATGGTATGCAAGGTGCGACACGTTGAGGAGTCCATGGCGGAGGTAGAGTTAGTAAAACCTACCAAAACCGTAAGTAAGCATACTAAAACTATTAGTGACGACTTAGTACACGGTACCCCCACTAGCTCAAACGCTACTGCTATAGATTCGAGAAATAAAAATACATAAAACAATAATAAAGGTTTGTTTTGTTACGGTTGCGGGCAACTAGGCGTCGTATTGGCAAAATACGATAAATGCTCGCAAAGCAGTAAAAGCATTAAAACTAAAGGTGAGTCATCATTCAATTCGATTGAATTTGACAGCTATCTGCCTACCCACGAACGAGATTGTGAGTCGCATTATTTTTACCCCGAACATTTTTTTGATCGGCCGTATTTGAAACATTTTGACAAAATAGCCTATTCTGAGAAACGTCCCTACTCGGTACATTCGAAAATAATGTCGAATTCGACTTTTGAGTTATGTACAGAATAATAGGGGGTCGGCAGACCCCGTCGCATTTTTTAGTGCGGATATCACTGTCCCCGACCAGTGTTGGCCCCTAGTTAACATAATTATCGGAAATTATTATTATTATTATTGCCTTGCTAGTCCGTCGCTTCATCGAGTATTGATGGACGTTGGTACTGAGTTTGTAGAAACTCGACGCCCTGTCACTCTGGGCGACGGATCAAGAACTGCGCGCACGGTTCTCAGCGGTAAGTGTAACGTGAAGATACAGGGGCGCTATGTGCTAACCACGTTCTCAGTTATTGTTGGGGCAAACTCGAGAACTCTATTGGGTCGTGACTTCATAACTGATGCGGGTATTGTACTTAACTTGTTTCAGTTGTCGTGGGATTTTGTCGATGATCCTAAAAACAGGTACGATTTCGTTCAAGATCGTAGTCATGTATTGTCGAATTATGCGAAAGCTCCGTGCATGGAGGCACACCAGCAGTATTTGAGAGAGGATGAAGGGATGCAATTGTCAGCTAAGCAACGCACCCAGCTGAACAATCTGATTGCTGAGAAAGCCAATCGCTTCGCTGCTGATGGCGAACCTACAACTTTCACGACACATCAAGGTAGGAGTGAAACAAAAACCATTAGCTACGGTTTTTTACCAGCTAAAAGGCTGATTTAGAGAAGGAGTTAGACAAACTGTTGAGTGCTGATGTGATAGAAGAGTGCGAGTCTCCATGGGCAGCCAACGTGGTCTTGGTGACCAAAAAAGACGGAGGTACGCGACTCTGTATTGACTACCGTAAATTGAATGCAGAGCCAGATAGATATCCACTTCTAAGGATAGATGACGTTCTCCACGCAGCCAAAACCAGCAATTTCCTTCGATCAGGTTACTTCCAGGTTGCCGTAGCTCCCGAGGATCGGGACAAGACTGCGTTTGTTTTAGTCATGTCGTGCAGCTGCCGACTAATTTCTGTTTTATGCTCGTGATTTATTATGTACTTTTTGTTGTTTTCGTTTACTCTTGTCTTTTATGTATGCACGTGTCTCTGTGACAAATAAACCTATTTTTCTTTCTTTCTTTCTGTTATATACCGTTTTAAGCGGATGCCGATGGGCCTACGCAACTCTGGTGCCACTTTTCAGCGAATAATGGTTCAAGTCAAACCTGTAAGACACGTCCCTTCTTAATGATTTAGATGACCTGATCATCCTGTCAAACAGCTTTGATCAGCATCTGAAGGACCTTGAAGCTATGTTTAACCGGCTTGAACTATTTAATTTAAGGGTCAATCGCGAGAAAAGTTTTTTCGCCCGGGACTCTATCAAGTTTTTAGGATATCTCATTGTTCCCGATAGGATCCAAGTTGATCCTGGTAAGACGGCTGCCATTATTAATATGGCCGCCCCTAAGAACCATACTCATTTAAAGTGCTTTCTGCAGACTTCTAGTTGGTTCAGGCGCTTCATACCTAACTATGCTGAAATAGCGAGGCCATTTACCGCACTTCTAAAGAAGAATAGTACTTGGCATTGGTTCTTTGATTAGCAGTCTGCGTTTGACAATATAAAGTTAGTGCTAGTATCTGCACCCATAGTACGTCAGGCTGACGAAACCCTACCGTTTACCCTTAGGACAGACAGTAGTGGCTACTGTTTTGGGGCAGTTCTAATGCAGGGGGAGGAGCCCGATGAGCGCCCCATCGAATATGCCAGCCGTCTGTTAAATCAAGCTGAACGGAACTACTACACTACAGAAAGAGAAACCTTGGCGGTAGTGTGGGCGAAAACCAAATTTCGCGGATGCATAGACGGCGCTGAGATCAGTTATCGGACCATCAGCCATTGAAGTGGTTGACGAACGTCAAGTCACCGAGCGGACGCTTGACCAGGTGGGCATTGACTCTTCAGTCATATAACTTACGCATCGAGTACACCCCTGGTAAGTCCAGTGTGATCGCCGACACCCTCTCACGCCTGGCTTGTACCGACGAGCTAGATTGCGACTTGTGCCAAACTCTAGTTGATGTTCCAACTAGGGGTGCTCGCGATTACCACGAGACGCGTGAAAACTTTAGATTCAAATTGCAATGGGGCGCCCAAATTAGAACTATTTCAGGTAGATTAATTTCAGCTGCATATGCAGTTAGAAAAATAAGGCAGTTGGCTGATATACCCACAGCTAGGTAGGTAAACTTTGCTTATTTCCACAGTATTACGTCTTATGGTGTTCTGCTGTGGGGATCGGCAGCTGACGTAGATTCAATTTTCATTCTACAAAAGAGGGCAATCCGCGCGATCTATAAAATGGGTCCTCCCTTAGAGACAAATTTAAAGAAATTGATATACTGACTCTGCCTGCTCTTTATATCTTAGAAAGTATTTTGTATGTTCGCAAAAACTTAGGACTTTTCAAAATAAGAAGCGATTTCCATAATATAAATACACGTAGTAGACATGAAATTGTGATAAGTACCCAAATTTAGATTAACCAAAACAAGCAAATCATTTCTTATAAACACTATCCGCTTTTATAACAAGTTGCCAAAGTCTGTTACAGAACTTAGCGATGGGAAGTTCAAAACCCACATCAAACGTGTCCTTATCAAGAAAGCATATTATAAAATTAAAGACAACGTTGAAGACAAGGAGGTTTGGCAATAATTCCTTGTGCACATGTGGCTTCCCTGGTATCTTATTAACGGTATAATTACGTAAGAGTCTATTAACTGCTCCCAAATTACCATGTTTATTTTTATCTTATTTTTTTTTTACATTCGTCCTTGACATATTCATCCTATTATTTAACATTATACACCTACGAGTTAAGTCATGATAATTATTCAGATTTATTACAGTTGTAATGGCAATAATGTAATTGCGTTTAATTAAAAGAGGTTTTTATTTTTATTAATTTATGTATCTTTTGTATAGATTATTTTCTATTTTGTGAATATGAGAACGCTGTAGGCTTAGTGGACTGTAGATTTGTTGACCATTTTCTATTTTCTTAAGTACCTGGTACTTATTGAAAGACCTACACTGTCCTCCCATACCTAATCACACTGTTATTTATTTTGAAAGAATTGTAAAGGCCAATTATTTTTAAAAGAGTAACCGTGGCGTTTCTTGCCGGCTCTTCTCCATAGGAAACGACCGATTGGAACCGTGCACCTAGCTTCTGACGTTTCATAAGTGCCCATGTCTGTTTATGTGAAATAAAATTATTTTGAAAAAAAAAAATGTACAAAGTAGACACTCAAAAGCCAACTGGGCTGGTTCAGTCAGCGGCCGTGGCGCAGCGGTTCGTAGTCTTTGCTGTAGACCTTTTCGGACAACTTCCGTTGACTAAGTCAGGTAACAAGTGGATCTTGATTATTGAAGACAATAATCTGTTCACGTTGGGTGGAATTATTCCCTTTGAAGAACGCAAGTAGTTTAGACTGCGCCTAGATCCTGATTTAAAATTACTGCGCCGAGATCCTGATGTGAAATTATGCAACAGGTGTGTTTCATCTTTGGTATCGACCAAGGGCTGACGCCGTATTATCACCCTGAAGCGAACCCCGTAGAACACAAAAAACGCGACCTGAAACCGCAGATTGCCATCCACGTGGGTCAGCGAACACGCAACATGGGATATTCACCCGGCGGCCGTAAGGTTTGCCATGAATTTTGCCGTGACTCATAGCACAGGTTATTCTCCTGCTATGGTAACATTAGGGCGTGAATTGCGCACACCCGCAGATGTCGTTAACAACATGCGCGCTATTGTAGATAGTGATAAGTTTATAGCAAACGTGACGCCTTTTCTTAAGTGTCTGTCGACTGTCCTACTGGACGCAAGAGACGCACATGAGAAGGCGCAGGAAACTCAGAAAAGGTACGCGGACGAACATCGCCGCCCTGCACCCGATTATAAAGTAGGTGTTGCTCAAAACTCAAGGGTCTAATGATGCTGATCGAGGACAAACTCCCAAATTTATTCCCAGGCGTGATGGGCCATACAGGATACGCGAGGTCTTAGGTAGTGTGACTTAGAATCTCGAGCGTGTCCATGGGGTGATAACATAACATCACGTCTTGTTTCCCCGAAGGGTTGGGCAGAGGTTTCACCCACATGCCAGTTATGTTTTTTTAAGTCCCATGTAATAGGGGGTGAGCCTAATGCCATCAAACAGGCACAAATCTAGACTCCGGGCTGCTATTGAGAAATTTAAAATAGAAAAACCCAATAACACTTTACCCGACCCGGGAATCAAACCCAGGACCTCATGCTCAGCAGTAGCGCTTGCGACCACTAGACCAACGAGGCAGTCGAGAGTCCATGGGGAGATGTTAGGGAAATATCACGCTTCTCAACTTACGCCATTTATCGGGCAGGTACCTTTGCAAGAGAAGCGGAAGAGAGGTCGCCCGCGTAAATCTTAAATTCAAAGAGTTAAATTAGTTTCGTTTAATTTTTTTGTTTTGTACTATTCCAAACGCGGGGACTTAGTGTTTGGACAAGAGGGGGAGCCTGTAACGTGCTAGGTCGGCTCCTCAGCGAGTCGCAGCTTGTGTGCGATGTGCAGATGACGCGCATGCGTATTGTGGATCTGTCAGAATGGCAGCGGCTTGTTTTTTTGAGTGACGTTCGATTTTTTTCCTCGTGTATGATTTATTTTACAAATTAAAGTGTTTTGTATATTAAGTGATCGTAGTATTATTGAGAAACAATCTCTTTACACATGTATTTATTTAAAGCTGTTGAAAGTCAAAGACGCTCAAAAACCAAATTTCTATTCAATATTATATATGCAATGGCTCCAAAACTTTACAACAAATTACCTGATCCAATTGTATCAAGCAACAGCATGAATGAGTTTAAACGTAAGCTTTTTAAATTATTAACTGAGAAGGCGTATTATTCAGTTAATGGACATCTTAATGACAAATTAAAATAATATTTACCTATATAATTTTATATCAGTCTGTTTAATTGGGAATCAAACGAGCTTACCTGTTAAGCGAAGTCTTGATTCTAATTTTATGAACGGCGATCTGAAATATAATTCATTAAACAAAGTAGTAATTCTTATGCACAGCGTAGACATCGCGTTCGTTTAGATATAAAATATTATAAATATATTTTTTTAAATAGAATTATCGTCCTTGGTGGCAACACACACAGGAATGTCACTAATTTTAGAGATGCTTATGATGGAGAACAAGCTCTGTTTTCTGTACAGAGTAGTTCCGCATATTTACATTCACTAGGTTTTCCTGGAAAGATAAGTGAATTAAGTAGACTAATTATTGCAGCTTTGGGGCTGTTAGCTAGTGGCGGGTGGGTAATAATTATATTGTATTATATACTATTTTTTATTTTATATTATATTATTTTATATTATATTATATACCTGTTAACATTTAATATTTAATGTACGATTATATGCTGTTGGCGTATCCATTTTAAATAAATTCTTAATAACGTTGCTTAATTAATGGTGTTTAACTATTGTTCATCAGTGATGAGGTATAATCATCAACACAATGTTGGTTGGCACTGTGTCTAATTTCAATTGATGCCAGCACTAAGTTGAGCTACTGTATGTTTTGTGCTGTGGGAGGTGATTATTAGTATCACTCTCACTTCCTACCACATTTAACCCAGCTTATGTTTATACAAATTTTATAAAGTTGTTCTGAATTAATATACCAGGAGGATATTATGATATGAATACTTTAAAAGTGTAAAACTGGGTGAACCTGCTACAGGGACACCTTGCTCAACCATTCGGGGAAACAAGGCATAATGTTATGATGTTACTTTAAAAGTTTCCATGATTGAGAATAGCATTCTCAGATCTGTCTGTAAATAGTTAAATTATTAGGGATACTATTGTGCTTAATGAGTGAGTATTGAATTGCACACTACATCTTGCCGTCAAGGTAAGTGTCGAGCTCAGTGAGTCTAGAAGATGAATTGTAAAGATTATCATTAGGGTATTTTAAAGAATGTCAGTTATCTAGTGATCTGAATAAGAGGCACCATGGCTGTGAAGTCCTTAGTAGTTAAACTTTCATAGGGTGTAACAGGATCTTTTAGCCCCTGAATGTTGTAAGCAGGGAGGTATTTTGGTAACATTTGTGGAATTGTATTGTACCTAAATTGTACTGACAGACAAAGTTAGTGTTTTTTTTTTTTGAAAAATTTAATAGGATTATTTGGTAAAATTCTTGTGATCAGTTGATGTTATTTCCGCTTAGGTAAGTATATACTTTATGATATGGTTTCATTTCATTTTGGGATGGACTAGTTTTCCATAACTTTAGTTATTAAAGGTATTTTGGAAACTGAATTTCAAATACGGAATAGGCTTTTAACTTGTAAGCACCATTTAATAAGGGCAGTATATTATGCCGTGGATAGGAGAAAGGTTTGAACAAATTTGAAGTGAAAGGGTCTATTTCAGATGCTTAAGGTTTTCCCTCAACGATACTAATTTCCATATGAGTTTCACATATTCTGCTAGCAGTCATTACTTGACGAGTTTAGAGCTAATCGAAGCTAGATTAATTTTAGAAGTATAAAGATATGAACTCTTTTCCTTGACCTCATAATATGTCCAAAATTGGGATTGTGTAATGAGTTGCATTTTTAAGTGAGGGAGTTGTATAATTGAACTTGTTATGATGTGCACTTGGTGAGCAGATGGAGAGTTTTAGAGTAAAGCAATTTGTAGATAATTCATTCATAGTACCTACATTTATTGTATTATACCTTATCTTGTTCATGTTCTACTCACAATCCATCAATACCTACTTTGTCCTCACAATGTTCTCCCCCCCCCTCCTTTATTTGTTTCCTTGATAATTTCACTTTAGTGCTGCAATTATCATTCAAATCTACTGTTAAATATGTAGACTAGTAGTTGGCAATCAAATGATTAATTAGGTATTTTGATTTTATAAGCTTTGAATAAGATCACCCATTTCTGCCCAGCCCTTCGGGAAGTCCGGGCGTAATGTTCAATAATGCGACTAAGTTTACTAGTACTTTTTTTTATACTGGTGTTTTAAGGTTTGTTTAAAGTGAAAAAAATAAAACTTAATAATCAAGCCTAAAAAATAGCATTGTTAGTTTTCAAGCCCAAACATTTAAATACACTTATAGTGGTATTTATTGGTATGTCTTATCGCAGTCTCGATATTTTACCAAATGAACAGTCAAGTTAGATTGTAAGAAAACCTTGTTTTCTGTAAGTGGCACTCACTACTGGTAATTTAGTAGGTAAAACAGAGATAAGAGACTATTCAAGTATGAAAAGTATTAGTAAATGTATATGTAATTAACCCTTTATTGGTTATTTGGAAATGTTATCTTCCAGATAGTCCTAAGTGATACCCCTGTACCTGTAGGATGAAATCATAGTATGATTTCATAAAGGTGATATGGTATATTATACCTATCTATTTTGATATGCTAAGCTATAATTGATTAGTGTACAAGTTGTCAGTTTGTAACATACTTGTAGTTATTACTGGGATTTTTATTTTTATTTTCCTTCAGTATGATATGGTGGGATTCTTATTGCTCTAGATGGGTTAGACAGTCTTGATGATTTTTTGTTCATAATGAAACTGAATTTTCTATTTTGTTTGGGACTGACTGAAATGTATTTTTCAGATAAATTCTTTGTAGATCTATCTATTGTATTGTTTGTAAATGCATCTCCATATTTAATAAGTTCTTTGATGGTATTGAGAGGATCATCATCTGCCTGGCCTTTTCCCAACTATGTTGGGGTCAGCTTCCAGAGAATGGCTTTGAGAGGACAAAAATAATTCCTTTATTTTTCAGACATAGTCCATTCCAACCGATTAGGTTAAACCAAAACATCATAAGATGTTGTGGTGGTGGTTTTCAATGGTGTGATTCCTGTTATTAACCCGGTAGAAAGATGTTTTATTTTGTTATTTACAAAAGTAAGTAAATCAACTAATGTTGTGCTTGTTTTACATTTTCGCCATAGAACTGGTAAGTTTCACTATTATCATGAGAATGTCTTGTGGTTTTAATATTTATTGAATAGTTGTTATTGTTTGTAGCTAAAACATTGTGTACTCAAGTTTGTGATTGTTTCGATATGTTTATCAAATAGGATGAATTAAAGTTAATGTCAATTAGAGTTTATATAACTTTTGTTCTGGTTTTAGTTTGGTGGCAGTGGGCATTGCCAGCTGGTTTTGCTGCATCAGCCAAGTTAATCGACAATTTGTGTTTGTCTTATGTTCTTCATAAGCATAGGGTCAGTCACTGCTTTCCCTATGATAGGGGTAATAACCAGTACGGTTTGTTTCTGGAATATCTCAATCCCTTGTTTCCTCAGTTTAGAGGAATCTAAATGGGATGAATAAGTATGGGAGCATGGAATAATACTTTGTATTATTCCAATTATGGTTTAGTCTATTGCACTTGTATCTGAAATCAAGAGTTTCCAGAGGTAGCATTTGTCGTCAGCCATTGTATCACAGAATCATGTTTATAAAGTATCTTGTGTATTTGAATGTATGCCTGTAAAAATTGCACAATTTTACATTATTGTTTTAGTTTACAAAATAGATATCATTTATCGGTTTTTGGCAAGATAATTAAGCCACCTAGAGCTATAAGTCACTGAGTATCTCGTACGCAGTGATATCTTTTAATTAGCTATATTTTGTTTGTTAAAAATGGCAATCCTCGATATGAAAGCTAGATCACGTAGTATTGAGATAACATGCTATAAGCATCTCGTGCTAAGCATGTGCACACCATGTCAGATATGTACCTGTTAGCAACATAGAATCAATATTGTTGAAAGTACCTTGTACTCTTTGATAACAATCTAGTTAGCGAGGCAGAATTCCACACTCACTATTGGAAGTATAATGCTTTTGCAAGTTTATAACACACAGTGTGCAGGGTTAAGTAAGGCTGTCTCGCAACCTTCATGCTTGTAAATTAAAAGTATATAGAACCACCTTTGACAATTCCTTAGCCAAGATCATAGAAATGTGACTTACCCCTGGTGTCGAGTACATACCAGCGTTAGCTATGTAGAATAACATCGCTAAATGCATCACGTGCTACATTGGTAGTTTCATATCCAGCTGGTAACGTAGAATTAGCGTTACTGAGAGCATCTCGTGCTTACTGGAGGGGTAATGCTGACAAGCGCGTACCAGCTAGCTATGTACAGTTACATCGCTAAGGGCATCACGTGCCTCTCTGGTAGCTTCTCATCCAGCTAGTAACGTGGAGATAACGTTACTAAAGACATCTCGTGTCCACTGGAGAGATAGGTAATGCTTTAACAAGTTGTGTTGTGTTAATGTCCACCATAGTGCTTGTAAAACACTGTCAGTATCACGTACAAAGTGGTCAGTTAAATAAAGCCAGGCATTCTCGCACATTAGGATTGTGGGAGGCCTCCGGATCTAAGTACATCTAATGTGGGTCAGGAACTCAAGACTAAAGCTGCTTCTAGTTAGTTCTGATGTTGGTAATTTATCAGCTTTCCTGTTAATATCGTTGATGGACGCCTTGTCCGTCTCAGGTTTTCACTAACGATGCACTTATTGCACTTTCTATCACTTAACACAATTAACATTTGTTATTTTAGTAAAAAGTTCCGTAAGCTTATTTTAAATTAATAATTTTAAGAGAGCAAATTTTTTCGTTGCGATGAAAAAACGCGCGCGAAAGAAAAGTGGCATTCCTGTGTGTGTTGCCACCAAGGACGATAATTCTATTTAAAAAAATATACTTATAATATTTTATATCTAAACGAACGCGATGTCTACGCTGTGCATAAGAATTACTACTTTGTTTAATGAATTATATTTCAGATCGCCGTGAAGTAAAATTAAAATGTTTCTATTTAATTTATTATTGTAAACGAAATTGTGACTCAATACTACCTATTTGTTTATGTGCCGTCTTAATTTATTGACATTTTATTATTACTAATATCCAATCGTGTTTGCATGAAATTGTGACATCTAATTTTCTTGACATTATATTTTTATTTTATTAATGCGACATATGATTACCTCAACAATTTTGTATGCCTTATGGCGGGACGTAGTATGGACCAAAATTTTTTTGTAAAACATCTGTACATTTTTTACCCTATGCTCACAAAATTAATAAATGAATTGAATTGAATCTCTTAGCTACTACGGCTTATTTTAATTTATTGAATTGAGTTTTTTTATCTTTTTATAACTAGGCGAGTTTACTTTGTTCTCTGTCAGTCAATTTTGACTTACTGCATTACCTCTTAGGGTGGAGCAGGTAAAAGTTTGCTACTACCTATTGAGAGAGCTCAAAGAGTAATTCTTAAGGTGTCTACTCGCTGTCCTTTCCTTTTTCCCACTAATCTACTCTATAAATCCTGTGAAGTATTAAGCTAGACAGTTATTCATAATGGCAGCCCTGCCATATAGCACTGAATTTACTAAAAAGAGACGGAAGGACATATGTAGTTTGCTCTACAAAAAGTACAAAACATGCCTTCGCAACCAAATTTTTTGTCATCCGAGGACCATTACTTTATAACTGCGAGAACTAAAATTTATTCTCTAAATTATAATAATTGCAAAAGAACTCTTAAGGAAGCTCTGCAAAGTATGTCCTATGAAGATACAGAGAAACTATTAGTTGTACTTAAATAAAAATTGTATTTGTACTAATTAAGTTTAGCTAAGTACAATAAATCCTACGTGTTTCCTGCATGTAGGATTTATTGTACTATTTACACCTTTTTACATACCCATTAGATGACTAGATTTTATAATTATTGTGATTATTTAAGGCTCTTTCAAACAGGCGCGACACGCGACGCGACACAAAGACACTGCTCGTCGCGCGACGCGACGTACCTTTGTGTCGCGTCGCGTGTCGCGCCCGTTTGTAGGAGCCTTTAGAAATATTATTGTACCTTACCTCGCCTGAAACACATGATGACCTAGTTCAGGCACATAACATAATTTAATTTTTCGTAGATTTAAGCAAATTTGTATTTAGCGTTTTAGCTTTAAACCTAAATAAAGTTTTATTATTATGTGTCTTAATAAATTTCGTGACCCTGGGGACCTTTGGACGGCGTAGGTACGAGGGGCCGTAGCCAACTCGCAGAGGCCCCTTAGACATTTTTAAGAGTTGAGGCACCAACCGACGATTATCCCTGTTCGCACTATGCAAATGCACCCAAGGACAACCCCCGTTGGTGTAGGACTATTGCAAAACATGGAAAAAAAACATATTGGGCTATGGATTTGGGTGGCTATAATAGATTGGTAACATGGAACTATGGAAAGACTATGGCCCCTGCCTGATCAATGTTATGTAATACATGGATAAAATGGCAGGGGGTGACTTGCACACTCAATAATGGGCCCCCGAAAACGGTCACCAGCACAAATTGTCGTAGCGACAAGGGGGAAACACTTCCTGAGGTGCTTGAGGAGTGGAGAGGTATTTATTCCACGGCTATCAGGACAATCCCGGAAGTACGGTCAAGATCCTTACCAGCATCTTACTGGAAAACTTCCTTCCTCCGAGCATGTTTGCTCTTGCGAATCTCCACTCAAGCCGGCCAATAAAAGCAAGCCAGAAGTGAGGAACAAGAATTCTCCTGGGAGATAGGGTCCGTGGGGTCGCTACTGCCCAATAGCTCGCCACATGCTGCTCTGCGGGTTTTTGTATCTCTGTTGGTCTGACTCCTCATCCCAGACCTGTTCCGGCAAAGTAAACTCTACCGGCACAGACCTAGAGTTCGGAGCGCATAACCCCCACCACGACGTCAACGTAGAGATACGGTGGTTGGGTTTATTATTATTACAGAAATGATCGAGTCTAAATCAATGTCATGGGTTGCTGCTAGTGTGTGATGAGCATCGCATAGTGATGCAGACGACAATTACAGGACGTACGTGCTTGCTGAGTAGCAGGCGCATACTAATAGAAGAACTTCGTCTAGAAGTACTACTAACTAGAAGAACTTCGTCGAATAACTGAATAATTACTCAGTTATTCGACGAAGTTCTTCTAAGCTTAGAATGTAATATAATAATTATAAATGCTTTATTAAACTACCAATTAATTCTACATTCGCTTTTGAACCTTACTTAAATATATTAAATATTAGGTATTTGTAATATTTAAAATATTTGTCAATGACATTTGTCTCATAAGTCCAGTGATAAAGCCTTGTGTTCGAATGTCCCGCGACACGAGTCACTCGAGGCCGCGACCTAATAGAAAGCAATCTTCGGAAAACTGGAAGGAGCTTTCTGTTGGCGCGACCACGTGTTCCGATTCACCGACCACAAAGTGACGTATTAACGCGACGATCCCTGTCTAATACGACGCGGAGTAAGAGGTCGGGCGATGTTAACCAACGTCTCCAGTTATCTTGTCTCACGACCTTTTTCATAGTTTTCGATGCTGCCAGACATGGCATGCAACTTCACCCGACGTCACTAGGGACACGTGTCCAAGCCCCTCCGGCCTTGCAAGATGCTATTGCGCGTTAGTTTGCAGTGGCAGGGCAACAAACTATCGTGCATAGTTCATCTTGGACGTATCCCTATGTTGCATTTTTTTTCGGCACACTTACCTACCTACCTACCTACCTATCATCTACCTATCTACCTCCCTAAATTCTTACCTGACTTCTTACCTACCTAATTAATTATGTTTTTTTTTGTTTCTTTCGATATTTTAAAACTTATTCTGCTATTCGGGGCGAAGACAAATCCAACAAATCAAATATCATAAAAACTATTTATAAAAAAAAAATAAGCAACTTACTTCCACAAAAACACTAAAAAGTGAAAAATAACTTAAATTTTGGAAGTTTCTTTGTCTTTGGTTTTGTATTTTTGTTATTTGCCACCGACTCAATGGGTCAACAGCCTAATGTCAACTGCTCATCACCTTTTACAAAACATTGTCCACCGTGCACCTAGCTACTGACGATTCATAAGAGCCCTTATGTTATTAAATAAAATATTTTGAATTGTTTTTCTCGATACAGGGACTTTAATC
The DNA here is from genome assembly GCA_916610215.1 of Omphaloscelis lunosa. NCBI lineage: Eukaryota > Metazoa > Arthropoda > Insecta > Lepidoptera > Noctuidae > Omphaloscelis > Omphaloscelis lunosa. The sequence goes on from OU744252.1 coordinate 609,763, forward strand.
GTAGAGGAGTTCTTCTGGTACTTCACCATCAGCTCCACTTCTCTATATGCATTGTGATGAGCATAAATTGCTTGGCAACCATATTAAAGTAATCGAATCGCAACCCGTGAAATACTTGTTATTGAGTAGTTCCAGTCAGGGTTGGCATAAAACAAAAGTTGTTTTAAAACACGTAATTTAAACAGTTATTAAATTTAAAACAGTTTGAAATAGTGTTTTTATTAAATGTTTCATTAGAATCACAGTATATGTTTAAACGTTAAGAAAAAAAAAACATGCTTTTAAATCGTGAATGAATGGAAATATTATTTTTTAATTTATTTATTTATCAACTTACATTTACCATTACAGGATAACCCAATGCGATAAATACGCCTATCCTAACTTAATATAATTATAATAACATCTATAACTAACTAGCTGCCCGGCCCGGCTTCGCACGGGTAGCATTAAGAACTTATTTACGGCGCACCTAACTACCTACCCTACCTACCCTACCTACCCTACCTACCCTACTTACCCTACCTACCCTACCTATCCTACCTACCTACCCTACCTACCTACCCTACTTACCCTACCTACCCTACCTACCTACCCTACTTACCCTACCTACCCTACCTATCCTACCTACCTACCCTACCTACCTACCTACCCTACCTACCTACCCTACTTACCCTACCTACCCTACCTATCCTACCTACCTACCTACCCTACTTACCCTACCTACCCTACCTATCCTACCTATCCTACCTACCTACCCTACCTACCTACCCTACTTACCCTACCTACCCTACCTATCCTACCTACCTACCCTACCTACCTACCCTACTTACCCTACCTACCCTACCTATCCTACCTACCTACCCTACCTACCTACCCTACTTACCCTACCTAACCTACCCTACCTAAAACCTCACGGAGGCCGAGACCTTTCCAACGAATGCAAAACCGTGGAAATCGGTTCGTGCGTTCTGGAGTTATAGCGTCAGAAAGGAAAACCCGACTTATTTTTATATAGTAGAAGACTATAAACAATGCATTCTTTGTGAATTCACTCAGAGAACAACAGAAAAAGTCCGTCTCACTCGCTATGAGGTTGAGCGTGCGGAGTGCATGCGTCAGGGGCGCCTCACTTAAAAGGTTGGTCCGAGCGCGCGGCTCAACTCCCAGCCCGATCACCATGTTTGGCAAGCCGATCCCTTGGTAGAAGCGAGCTAAATACCTAGGGGTGATCCTTGGCCATCACCTTAACTTTAGTGAGCACATAAATACGGCTCGTTCGCGCGCCGCTTTCGCTCTCAGTAGGCTCCAATTCATAATGATCGCGAGCAGCAAATTGTCACTCAAGTGCAAATTGCGCATCTACACCGCGGTCATCCATCGCGGCCATCTTCATAGGATGCAGACCCTCCAAAACAGTTTCCATAGAAAGGTTACGGGATCCCCTTCTATGTCCGCAATTTGGATCTTCACTTAGATCTCAAAATGCCCACCGTCCAGCAGTTCTTGAAACGCCTCTCAAAGCGTTTCTTCGACTCTGCTATAAAGCATCCCAATCCCCTGATAGCGGCAGCCGCCCATTACACTGCCTCCCGCATAAGTAAGGTTTGCCGACCAAGGCATACTCTCACCATCCCAGACGATCCCACAATCCTCCTCCAAGAGAGTAGTAGGGAAACCGGTACCTTAGCACACAAAAACAAAAACCGACCGCCGTTCTTCCGTCGTCGCCGCTGAGCCCCGCTGCGACGTTCCCGTCCATCCCTGCCCCGACCCTTGCTCGAGCTAGCCCGCGCCGCTGAGCCTATAGCTTTAAATTCCCCTAATAATAATATTAATCCGCTTAGTTTCTAAGTCTATGTAACCAGGGCATAACCCTGGTTGGAGACCTTAATTTCTTGAGGCAGCTACAGGAAAGTCCGGTTAAGCAGCCGAAAACCTCCTAGGTTGACCTGCAAGATGCCATTTATAAAAAAAAATCGTCCAAGTGCGAGTCGGACTCGCGCACGAAGGGTTCCGTACCATTATATATTAAAACGGCAAAAAGGTAAGTTTGTTGTATCGGAGCCCCCTTAAATATTTATTTTATTCTGTTTTTTTTGTATTTGTTGTTATAGTGGCAACAGAAATACATCTTCTGTGAAAATTTCAACTGTCTATCACGATTCATGAGATACAGCCTGGTGACAGACGGACAGACACACGGACGGACAGTGGAGTCTTAGTAATAGGGTCCCGTTTTACCCTAAAAAGCGGCTCCACTAGCAGTGGTGGCTGCCATTGTCGCCACACGTACCTACCTGTCCGGAACGCATAGACTTACCTGCCCTAAAATAACTGCATTATGCACCTTCCCTCTCAGTAACTTAAATATATACGAGTTGAGTGCAAGATCCCTCCTCACCCTTAGCACATTGTATCCTACCATACCTAAAATAAATAAGGTTGGATACATTAACGGATAAAATGGATAGACTCCTCATATAAATACCTTATAAATTTATTTTGTACCCTCTCCAGCATGAGACTATATTTAGCTTCATGCGGAGCCCAGATTACTGCATTGCATTTTAACTGGCTCCTCACCAGTGTGTTATATAATGCTACGAGTATAATAGCTTTCACATTCGTGAACCCTCGGACCATACGAAGCATGAAACCTAAATTCCTATACGCTCTTTTACAGCTACGCATTATGTGATCACGAAAAGTCAAACCCGTGTTAGAGCCTACCCCCAAGTCCTTGACTTCTGTGACCCGTGCCATAGGCAACCTGTCAATATGGTAGGTATGTAAGATGGGTTTGTGTGCGCAAGAAAAACGGATTGTCACACACTTTGAGCTATTAAACCGCAAGAGATTTTCTTTGCTCCAGCTCACTTCCTTATCAATGTCCCTTTGTAGCCAGACATAGTCATCACAGCTTTTTACCGCGAGGGACAATTTGAGGTCATCGGCAAACAATAAACACTTAGCGTCTTGGACTACTTCTGGTAGGTCGTTGACCATCAGAAGGAAGCCCAAAGGGCCAAGGTACTACTTTACCTACTACTACTACCTTGACTTACCCGTCCGGGGTAAGCCAAGGTAGTAGTAACCTTGACCGTGAAATATGGATCTGACACGTGTCCCGCATATTCCACAAATTGTTGTCATATAATGAAAATTTATACATTTTGTTTAACAATATAATATCCTAACCCAACTAAAATTATTATTTAATAAGGCTCTCGACCTTCTGACTTCTTATCTGAACAACAGAATTCAGAGGGTCGATGTTAATGGCAAGAGATCTGCAAGAACTGCGGTCACCATGGGCGTTCAGCAGGGTTCAATTCTTGGTCCTTTCTTATTTCTAATTTTTGCAAATGACTTGCCTACCACATAAGGGATAATCACAATATCATATTATTCGCAGATGACATTTCCCTCATTTTTTAAATAAACATCCGTTAGAAAACTTTGAATAAGTTAATAATGCACTCTCTAAAGTTGTGCATTGGTTTATGTAAATAAATCTTCTCCTGAACGAAAAAAAGACTAAACTCATAAACTTTTCAATGCCTAATGTCAGGTAGCTTTCTACCAATGTTCAAGTTAATGGAACAGAGTTGGACCCTGTTGAGTTGACGGTTTATCTTCTAATCACTATTGACGGAAAATTACAATTTTTCTGTGTGGCCCACACATAGAAAAATTGTCAGGAAGGCTAAGTTCGGCCGCCTACGCTGTTAAAAAAAATTAGACAGTTAACCGACGTACAAACAGCCAGAATTGTTTTTTTAGTTATTTTCATAGTCACACAGACAACTTACATATTTAGTATTTACCTTAAAATATTAATAGCTTTCTAGGTTTAATTTTGTTATTATTTATTTCGTTTATAAGAGATTTTTCGATAATTTTCTGAGTTCTATTTCTTCTTTTATATTGAATCACTTTTCCATTTTTTTTAATATTATTGGTCCTATATTACTTACACATGTCATCAATTTTATTATTTATCCATGGTTGTTTGTTCTTTTTTGTGTTTTTGTTAATTTTTCTGATGTATTTAGATTCCATTTATGAAATTGATTTTAATACAGGCGCAAATTGTGTTTGAACACTCTATATCATTTATTTCGCTCCATTTTAAGTTTTATATAATAATTAAATGTTATCATTATCAATTTTTTTTGTATTGTTTTTGTATCAACTTGTATACGTATTGGAACTATGTAGTTCTACGCACGGCAGTATTAACGTGCGATGATCAGTTGGAACAGTCTAGTACGGCCGAGTACAGATATAACAAGCGCGTTATTATAAAGATGTGATCTAAACAACAACGTGTAGTATCGTTTCTGCGTGTTTCAATTCTTGAGTGGTCAGTAATCGCACTCGTTAGACCAGACTTAGACATGCTACTGTCGTAATATTTGCGAATGTTGTCGTATGTCTTTATTCTATGTATGTATGCGTGTCCTGGCAAATAAGTGTCGCATGATTTAGTAGAGGGATTGGATAAGATTCTGTTTATTTTTTAAAGAACAGGTATTTAATTTCGCTTGTTGATCTAGGCATGGCATAGATATCTGTGGTAGTCGTGAGGTGTAGTGAATTGACTAATAAATATATTCACAGTGTATTAAAGAGTGATTCATTGGTGTGAATACGTAGCCATCTCTGGCATACATTAGTATTCCACCACCATTTTTATTGTTACGCCGCTTACTGGGCATTTCATAGCCATTAGCCATTGATGTTATAACATAACATAACATAACATCACGCCTGTAATCCCCGAAGGGTTAGGCAGAGGTGTACCTATAGTACAACCTCATTTCGCCAGTTATGTTTAAGTCACATGTAATAGGGGGCGAGCCTATTGCCATCAACCGGGCACAAATCCTTGATGTTTTTCTGCTAAAATCAGGACATTTACTTATAGTTATTTTAGAGCTAATTAATTATGTTACACAGCCGTTGTTTTTGCCTATGGATCTAATATTTATGTAAACAATATTTAGGTTAGTTTTATAAAGGGAAAGTATCCTAAGCAAACTAAAAACATTCATGTTTGCACAGTCGTATAGTACTTGGTGATCGAGAGAGAGATCCCAAGTTAGTTAATTTAAAACTTTATTATAACGGTAATTATAAATTTATAATAATTACCGATAAAGATTTTGACTTCCTGCCTGCTTTGTAAGTAGTCGAAAGCCGATCGATGTCCATTTCGCTCCTTACGACAGTAGGCTTGTCTTTGTTTTGACGGGGTCCGCTAGGGCCGATGCCTGCCGGGGTTGCGAAGAAAACCGAAAGGGAGATCGTGGCCCCCGGCAACAGGGCAACCGAAGGAACACGGGTGGGTTTTAGTCAGTAAGATTCTGACACGCCCTCCCGCTCCGCCCAGAGCGGGAGAAGTTATTTGATGATTCCCTACCCAAAAAAAAAAGGCTTGTCTTTGTTTACGTAGCAGCACCTTTCCATTTCCATATGTTCAAGTATATTGTAATGATCAGTAAAATGTATTGCGAAGTTTTGTATATTCGATAGAAATTTATTTTCATTTCATTTTTATTACAAAATGTCATGATTTATGTTTTTTTTTTTAAATTTTATGTGTGTGTGTCAGGAGGCAACACAGTGTCGGATGGCATGATTTCTAAATATTAATAAGATTTAGTGACTTTAAATACTAAATATAAAATTAAAAATATGTGATTTGCCTCAAATAATTTTTGTATCAGTGTAATCATGAAGTTTAAAAGTATCTCATCTGACAGTTACCATAAAAGTACTGGTTTTTTAACGGAACGGAATTAGAAACATGATGTTTGGAGCGTCGCTTAGCTTCTAAGTCAGTTCGGTTTGAGCCTCGAAACCTAAAGGTGTCTTCAAGAAGTCTAATGTCTATAACGTTATTATATTAAGTACCTAATTAATTAAAACATTTAAAAACACAACTGCCCTGCCAAAAAACGAACTAAAAAGTAATAAACAAGTTGTATATACAAAACGAAGGGTCGCTCATTTACTCGCGTTATCTGCCCTCCGCCGACGCCCAGTGCGCCTGCTGCGGGACAGGAAAGTACTTGTGATCTCCCTTTCCCTTTCTGCAGCTTCCTTCTGCTAGATAACTGATTCGCAGAAAGATACCACCGCGTCCCAAGACTGCACTGCCGACCATTGAACAAATCACGGTCGGCAGTGACAGGTCGTTCCCCATTTCTGAAACGAGGCCACGGCACGGCTCCTCCCATGCGACACATTCGGCCAGCGTATGCCGCGCCGTGTCCTCCAGACAGCGGACGCAGTCATGGCACCGAGCGTCCGGCTCCTTGCTTATACGACACTAGAATTTGCGGAAGCAACCGTGCCCCGAGAGCACCTGCGTCACCCGAAACGTCAGGGAGCCGTGCTTCCTCCCAAGCCAGTCTTCGAGCACTGGCCGGATCGCCTCGATTGAATCCAGGCCGGCGCACAGTGTTCGGAATGATTATTTTACGAGCTACTTTTATTTTAATATGAAAATTTTAATTTAAATGTAGGCAGGTACATGCGTGTGGACTTATATGAGAAAAACACAATGTATTACTAAGTATTGTTATATTTATAAGTCTTTAAGTTAAAAAAAAAAGGATTTTATACCTGCCATCCAATCTCTTCACCACCCTTGGTTGACTGGTAGAGAATGCCTAAGGCATTAAGTCCGCCTTTGTACCATTTTGAGTGTGAAAAGTTTAAATAAATAAATAAATAAATTTTATTAGAGTTAACTTTAAGACATTTTTAGATAGGCGGCCCTGAAAAAGGCTTTTGGCTTCTGTCTACTCGCTGTCTGCCTCTTCATCGGATGAGTGCGTCCTTTCAGGCGCTTCAGGAGCTTTCAATAATTGTAAAACTTCTAGCGCCAAAAGTACCCGATTTTCTCTTAGGCAATGGTCTGATGCTGGATATTAATGGATCGGAGGAGATGAGCAGAGCATGTAGCAGGTCTTCAATAGTCTGCTTCCTTCCAATTTTTCTCGTGCTATGCTCTCTATAATAGCGGCAGTCTTTGTGTCTAGACTCCAGAGCTTCTTCGCTAAGCTGACCTATAGGAAGCATAAGGGATCCGATGACATCACCTCCGTGAATTAATATTTTATGAACACTAGAAGGCATTTTATATCATTGGTACTTGGTGACGAAGAGTCTAGCCGTGTCAAGTGAATACTCCTTATAGGCTTCTGGATTTACATCGTTCGAACACGAAAGCGCTTTGAGTATAACAGAGAATCTTGTAATAAGATCTTTGTCGACCCCAGTTATCTCAGCTGCGAGAGTAGGGTCTTCAAAGAATGTTCGCGCAGTATTCCCATCATTGGTTGAGCCACTACCTTGCTTTACTGTATCGACAAGGAGCCCAGTTCGACGACGATATTCTTCTATAATGGCGCGCTTTTTTTCTTCCACTGCTTCTTTGATGTTTTTAGACACGCGCCATATTTTGTGTTCCGTCCTATACGATATGTGGAGCACACACTCAAACAGTCGAATATGGGCGTGTAATGTTGACAACCCATATGCATACAAATCTTTGTTGCATGGCCTCTGAATGACAGCATCAATATCATTCATATGATTAGGTGTTGCTTTGCATATGTTGCAAGTCTGGGAAGATTTATTGTCAGAGAGTGCATTGGCGGCTTTTCCATCTAGCATTGTCTCTATTAAAATGTGCTCAATGTTGACCGTTCGATCCCCGATTTCTATTTGCGTAGGGTTCAGAGCAACTATTTGTCTGTTGATGTAGTCGTCTTCATCTTTTAGAACCATGTGACTTTCTTTCAACATCTGGTAACGTATCGGGCGACAGAAGCGAGTGGAGGAAGATCTCAGGTTTTGCCAAATAATTGTCTCACTTTCCTCTCTCTTCATCACTAACTGTAGTGGAACTAGCGATGTGAGTAAGATATCTGCATCTGACGCTGTCGCATCTTCTGTAAACCGCTGCTTATATTCTGACTGGCTGCTGCTTCCGTCAAATCCCCACTTTGATTTAAGGTAGAGTTTGCTGTTTCCATCATCGATCACTACACCTGCTATTACATCTAGCTGAACTAACTAACTAACTAGTCTTTGTGCTGTATGATCAAGCAAACTCTGCAGCTTAACTTCGCCTTTCGTATCAGTAATTATTATGTCGTTCGGGTAACACTCTTTTCGTGCCGTCAGAACCCTATCATATGATGGGTATATATCACACCTTCTCTCTTTAGAGAGAAGGTGTGATCTCTTTTGAGTGTGTGCTCCACATGGAGCACACACTCAAACAGTCGAATATGGGCGTGTAATGTTGACAACCCATATGCATACAAATCTTTGTTGCATGGCCTCTGAATGACAGCATCAATATCATTCATATGATTAGGTGTTGCTTTGCATATGTTGCAAGTCTGGGAAGATTTATTGTCAGAGAGTGCATTGGCGGCTTTTCCATCTAGCATTGTCTCTATTAAAATGTGCTCAATGTTGACCGTTCGATCCCCGATTTCTATTTGCGTAGGGTTCAGAGCAACTATTTGTCTGTTGATGTAGTCGTCTTCATCTTTTAGAACCATGTGACTTTCTTTCAACATCTGGTAACGTATCGGGCGACAGAAGCGAGTGGAGGAAGATCTCAGGTTTTGCCAAATAATTGTCTCACTTTCCTCTCTCTTCATCACTAACTGTAGTGGAACTAGCGATGTGAGTAAGATATCTGCATCTGACGCTGTCGCATCTTCTGTAAACCGCTGCTTATATTCTGACTGGCTGCTGCTTCCGTCAAATCCCCACTTTGATTTAAGGTAGAGTTTGCTGTTTCCATCATCGATCACTACACCTGCTATTACATCTAGCTGAACTAACTAACTAACTAGTCTTTGTGCTGTATGATCAAGCAAACTCTGCAGCTTAACTTCGCCTTTCGTATCAGTAATTATTATGTCGTTCGGGTAACACTCTTTTCGTGCCGTCAGAACCCTATCATATGATGGGTATATATCACACCTTCTCTCTTTAGCTCCTCTGCGAATCTGTTTATACTGGTCCACGCTCAGTTTGGAATTTGTTATCAGAGCTAATGCTTCATCTGGAGTATATGGACGTATAAATTTTGGCGTTAGTTTCCTTCTTTTAATCATCCGAAGTGATTTAGGTGACGACACAGTTACTACCTTTATAACGGTGGCCATATTCCGCTTACCAATTTTTGTGAAACTTGTTTGAGTGGCATGGGCAAGCTCTTCCGGAGAATGGCCCGCCACCAACATCTTCGTCCGCTTTTTCTTTGCAGATGCACTTAAACCAACAAAATCCATCTTTTGAGGTACAGCAGATCGAGCAGGTGTACATTGATCTTGATTTTGTACTAACCAAAGCTCTTCTTGTAGCCAGTCGTTGCATTTTAAAACAAACTTCTCTTTGTTCCTGATAGCACTCCATTTCTTGGTTAGCACAGCAGAAAACACCTTTATTTTATTTTTAATAAATTCTGCTGGAAGACCTGGAATCTCTGAAGAGACATAGTCAAACATCCGAGCAATAGAAGATCCCTTATTCGCTTGATTGACCAGTTTATGCCGACATAAAAGGTCAAATGCCTAAGGCATTAAGTCCGCCTTTGTACCGTTTTGAGTGTGAAAAGTTTAAATAAATAAAGGTGAAGGCGTGTTAATCCTCGGGTAACACCTGGTGAACGAAAAAATTACATCACTCAAAAGTCGAGGCGAGTCGAATATTGAGACTAGATTCATTCGACAGCCAGATAAATACTCAATAATCACAAAAAAACATGGACGGCTGGAATTGGCTGGGAAAAAGTTGGGAGTCTATTGAACGTTTAAACTTTTTGCAAATTTCGTTATATTTTTTCAATTCACATTTTATTTATTTTCTTATAATACGAATTTATGTATGATTAACAAATTGGTGTATATATTACCTGTAGATATGGAACACATGATAAAGCAAAAATTTTATTTAAAAACTCAAAAACTGTTGCAAGAATAGAACGTAAACACGTGCGATAAGTAGCGGCTAACAAAAGCGACTGACCGGTTTTGTTATCGCGCGGGATTGGAGCAGTGCTGAGCGGTGAACATTTTTCGGAATCGGCAAATTTTTCGTGGAACGAATTGTATGACTAATAGTGTACCCTATTCACTTGCAAATTTCAATTTATATTGCCATGATGTTTGTACCTAAAGTAGCTCGTAATATAATCATTCCGAACACTGTGCGGCGGTAGGGTGCAAGAGCCTCTCCCGCCATTCCGCCACCATGACCCGCGAACCTAATCTAACCTAACCCAACATTAAAAATATGCTGTGATTACGTTTTATATTAATTTGACCGAGATATATCTTTTGAGAGTATTTGCAGGGATATTCGCAAAGTCTAAATGCAACACCCAGATTACATGGAATCCTGCCATTCAAGTGCTAGTTAGGCAGGCAGGAGTGATTTATTACATTCGGTGAAATGTGCATGTATACAGGCTGGTTCAAATAGTGAAATCATAAAAAAATAGATTCCTCATGTCCAGGGGTATCTGAAAATACCCAAAGTATGTTCAGCGATTCTTGATAGTTTTCGAGCAATGCATTTTTATTTTAATTTCTTGAAAATTTATTTTGAAATTTAATTAGTAAAATTTAATTAGTAAAATTGCGAGGCGTTCATAACGAGTGGTAAGTGTGGCGCGTGTGTGTACGTGACGTGAAGGGCGCACTCTCGCGCGTCGCCGCATTTTAATTACAGCACCGCACCACGCCGCGCCGCGCCGCGGGCCCGTCCATTGTCGCGCGCCAAGGGTTATCTCTCAATTATCTGCAATCACGTCTGCGTACACATAACACAAAACATTTTTATAAATTTCCGATATTTCCCCGATTATGGTCCGTAGAGCAGACAGATTTAATACGCAAATAAATTAGTAGTCGTTCCTAGAACCTTATTTACAAGTAAGAAAGTAATTATGTTCGCATAATGTTACGATTTTTGAATTGAGTTGTATTTGCAATTCGAAAATCGGGTTACTATTAAATATATTTTATTATTTGGGACAATATTTTTCATTTGAAGACCGAACAGAAAAGGAAATAAACAGGAGAGTAACAATTTTATGGAAAATCTACTGGAGTTTTAAAAAAATCATGAAGAGCAGCACGATAAACATGAATTTGAAAAGAAAGTTGTATCAGATAGCAATCATTCTATGCCTTACATATGGATGCCAAACATGTTCTCTACCTACGACTTTCATTATTCGTAGGTCTCTACGGATAAAAGAAGAACACAAACTCAGAGTTATACAAAGAGAAATGGAGAGAAGCATGTTGGGTATTAAATTGTCTGACAGAATTACTAATGGAAATTAGGAGAAAAACTAAAATATTTTACATAGTAGAGAGAATAAGAAGGCTGAAATGGAAATGGGCAGGTCATATCTATAGAATGTTAAACAAAAGATGGACAAAGAAAATCATAGAGTGGGTACCTAGAGATGGAAAAAGAAAACGAGGAAGGCCGCGGAAGCGCTGGAAAGATATAAATATTAAAGAAAGATGTGGACCAGACTGGAGTAGACAAGCTATGAGTTAGTGAAAAATAGAGAAAGTTGTGGCAGGCCTACGCCGCAGAGGCAACTTCCATAAATAAATAATTTTACTTGCTTGCTAACATTAATAATAATATTTTAATACTTATATAGATTGTTTAAACTTTATTTTGCTTACAGGCACCTATGAATAATAAATACAATTATAATTATGAATTTAACTCAAATAATAAACAAGAATATTAATGATAATGCAACTTCAAAATGTGTAATAAACCAAAATGTTATAGGGTAAAATAATATTATGCTTAAATTTTTCATGTATTTATGGTAGAATAAAGGCTTTTTATTATTATTTAAGATGTCAGCGCTGTAACTACTGGAAAAATCTGTTCAGAGATTCAATTTACAATTTCTCATGGGTACATACGCAAAACTTTGAGGGGAATGAGAAAGGGTTTCAAAATATAAGCCAAAATGTTTATGTGTAATTTACAATTCAAAACGCAAATCCGCCTTGATTTCGCAATAAAAATGTTAGGAGCAACATGTGAGACAGGCTGGAAGTAATAAATGTCTAATTGAGTAGGAGGCGCATGTCCGAACGGGCTCGGTTAATGTATTCGTGAAATAGTTTAATTTAGCGGCGACATCTATGGGGCTCGTTTGTAGGGCGACAGTTTTCATTAGAGCGGGTGATCCGGGTTTATTGCGGGCCGGGATTACTGCGACCCGCGTCCCGTCACCCAGCAGCCCGCGCGCCTGGCCGCTAAGTTCAAATAAAAAACTACGACTATTGGTCGTGTCAGCCTTACGTTATTAAGTGGCGTATACTGATTTGTATAATTTGCTTTTCAATAGGATTTTTTTTAGGAGTCGCTATCCTTCGGCTATCCTATTATTAACAACAACTACTACTACTACTACAGAATGTTTAACTTAAAGAGGAGTATAACTAATATCAATTAAAGTCTTCATTTTAAAAGCAGAAATAATCACCGTAATCAGAGGGCAGGTATTGGACATGTCCTCTCACTCCCGTTTAAGGTGTAAAAGCCCCTTTTAGAAAGAAAGAAAGAAAGAAAGATCACTCATGACTAGTCCGATTTTAGTCATGACTAGTCCGAAACTGATCGTGACTAATGTAAAGCTAGTAGTTAATTGTCCTTTATTTCATTATTTACATATAAATATGATTAAATATTACAACAAAATAATATAAAAACATTTAAAATACAGAAAATAGTAGCCCCACCGGAATCGGGAACAGGGGAACCTCCTAACAATGCAAGCCGTGTCCAGGAGTACCGCTTTCTGAATCAAGCCCTTAATCCAGCTGCCTAACGAGAGCATCCTTAGGTGTTGGTCGAGGCTCTTGGCAATTAAGCCAATAGCTGATACGACTATCGGCACAATGATTGCTGAGTCAACATCCCACATGTCGACAAACTCGCGAGCCAAGTCAAGATACTTTAAGCAGTGGCTAGAGAGGCACCACGGCGTCCTCACCTTCCGCCTGACGCAGCTCCTCACCGGACACGGCTGTTTCGGGAGGTTCCTGTACTGAATAAGGCGGGAGGAAACGCCCGGGTGTCACCATTTTGTGGATCGCCCGGAGGACACGGTGGAGCATACGGTGGAGGTCTGTCCGGCTTGGGCAGAGCATCGCCGTGTCCTTGTGGAGGCGATTAGTGGCGGTGATCTCTAGCGTCCGGCCCTGGTTCAGGCCATGGTACGGAGCGAGAGGAGATGGGCGGCCGTCACCTCCTACTGCGAAGTGGTAATGCTCGCGAAGGAGGAGGCGGAACGCGTGAGGGAGAGGCAAATTTCGCGCCCTCATGCCCCTTACCGCCGCAGGAGGAGACGCCCTGGGCGTCGGGAACCGCAGGCCGATTTCCGGCCACCGTAGGCGCGGGCTTGCGAACGGTGAGCAATGGGTAGCTAGCCGTCCGATAAGGACCAGGCCCGGATCGACGGCGCGTTGTGTTCCACGTGCACCTCAAAGAGATGTCAGCAGAACTGACGGGATCCGCGGCGCTAATAGCTTTATGGAGCAGGTGGGTAAGTCCTGTTGTTAGGAACTGGGGTACCGAACCAGACGCCAAAGCAGTCAGGTACTGAGCCGCCAAGCAAGCATGCGATCTTACAAACCATTTTATCCAGAAAGTGTGCAGCCCGTCTGGCCCTGAAGACTTCCAGTTAGGCAACGGACGAACTGCACGAGCTAAATCTTGGGGGCAGATGGTAATAGCCCCCATTTCTGGTATTGGATCGCAGGCTCGCTCGACTTCCCGAGTCCAGTCACCTTCGGTGTGACTGACAGGCACTGACCAGATGCTGCGCCACAAATAGCACATGGCATCATCATCCGGCAGATGCGTGTCAGCCACACCTTGGTCCAGTCGCTCCCAAGCCCTATAAACCAACCTTTCATCGCTCTGGAAGGTGTGATTTTGATTGTATCGCTCTACTCACTCCTTATACCTACGAATACGGTTCGCCCATGCATACACTTTCTGCTTCCGGAAGTCGATGCGCTCTGCGATACGGGTTATATAGTCTTGAAGGCGGATATCAGTCTCTAAGAACGCCCAACTCACAAAGCGCATCACTCTAGGGCGAGTATTGCCCTCCCTGAAGCAGATTAGTTTGCCGATGAGCGCTCTGGCCCCACCAATACGGCACTCAATTTTGCACTGCCAAGCTGGTGCAGCTGGTTTCGGTCGTGTAGCTCTAGAGTCATTAGCAAATTTGACTTGAGCTACACAACATGCCGCTACAGACGCGCAGTATAGAATTTAATGAGTATCAGTGAGGTCTTCGCAGTCATCAAAATACCACCACCAGCGCCCTATTTTTGTTAATCGTAGGCAAACGAGGTAAGCTTGGCTTTCGGGCGACATAAACCGATATTCCTGAATCGCACGCTCCAAAGCACTCCTCAATTTTTCATTGCACTGGGTACTTACATTTGTAGCCCTGTCATCAATCATCTCGTCAGCTTAACTTGTAGTGACCTGTGATGGTACTATAACACTCTACGACGGGGGGCGATGACATGGCTACTTTTCATTTCACTTCACAGACGATCAAGTACAGTGTCATCCAACATATTATTACGCTGGATGACCCACATCTGATCCGACAGTCGTTGTGCCGAAACGTTGATAGCTGGCTCAAGCACCTGAAAAAGAGAGAGCATCTGAACACGGTACGCTGTCAGCTTGTTTCCCCCCTCTGTAGCCCTATAATATGAGCGCATGACGTTTTCGTTAATACACCGTGTTTATCCCATGCGCTGCACACTGCCGCTGGGAGCTAGGAATCCATCAGAGGCAGGTGGGCCTCGAGGTCCTAAACCGTCGGCGAGCTGGTGGTGGCGTCGTGGGCGGGGAGAAATACTCATCGCTCGAGGTCGACGTAACTGCCGTGGCCGGTGTCATCACAGCGCTCACAGGGCTGAGTAGCGGCGGCGGCGAGGCGGAGCTGAGCGGCGAGTCCGCAAGTGGTAGGCGTGCACAGCGAGCTGCTCATCTGGTCAACATTATATCTTCATTTTCTTTTCCAGTTCATTGTTGTTTTATCCTGATTCGGCAGTTTTTAGTAAAACTCTATTGCATTTAGGGTGTATTTGAACCTAGTAAAGACTAGGATTTTAGTCGTTTTCAGGATCTAGGTTCGGTTTATATGGAAAAACTATTGTAAAAATGCGTGAAAATTGATTATTGTTTAAATTATGAGAATACGACGTTTTGTTGACACGGTGTTACCAGATTTATAACATAACATCACGCCTTGTTTCCCTGAAGGGTGGGGCAGAAGTGTCCCTGTTGCCAGATTTATTATATTAAATTATAGTTAATAATAATGATGTGTTTATTAATGTATTATTAACCCGTAGTTAATTTATTATTAGTCCGATGCTAGTCACTCATGACTAGTCCGAAGCTAGTTGAAACAAGCTTTTCTTTTTATAACCTGTTACGTATACGTAGAACATGTTTTTGCTGTGTTGTCTGCCGAGGTACTGAATTAAATACATGTTTCGTCATATTCTGTCAGTACAAACAGGTCGTTTTAAAACTTCATATCAATACTAGGTACCTCTACCGTTCGTCGGGGTAATTGTAATTTGAGACTCAAAGCGGAAGGGAGGTTTACAAACAAATCCACACATCAATACAACCCGCGCCAATTAATGCGCTCTTTATGAATATTGACGTATAACGGATCATTAGGGCATCGGTTTAATGGCATTAGTGCTGCCCTTTGATCGCGGCGGCGGCGCTTGTGAGGCGCCTCCCGCAGAGACATTGTGCGGGCAGTCCCGGTCACATGACACGACGCGATATCACACTTCACAATAGTATATATTATGCCAGCAGAACTACAACATGTAGTTCTCCTGGCAGATGAGCTTGTGGCTAAATAATGACAGCCGCACGGGGCGATTGATCAGGTTAAGCTACGCTTGCCGCAGTTGGCCCGTGAATAGGTGACCATCTTTACATACTAAGAACCTTCTGTGCCTCGGAAAGCACGTTAAGCCGTTGGTCCCGGCTGTCATTTGTAGATCTTTGATAGTCGTTACGGGTAGTTAGAAGCCCAAAAGTCTGACAACCAGTCTCACCAAGGGGTATTGTGTTACCCAGTAACTAGGTTGTGGAGGTCAGATAGGCAGTCGCTGCATGTAAAATACTGGTATTCAGCTCCATCCGGTTAGACTCGAAGCCAACCCCAACATAGTTGGAAAAAAGGCTAGGCAGATAATGAACTACAACATGTGAGTGCAAAACAACAACGAGCTGAGATCGGTTTTTGCTGTAGCTCTTCTTTTATGTACGTGGCCTCTGTTTCTGTATACATAACAAGTATCGCACGTACTACATCAGGAGTGAACGCGAAACTGGGGAAAGTTCTGCTACCTGCGACAGCATTGAGCTCAAGCTTACATACAGGATGTTGCACTGTTATAGCAACTTTATTTTTGAAATTTAAATTCATATCACACGTTTTATTACTTAGATCATTGTGAGCCTTCTGCTCCTGGTGTGCGTGGTGTTTGTTTATTCTGTGCAATATTTTGGACAAACAAACGCTGCGACGGCGGCCGCCACGCGCCTGTGCGCAACTAGCGAGCGACACCCCTCCTGTGCACGCACCGACCTTTCTTTACTGTTTATTGAAAATATGTCACTGGAACTCTATAATAAAGTTGCGCTGAATTCGTAGCGGTGTGTCGTAGGACTTATCGATTGTTTATTGATCTTTTGTCTCAAGAAATGTATTGTTCAGCCATTATGCTGTAATGTCTGTATTGTACTAGGTAGGTACTATATTGACGGTTACCATATTGACATCAAGATTATTATAATTTACGTTTTCTTAGTAGTTGCAAGCTGTGCTCTACTACGGCGTAGCAAGTGCTACGAACAGTCTACGCCGGTGGTTTCCATAATAAAAATTCCGAGTTCATAATAATTATAATCTATCGATGAAAATCTTGTAATAGAATCTGGTAAATTAATGGATCAGTAAATACTGCAAGAAAGAGAAAAAAGTTAGCAAAAAGTGGTACCCAAGTAAGAGAAACTGCATAAAATCTTTTGAGCCAATCCGATTACTCCGTAAGTTGTTAAGACCCTAGTACTAGAGCGTGCTCTGGTGGCCTAATGCAGCAACTCTAGCGCCATTTTGGGCACAATTATAAGCAGCTGCCAGTTTCATATCCATTGCACAATAGTGGTACAAAAGTTTCTCAAGAGCTGCAACGAATGATTAACGCTATATTAACCCTCTTATGCCGATACTTTTGTAAACGCGAGAGAATGAATAAATGTACTTTATGAGATTCCAGTTCAGTATTGAATGTGTTCGTAAAATAAATGGTAAATGTCAAGCGTTTTTATTCTATCAACCATCAGCGCCATCATTAAAATATTATTTGTAAAGTTTAAATGACATGCATTACTGTTTCGTGATAAACAGCGTGAGTCTTTATAATGTGCACATATCGAAATGAGGAAATCCGTGCTTAATTTTATCGACGGAAAAATTTTGCTATTCACCATCTTCAGCTATAAAAATTACAGACACAAGTGCAAAAATAGTAAGACTTCAAGATTTATTAGATCACACTGCAGCTAGAATATTGACAATAGATTCAGTGTATAGGAATGGATTGAATAAATTACTTCTATACAGTAAAAGGGGCTGTGATGGCTCATCTGGTCGAAGCCAGTACAAACAGAAAATCCCAGAAGAGTCTGAACTAATTTCTGATGCAAATTTATTTATCACTTCTTTGGTGCCTATAAAGTCAATTAACGAGCTAACAGGTGATGTTTTCTGGCAAAATCTGGTACCTTCATTTGTTCGTTTTTGCCGGCTTATATTAATAGAATTTTGCAAAGAAACTCCCGAGAAAACTAAAGCTATTGTGGATGAAATAAAAGGGCAAATAAATTCTTTGGATCCATCATTAATTAACAAAGAAGGTGAGGGAGTGCAAGTAAATCATGATCTCTTTCTTACAATGATAGATGGCAAAGTAGCCCAGGTATTATCAGATACACCTTCGGGTTCCACATGTACAATATGTGGAGCTACTCCACGCCAAATGAACGATTTGACTAAAGTGACTGCTAGGCCTGAAAATGAAGATTCTTATCAATACGGACTGTCTAATTTGCACGCCTGGATTTATTATAATCATATAATAATATATATATTTCCTATAATCTGTCGTTCCAAACATGGTCAGCCACAAGCGAAGAAAAGAAACGACTAAAGCAAGAGAAGAAAACCCTGGTACAAAGGCGTTTCCGTGAAAAGCTAGGATTGATCATCGACAAACCAAGACAAGTAAGTGGTAATTCTAATGACGGTGATACTGCCAGAAGATTTTTTCACAGTGCAAGCTGCTCTGCTGAAATTACAGGAGTGGATATAAATTTGATTAAACGACTTTACATAATTTTGCAAGCTCTTTCATCGGGTGTAATGATAAATGCTGAAAATTTTGGCAGTTATGCTATGAAGACTGCCAGGATCTATGTGAGCATTATGAATGGTACTACATGCCATCTTCAGTTCACAAAATTTTGATTCATGGTGAAAGTGTCATATAAAGCATTTTGCAGTACTTCCTATTGGTCAACTTTCGGAAGATGCGCAAGAATCTCGTAATAAGGATTATAAAAAATTTCGTCTACGTCGTGCTAGAAAATGCTCAAGATCCGCTACAACCGAGGATGTATTTCATACTCTTCTTTATACTTCAGATCCTTACATAACCAGCGTTAGAAAACCGTATACTAAAAACGTGAAGGAACTTAATGAAGACACGTTAGATCTTTGGAAAGTGAACGAATTAATTTTAGATCCCGAAGTTCATCAAGTATAAATAACATAACATTTTGTAAACATTACAATTAATTAATTAATCTGTGTTCGATTTGAATCACATTTTTTTTAAATGTTTTTTTATTTAAATTGATTTTTATTTTGATGTACTATATGATATTTGGTTTTTGATAACATTAAAATAATAGTATTCATTGTTAGAAACTAAATATTAGACATTTTTGATAATTTTGAATTTGTTTTATTTTTTAATTTATGGTTTTAAGTTCAGTCATGATAAATTACATTCCATTTGAAGCCATATATACTAATCTATATTTGTGCAAAATTTTAGAACATAATATTTAGAAATAAAAACGTTATTGATTTTTAATCAGAAACAGACCTTTATTTTCCATAGTGCGGCGGGCTGGCCGCAGCCTCAGTGAACGCGTCCACACCGGTGCCCCGTAAGGGGCCATGAACCGCATGACACTCGCGTAGAGCCTTCGGCAGGAGGCGTGTGGACTTCCTTGATTGGGCAAGAGCCGCTTCAAGGTAGCTCCAGTCTGGGAACCAAACGTCGGAAATGCTCCTCGAAGTTCAACCGGCTGTCGAGGACGAGTCTCAGATACTTTATCGTCCACTCGACGCCGATGTAAACACCTCCCGCTATTACCTGGGAACCCGACGGTGGCGCATTCCGAGGACCATGAAAACCCATGGCCTTAGACTTGTGCAGGGCCACCTCAAGTCCCCACTGCCGGATTCTGTCAACGATTGTTGCAACCCGTTGCATGTCGCTAAGTCGGCCGCCGCCTGGTACGACCTCCCCTGCCGCCATCATTTCGCCAGCGTAATAAACGACACTGATGCTGCTAAGGAGGTCGGCGCGCAGCACCCAATCGTATCCAATGTCCCACGGATGTGGCCCCAGGACCGATCCATGTGGGACACCATACGACATCTCTCGCTGGTTCTATTCTCCTGGTGACCGGGGTAGATGATGGCCCTGTCCGTCAAGTAGGCGTCGACCACACGACAGAGATAGGTCGGCATCCGGTAATACCGGAGTGCCTCCCTGATACAACTCCAGGATAGGGTGTAGAAGGCATTGGCGATGTCTAGAAACACCGCCAAGACGACCCTACCCCGGGCCACAGCATCCCTCGTCGTGAGGTCCCACACGCGCATGATGGCGTCCACCGTAGAGCGCCCCCTGCGGAAACCAAACTGGCTCTCCGCCAGATCCGGCCCACCCGCACGGGCTGCCCAATGAGTCAGTCTGCAATTACTCTTTCAAAGAGCTTGCCCATCTTGTCGAGCAGCACGATGGGCCGATAGGTGGACGGAGTGTCCGTAGGGCACCCCAGCTTCCTGATGAGGACCAGTTTCTCCGTCTTCCAACAAAGTGGGATCTGGCTCCTCTCCATGCATGCGCTCAAGAGTCCCCTTAGTCGAGGCCCAAGAGCCCCCAAGGCCAAGATCAAGAGAACATTGGACATGACCTCCTTAATCCACTCCGCCTCGTCGTTGATGTCAGCAGGCCTGTCCGCTGATAACACCCAGGCCTGCATGATCGAGGCTTCCAGGAGGAGCTCCCAGTCCAGCTGCTTCAGCGCCCACCGCGGTTAACTCGGAGCCTGTCGGACCAGAGCACTCGAGGTATTGGACTATAAAGAATGTTTGTGCAGAGTGTTCCTCTCCACAAACATTCTTTATTGTGTTTATTGTGTAATCTATTTAAGATTAACCAAGTGGTTAATCTTAAATAGATTACAGTTACATTTTAACAATCTTTTTTTTTTGCAGACTACAGTTTTTTTTCTCCAACAATGCTAAATTCTGTCACTATTTACTTGTTTGTTACCGATGGAGCAGTAAACTTGGATACAAGTTTAACATCGGAATTCGGAAGTAGCTGCAGTTAATCAAAATTCAGATAGTACCGCGAAAATTGAAATTGAAAATGTTATATTCGCAAATCACCCGTATTTATGAAACTTGACTTATCATTTGGGCTTGTCTTCGTTAAATTCCTAAAAATACACAATACCACTGGCAATATGTGTGAGAACTAGTGTTTTATTATAAAATAGTGTACATGATATACCAGAAAAAAATTGACTAAATAAAACTTAACTTATGATTTCATGAGCCTTATTATATATTATACTACCATTCACCTCTCATCAATAACGGAGTAATCACCGTTATTAGTTTAATAAAATCTACCTGCGGAACCCTCACCCTTATTCATGGAACTTGACTTATCACTTGGGCTTCTATAAAATATGATTACGCAGAGACGGTGACCAAAGAGCAATTCGATTCAGCATTGCTCCCATTCCTAAAGTTCAAAGTATGCTTTAGTAATATTTATTGACTTTATGGAACTTGAATCTGTATAAGAGTTATTATTACCTCTATTGCCAGAAGTTTAAGTAGAATAACAGTGTTTATCTCAACTCTTATACAGCTGCTTTAATTAGGCTACAATTAACTCTTTTATGCAGTTAAGTGGCGCTAAACAGTTTCAAGAGAATCCCGTAAGCAGCTTTCAGTGACCAAATGTCCTTTTTAACTCTCTGTTACAGACGTAAGTAATAAATGGGCTCGAGAATTAACTTTTATAAAGGCAAGGGTAGTATTTAGTTACTTTTGTAGCTACAGACGTTATCGGAAGCAAATATGCAACTTAAAACTGCTTCTTCAACTCTTAAGCCGCTATTATACAACTTATAAAATATGCTGCAATTTCCAATAGTGTGTTGGTTGGGATACCTATGGTTCCTGTTAATGTTTGTTGGTTTGGAAAAACTTGTTTGCTGGTCTGTGGAGTGTTTCATTTGTATGTTTTCTACTTCAAAGTCAAATGACCTGTAAGAAAACAAAAAGTCAGATAATACCTACCTTCCTTGTAACGGTTGTCAAGCACCGTGCCTGTACGTGTGGGTACTTGTGCTACAAGTACGTACCTACGCAAAGCAATGTCAAAATCTTCAAGATACCCTTCAATGACAAGTAAAAGTTAACGTCACGTTAACGAAACAAAGATCATTAATTTATGTAATTAAATGGTGAGTGGGTCTGTGCCGGTAGGCGGGCATGTCGCGCGTCGGGCGGAGTGCAGGAGTGCCGGAGTGCTGCCGACGAGACAATTACACGGTACAGGTGTCGAGTGGCTCGCACCCGTTTGCGGAGCCTGTGCTCGGATAATGAGCGCCCCCTAACCTGTGCTTGCGCGGGGGAAGGCATTTCTTTGAGGGGTGGCGTGCTGAGGACTCTCGGCCGATATTAAGTTTGTTTTGTGTTGCGAGGGGTGATGCTTATTTAAATGTGAAAGACCCATGTTGCACTCCTTTGTAGGGCAGGAAGTTCCTCTATTTAAAAAGCTTTATATTCGAACTTGTTTATGTAGGAGTCGGAGAAAAGGGGCACAGTTTGCATTGCGTAACAACAATCATGCCTCATGTGGACATGTATTAGCCCGTCCTGTCGGTCCACAATTGATGAAAATATAGATGGATACACTGAAATAAAAATTATAAAAAAATATTTACATGCAGACGAACATTAATTGTAGTTGCCCTTTCCAAAAAGTAGTTTCATATGGAGAAGAATGGGCAAGGAACTCCACCGTTATATTAATTAATTTCATAAAAATAATAAATTATACAGTTAAATTTGCAACCACTTTGATTTTGTCTACACTCTGTAGGTTGTCCTATGGGGTGAATACCACTATTTCCATGGAAATACAAAATAGAAAAAGAGGGTCCAGCGTTTTTTACAAATTATATCCCATTATTTCTATTGCGACAAAAAAACACAGTTGTTAACATACTTCAGATAATCTGAAGAAACGTTGAAATATTTTATTTTTATTTCTAGTATTTTAATTATGTCTATCAATTATTTTATTAAAAATACGTAGTTTTTTTCTTATTTATGTAATATTTTTATAAATGAATTGTCGAGGTACCGTCATAATATTTATCCTTTTAAAAGAGATTCGCGTCGATGTAGATTATAAATTGCTCTGACAGCTCTCTTTTGCAAAATACAGATGGATTCAATGTCAGTAACCCACAGTAAAATGCCATACGACATGCTGTGAAAGTAGCCGAAATAGACCAAACGCGCTGTTTCTTCATCTGCTGTCTTATGTTTCTAACAGCATAAGCGGCCGAGCTTAACCGCCCTACAAGAGATGTAACATGAGGGATATTGTAAATTCTCGTCTAGCGTGATTCCTAGGAAAACCGTTAGATTAATAAATTCCAGTTTATCTAAATTCAATATGATCCACATTCACTACTTTAACATTAGGTAATTTAAATCTAAAACATTTTTTTTTTTTACCAAATATTGAACCGCATGCCAATCTTGGACCTGAAGAATGTCTTGGAGCTGGTGGTGCCAGCTCCCAAGTGTCAACCGTCATCATCTTCGAACAAAGTACTGCTGATCCGCTGCCCGCCTTCTTCACCACGCTTGTGATTTAATTTCGTTCTTGAAAAGAAGTACTAATTAATTCAAAGCATATCGTATAAAGATGATGCAGTAAAATTTTTGGGGTTACGATTTTTCAATTCTGCAGATAACAATATGCCCAGAACTAGCCGTAATATGGATGAACAATACTCATGCACTACAGTCATGAGAAGATAATTTTTGGTACATTTAGATAGGTACGATAATTACCTACTTACTACAAATTTTATGAAGTAATCTAAATATCAGTTCAGAAAGCTTGGATCCTGACCTTACATACGTAGTAACTAACACTGCCACTAACAGCGCGTCTATGTCCTACAGGCGCCGCCGCACTTTGGAAAATGGTAGAACAACGTCATATCAAAAATGGTTTTTTACCAATGTCGCTAATGACATACTTTTTTAATATTAGTTAATAGTTTAAGGATCAAACAAAATTATAATGCAAAAATTTTATATGTTAAATATAAAATGATTTTTTTATAGTGTCAAGTCAAGCCTGTTCACTTCATCGATTTCAAAGTGATTTTAATGTAAAACTTTTTAAGAAAAGATATAAAGATATACATTTCTGAAAAGCTCATCTTCTGAAGATTTTAGAACGACTCATATGTTTATTATGTTATGTTAACGTTTACGTTAAAATAATCGCAAAATAAAATAAGGTGAAAAAAAAAAGTTTTTTTTTTAACTTTATCAAGGCTTTTGACAGTTACCCACGCTTTACAATTGATTTGTAGCCTAGCTCATGATAACATCAAAACAAAAATCAGCTGTGGATAATTTGCGATTTTCGAAGTAATTTGTAAAAATGTGATAAAAGTCAGAAAATGGAAAACCGCTACCTATCTATTGCGGTTTCAAATGTAGACTATTTATATCAATAGTTTGCGGTATGTTTTGTGATTCACTATTAAAAATTCATTACTAATAGGCAGTTTATCACGTTTGCACTCATATTGCGTGTGAAATTTTTTATCAACAAGATGCAGTACCCCTATTTTCAAATAGTATATAAAGAGTTATCAGACTTATTTCTATATAACAAGTATGATTGTTACGAATACAATATACTTACTTGTTTTATTAACTCTTTAAAATGTTTACGTTCAAGTGTTCTAAACATGAAATAATACTTTTCTATATCGAATAAGGAAACATAGAGGCATTATCAACAGTTTCGAAAGAAAATTATCAAGTATCTGAAGATAAGTTATGTTTCTCAGTGATTTTCAGACATATTATTCCCGGATTTAATAAACGATGAACGGAAGCTTCACGGAAAAAAAGTAATATTTATAGTAAAATACAGTAATTGATTGGAATCAAAATATTCAGTAGCTTTACCGAACTCTAAAGACGTTACAATTGACTCTAAACCATCTATTTCTTCTGGAAAATATGGAAGACCGTGCGTATCTTATACAGACTCATCAGGAGTCAGAAAAAAAGAAAAAATACTATTTTAATTAATGAATATGGATTTGAGCACATCTACAATGCAAGGATTACGTTCGATAGGAGAAATAACGGAGGTAAAACTTGTGGAAACATTAAGGTCTGCTGACAGTGATAAGAAGACTTTATTCTCGAGTTTCATAGAAGACGCAAGGCTAACGGATGAACAAGCATTGAGCGTATTTATTGATTTGGATTTAACGAAAGCACAATATTTGTATTTGAGAAATTTAACAAACGAACGAAAATGTTTTATCTTTCCACCATATTACAAAGTACAAAAAGTTAAAAAAAGTTGCTATCCACCACCTTCAACTAATGAAATTACAAACACAAGTGCAAAAATAGTAAAACTTCAAGATTTATTAGATCACACTGCAGCTAGAATCTTGACAATAGATTCCGTTAGTTAATTGATTCAGACGTGACCTTGCGGAAATCCATTATAAAACGATGATGTGGATATATTTAGTAACCTGTTCCGCTTAGCTATTTCTAAAGAGTCTTAAAAAGACCCTGAAAGAAATCGACACGTGTTTCACCTCTCAACGAGGCATCCTCAGGATGACGATTGACTTGTCACGAACTCGAACACGGCGTGTTGCTTCGTTGAGAGGTGAAACATGTGTCCATTTCTTTCAGGTTTTTTTTTAAGACTCTTTAAAAATAGCTAAGTGGAACAGGTTACTAAATATATCCACATCATCATTTTTTCAATAGATTCCGTGTATAAGAATGGATTGAAAAATTTACTTCTATACAGTAAATGGGGCTGTGATGGCTCATTTGGTCAAAGCCAGTACAAACAGAAACTTCCAGAAGAGTCTGAACTGATTTCTGATGCAAATTTGTTTATAACTTCTTTGGTGCCTATCAAATTAATGAACGAGCTAACAGGTGATGTTCTTTGGCAAAATCCGGTACCATCATGTATTCGTTTTTGTCGATCTATATTAATAGAATTTTGCAAAGAAACTCCCGAGAAAACTAAAGCTGTTGTGGATGAAATAAATGGTCAAATAAATTCTTTGGGTCCATCATTAACTAACAAAGAAGGTGAGGGAGTGCAAGTGAAGAATGATCTCTTTCTTACAATGATAGATGGCAAAGTAGCTCAGGTATTAACGGATACACCTTCTGGTTCCACATGTACAATATGTAGATTTGACTAAAGTAACTACTAGGCCTGAAAATGACCCGGAGGACACGGTGGAGCATACGGTGGAGGTCTGCCCAGCTTGGGCGGAGCATCGCCGTGTCCTCGTGGAGGCGATCGGCGGCGGTGATCTCTCGCGTCCGGCCCTGGTTCAGGCCATGGTACGGAGCGAGAGGAAATGGGAGGCCGTCACCTCCTTCTGCGAAGCGGTAATGCTCGCGAAGGAGGAGGCGGAACGCGTGAGGGAGAGGCAAATTTCGCGCCCTCACGCCCCTAACCGCCGCAGGAGGAGACGCCCAGGGCATCGGGAATCGCGAGGCGATTTCCGGCCACCGTAGGCGCGCGGGCTTGCGGGCGGTGAGCAATGGGTGGCTCACCGTCCGATAAGGACCAGGCCCGGGTCGACGGCGCATTGTGTTCCACGCGCGCCTCAAAGAGATGTCAGCAGAATTGAAGGGGTCCACTAGGGCCGATGGCTGCCGGGGTTGCGAAGAAAACCGAAAGGGAGATCGTGGCCCCCGGCGACAGGGCAACCGAAGGAACACGGGTGGGTTTTAGTCAGTAAGAGTCTGACACGCCCTCCCGCTCCGCCCAGAGCGGGAGAAGTTATTTGATGATTTCCCACCCTCAAAAAAAAAAAAAAAAGGCCTGAAAATGAAGATTCTTATCAATACGGACTGTCTACTTTGAAAATGATTTTACATATTTGCTACAATCTTTCTTTCTAAACATGGTCAGCCACAAGCGAAGAAAAGAAAGGACTAAAGCGAGAAAAGTAAACCTTAGTACAAAAACGTTTTCGTGACGAGCTAGGATTAATCATCGACCAACCACAACAAGGAACTGGTTTATTTATGGTAATACTGTCACAAGGTTATCGTATCTCGCTCACGATGCAGTTACGAGAAAGTGCATTAGCCAAATATAGGAATATTAAATCGGGAAAAAAAAACTACTATAAGCAGTTAAAATTCTTGGTAGAAAGATCCTTGTATCATGAAAAAAATACATACTTTAGGCACAATATAAATAATAAAATAAATAATCCGAAATTACTATGGAAGAATATTAAATCCACGTTTGCACCTTCAAAGCAAGGACAAGATTTTCCCCCAGGTTTTAGAAACCCAGACCTGATAAATAACACATTTTTGAATATCTTTGGCAACCTTGTAGCTTGCACGTTGCTTTTAACGTTCTATGAGACCCACAGATATAGTGAAGCAATATTCATAATTGCTCCGGTGGACCAAGACGACAAATCCCGCATTATATTTGACCTAAAGTCAAATGCAGAAGGCTACGACAAAATAACCTAAGTATACTTAATCTAACTTTACTGCACACTTTAGCAACTATTGCCTACATAATTAATTATTCCACATGGACATCAAAGTTTCCTTACCAATGGAAAATTGCCACACTTGACCCCTACCTAAAAATCTAAACCCTGTTAAAGACTTGCGGCCAATAAGTCCCTGTCTTTCAAAAGTAATGAAGAGGGTAGTGTGCCGGCAATGAACTCAGTTTTTTAGAAGAGAACGAAGTGTTACCGGATCTACAGTCCGGTTTTAGGAAACAGCGCAGCACTTCTACGACATTACTGGATGTTACGGACAATATTCTATCAGCCCAAGATAAGGGCATGTGTTCACTAATGGTACTACTCAATTTTTCCTGTAAATTTGATTGAATTACCGTCTCACTATTACTGTCAAAGTTAAAATGTAGTATTTTTGGTTTGGACGACAATGCCATTCTATAGTTTCACAGCTACCTCAGTAACAGAAAACAACTTGTATAATTGCGTTTGTTGGAAGGTACTACTTTGTCTTCAGCTCTTACTTCTATAGAAGGAGGCGTTCTCTAGGGATCAATTTTAGGTCAGATCCTTTTCATTCTCTACTGTGCAGACATAATAAAGTGCCTTCAGAAATGCAAGTATCATATTTATGCCAATGTATTTATCTTTCTATCCAGATGATTATGAGTTGGCCATTAGAGACCTAAACGATGACCTAGAAAGAATCCCCACCTGGTCTGATGACAATTGTCTGGCATTAAACTTCACTGAAAATCAAGTATATGTTGTTTAGTACGAGGCAGCAGTTGAAGAAAATACCTTTAAGCCTTAATTTAACTCTAATGGGTGAGCTTATTGACCGTTTGAATTAGACGCGGAATGAGGCCTTGGGTTATGTATGGACAACAGCCTTAGGTTTGAGAAACACCTTGCTAACTCCGTATCGTCCATCGTCTTAAAGTTCTTTATAAAATGAATGCCATACTTGTCTGAAAAGGTTCGCGAACAGCTCGTCAAAACCCTTGTTCTTTCTAAATTAAACTACGCTGATATGGTTTACGGACCACGCTTGCTGGCTCGTACCGATCGACTTATACAAAGAGTCCAAAACGCATGTGCACGCTTTTGCTACTCTGTTCCCCCTAGAAGTCATGTCTCCCCCTTTCTTAACAAACTATTTATTCTCAAGATGAAGTCGAGATGACAGTTAAACCTAGCGTGCCTGCTTTTTGATGTTGTTAAGTCCCAGAAACCGAAGTATTTGTACGATAAGCTTAGTTGGATGGCTAATAGATGAGACTGCGCACCCAGGCAATGTGCACAACAACTTTCGACACAGTCTCATAGGACAGCAGCTTTCAGAGGCACTTTCCGATACGCTGCATCTAAGATGTGGATTAACATCCCACCACCATTACGGGTATTGGGCACTATCAGACGTGTGCAGAAACTGGATATGGTCGTCCTAAATGTTTCACTTATATGAAATGCCTACAGTACTTAGTAAATCATGATTCCTGTTGTATCTAACAAAATATAAAATATATTGGGTATGCAGGTGGTTGCGCACGCTTGGTGAATTTCCATCCTTTACTGGGACAGTTCTTATTACGTGCTTATTTATTTATTTAGTTTTTAAGTATACAAATTATCTATAAGGTATGTTGAAACTGTTTGTATTCCCCGTCACTTGTACTTTTAAGGGTTCATTAGAAAACCAGCGTCAGATAGCATCTGCCTGGTATTAATGCTGAAATGAACCTTTTTGGCGCAGCCATGAGGCTATTGTTGTTAAAACATTATTTTCACTTTGTTAAATAAATGTTTTTTTTTTATTTGTTTCATGGTTTTTTTTTCAATGCAAGCTGCTCTGCTGAAATTACAGGAGTGGATATAAAGGACATCGTCGTAAATGGCCCCAGGACCAACAAACATCTGACCTACATAATAATTATAAGTATATTTTATTATACTAATTACGAATATCTGTATGTAACAGACATTCTGCGTTCTATATTGAACAATTAAAAGAGCTTTAACGATTAACGACATCAAAAACGCTGCCATCTTTGACACTTAGATTTGAGATTTGACATGACAATTAGTGATGTCCAATCTTTCATTTCACATACATCGATGGTGAGATTACTTAAGTTGACCACCTGCTCACGTATGTCACACGCATCCGTATGTACTTTCCTTTTCAACCTTTTTCGCTGTAGGGCATTTCGCTTCTGTAGTGCCTTGTGCGACGTTTTTTTTTTGGTAGCATACACCTGAGATGCGAAAAGAATTCAACAACAAAACCGATTTTCATAACCTAATCCATTTACTACACATAAGGGCGTTTGTGCACTACGTCGTATTCGATTTATATTCGAGTTTTTTTTTACGAACAGCATAAAAACGGATCAGAAATTCGCGAATATGCGCTGTGCACTCACTCGTAGTCGATTCTTATTCGTGATTCATTTTGGGGAATTTTTCATGATCCGTTTTAGAAAACACGGATACGAGAGTCCACGTGCACCGATCCGAGATTCGAGTATTCACCAAAAACATTTCGTTGGCAGAGATCGCGTTCATAATATATACAGCATTTTGCGCTCACTCATATTCCATTCGTATTCGTGAAAAACACGAATACTAGTCGAATACGAGTAAGTGCACAAAACGCCATATATTAATCATGACGGCTACTTCGATCCGTAACAACTGATTCGATGTGAGAATCTCACCAACATAAAAATACGAAAACGAAGCAGTGCACAAACAACCATACATTTATTATGAAGCCTTTTTTAATCGTATTTTCACGAATCAAGAATACGAACTGAATGCGGCACACACGACCTAAGTGAGATGCATTGTAATATTTCAAATAGAATAGCACGCTGGGTACTGAACGGTATCGATTTAGTTTAAAATATATCGATACGGATTTAATGTATGGGCACCCCTAATCCTTGTCATGTCATGTCAATCAACTCAACTGTCAAGATATTGCATTTCACTCACATCACATAGAATCACACTCGCGCGCATTTCTTTGCGATTACATTGTGTAGTGATTTCAATTTGCTTTTATTTTCGGAATACATTCGACGAACTTGCTATTTTTTACGGACTCTGATTGCTTTTAATAACGTGTTACCTGGCTGTGATAAACGGACTTTGTGTTCTGCTTAAACGACACCTGGCATTGGTAACGGAATTTGCATAAGAAATGGAAAGTGGATATTGCATTAATTGTAGCTCTGCTGGTAGTTCCATGGTGTTGGAAGATGACCAGATTCTTCACTGTATACAACAATTGACTGCGAGGTGCAGTCAATTGTTTGGTAAGTAAAAAACTTACCTATTCCACTCTTTGGCAAACCCACGTTCTACACTGTTCACGTACCAATTAAACATACGTAATGATTACATACTATAAATGTAATGTAAGGCAAGCACACATTCGAAACTAATTTGGGTCCTCATTGCCGATAACGGCTATACTTCTTAAATAATTTTTTTCAGCTTGTATTTTTTCAATGGAATAACATAGTATGTTGAACAATATTTTTGGTCAGTGTTATACAAAAATCAATTTGGTGTCAATATTTTCTCAGGTTCAAGCTCATGATCTTGTATGCACAACATGCTGGGCCATAGCCGAAGACATTATAAGAACCACATCTGTTAGCAATATTGGTAGAAACTGTGCACTGTGCAATAAAACATTAGGACCTCGAACACGCTCACATCAAGTGATTGCACTGAGAAGTGATACTCAACATCATATGAATATCAGAAATATAATCATAGAAAGACTTATACCATTGGAGGTACACTATTTTAAATATATAACAGCTGCCAAACCTATTTCTGTTAATATAGTCAAGTAAATGGTAATTTTTATTTTAGGTTCGTGCATCTCTCCATATTTGCCATCCTTGCTGGCAAAGAGCAGATCGTGCTGCCAGGCATTATTCTGCACCATCTTCATCAAGAACCACTCAAACAGGAAGTAATCAGTTGCGATGTGTTAATTGTGGCATTAATTTGATAAGACAGAGAAGACATATTCTTAGTGATGCTGCCATTCTTCTGCAAATACAACAACAAGTTACAACACAGGTGGTCAGTTTTTCTTTTATTTTAAACTGGTACCTAAAATAATGCCATATATGACCTAAGTTAATATGCATTCTGCTTTACAGGTGACTGCAAATGACTATATCTGTGATGCTTGCCACACATTGATTGTTGGTAGCAGTCAAATAATAACCCCACAAGGGTCACAGGAAACCACAACCATTGGTCATCAACATGTTTGTTTAACATGTGGTGTATCATTAGCACGAACTCGAAGATACTCTTTAGGAGAAGAGAATACTCATCATATTTTAGATGTGGTGCAGAATTGGATTCAACCACGAGAGGTGAGTTTAAACTTATAGGTTACAACAATGACTATTTAATTATTGTAAAAGAGTTAGTAACTGTAATTATTTGTACATAAACATACAAAGTATTTTTTTTAAACCTGTCTCACTGCTGGGCAAAGGTCTCTGCCATACTTCGTCATGAATTAACAAAATTAAAAACATACATAACTTAAACTACATTTTAAAATCTACCTTGTCACCTTGAGTTCATGGATGAAATTAAAATGATAAATATGAAATGACAAGATTTTATATTTTTTTTATTTTTTAACAATACCCTGTAAAATTATTTTTCTTTTAGGTGGAACCATCAGATTCACTTTGCCATAGATGCTATCAGAGAGCGAGTACAGAAGCTGCCAATGCTATATTACCTGAACCAGAGGTTGTCCCGATTCCACAACAAGCTGAAAGAATAACCTTGCCAAATTATTCAAGAGCATCAGACACACATAGAAGATGCATATTTTCACAGTGTGACCGTACTTCACATAAAGTAGTTCCATTTGTAAAATATATGGCTAATACGAGGCAAAATTCACAGCCGTCATATAAGTAATAAAACTTATTTTCTTTATATTTTATTAAACTCAACACAAATAGGACAATCAATAAGAAAATAGACAAGCAATAGTGCAGTATTGCTGCAATTGCATCGTTGGGCGCTGGACCATAGGTTGCTGCGCCCATATTATGACCATTATTTGGTACTTGAGTTTCGCAAGACATCAAAATAACGTCGCCCCCCCTGCACAATTTATAGATAATATTTTAATTACTAATGTAGAAGATGATGATCAATAATAAAATCTAAGTAACGAGAAACTGTGTGTTGTTTTTATTTGAATTCAATCTTACACTCTGGCACCATGTTTACGAAATGCTATGCGATCTATAAAGGTAATATGAATTCCTACCTAAGTATATATGACATGAATGACATGACATAAATTATATCTAAAAAAAATAGGAAGTCAGCTCAATGCAAACGACTTTGTCCTAATTTTTTTAGTAAGTTATTTAAATAAGTAGATACTTAATTACCTAACTACCTATTTTAATATAAAAACTAGAAGATTTACCAAATAAGTAAAATGCTACTTTTACTTTATTTTACACTGAACAAGATAGGTACATAATTAGTACTTAAATGTTTTACTGAATCTTTTAACTAGCCACATATAGGCAATAGAAATAACATTAGCGAAAGGCATTTACTAGCATTCATTGAAGGGATTGTTTTTTACTAAATATAACCTCAAAATCTTTGTTTTTAAATAAATGCTTTCTACAAGTTG
Source organism: Omphaloscelis lunosa (assembly GCA_916610215.1). Classification (NCBI taxonomy): domain Eukaryota; kingdom Metazoa; phylum Arthropoda; class Insecta; order Lepidoptera; family Noctuidae; genus Omphaloscelis; species Omphaloscelis lunosa. Next base: position 642,827 of record OU744252.1, read on the forward strand.
TCCGTCATTAAACTTTGCCTTTATGGGCATATACTTGTAATTTAGAACACGTAAAGTAAGTTTACTTCGCTGTTGGTTCTGGGGCGAACGATGTATGGATGCAGAACAATCTCCTTTGATTAAACAACTTTACATAATTCTGCAAGCCCTTCTATCAGGTGTAATGATAGATACTGAAAAATTTGGCAGTTATGCTATGGAGACTGCCAGGATCTATGTGAGTAATTATGAATGGTAGGTACTACATGCCATCTTCAGTTCACAAAATTTTATACTTCAGACCCGTAGATAATCAGCACTAGAAAACCCTATAGTAAAAACGTGAAGGAACTTGATGAAGACACCTTAGATCTTTTGCAAGTGAACGAATTAATTTTCAGATCCCGAAGTCCACCAAGTATAATACCTATAGCATTATATAATTAACATTAATGTAAATACAATTAATTAATTAATCTAAGTATGTACAATTTTTTAACACAATATAAAAAAAAAAAATATTATATAATGATTTGTATTTTGGGAATAAGTATAATATATGATAATTGTTTTTTCTAGACATTGAAATTTACATGGATGGTTAAAAAAAATGGTAATTTTTTATACTTTTGAATATGTCTGAGAATCTCTCGCGATGTACCTATTAGGTAGGTGCATGAGCTGGCAGTCGTGCGCCGGCGCATCACGACATCCTCACGGGTTCCGCCTGTGACTACTGCTTATCTGTACGACTGATTGTATCGGACGAGAAGCTTCCTGTTGCAGCTACGTATGGTTTCCATGTCACACAAGGTGGCCCAGACGTAACACACCGTGACCTTCACTGACACACTGTAAGTATTTGCTAGGATCTATTCTAGAAATTGTACATCGAACTAGGTAGTTAAGTACGTCTACGTAGATAGCGTCAGAATATTAACAAGTTTTCTGGCATGCAGATAAGTAGGTATCTTATCTACGTATGTATTGCGTCAGAGGCTATTAGTTGAGAGAAACTATACATAGTGTATGGGACCTGTAGTCCCTACATATTTACTACGTGAATTTAAACAACTCAGTAGATATTTATTTGATCTTTATCAAATCGTGACGTGCGTAACGGAGCCCCTGGTGCAGGATGCCAACTGTTTGTTGTTAATTCTTAACAATGATCCCGCCTTGATTGCGATCTATCGCCCGACTGCTGTTCGGAATGTACAAAAATCTGTATCTTCCTACAAAAACATAATTATAACCGGTGACATAAACATTAACATTTCCGTTAACAGTAATGATTCACGGGCAACTGAGTATCTGACAATGCTCACCTATCACTGTATGCTACCAGCACACAGTGGCGGTACCTTCATATAAGCCCAAAAGCCCGGCATGCCTTACTAAAATGCTCGATAGAGAATCAATATCAAACCCGAACTATTTAAAAGTTCGCGCGCTTAATTCTTATCAAAATAACACAAAGTATCTACCTATGCTACACTACTACACATCGCGATTGTTCGCGCGCAGAGTATCGCATTTGTAGCATCTACATATAGCTATCTCGCTTACACGCACTGGCTTATACCGGGCTTTCAAATACTATATCTGTCACTTTCGCACTTATAGCGATGTGCCGTATAACGAGTTAGACCTTGTGCATAGAACAAATCGATCACTATGGCAGATTTAAGCAGGGCTTTTTCGGTATGAAGTTGCACGCGTATGCGTGACCTTGTCAGCTTGCCAACTCTGCAGTGTTGCCGTTTTAGCCACGTTGTGAGATCTTGGAGATTTTTAACGAGTTAAAAATAAGTTGTATTGCTGGTGCTGCATATTTTTTTCGAATGAAGATTCCGTTTGGAATACATCTGGTTATAATGATTTAAATAACATATCTGGCGCCATTAAAAGGCACGCAAATTCCCATAAACACCTGTGTGCAATGGTTTCTTTCGGTAATTTTGGTAAACAACGAATTGAGACATCTATATCACGCCAGTTATCTGAGGAAATTTCAAAATATAACACGCGCGTTGAAAACAACCGTAGTGTTTTTCAAAGATTAGTCGATATTGTTTGTCATTTAGCACAACAGGAAATTTTATTGGGCTTGCGTTATTTTGAAACCCCAGGCACGCCACTGCCAGCACACATTCTTCCTATGCGACAAAGTAACACCTGTCTCGACCACCTTTAAAAACAAGAAGTGCTGCTTTTTTTTTCATCGCCAATACTTCGGTAACTGATCATGATACTGTTTTATTATTTATGGAGAACAATAACCCTTCCAATATTTCACTGAAAACAGCTAGACGGACCCGGGTTTTGAATTTTGACAAAATTGAATTGGACCTACTACGGACCGATTTTAGCCCCGTTTATACCACCCCAGATGTTAATAAAGCTACTGACTTCTTTATCAACAGCCTTAATCTTATCATAGTTCAAAACTCTATTTAGAAAGTTGTGTCCAGCTGTAAAAGGTTAAGTAAGCTCTGGATGAAACCAGGGCTCCTTAGACGCCTACGAAATCGATATAATATGCATATGAAATTTAAAAAAATTAAATGGCAGTGCACTCCGGGAGTGCCGAGAGAAGTGAAAACTTGAACAATTACGTTTTTTGAATCGTCAGGAAATATTTTATTGTGCAGGAAATACTTTTAAATAAAGTATTTTTTTTTATTCATTACAGCGTTACTCGAAACGCAGCCAGTCTGCGTATTCCGGCTCGAAAAAAGCGCGCTAAATTGCCTGTTTAAACTATACCTTCCTGCTTTAACTTACACAGAGTGTAGGGAAAAGATAAGGAAAGCAATATAATATCACATGTTAAATATCTGAAAACGATTCGCGCCGGAATGATTGTTTTAAAATGTCTGTGGTGAATACGCTATTCAAAGATGGCGACGGACGTGTTTCGGATGTGTTTACATTTAGATTTTGTTAATATTGTAAATGTTTATGTTAGGCAATAAGCCTTTGTGTTGTGTTTTTTCATTAATAAATAACATCCTACAGTAGAATGTTCATTCACATAGTGCAATGAAAAACATTTTTTTGCGGGAAAAATACTTGTATACAACATTAGTCAGTAACCTTATCTAAATAAAGAGCACAATCGCGTTTACAAAACCTTTAAAGTAAAATACTTGTATAGAACATTGATCAGTAGCGTAATATAAATAAAGAGCACAATCACGTTTACAAAACCTTTGAAGTAAAAATACTTGTTTAGAATATTGATCTGTAATGTTATATAAATAACGAGCACAATCGCGTTTACACAAATGAGGTGTCGTCATGGTGTCGCGAAATGAATGGTTTAGTCCCATCCCAAAAATGCCCAACGCTCCTAAAGAAGTGTTTCCTTCAAAAATCCGGAAAATAAAATACTACAAATAACTTTAAAAGATACAGGAATTATTGATCTTAGATACTTAAAACTATTTAAGCTAATTATGATAAAGCCCTTATAACTAACTCACAAAATAATAATAAAAAACTGGGCTGCTATAAAATTTATCACCTAATCTAAAGTTAAAACATATTCTTACGCTCTTCTATCACCCTCCGAGCGAGCGCTCTGTAAATGAAGTAAACTCGTATTTTGCTAACATTGGACGTACATTAGCTGAAAACCTACCATACGTCTTCACATGCTTACCTTCACAAACCGGTGATCTCCCATCGTATCGCAACAGCTTTGTCATGCTAGAAACTGACAAATCTGAATCAGATATTTTGATCGGAAGGTTGAGAAGCGATTGTGCAGTAGATTCTGATGGCATATCGGGCTCGTTCCTTAAGAAATTTATCAATCTTCTCACCCCCCATCTGACTCATATATGTAATTTGGCATTTAATTCCGGCATCTTTCCAGATACACTTAAGCTAGCAGTAGTGCATCCTTTCCATAAGGATGGGAACAGAGATCGATCAAATAAGTACAGACCTATATCAATTTTGCCTACACTTTCAAAATTTGTTGAAAAGCTCATGAATAACAGATTGTTTAAGTACCTAGAGCAAAATCATCTTCTATCCTCTTCTCAACATGGGTTCCGTTCCGGAATCTCCACAAATAATGCTGTGCTAGACCTAAACACTAACATCTTCTACAACCTGGATAAAAAGCAAGCTAATTGGTATTTTCTTGGATCTGGCTAAAGCCGTCGATACGATATCTGTCCCCAACTTATTGCTAAACTTGAAAGGATCGGTATTAGGGGCATTCAACTTGCTCTCTTCGAGAGTTACTTCACGGGTAGGCGGCAGTGCGTCAGGATCAGTGACTGGACAAGTCACGAGCTTCCCCAGGACAGTATTATCGGCCCAACCCTTTTTCTCATTTGTATAAATGAGCTCTGCTGGCTAATGCTTCCCCATGTATCCATCTTCACCTATGCCGATGATTCCCTGCCCTACTATTCCACGAAGACTTATGGGAGCTGGCATGCACAATCGACTGGTTGGCTCAAAACCTACTTACTTTAAATGATGAGAAAACTAATTACCTAATAACCTTTTCTTTTACTGCCGCTGGGAATGCTTCCTCTCTTTATTCCTTGATTGCTCACTCTTGTATTTTACCTCACCTCACTGTTTGTAATATCTCGGTGTAAAAATTGATGATTGCCTGTCACACACATAACACATAAACACACTCACTTCACGACTGCGCAGGTTGATTTACATTTTTAAGTCCCTACGTCACGCTGCGAACTCTTCGGTGCTAAGACTTGTATATCTCGCCCTCTGCTAATCACTTATACTTATGCATATCACAATATTGTTTATATATAATATATCAGCAAAAACTCACATGCTGAAATTGGAGCGTGCCTAAAGGGCACTCCTGGAAGTTGGATGGCGGTTATCTTACCGCTTTCTTACCATCGATCTTTATCAAACATGTACGGTTCTCTCTGTTCGAAAATTATTTATCCTTAATCGTGTTTTAACCACACACTCTCAAACTCCCTACACTCCGTGCAAAATTGTGTCCCAATGACGTAAACATACTATTTGTCCCTCCATCCGCACAAATTGTCGTTCGGCCCAATGTAGTTTCCCTTTCCTCGGTAGCTACGTGTATAACAAGGTTAATTAAATTTTAAATATACACCCTATGTGCAAAAAAAACTGTATCGAAATGGCTACTTGAATTGGATTATGCAGAGACTGCATTTACTAAATATTTTAAAATAATTTCGACTACCGTGAATATGCACCTACTCAAATTAATCTTTAATCTCGTTTCATCTTGTTAACCACACATAGACAGACACACACACACACACACTCTCGGGCAAGTAGGTGCCCGCGCCCAGTGCCTTTCGTGGGTGCTGGGCGCAAGGACTTATATTGCACTCACTGACACACAACCTCTCCAAAGACACACATAGCACATCTCCTTTTGTTTTGTAAATTAATTTCCCTTCCTTTCAGTATTTGGAGTTTTTACAATGTTTTATGTAGTACGTAAGTGCAATTTAATGTTGTTATTTTAAGGGTGTCAGCCTGGAGATTTGTCATACAGGTCCGAAACCAGTATGGACTCCAGCTCTCACATAGGTTTGAATCTGCCTGTAACCTAAATACCATGTACCAAATTTGTACCTTTTTGAAAGAAATAAATTATTATTACTATACTTACCACTAGAGCAAGCTCGATCGCCAAGGTACTGATTATAAAACCGATTACTAGATAAAATTATCAAGTTACCGGAATGGAAAAAAAAACTGACTGATAAAGCAGACAATCGCAAATGCCTGTCAGTTAACAATCCGTAACGTAATTAATACTTACCTTATACTTTAGTAAAACACCTATTCAATTTACACATATACCTATACTGAAAATAAGCTACTTATACCTGTCATAAATGTAAAGTTGAAGTTTTATCAAGTTATTTAGCTAACTTATCAAACTATCAAAGTTAGGTTTGTGGGCGAATGACTAGTATAAGTTCAGGTACCTATGAGGGTAGTGGAAAGCTATTTGATTTTTGAAAACGGGACGTCCTTTATAAAAACTAACAGAGGAATGTCGCGAGCGTATCGCGAAAAGGCGCGAAGAATTAGCAATCGCGTCCCGCCCACGCGCTCTCCGCCAATGAGCACTCCGCGCGCCCGCTATTGGACGACGTTTTCTACCGAAACGCGAGGAAAAAACGCGCCACATGAAAAACAATGGCACTCACTTGCACGGGCAGCACTCGAGCCCGCTCATTGTACGCCGCCCGCTGTAACATGAACCCGGCGTATACACTGCCGCCCCCTGCTTTGGCCCGGCTCCGTCGGCGTGCGGGGGGCGGGTGAGACCTGCGGCCTTGGCCGGACGGCAGTCGCTCTTGTTCAATGTACGTATACATTGAAAGTTGAGTGAAGTCACAGAATGACATGCTAGTGTGGGGCGGACGGATTGTTGCGCGTGCGGCTGTGTGTGTGATGTTTTGTCATGTTCACAATAGGTGGCGGTCCCGACGCGGTCTGTCAAGCCTTCGGGCTTGCGGGCTACTCCAGCGTCCAGCCATCCAGGTATTAACTATGAGAACTAAGAATCATTAGCCATATAAGTAAAATTGCATTTAAGACATGTTTCATCATTACTCATCATAACTTTCATAGCCTGTCACTATATTATGCAGTATGTTTTCTTATAACTGAGTTTAAAATTAATGTTTCCTGAAAACTAACGTTAGCTGCGAGAAACAATTGAGACATTCCTACAATGAAGTTCTAAAGAAAATCAAGTTAAAAGCTAACGTAGAGTCAAACTAGATATGTCTGTCTCAATACTCTATGTCTTTATTGCTTTACCATAATGTGTAGGTACTTAGGTGGTAACTATATAATTTAGATAATTATGGACCTCTCTCTAGCATATATTGTCGGTAGAGATAAGTTCGTCCCAATCTTCGTCTCGGTCTGCCGCGATGTCGCCTAGCGTTTAAGGTTAGATACCTACGTATCTACCAAGTTAGATCATTATAAACAAGAAACCACTCTAAAAGCGGTGCATGAATTTGCCTTTATTTGTGACTGAAAAAAGTTTTAGGACCACGTGTGGTAACTGTTGAATTTCAGTGCCTTCGGTTGGTAGCCTACTACACTGTGAAAATGCTCCACGCACAGAGCTACTTACAGGTTACAACAGACAGCTCTGAGCTATTGCACAGCAATTAGACAGAATGCAAGGACCTGACAAGTAGGTATATACACATCAAAGTTAACGTCTAATCATATACAGGGTGGCAGGGACATCGACGCGAAAACTTTAACCCCCTGGGGGTTCAGAATCATGTAGTGAATCCATGGTTCGTTGAAATTTTTCGAAAAGAAATTGTTTCACTGTAGTGTATATGAAATTAAAATCACCAATACCGGTATCCCGGTATTGGACATTTCTATAAAGGTATTGAAAAATGACAAAAATTACAAAAATGTCAATGGTGATTTTATTTTATCATCAGTAGACATTACAGTGAAACAATTTCTTTTTATTACACACTAGCTGCGCCCCGCGGTTTCACCCGCATAAGTCTCGATTCCGTAAAAATATCGGGATAAAAAGTATCCTATGTTCTTCTCCGGGTCAAGGTCTATCCATATCCCAAATTTCATCCAAATCCGTTCAGCCGTTTTAGCGTGATGTCGTGACCAAGGGAAATAGGGATTCATTTTTATATATATAGATTATATTTCCAACCAATTTTTATCAGGGGAAGTTTAAAAAACTGCGTATTTTATTTATTTCCTGATTTATTTCGACAATTGGTCCGGGATCCCGGTATTGGTAGCCCTTTAATTATTTTGCATAACACCTTGCTTAACGGAAAGTATTTTTCTTCCACCAAGGCGATCTTTTTTAAGTTTTCACTTCTGTCGGCAGTGTCCCGGAGTGCCACGTTTTTTTTTTTATCTCTTTCTGTTTAATGCAGTCTGTCCTGGGACATTCAGCAATAGGTAGATGTGGTTGCTGATCTTGAACTGTATGAAGCCACTGCCTCATCCAATCGATACTACAGCTCATTCTTGCTGGTTGTAAGTAAGTCTTGGGGTGCCCTTCTTTTTAGTCTTGTGAAGGTAACTGGTTTTGACATTAATTTCATGTGCTTCTTTTCTGATTTTTCAAAATATACCAGTAGGTACCCATACTTAAGTACTTACCTCTTTTTACCCGACTTCGGCGTAGCAAAAAAGAGGGTTATGATTTTGACCGGTATGTATGTATGTATGGTCATCTGTTCCCTCATAACTTTTACACTGCTCTTCATAATTTGACAAATGAGGTATCACTGGAAGCGTGTTGATTGTCCGCTGGTTATAAGCAATGTGTTGTCACATTGAATATGGCGCCCTCGCCTAGAGGACATATAATAAGTAATTAACTAAAAAACAACTGAAAGGGCTTAATTAGCACGTTTAAAAATATATACTATATTCCATTACCCCAAAACTATTTAAATAAAAAAAAAGTTATAAAACTAAAATCCAAGTAAGTACGACAAAAAGTCATCTAAAAAGGTATAAACAAGACATCACAGACAGACAAATTAAAATTTCGGAGTCACACGGAGTTTCGGAGTAATCTGTTTGATGTATGCCCTAACACGTGTGACTCCGGATTTTATATTTGTCTGTCTGTTTATTATAAAAGTAGGTAGTGGTGGTAGGTATTAATAGTAGGTAGGTATTATACAACGCATTTGCCTCCAACAGGGATTCTACACCGATCAATGAGCCTTTATAAAAGTTAACGGTCGAACTCGTTGAGCAGAAACTCTACAAAAAACACTCTGGGAGTGCCGAGAGAAGAGAAAACTTGATCAAGAAAATACTTGCATAGAACATTGATCCGTAATGAAATATAAATAAAGAGCATAATCGCGTTTACAAAAATGAGGTGTCGGTAACGGTGTCGCGAGTTCAATTGTTTTTTCCTCTCTCAAAAATGCCCAACGCGCCTAAAGAAGTTTTCACTTCCGAAAATCTGAGTGTAAATTTTATGAATTCAATTCATACGTTGCTGCTGCTTTATTGCGGCAATGGCGTACAAGACCTCATTGAGAAGAAGCTCGTCCGGAAAAGTCAGTCAGTCAATAACTAGGTTAGTATTGAAAACAGCAAAGTTGTATCCTAGTTCGGAGGTGCCAGTGCCAGTGTTATTACAGACATATGAGACATAATAGCTGTTAGGGTCCTAAGTAAGGACTGAACTCAAAAGCAGTGGACTGTGAGTTAAATAAATATATCCAAATAGGTACAATAAATTATGTCGATGGTGTTAAACGTATGGAGTGCGCGCGCGTGCCGTCGTCAGAGATCGGTAGCGAAGTGGTCCGATGGCCCGCGTCCCGCACGCCGCACCTCTCGCCGCCACCTGCCGCCTTCTGCCGTCTCCTGACAGTAGCCGAAGATTGCCGAGTGGTCGGAGGCGCCAGAATATCCTCCCTGGGTTGAAGCATTCAAGTGAGAGGAAGTGGGCAGACCCTGTTGTAAGCCTGCAATACCGTTGGCCACACCAAGGGTGGTTGGCCTTTCTCTTTGATGAGAACCAGTGCTCCCACTGACAGTTGACCTGTTGACGCTGTCCATTTAGTTTTTTGCTGGAGCAGAGAAACATATTCTAATTGACAACGGTTCCAAAAATGTTGCTTAATGTGCTATACTCTTTGGTAGCGCTCCAGTCGCCCGATGTTGAGATCAGTAACCTGTGGATGCGGAACAGATATTAGTGGTCGCCCAATTATGAAATGTCTAGGAGTTATAACGGAAAAATCTAGAGGATCAGTGGAAAGAGGGGTACGAGGACGGAATTTAAGACGGCCTCTATTTGAGGCAAGCACGTGGCCATCTCCTCGTATGTGAAGTGCGTTAAGCCTAAAAGTCTCTTTAGGTGTTGTTTAGTAGATTTGACGGCAGCTTCAGCAATGCCGTTGAAATGGGGGTGTATGGAGGCGCAAAATAAAATTTGATGCCTTGTTGAGCAACTTCAGACACGAGATTCGAATCTTGTAAAAACTTACGTAGCTCATTGCAAATACCTATGAAGTTTGGCCCATTATCGGACAAGATGCTTTCAGGTTTACCACGACGAGCCACGAAACGGTTCATAACAGCCATGTAGGCTTCTTTCGTAGTGTGTAACAAGCTCGATGTGAACAGACTTAACGGCAAGGCAAAAAAAAATACACAAGTACGCCTTTATAAGCCTGTACCTTCGCCCTTTGCGATCAGCTATTAGCACTGGCCCAGCATAAACAATATTACAATTTTAAAATGGGTGTTCTAAATATGTCCTTGACGAGGGTAACTGACCCATTGTAGGGTACACAGCTTAACACTTGTATTTAAAACATTTGATGCATTTTTTAACAATAGATTTAGAAAGATTTCTACCACCAAGAGGCCAATACATTTGGCGTATATTTGCCAATAGCAGCTGAGGGCCAGCGTGTAAGCAGTCGAGATGAAATTAATGAAATATTATTTTAGTTATATGGTGCTTACGACATAATAATACGGGGTGCTTAACATTATAATCATAAGGTGAGTTGTTAAGTCCTACGCGTATGAGACCATTCGAATCCGTAAAAGAACTCAAAGAAATAAACCTATTTTTTTTTGGTAAAGATTTTCTTGATTGCTGTAAATTATGCTCATCAGGAAACATATCCATTTGAGCGTGACGTAAAATAAAGTTTGTAGAATTTGTAAGTTCTTCACAGGAAAGAGAACCAAGGAATTTATTATGTTTATGTTTTAAATTGTAAATAAATCTTAGTATATAAGCGACGACTCTCTGTAAGTGATTATAATTGGAGTATTTGTGAATAAGTGATTTAATGAATAAATGATTATTATTATGATGTGACAAATGATTTGAAGTTAAATTATTGTGTGATTGATGATGGGATAAGTGATCAGTGAAGTGTGATGATACAACTTCAGGTAGATCTTGTCTCAAGTTCTTATTGGGTATTTTTGGCCAATATTATTTTAACATTTATCAAAAACTGAGGACCTGACCACCATAAGGAAGACTCACTGATAAGGTCAGCCTTCAGCCCGCAAGAAACAAGATCTACCTGAGTGTCTGACAGACATGGTATGTGTGTCTGGTATCCCAGAGGATACCCTGGTAACCAGTTATGTCTCGTGAATTGCAGATGTACATAGACAATGATCATTTACCTTCAGGTCCACTTGCCGCAGAAACTAAGGAATGCCACCTGCTTTCATCCTTACAAACCTCTTTTGCTTCATTTACGTTCATAAATCTGGTCATAAAACGTCTTAACTCCACTTAACCAAAGTGTACTTATAAACTGTTTATAACTATGTAATTACCGTAGTAAATACGTGTGGGTATGTACATACTCGAGTTTACCTCTATGATATATAAACCTTTAAAGAATATTACAAAAGTATGTACAAGACTAGTTAGTATTAAGTATTTTCATAATTATTATTTGCCGTTTATTTAGTGACACCTCATTGCAGTGCTCTACGTCCACCGTCCAGTGCGTGACATTACCATTACAGTGCGGCTAATGAATACGGTTACATCATTTAAAATACTTAGGTTTCATGATAATTAAGCTCATCAATACTTGCGAATGAGGAACGGCAGACCTGGTACTTAGACCTGAGTGACTGGCTGATGATGTTATCATTTCAGTAAGCAGCGTGGTGTCAGTCTTGCAACAATTCGGTCGGATCCTAACTTAGAGGGACTATCTACTCGTGTTCTCGTATTTTAGCAGTACTTAGCTGCGACTGAGATGTTTGCTTTTGGGAACATTTGAATTGCACAGGTGATGATGATGAATAGTGATTCCGTCGCGTAGAGGCGAGACTTAGTAAAACGTTTTTGTTATTGAGTATAACTATCGGGTTTCTTTCCCATTCTTCTTCATACGTTAATATAAATACCTACCTTTTGGAAGAGGATTTTTCAATCTTTATTTGCTTGTGCTTTTTAATGGTTTTGTTGTTAAAAACTATTTGACTTAAAACTACTTATCGTTTGTCAAGTTATCAAATTAATAAAATTATTTTTTCCAGGTTTAGTTGGTCTTCAAGTATAAGGTACTTCTTGTTATTTACAAGTGTGTTCAAATGTGCAAGATTATCGGGGGCCACGGCTGTGCACCGGCCAAGTAGAGCAAAACAAAACAAACAAAAGTACAGCCATACCATCTTTTCTCGAAGCTATTCAAGAACATTTTCGACCCCGATTGCCAAGTCATTCTATTATTAAAGAAATAAAGATGTCTAATATTGATACGGTCACTGTAAATGACTAGTTGTTGGATAGATGCTCCCATAGATATGTACTGAATAAATTAACCGACTTGGTTTTACATTAGATCTCACAACGTTTTGCAGTAAAAGAACTGCGTTGCGAGAGTTGCATTTTTTTACATGTTGTGTGTTTGATGGGATACACATTTACAGAAACTGTAAATGTGTATTTGCAATGCAAAAACTTACTGAAAAATAAAATTCAACATAAAAAACTGGGCTTAAAACTGTCGCGATAATAATGTGCTAATATACGATAAGTAAGTTTTATTTAGAAGATCCTCCGTAGGCTGGCTCACGGAGTCACGGTTAACAACGGAGCACTCACCCCGAGTGAGCCGCGCGAGTGTGTAAGACAACGACGCAGCTCTAAAAACACGCCTGACTGACATAAATATTGTATAGACGAGTTCAGAATGACAAATGAGGGCATGCATTTTCTTGTCGCTGGAGCGCACCTCAAACTTTCCGGGCAGCTTTACGTGCGTGTCGTAAAGTATAGGTAAATTTTATGACAAGAGGCGCGCAGGCGCCGCGGACAAGTGACGTGGCCGGCGAGCGGCGCTGGACATGGAATCAAATAAAGCTATATCAAAGTCATGATGGTAGGTACTTACAGTCTCGTTTTTAGGGTTCCGTACCCAAAGGGTGAAACGGGACTCTATTACCAAGACTCCGCTGTCCGTCCGTCTGTCTGTCTGTCTGACCGTCTGTCACCAGGCTGTATCTCATGAACCGTGATAGTTAGACAGTTGAAATTTTCACAGATGTTATTTACATTGGCACTGAGCATTCTATTGCATCGAAAACTATATTTATTACCTACTTGATAACAAAGTTCACAATAGCATACAACTTTGACCAACAATATCAAATTGCCATCAACTTCAAACCGTTTTGCCAGCGTTGACCAGGCAGCGTCAGGCACTAGTCGTCTGGCATTTATGCTGAACTGGGCCTATTTGTCGCAGCCGTGAGGCACACAATACTGTTTTAAGCTTTCTGTGTTTTTTGTTTTTGATTTGTGTGTCTTAACCTGGGTCAATTTTTTTTGTTCTTCTTTTCTTTTTTTCTTCTTTCTGTTAATGGCTTTGGCAATTTACGAAATACTTACCAGCTTCTAACCGCGACTTCATCCGCGTGCAATTTCTTGTGTCCCGGCCCACCTCGTCGCATCGCATCGCCCGCTCGCGCTTTTACTTCGTTTTCGCTTATCGTTCCTTCTGACTTTTTCTTTTTGCTCGGCCTATAAGAATCATAGCGTGATGTTAAATATCCTATAACCTTTCGCAAGAATTAGGCCATCATATGCAAAAATAATTTTTCAAATTAAATCCGACTGGTGGAACTTCCGAGATTAGCGCGTTTTAAGTTCCATCGGGATGTAGGTACCTATGTACTTCCCATCGGGTCGTTGGTACGTACGAAGTATATGTTTTGAAATAGGTGAGCAATGAGCGTGTACGTGTATAGCGCGTGTACTTGATACTTCATCACAATTCATATTTTATAAATTCAAACTAAATCATTTGCACAACTCAGGCTTTGAATTGAGTCTAAGAATAGCTGTACATTTTTGTGTCTGCATGCATTGTCTATATTCTACTGCTCCAAAGAACTGTAACTGGAGAAAATGTCCTGATCCTAATTAATTAGTTGCGATAAAATCTCAGAGGGCAATACGTTAGTCGTTAAGTTCTCGCCAACATTTCGAACAAATTAAATTGATAAAGAAATCAACATTTCAGATTCACTCGCAGCGCGATTGTTATCTAAGCAAATCCATGTCTGAAACTCGTACAAAGACCGTCAGCATTCACAATTGATGGCTGAGCTGCGATCTGAATTGGACTCTAGACTCTTGACTTCAAAGCCCTAAGTTAAAGTGGTTTTCGTGGGATCTCGTTTTGAATGACAGTTTTTTTCCTGAGTTCGCGTTAGTTTTGAAAAGTGTGTGCGTCGGTCAGTCCTGGGGTTACTGTGGTGTGCGTGTGGCGTCGCGATGCGAGCGACGTGTGACAGGCGTCCCGCGAATGGCGGCAGCGCATTCCACTGCGCTGGCGCACCTTGTTGGTATTCCGCGGCCGCGTCGCGCACGCAATACGAACGTGCAAAAAAGACAATGACTTCGTATTTTATACGTCCCTAAAAGTTCCATCAGTGTATTGATACGATTCGTCTGTCCTGTCCTTAAATGATGAGCCCGGACGGCTTTTGTTTTTGATGGATTTCGTCGTTCCCGATGTCGCAGACATTTTTTAAGGAGCTGCGGCCTCTTTATTACGTTTAATGCGTCTTTAGGAGATAACATCACATTCAATTTATAAACATAGCTCGCTGTTTGTTTTCTGAAATCTTGGAAGTTAACGACATACGTCAAACGTATTAGTTCCTAAAACCGCCAAACGTTTTGTCGTGTGCTCTTGAGTCTCGTAATTCCAAATGATGTAGTGTAGGAAGCATGTATAGATAAAAAAGCACGATGTTGCTGTGTTATGCTACCAACTGCGGTGCGGTGCGGTACGGGCGTCGGGAGCTGGTACCAGGAACCGCGTGTTTGTTTGCCTCGTGTTCTAATATGAAGAGCTTTGTTTGGACAATGTTTGTCGTGGTCAAAGCGGCCGCGAGTCAACACCGCGTGCGCCCGCGCAGCGCTACATACTAACAAAGCGCAGCAGCCGAGCGGCTAAGCACACAGAGTTGTTTGTCGCGCGGCAGCCGGTCGCTGTTCGGGATTCGGGACTCGGGAGTTGACACCTAACGTTTCCCGACGATCAGTCACGGTGCTTAATGGACCACTGGAGACGTCATTATGAGACAATGAACCTGATACTCTCCTCTTTACTTCACAGCAGATACTATTCTTGAACATGACTTTTGTATTGCTTCGCAAAACTACTTACATAGTTATCACTGGAAATCCGTTTGGTGAGGTTCCTAAACATTATGTGCTGTTGCTACAAGCAATGTTTGTTCCTATCAAGAGATTGTAAATAGTGTTTTACAACTGTACCTACAACCTAGCTTCCTTCCTCCGAGCTAGACAATGATAATGTTATGATTATAAATAGCTACAGGCGCACTCACCTCTAAAAACTGCGACAGAAGATTCACTCAATTTTTTTCTCGAAAGCATATGAATGTATATGTATGCTGCTCTGTCAAAATAAAAACTGGAATAGCAATTATGGCTTGAGAACAGCCTAAGTAAATAATGAAAAAAATACGATTTTCACTTCGTAGTTCGTGTAGGTATTTAGCTTGACAACTAAATGAACCTTCTCATATCCCCCTGCTGCGACCACGTGTCACGAGGTTCGCTCGTAACGCTAGGGGTCGCCTCTCCGTTACTTTTATGGCCACTGTCGGTAATTTTGGCGCCACTCTATTAGATGATGTTACTCTGAATACGTATCAACTGTGTAGGTAGTTGTTTTGGCTTGTTTGCAACTTCACTTCTTGTTTGAGACTTATTTAAAACACAGTTAAGGACAGTTCTTATTGTACAGTTAGGGAAATCAATAATTTGTCAAATAGACACATTACATTTATAGCCACATGCTATCCCATACTTTAGTGTTTTCGCCGGTTTGACGAAGTGCTCATTCGAAATCAGGTGTTGAAAATAATCCAAAAGAAATGAGTGACCTACTGCAGCCTTTATTTCTTCCAAAGGTAGGTTCCACTTTAAAGGTTCTCTAACCACGCCTCAGAAGCACTTAGAACTATTTTAATAAGTAGGTATATTGAGTCTTTTCATTCGCCTTCAGATTTCTTCAAATTCATGAGTGACGTCTCCTGTATGTTTGCACATGTTCTGTTGTTTTAACAACAGTGTTTTTTGGCTATAATAATTCTTTCTATAAAACAACGTGACTAGGTTTCAAAGCAGAATGCTCCGAGCAAATGTCAGCGTTTAGTTGAAGGTCTCAATTAGAGAAGATATTTCACTTCAGTTATCAGTGCTCGCAAACTCAGAAGACTCGGCAAAGATGTCGTTTTCTTTTATCAGTTAACATTTATAACTTGCACCTGATGATAAACTTTTTGTCTATATACACCTAACGAAGTAGGTACTACGTTAGACACAGCAGCAAAGTGGCCTTACATAGGGTAAATATTGCCGCACGAAATACTTCTTTAAATTTTCTCAATTCTCTTTTTTTATTCATCTTTCGTTTTTTTTGAAGCGGAACAGGTAGTAGAAGGCTGTCATCTTCTTAGACTTTCTAGTGTGTGCAACATTGGCGCATTTCTCCTCGAGTAAGCACTATGAGGAAAGTGATTTGAAAGCGAGTTCATCATTATTCAGTAGAGACTAGACGAGGCTTTCCCTAGTCAGTGCGGTCCGGATGCTCCTCGCATGACGTCACACACTACTCCACTCTACGGCATCGAGCTGATAGCTTTCCGAACATAATCTTTGTGTAGCTCAATTCAATTTATTTATTTATTTCCAAAACCTTCATAATCCACTTCCGATTACTTCACCGATAAGCTTGTATAGCATCTCATGAACTTGTATGCAATAATGCAATACACAACCCTTCTGATTTCATGCACAAGCGCTGGTAAAAATATATAAAACAAAATTGTTGTACCTATGATATGATGTGGTCGAATCAATTATCCTCATCTCATTATTATCAAACACACATCTAATCTGCAGCATAGCGACGGTTCAGACAAACTAAGCCAGACAAGAAGCGCTGTAGATGTCGCACAAAGAATATTTATTAGTTCCAGTTTATCACCACTAGGTGTGAATAGAATCTGAAGTGGTCCACATTCTCATTCAGCTTAGTAGAACATCACTCTCAAATTACAGCTGCGCTGCAAACACGTAGTTACAATGTAGAAGTGACAACGGACATCTAAATATTTCAGAAGCAGTACCTAATTCAACCATCCTACTAACACCCCATATTATATTGTCTGGAATGTTTCAGGCATTTGAGTTTATAGACTGATTTTCAATACAGGAATCGTGTAGGAACTGCTCCAGCTTCCAGGAATTTTCCACTACTGCGACAGATAATCTGAGAGAGAACTTTATTACTATGCTATCCTGAGCCTAAAGCACATTTTTGGGTATTACACGAATAGGAAAAAATCCATTTATGCTTAGACCTCTGTAAAGCTTTTGAACTTGTAACTTATGTTAAACTCTATGATAAGCTTAAGGAAACCAATTTACCTGGTGAGACAATTCCTATCCTAAAGTTTTGGTATCAGAGTCAGGACAATTATGTAAAGTGGGCCATGTTATCGGATCCATATGACCTTCAATGTGGAATAAAACAGGGTGGATTATCCTCCCCAGTTTTGTTTAATCTGTATATAAATGCGCTGATCGTTGAGCTTAGCAGCATGCATGTCGGCTAGACAATATTTGTGTTAATAATCTGAGTTATGTAGACGATATGGTGCTGCTGAGCTCAACGATCGGTGGAATTAGGAAATTTGTTAATGTATGTGAGACGTACTCGGCTAGTCATGGCCTCAAATATAATGTCACAAAAAGTGAGATCATGGTATTTAAAGCAAGTACCAAGTCACCAGATCAGGTTCCTCCCGTAACTTTTAACGGAACACCCATGAAAGTGGTTTAAATATCTTGGGTACATAGTCACTGATCTTTTACGCGACGATGAGGATATGGACAGGGAGCGTCGGACGCTGTCTTTCAGAGCGAACATGAGCGAATGTAATAGGGAGCGTTGTAATGTTCAAGTAAAAAATAACACTATTCAGAGCGAATTGTTCATCACTATACACGTGCTGCTTGTGGGCTCATTATACGCAAAGATCATTAGCGCCCTGCGCGTCCAATATAACAATGCGTTCAGGGCGTTGTTGCGGCTGTCGCACTGGTGTAGTGCGTCGGGCATGTTCGCGGACGCACACGTTGTCGGCTTCCACGCCGTGCTCCGCAAGCGATGCGTCGCGGTGCGGCGCTCGGCAGGTTGCGCACCAGCACCAACAGCATTCTAGCTGTTATTGCGGCTACTGCAGCACTGGGTTAATACCCACATCTATGTTCTATGTTATAGGGTTTGGTTTCCACACTTAGTCCGTAAGGTGGACCATTGTGCGTGGGCCATGGCGGCCGTTTGATGGTTATTCCAACCAGCCTACCTCCCTCTAGAAGCTACTTAAGTCTCCTGGTCTGTTCAGAATATCTGTGTAGGATCTGGAAGACCCGAGGGTTTCTGTTCTAATCTGGGTGACGCCTGTGCATTCAAAGAGCACGTGCGCTACGGTTTCCTCAGCCTCTATGCACGCTCTGCACAGAAGACTGTCCGTTATGTCGATTTTGTGGAACTGTTTGTTTAGCGAGCAGTGTCCCGTGATTGTCCCCGTCACCAGGCGCAGGCCGTTCCTGTACAGGCGCAATAAACGCCTGATTAGCCTACTATCCAAGGATGGCATAGCTTCCTTGGACTGCCTGCAGCCCGGTGTCGAGGTCCACCAGTTCCCCGCTTGTGTGTGGGTGAACTCCTGTAGCCACCTGCGTATTTGGTTGAAGGGGATGGGTACGATAGGCTCGGGTCCACATACTGTCTTGCTGGATCCTCGTCTAGCAAGTTCGTCAGCTGCGTCGTTACCTAGCGATCCGCTGTGTCCTTTTATCCATTGCACTGTCACCGTGTTGCGGCTAGATACCGTTGTTTGTTCTAGTGTATTTTGACATTCTAGTATTAACTTTGAGGTAATATATTTTTTCCGTAAGGATTGCAGAACTGAGGCGCTGTCGGAGAGTATACGTATGTGGGTGTCCGTAACCCTCCTGGCTTTTAGGGCGTAGACTGCTTGTGTGATGCCCACACACTTCGGTGTTTAACATGCCCAATGGTCTGGATATATTTATGTTGAGGTCGTGTGAGAAGACTCCGACCCCGGTCTTCGATCCATCGGTGTATACTCTCATCTCTTTCAAACCTGAGTAATCACCCTGTTCTTCTTCTGTGAGTATTATTAATACCCACATTAGGAAATAAGTATTTATATATTTTTTTTAACTACTAACACTAATTTCAAAAGTTCTATTGTACTAACATTAAATGGATTTCTAAGTCTGAATTAAAAAGTTTAAATTATTATTTTATTAGAATAGAATAGAAAATAGAATAGAATTTTATTTTGCAAATATGGGTAATACATAATAGTTAGTTAGTCTCTTGTGAAAGGCGCGTGTCGTAATGTGACCTTTTTTATTTATATTTTTAGATAGGGCATCTCGTAGTTGACCTCTGAGATCATGACTACTTAACCGGGCTTTCTTGTCGGTGCCTTAAGCTACTACACTTAAAACCTCCAGCCAGGGATAATTCAACTATGCTAATTAATATTAGGTGAACGCTCGCTAAGGGCACCCCCTGTGGGGTACGAACCTCGGCTTAGGCCGTCAACCGGAGGGAGGACATCAAGGATGGGACAGGCTGGCGTGCTGTGACCGTGACGCGCTTATCTCACGTAGCTTGTCGTCTTCAAAGGATACCATTGTACTTCCTGTAATGTCATGCACATCATTGCATAGCCCTGAAACTGAACTACTTTAATCAGTAACACTAACATTGGACTAATTTAAGTATGTGTGAATTTTATAAGAAATATAATATATCTGCTCAAAATAATAAAATGTTTAATGAAGCAGGATTTTAAATATCGAGATAAAAGTAAAGTAAAATACATAAGATTTACAGAATAATATAGTTTGGCAGGTGACTTTTGGTGAATTTTGTGTATCGCCCTACGATACACAAAATTCATTGAAATTTATCTGACATGGCAGATAAAGCACTAAGCAAGTATTGCCATTTCTGTACAATAGATTAAATAAAAAAACTTAGTATTTACAAATTAAATTACTTTAGCTGTAAAAAATTATACTTGAATATTTACTAAAACATAGATTATGCACAGACAGAAGATTTACTTGTTGTCTGCAAATAGAACCGCTGAAATGCTATTTTACATTTATTTATCTAATTTTAATTTAGTTTATGCTTTATACTCTTAGTTAATTTATTACATTAAGTATTTATGCACTTCGTAGCCTGAAACACAGGTTCAACCTAGTTCAGGCAATAAAGCAACTGTGTTCTATTTTAATTATTAAGTTACTTTTAGTAAATGTGCACATTTTTATAAATAAAAGATTTATTATTGTTATTTTATTTTTTATTTTAACAAATCTCGGGACCATGTATCCCGGTCCTTTGAAAGGCATAGGAGGGGCCGAAGCCAACTCGCAGATTATTATTATTATTGCATCTTACTGTCGGATATATAAACTAAACTGCTTACAGAACCATACCCTATGCGTAAAGAAAGGACTACCTAGACAGGTGGCAATCGCTTTCAAATCGTCGTATTTCTCTTTCAACAGGATTTACAAGCTTTCCGGTAGCTTATACTCGTATCAGTCCCATACACTTTGATCGCTGATAGAATGTCACTTAGTCTAGGCCCTTTGGTAATTATTTCAGTGTTTCACCTGAAATTTGTCTTACACCAAGTTGTGAATGCGAAGTCCTTCTGAATGCTATCCAGTGTCTCTTAGGGGGTAAGAGACAACAAATACAAAAAATACCTAGAAATGAATTTTGTGAAATTGATTATCAGGGGCACATCACAATTGCGACATTAAGTCTTTGAGGAGTGATTAGAGACGCGCGACGGCGTCCTCACCTTCCGCCTGACGCAGATCCTCACCGGGCACGATTATTTCGGAAGGTTTCTGTTACGGATAAGGAGGGAGGAAACGCCCGGGTGTCAGTATTTTGTGGCTTGCCCGGATGACTTGATGGTGCATACGGTAGAGGTCTGCCGGGCTAGGGTGGAGTACTGCCATGTCCTCGTGAAGGCGATCACCGCTGGTGATCTCTCGCGTCCGGCCCTGGTTCAGGCCATGGTACGGAGCGAGAAGGTATGGCAAGCCGTGACCTCGTTCTGCGAAGCGGTAATGCTCGCAAAGGAGGAGGCAGAACGCGTGACGGACAGGCAAACTTCGCGCCCTCGCGCCCCTAGCTGCAGCAGGAGATGCCCTGGGCGTCGGGAATCCCAGACCGAATCCCGGCCACCGTAGACGCGGGCTTGCGGACGGTGAGTAATGGGTCCGATAAGGACCAGGCCCGGGTCGACGGCGCGTTGTGTTCCACGCGCGCCTCAACGAGATGTCAGCACAAGTGACGTGGTCCGCTAGGACCGATGCCTGCCGGGGTCGCGGGAAAGTCTGAAAGGGATACCGTGACCCCTGGCAACATACAGGCAACTGAAGGAACATGGGTGGGTTTTAGTTAGTAAGAGTCTGACACGGAGCGGAGAAATTATATGATAATTTCCCAACCAAAAAAAAACCCTTGTTAATATATCGGCGTATAATTTAATAAGAGTAGAATAAATTCTAATAACAAGAATATACATATGCATTTTTGTCAAGGTACAGTAAATAATCGTTTTCTACACCTGGATGTCTAACATGATTGGGGTAATATGATCCCTGGGATCATTTAACCCTGCTGTTAAACTTAGGTAAAATTAAAAACTAATTTTCAAGTAAATGTGGTTTGTCGTACCAAAAAAAAATATATAGGCCATAATCGGCTAGGAGAATTGCTTGCTGGCAGTTTTATACGGCATGCCATTTTTCACAGCATCTAAAGCGTTACTATGCAGACTTGGCTCCAACTTTGGCGCGTAGTTTTTGCTTATATAATTATTCCACGGCAATGTTCTTGAAATAAAAGTTAATTAGATAAGTTACTGATCCAATTTAATATAAAAAGCACAATATCTATGATTGATAGTTGTTTTTTTGTAAATAAAAATTAACTAAATTATTATTATCCAGTTCAGTAAAAACAAATTATAATAATAATTTATTTTAAACCAATAAACATAACAAATAACAATTTGGGTAAATTATCCCTGGTATCATTTCTCTTACGACAGGACCGTTTGACCTAAAATGCTTAACTCTAAAAAACATCGAATCCTACCCTCATGAAATTTGTTATTTTTTTTTTTAAATTCATAGGTTGTTTATTATATATTGTATATTGGAAACTACCGCAAACACTCCTATTACATTATAATTATTTAAACTTAAACAACATCATATTGAATTATTGCTTCCCTTACATCAAGCAACAATATTTTTTTTTGTTTTAAATACAATCTTCCGTAATACTCACACCACCATGACACTTTGTCGGAATGCTAAAACCTTTGTGGCGAAGACTATTTTCAGTCAAAAAACTAGATGCCACTACTTAATTCAGTAAAAGAGTAGATAATCGTTTTATCCCCGAGGGATCATTTTGTACTACTTTCCCTACGTGGAAATGAAATATTTATTCATTTTATTTATTTATTGATTTCTAAAACATTTAAGCTATTAAAAAGAAAAGAAAAAAAATGAATGAAATTGTTTATTCTGTAAATAGGATATCGGAATCACTTTTATACGTCATATTTTAAAAATAAGCTAGATGAGGTCGGCGTTTCCTAAGTGACTTGAACTCAAACTTTAAGAATTAAAAAACCAATTACTCAGTACTCGGGCCGATGTGTACAATTTTATCCCACGACACTGTAATCACTTTACTCCTTTCTTTTGTTTTTTCTGCCAGCGTTCTCTCTTTCTTTCTCTTTGAATTAGAAGAAGACAGTCTCAAGTATGAACACTTTTTAGCGTAACGATTTCTGAAAGTTTACAAGCCGCGTTAAAAAAAATTGTTCCATAAAACACATGGTCCTCGCATTCACAATAGGTAATTAAAATAATGTAATACTTTACAAAGTAATCCTGTCATTTTGTTTGACGCGGTGGCACTAGTGGACGCGTCGTAACGCCAGTGGCCACTGTTTTGGTGGGTGTCTTATATAAATACTGGATTTCAATTAAACTTGTTTTTTTTTTAGCTTTTCTAAAGTGTTACATTTATGAGAGTTAACCGTGGTTATGACGCCATCTTCACAGCCAGCTTTCTTCTCGGCTAGTGATTTTCTAACACAATACTGACCGTTACTTACTCATAACAGCCACTACATTATAATATTTATATGATACAACTACCTAGGCAGTAATTAACGTAGGTACACTAAGAAATATATTTCATAGTACATAGTTCCCGTAGTCATGTTAACCGACTTTTTGTTACAACTGCGTACCTAGTCTTATTGAAATATACGATTTGACTTTGACCTGACCTACTGAAAGTTTGTGTTACTGTCGCCAAGCTTTGAAAAACGGCGTGCATTTAGGTTCACTCACTGACCAAAGCCGCATAAGAAATATTATAAAAAAGACGGTAAGAGTCTCTTACAACGAAAGATGAGATCAGCTTAAAAGTAATGCTTCAGAGGCATTCATAGGCCACAGCGTTGTTTACGAAGGTGTGGCGGTATCTACATCGCCACATGCGAACTACGCATCACGCAAAATCTTGCATCGCGCAAGCAGAGTTTACCGCGCGATCAGCATATATATAGCTTCCCAACATCAATCGTCGGACAGTTGCTCACCACACACGACACCCGTCTGGCCGGAGGAACCTCCTTTTTCTATGGAGGATGAGTGAACTTTACACCTTGTTCCTCATACCTCTATAAAGGTATACCTGCTGGTGTAGTGGAGCGTTTCGAAGTGGCGTCGTGTCCTGTCGGTACCCAGGCCCGCGTGCACTATCACGTCGCATCGCGGACGCGTCGCGCCGCTGCCTCGCCGACCATCGGTGATGATGCTATCTAGCACCCGAAGGAAGTAACGAAGGTCTTCGAAACGAGTAACCACTGTTCATCAACGATATGCAGGCACTCGTACCTACCTGATGGCAGCCGGCGAAGGGATTGCAATATTATTACTTTTTTAGCGATTCTGGATGGTGAGATTATTTTGAAAACCTGTCCAATACCTAATTGTTGGTTATTTATTGTCAGTATTGATTGGTCATTAATCAAGCAGATGACGAAACTAGAATTCTTACAAAAGGGTATCAAGTGCGAATGTGCAAAGTTAATGTTCGTACAGACCAGCGCGAAATCGCGGGCACGACACGAGTCGCGCAGCCTGATATCGCGCTGATCTGCACGAGCCTTTATGTAGGTAGATCTAGTAGGTTGGTGGCAGTTGGTATTTGCGTAGTGTTCGCTGCGCTGCGTCGTGTGGTAGCGTCGCTTGCAATTCTGTCACGCGGCGGCGACACGGCCCGAATGGTGCGTGCGCACATTAGCGCGAGTGTTCTCACGTCGGCGGCGGCGGTTAGCGCGAACCGCACCGTTAATCAATGACCGACCGTGGGAGCAGCGCGCCACGTGCGACACCCGCATACCTCCCCCGCGCGCTTCGCTTGCACCATTCATCATAACTCGTACTCACATCAGAAGATGGTGGAACGATCACTTCCCAGCGACCGTTGCTTAAACAGTGACCACTATTTATAGAGCCTCCACCACGGTTGAGTGACATCGCACCGTATAAAACGATGCACGCCGGGGCGCAAGCGCAGAATTCTGTGCGCAGGCGCGAAATACGAAACAATAGCGGTTTAAAATACAATGAGTGCGACCTGAAATACATAACATCAGCGACATTCCCGTCACGACCGCGCGCTTACCTTTTTCGACTATTTTGTTCGTGTTCGTGGCTGCGCGGTGCGCCGCGGCGTAGGAGCCGATCACGAGCCCCGACCTCTCTCCTTATTAATAACGTGGCTTGAATTGGAAATTCAGAAAATATAGCTTTATGGCGGCGTCTGGTGTGCCTATTCCGTCGCCCCCGTGTTTGCTGCTGTGAGTGTTGGGTGTTGTGCCAGTCCAACAGTCCACACAGTCCCACGTCTCATCCCGTTCCTCGACGCTTAACATTCGCGCGGTGCGTCGCGTCGTCTGCGCGCGCACATTATGTATGCGCTCGTGATTAAATAAACACGTCGCCGATGCAGCGATGAGCCACTAATTGCTGATCGCAATTCAGCGTGACGATGTGGAGACACGACCGCGGCCGTGGCCCGCACATCCTAGCCTAATTTTCGCGGTCACACCCGTTTAGCATACATTACAATAGGAATCAGCTATTCCACCGATGTCTTGGATGCCATCACTGTCAAGTGTGCGGGAGATCCTTGCGATTATCTGCTCTAAGATGGATGCGATTGAAGTCTGTTCGGGGTGGCGCGCTGAGCGGTAGTTAGGACGTCGCTTGAGGCTAGCGTCTGGAAGTGGATACGCAAATTGTCTAATTAACGTGTTGGTCAGGGAGCGAAGGGTGAGGTTTCAATAAGAATGTAATGCTAATGCCCGTGTTGCTCCGCTCACCGCTCCCGCTCCGCTCCACTCCGCTCGCCTCTCTCGGCGTCACGTTATGAGCCCATATGTATGTCTCGTTCGTACTCTTGATCGATGGAAGACTGCTTTATGGCGTTTACGAGTGGCGACATACATTTTTTGTGCTATTTTTCGCAGGTGCTATTTTTATTGGCCCGAACACGAACTCGGAATACAATTAACTGTGCAACGTCTAGAGTCTAAAAACTTTTGTATAATTAGGTATGTGAAAAGTTTTATGTACTGACTGAGTAGTTTGGCTTCATATGTATTAAACTTCCATTCTCGTTGGGTGGAGTTTATTTAGCAGTTTGTCAGAACTCACAAGGAGCTAAAGGTATAACATGTAGTGTGCGGTGTAACTTAATGTTGTTCGTGTAGTTGGCACATATTACATTATAATTATCTTAATGATAGTTCCCGCTGGTTCGCTACTACTGCTTGTGCCAGTCGACACTCACAAATCAGCCGGACGACTATTTATGCGGACACAACTTCATATTATGACAGTAATATTGTGTGTTGATTGAAACAATTAATATTGCAATTAGTCAATGGAACCTACTATTGATCGTGCCTAGCATAGAGTATTAAAATATATCTGTTTCATTACAATATAACCCAGATCGCCAATCAAACATCACGTAGTGAAAAGCTCCATAAGCGTCATTGTTAGCCTAATATATGTACAGAGACGTATTTATACAGGGTGTCTCGAACGTAGTGGTTCAAAGGCAAAAGGGGTAAACTGGAGGTGGCCACCACTTAATAAAAAAATTAAAAGTTGGGATATTCTCAACTGAATCTGCCAGATTTGAACTCGCTTCGTTGAAAATTTTGTTCATATGCGGTTTGCCGGTATGCCAGTTTTTGCCAAAACTTCAAATGAAAGTGTAAAATTTCTTGAAAATTATTAAAGCGAAATTTTCTAAACCGTTAAGAATATCCCAACTTCTAAATGATAGTTGGCCACCTCCACTTTACCTCATTTGCCTTTGTACCACAACGTTTGAGACATCCTGTATAGATTATCGTGTTGGACAGAAAGTTAGAAAATTGGAATAATGGTTTGAATAGCTACAAGTGGATTCCGCTGATAATCCTGCCTTACAAACTACAGAGAGAACAAAGCCGGTTCCAGGCAAGGTCTAGGCGTCCCGCATGGGTTATTTGTCTCACCACGTCTATTTCCCCGGGGTCCTTGTTCATCTCGAGATCTCCCTTCATTTAACAGACTGTTAATGTCGTGTGGTACGTGAGGAGGCGGCGAGGGGGCGGAGGGACGCAACCCTTATCGCCGCGTCAAGCTCACGTCACCGGAAATCACATTTTTAAAGACTTCGCCGGCGGGACAACGAGACGTGCGCCACACAACCAGGCTTATAGTTCCTCCATGTGGCTGGGTTCTGGGAAACTAACACTATTATTAAGGCTTTAAAGCAAACATACAATACAATCAGAGTCTGCAGGGTCTTTTTAATGGCATGGTTATCAGATAGTATCAGATACTTACTGAACTTACTACTGTGAACGAACGTAGGCCTGCTTACAAGTTTACCAACAATTATCCTGCGGAAAAACTGGAAATCATTTTTTTATAATGCGTCAACCTAAAAAACCAAGACAGCGTTGCAAACAGTGACGCGAAGCCGGCTTTGTAAACTAAGTGAGGTGTAGTTTGATTGTAAATGGCTATCAACGTTTGTGTGCGTGTGAGCGTGTATGCACAGAGCGGAGTGTAGTTTTGGCATGCTTCACTGTATTGTTCGCACCGCTATGTCTTGGTTTTTTATTTGATCTGAGGCGTTAATTATGATTATTTCTAACTTCTAACCATAACCTGGAGAAGAATACCTTTTATCCCGATATTCCCACTGGATCTAGACTTGTGCGGGTGAAACCGCGGGGCACAGCTATTTGTGTTATATGTATTTGAAGCTGCAAAATTGCTGCAATTCTTATTATTGACTAATAAAATGACAGAAATATAATAATGTGAATTTTAACGAGTGCTAGGTGAAGCCTGCGAAGATGTCGACAATTATTACAATAAGTCCTTTTCCTACTTGTTGGTTTGAACACTTTTGACAAATAACGGTGAGTAGGCCGCGTTGTCTCCGCAGCTCCTTCCTGCACGTCCGCGGCAATGCGCATAGTGGCGCACGTACGACACTCGACGTGGCTTCCTGCGCCCGCGCGACCACGGCCTGTAGGGTGTACAGCGGTGGAGGGTTCACAGGACATATTACAAGAAAGTTTAACAGCAATGTATTTAAAAGGCTTGATTGGAAGGTTTTTTATAGGTTTTTTATTAGACTGTTTATAAGTTGATACTTACCATCAATCAAACAGAAAATTTATTCGACCCTCGACACCTCTATCCTGCACTGATCGATTTTGTCATAATTTCATTAGGGTCGATCATTTAAAAGTAAGAAAAGAAAGTAGAATGTCATTTAGCAACCAAAAGATATAGCTAGAGGAACACAATATGTAGACTTGAATAGTACAAAAGGCGAATATTTGGTCACAATAGTGATACATGCTGTTATTACCGCGTCTCCACCTAATGTATGAAAAGGAAATATAGACAGAGGTTTTTCTAACAAAACGATGCTCCCACGGGCAGCCGAGTCGGAAATACAGAATTCGTGGTGCATATCAATGGGGTACTTAATGTTACGAGATTCAGCGTATGAGGAACTATGTCTCAAGTTACAAACAACTGAAGAAAAAACTATGGGTGAAGGAGTCATTTAAAAGAGATAATGAATGGCCACAACCTAGTTTCTGGTAATACTCGTACGATACCTCTTGGTAAGACTGGTTGTATAAGACTATCAGACTTCTGTCTACCCGTAGATAACGACTGTCAAAGATCTATGTTATGCATACTGACTCGACTGTTAAAGATCTATATGTATTTACAAAATTATAATCATTAGAATCTACATCCTTCTAAGTTAAGTTTGTTGCATTTAATGACTTTTTCATGAAATCATTACATTTGAGAACAATTCTAACTTAGAGAGATGTAGATACTAATGATTATAATGATTAGGTATAATTCTGTAAATACATATTTGTTACGGTCGCGAATCATATTTTGATCACGATACAACCTGACACTAAACTGCAAATTGCAAAAAAATTCGCGGGCCTTTTTGCGGATCCACCTTTATGTGCTTTTCGAGGCACGGAAGGGTCTCGATATGTAAGGTAGGTCACCAATGGTCACCCATTCACAAAGTCGGCCACCTACGATCGACCCGTGCGGCTGTTATATTTAACCAAAAGACCCTCCGGTGTAAGCAATTACCATCGGGTCAAAATTCAAAATATTTTATTTCACATAAACCTGCATGGGCACTTATGAATCTGGTGCACGGTTCCATATTATTCGTTTCCTATGGAGAAGAGCCGGTCATTAACTCCATGGCCATTAGTACTTATCTGCAAATAAGTAATGAACGACAAAAAGTTGTGGAAAAGGTCAAACCCTAGTAGAATAAACTTAGTACAATGTAAAGAAAATCACGACAATGATGTACTTGTGTCGTCGCTCTTCTTAAATTTGAATTTGCCGCGTTATCGATTGATGCTACGCCTACCACAGACGTCGAGATGACTGACACTTGACTGTACATGTGACACTGACACATTCAATGGAAGAATACAGAGTGTTAGCGAATATAAGCTTTTCCTAAAGAAATAACAAGACCTGAAATAAAGGCTTTCACTGTTGTTTCTTTTGTTTTTACAGGTAAATAAATCATTAATAGATGCTTTATATAGATGTTGTGGGAACATATTTTAAATAAATCTTTTGTTTTTACAGAGAAACGCAATTACCTACGTCTTTGTTACATCCCAATTATTGAAGTGGAAGGAATAAATATAATTATGCATATTTTTACCCAACTACGACGAAGCAAAAAAGAGGGTTGTGATTTTGACTGGTATGTATGAATGTATTTCATCTGTTCCCTCATAACTTCTAAACTTCTCATTATAATTTGACAAATAAGGTATCGTTGGAAGCTTCTTGATCGTCCGCTGGTTAAAGGCTATGTGAAGTCACATTCTACGTTGAAGACAAGGAAGTTTGGCAATAATTCCTTCTACACATGTGGCTTCCCTGGTACCTCATTAACGGCATAACTATGTAAGAGTCTATTAACTGCTCCCAAATTACCATGTCTATTTTAAATTTAATTTTTTACTGTCGTCCTTGACATATTCATCCTATTATTTGACATTATAATAAAATTATACCTTTTTTTTTGGGTGGGAGATCATCAAATAACTTCTGCCGCTCTGGGCGGAGCGGGAGGGCGTGTCAGACTCTTACTGACTAAAACCCACCCATGTTCTTTCGGTTGCCCTGTTGCCGGGGGCCACGATCTCCGTTTCGGTTTTCTTCGCAACCCCGGCAGGCATCAGCCCTAGCGGACCCCGTCAATTCTGCTGACATCTCTTTGAAGCGCGCGTGGAACACAACGCGCCGTCGACCCGGGCCTGGTCCTTATCGGACGTTGAGCTACCCATTGCTCACCGTCCGCAAGCCCGCGCCTACGGTGGCCGGAAATCGGCTTGTGATTCCCGACGCCCTGGGCGTCTCCTCCTGCGGCGGTGAGGGGCGTGAGGGCGCGAAATTTGCCTCTCCCTCACGCGCTCCACCTCCTTCTCCGCGAGCATTACCGCTTCGCAGAAGGAGGTGACGGCCTCGCATTTCCTCTCGCTCCGTACCATGGCCTGAACCAGGGCCGGACGCGAGAGATCACCGCCGCCGATCGCCCAAGCTGGGCAGACCTCCACCGTATGCTCCACCGTGTATTATAATTATACCTACGATTTAATTTTAACTCTTTATTTGTGGCTTTTGTAGACATGATAATTATTTTTAAAAGAGTAAAGGCTCGTACAGACCAGCGCGATATCGCGGGCGTCACGCGGGTCGCGTTGCCTGTCGCGCCCGCGATATCGCGCTGGTTTGCACGAGCCTTAACCGTGGCGTTTCTTGCCGGCTCTTGTCCATAAGAAACGACCAATTGGAACCGTGCACCTAGCTTCTGACGTTTCATAAGTGCCCATGTAGGTTTGTGTAAATTAAAATATTTTGAATTAAATTATTACACACATAAATATTATTTTTTAATAATGCCATGTTGGGTATCAAATGAAATACCTTAATAGCATATTTAAAAAATATATAAATTATCTATATTATAATGCCAATTTTTTTTTTGATTATTACACCGTAATCTGGTCGATTTATGATCTAACCTAATACGTGTGACTCTGGATCTTTAATTTGTCTGTCTGTGATACCTTATTTATACCTTTATACCCGACTGCGGCGAAGCCAAAAAAGGAGGGTTATTAGTTGACTTTTTTGTCGTAGTTGGGTTTAAGATTTTTAATTTTCTTTTAAGTATCCGACGAGTGTGCGACTCTCTGAACGTAGACTCGTAGTCGGCTGACAGACTGACGGCTCAGAAACTGGTGCGTGTTCCACATTTGATGACATGATGCGCTTCACATAACTGCGACCAATGATACTTAAACCAGTAACAACTATGAATTATTAATCTTGCTCAGCAAAAGATGTTTACGACGTGATATTAGACGCACAGTTAGGTGTTTTGCGTCAACACCTGGACGAGTGGACACATTAGCATCGTAGGCATACGCAGGAGGGGAGCGCCCAGCGTCTGTAAGTTTGTGATAAAAACACATATTCAAGTGATAACGACATAAATTAATGAATTATGTAGCGTATACGCGCGCGCACGATCAATACGGTACTGCGCGGGAGTTGTCAAACCCGCGGCCACACCGCCGCGTCCGAGGTTTTTGTAAAAATTTAGTTAATAGCCGAATCAATGGTCAATTAACGCACTAAATCGACAAAACAGTTTTTAAACCAAAACCAGTAAATCCGAATTTAATAGATTGATTGCACACACACACATAAATATGTTTAATAGATTGATAGCAGCACACACACACATACATATGTTTAATTAGGAACAGACATGTTTATTTAGGAACAGATATGCGCTTACTAATGACGGTTTATAAGGTTCCCACTTTATCCGAGGATCTGATAGAGAAGGAACTTCTTTAAATGTGACACCATCTACCTACGTCAATATACATGTTTATTTATTAAGTACCTGTGTAGGTATACTTATTATATTACTTCATACCCATAAAAGCTTAATGCTTACTTACCTAAGTAGGTAAGTACTTTGTTTGTTACGTAAATCACAAGTTATTCATAGGGAATAATTTCCATAGTTTATATAGGTAAAATTGCGAACAAAGAAGGGCTCGTGGCTAAGTAATAACAGCCGCACGGGTCGATCATTCAGGTTAAGCTACGCTTACCACGGTTGGTCGGTGGATGGGCTCGGTGCCTCGGAAAGTACGTTAAGCTGATGGTCCCGGCTGTCATTCGTAGATCTTTGACAGTCGTTACGGGGTAGTCAGAAGCTCGAAAGTCTGATAACCAGTTTTACCAAGGGGTATCGTATTATCCAGTAACAGTAGGGTTGTGGAGGTCAGATAGGCAGTCGCTCCATATAAAATACTGGTATTCAGCTGCATCCGGTTAGACTGGAAGTCGACCCCAACATAGTTGGGAAAAAGCGAGGCAGATGATGTATAAAATAGCGAACAATTTTATGATAGCTGAATCAATAAATGAGCTTTGTTACCACTTACCACGAGCCTGCGTGCTACAAGTTTATGAGCTTCACAAAGTAAGGGGTTGCTAATGATAATGACTGTTCGAATGAAGAAACTAAATCTGTCATTGAGATAGTCCAGAGTTCAGTACTTAGCGTTTGGAAAGTCCAATCATCGCAGTGTGAACAGAGCTTACATCTACACCAATCCACATAAATTTAAATAAATACATGCGGAGTTTCCTTCGTCACCGACTGCCTCATTACTATGGACCTATTAAATATTACCTTTCGTCTTTGCATCCGAATTATGTTAGCATTATAAATATGTATCTTAGGGTGTGTAATTAAGGTCGGTATTAGAGTGCGCTGCCGGGCCGGGTGATGGATCTGCGGTCCGAGGTGAAGAATGATTGACGCGTTCGATCGCATCTGAATAATGCGCGTCGCCTGCCCAACATTTCCATGAATCACATGAATATCAAACGATGTTTGTTCTTCTTATTTTTTGTTTCACTTTTTTAGACATCATTTGCAAGAAACGCTATTATAATTGTCATTAGCTTTGTGTCAACTTCCTTAAGAAATGTATTGAATTGATTTTATGAAAAAGCATTGAATAGAAACGGCTTTCAATATTGATCATCTATTACTAACAAGCAATGATGCGTCATCTTGCTTTATTTACATTTTCTTTTTTGTTTAGATTAATATTAAATTTGATTTAGTTGATTTAAGCGCTGTTTTTGTTAAATCACCTGTCGTGGACATTTGTATCGGTACAGGTTCCAACAATTATAATTCTTAGCGTTTACTGGGCGATACAATGACGTGCTACTACTTATCAATATTCGTGATCACTTAGCCTACTCAGCTCACCAATATTTATAAATGTGGACATTACCCATAACGTTCATGATGTAGTTAGTGGCCTTCGTGTCCAAGGTCCTGCTGGCCACAGCGCCGGCGGGTGCTGCTCGACAACGCGCCGCGTGTCATCGCCTGCGCAGCTGCTTGTTGATTCCGACGCGGCTTCGTTCGACGAGTTATTACCGCGAGCGTCGATTGTGATTCCGCGGGCATGCGCGCGCGCACCGCATACATAGCAGCTGGACGCTTTAGTGCCTCCGTGAGGCTTCACAATGTTAGAAAACTCTGTTCGTACGTGCCTCGGTCCTGTACATACGTGCGCGTATGTACCGGGTACTCGTACATCGACACCAACTACCACTGAAATGACGGTACCTACTTGACCGGTGAAATCAAGCTGAACGTAAATAACTGATTCAGATACTAACTATCGCAAGCCCGTTCTGTTACTCAGTATCATTTCACACATTAAAAAGAAACTGAAGGAGAGTTAAACGACGCGTATAGATAGGATAAGTTAAGGTTAAACTAGTCGCGGGCTCGAACTCACTAGTGGGCATGGCCGAAAAGCACGCTGTCTCACCTGGCATCGTGTCCGACAGATATAGTGTCAGTGATGAGCAATTAGACGCTGGTCTACATGCACAACGTCTAGTTCGCACGCACACAAACACCGTTCCGAACTATTTTAGTAAAACGAGCGCGTAAAAAATTACGAAACGTCCTTTGGAAAATCGAGTTTTATGAAAAAACCACTGCATAATTCAATTACAAATAAAGTTTATTGAACTCTTCGATGATTAAGCTTTGTCGGTGCTGACTTTGTTTTGGAGATTTTACATTTCTTTTATTGCTTATTTACCCCCAAAGTTGCGTAAAATTTGCAAGAAAAAGGAATCTTTGTGGGCTCCTAACTTTTTAACGGCTCATTATTTTATTATTCTGTTTCCGCACAGACAAAATTAATAATGAAACAAAACGATATCATGTTCAACTTTGGATGTACCATGTCAAACAGTGGAGTAAAACCCACCTGAAATTTGTATGGAAAAAATATCAACTAGTTCCACCTTAAAGGGATAAGTTGTGCTGACTTCAAGCAAAACAGCACAAGAATTTATTACGTTATGAAACAATGTGAATCATATCAATCATTTACAAAAAATTGCCAATGAATTGCGAACACTTATTGATGTTACGATTACGGTGATCTTCATGACAAGGTTCCACAGAGGTTCATACTCGGCCCAGTTCGTAATTTCTTCTGTTCCGATCACAACCGTACTAATTACTTACTAAGTAAATCGCAGCGCTTTACATAAGTATTTATTTAAGTGCAAACTTGCCCACACTTATAATTCGCGTCTACGTTGGATTTCATGTCATCGGCCTTTCTGTAATTCGAATGATAAGAGGTTATTTCAGTAAAGACCAGTGAATGTAATGAAATTTTCAGGTACATAAATTTGAACGTCGAAAATTAAAACACCTACGGGTAAAATGTCACTGTTCAAAACATCATGTTCAAATACACACAAATTTCAATATGGATTGTATCAAAATATCGAAAATTGTTATACCTAAGTTTAAAATGTCTAAGATTAAAATGCCGAGTGATTAAAATATCGACTGATTAATGAAAATGTCGAGAAATGTCAACATTTAATACACCTAAGTTTATTATATTTACGTTAAAAATACCTACACGTTAAAAATACCTACTCGTTAAAATATCGAACAAATTTGGTTATTCAATAAAGAGAAGGATTATTTTAAAATGAAATGATGATGTGGATATATTTAGTAAGCGGAAAAGGTTACTAAATATATCCACATCATCATTTCATTATGGATTTCCGCAAGGTCACGCCTGAATCAATTAACTATCTTAAGGATTATTTTGTTTAATACACTCGAGAGCAATGAATCCGGGTCACTTAAAGAATCCTAAAAATCTCGGAAACTAAAAATGCTAGGTTAATGCAATAAATTGTATTTAATAGACGATGTAATACTCCTTAAATGAAGGTATTAAAACTTCTTAGTTATTGTAAAGTTATATCATAAAAAAATCAAATTTGAAAAAGGGCCACTTTCGAAGATGGAACTACGAAATTACAGCATTTGGTTTTGCTTTTGTTTGTAATCTGTCATTTATGTGGGTACATAAACCATGTTGATAGTGCTCTCAGTGCCGGTACCTTCATATAAGCCCAAAAGCCCGGCATGCCTTACTAAAATGCTCGATAGAGAATCAATATCAAACCCGAACTATTTAAATGTTCGCGCGCTTAATTCTTATCAAAATAACACAAAGTATCTACCTATGCTACACTACTACACATAGCGATTGTTCGCGCGCAGAGTTTCGCATTTGTAGCATCTACATATAGCTATCTCGCTTACACGCACCGGCTTATACGGGGCTTTCAAATACTATATCTGTCACTTTCGCACTTATAGCGATGTGCCGTATAACGAGTTAGAACCTTGTGCATAGAACAAATCGATCACTATGGCAGATTTATGCCGGGGCTTTTTCGGTATGAAGTTGCACGCGTATGCGTGACCTTGTCAGCTTGCCAACTCTGCAGTGTTGCCGTTTTAGCCACGTTGTGCCGTCTTGGAGATTTTTAACGAGTTTGGAAACTTTTTTAACATTTAGCAACAATAAAAACTAGCGAGTTTTTAAAATAACGAAATTAAATATTCAAGCAATATCTTAAAAATAAAAAAATTGCGACATCTAGCTAGATTTTTCATATACCTGGCGACTTTTTTTGCCTAAATGACAACACTGAATAGTTCCCGACATCCGAGAATGGAACTAACTTCAGTTTGTTGTTGTTTGTTTGTTTGTTTCATTTGCTTGAGTGGAAAAAGGTTATCTTGTTAAAAATTTTTGTGTGTTTTCTTAGATTTCCTCAGTGATACAATTGTTTTGGTGACTTACCTACAACAATGGAGGTAATTGTACCTTGTGAGGATTTAAAATGCGTTCAAGTTTTGATTGGCGAAGATAAGGTAAAATCTTTAAATTTGCTCAGAAAAAACAGTTAATTTCTTCATTAAAACCGACGCCTAATCTGTGTATTTCTCAGACTAGTAAATCGCATAAACGAAAATTTAATAGATCAGTGTATAAAACTAGTTGGATTGTTGGCTGCTCGCATACTAATAAGTTGTATTGCTGGGGCTGCATATTTTTTTCGAATGAAGATTCCGTTTGGAATACATCTGGTTATAATGATTTAAATAACATATCTGGCGCCATTAAAAGGCACGCAAATTCCCATAAACACCTGTGTGCAATGGTTTCTTTCGGTAATTTTGGTAAATAACGAATTGAGACATCTATATCACGCCAGTTATCTGAGGAAATTTCAAAATATAACACGCGATTAGTCGATATTGTTTGTCATTTAGCAGAAGAAGAGGAAAGAAGAAGATGGATGGATGAATTCACTTTTAATTTATTGTACCTAATCAGTAGTTTATGAGAAAATTGCGATGATACATACGTAGGTACCTACATACTCAGTCGAAAACTGAACTTTCTTTTTTTGAAATCGGTTAAAATTTTATTGGGCTTGCGTTATTTTGAAACCCTAGGCACGCCACTGAGTGCTCTATATTCATTATTCAAGCTGAAATTATGTCGCTTACGCCTGAAGAATGCACCAGAATACTTACAATGCTGGAAACCGGCCGGAGTCAGCGCGATACAGCCAGGACTGTCGGTGTGTCGCTGTCAACAGTACAAAGAGTTCTCCGACGTTACGAAGAAACTGGTTCTAACCTACGCAGACCAGGAACGGGCAGAACCAGGTGTACCACAGCACGAGAAGACCGATACTTGGTGAACACCATGCTTCGAAATCGCTTTCTCACAGGAACTGAACTCACAAATCAGTTTCGACGCCTCGGAGGAAGTAACCCAAGTGCATGGACAGTAAGACGTCGGCTTGCTGAATCTAACTTAAAACCCCTTAGACCTGCAAACGGCCCTAAACTGGAGCGTGGGCATCGTATTTCAAGACTAAGATATGCCAAGAGCCACGTAAATTGGAGTATTGAAGATTGGTCAAAAGTTATGTTCTCCGACGAATCAAAATTTATGCTCTACAAGCACGATGGAAGACACAGAGTGTATCGAAGACCAGGGGAAAGATTCAAGCAAGCATGCATCGAAGAAAAAGTAGCCTACGGTGGTGGGTCTGTACTTGTGTGGGCCGGAATTTCTTCTGAAAGTCGCACAGAGCTGGTGATCATAGAAAACGGCTCTTTAACTAGCGTAAGATATGTGGAAGAAATCCTCAATGATCACGTTGGTCCATTTATGGTCAATTTAGGTGAGGATGCTATATTTATGCATGACAATGCCCGACCTCATACAGGTAGGATTGTGAATGACTACCTTCAAGAGATGAACATTACTAGTATGGAGTGGCCAGCGCGCAGCCCGGATATCAACCCGATCGAGCATGCTTGGGACGAGCTAGGCAGATGCGTAAAACAACGAAACCCTCCCCCAATCACGCTTCGTGAGCTCAAAATTGCTCTCACAGAGGAATGGGAGAATATTCCCCAAAATCGTATAAGGAACTTGGTGTACAGCATGCCAAACCGCGTAAACGCAGTAATAGGTAATAGGTAATAGGTAATAGGTAATACGGGCTGGTATCCGCAACTCCACGTCAAAGCGCGTATTTTGCGTACGGGTGGGAAAATCTGTTATTCGATCCACCCCAGCTCCTCAAAGAAGGCCAGCAACGCCTTGGTGTCACTGACAATCTCACGTAGGGTACCTGGGTTACCGAAGTACTTGGCCCTGTATGTGGCGACCACCGGGCAGTTTAACAGCACATGGGCTGCTGTCTCGTCGTCCTCCATGCAAGCTCTGCACAGCGGACTGTCTGTGACTCCTATGACAAAGAGGTGTTTATTAAATGACCCATGGCCAGTTAGGGCAGCTGTAACTGTGCGCAGCTGCTGTTTTGTTAATCGGAGAACCTGTTTCGTGAGGCGGCCGTCGATTGTAGGGAGAGCCTCCTTAGCCTGCCTGCACTCACCGTGGTCCACCCATATTTTGTGATGTTGTTCCCTGGTTCGTTTCCTTACCAGAGAGCGTAGGTACCCGAAGGGGAGTGGCGTGATGGGTTCAGGCCCCACTGGTGCCATGCTCGACCCCCTTCTGGCAAGTTCGTCGGCTGCGTCATTGCCCCGCGAACCGCTGTGTCTCCATTGAATGGTTATATTATTGAGGTCACCCACCTGGTTGAGGCGTTGGTGGCACTCGTATATCAGCCCAGAATCAACAGTGTGACTGTTTAGCGCTTGCAGAACAGCCATACTGTCTGAGAGTATTCTTATCGAGTGGTCCTTAACTTCCCTGGCCATGATGGCTGAAGCGGCAAGAGATATACCCATGCATTCGGCCTGGAACACTGTGTTATGGACACCCAATGGTGTGGCTATGTGTATGTTGAAGTCCTCCGAGAAGATTCCAGCACCTGTGCCACTACCTGTTTTGGATCCGTCGGTGAAGATTCGCAGCTCTGCGGGGCGCAAACCCTCGCATCTGCGGTCCTCGTGGAGTTGGATTCTGTATTTTTTATCGAAGATAAATTGTTTGGGCACCCGGTCATTTACCGCTTTCGTAATAGGGAACTCATTGTTGAGTCCCTCAAGCAGCGCGGTGTGTTGTGTGACTCTCTTACCCCAGAGATCAATTGCATTAAGACGCACCGCCGCCATTGTCGCTTCCTGCTGTATGAACAGGTGGAGTGGGGGCAGTCCCAGCATGGCTTCGATTGCTGCAGTCGGAGTAGTCCTCATGCAGCCCGTGGTTGCCACGCAGGCTAGTCTTTGCATGCGTTGTAGTTTGTTGCAAGCTGTAACCAGCTGAGTGCGGGGCCACCAAACCACGGCCCCGTACGCGATCATAGGGCGGATCACTGCTGTGTACAGCCACAGTATGATTTTGGGGGATAGGCCCCACTTCTTACCTATCATTCTCCTGCACTGCCAGAAGGTAATGCAGGCCCTGTTTAGCTTGTTGTCTACATGACTACTCCAGTTTAACTTACTGTCTAGAATGACCCCGAGGTACTTGACTTCGTTGGCCAACTGAAGTTCAGTATCGAACAGTTTGGGTAGGCGGAAAGGACCTAATGCTCGTTTTTGGGTAAACATGACTAGTTCAGTTTTAGTGGGGTTCACTGACAGTTCAAATTCCCTGCACCAACTTTCTACGATACGTAGTGCTTGCTGAGTGAGGTTACAGATCGTACCCGTCACCTTCCCCGATACAAGGATTGCGAGGTCATCTGCATACCCTATTGTGTAATAGCGGTTGGCATTGAGTTTGGTAATGAGGTCATTAATTACCAGATTCCATAGAAGGGGGGACAGAACCCCTCCCTGGGGGCAGCCTCTGGCTATCATGGCCAACTGCCGCTCACCCTCAAGGCGAACCACCCGTTTGCTTAACATGTTTGTAATCCAGTCCGTAAGTACCTGTTCTACTCCATGCCTGGAGAGGGCGCTTCTGATGCTGGAGAAGTTGGTTTTGTCGAAAGCTCCTTCGATGTCTATAAAAGTACCCAGGCAGGTGCCTTTTTGATGAATCGCGTCCTCTATCTGACTGACCACTAGATGGAGAGCAGATTCGGTCGACTTACCTGAGCTGTATGCGTGTTGATTACCATGTAGCGGTATGTTTTTCAGAGCGCCATCCCTCAGCTCTCTATCCCATAGCCTTTCCAGAGTTTTTAGGAGAAAGGAGGTCAGGCTGATTGGTCGGTGGGATTTGGCGTTTGTGTAGTCGCCCTTACCTGGCTTAGGGATGAATATTACTTTCACTTCCCTCCATCCTTTAGGAACGTATCTAAAGGCCAGGCACGCCCTCATTAAAGGCACCAGTCTTATTGCGACAGAAGCACCCCCCCACTGTAGTAAAGCGGGGAACACTCCATCAGGACCAGCTGCCTTAAAAGGATGGAAGCTCCGGATGGCCCATTGGAGTTTCTCCAACGTGATCACCCTGCGTGCGTAACTCCAGTCAGTGTCAGCTGGTGTTTGGGTTTCATCTTGCCAGTCGATTACCTGCGCGAAGACGCAACCAGGGAAGTGAGTTTCAATTAGGATGCGTCTTGTTTCCTCAGGCGACGACGTGAGTGTGTTATCAGGTTTGCGGAGGGTGGCGGGCCCAGGTGTGTTCTGTTGCGCCAGTACTTTCCTTACCTTGTTTGCTTGCTGACAAGATTCAATGCTACCACAGAATTTGCGCCATCCCGAGGTGCTCCTGAATCTGATGCATTTTTTGTAGCTAGATTTGGCCGCGTAGTAGTTATC
The DNA here is from genome assembly GCA_916610215.1 of Omphaloscelis lunosa. Lineage (NCBI taxonomy): Eukaryota > Metazoa > Arthropoda > Insecta > Lepidoptera > Noctuidae > Omphaloscelis > Omphaloscelis lunosa. The sequence continues at coordinate 683,371 of OU744252.1, forward strand.
CCAGTCCTCATCCGCACATGTGTTCATGGCTCTATTCAGAGCTGTTCTTACCTTGCTGCGCTTGCGCTCCAGATCAGCGCCCCACCAGGGTTGTTTACCCGGTATGTTGCGCGGCGTGGTCTCTGGGCAGGCGGTTTTGTAGCTGTCTATGATTGATTCTGTAAGATGGCTTACTTGTGCATCAATCTGTGTCGTGTCCGCATATGTCACCGGATCGCTTAGCATCGCTAGCTTGGAATCAAGGCTGCGTGTGTAGGTGGCACGATCCGTTTTACGCGGATAACGCCGTGGTGGTATCGATGGAACACAGACCTGAATGTCGAAGCGGATCCACCTGTGATCGGAGCAGGAGGCCTCCTTGGAGACCTGCCACCCAGTGGTGATTTCCGCCACGCCCTCTGATGCCAGAGTGAGATCTATGATTGTGCGGCTTCGCCTGGTTACGAATGTTGGTTCGGAGCCAGTGTTTAGTAGGGATAGGTTAGTCGAGAATAAGTAGTCAACCAAAGCCTTACCCCTCTCGTTTTGCGTGTCCATACCCCACAGTTGGTGGTGAGCATTGGCATCGGCCCCGACGACAACCTCAAACCCGCAGCTCTCGCAATGGTTCACGAGGCGGGCGAGTCCGTTAGGAGGCGGCGCCTCCGCTTCGGGCATATAGACCGAGGCGAAAACGATCACCATCTCTGTGGCATCGTCGCGCTGTATAAGCAGCCTAGCTGCAGAGATATCTCTGCAACAGAAGTCAGTTAAGAGCTGTGTTTTAAGGTTACCTGTGACATAGATGCACAATCTGGGATGATCATGATCTGAGGTGACTAGGAGCTTACCGCCAAGATTGGAGAGTCCTTGTATGCGACCCGCCCTAATCCACGGCTCCTGTATTAAGGCAATGGCCGTGTGTTGTACCTCCAGCCACTTGCGAAGCTGAGCCGTCGCGGTCTGACTGTGGTGGAGGTTTGCTTGGAGGACTCTACAGACCGACGAAAGGGACGCCATCACTGGTCGAACCCTCGTCGTCCCCCCCAAGTCTAAGCCCGGCAAACAGGTCGCGCTCGTTGAAACCGTCCTCCCCCGAGCCCGAAGCCGGAGACAGGATTATGTCGTCCAGCTCCCCGCCCGATGAGGGAACGACATCCACGGTGGCGGCGGCAGGGGCGGCTGACTCTGCAGTAGCAGGCTCAGCCGCGGATGCTTCCGGGTTGTGTGAAGGGGGAGTGGACTCCCCTGCTGTTGCTTGCGACAGCTGTTCCAGCGCCTCGCAGACGGTTCCCGTGGCGGGGTCCCATCCCTGTGGAACGTCGGTGAACCTACCGTTCCGACCCTGGAACTTCACGTACACCGCCCCTAATCCAATTGAGAGGCGGCGTCCGGCCTCCATCAGAGTCGGGATTTGGTCCACAGGGACACCGACCACCACGAACCACGCCGCGGCTTGTTTGTCAGCGTGCAGCAGTACCCACCTCTTGATGTCTACCCAAGAGTTTTGGTAGCTGAGAGTACGACCAATCATAGTCGACTCTCCGTAGACCCCCTGCTCGTCCGGGATCACGATGCCACACCGTGCACGCTTCTGGATCTCCGACTGGCTCATAACGACTAACGAGGTGCTAGTTGAAAGAGTCAAGCCGGAGACTGTCTTCCTTAGCCAGGCTAAGGTGTGGTCATTACCGCACCACAGTTTAAGGATACCCCCGGCGAACAGCGGCTTGGCGTTGAAAGTCGGCCCTGGGGTGTCCTGTTTGGGGGAGCAGGCCTCGAGGATGATCTGCTTCTGGATAGCAGCGAGAACCTGGTCCGACGCGTCCTTGCTGAGGATCCCCGTGCGGTCGCAGGTGATGGCGACGTCTAGGGTTGCGCTGGCAGCTTGGGCGTAGCTTCGTTGGTCGATCCTATTGGATTGATCAAGACGCGGCCGCTTATGCACTCCCCGAGGTGTCAAGGTTTCGTTGAGAGCTCGCTTGGCCGCGGCCTGATCCTTCCAATAGGGTCGCTGTGTAGTGTCACCTTTGGGTTTCACCGGAGCGCTGGTTGGCGGTTGACTGGGCGCTGGTCGGCTTGTGCCGGCCTCTGCCTGTGACCGCTTACCGGCGGAGAAGTTTAGCTGGCCAACTGTCGGTTTAACTGTGCTAGCGACAGTGGCCTGTTTGTTGCGGGAGCCTTTGCCCGACTTCTTTAATGCTTGACGGCGCTCCTTCCTCGTCAATCTGTCCCTCTTTCTGCCCTGTTCCGGGGCAGCAATTGGACCTGAAGGGTCATTGCAAGAGCAATGGGCTTGTTGAGTATGTTTACCCTTGCCCTTGCGTTTCTGCACGAAATGCCAGGCGCGTGAGAACACGTCCTCAGTGCAACTAGCCGTCTCCGCTTGACCGGTGACGACCGTCTGATGAGGGGAGGCTAGAGGAGCCACAGGAGGAGGAGGGTGTTTGGCTGGGAGCCCGGTACCAGTGTTACCTGGCGCCGGGGCCTGTGTAGAGAGGGTCAGACCGGCAGTGGTATTAGTCGTCACCTTGGTCTTCGCCTGTGCGTCAGAAGGGTCGGTACTGGTCCCAATCAGCGCCGACGTCCTTTGTTTATACTGGGACTTTTTATTTTTGGTCTTGGCTGTGGTTCTCGCCACAGCTGGACCGGTGCCCGCGCTGGTACCCGCAGTGTTAGCTGCATGGCCACCAGGGGCAAGGGAAGTGCAAGCACCTCCCTTGGGAGTCTCATCGGCTTTCGCCTCCACTCCGGTGCTGTTTTTTTTAAATGGCCTTGATAAATCCATATTAAAATGTTAATAAAATTCGTCTCTCTGGCTCCCACCCACCATGGAGCCCGCAACTGGGAACGTCTCACTATATAAAAAAAAAAAGTTCGATCGTTAGGACTACCAGAGAGATATAGGGGCGCGAGGCTGGTTTACAGTGCGACATCGGGTGCTCGATCGGGTTGGCGTTGGCCAACGAACTGATCAACCCTCACTTACACCGTCAGCATGACCTTTACCTACCGCTTTGGCCGTCCAAGGACGACCTCAGCGGACCTCACGCACCTCGCCTGTGGCCCTCTGACGGGACACTATGACCATTTCCCTACCCCTGGCTACTGGGTAGGGCCACCGTTTCACTTGAAATTCGGACCAAAGGGGGCGTGTTGCCTTACGGGCACATTACAGCCAGAGCCGCTCGGCTCAACCCCCCAGGACTCCTTCATCCCCGCTCACGGCGCTCAACTGCGCAGGTCCTAGCGCAGGTGACTGCTTACTCCTACTCGACAATCAGCTGGATTTAGTGATAGTCGAGCCCGCCCCCACCCAGTCACAGGGGGTCACGGTTAGGAGTGGAAGTTGGAAAGCGGAATAGGGAGGAGTAGGGATACGGATAGGATAGAGTGGGGAGGATTTGTGAGATTTGGGACAGGAAGGCATAAGACGGGACAGAATGAGGTTAAGGGAATTGAGGAAGGGATGCAAAGGCGCCTGGTGGTTTTAGTTACGTCTATTTCTTATGGAACTAGACCAAGAACGGGGTGGCAACCTCGGGAAGGTGCATCCGCCAGACTTGTCTTGAGGATCTACACGACTGTAGCGCTCACCCTCAAGACCCCGCCAACCCTACCCCCTCTGAAGGAGGCGGTAGGGTAGGCCTGCATCTATACTACCAAGCAAAGCAAAGCAAAGCATGTCGTTGTGCAACCGCGAAAGCATAAATCCAGACCCTCCCCAAAACGCAGTAATGGAAGCACGAGGAGGCAATACGAAGTATTAAAATTCAAGAAAATCGTAATAAAGTTCAAAAATTTCATGTTTCCTATTTTTGTTTTAAGGAGAGATCAGCAGTTTTTTTCTTTATGTAATTTTGTGTTAATAAAATGTATGGTGACTCATATTTTTTTTACTTTCATTTAAGGAGTATTACATTGTCTATTAAATACAATTTATTGCATTAACCTATCATTTTTAGTTTCCGAGATTTTTAACATTCTTAAAGTGACCCGGATTCATTGCTCTCGAGTGTATTTTGTATTATCCATTGATATTGATTACTAGAAATATATTTTTTCATTTGCGTACAAATCTGTTTTATTTTGAGAAGTAGCGCTCGCCGGCCGTTGCCGCAGCACCGCTCGCTCCGCTCGCTCGGCTCGAGCGCGGTTGTTCACAGTTCTAACCTAACCTATTTCACCCAATTCTAAATGACGAATCATACTGTAATGTTGCATGTTTTTACTTACGGTTTGGTTGTTAAAATGTTGGTCTTTTATCATACGTTCTCTCTAGGTAAATGCATGACCATTGCCGGTGTGTTAAATATTCCTGAGGCTCTGTATTTCATTGTTATTGATATTTTCTGTAGATTTTCTTGTTGTGACACTTACCTATGTCAAATGTTAAACTGTCAGTTTCTTTTTGGTTTTTCTGTTTGGCTAGTCTATCTCCGACCTTTCCATAGTAAAAGCTCCGACCCTCTTCCAGTCCATCCTGGTCTGCCTTGGCCATCCTGGGGCTCACCCAATTCCAAAAAACTAATGACAGTCTGCGTCTGTCTTCTACGGGTGAAATTCCTCCTTCCCGCGGAGGCATCGACCCGCCGAGGCCACCACCAGCTGTGAACCACCTTCTGCTGGAGCCTCTTACTGCTGAAGACCACTTCCTGCCGGAGCCCCCATCCGCTGAAGACCACTTCCTGCTGTAGGCCACTTCTGAGGCCTAACCCTCCGAGTGCGTAGCGCCGATCAGTGTAGCGTTGAACTGTGTTTTTTATACTTCTCTTGTATTTTCCTTCCTTGGCTCCAAATAAATTCTATTTTTCCTTGTAACTAAAATCGTTACAGATCCAACTGCCCCTCCTAGGTAAGAGGTAGTTTTCCTTCCGATCTTACATTTTCCCCTTCTGGGAAAATGTAACGTTACAATACCTACAATCTCAAATTTTATTTCACCATTTTCTAATTATTCGGGTTTTCGCAATATCCGAATTATCAAATTACCCTGTGATATACGTAATAAATAAATATCGATATTTAGGACATTCGATACTCTGTACTTCGATATTTAGGACATTCGATACTCTGTATTTTCGATATTTAGGTATTTCGATGTCACTTTTGTAGATAATTCGATTTTAGATATATTGGACGTAGGTTATCTAACCATTCAACATTATAAACTTACGTTATTTTAATTTTCGGTCATATGGTCATTCGATTTTAAAGTTTTCGATGTTTTGAACATTGACATTTTACCCGTAGGTATTTTAATTTTCGACGTTCAAACAAGTACCCAAAATTTTCACTACGCAAGACTAATCCTAGATTTGTCTACACCGTAATATACCAGCTCGTTATTGTGTTGCTTTCGTACTTAGGCTTTTGTGAGATTAAAGCCTCGTGCAGATAGGCGCGACGCGACGACGGCGCGATGTTACACCGGTAACTGTGAAGTTTTCTTGGAAATAGTTTTGTTAGAGTCGCGTCGTGCCGTCGAGTCGCGCCAGTCTGCATGAGGCTTTAATCAAACGCATAGCATTGGTGGGCTAAAAACCACTGTTTTTTTGTGGTTAAATAAAGTGGAAAGCATTTAAACTACCTACTTTGCTGACTCACTATCTACCGAGTATTTTGATTCCTATTGTCACCTTAATGGCTTCACTAAACTAATGTAATGTTGCAGCCAAACAGTCAAACACCTTAACTCACTCTATGTGCTTACTTACGACATCAGAGAATAATTTAAATGACAGTAAATGTTGATGACATCTGGCAAATCTGTTGGTAGTAATAAGTAGTGAGTACATTACGACACTAGCAGGTAGATAGCAAGGCGCGTGTGTGTGTGCGTCACCGAGTCACAGTCACTGAGGTATTACTAGTAATATAGTTCAATGGTCACAGTCACAGCACAAGGCATAGGCAGTAGGTCGTTTAGGAACGCGGCGCACCGAGCTGCTGCCGGCGAACGATGCGTCGCTGGAATTAAAATGGACGCCATGAGCGTCAAGTGATCGATTCCCATAGTCTGTGATGATTGGCAGGCAGACTTGTGCGTGCAGTTTCGCGTTGGTTTTTCCTTTGTCTAACTCATGTGAATTTGAAAGCTATTTTTCTGCAGAACTGTCGAGGTGACATATAGGCTTGCCAACCTTAAGGCATGAATTTACCGGTACTTTGGCAATCAAAATGCGGAACGTGGCAAAAAAAAAAGCGGGACCCACCTGTAAAAGTATAAGGAGGCGAAAAATAGGATAGAGGTTTTATTTTGTTTTACTTTAGGATACAAGTACAAGACTTACAACTGTATTGTATTGATGATTTTGATGATTATAGTTCCATAAATATAAATATTTGATACGGCCGCGAACCATATTTAGGTCAACATACAACCTGATACTGACCTGCAAATTGCAAAAAACGTTAGGAAATATTAATTTCGTGGCTACCCTGACGCTCTCGCCTTAAACATAACATGCGTTCACTAAACTCTAACTTCTGCCCGAAGGTTTAACCGTAGCTACGAGAAAACGGGGCAGTTGGCGGCCCGCACGCGTCTTTCACGGGACGCATCCTCTAAAGCTCTAGAAACGGGACGCCCCGGCTCACGGTGGGCTGGAAATCGGCTTTCATAGACTTAGGGATTTCAATTTGCAAGTGCTTGATTTTTTGCCGGACATCGCTTCTATTAGTCATTACTATGTACAAAAATGACACCCGAGTTAATTCTGCCCAAAAACGAAGGAAATATATTTTTTTTACGAAAAATTTGTATGAAGCTAGTATGAAAAATCGAATTATCTCCTAAACAGCATGTTTAACCGTAATATCCTTGGAGGTGGTCATAGTGCTAATTATTTATGATTTTTTGGTTGCCGATTTGAGGAAAAATTTAATGCCGTTTTCTTTTTAAAAAAATCGTCAAAATATTTTTATTTATTTTTACATGTAAAACGATCCCTTTTAGTGTCCAAGTTAAAAAGTTCGATATGCTATTAACCCAAATATTAAGAAAACACAAAACAAGAAAAATTAAATAAAAAAATGCTGTTTTTTGACACATTTTTATTAATTTAAATAAAAAAGATTATCAAACTCTTATTTAAGTAACATATAAAGTTATATTATATACAAAATAATTTAATTTAAGGAATTAATACTAAGCATTTGTAAAATAAAGTAAAATAAATTAAAAAAAGACAAAATATCATTAAATATTACAAAAAAAAACCCAAACACACTCAAATACAAATTTAAAAATATGTACATATATGATTTTTTTAACAAATTTTCCTTATCACTCTCGTTGTCAGACTCCAATTCTGAGTCAGCATCCAGATTGGATATATCCAAAAACTCGAACTCAGTTTCCTGAAATTGAATTAAGTCGAGGGTTTCAGCAGAAAACCTCTGCTTTTTCTTGGCATCTAACTTAGGCCTTTGTGCACTTAGCAAAGGATCCAAAGAAACAACAAGCATATTTAAAATGTCTTGACTGGAATCCTGCCTGCTTCTTTTCCGCGAATGATGTTCTCGAAACCTCCTAAAATCTTTGTTTCGAGACTCTGAGGCTTCTTCCGAGAGAGTCCCAATCGGCACAATATTATTTTTCTCGATTATGTCAGCCCCATGGATAAATAATTTATGAACGGTTGACGACATGTAGTACCAGTCGTATAATAATACGTAAGTACTTTTCTGCAGTTTTGCAGGCATAATCTCTAAATTTTATTATATCGACCTGCTCTCCAGATGTAATTGCTTGTGAAATTACAGCAAATCTTTTGATGAGGTCTTCATCCAAACCGGTTATAGCTGCGGTTTTATTAGGAAACTCAAAGAATTTTCTTGCAGTATTCCCGTCATTGGTGGTTCCCGAGCCTTGTTTTACTATATTAATCAACAGATTGAGCTAATCTTTGAATTTATTTTGAATTATTTTCTTCCTTGTCTGTAGCATTTCTTTGTGCTCATCACTTCTCGCTGCCCACCGTTTGAATTCGAGCCTGTATGCAATGTGTAACAGATATTCTATACAATTTATACGGGCGTATAGGGATGACAAGCCAAATTCATACAGGTCAGAACACACAATTTTTGATGTTACAGCATCTAAGCGGTTCATTTCTGTAGGCTAAGCACAGGTAGCACGATGCATTAGATCTAGCTTCAGAAAGGTAAGTGCAAACTTTAGCGTCGATCATCGTCATCATTAGTTCATGAGTCACCCTATTATTATTATTGCACTCTGTGAGGATAAGGGCCTCAATTTCTCCATCCATTTGTTTTTTCAGCTCAAGGACAACTGCTTCACTCTCCTTTACAAAAGTAACCTGAACTGGACGACAATACAAAACTGAGCATGGTTTTGGGTTCGTCCATAAGATGTTGTCTCCATCTGTCAGTTTTTGTGGCACCAAGGAGGTCATGAAAATGCTCGAGTCATCTACCTCACCCTCCATTTTCTGCTTGTATCGGACTTGCATGCATCGGACTTGCATACTTGCTTGCTTGCTTGCGTGCTTGTATTCTTGTAACTGTGATATCAAGTAAAGCTTGAAGTGTAATCCTAGCCGATGAATCAGTAACTGTCACTGATTGCTTCGGAGGGTAGCAATCAAGCTTAGTTTGTTGCACTTTATAGTAAGATGGATAAATATCCTTAGCACCTTCCCGAATGGCAGCCTCTCACAACGTAATATATTGCCACTTTGAGAGTTTTAGCGAAAGAAGCAATCCAAGTGCCTTTTCTGACGTAAATATGATTGTTTTCGCTGGTTTCTTAAGCGTTTCATTTAATTTAGCGGCTGCTTCAGGATTTTTCATCATGTATTCGATGACAGAGGCGATATCTTCATGCCCTTCTTCTTTTAAACGTGCTGCAGCTGCATATGCCAATTCACTGGAATTTTCGCCTGTGTGTTCATCAGATCTTCTCTTTTTTTGTTTACTTCCCAGATCTTCGAATGGTTTACGGGATCTTTTCGTCTTTGTTCCAATGGGCGTTGATGTCGACGGTTCTGGAGAGACTGAGGGCGCTCTTGGTATCTCATCAACACTTGGTTCTTGATTAACTAAAGTTTGCACAAAACTCGGCCAATCAATATTTGCTCCCAACCAATTCTCGTACTTTCTCCTGAAACTATCAAGGAATCGGTTGGATTTCTGCCACCTTTGTAAAGCGGCTCGCGTAAATCTCCGACAAAATTCTTTGAGAACAACACGATCTTCGTCAGACAGGCAATCGCTTATGCGGGATACAACTGCACTGAACAATACTTCATGATCAAATGAAGTACTCTCACTTCGTAGAAGAACAAACAAGTCTAAATTGGTGATTAAACTTTCCATTCTAAGATTTTATAGTCGCAGATTTAGTGTTAGCAGTTACACAGTTGTGAACAAACTAAATTATAAAACAAAACTTTAGCCCTTTTATTGCAAAACGCCAATAATTAGGTAACTACCCTCATTAGTTATCTCCTCATTAGCTAATGAAAATTTATAATTGTCACTAACTATTCATAGAACTCATAGCACTGCTAATTAACAAATTAGCTTACTTATCAGGAAAAGTTGAATGTAATCCATAGTTGGCATTGTCGTGAGATATTGAAAATCATTAAATCACCTATAAAGACTCATTAGAAGACCTAATCAGTGTAGTTACTTAATCACTTCTTTTCGGACTCATTAGAAGAGTAAACAATTGGTAATTTGGTTGTATGAAAAGTTTTAAAAATCATGATGTGTTGATAAATATCTAGCTCAAACATAGTTGTCTACGTGTGGGTGTACTATAAACCTCTGCCAACTCCTTCGGAAATATAGGAGTGATGCTATTTTATGTTACGTGTGGTTAAAAGTCCGTGTTCTTCAACATAAACACTAAAAGGAATCGTTTCATTGTAAAAACAAATTAAAATATTTTGACGATTTAAAAAAAAAAACGGCATGATATTTTTCGTCAAATCGGCAACCAAAAAATCATAAATAATTAGCACTATGACCACCTCCAAGGATGTTACGGTTAAATATGCCGTTTAGGAGATAATTCGATTTTCATACTAGCTTCATACAAATTTTTCGTAAAAAAATTATATTTCCTTCGTTTTTGGGCAGAATTAACTCGGGTGTCATTTTTGTACATAGTAATGACTAATAGAAGCGATATCCAGCATAAAAACAAGCACTTGCAAATTGAAATCCCTAAGTAAAACATTTTAAAAGAGTAACGGTGGAGTTTCTTGCCCATTCTTCTCCATACGAAAACTAATTTTGGAAGGGGCGACTAGAATCAATTATATTATTTTGTAAATTTTAACGTTCAAAAGTGCCATACATGGGCCTATTTGAAATAAATGATTTGACTTTCACTTTTGCGTAGTGTGACAAATATCACTTTTTTGTAGAGTAGAGACAGAAGTGTCTGTCTCTACTCTACAAAAAAGTGATATTTCTTTTCTTAATTTTTGACATCGTGCTGTAGAAATGTTTCTACAGACTGTCATTTTGTCGTGTATCCTTCCGTTTCTACGGTGGTCGTGCTACGCGTGCAGGAGCAGTACTCTTGAAACATGTGAACATGCTGAATTTGAATCTATCATAACTCTTAAGTATTTTTTTTTTCTTTTATCTCATTGCCGCTCAGCATCCACTTTTATTACTCAATCAACTGATGATAAGCGATAATCCGGTCGATGATGGTGCACCTTGCACGATAGTCTAAAGAAGCCTTCTCTTTTCTCTTGATTTGAAGACTGACTCTGTTGTAGCAACTATTTACACACACCTCATTGAACCAGGAACACCACGAGTGTCTGTGTTCCGTCTCAACATCATCTGGTTTTGGTTCAGTCGACACAGTGAGGTGAGTGAGCGCGTGTAGTGTAGCCGCCGCGTCACGTCGCAGCCGTTATCGCTGCAGATCTAGCCGCCGCCGGCGCCACGCCGCCGCACTGCCGCCGCACCGCTGCCGCACCGCCGCGCCGTGCCTCATGCAAATCGTGTGTTTTTATAGCGCTTCACGTAATAGAACCGTACGTGGTCACATATTCGCGTCCTCCGCTCTTTGAGATGGGCCGCGGCGCTTATTTAGACTTTTTTCCATGACTTGTTTACCTCAAGTAACAGCGGCCGTGGACACGTCACACACTCGTCTCTCATTTGTTTTTGCGTTCTGTTCACATACGTCTCGCTATCTTACATATCTAACACGTCAGCAATTAATCATTGTTAGGTTATTCAATCAAGGCAAATATTATTATAAGTTGTACTAAATTTAAAGAGGAGGGAAACAAACAACGTTTCGCGAGACAATGAGTTGAGTATCAATGAAGCAAAATTAGCCATTGCTCTTAGATTAGTAGATCCCGCCTTCCGGGGCATGTTCTCACCGACCCAGATTACCCCATAACTCTCCTCCAGGACAGCAGTAGGGCTAGTATACAAAAAACAGAAAACCGACATTCCTACCTCGCCGCTGAGGTCCCCCGCGATCGCGACTCCGATGTAATTAATACTCCCCCCAACCCCTGCTCGATAAAGTGCCAGTCCGCGCCGAAGCTGAGCCTGTAACTTTAAATTCCCAAGATAATAATAACTATCTAGATATGATCCAGCCTGTCCCATTTTGCTGTCCTCCCCCGGCAACGCCTTAAGCCGAAGTTCGTATCCCACAGGGGGTGCCATGAGCAAGCAGATGCTTAGTTTGTAATTAGTATTATGCCCTGAATGGAGGCTTTTGAGTTAACTTAAGGCAGCCACAGGATAGTCCGGTTAAGTAGTCATGACCTCAGAGGTCAACTACGAGATGAAATTAAAAAAAAAAAACTATGTTCTCAGTTACTTTTTAGCCATCATAAACATCAGTGTTAAGTACACACCTACTTGTTTCGTTTGGTTGTTTCTCGTCTGCTTCCGTCTCACAGTTCTCGTGGTGATCTACGATTCTGTTATCGTCCACTAAGCTATCTGCTTACGAAATAATATCAGCAGTCTTTCAGCAGTCTTCATAATGTAGTTGGCATACGTTGGCCACACAATGGTACATTAAATTGGGCTAATCTGGAACATGCAAAACAATTTCATAAACAATAAATTCGTGTGCGGCGAGCGCCGGCGCATTTCGCCGTGATCCGCCAGATTAACGGTCTGTACTCGAATCAAATTATTTCTGTAACTCCGCAGCAGAATGTCATAAGTGCTCAGTCCACAGTCCCACGGAGCGACGTTTTGTGTTCGCGCGTTGTCCCGTCGCCGCCGCCACGCCGCGCGCCTGTAGCATTTGTTCGATATGTATCGTGTCGGTATAATATTGCTCGCTCGTTTGGCTCGCGAATGCTCGCCGCCGCTTAGTGCGCAGTTAATTCCGCATAACTGCTGCCCCAATTGCATCTGATGAGATAACATGCTCGCTAATTTGATTGTTCTTGGTAATCTGTGGTTTTTGAACATTGTCGATGTTGTTCAAAGTGAGTTCAAATGATTATAATGCTTAGTTTAAGCTTTTCAATTACGTGGACTTTACCAAGAGCTGCGCTGACGGCGACGGCTCGAATGGTATTTTGTCACATGGGAAGGTACTTGCGACAATTATCCGCAACTCATACATTTATTTTGATATTGTGTCGGTACCGTCAACCGCTAATTAAGTTCATAAATAATAAATAAAAAAGTGTATTGGCATGTCGCGAGCAAGCCAGCCGCAGCAAAACCAAGAGAAGGAAAATATGATTTTTTTAATAACGTAATGACCGTTGCGAGCAGTGTGGGGGCCGCGGGGCAATCCAACAGAACCGGGGGCGGCATCGCGGGCTTACACTGCACAAGTACCACCAGTTGACTCGCTGAACTCGCTCACTAGCTCCAATCATATATAAAAATAAAGGTATGGTTTTGGTATAATCCATTCTGCAAGTATAGTTCTTATTTGAATGTCTCTTGTGCCTGTATTGCTTTGGTACGGATGATGACATTTCATTCTTGTGGTGCAGAAGGCTGATGTGCATTCCTTGCCAACATCCAACATTGGTGACACACCAAACCAATGTTAATCAGTTGTCAATTACGATTAAGGCTCGTGCAGACTAGCGCAATATCGCGGGCGCTACAAGGGTCGCGTTGCCTGTCGCGCCCACGATATCGCGCTGGTCTGTACGAGCCTTTATTATTGACTTAGGGATGCAAAAAAGTTAGAAGTAACATAGAACCCGGTTGGTTTTTCATAAATCATTATATAAAAATTAAAGGTTAATAAAAACATATTTATAGTTTGGTATAATCCATTCTGCAATTATAGTTCTTATTTGTATGTCTCTTGTGCCTGTATTGCTTTGGTATAGATGATGACATTTCGCTCTTGTGGTGCAGAAGGCTGTTGTGCATTCCTTGCCAACATCCAACATTGGTGACACACCAGACTATCATTTGAAACACAATTGCATACTGTCATAAAAATAATTTTACCTATTAATATGCCATCGGTGTCGTTATACCATTTTTGATAATCAAAAAATTTATTACTTACGTCACATAAAATATAAGGCAATGGTTTGAGACAAAACAAACTTCAATTATTTCTATGGTTTCCTTGACACTAACCAACCGAATTATTAAATTCAAAGCTAATGTTTTGTAGCTATGCAATGAAAGTTGTTGAGTATGTACCTTGTATATTCATAAAGTGACTCACTTGTTGTGGTGCAATCGATTGCTGAAACCGAACTTCCACATTGCTTAAGGTGAATCTCAAGCCTTCGTGTATCCAGTTGTTACAGAGATAGCTCCGTGGTAACCTGGTAAGTTCGTGTAAATCAGGTTCCATATTCGTGTCAGGTCTTTGGCGAGAAACAGGTACGGTAGCCATTGGCAAACCGGTGTCGTCTTGGTAGGCGGGTACAGAATCCAATGTAAAGCCAAGGTCCTAATTGTACGTACCCATTGCCTGCTGGCCTCCGCCTGGGAGGAGTCTGAGATGACTTTCAAACTGACGTCTTCTTCGACCCCTCCTCCGCCTTTGGAGCGGCGCCGCGTAGGGATCGTCCTCCCACGTGCACTCCGTCGCCTCATTCTGGGACATGACGTGTTCGCAGAAGGAGGCGACTGCCACCCAGGACGTTAACCAAGCCGGGGAGTGAGACGTCCGGTCCGATTACTGCGATGAGACTGCGGCATGGCTCGGACCACGACGGGCACACCTCGAGGGTGTGCTGCGCCGCGTCCTTCGCCGCGCCACAGTGGTGGCACGACGGCGTCTCCTCCCGTTCGATTCGGTGCAGGTACGATCCGAAACAACCTTGTCCGGACAGCACCTGCACTAGACGGAAGGAGAGGAACCCATGTGACCGCTCGAGCCATTGTCGCAGAACTGGCCCAATCGTGTCGAGGGCTCGGCGGCCGAAGACAGCGGTGGCGAGGTCCCCCGTCCAATGGACGACGATGGCGTCCCTTGCCTCCCGCCGGACGGCCTGCCGCTCTTCTGGGGCTGGGCGTTCTCCTCTCGCCCTCTGTCCCGCTGTCCATTCATATTCTCTGGCAAGCACCCACGCTTCGAGTTCCCAAGGAGGGGTGCCGGCCAGAGCACATGCTGCCGCAAAGCTCAGCGTGCGGTGGGCCCGCGCCACCCACTGGGCTATAGCCTTTTGGGGTGCCCGCAGGGCGGCGGCATTCTCCCTCCTTTGGAGCAATTACTCCCAGATAGGAGCCCCGTAGAGGGCCTCACTCCTTAAGATGCCGGCGTAAAGTTGCCGGCATCGCGCGCTTGGCCACCCCAAGTTGGGAAGCAGCCATGAGAACGCGCCTGCGGCTTTCAGCAGGTGCGACGACAGCCCGCTAAAATGTGGACCGAAGCGCCACCTGCTGTCGAGAACAAGGCCCAGATAATTTCATCTGAGCCTTCACCTCAATTCTGACGCCCTCCACGAAGATGTGGGCGTCAGGTGGGAGGAGTACATCTACCTAGGGCAAGTCATCTAGCTCGGTAGGCACAACATTGAGAAAGAAGCCGAAAGAAGAATCCAGTTAGGTTGGGCAGCACTTGAAAAACTTCGTCAAGTCTTCTCGTTGCCAATCCCGCAGTGGGATGGTAAATTTGAAGACTAAGGTCTTCAAACAGTGTATCCTGCCCTTTATCATATACGGTGTCTAAACGTGGACACTGACAGCCGGGCTAGTCCACAAATTTAAGGTCGCTCAGCGTGCTCTGAAGTGGGCTGTGCTCGGGGTTTCTTTGAAGGATAAAATCAGAAATTAAGTTATCCGGAAAAGAACTGGAATTACCGACATAGCTTGCAGAGTAAGCAAACTGAAGTGGCAGTGGGCTGGCCATATTCGTCGAAGGACTGATGGCCGGTGAAACAGACGAGTCCTAGAGTAGAGACCGCGTATCGGCAAGCGTAGTGTGGGACGTCCCTTAGCTAGATGGACCGATGACCTTACAAAGTTGGCTGGGATAGACTGGATGCGGAAGGCGGAGGACAGGGTGTGGTAGCGCAGCCTGGGAGAGGCCTATGTCCAGCAGTGGACTGTGATAAACTGATTTGATTGTAACTCACATAATAAAAAAAATCCATCTATGTTAACCGGTTTTGAGTGTATCGATTTTTTTCAGTAAAATTTACCATCCCTACTTTGACAGGATTGACCAACAACCGGAAGTGTTAGTAAGGCAATAAACTATTGAGTGTCTTGATTAAATCAACTTTTCATTCCGGAGGTTTCGTTACAAATAAGTAATAGCAATATTTTAGTTACTAAATAGGCATTTTTTTTGTATTTACCATATTGCTGGGCAAACCATGGATAAGAATGGGCGTCTCCCTTTCACCCAAATCCGTTTACCTGTTTTCTGCGCCAATCCGTAACATACACCCAGAAAAACAGACAATATTTGTTACTTTTTTATTATAATCATATTTTATTACGTCCAAAGTTAGTTTTCTTCACATCTTCTTCATTTTATTATAAACATGTTATGTATACAGGGTCAAAGTATATTAGCTAGTGAAACTCTACCACTGTGATGAATACTTATATCTATAATATAGTGTCGACATATTGATACTAATCATGTCTGTGAAGTTTGCACACAAAAAAAAAAAAAACAATAGACATCAATAAACTAACTGCGGTCGATGACCCCTCAAAAAAAACATTATATTAATTTCTTTTTGTTTTATCATATGTATTTCGATATCGATACCCATCACATCTACTGAGTTTCGCTAGTTAATATAATTTGACACTGTAGATACTGTATACCTACCTCCATGAAACTTGCAATTGTAGATATTGTATACTACCTCCGTCAAACTCGACACTGTAGGTATTGTATACTACCTCCGTCAAACTTGACACTGTAGATATTGTATACTACCTCCGTCAAACTTGACACTGTAGATATTGTATACTACCTCCGTCAAACTTGACACTATAGATATTGTATACTACCTCCGTCAAACTTGACACTGTAGATATTGTATACTACCTACGTCAAACTCGACACTGTGGATATTGTATACTACCTCCGTCAAACTTGACACTGTAGATATTGTATACTACCTCCGTCAAACTTGACACTATAGATATTGTATACTACCTACGTCAAACTTGACACTACATATTGTATACTACCTCCGTCAAACTTGACACTGTAGATATTGTATACTACCTCCGTCAAATTTGACACTGTAGATATTGTATACCTACCTCCGTCAAACTCGACACTGTAGATATTGTATACTACCTACGTCAAACTCGACACTGTGGATATTGTATACTACCTCCGTCAAACTTGACACTGTAGATATTGTATACTACCTACGTCAAACTCGACACTGTGGATATTGTATACTACCTCCGTCAAACTTGACACTGTAGATATTGTATACTACCTCCGTCAAACTTGACACTGTAGATATTGTATACTACCTCCGTCAAACTTGACACTGTAGATATTATATACTACCTCCGTCAAATTTGACACTGTAGATATTGTATACCTACCTCCGTCAAACTCGACACTGTAGATATTGTATACCTACCTCCGTCAAACTTGACACTATAGATACTGTATACCTACCATGTCTTCAGATTTACAAACTTCGTTCACGGTGACGATCCACCATAGGACCATAGTTATGTGTATATTGTTCATGGTTATAGCTTACAACGGTAGCCGGAATCCGTTAATTTGACAGGATTGATGTATACGATACGTGACGACTGGTTGTTGTGTCACTTTACCGGTGCCTATATCCAGTATCTACCTAGGTACACTCGGCTACACATCAAGCTATACATTTCCAGCATAAGCTGACCTCGCATGGTACGGAAATCCTGTACAATGAGATCAGCATAAACAGGAAATGTACCAATAGCTCGCTGTGTAGCCATGTGTGCTAACTATTTACCGGTCTATGTATTGACGTCGCCGGCGCATCACGATTGCTTGTGGTTTTGGCTGTTACTTTGCTCTTCTGTAGCATTAGCTAACTCAGTGGTCGGCAAACTCAATAGAGCCAAATATCAATATTATAACGACATAGATTTCTTAAGAGAGCCATTGAATTTTGAATAAAGGCTCCTACAAATAGGTGCGACACGCGACGTGACACAAAGACACCGCTCGCCGCGCGACACGACGTACCTTTCTGTCGCGTCGCGTGTCGCGCCTGTTTGTAGGAGCCTTTAAACTTGATATCTTGCTTTTAATGACAGAACCCCCGACCCCCGCGCGTTGACGGTCGCACTCGACATTTATTTTGTACAAAGCCGCACTCTATACAACGTGTAACAGAAACCCTATTGCTATCCTTAAGCACTAAAGATAACAGCTGGTATAGAATCACTATACATAGTTTCAACTCAAAATAAAATACTAGAAGAATTGATACCAAATTTTCGGTTTCATATGTTTTTTAAATTCAAATCATAACAAACGTGTCACCGCACTACGTAGGTCAATAACTTTCCACGTTAAGGCTCTTTCAAACAGGCGCGACACGCGACGCGACACAAAGAGACCGCTCGTCGCGCGACGAGCGGTGTCTTTGTGTCGCGTCGCGTGTCGCGCCTGTTTGAAAGTGCCTTTACTTGCTAATACCACGATAAATCTCTTCCTTAATTCTACGCGCCTAGTACCGTAGTAGCCTACCGCAGGCGGTGTTGCTTTGTCGGCGCGAACTAACGAAAAACTATGCCGCCACCGCGCCGCGGCGGTGCCGTCAAAGCTGCGCGCGAGTGCAGTAAACCATACCTACTTTACCGTGATGTAAAAATGAATGCGTAACTAATTATTGATTTACAGTTAACTCGTTAATATCAAGCCAGAAATTGCACGTAAAAACTGAGAAAACAAATCTTAATTACGTAAAAAATCGAAACGAAGTTTAGGTAGGTACTAGTTTCATCTCTTATTATTACATAATACCGAGTAAACAGTAAAATCTTAAAGCTTTGTTTATTAGTAATTTGACTTACATTTTTAAAGATGGGGTTCGATGTGGTGGCCTTGGTATTGTATGCACAAGGCCGCTCGCTTGTTCATGGACACCTGAACATTGCGTAGCATGTCTGGTGAAATTGTCCTGAAAGCGGCCTCAATCCGCACTTTCATTTGGTCCATTGTATCACACTGCACTGCGTACACTACATTTTTAATGTACCCCCACAAAAAAAAGTCCAACGGGGTTAGGTCTGGGGATCTCGGAGGCCAAGCCACGCTTCTACTACCACGCCCAACCAACTGGGGAAAGCGCGCATCTAAATGATGGCGCACATCTCGAGCAAAGTGTGCCGGTGCACCGTCGTGTTGAAATATTAAATTATTGTCCATCACAAGATTGATATAACTTGCCGCTGGTAGCACTGCCATGAGGACATCGTCTAATTCATTCCTCAGGAAGCTTAAATAATTTTGGCCGTTTAAGCTTTGCGGCAAGAAAACTGGTCCTACAACGACGTCTCCAATTATACCTGCCCACACGTTCAGTCGCCATTGGTGTTGGAATGACGACTCTGTCGAAGCATGCGGGTTCGTGTGAGACCAAACATGTTCGTTGTGGATGTTGCTTATTCCCGCTCTCGTGAAGGATGCCTCATCGGTCCATAGCACTCTTGAACCAAAATCTGGCGAAGCTTCTACCTGGTTTCGGTACCACTCGCAAAAGGCCACGCGAGGCAAAAAATCTGCCGGTATCAGCTCCTGGGTGCGACGGAAGTGGTATGGGTGCTGACCGTCATTGCTTAGCACTCGCCATACCTGTATATGATTAGAGGCACCCAGCGCTAATGCAGCTCGACGTGTGCTAGTGCGTGGATTGCGTTCAAAATGCTCCAATACGGCTTCTTCAAATTCAGGATCGCTAGTACTCGGGCGACCCTCTGAAGCAGGTGCGTGGAATGACCCAGTTTGGTACAGACGATGTACCATCCGACTAAAACATGCCGACGAAGGCAGCTGTCGACGCTCAGCATCTGGTCTACCCTCAATAAAACGGCGACGGTACAGTTCTCGGGCAGCTCGCAAATTACCATGTTCTGCTCCGACACACATCATCATTTCGTAATATTCGCTATTACTTAACGACATTTTGAAAACACAACAAAAATAAGTCAATTAGGTGTAGCCGTACTGAACTATTGCGCGTATCACAGGGATGAAAACGAGGAGTGCACTACACGGAGACGCGGAACATCGACGACTGACGAGCAAGCAAAGCATTTAACAATAATGTTAAATAAAGCTCCTATACTCCTATTCCCTGCTATTCTGGTAGGTACCTAATATTTCGTTAAATTTAGATACCTATAGGGTAGCTGTCCTATTAGGGTCCACTACTATTACAAAATGTACAAGAATTCAAGATTATTTAACATCCTAACTAATAATTTCAACTAAACTCCGTTAATCTTTTAAGTAAATCTAACACACCAGAGCAGACTAATTAGGTAATTCAAAATGAAAAATCAATCTTTTTTTTGGCGTGGGAAATCAATGACTCAGCTCCCGCCCTGGGCCCTGTGTGGAGCGGACGGAACTGTTACGCTTACGACTCTTACCTACTGACTAAAAACCACCCTGTTCCTTCAGTTTCCCTAGCATTCCTGGACCGCGTTATCTCGTTAGAACATTCCCGTAACCCCGGAAATTCCCGCAACTCCGGAAAATCATTAATTTCAATCCATTAAAGATCATAATTATTATGGGGCCCGTTATCTCGTTGTATTTACCAGGAGTAATTGAAACTACATGGACTGCAATTAGTTCACATACCCTTAGACCCTAACCCATTAGATTTACACACATTATGATGCTTACTTTGTGTGTGTAACGACGTAATCAGGGTTCTGTGAGCAAACGATTTTCAATTCGGCAATAACAATTCCTGTTACTCATGCGGTCCTAGTACTTTCATTAATTTCTTTCAGATAGATGCAGTTATGCAACATTTTTTAATGACTTCATTTGAATTATAATAAAGACTAAACGTGCTCTTCAAACCAATCAAACCCATGTATGTACGTACCACTTAAACAGCACCGACAGATCGTGAACATCCGAGAATTTTTTCGGTTATTCCTAGAGAAAAAATATGCGTGCTATTATTTTTTAATTAAAAAAAAAAAACTATTACCTAACTTGTTTTTAATAGTTTTCGTCATAATTATTTAAAAAATAACCTTATTTTAACAATTATGAACGGAACCCACTGTGATTTTATTTGTACTAGGAGTAGAATAAGTTGCGAAGAAATGAATTGAAATGATGTTTTGGGTTCAGTTGAACATAAATTGTTACTAAATCCTTTTTCTATTCTAAATTCTAATGGCAAATAATAATGTTCATTTAAGCAATTAAATCCTTGTAGGATGCACGTAAGAATTCGATTTTTATGATCAATTCAATGGTAGGAGCTGACGATTTTTCAAAACAATTCGTTTTAATGCGATCTTCAAGCAAATCGATTCAATAGTAAGGTGAATCGAATCTCCTGGATCATATGTGTTGTTAAAATTTTTTAGCATTACGATTTTTGAATGAATTTTTAGAAGATCGATTCAAGAGCACGGGATTCGATCTGTGAATCGAATAAAAAATCGATTTAAAGCAAAACATCGATAATTCTTATGGCCACCAAATAAAAGATTGCTATGTAGATAATAATTATTATTTCGTAAAATTTTGATACCTAGACCAAATTAATAGTATTGTAGCTAGTTCACAAACATAATCAAAATTTAGGAAAAGTCAGTAGGTATTCATATTTTGTAAACAAAAAATAAACATGCGGAACCTTTTATTCAGAAATACCAGGAGTAAGAGGTTTATTTTTACTTACAAATAGTTCGCTGACACCGATCAGCTGACTTAGTGCTAGTGATGTGTTTATTCCAATTTGAAAAGTTCGGTTTCTGGTATCAATGTATTAAAAATTCTCATATCTTCCGAACATGTAGAGATAGGATTAAAAAACCCTTCCAATATCGTTTGATATCATCCAAAGAAGCCGTGCCCTTGGTATGTATATACCCTTTCCGTTACACGTTGTATATAGGGCAAAGATCCACATGCGGCTCGCGAGCCGCGGTTTGCCAACCACTGAGCTTAACATATACTGAGTCATAATTTTCCTGCCTATGAATGTTTCATGCAAAGAAGTTTACAATGGGTCATCCCATTGTAAACTCCTTTGCATGAAACATTCGTTGTTATTAATAACCATGACTGTCTAGCAACTTTGTGAAGGGGATTATAGAGAAATAATAAGTTTTCACCAAGATTCTTAACTGGACGAGTGATACGAGTGTAGACAACCTGGACTATTGATCATGTTCTACATTTCGTCAAAACTACGGACGTTAACTTGCAAGGCTTCCATAATAACATTATTGTAATTAAGTCTAATCTATCTAACGAGCCTATATTGTCCCACTGCAGGGCTAAGGTTTCCGTCCCCCTTTTCCACACAATTCTGTCTATTGCTAGAGTATTCGTCACTTCCGTTATTTTAGAATAAAGATGATAACAAAAATATTGTTTTTTTTTTTGTAGTCCCGATTTAAAATATGTTTACTTTTACATTTTAGAATCACATCTCAGCAATAGACCAAGACGCTTACTGGTGAACGAGAGGTAAGAAGTGAGTTGAATTTAAAAGCTCCACCCTAATCCCTACATCCTAATTGCATTTTATATTATTGACGTGAAACACACCGTCATAGTTTTACTAAGCTCCAATCTAAACTAATATTATTATAAAGAGAAAAGATTTTGTTTTTTTGTTTGTAATGAATAAACTCAAAAACTACTGGAACAATTGAAAAAAATATTTCACCAGTAGAATGCTATATTATCACTGAGTGACATAAACTATAAATTTATAAAGATATTACCCGGGCGAAGCCGCTGGCGAAAGCTAGTTATTTATATTCGTCGAGCTCGCGTCTCACAAAAACCAACCTCCATCAATTACCACGAGCAATGAGTTGGGCTCAGGATACGTTATGTTGTGTTGTGTGCTTATCATAATATTCATAATGCCTGTCTAATTATTGATTACTGCGCATTATGTCCGACATGGCGTGGCGATGTGCTGCCAACAGGAGCGAGGAGCGGACACAGAGAATGGAGGATAGGTGCAGCCTCAAGAGAATGGGGGTAAGGTGCAGCCTCAAGAGAGCAGGACCTTTGATACCTCATTGGCATACCGAGCTGCCTGTTGGATGTGTGTGAAAATGAATGCGAATGTTGGAGAATGACACACCATCTCCACGTAATAGTGACAGTTGTGATCTGAATAGGTAGGTAGGTGACGAACAATTTGATTTTTGGACGGACAGGCGATAGGTAAGTGTTGCTCTGCTACTCATTAGCAGAGCAACACTTACCTATCACCTGTCTGACTGTATTGTATGAAAATTAAGATAATTTTAGAAAATAAGTAGTTAATTCTGTGTACCTAAGTATTCACTAAAATAAAATTTCTACTAAGTATTCACAAAAATAAAATGATTTGATCGTTAAAAATATGTTTTAAAAAGTACAGTGTAGACTTCTATAAGGTCAAAAATAAATTTATTATTATAGATTATGAAAGAAAAACTTCAACTAGATAATTATTAGTTTAGGGATCCTTGTGAGAGTAGTACCTACTGGTCAGAGCCGGCTCTCCGGCCCAATTCAGTAAGGTATCAGTAATCGCAGCTGCATTCCGCTCCGCCATTTTGTAATTCCTATTAATTTGCGAAGCGAGCCCGTAATAGGAGCGATTGGGAGCGATCGGGAGCGGATCCAGTCTACACTAAATTGTGCCACGTAATCATGTCATTATATTGTAATTCTTGTGCTTGTAATTACTGTGTACCTAACACAGTCAAGCGTCGTGCAGACTGGCGCGACGCGACAGCGGGACGTGACTCTAACAAAACAATTTCTAAGAAAACTTCACGGTAGAACAATTACCGGTGCCGCGTCACGCGACAAGTCGCACTAGTCTGCACGAGTCTTTACTGTAATGCGGGTTATAGGAAAATTAGGGATTTTGGTAAAAAACAAAGACTTTTGAGCCCAGCCATTGTCGTCTGTGTCAGCGTAGCCGAGAATGGAGCTGATGATGATGACAGAAAGTAATCACAATCCCGATATGTGGCGGATTTGTCCATAAGAGAAATTGAGATTCATATCACATATTTACAAACATTTTAAAAGTAGACGATTTCCCTAATTTTTTTTAAATTAATAAGTCAGTGTGTGAAGATCATAGAATGTAAAATCAATGTGTGATTTTGTCTTGATTCTAAATTGTCCTATGGAGCAGGACCAGCATGTTTCCAAGCACTCTTATCTTGGATATAATCCTCTAATTTGTAATATGCTTGTTTACAAGTGTACTTTTAATATGAGTTTTAAATTTTCTTTCATTTAATTGCAATATGTCACAAGGTATTTTTTTGTAACATTTAACACAGTACCTCATAAAAGATGTATGTTCTTTAGATAATCTGAAAAATGTGGTAATACTGGTGTGCGCCGAATTGCAGCGGCGACTTGCGAGTGCATGCGGGACATAACTCAGACAACTAGGTTTTTTACTGCAACAATATGTAGGATGTAGGAACCACAGCTTTGGGCGTCTGTAGGTCATATGGGCATTCAAGTTTTTTAATACAATACCTAATTACTAGGTTTAGGTGTTTAAGTAGTCGTTATTTTGTGTGAGAGACGTGTCGGTCGAATAGAAATGCCTCGCACACCATCTGTTCCCTTTTGTTCATGTCTTGAGGTGATGATTTGTGATAACAAGGGAGATTCTGTAAGAAGTAAGTATTGCCAGCGCGTAGTGTTTTGTAGAGTCGTATTGTATCTATCTACAGTGCCTGTGTATTTACTTTTCATTAGCGGTGAAGCTGATAACTGCAAGCCGTACGTTAGCTAAATGAATTCGTACAAACAATATTTTCAATGTTACCGCGACCTCTCCAAGCACTTAAGTGATACATGTATACGAGTGTCGGATGTGTTATTGCTCTTCTGCCATTAACAAAAACCTCACGGCCGGATACAGCACACAGTAATGAGCTATTCATTCCATTGTTCATACAGTTTCATTACAAATGATAGATAATGATTCGCAACAAAAACGCGTAACATCTAAACGCGACGACGTAATTGTCAGAGTCGTGTCGGTGTCGTGTCGCTTTGCAATTACGCAGCGCGTAGGATGAGCCTTAATATTCCTAAATCATAGTGCGGGTAAAACTGGTAGCGGCCAATTTAGCGCGACATGCTCGCGACCAGCGCCCATAATGAACCGCCGATTACCTCCTGTCGTATCCTCCGTCCCCCGCACCTCACACTGCGCTCCGCTTCACGGTCTGCTGGCTGTTTCTTAGAGGATAATTGGAGCGATTTTAATTTATCATCGATATTCCATTTACTATAGGTACTACTCGCAGATTTCATGGTACATATTTTACGTAGCTTCAATTATATTGGCATACCTGTTGTGTAGGACTATTCTAGGTATTCTAGTAACATAGCGTACCTATATGACAGCTTGTTTCATTATCCACATAGGTACCAAATTACGAGGTTCTATAAACTGCATATTGCGATAGTTCATACTTGCGTGATTTATTACTACTGTAGTTAATCAAACTACGGACACGTGACCCTGGAGCTACATTTACTGGATCATTGTGAACATTGCACAGCACAACAGAAACACTTTTATGATAATTACAATTTATAAAATTAATAAATCCACATTTGCGGAAATTGTCTACACTGTCGAATACTTTATAACACTGTTTACAAAGCTGTGTTTAAACATTTTAATCAATTAGGTACATGTTTTATTACTTGTAATATGATAACTTTATGACTTATAAGGAAAACTTAATTTAACTTAGTTCTAAATCGTGTCAGGTGTGTGGCGGTTGCGGCCGTAATCCCGAATTCCGTCGGCCGTCGCAGGAGTCGATTTATTTCGCGGTCGGTAGCCGTACAACAACTATTTGATTGAACTCCACCCACTAATTATGTTCTTATGAAATAAACTCTGCATTTAACTCAAACACGTTCCATATCAAAACGTCACAACTTGGCATAATGGACAGGCAAACATCAACGTTGAGTTACAAAAATAGAGCGTATTTTGAATTGCAGTTTTATGAGAAGATTTTAGCGTCGCCGGCGAGAGATGATTCAGTAGCTGTATAACGAGTGGCGCAGACGGATTCCTGAGCAGTGTTCCATTAGAACATGATCGTTCGTAAAACTACTCGTAATCAATGTTATCATTGTGCTGTTAGAATAGGTATGCGAGGGAGGAACAAGGGATCAGTTATAGACTTCAAAATGTAGCATGTTATAGGTATATGTTCATACCATAGATAAACATAGATAAATAAACTAAGTATTAGAAACCATTACTCCGTGATCGACTATAAGACTTACACGTGACAGATTGTCAGAGATATAATAATATATTTTTTTTAATTTTTTTTATTGAATAAAAATGTTTACAAAAAGTGTACATTCAGATAACAGTAAGATTTCCCAAACAATTATAATGCCTAAAAATAAACTAAAACATGTTAATTACAAGTGCAAGTCAGTAATGATGTTTCGGAATTACAATATTAGGTAGCGAATAGATGATGACAGACTAAAAATGTTAGTTTGTGAAAAGGGCGTGCGGTTCCCAATTGTATGAAATATATTAACTGTTTCTAGCTACTGGCTACTACAGCCCACATGAGTCGACACTGCAAAATGGCGGCCATTAATCGTGAGGCGTCGATGCGCGATATTAATGCCAATATGTATTGCATTAGCCGCTCCATCTGATACCAGATCTTATAACCACCTCCTTAAGCACAGCAACACAGTGTTCCATTGTGCCCAGAGTTGAAACAATAATGTTTGGAATTCCCAGTACTGTGTTCATAGTTGGAGTGCGTTCGAGAGCCGCTCAGTCATGTGCCCTGCCTCTCCAGGACGACACTCATCAAGAGGGATGCGTGAGGTAATAGCGTTGGAGCACGATTTATTGAGTGCTGCTTAAGGCTATGCTTTTATACGAAAACTTGTTCTTTCTGCCTTTGTGAGCGTCCAGTTAAAGGACTGACCTTAAACCTTGGATATAACATAACATCACGCCTTGTTTCCCCGAAGTGTTGGGCAGAGGTGTCCCTGTAGCAGGTTCACCCACATTTCGCCAGTTATGTTTTAAGTCCCATGTAATAGGGGACGAGCCTATTGGCATCAACTGGGCACAAATCCTGACTCCAGGCTGCTACTGAGAAATTTCAGATAGAAAAACCCAATAACTCTTTGCCCGACCAGGGAATCGAACCCAGGACCTCATGCTCAGCAGACTAACGAGGCAGTCTATACCTTGGATATGTCTTGCTTTTTCTAAAGATTTACAATCTGCGTTTTAATTTTGAATGCCAACGAAATTGACAAAGTCACCCTAATTTGATGCTCTCAAAATGACTCATACAATTTATCTATTTCATCCTCTTTCTATTAAACATTCAAGAGATAACCGCTTAAAGTTGTGACTACTCGATTATCTTTAGTCTTGTAGGTAATTTTAATTTTCATTTGATAAATCTTTTATAACTCAGGTAGTTAGAAAAGCCTATTCTAAATTGGAAAACATAATCAGTTGCTCAGAAGGTAGGCAGTGTGAGAACGAATACCATTAGACATTGCATTTAGCTAGTGGCTACTCAATGTGGATGCAAATAACATGTAAATGTAAATCTCATGTCACAGTTTATGTAAGTTATAGTGCGAGATGTTGGACGTGATCCGCTTCTCATTAATTAGATAAGATAATACATCATGTAAATACTAGAAATAGTTACGGTTCCCTGCTGGCTCCCGGGCACCTGCTAGCCTGCTAAGCTAAATAAATAAGACAGTTGTCATACGACATTTGCAGAACGTGGGTGTAGCATTTCAAAATTTGTCATTCTGTAGGTAGTTTTTTGTTTGTTAATAGTACGGTAAACCACGAGCTGAGCTGAGATAGTACTTAGCGAGTTTCTAAATCACAAGAATAAACTTGATTAAGTTCGATCAACATCAAATAAGATGACTATAACGAATGACTATAACATTTTAGTCGTTATTGATAAATTTGACATGGAATGCAAAGATATTGTAAAACATGCTGAAAACGTAAATCAATAAAATGTACAAATTGAGGTTCACAGACAATGAATTCGGACACATAAGTACCTACGTGGTCTGCGAGAAGAGGTCAAAGTAATAACTGTGCAATTGTTCACCTACTCTGCTCATTAGCACTCTTGCTTTTACAATAAATGTGAGCAATCAATACGCGGCTTGTAACACAATGTCCACCTGACGGAAATAGTAATCGTGGACAGTCGGTACCTACCTATTGAAACAATATATCGTGTCATGCATGTATTTATTCATTCAAATAAAATTGAAAGGGTACAATGGCTTATTGGTTGATTCGCACGAATTTACTCGCCCGAAACGGTGGAATCAACGCTTTTAAATAATATAATTTAACCTTAACTTTACTGCATGAAATTCAAAATGTGTCAATTGCCTATTACTTATTTCTGGGGTTGTCGATTCGCCCACAAATAAATTAACTTCTTGCGAGTCGCCTCAAAAAAAAAAAAACAAAATTTAAAAGTGTCGATTCGCTCTTTCAGGTGAGTAAATTGGTACGAATCTACCAATAGTCCGAACTTAAAGAGGTATCTGTATTCGGGATTGATTGATTTACATAACATAACATCACGCCTGTAATCCCCGCAGGATTAGGCAGAGGTGTACCTATAGTACCTACACCCACATTTCGCCAGTTATGTTTAAGTCCCATGTAATAGGGGGCGAGCCTATTGCCATCAACCGGGTACAAATCCAGACTCCGGGCTGTTACTGAGAAATTCCAAATGGAAAACCCAATAACACTTTGCCCGAGCCGGGAATCGAACCCAGGACCTCATACTCGCACCGCAGGCTCCGTATCCGCCCTTCGGATACGGAAGCCATTCAGGTGGAACTGTACGAGGGGTACAGAGCGGCGAAGACCACCCTCCAAGCGGAGATCCTGCGGGCCAGGGCAGTGGCCCGCGAGGAGTTGCTGGAGACTTTAAACAGGGACCCGTGGGGACGCCCATATAAGATGGTGTGGGAGAAACTCCGCCCATGGGCTCCCCCGCTGACGCAGAGTCTCCGGCCCCAGCTTGTGGGGGACGTGGTGAGTGCTCTGTTCCCTTGAAGAGGGGAACATACTCCCCCGCCCATGGCTCTGCCTACTGCGGTGCCCGATGCGGACCACACTGCCGACGACGACGACGATGCTCCGGAGGTGACCGAGGTAGAAATGAGAGTGGCGGTACGCAAGATGAATGCGAAAAATACCGCCCCAGGACCCGACGGCATACCTGGAAAAGCCTGGGTCCTGGCCTTGGGGGCTCTCGGGCTTCGACTAAGGGGGCTCCTAAGCGCATGCATGGAGAGGGACCAGATCCCACTTCGTTGGAAGACGGGGAAACTGGTCCTCATCAGGAAGCCGGGGCGCCCAGCGGACTCTCCGTTCGCTTATCGGCCCATCGTGCTGCTCGACGAGGTGGGCAAGCTCTTTGAAAGAGTCATTGTAGACCGCCTCGTCGAGCGGCTGGTGCGGGTTGGGCCGGATCTGGCGGAGAACCAGTTTGGTTTCCGCAGGGGGCGCTCTACGGTGGACACCATCATGCGCGTGCGGTCCCTCACGATGGGGGATGCTGTGGCCCGGGGTGGGGTCGTCTTGGCGGTGTCTCTAGACATCACTAGTGCCTTCAACATCCTGCCCTGGAGTTGCATCAGGGAGGCCACTCCGGTATCACCGGATGCCGACCTACCTCTGTCGTGTGGTCGAGGCCTATTTGACGGACAGGGCCGTCATGTACCCCGGTCACCAAGGAGAGTGGAATCGGTGAGAGATGTCGTGCGGTGTCCCACAGGGGTCGGTCCTGGGGCCACATCTGTGGGACATTGGATACGACTGGGTGGTGCGCGCCGACCTCCCTAGCGGTATCAGCGTCGTTTGTTACGCTGACGACACGCTGGTCCTGGCGCAGGGGAGGTCGTACCAGGCGGCGGCCGACCTAGCGACACGCGGGGTTGCGACAATCGTCGACAGGATCGGCAGTTGGGACTCGAGGTGGCCCTGCACATGTCCGACGCCATGGGTTTTCATGGACCTCGGAATGCGCGACCGTCGGGTTCCCAGGTAATGGCGGGAGGGGTTTACATCGGCGTCGAGTCGACGATGAAGTATCTGGGACTCGTCCTCGATAGCCGGTGGAATTTCGTCGAACATTTCCGACGTTTGGCTCCCAGACTGGAGCGGGCCGGGGCTGCGTCGAAGCGGCTTTTGCCCAATCTAGAGGATCCAAACGCCTCCTGTCGGAGGCTCTACGCGGGGGTCGTGTGGTCCATGGCCCTTTACGGCGCACCAGTGTGGGCGCGTTCACTAAGGCTGCAGCCAGCCCGCCGGTTGAACGCGTCCCAGAGGGTCATGGCCATCCGGCTGACCCGAGGATACCGCACGGTCTCCTGCGAGGCGGCGAGCCTCCTTGCCGGATTACCGCCATGGGATCTGGAGGCAAAGATCCTCGCGCACATTTGGGAGTGGCGCGAGGAGGCGAAACGCCGGGGCTTAACTCCGCTGCCGCGAGAAATCACGGCACAGGGGGTCCTCACCGGACACGGCTGTTTCAGGAGGTTCCTGCACAGGATAAGGCGGGAGGAAATCCCGGGTGTCAACATTGTGTAGATCGCCCGGAGGACACGGTGGAGCATACGGTGGAGGTCTGCCCAGCTTGGGGGAGCATCGGCGTGTCCTCGTGGAGGCGATCGGTGGCAGTGATCTCTCGCGTCCGGCCCTGGTTCATGCCATGGTACGGAGCGAGAGGAAATGGGAGGCCGTCACCTCCTTCTGCGAAGCGGTAATGGTCACGAAGGAGGAGGCGGAACGCGTGAGGGAGAGCCAAATTTCGCGCCGTCACGCCCCTAACCGCCGCAGTAGGAGACGCCCAGGGCGTCGGGAATCGCGAGGCGATTTCCGGCCACCGTAGGCGCGGGCTTGCGGACGGTGAGCAATGGGTAGCTCACCGTTCGATAAGAGCCAGGCCCGGGTCAACGGCGCGTTGTGTTCCACGCGCGCCACAAAGAGATGTCAGCATAATCGACGCGGTCCGCTAGGGCCGATGCCTGACGGGGTTGCGAAGAAAACCGAGAGGGAGATCGTGGCCCCCGGCAACAGGGCAACCGAAGGAACACGGGTGGGTTTTAGTCAGTAAGAGTCTGACACGCCCTCCCGCTCCGCCCAGAGCGGGAGAAGTTATTTGATGATTTCCCACCTTAAAAAAAAAAGGACCTCATACTCAGCAGTAGCGCTTGCAACCATTCGACCAACGAGGCGATTGATTTACGGGTATATTTTTCCTAGAAGGCTGTTTTAGATGAAAGAAATTAAACCGGAATATATACTACATATATTAAATACGTATATTAATAACTTTTATGAAGGAAATCTCTGTTAGAACAAGCTTGGAACCACATTCTAACTGCAAAGTAAATGCAGCAAATGTAATTTTTATCAAGTTGAACCTATTTCCAGTAGAAATTCAGAAATTCATGCGACAGCTGTCAACGGCGCAGACACTATATTCGCACAACACACAAAATATTGTTCTGTCGACGGTTGTGAAAAACTAGCGAGCTTCGTACAACACATCTATGCGATGCAAATAATGAAAATTAACAGTATAAGTACATACAGTCATTTATATCGCTGGATAGGCATCGATGTATGTCATGATCCGACAGTTATCACTTATGGTAAGGCTTACACAACGACCTTCCACAAAAACATTTATCATTTCTAGCAATTCCACTTGCAGTCACAAACAAATTAGAATTCGTCACAGTTTCCTATATAACTGTCGGTGTTGAGCATTAAACATTAAAACCATGGCCACTTGGCACTCATTTGTCGTTTGTCGTCGTGAGGTGACAAAACTGCGTAAAATAAGTGACGCTCCCTCACCGCGACTTGTGTTGGTATTCTATTAGTGAGCACGGCTTAAAGAACGATTGCTCCAAATTGAGTAAGTGATTACAATATGAGTTATATGAGTTATAACATAATTATATCGTTAAGTACGAGTCACCGACGGGAATGTACGATTATTTCTCGTTGATTTATAATTCCAGTTTTGCATGTGGCAACTGTTGCGGGTACAAATTGTTGGAAATGTGTCCGAAGAAAACGATTGCGTCACAACGCTGTCAATCGATTTTTTCTTAAGATAAACATGTTTTGCATTCCCGCTTTACCGTTCGCAGACAGGCTGGGACGACTGACTACTTTTACACGACTGCCCAAAAAGTTTTTTGTGGCACCAAAATTTTAAATGCTTGCACAGATTCAGCATCATCCCGAGTGACATAGGCCATATTTATAATAATAAAAAAACAAAATTGGCTATGGTTACATATTCAAATGTGCAAATAAAATAATTTATTCAGTTATTACAATTTGGGTATCCAATTAAAGACCTTGCTGAGCACATTCCAAAACTATATAATTTATTGGCATACATTTTAAATAGGTAGGGTGTACATGCAAAACCAACATTTCATCCCCACGCTATCCACCCCTCGCCTCGCCTCGCCGTGAGAGTTTTATACTCTCACGGCGAGGCGAAAAACCTTTTGGTGCTTAAATGTTAAAGCCACCTAGCAAGACAAGTTTCAAAATAAAAATTAAACTTGACACTAAAATGTATAAATTAATAATACAAAAACTAAAAAACACAACTGCCCTGCCAAAAAACGAACTAAAAATTAATAAACAAGTTGTATTAGTTAATCTGCCTACAAGGCGAAAGGTCGGAAAGTCAGGGGACCTCCCCGACTGCAATGACAATTTTATTTATCTGTTTAGTCAGAGAGTAAATGAATGACCTTACTTACGCTTTGTACATACAGATTAACTAATACAACTTGTTTATTACTTTTTAGTTCGTTTTTTGCAGGGCAGTTGTGTTTTTTAGTTTTTGTATTATTAATTTATACATTTTAGTGTCAAGTTTAATTTTGTATTTAATTATGTATTTTTTGGCTTCATTTTTATGCGAGAGATTATTTTGTTCAGTAGGACGCAGTGTGAGGATGTGCATAAGTACAAAGTTGCAAGATAATCTACAGAAAATGTTATATACTTAGCCGTTTCCTGATGACGTGCTCGGCCGGTCGTCTAACGAAGTCGCTGTCGAACATAAATCATTGTAGTTGTATCTGTGGAAGGCTCACTCATCATGATTACAGTGAGCAGCGGCCGATTAGAGGTCGCTAATGGAGCGGGAGCCACTCAAACAGCGCTCGATTAATTAGGCGCAGACGCAACATGCGATCATGCGACCACATGCCTCTGCGCAATCGCGATGAAGAAAATCTTCCTCCGATAAGATCAGTGCGACCGCCTCTGGTTATGACACAAATATAATCTGCAGCGCTGACGACATTCTTGGGTGCGACAACTTTGTTTTGCCAAATGTCGAAAGAAATAGCAGGGCTGCGATTCGTGAGACATAAACGCTAAACGACGTGGATTTGAACTGCAACTATGTTATACTATGTTTTTATAATATCCTAGGTACCTAAGTTCATACACCTGCACCATTTATGACTAGTTTTTGATAAAAAATATAATATGGAAATCAATAGTTTCGCAATAAACTTGTCTCGATTGACGTAACTGATCTTCAATCAGGTCAGTTATGATTGTACAGCACCCACTCCCTTCTCTTGGCATGGTTCTGGGGGATCATACTGAACTGCAATCTGAACTTTACACACCAATCTCTGAAGTGTCTCTATAGTTAGCCACCTCTTTCTTTAAGAAACATTATATTCTTAATAATGTTGACATTCAACTCAGGAGTCTATATTTTATCTAGTGTTGGGCCATTTCCTCGGGGTTTCTCGTCTCATCAGCGACAACGCCAAGGCGTATCGCTTTCAGTCGTAACCATGACAATAAACGTGTTGATAACTCATAATTATATTTTATAAGTAGTAAAGGAAATGCCAGGCAGATGGACGGTTGTAGTAGGCAGTGCGAGTGTTTTTATATGTGTCGCAAGCAAAGCCAGGTCCGGTGAAGTAATTCTACGACGACGCGGTCGCTGGTACTGCGGCGCCGGCGCATCTAAGTATAGCTCGGAACTTGAGCCAGCTATACTTAGTTGCACAATTTTGCTAATATGTGCAACATTATTTAGTGATATAGTCTAATACTCTTGAGATTAGTTCCGAAAGACTTAATTTTATGCAGAGTTGGTTTTCACACACAGAGCATTCTCAATTCTCTACGGCTTGAAGGAACCTCGAATCTCATGAAGCGGTAAGCAGGAAGCTGAATACGCCTAGATGATATGCAGATAACCTAGTCTCCGACGCGGCTAGGTTTAGATGGGTAGTTGTGACGTATTTGTAACACGTCTTTGTCTGGTCATTTAACGCTTCAAATCCTTTGCATATAAATCTTAAAGTTTGTTTGCAACCGAAAATAGAAACGTATTATAATTAATTATCCGCTTAAAAGTTCGACACAATGACCATGATATAAAGAATTCTATCATAATCGTATGATAATAGAACTTGCAAAAAATGCGTCAGGATGGAAATCACAATCATCAACAACGGCTGCTAACACAATAATAAATAATTATGGTCTAGCAACTTATACGCGGTGACAGCAGCAACCAGTATGAATTATAGTAATAATAGTGATCTAGGTATGTGCAAATTGACATAGTGCAGTGAGTGGTTGCGCGACACAATCGCAAGATGGATGTCGCGTGGGCGGCGCCGGCCCCGCCCCTGCGCGCGCGCCGCTGGACTGTCGCCGTACCGCGCATCATGTCCGCGCACTCGATGTACTCAGCACTACTCAGCCATCATTAACAGACGAGATACAGTAGATTGAAGAAGCCCACCTCGAGAGTCATGTAAGACAAAAGACGATGCGTAAACGTTTAAATGAACAAAAGCTCAATAACATGTTTTCCTTAAATTGAATTACTTATATCTTTGAAACCTATGTTCATTTATAGAGAGAATAACGCATCACAAATGTTTATCAAACATTGATTTGTATTTTTTTTTTTTAGTTCTACACATAATAGAGAAATGCCTTACTTTTTTAGCAGCCACAGTGCACTAGGTGGTCTATAATGAAAACATAATTAAAATAACCCAATATTTTTAGATTTCGTATCCTCTGAAGTGCTACCTATCTCCATAGCAGGCAGACAATCAGTACTACATTAAAAAAGCTTCTACCGAGTGACGATGCAGACGAAAGGATAATAATACCTAAGTCTGGCAATGCCCTGGAATCCTTTCCGACTGGCTTGTGTTTTTTGCACGCTCTGATCTTTTCAAGGTCGTACTTATAGCTCGTGCCGACACGAAATAATAAGGAGAACGCTCAATCTCTTAACATTTGACTAAAAATAGTTTTTTAACTAAATCTAGGCTACTTATAAGGCTTTTAAATACCTAAAGAAAATCCGTAAATAGCAGCTGCAATAAACTTCAGCTGTCGTAATACAACATTTAGCAACATACATCACTAATAGGTGCTAATAACAAGTGAATGCTTCGTGTGGGGTCAGATCGCCGCGAGCGCACACTGCTGCACCGTGCACTTCGAGCGAATTGATTCGCGACCCCCGACCCCGAGCTGAGCCGAACTGAAATATCGAAGGACTTACGGACCTAGAGATTCATGACATAAAATTGAGCAACATGTGGTAACAGCTAGAAACGAAACTTCACACGACGTCGTGTGGGGTCATGTAGCCGCGGGGGCTATGCGGAACCCTGCTCCGCAGACATTATTACGACCAGCGAATTAAACTCAGGATTAAAAGATGCTTGCCCTGGAACTTGAAATGGGAAATCACAAATTTACAACATGAGTATATTTAACATCAAATTCCAACGACGATAAATTTACCACTTGTCGCAGCCATAAATATATATTTAATAAACCGTCCTGTACTTTGATGTACTGGCTCAAGTTTGCTAGTGAGTCCTAAATCCCTTTTAAGTATTCGCAGCGTCCTGCTACGAACACAATAAAGATAAACTAGATCAACCATTTTTCAAATTATCTAAAGTACATACATCTTTTATGGGGTACTGTGTTAAATGTTACAACAAAATACCTTGTGACATATTGCAATTAAATGAAAGAAAATTTAAAACTCATATTAAAAGTACACTTTGTAAACAAGCATATTACAAATTAGAGGATTATATCCAAGATAAGAGTGCTTGGAAACATGCTGGTCCTGCTCCATAGGACAAAAAAACATTAGGAAAATCGTCTACTTTTACAATGTTTGTAAATATGTGACACCATGTATCTATCACATAATTAAATTATCTGTCGTTGCTTCATTTTTAATTCTTTTTACCTATTGTGGTATAGTAATTTTATTCTAGGTGCATCGTCTTCACATATAATTATTTAACTAATAATGTACGTACTTATACAAACTATTGTAAAACATTTTAAAAGAGTAACGGTGGAGTTTCTTGCCCATTCTTCTGCATACGAAAACTACCTTTTGGAAGGGGCGACTAGAATCAATTATATTATTCTGTAAATTTTGACGTTCAAAAGTGCCATACATGGGCCTATTTGAAATAAATTATTTGACTTTGACTTTTTTGACTTTGACTTTGAACACAAGAGGCTTTAAAGACGTTTTAAATACTGGTATTTTTTCTAGAAATGTCAGCGGTAGTCGGCGTCATCTGTGCTAACATAATATGGTATACACTCGTGCATAATACGTATGAAAACATACAAAGATCGTATTCACAGTATGTCCATATTAGTCGCGGGTTCAATTCGCAGTATCCACATGAAATTGATTCGCGGAGCGCTTGCGGCGTCGCGGCCGGCGGGCCGGCACTCCGTTACTTACCTAATAAGACAATATTAACGCGGTGACATCATTGCTATTACGAAATTGTGATACCTTCAAAGGTGTTTGATAGCAAAGACACAACTGGAGGTTCTGCAGGTACAGCCACTGGCTGTCTGGTTATAGACCGTCGTTTGGTAAACTTTGACCAATCGTCGAGGTTAAGTGTTACTACGCTGCAGCGGCTGCTCTCAAAGTTCAAGTTCCTCTTCCGACACCATTTCATGCTCGAGGATTTTAAACATAATAAACATAAAATAACATTACGCGAGTTTTCCCCGAAACGGTTAGGCAAAGGCCAGAGTACCTACACCCTGAGTACACCAGAGTACACCCGGCCTAATAATACACCCACATTCCACCAGTTCTGTTTTTAAGTCTGAAGTTGTTGTAAGAGTTTGGAAACTGTTTACTATTTCTGTTGCCGCTATAACAACAAATACTAAAAAACAGAATAAAATAAATATTTAAAGGGGTTCTCGTACAACAAACGTGAGTTTATTTTGCTCGTTTTAATAGACGATTGTACGGAACCCTTCGTGTGCGAGTCCGACTTGCACTTGGGTGTGTAATGTTTGAAATAACAATAACAGAAGTTCTAATGATCATATAACCTAATTTCATTTTACATATTTTTTTTTTAACATAACTATGAAATGATATAATGAATTATTAAGATAATTTGATTTTACCTTATATTATATTGTATAATGAACATTTTATATAACGTACATTTCAATTAATATTCGATTAGTATAATATTCAGTTGCTATAATATTCAAAATTATATTTAGAAACGTGTACTTTGTACTTTGTTTTTTATATTTTTGCAAAAACTGATTAGATTTTCAACGCCTGCCATTTGGATTAGGTTAGTTGGGTTTGGGTTGGGTAGCATTTGGGTTAGGTTAGAATAGTGACCATTAAAAAAGCGAGCGAGCGAAGCGAGCGTGCCGCGGTAGCGGCCGCGATATCGCGCTGGTCTGTCCGACCCTTGTTTCCTGATATTTACGTATTTGTTACAGAATTTTGGCTGAAAATTAGTAATTAAGAAAATTAGGTCAAGTAACATTATATAAAAAGAGCATTATAGAAATTGAAAACTATATGAAATGACCGTTATACTAAATGTTATTACACATGAAATTAGATTATTTGTTTTTATAGCATTTGAAAATTATGTCATGTGAACGTTACGACAACTGATATAATCAGTTATTATGTCATATATTACACACCCGTTTGCAGACTATATTTTCCTAATGGACAATAAACTATCTTATTGGAACTTCTATTTTCCTGTTGGAAAAATGGCACCCGCGGAATGAATAAATGTCTACTTTATCGACGACCCTATAATAAAAGCTTCTCGACGCAGATTATAGTAATTTTAGTTTTAAACTATATTAATATAGTTTAAAACTTAAAATTCTAATTAGGAGATGAAAAGGTCGATTTCGTAAAAATCTCCGTAAGATTCGATGACTGATGTTATTTGCGCGTGCGGCGGTGACGGTACGGGTCGATGCGCCACGCCCTCGCCCGCGCACCTCACGAGGAAATTGAAAATATATTGCACTACAGTTCGTGCCACTAAAGATGAGACTTGACACACCACGTGGTTTGAATTGCGCAGTAGACGATTTATGGGTCTCTTTAGCGGTATGAAGTCTGCGCCGGGGCGTCATCGAGGCGGCGGAAGGAGCGGTGGGAGGCGCGGTCAAGTCTCATCTATCGTGGCGCGTACTGTACCACGCTAATACCACGCTAATGTACCACAGTAGTATAGGCACCTACCTAGCTACATGGCCTCTAGCTCAAGGCTCCCATATAGTAGTGTGTATTTGAATCAAACGACTGGTTTATTCTCTAAGCGTTGTCAATTAGTCTGTGACACTAAGTGCTATTATTATAGAATAAGTTACATCTCCCTCCTTATGACCAAACAATAATTAACAAATATACTGCACTTAAGCATTGAGATATTAAGACTTTAAAAACAAACATAAATCTATCTTTACTTCCCCTTAAAAAAAATACTTCTCAAAAATGCCATGCATACAATTAAAAACAAAACTAAATTTAGTAGGTAATAAACATAACTGTTAAAAATTTCTATTTGGCACATTAAACTATGATCACAAAAAATATACATTAATCATTAAAGCCATAACGAACTGGCGGACGGACAACTCGACCACTGGTGGTCCTCATTGGACTGGCACAGGCAGGCGAGCCGTACGTCTGCAGCAGTCTTGGTGATTTAGCTCTAGTATCTGACAATAAATCTGCACCATAAGAAGAAACCACGTCATCGTCCCATGTGTCATAGGAATGTTGTCTCACACTATAATAGGGCCTAATGTTAACGTCGACGTTATTTTTATTCTTGTTGGTATGCAAAGGTAAGTTAATAACATGTTGACGATTTCTACGATAGTGACTACAATTTTCAATTTGCAGCCAATATGATCTATCTCCATGTGCTGTACCTACTACTTTAGCCTTAACCCACTCTTTTTCTGTCTTACACGTACATTTTGATTAAGTTTTAAAAGTGGTAAATTTCTTGTTCCAACATCATATTAGTCTTTATATTTGGTAATCCTTTGCTTTCCTTCTGCTCGAACGATATACTTACTTACCAATTTGTTCAGGTTTATTATGAGCTTATAGTAGGTACCAATACCTACCAGTACATCTGGTGCCTCTAATTATTGCCTTTTCTAAGGCTGTTCATTGGCTTAGAGCTGCAAGTAAGCAGAGTTACTTTATTAGTCACTTCGATGTCGCCTAAGACTTTAAAGGTTTTCAAATCGCTTTCTAATACAAGTAAAATAACAATTAAAATGTATGTTTATGTAAACTAAAACTTGATACTATCATGGGCAAATTTAAAATGTGCAAGATTGCAATTTTGCGGAACCCTCGGGTGGTTCCCTCCGCGGCTTCCAGGTGGGACGATGACGGCAGACGAGATACAAACTCATTATATTTTTGATAATCTTATTTGATTTTTTTGCGAATAATAAGTATCTATTAGCTCTTTACTTAGTTTTTTTTTAAATTGCGTTTTTGGGCCTTGTGAACAAAAAACAACATGATTTGATGATATCTATTATATGTTCCTAAAGTGGTTTAGTAATTACTTTAATAAAAACTCATTAATAGGAAACTAGCGTTAAGCTTAAGTAGTATTATCAAATTATCATACGTGTATGTTGACGGTAGAATGACTTCTGTTTTGTACGTCAAGACCTACAGCGGTAATTACGGAAAATTAAAAAAAAAAATCCTTACCTGTGAACTTGATATTTTTGCAAGGATACTGGTGCCGATTTACTATTACTAAAATTCCTTACTTTTGACTATGAGAATCTCAACGCTATTCTGCAAAATTAATTCTTTAAATTTAAAAATAATTTTGACACTACTAAATCGAATTTGACAATAGCGACTCCACACGTGATACTTATTTGCCCTACCCCGTGAATTTTTTTTAGAGCCGGAGGCGGGCAGGGGGATCCGCCTCGAATTTTTCATTTTTTGTATGGAAAATAAGAAAAAAACCTACATGTTGAGTAGGTAATATTTACGAAACCCTTAAACCCTTATTAGGGGTTTAAGGGTTTTGTAAAGGGGGTCCAAATTTTCATTATAGTTGTGATTGGACACACCATTTTCGAGACATAAGCACATCGATCACTAATAAAGAACTAGTGATCGATGCATAAGCAAAACAAAAAAAAAAATACAGTACTGTTTTTGCACTTGAAGTCGAGGTGTTGGTGTGAATTTTAGTTCATATTTTATTCCACACCTTTTTAATCGCGATTGTAAATAGTCATATTAAGTTACACAATCAAAATTTTAGGTGAAAAACGTCAAATTCAGAATAACAAAATTATTAAGTTAGGTTCAAATATAAACTAAAATATAGTTAAGTTGTGTCACTTAGATCTATTTCAGAATGGGAAATCGTCGTTTGACAGGAATAAACAACATTTTGGTGATTTTTAGTTTAGTTTAGTGGCATTTGTGACAAGAGAATCGGCACCATTGTCTTCTGAGATTGGCTAAGCCTAAAGATCGTTTTAGCATGTAGGTAGGTAAACTCTGCCACATATTCTTATAAGTAAGTATAGGTACCAAGCTATCACCCGCTTTAAGGCTCGTGCAGATCAGCGCGATATCGCGGGCGCTACAAGGATTGCGCTGCCTGTAGCGCCCGCGGTATCGCGCTGGTCCTTCAGACAAACTATGAAACGGTTGCTTAAATACCTATAAGATATTTTTTGTAAAAGTTTAATACCAAATATGTCGGGGTTTATGTTATATATGTAGGAATTTATAATCTGCAACGAGATTCAGAGTCAGTGAGCAGATTCCAAGCACTGATGGTCGTTAGGTTAGACGTCAGATAGAGAGCCGTGCGACCATGGTCGCAAGTTTAACGTGGACTCTGCAACGTGGCTTTAACAAATTAAAGCACCAAATATTTTGGATCGAGGACTTTTATAAAATACTTGGCTTGAAATGGAAGCACAACACAGAGAATTGTGAGTTGAGGTGCAATTTGAGAGAGGCGTTTGTCTAGGAGTCACCTGAACAGGGTTCGGTTAGTTGTATAATTGTTGAATCGTATTGCTTACTGACTACAGAAATAGGTATTTATATAATTCGAATTTTACTGTCTATGTTTTGCTTATAATTACATTTTTCCGTCTTAGTATCATAAAAATAACAACATAAACTACTTATTATATATTATATCAGAATCAAACACTCGTTATTCCAAGGCATATGATATCAGTCATAGTCGTGAAGTCGCAATAACAGTTCGTCAAGTATTGAGTCAATAGGTGAGCGTGGGCCTAGCGCCCCATGTTTGTTGAGCCTCCGTTGAGCAACTAATATGTTTGCGACCCCTGTTTGCTGGCACTCTATTGTAAGAGTATCAGTAGCCTGCTGATGTTCATAATGTGATTGTAGATGGCTCATATGTATCCCGTATAATTGTTAGAGATAATGGAAGAAGCAGCTTAGTTCTGCCCTCAGCAATCTAGCAAAATATCACGACACAAGCCGTGATACGCCCGAAGGGATTTACCATCGGCAAAAATGACGATCTTCCATACACACTTTAAGGTCGGAAGTTCGTTTTTAGTGCTCACTTTCGTTATTTATTCGAAAACTTCATGCTTCTAGACCCACCGGCAGGTTGTACGTTGTTTGTCAGTAAATTAATGAATTTACGATTTTTATTAAGTAGAAGATTACTGTTATTTTTGTCTGCTAAAACAACCAGACTAATAATAAAGTAAAGCTTAAGTAGGTAAGTCGAATTATGAGCTAACAAATCAGTGGCGCTTTAATTAAATCCTATCAAAAACATAACATGTAATAAAATGCAAGTTTCGCAACGCAGTTCTTTTACCGCATAGATGTGAGATCTAATGTAAAACCGAGTCTGATAATTTATTCAGTACCTATCTATTTGTCATCTTTATTTCTTTAATAAATAGAATGACTTAGCCATCGCACGGCAACAAAATCACAAGAATAATCTACTATTTTAAATGGTCCTAATTAAATAAAGCGCAGTGTTAACATTAGGTAGATTTTGTTGTACCTATGTAGAATGTAAATTCTATTGCCGTGTGCAATTTATTTATTAAAGATATATTTTTTAAATATTTCCTTGCTTTATAGGCTAAACACTAATTTTGTTCAAAATTTGAAGATCGTGACCTATTACTGATTAACATGAGCACGTGTTCGGCACATACTGGATATGAACCTACTTATGTTTTTGATATTAATTAGTTTTTAGAGCCCTTTCACATGTTAAATTTTCTCGATTATTTAAAGGTTATCGTAGAATGAACTATGTCACCAGGTTGAATACACTAAACATGATAACGAACAGAGAAACATTAATTAATAATGAATCTCAGGAGTTATTTCTCAAAAGCTAACACAGATAACGGTAACGATAACGATGTATTCACATTTCAACGCAACGTTGCATTGGTTTACCGTTTTGTCAAGGACAGAGCCTCGTCAGTCTATCGTTTCTGAAAAAAAAATAAAAGGATTACGATGAACTACGAACCTCCTCCTTTTTTGAAGTTGGCTAAAAACACATTTCATTTAAATTACTAGGACGTTTACGAAAAAGGCATTCAAAGACAGAGTTTTGTTTTTAAATGTTATCAGAACGGTATCTACCTAAGTCAGTGGTGAGGCGCCACTGTGTATCGCGCCAGTACAAAGACAACCCTCAGTAAAGCTGCACATCCTTACAAGTTACAACCCTCCTGTCAGAGGGTAGTTGGTAGTTCTGCTACCCGCCGCTAGATAGCTCTCACTGTGTTGTTTTTTGCAACTAAATCGAATGTTATCAATTTAACTACGTAAGTGATTATGTAGAACAACTAAAATGTCTCGATAAAGTAGCTCAACTATTTTTTTATAATTTCTTTATGCAATAGTCGCAATAAAATGCGGTACAAAGAACAATTTTTCATATTTCACGTCTAATTTTCGAAAAATTTGTATATACAAACACATGAGTATTTTCTACGGTAATCTTCTTTTTAATAAGTAAAACATAACAAAAACGAATATAAAAACATATTCAATAATTTCAAAAAGATTTGTTTTATTTTTGCGTTAGTTCGAGTTTAGTATCACTATTTGGCAACAGATGTCGCTAGTAGTCGCAGTCGGTCGCTTCTCCGTGTGCGTCTCGCGGTTGGGTTGGCGGGCTCGCGATGAAGATCGTTAGCCAAGACTGCAGATATTTCGACAATTTGTTCCTTTATTATAATTTAAAAAAAACTCATTAGTACATTTTTGTGCAATTATTGAAATCTATAAAATAAAAAAATAAAATAAAATTGTTTATTTCAATTACAAAGGGCATTTAGACACACTAATGTTGGAGATCACCTTTTAAGCAAGGAATTGCTTGTGTTAGGAGACTCCGCGCTTCCACTTATACTTATCTTATGCAATTGAATGGAGACAATGTAAACATGCAGAAAAATTTAATAAATGAGTAACTTAAAATTAAGTATACAAAAATGAATGATTTGCAAATGAATGAGCTTTATGCATAGAAAAAGGGCCTATGAATAACTAAATTATGAAATTAAGTTATCTATCACTTTCTTAATCTAAAACAAACTTTCTTGTTAAAATCTACTTAACTCAACATTATATAAAGGATTCCAAAGACAAATTAAGTAGAAATGACAACTCTCATTGTCACTTCTTATTTAAATAAACACAAGTTGTCTTTTTAAATAAGTTCAACAAAAAATCATGCAAAACTATTTCTAATTTAGTAACCAACCTGTTTTACGTAAAAAAAAAAAAAAATACTTTTTACTTTACCTAGATTTAT
Source organism: Omphaloscelis lunosa (assembly GCA_916610215.1). Taxonomy (NCBI): domain Eukaryota; kingdom Metazoa; phylum Arthropoda; class Insecta; order Lepidoptera; family Noctuidae; genus Omphaloscelis; species Omphaloscelis lunosa. Next base: position 727,307 of record OU744252.1, read on the forward strand.
AAAATTTTGGTCGGTACTTAATTTTTTAAATTTACCACTATGTATGAAAAGTCCACAAAAAACCTTACTTCTACCTAATAAAATTAATTTGTGAAATGAACACGTTGTCACACATTGGTAAATAATTGATTAAATTACATTATTAATTATAGGTGCGTAGAGTCGCGTCTCGTTGTGATTAGTTACGGTAGGCAGTGTAACAAATTACGGTTCAGAAAACAGAAATATTTATAAAACGATACTTTTCTCTTATAATGTTATTATATGAGAAAAAATATTTTCACGCAAAAGTAATTGTCAAAAATAATGTAGGTTAACAGCTAAAAAGAAGATTAATTTTATTAATCAGACTTACTACAACTAGGCAATACATAATCTATTTTACTTTAAATATTTAGTCAGTGTTGGACAACTTGTTAATATTTTGTAAGTATAGGTAATTTAAACTATTTATAAGCAGGTGTTGATGTTTCTACTTTGTTCAAGGTAGCATTTACATCACACTCAATCTAATACATTTACATCACACTCAATCTAATACATTTGCCTGTCACTTCTTATTTTAGTAGAGTCAAATATTTTCTGTATTAACAAATATTTAATTTTGCAAGAAAAATAAAATAAAAAATAAACTGTTTATTAAGTAACACCTAAACATTACCCGTATTTAATGTAGTAGGTACTAAATATTTGTTGTTGGCCAATTAATTATAGTTAGCTAATTGTAAGAATTATTTTGTTACCTATAATTGCATCATAGTAACTAAGTGCATTTGTTTATACAGTTGCCTTGACACTATCAGTCAATAGCGAGCTACCGGTGCTCATACAGCAGGTATTAATTATGGTAATAAAAATAAAAAATTACTCGTGCAAAAAACTGCTAATAATTATGTAGAGTTGAAACATTATTTACTATTTAAATTGGCACAAAAGGAAAAAGTTTATCAATTATTAACTTTTAAATTAAGTGTTCTGTCATTGAATTGCATATAAGAAGAATGAATTCAAGTTCAACATAATTTGAAGTATTGAGAAATCTTTATAATTAATTGTATCTTTCATTGGTATCATTCAATAAGTCGAGAACGTGATCTCTATGTTAGTAGAGTGTCCGTCGGCGTCGGCAGAGCGGTCGCGGAGAGTGTAGCGACGCGACGCACAGTATAGTGTGCGAGCAACGAGCGAGGGGCGCGGGACGTACGGTGCGCGGGGAGCGGAGCGCGCGGGGGGCGGGGCACAGTAATTACATCGTCATTAGCGGGCGGCGTCTGGGCGGGGCCGCCCCTCTACCTCTGCGGGCGCGCGCAGCGCCGCCAAGCGCTCCAGTCCGTTCCGTGCTGCCGTCGCGCACGCACGCGCATGTCGCTCGCTGTGTTACCCGGTGATGTGAGGTGGCCCCCGCCGCTGCCGCTCCGCGCGACTAACGCGCTTGTTTCGCGACCGAATAAGCCAGTTGAAGGCTCGAGAGCCTTCGAGCCGGCAAGACGCCGTCCACCGTGGATCTGAGGTACGGCGCCATGGCGGCGACCACGTACATGCCCGCCGACATGGACCTGGGCAACCTCGGCGGGTACCATGCTGCGTCGCCGCGCAGCGAGCCCGCTGACATGAAGTACGCGCACGGGTTGCATGCGGGCGGCTCGCCTTCGCCCGGTGCGCCCGTGCTCAACCCCTGGACGTCGCTGCCACCCGCAGACCCCTGGGCTATGCACCAGCACCACGCGCACGCGCACCAGCCCGACGTGAAGCCACCACCTGCGCCGCACGAGCACCGCCACCTGCAGCATGGCGGCTGGCACGCGCCCGTCGTGTCACCGCACTACGGCGCTGGCTCGCCCGTGGCACTGCATGGCGGCTACCCTATGCCTATGCACCAGCACCACATGCTGCGCGACATCCAACCCTCGCCGCATCCACTGCACCACCACGCCATGGAGCGCGATCCGCCTGAGGAGGACACGCCCACCAGCGATGACCTCGAGGCGTTCGCCAAGCAGTTTAAGCAGCGCCGCATCAAGCTGGGCTTCACGCAGGCTGATGTGGGCCTGGCGCTCGGCACGCTCTACGGCAATGTGTTCTCACAGACGACCATCTGCAGGTTTGAGGCGCTCCAGCTCAGTTTTAAGAACATGTGCAAATTGAAACCGCTACTGCAAAAGTGGCTAGAGGAGGCTGACTCCACTACAGGGAGCCCCACGAGCATCGACAAAATAGCCGCACAAGGAAGGAAAAGAAAGAAGCGTACGTCGATAGAAGTGTCAGTGAAGGGCGCGCTCGAACAGCACTTCCATAAGCAGCCCAAGCCGTCGGCGCAGGAGATCACGTCGCTGGCCGACAGCCTGCAGCTGGAGAAGGAAGTTGTGCGCGTGTGGTTCTGCAACCGGCGGCAGAAGGAGAAGCGCATGACGCCGCCCAACACGCTGGGCAACGAGATGATGGAGGGCATGGGCCACGGCCACTACGGGCACGGAGAGGTGCACGGCTCGCCCCTGCAGCACTCGCACTCGCCCCCCGGCCTGTCGCCCCAGCACGGACTCGCCCCCGGCGCGCACACGCTGGCCGCGCACTAACAGTTCGCCCCGTGGGCGCCGCCGCGGCCCTACTACTCGGAGCCTCACTAGCGCCGACTAGCGCCGCGCCCGCGGGATACATGTGTACATAGCGCCGCGCGCCTGGACGTGCCCGCGGCGCAGTGAGCGGGGCCCGCGCCTCTGTACATATCGCGAGCCCCCCACGGACCGAACGCTACGTTAAGTTGTTCTTTATAATTTCAGTGAAGTCATTGATTAATTATGTGAGTAATGTTAAGATCGAAGCCAGTAATCGTTTATACTTTATCGAAACGCCGAGGTTCGGAGTGATCGCCGATACGTTTAGCTAGATAGTCTAATTGATAAATAAGAGCTTAAATCGGAGGTGGATCCCGGCGTCGCTCGCGCCTCGCCGGCGACCGCGGCCGCTTCAGACGTCGTGCGGTAAGTACGGCGACATTACACACACGAGTAGCACAGTACTGCGTACACACTGACGCGTAGAGCGTACTTGACGCACGTCGTCGCGACCTGCGAGTCGCGCGCGCCGCTTGGCCGCTCCGGCGAGGAGTGCGTAGCACCATTCAGTTTTATAAAGGACGATTTCATCGAATTTATTTATAGATATTACAAATTAACGATGTTCATACATGCCTAACTTTCAGTAGGGAGTCATTGTGGTGTGGAATAAATTTAAATTGTTGCTATTACTGTAAATTTATGATTAGTGACGAGGACGAGAGTAAAAAATATGAATCGGGTCGAAGCTTCGTTTTGTAAGGGAATACGAGTGAGTCAATAGGTGCAATTTTTATTTTAAGTGTTTAATGAAACGATCCGAATGTGAGAGCAATCATGTACGTAGTAAGTCATGAGAGCCGCGGCGCGGCGCGGCGGCGCGCTCTGTTGGTGTTAGTGAGCGCGCTAGCCGCGCCGCGCCGCGCCTGCACGCGCGACCATGCGCCGACACGCACTCGACGCACACCTAGCTCCCACTACATAATTTATTAAAAATTATTATTAAAAGGATGCAGACACGATGCCAAAATGGTTTTATTCCTGTTTTTTACTTGTTTTGTTGTTTTTTTTTTCGTTTGTATGTATTTGTGGCCAATCTTGGTACTTAATACTTGTAAAAATAGGTATTTTTTCTATATAAAATAATGTACCTACGACGTATATGATGATATATATTAAAAAAGTTCTTTATAGAAATTGAAATATGGAAATGACTTTTATTGAACATGTCCTGATTATCTCTCTGCCTCGACATTTTGTTTGTTTCATAATGATAGTTATGTTATTTAGTTACTAAATAAGTGACATGCCAGGTATCGGACACAACTGTCGCGCGTGCCGTGTCAGTGTCGGACACCAACGAATGTTTAGTTTTAGGGATTGTTTGCATAGTTTTACTTTAATGAACAGAAGCTCAGTAGCACTTGTGAAATGTTTTTGCTAAAGTTGAATTAGATGAATAATGTAAATAAATAATCGCATCACGTTGGAGTTAGGTATGCAAGTCTACATAGCAAGTAAATATTACTTAGTGATATGATATTTTATATTATCGTCTAAGTATTTAATAAAACAGAGTAAATATTTTACTAAAGAGTATTATTGATAAATCCCGGTCAGTAGGTCATAATTATAATGTGAAAAAAAAAAAATGTTTTGAGTCGGCTTAGTGTTGTTTGTTTTATTTATGAGGGTACAAGCATCGGGGCAGGTAGCGCAGACGTCACAGCCCGCCGCCGCGCCGGCTCAGCACAAAACATTTATCAAACATTTGACTCACTATACGCAGATCCTATCGTGTGATTCAACACATCGCACATTACTTTTTATATTTCATAAAGAATGCCTCTGTACGTCATTGTCCGATCTATAAGTTTGTACACTTGCTTCTGTTGACGTATTAACTGACTGCGGCTAGTGTTATCGCATGACGTTTCTAATTTATATGTTCGATGAATTAAAATGAGTGACATTTACTGTTACATTTGGCCAATTCATTGTTTTATTGTTGTTCAAGAGAATTAAATCGTTTTGAATAATATCAATCCCTATTTGAAATGATCTAAACACAATAACAATTGTTCGGATACTTGCTATGCACACAAACAACATCACATTATGCAATATTTCACCTTTACTAAGTGACTCAAGTGTTTACACATGTCCTATAGTATTATATTTCCTATCTGAACGAATCCACTGGTTGATCTATAACATCACACAGTCTGGCCTGGTCACAACTGCACCTTGACTTACATTACATTTTTTTTCTTTTATTTACTTTTAATACTCTTGTACTTTAATTACCCTTTAAAGCTATGTTTAATATGTTTCCTAGATCGATTGTATCGAATAAAATATTATCAGTACAAAAACAAGTATTGTAGTTATTGGTCGACATTCATTGCTCAGAATAACTGCAGTCGTGAATTTCCAACTACGGTTATTTTTATTATAAAGAATACAACGTTTGTGATGCTTAAAGCTTTTTACTGCTTCAATCAAAACTTAATTTAATTACACTCTAATGAATAATTACAGCGCTAGACAGGTTTTCTCTTATACAAGTATATCTATTTCTGCGGCTCGCTGGCCAAACTTTGAGGTGCAATTAAACTAAAATTGTTTCTGTAGCCCAAGGTGAATAAAAAAACTTTTTTGCTTCAACGAGTGAGTTTGATAGCTTTCTCCTGCCAATAGTGACGAGCATACAAAATGTAAAGGAGTGGATGTTGACGGTTGTCGCGTGGTGCGGTAATACGCGCCGCGCGCAAAAACTTCACATGTACCCGCGGTCGCATCGCGCTCGCAGGCCACAGTAGACCAAATGACATTCCGTCTAGCTAATGAAGCGTTATAGCCGTAGTGAAACCTCCTCCGCTGAAAAAATATTAAACCAAGACCATTAGTGTTCCAGGAAACTTCAGCTATATATTCTGTATTGATAGTTACCTACGTTTTCGGCTCGGATTTTTTTTTAACTTTTTGTTTGTGTTTGTCTGTTTCCAAAACAATTGTATTTTTTGAGTTGTTTGTAATCCAAGTCAAAAAGTGGCAAAGCTGTACGCCAATGTTTAGTGTAGGTATCAGAAATAGATGGTCCTATATATTTAAAAAATGCCGTTTATACCGATAAATAATTAAGCATTATGGCTATATGTACGTTTACCCATTTTTAACAATAGGTAAAATACACACATCAAAAGTGTCTAGGGATCAACATATATTTTTGCAATAACTTTTCTCCTGATTGATATTAATTAAAATTTTCTTTAAGGATTCATCAAATAAAGTGTTTTCGTTTGTCACAGTAACGATAAACCAAGTCACCTTTGCATTAATAAAGAAATTTGCCATTTTCCTAATAAAGGGATTTTTGACATTTGAACCACTAACATTAAAGTTCGAAAAAAGACTGAAATAACAGTTTTCTTTAAAATTTTATTGGGTAACTTAAACAATTAATAATCCGTGTTTCTACCGCGAACACTAACAACACAAGAACATCGGTTTGGCATACTCAAAATGAGTTCATCCAAATCACGCTGTGGAATGGCCCGCCCATGTTCGTTGCAACAACAAAAAAAGGTCTTCTTGCGACTGGATACCCTCCATATTCGGCAGAGCTCTTCTCTGTAGCATATCCCATGCATGCTCAATCGGGTTCAAGTCTGGCGACTGAGCAGGCCAGAGCAGGACATTGATGTTAGCTGCGGCGAGAGTCTGTCTTACAACTCTTGCGGTGTGCGGTCGTGCTTTATCATGCATTAACTGAAATAAGGGACCGATTTGCACTTGTAGAGGAACGATGACGTCAGATACAATCGTCTCAGCATAAATTTGAGCGTTGAGGTTGCCTCTGATCCAAATCAACTCAGTTCTTCCGCCGATCCAAATACCCGCCCATACCATGATGGTTCCACCACTATAAGGATGGACTTCCTGGCAGGATTTTAATCGCTGTTGGCGTCCAGGGGTTCTCCAGTGTCGTATACGTCTTGTATCCTGTCTCATACCAAAACGAGACTCATCAGAAAAGCACACGAAACGCCATTGTTCTTCTGCCCAATTTCTGTGTTCAAGAGCCCATTGATATCGAATCCTACGATTGTGCATTGCTATAGGTGGTACCCGTAGCGGTCTTCGGGAATGAAGGTTCACTTCATGCAAGCGGTTTCTGACTGTTAAGTCGCAATGTCTTCAATGCGTTGTATGTTTTTATAGGGAAAATATTGACAGCTGATTTTCATCTTTTACTCGAATTTGATTAACAGTTCCTGTTTCAAATTATGAAATGCACCAAAAAGGATCCATATAAATTTATATAATCATAAATTTATTACAAAGCCACATCTCAATCTCAAGAAATCCGCATAAAGATGCTTGATCCCTAGACACTTTTGATGTGTGTAGTTTGAAGTTGCATTCCATCGGTTTGTTTAAATTTTTAAAGAGCTAAATCTGTTTTTCCACAATTTTAAACGCAATTAATAAAATTGACTTAGATACAATTTATATTTGCATAGTATTTAACTAAAATAAAATTGTACGTACCAAGGTAAAGTATTTATTATTTATTGTATAGGTGGTCTAGCCACATTGTCGCACACATACGTACGACCGCGGCGACAGTTTTTTACGTTCACTCTGTATAACTTTTTGTTGGCGATTATTTTCAGAATTAAAACGACAATCGCTCGTTTGTTTCCGCCTGTTAACCCCAAACTTTTTGCACCAACGTCGAACAAGAATGTTGTGTAAAAAACCGCGACTGTCGAACCATTGTCGAATAATAGTTAGAATAACCGCGCGACGTCGCGCGACCTTCTCTGTTTTAGGACTCACGTATTTTTGTAGAATATGTTAAATGCTATTACATTTTTTGTACTTAGTCGTAAGCTAATTGATGCTGTCTAATATCAGAAAGTATGACAATAATAACTAGTCTTTGATTTTGTAATATTTATAGTACCTACCCATAAAAAAGGTTTTCTTTTTATAACACAACGATATCATTCTTGCTTAGGTATTCTATATCACATAGACGTTATTTGGCTTTTAGAATTATTAATTTTAAATAGTACTCATAAAAAATAAAATTGTAATAATGGTAATGTAGATCTATAGGTAACAAGGCTTCTTCATTATAACTTGAGTCGTTTTATGACAAACGTTTGAGCAAGTAGGTAATTTGTTGTTATTTTAGAACCGTGATGTTTATTGCAGGATGTATAGTTGTGGCAAGATGTTCTGGCAGTTAGCTGCGCTGAAGGCTCGGCTGTCGGCTCTCGGCTCTCGTTGCAGTCGTCACCGCGACATAAATACGTATCGAGCGCTGTTCGGCCTTCGCTCATAATCCTACACGAGCGGCACTAATACATGCCTAGCGCTGAAACGCAACTTGTCTACTCCCATATTAGCCCACTGCGATCTGCTTCGATCTCTTCGCATGGAGCGGTACATTAACACCAGAATACGCCACTATATAACCACCACACACATTCACATTTCTGTTTCCCCGGCGTTTCTAAATCATCTTGTGTAACACAATCCTCTTTGTTAATAAGTGACTTTGTCTTCAGGACGTACTTTCCATTTTAAATAAATAATACCCATGTATTTCAACTAAGACCAGAAATATTACAAACAAAAGGCATTTTTTCATGGACTTTGTAATACACAAAGTGAACTACCGCGTTACGTACTTCTTGTTTTAGTGGGGTTAGTGACTAACCTGGTGTCAGAGTTTTGAAGCCGCCTATGGGCCTCTGACTTGGCTTCACATGCCGTCGAGAAATATCTGTCAAGCCTACGTACTGACGTAAGAGTTGAAGGTGTTGACAAAATGTCATATAGGCGAATGGCAAAAAATGTGAGAAGCATTATGCAGTCACTGTTAACGTGTATATATGATGTAGGTACCGTGTGCGATACCGACGATCTACTAAAACTGATTTATGAAAGACATTGATAACATGCGCCTACTTACATACATCATTATCACAAATTTATATTTTTTTTATTTTTAAATACCTACCGTTTTATACAAAATTTAAACAATAATTCATATCCAATCACAAACACTGCTATCTGCTTCATGCTAAACATCTATGTTTCTTGATGTCTAACGCCCTATACGTAGATTGATCAAAACAAACAATTAATTCAGTAAATGTAGCGACGTTCCTGTTTCCGCGAATCTAAAACAAAGAATAAGTTAAATAAAAGAGTTATTTAAGGTGGCTATTAATATCTGAGTTCACATCTGTATTTCAATTGTGTCAGAATGTCTGGCGACAAAAACGGTGCGCGCGGCGACATTGTCGCGCAAACGAGTGTTCGTACCAGCTTACCTGTCAGTTTTTCTGCGTTTTGTCGTAAAATATGTATTTAAAAAATGGCGCCCTGGCAGGTGCGGCGGTGGCGGCGAGGCCACCTTTATCAGCGGCCATGTTCTACTCAATTTATAGTCTCCTCGGTTTTGGTAGCGCCGCGAGCGGTCCCGCCGCGCCGCCACTATCTCGCCCTTCGGATGTTTTTTCCGCGTAGCCGCATAGTGTAGGCGCAACGCGACCGACGGGCGGCGACGGCGTGTGGAAGTAACACCCGACCCGACGCTCTCATCGGTACCTACAGCGCGGCACGTGACCGGCACTCTCTATCTTATAAGAACAGAGAGATATACGGACAAGTGTTCGCTGCAGCGACTGCAACGCATACTACAAACGCTGCCACTCTGCCAGTGCTCAGCACTGGTTTCATACACAGACAGACAAACATTCAGCAGACATAGGTAAGATTATTCACACTTGAAATGTTGTCAATTAGCATTTTATAATACCCGTGATTTTATTATGATGACCATAATCAGAGAAAGTTGGAGTTTGGCTGGCCAGTCGTAAATCTGTAGTCAATATGGTATCTTATTTTTCTTTATTAAACAAAATACTTTGACTAATAAAATGATTCAAAATTTTAAACGATGCTATCGTCTGCTTTTACAGTCGTTTTTGTGCTAACTTATGTCCCTACAGACATACTGAGTTAAACTGTGAGTGGACGTAGAGAACAGTTTATGTGACGATGAAACTGTTTGCTAAAACATTTCGTTTGCTCGTTGTTACCAAGTGAATACGTCAAACAAGTTTGAAACCCAGCCGATAATTTCAAAAATTCAAAATAGCTATTCTTGTAAACCACATGTTAGTCCTTGGTTGTCGTTGTTATCGGGCGGGTCGCCCGGTTGGCGGTTACTCGGTCGAAACCAGTTCTGGTTAATTTCTAATACCAAAGGTTGTGTAAACGAGGTGACAGTGAGATCATGGAGAAATAATTGTCAGAAAGATATTATAAAATTATTCCCTTTTAATTTAGAAAATTTTCCGGAAATAGCGATTTATAGAAATAAATTATATCGAAGTCAGTTATTTTTTAACGTTTTCCACTATTCACATTTAAAGAAAACTAAATAAAGAAAACTACAACCTACATGTTCGCCATGACATATTAAGTATGACATGTTAATGCAGCACTACTGTACTTAACATAATCTTAGGTCCCGGGTGGAAATAAATCAGTTGTGGTTCAATTCCGGGCAAAGTGAAAAATTGGTATTTTGGTATTTTATTTTGAAATTGGAATATTAAGCTCGTCCCAGACTTATAGGTAACTTGCAAAATGAGGGTGTAGGTATCTATTACACATCACTGCCTAACCTCTGCTTACCTCTGTTCTGGCGTGACGCTCTATCGAAGTAGTAGTACCTAGTATGGATAGATAGCAGCCCCTGACGAGCGCAGCTCCTTCACGGTGCATGATCGTTACCGCGTCGGCAGAAACTATCGTATGTGCAACATATACCTCTCATAATTATATTTATATAGACACTTTATAGTTTTATCCTTTACGCAGACGTGAGTGCCAACAGCTCGGAAAATTAAACGTTTTTCTATTCAGTTAAAAAAAGTAGATCGGGCTGATATGTAATGTAGGTTACATACAAAAACAGTTCAAATGAATGAGTGTGCACAACTATATTTTTTTTAATTAATTAGCTCTTAAATTTTCGAGGTTTTAGTAGCTACTCAGCTTTACTTAAAGTAACCTAAATATGTTAGATTGAAATAATTTGAATATTAAAACTTAAGCCGCTCGACACCTAAACTTTAGTTTTACTATTTTTTAAATATCTCTTTTTAATTATTTTATTCCAAGTCAATAACCATAAAGATTTTGTATTTAAAATTATGATTTTTAATAGAATAGAATAGAATAGAATAGAATAGAATAGAATAGAATATTTATTTATTTGCACAGAATGTAGGTTTTAACAATAAGATGGATGAATGGTTTACAGAATCCTTGTACATTCTGCCATATTGGCATGCAAACATTAATTGGGTAAATACCATGAACATAATATTTTCTACAATATATAAAATTGAATTAAATTTAACTAACTATAACATCTTAAAAAAAAAAAAAAAAAAAATTACATAACAATGAATCATACCTATTTAAAAGGTTAACAATCTTTATCAGTTAAGAAGTTGGTTACAGAGTAATAGCACTTTTCTAATAGCAGAGAGATAAGTTTCTTTTTAAATATTCGCGAAGGTTGCTCTTTAATGGAGTTTGGGATTTTGTTATATATTACTGGTGCCATACCAAAAACACTATTTTTTAATAAAGCAGTTCTGTATCCACCTGTGTACAATAAGTTTTGGTACTGTGATCGCAAAGTAACAGTTCGATGCCGAGTTTAATTGAATGTTGTAAATAGATGTTTATTAGATTTAACAAATAAAGCTATTTCTAGAATATAGATGCATGGGAAGGTTAAGATTTTATGGTCTTTGAAAATAGGTACACAACTATCTGTAACTGACAAACTAAACATTGCTCGTATGCAGCGCTTTTGAGCTTTAAAGATATTTTCCCTATCGCTACAGTTACCCCAAAATATAATGCCAAATCTTAAAGTGGAAGCTACAAGACCATGATATGCAACTAGAACAGTTTTTATGTTTACTTTTTTTTTAAGATTGTAAAGAGTATAAGCAGATGCACTAAGTCTTTTGCAGACATCATCTGCTTGAGCTTTCCATGTGAGTTGGCTGTCTATTAGTATACCTAAAAATTTTGCAACATCTACTCTTTCTATATTTTGATTATCGTAATGGATATTTAAATTTTTGGTGCGAAGCCTTTGATAAAAATTCATTATATTAGTTTTTTGGATATTTATCATCAGGTTATTATTGTTCAGCCAGTTTATTATGGTTTAATGGTATTATTTATTTCATTTTCATAATTTTCTTTATTGTGACATTTTATGAGTGCTGTGCAGTCGTCAGCAAATAACACCATTGGATAATGGATTTGACGAGGAAGGTCGTTTATATAAATTAAAAATAACAATGGCCCAAGAACGCTTCCCTGTGGGACACCAAATTTAATCTCTCTATAGGAAGATACGTATTTGAGTTCACGTTTGGATTTGACACATATTCTAGCGATCTCTGTACACTGTTTACGTCCATTCAAGTATGATTTTATTAGATTTAGGCAATTACCTCGAATGCCATAAGTGTACAGTTTCTGTAATAACATCTCATGGCTAACATAATCAAAGGCTTTCGACATATCTGTGTATATAGCACTTATGGACGTTTTGGAGTCTACATTTGACATTATAACATTTAGCAGGTCAAAAATGGCCTTGTTAATACTCTTATTTTTTCTGAACCCATTTTGTTCGTCGCAAAGTAAATTGAATTTAGACAGAAAATTATAGATTGATTCGTAGATAATCTTTTCTATTATTTTTGAAAACACCGGTATCAAAGCTATCGGTCTATAATTTAACATGTCTTCTTTACTGTTCTTCTTATGAAGTGGTTTTACTATTACGGTTTTTAAGCTATCGGGAAAAGTTCCTGATGATATACTTATATTAATAACGTGAGCTAGGGGGGCAGCTATGTTATAAGAAACAATTTTTATGACTTGTGTGGATAATATAACATTGTTAATACAACTAATCGCGTATATCTCACACATCCACCTAGTGCTTATAATGAGTATTCCTAATTAATGAATAATTAATTTAGTTAAACTCCCCACAGGCGCTGCACGAACCAGGTACATTTGATATTATTTCACATTCAGACAATTATTCATAACTTTTTACTGCAGATGATTCACAGTTCTTTGATTGGTTACATTATGTTAGTGTTTGACTAATTAATTTGTAAATACTTATAGTTTTATAATGCTAATATATTATTATGTGTTCATCTAACACAATAACTTGTGTTATTTTAAATGATAATGCATTTATAATGTAAGTTTTTGTCAGGCCACATTTGCACCTGAAATAATTAGTCCCATAGAAGTTGTGCTTGATAGCAACTGTTATGTGTAGGTGAATAATATTATATATTGTAAGTTGTAGGTATTGTAAGAAATAAAATATATTTTTACAGCCTTCAAGCTACAAATTAATTGAATATAGGACAATGGGCAAAAAGGGTAAATAAAGGCAACAAAAAAAAACGGCCAAAATATCAAGATCAAAGTGTGAAAAAAAATTCTCTCTTGTTTTCGAATAAAACAAGTGTTACGCTTGTTTTTCACTCCTTATAAAATTTACATACCGTATGAATCTAACCGTACCTTATATGAAAATAAATTCTTAAGGATTAATCTCCTATAAACTTCAAAAATGGTAGCTACACTAATCTGGGTAACCAATTAACTTTTCAGGTTTAAATTTTTCACGTACCTACCTTCGCATAATTCAATTTATAATACCAATCAGAGCCATACTGTGATGATTTAATAACTTCAACTTGAAATTAATACCTAAGTAGGAAAAATAACTCACTGTTTCATTTTGAATCTGAATTTTTCAGTCTGAAAAACAAACGTCACTGAAACGCTCTAAGTTACAAGTAAGTACGCCATGATTTCCGCGAGTTACATCACTGAACCACTATCTACACATGTGCAGGATAGCAGCCCGTATGTACTGCCTGCCAGTACTACCGGCTGATATTAATGGAACTGTCAATGTTACCGTATATCTAACAAACCTTCAGCTAACGACCGGCTATGTTTTTGTCTCAACCCTACATACATATTTAGTGAGCTCTGAGATAGGGAAAAAAGAAAACAACATTAAATGTACCTACTGTAACTACTGATAATTATGTTGACATGTTAAAGTGAGAGCACCTTAAAAACTTGTTATTTTGTCATGTAGTCAGCCCATCCTCTGCTGATGTCTGTAGTCAACCTCACCATATAGATAATTCTGTATCTTTTCATGTCAACATAGTGCCCATGCGTGATTTTACGTGGGTCTGTAAAAATTATAATCATCATCATCATTTTAGGATTTACAGTCGCGTTGAGGATATTTTTCTAATGTGATCTAATTCCGGTTTTTTTCTCTCCAATATTCAAAAATTCCTTATTTTCGCTAGTTCACCTAAATATCGCTAATGACATAGTGAGTTGTAGTTTTCTAAAGCCATTAGACCAATCATACCCTCTTATGATAGAAAACCAAACAAAGAATCAAGAGCTCTGTGTGCTAGTGAGATGTCAGTGATTGCGTCGGTCAAGTGTCGGTCAATTGAGCGCTAATTAGCGGTCGGTCAGTGGGCCGCGTGACCCCATGGCACCCGGACTGACCCCCGTGACCCACGCTAGCACTGATCGAATGAGAATATGTTCATCAAACAATTGTACTAACCATTCGTTTCTTTTTTGTTTTGTAAGCAAACATTGGCAAGACCTAGCAATGAGTCGTCTGGATACACAATGCAAGTTAGTGTATTGTAGTGGATACTTAGGATAAGAAACTCAGATTTGTTCAGTCAAGTGTGATCCTCTATAAACTCACTTTTCAATTTCAGATCATTCTTATAAAAGAAGTTTACCGACGGCTAATTAATCGTTAATTACCAATCTCGAAACTACACTTTCTCTACAACTTTGTCGAGTACCTAGAGATATCCAAAAGTTTGTTAAAGTATTTCTGGTCATTAATGTCTATCCAACTAATCCTTTAACTAATGAGTATTTCTCTCATTTCAACACATTTTTAAATCAAATAAATCTTTTGGTAATTGATAAAAATGTATCAACGATACTTTCGCCATTTTACCGCTTTCATTGCAAATATCATAAAAATCTAAGTCACTGTAATATCAAGTAGCAATTAAAACTAGTTCTACAAGTGATCAGTGAGTAGAAATCGTTTGTTTGTCCAGTTTGACATGAGATGTTCTGCGCTAGCTCTCGCTCGGAAGCCAGCAGCCGACAGCCAGCAGCCGTAGTCTCACTGTCCACTTACACGGGTCGATGAACCACTTATTTATTTTTATTGGCTTCACATAGCCAGTCATAAGGCGGGTGTAAAGTTCATTTTTTAATTTGGCATTGTTTATTCATGTCTTTTTGGGAATTTTGAGAATGAAATGATGAATGTAGGCACTTTTTTTGTATTCTTTCACACAATTCATAGAAGATATACATGTAAGCGAGTGTATATTTTGGTATTTATAAGATATTTAAAGTATTTTGCTAGTTGCTAGGCGCTTTTAAAAAGTACAATACAGACGCCTAAGATCCCAAGCTCGTATAAGTGACGACGACAATATGAATGACGCAAATAAGACTTTCGTTAAAGTCTTACGTGCCTCATAAAATATATTTAGGTAACACTGTTCTTGATTTTGTACACTTTGCAAATGATATAATGTTGATGCCTTTGTAAAAGTGAATTATATCATGCACAATAGGTACTCATATTACATACTTACAAAGTGTTATTACAAGCTACCAACTGCTCGCGAGTGTATACTTTTCATGTAGATATGTTATCCCACAGTAAATCATACTGCCTCAACAGTTTGCACCTCATATTGGCGAGCACTAGACTCTGCCACTAATGACAGTTATCAGCAGAAAGCTTCAGGTACTCCGTGACATTCAAACACACAAACAAAGTTTTTACATGTAGTTGAATATAATGCACGTTCTTCACGCTCGGTAGCGCTGGGGTGGGCAGGGCAAATAGTTATCCCAAGAAATACCGCGTGGCCATGCATGACGAACGAGTCCCTACTCATAGTACGTACGAATATTACACTTGACAAACTTAGTCCGACTATCAGTTCTATGTGGACGACAAAAAGTTTGGTGAATTTCGTTGCTACGAATAAGTGCTACGAAATTCGGCGTAGCAAAGTTTTGGTAAATTTCTAATTTCATGAATTACTGCAAACTGACAAGTTTTTCTTGATGCTTGTTACGATTGAAGCTTAGGAAAAGACTCAATTTATCACAATAACTATAAAATTAACATTAAATGCTTTTAATGAGATCCTACTTGTGCATCGTTTGTGAAACGACTAAAAAGTAATCGTAGCATTTTTTGTTGATACTCTTTTCCTCTCCTAAATCGCAAACTTCCTGTGGTTACTCCATATACCTAAGTAGGTACTCAAACGAAGGTACTTCTGCGTAACCCCCCACGGGTCGCCACCGTGACGGTCACTCCGGCGATAGTGGCGGGTGACGCTCGCCTGACTGTCTGCCTGTTTGCGACAATCACGCGATCACCATTATTATACCCGCAGCAACTTATTTCTTTTAGTTAAGACAATATTATTGATACTTGATGTTACTGTGAGAAAACAAGCATTGTTGCGTTTAAAACGACTATTATTGACTATCAAATGAGTGTGTTATCATAATTGCTGTGTTGAGGTAAACTTTGTCAAAGTAAAGTCCGTGAATTCCGTGATATTAATTAAGATGTTCACGAAACATCACGGCATGGTGTTCAGCTCGTTCTACCATATCTTTAATTGATCATCTTAGTGCACTTTAAAAAACTTTCCTGCGTAATTGAAGTCTTGTTGGCCTAATATCATATCTCACTACGTGCCTATGCTTACATCTGTTGGTATAGGCACTAATAAAAGTCTATTGACCTTTGAGAAGCACAAGCATGACGGCGTAAGCAAAAAAGGCCCAAGTTCAAACCTATAGGTCATCTTATACAAATAGTGTACAAAACATAAGTGTTCCATTCATAATATTGTCTTATTATCGCATCTTATTTACTGCACTTGAAATCTATGCAAATAATAGTTTACTTTACTTTAATATTATATCCATGGTGTAGTAAAACGGAGCCGACAAATGATCATAATTTCATATTTTTTGCGTACGAGTGTGAGCATGAATGGTGAGGCCCATTCATAGCCATGCCTAGCATACACTCTCCCTGCACAGTAATAACCGATGTTACAGGCACTATAATAAAATAATAAAAATGTTTTTTCTTCCATTCATTTGTGGGAGAGTGGTGCCTAAACTAAGCCGTGACACTTGTATTTCAGGGCACCAGGGACTCCCCCCTAGAGGCAAAAATAACATCAAAAACATTACCTATATTAGAAAATTCTTAACGAAAGTTACATTTTCATGTTCTATAGGCAAACTATATGTTCGAAGAGAATAATAATAAAATCTTAAATTTGTATAAGGCGTAGTGGAGTTCAAGGTGCATGTGGGGTGACTATGATACATTGCTACTGTTAACATTATCACACTTGTTTCTGATGTTTAGAAAGATCTGTTATTAGCAATATATTGTTAGCTGAGAAAAGTTTGCGGGTTTGTCCGAAAGGGTTATCGTGGCCTATGGCAACATGTATACAGGCAACTGAAGGAATACGGGTGGGTTTTGTCAGTAAGAGTCTGAAACGCCCTCCCGCTCCGCCCAGAGCGTGAGAAGTTATTTGTATAATTTCCCATCAAAAAAAAAGCTGTGGCAAGGTTAGCAGTGTGTTTTAAGCAATAGCGCTCTTCAGGCCCTTCCAAAAAGTTAACAACATATATTTGAGTGAGGGTAGTTTGATAGGAACGGTACAAATAACCACTTTCCACACACAGTCGACTTAATAGATTTTGAGAAAACAAGCACCTGCTTCAAAACTTAATTCGATTGCTGACAGGACGCCTACCCACTTGTATTTATAATCTGTGAGTAGTTTTTTATTACGCAAATATGCTATATTCCAAATACTGCAGGTTTGTAGTGCCTGTCCATCACCTTTGTGCTGACCGGCAACCTTGACCGGCGCTCGATCCGCCATCAATAACGCTTACCACCGCGATAACAGCCAACTGAGCAGTGTTGTTCCACCAAGCATTACTTACTGTCACTACAGCCTTCATGGAAAGCCTGACTGATGATGGCAACACTCCTTGATATACTCACATTACCAGTTATTGTTGAGTTATGAAACTAAGGCTTATCAACACTGTGCTAATAATCATAACGGGTCGTGTGGTTCAGGGTTTGATTCCTACCTTGAGCAACAGGTGGGGCAGTGCTGTTTGTTTTTATGTTGGGGCATTTTGTGACGACAGTGTAATTATATGTGATAGGTTTTAACTTAAAATTTAACTTGTTCTTTGGCGGATGGTTAACCCTTCGTATGGCCGGAACGTGGATCCACGCGAGACACAATGGCTTTTTAATTGTTTCTGTAATTACGGCATTCAACCGGTTAAAAGAATTATGCCTATGTTAGGAGATGGTTAGTTTTTGTAAATGCAGGTACCTATATTGAGTATTTTTCTTTATCTAGAAATATAAGAGTTTCATTGAATATGTCATGCAACACGCACGTGCTTCTCATACGACTGTCTTGAACATAACTATCTAATTAATGAGCATGCAGTAAATTGATTGACACCTTTTTATTACCAAATATTTCTGGCAAATCAATTATAAAAATTTGGTGATTGTAAAGCGGTTAATTCGTGTTATAACGCGAACTCTTTCGATCCGCTCCCGCCACAATCCGGTCGTCCAATAAGGGTGCACCCTTATTGGACGACCGGATTGCTTCTAGAATGTTCTAGAACTCGTCTGAAAGACAGACGACGCGCACCTTTTTTGACACGAGTCGTCTGTCATCCGTCAGCTGCGCAGCGCACCAGGATACATTTTTACGAAACCTGTTCTTCGCCCCGAAACCCTATTGTTTTCATATATATTGTGATGTAATATATTATTTGTTATATCTGTATGTTAAAGTGTTTATTAAGTTAATATATTTCAACACAATCATTAGTATGTAAATTGTAATACATAGTTGTACGGTCAACAGCACGTCAATGAGCAGAAACACTTGAGCTACGCAAATGCCGCTGTCAATGTCAAATTGTTGGTATGGTCGTGCGGTTGAATGTACTTTGCCAGAAGGAACTTGATTGTTCTGTTTACCATCACTACTACAATAGCACTATCTTACAAATTACACAATTTCCAGTAGAAACTGTTTTCATGCCAATCTGTCTACGAGACTGAAATCTGTGGTCACGGTCAACACGTGTTCACTCACTATGTTTGTGCTAAAAGGTTCTGTTCATTATAATCGTCACAATTTATTTTATTATTATTCTCCAGGAAAAATCTTCAGTTGATACGCTTCGTAGTGTTCTGTTCTGTTGCTGAAAACTAACGATTGAAACATTAATTTCTGTATCAGTAAGGAACACACATTTACTTCACGATTGGTTCCAGCAATGCCTCATTTACCCGCCCGAAACTTTCAGAAAGTAAAGCGTTTAGCTGTGGCAAATGATTTTCATGTTGAGAACGTATCAGCTGTGACAATTCAAGCAGAACTGATTACCTACTTGCCGTGCATTGGAGTACAACACAGAAACATAACAAGTTGGAACAAATCTGGCGCGACGTATCATAGCTCGGGAGCCATTACAACAGATGGCCCTGGTTCCCGCGGGCGTCGCTAGATGGAGCCCCCCCCCCCCCCCGCCCCCACTGGGCGACCAATCACCGCTGAAATACATATCTCACACAACATCACTACCTACAAAAGTACACGTCACATTACGCGCTAAACGTTACAGCGAGCGCGACTCCTTCGATCTGTGTGTACTGCACGTGGTGCACTCTTTACTGCCGCCATTTATCTTTATACTAGCCGACCCGTAGTGTTTCACGTCCTGAAACTACTTACAGGCGTTTTGTCGTGACGTGCTACTACATTGTTTTATATCTGTACAAGCCCCTGTTATAAATGGCTGACATGCGAAATTTCAGGTTCGACGCTAGTACCATTCAGTTAACTGCCTTTTTAAACTAAACAAGTTTATAGTGTTGATGTGATTACTTTGGACGACATTACCTCGTAAATATTTGATGAAAATGGAGCTATTAGATGAGAAAAGAATGTTTACAATGCGAGAGAGTCATGAATATGAATAGAGCGGCTAATATAGCTAATGACTTCCATAGATAATTACTGATTAAAACGATTTCGCATGTCATTACCTAGTGGCAGTGGGTATATAATTATTTAGTTGTCGATAAAACAATACTTTAGCAATAAAAACAAGCTAGAATTAACATATCTAATCGGAAAATGATCAGAAACTATTTCAGTCGATAATCAAATGTTTATTCAGAACGAAATATTAGAATAATGCTATAATTGAGTTCATTACTTATTATTCTTGCGTCTATTGCGTTTCTTTCACATTTGAGTGAAGTTGATAGCCGCAGATTTATTTATTTATTTATCAACTAACTAACTTCTGCCCGCGCCTTCGTTCGCGTGGAAATCGATAAAATATAGCGCATGTTACTCGCTGATAATGTAGCTATCTATAGGTGAAAGAATGTTTAAATTGATAAGGTAGTTTTTGAGTTTATCCATTACAAACAAACATACAAAAAACCTTTTTTTTCTCATTATAATGTTAGTTTAGATAAATGAATTACTATTTTATTAATAACAGATTTTTTGTCATTCGTTTGTTTTTGTCATACACAGGCTCTTTTTTCCGCTCTAGTCTCAGTCTATGATAGTCTTTGAAACAACAGGAACATACCTACTGGGTGGTGAGTTTACAGAGCCACTCTATAAACAGTTTTTTAGTTAATTAGCAGGCGCTAATTCACTATCTCGATCTAGCTTGTAGTGGCCTTTGAGGCCACAGAGTACATTATATGCATAGCAACAGATGGTCCTGCTGATAAACTGTGGACGCACTTCTGCTGGTACTTAATTAGCTATGACGTGTTATAACTTCAGTCACATTACGACTGGTTGCTACGATGTTATCTGTTTATATAAATATCTATTGTTGTTAGTACTTGAAGTTGGTATTTTCGTGGATAATTAACAACATCTTTATATAAAATATATAAAATTAGCGTAAAAGTTACACACGGTTGGTATTTTCATCATGTTGATCTTCAGCCGTTGATAAGCGAGTGTATAATTACCTAAATGTTATATTAAATTAAGACTGCCGGCAATTATTAAATAAAATAATGATGTTGATAAAACAATTATAATAATTATCAGACAGTTCTGGTTATTGTAATGAAGTCTGTCAGATTTATTGTTATTGCATGTGATTCGGACTGGCATCCGAAACGTGAAGCCAGGATAGCTTGCAGTGATTTGAGTCGAGGTCAGTTGTGACAGCGTACAGTTAACAGTTACAATCCAGTTCTGAGGATGGTAAGGAGTTAGGACTCTAATGAAAATATTTATATTCGAACAGATACATACGGAGAGAAGGGTTATAGGTAATTCGACTGCCCGCAACATTTGCATAGTGCACCGCAACATTTCCAGTAGAAGCAGGTAAACTTCAACGTTAGATAGAGTTTTAGGGTTCCATAGTCAACAAGGAACCCTTATAGTTTCCCCATGACCGTCGGACTGTCTGTCTGTCTGTCTGTGCGCGGCTTAGCTCAGAGACTCTGAGTACTAGAAAGTTGTAATTTGGCATGGGTATACATATTAAAAACGGCAACAAAGTGATAAAATAAAATTAAGAAAATATTTTTGGCTACCTCCCCTACACGTAAATTGGGGATGTTTCTTTTTTCTCTTCTATCCCATGGTGGTGTGGGGTGTCGTTGGAAAGGTCGTTCAAAAATATTGAGATTTTGTGAATACCAATTTTGGATCCGTTTGCAAAATACTTAACTTTAAAGTGGAAATTTTTGTTAGAGTCAAGTGTGCCTCCACTTGCCAGCTAAATGGTTGGTTTTGGATATGTGAAAAGATTCACGGCAGTAGTATATTTATATTGAAATGAAAAGGAAAACTATCACAACTAAGTAGGCTCTACAAGTTAAAGAGTAATAGTCGACCAACTTACATTTGCAGTTGCAACTACAATGTTAAGTTTGTTCTTGGCATAAATTAATCCCAACTACGGTTTTTTAAATTATATTAGAATGACATTATTTGTTGACTGATTCAAATTATTTTAGTTCACATAAACCTACATACGAGTACATGGGCATGATTGCCACTACAGCTGTAAAATCTAATATAATAAAAATATCGAATATTCTAGGTACTTATATGTATAATGTCAAATAATGAAAATATTATGTAAAAAAGTAAAATAAAGTAATAATCATCGATTACAAAAGTAATAGATAATCTTATTGCTAAACACCTTCTAATAATGTAACAGTGCTGATTTATACTTATGAAAAACCGCTGTTACAGCAAGCTGTGCTAGTCGTTTTGCAACTGTACTAACTCGAATAGGTCGCTGGAGATTCCCTCGTGGACTTTAACAGGAGTCTGGTGGTGTGATTGTGATTGATGGTCGCCGGCAACCGACAGCCGGCAGACACATCCTGCAATTGAGAGCGTCTAGACGGCGGCCGGCCGTCTACCGACCACGTCTGCTGAGCACGGAGGCTACCATGCCCTTGTTTGGGAGGGCAATATTAGAGGCACAGTGAGGCGACATGCGAAGGGTCAAGCGATACTGTGCCATGTACGGTACTGACTTGCCCTGCACATGGCATCAAGAAATACTACCCGTAATCATTTACAGGGCAGTACCCGTAAGCATTTCTTTTATGTGATGTAGGCAATAAGACTGCATTTCTTATATCCATTCCACTTCTATTTAAACCGTTTAATATTGTTAACAATTTGTTTATAATACGGTAGAACAGACTCCGTTAGCGGTGTTCTAAACAAATACAGTACAGCCCACAATTACACCATAATGACGATCAACTATTATCTATTACCATACGCGCTACCGGCCGCCGCGCCAATTAATATAAACCATTACTTTAATACCTCACCAATCGATTACTGCCGAGTGCCGACTCGATACAAAATCGGATATTAATTAACCGATCATATGTCGATCTCGATTCACTCTCGGTCTCGATTGAGTCGCTCGTGGTATGATTAACATAATGACATTGTTAGTGGATGCAAATAAACTAGAAGTGTGTTCCGACTACGACGAATTCTTCTTATTGTGATGTAACGGGGCCGGACGGTAATTGGATCGGCTCCAGTCGCATCGATTGCTATGCATCAAACTGTAATGTCGAAGGTAGTTGTAAATTCGATTCGAATCAATCACGCTCGATTATTTTGTTGATAGGTTACGCCGTTACGGTAACGTGTGTTCAATATAATCGTGGTAATTAAATTCGACTAATAACAAGCGGTATGTAAACATCGCAAGTATGTTTAATACTTTTTCATACCCACTGACACACCGAGTATCATATTAATCATAATTTGCATTTATTATTATAAATAGAGCTGCCCATCCCACGGATATTATGCGAATTTGTTATAAATATTAATATGTTGTAAGTTGTGAGCATTAGCACCGAATGCTGTTAATTATTTGATTGTTGGCCAGCAGCCGGTGTTGTGATGGATCTCCTAATGTAAACATTACCGCGGTATTAACATAATTAATTTGATAAATTCAACACTTATGATATATTGTGGAGCGCACGTCACTAATCGATTAATTACGTGATCGATATTTGCCGTGATGTGTATATCGGTGTGTGTGTGTGTGGGTCTCTCTTACATACTTTTTGCCATATCAAATACATACGTACATACTGAATGTATATTATTACAAGCACAGTTCACGTGCATGTGTGTGAGTTGATTCATGTGACGGAAATAGAATATAATACAAGTTATGGATCTAATTAGTGTGGCATAGCGATCATGTTAGTTTTTCACTTATGTCAATTGCTGCCTTGTATTATAATGTGGTCAGATGTTTATTGAGAATCTTGAATTTAAATGAAAGCCTCAAAAAGTACTTTACATATCTGATTTTGTGTAAAATCATTTCTAAAGTTTCTACCACCAAAACAATTCCCACCTTTGTTCTTTTTCTTTAAATTAAAATAAAAAAACATTTATACTTTCATAATCTTTTCTGAAATCAGATTAAAGGATTTGGCGTGGACTACAAGTCTAAATAAGTTTATACATAAATTAAAATTTATGTTGTAATTAAAAGCATCAGACATAGACAATGCTGGTGCAATGATCATAATATTAATAAGTATCATTTGAAGTTGCTCGTGACCCACAATCATAACTATTTCAGATTTATTAGCATACCTACCAGAACAAAATACATACCTAAGTGCAAATAAATATCCACACGTGTGCTACGTGTGGATATTTATTTGCACTTAGGGTACTATGAGCGCAGGTTGTCGTTAATTCCAGACACGGAAAGAGCACCGACTGGTTCTCTTAATTGACTCCTACTCAATGCCGAAACGCACGCACAATCATTTCCAATTTGTATGAGGAACACAACAAAACATCTATTTATGTCCATCCACCTCGCCGCGATATCGTTGTCATTGAAGCCAGAACCTCAAGCTTAGCAGCTGCACCACCTCGCCGCGATATCACTGGCAATTACACTTCCTTCTACAACAGCTTTCAGCAACACTGCAACTACCACATCAACAATAATGTATAAAATAATAACATCAATTCAATCTCCATAAATGAATGAAAACGACTTTATTACCCACAGTAGGTATAATAATCCGTTATATCGGTAGATACTAAAGCGTAACATACTCACTCCAAACTCACGTCGCGGCCAATTGGTGGCCACGTAAGGTCGGCGATAACACTGGCTCTTAGCATATCTGTTCAAACTTTTGTACAAAAGGAAAAGCTGAAGAATGTTCCATAAATAATGTACCTACAGAAGATCCGCTTCAGTGATAAAAGCTTATGCAAACTTGAAGTTTTGCTGAAATAGGCAAATGTGCGATTGGCAATGGTTAAATACATTTAAACCTTTCTACATTTTTCCCATACCTACAATATTGTATGAGTTATTTTTCACTTGCTGTTTGAAGTGAGTCTTCTGTCCCTACATCTCATATTTCACTGATTGCCACAAAGCGGAGTCTCGCACACCACAAATATATGGGTCACACTCATACATTAGTTAGTACTACAAATATTACTGAGAGTAATGTGTGTCGCACACGAACGGGAATTACTTGGCGCTGTAACGTTACAACCTCATAGTGACGGCTGTTAATTGCTGCCTGGCGTTTTTTCAATCTCGTCGATTTATTTAAGGCGGCTTTATCCTGACGACACGAAGGCGACGCGACCTAAGGCCAGAAGAGATTATGTGCCCGAACTTGTAAGTATATGAAACTTTGGTCCATATCGTAAGTATTTATTGTACGGTTGGCGCTTTAAGGCTCCTACAAACAGGCGCGATACGCGACGCGACACAAAGACACCGCCCGTAGCGCGACGCGACGTACCTTTGTGTCGCGTCGCGTGTCGCACCTGTTTGTAGGAGCCTTAAATCCTAGACTCCTTGTTCAGCGAGGTCTGTTAATGCATTTCCAAGATGATTCATTAGACAGTTAGTCAGACACGGCTGTTGCTGCCGTTATGGAGAAAAACAAATCCTGATCAAGAGCAGGCCAGCCCAGTACAAATACAATGCACATGATCTGTGTAAACACACAGTGTTCGTTCAGTTATAGTGAGGTAACACTCGATAGCACTTCCGTTTCCGCAGGCGACAGCCTTCGGTCACGTCTACAAAGTAATCCCTTACTTTCAATTGTTTGAAATAATTAATGAGTTGTCGACATTGCTGAGCTTACTTATTATTTTCTTACATGAAAACAAAATGATTAATGTTGAATTATGAAGAAATTTCACAAGTGTAGTAGGTACTTATCGGACACGAAATAAGTAGCTGAAGGCAGACATGCGTGATGTATGGCCCACGGTCGGTGCGACCCACAGCCGATGTACGGCCAGCGTGTGGAGGTCACCCGGCCAGCTCCTTTGTTTCATGTTCGTGCCACATTACACCTAATGTCACCTTAAGTATGTGCCGTTGCACAGAAATCTGTATTAACTTCTTTTGTGTTTTCGTGGACCATTATTTGTATAATGACTTTTTCATTAGAATTTGATTGCTTTTCCCTTTACTTTTAAAATAACACACACTCGGCATAATTTACTAAGTTAGCTCTCCAAATAGAACGCTCTCTTTTGTAAGTGTCATTAACAGAGCGTAATATCAGTAAGTAGGTAAGTAGTCAATAACTTTTGCTCTAAAAATGCTGTCATCAGAAGCAAATAATTAATTAATGGTTGTTACAATGTAGTTACTTTTAGAACCTAATTAGGACGTGGTCCGTGTTATTCATCAAAAATGTTGTTCAAGAATGCCCCTAACGAGTTCTCTGTAACAAATACAAAGGGGACAACACAATATCAATAACAAAAAAGCATAAAATTGAATAAAGGCATTACATCATTGTCGGCGACTAGTCGGCAGGTGTGTGCGCGGCATGCGCGTGCGATCGCGATAGCGCGGGCCTGTCACGGCCTTTAATTTTGACGACATGCGACATGTCCTTCGCGTCACACTTTTGTTTATAGCCGTTTAGTTACAACCAGGAAATAGGCACTTTCAACTGATAAACCTAAATATTGAACGTTGTAGTACCTGCGCTCACCCAGATAATGTAGTATCAACATAAGTGTGCATTTAATTAAAATTCCTTTTTTCTGCAAGTTTCTTAAAGTGGGGTAGTAGGTATATGTGTGGAGTTTAAGAAAATGTAATGGAAGAATCGTATTTTAGGAGTAGGTTTATTAGGTACAATAATTATGTAGTTTTGTAGTGCGGCTGTTGTTACAAAGTAACTTAAGTTTGGGTCAAGATCTAGGTCATTGCTTCTGTGTTTGATAATAATATTACCTATTTGAGCCCGAGGTAATGGAATCTTTTTGTAATAAGGTTATACAAATTACACAACATTGTAAACAACTTATAGTAGGTACTGTTTTTGTCATATCTATAAAAGGAAAACCGTTTTCTATCGAACGGGAAACGAGTCCGAGTGCAACAGGAATTGGCAGCGAGTGCGTACGTACCTACGTACTTACGTTCTAGCTGAGTGTAGCGTGCGCTGTGAAAGAATAGCGTATCGAGCACACAGAGCCTCCAGATCAGTCGCTAATAATAAATAACCGAGGCGGAACTACGGTGTCGCAGCGCATTCCGTCCGCGCGACAGGCGGGCGACGAGCGCGCGACAGTTGCGCGCGCCAAGAGTGGCAGCGGCCCACACGGTCATTTGTTGCTGTTGACATCAAAATTATTGTTCCGGTCTGGCTTAGCGTATGATCGATGAGCTCCTTTCGAACTAGTTTCGATATGCATTGCTATTAATGTATAAAACTAAGCTGTGAACGTAATTGGTAAGTAAATAATGTTTTGGACACAAGTGAACTTTTAAAGTGTCCATAGCACTTAAATCATACAAGTAAGTGTTACTTTACATCATAATCAGCTTATAATGTTCCCACTGCTGGGACACGTGCCTCCTCTCGGTAGGAGGGAGTGGGCCGTAATCCACCACGCGGGCCCAGTGCGGGATGGTAGATGTCGCATGTCTTCAAATTTTTGGTTCTAAGACATGCCGGTTTCCTCACGATGTTTTCCTTCACCGTTTTGAGAGCAGTGGTGATGAAATTAAATACACAAAGTAAAGCGCCTGCTTGGATTCGAACCCACGACCTACAACTCGTAAGTCGGGGCTATTACCACTGGGCCATCACTGCTCTCTACTAGCCTGAGGGCGCCTGTAGGTAGACGGGAATCTCTCCGTGAATGATATGTAATATGTGCAGGTGCAGGAACCTGCACATATCACATATCATTCACGGAGTAAAGTGCCGCAGAAGCTCCACTCCACATAATACTGCTAATAATTATTATTATTGTTATTCATTTATTATTTCGAGTTGAGTTAGTTATAATGAGCTTTTCAGTTATAGCTACAGATCACACAAACAGTCGCAACTGTTTGTGTGATTTCTTCAAAGGTAATTTTTAAAGGATCTTTCCGATTTCACCTTAATTATCTAGATATTGTATTTACTGGAAATTCCAACGAATCTGGCAATCAATCAAGCCAGAGGAAATTGAGAACCACTACCAGAGAGAGATGAGAAGGACTCACGATACTCAGCAGTGAAGTATGGATAAAGGAGGAATGAGAATTTATTAAATTTAAAGAACGATGGTCCCAAATCATTCACTGATAACACATCTGGAGTTGGCCTGCTGTTCCTCTTTCAATGGTTGCGTTAACACGATGCGCAGACGAGACGAACTAGAGGTAAGTGCTTTGGGTAAGTATATCGTGCCTTTAGTAGTGTAGTAGCAGTAGATTTATAACAAAGCAAAACTATTAAATAGTCTTTTAACATGGTCAAATACTCACAGTAGACAATTTTAATATAATTTACTCTCAATTTGAAGTTGACAGAAAAATAGAATGCCACTGGCGTTGTCCTCTGGCACTTACACATACCATTAAATGAGTATATAAAAATAATAATATATATATATTTTAGTTAACTTTACAAACTTCTACAATATTTAATCTTACATAGAGGCCTCCTTTTAAGTATAAATAAATACCTGTGCTATATATATATATATGTAATCACGTTCTCGAAATCGGCTCTTACGATTTCGATGAAAGTTGCAATATAGGGGTTTATGGGGGTTAAAAATTGATCTAGCTACGTCTCATATCTGGGAAAACTCGTTTCCTCTATTTTAACAACCTCGGGAATGTGATACAACGTTGGTACCTATTCCTGGACGATATTTTTATCTATTTTCACCCAAGCAGAGCTCGGTAGACCAGGTACTAAAAGTTAATGAAGGTATACCTAACATATTAACATCACGCCTTGTTTTCCCGAAGGGTTGGGCAGAGGTGTACCGATAGTACACCAGCATTTCGACAGTTATATTCAACTCCTGTATTAAAGCTGCGGTAGTTGTGTTTACGTAAGGTGCTTGTTTATGTAGTTAGTGATCATTACAATAATTAGGTATTTTTTCACTTTATCGTATTGTGTGTGTAATTTATTTATTTTCAATAAAAATATAAATTGGCTAATAAAAACCTATATCAGGATACTGAATACAGCATGAAAAATTTGTGCAGGCGTAACCGGGAGAAAGAAATGAATTATTTGTTGATGAAATCTTCGAACATATTCCAATACAGTTACACCGCCACAGATAATGTCTGTAATCAGAGTGTTAGCGTCTAGCTCACTGACTCGGACGCAGCTCGGACAAATGTGCGCAAATGAGTGGAGGGGTAGACTGCACCGGATTCATTTAATATTGGCGATAAATCTCGTGCCGGCGGCGATCAGCAACCGATATTGATAGCGCACACATGCCGCACACACCGACCCCGGGCTAACTATAAAAATGAGACGCTTAATTTAATTTTACATTAAATATTTCTATAAGAACAGGTTGCATATAATAAGAAGGCCTATTATTCAACCAAGCAACTGCAATTTTTTTTTGGCTTAAAATGAAGAAATGATCATTTGCTTCGTAAGTGGACTCTACCCGAAGATTATGTTTGTCAGAAAAAGTTACAATTTCAGACAGCACAGAAGCAGTCTCGGTATATAATTATATTATGAAGTTTAAAAAAGCAATTACTGCAAAACGCTCGGTGAACACTTACATGAGCGCAAAACAAACACGTGAGCATTCGACAACTGACAGCGTTTAAAAGAGCGTGAATTTGCGTAAACAGTGGCGCGTATGCGCGGGGCACGCGGGCGCAGGTTGCGTGCGCAACCACCGTAATTTGCGTTTTAAGGATACCGTGCAAGCAAAAAGTTAAAAACGCGCAGAATTTGCCGAAACACCGGTCTAATAAGCATTTCTCTTTTGACTTTTTGGAACATTCGTAACAACTCCCTGCGAGGCTTCAGCAAGCAACAAGTTAGGGTCAGTCAGTGTATTGATGTCGTCATTTACACATTGCGAACGACTTCGGGGTGACATTTAGTCAAATTTTAATTGTAAATTATGAATTAATTTTTTTTTTAGAGTTTTGATTTTGATTTGAAAAATGATTGTAATTTCAATTTTATTTGGATCTTAATTTTATTTTATTTAAATTTTATTTGTAAATGTGTATGAAATTATTTGAATTTAAATTTGAATGTACCTCCTGTAAATATTAAAAATGTGAATTTAAATTAATAGTTTTGAACTACTGAGACACGGAGGACGCATATAATATCTTAATTTGGCATCTGTTCATCAAACTAGACCCTTTTTAATTTATTTTTTGGTTAGGAAATGATCAAATAACTTCTCCCGCTCTGGATGGAGCGGGAGGGCGTGTCAGGCTCTTACTGACTAAAACACACTCGTGTTCCTTCAGTTGCTTTTAAGTTGTTTGTGGCCACGGTATCCCTTTCGGACTTTCTTGCGACATCAAACTTGACCATATTGATTTGCTTGGTCTAGATATTTCGTTAATTTACAGAACGCCGATAAAAAATTAAAATAGAACTTGTTAGATAAGACACTTAGTTATTCTAGAAAACGTTTCTCATTCCGCATAAGCTTCACGCGTGCTTGACTTTTAACAAAAAGTATCACATTCTGAGACTTTGTTTTGAGCTTGGCAAGAGCTTTTTCTAGAGAAGACCAATTAGTAGGGGAAGCCCCCTTACGGGATTTTATATAAAACCTAAGAAAATCCAGGTAAAAAAAAAGCCATTTACTAGTCTTATTAATATTTCTTAAAATAAAGTAAAATAATTATTTTAGTCTACTGACATTCTGTGATAATCGAACATTAAGAATAAAGAGAAACTGCCTGTTTTGCCCTGTCACCGGTGCTTGTGACCAAAACCTCTCTAGATTCCGGGTACCAATATCCAGGGAACAAATATTCCATGTTTTCTTCTCTGATTTTTTCCTTATTTTTCTTTTCTCTTTGTTCTTTCCTTGCTCCGAATAATCTGGTTTCTTTGAGCTTCTCCCAGATATTTTTATAAGGTGAACTTATAGTGGTTTAGTTTTGGACTTGTACTTTGGGCATTCTATGGTAGAGTTACAACTTGTTTCTCCGAACGATTCTTCTGTTTTCTGGAGGCTACCTCAATAACAAAATAAACAAAGTTCACAACATGTTCCCACTCACAAAACGCCGGTGTAAGAAAAAAACGTAAGGGATGGCTTATGACTTTGAACTATGACACAACAGAAAATCTTCTCTCCATACATTTTTGGCCCAAATGTGAACGTGAGGCCAAAAAAAAAAAAGCTATTTCCGAAAGAATATGTTTATCTCTTATGAATGATTTCCTTTGACGGAATGCGTTGACTATTTTGACTTCCTATATGTAAAATAGACATAATACTAATTTTCGAGAAACCTTAATTATGTACTTGGGGCGGAGACTGGTGGCCTGAAATGCAGGCTTCGGCTTAGCTTAGGCACCAGTTTCCCACAACATTTTACTTTAAGCCCATAACTGGACAATATTGTTTTTTGTTGTAATTTTGTAAGGATATAGCGGTAAAAAAAAGTACAGGCGCTTACGGCGGCTTGCATCTCCCTCAATCTATATTTAGCACGCTTTGTCTTCTTAGTAGCTAACCATAATTGTACCTGAAAAAAAAAACTTAGCATATTATAATTACCCGAGGCAAAACGGGCACCTTGCTCATTTTGCCTCGCCAAAAATGCCTTTCGGTCATAGAATTTTTTTTTTTTAAACCTAGAGAATATTTGGTAATTAGTTTACAGTCTCTAGTTATTTAGTCACAAAATTTGAAGTAGTAATTTACTTAAGAATTCAGAATTTAACACAACCACGGATTAGCTTGCCTACAATACAGACTTAAAAATGTAAAAAAATATCAAAATCGTCAAGTTGCGTGTTTTTGTTTTGTCTGCAAGTGACGTGCAGTAACGCACACAAAATCACTTGTCTTGCAAGTGCGAGGTCGACTCAAACGAGATCCGACTAGTTCTGAACGTCTCAGTTTATTATTCTGCGAAGGAAAAGGGGTGTCCGTCTTACCTCGGGGGCCCGCAATACCCCGACTTCCCCTGTCTACCTACAATGTATATTACACTCCTCACTGGCTATTCTACCAATGAAATTTAATGATCTAAAACTTTCTGGGTCAATACCTACGCGCAGGAGGCGGAACTGCTGATGAATTATATGGCTGTTATTGATTTTGTGAAGGACTACCTCCTAATCTCCCCCTTGTCATGCTTCTAAAAGCATGACTTTATAAACTTCAGGTATTTCACTAGTTTTTGTAAATGATACATAAAAAAATGTTGTGTGTGTAAAAGTGTCTTAAAAGATTCACTTACAGAAATAAACATAATTTCATTTCAATGCTTTGTTTCATACTTGCGTAGGTACCAACGTTATGCCCAATAACAGTGTTTAATGTAGATCCAAAGTAGACCATTAAGCATTACTGCAAGATAAGTCATTTCATTAGTGGAGTCCCACATAGTTAATATAATGCTGTGAAGTAAGGCGTTTTTGTGCGCGATAAGGTGCGCGGTCACCTGCGCGCACACACATCTGCCACTGACGCGACCACGCTTGCTAACAAAGGTAAATAAATCAAATCGTTTGTGACTGAGTGCCAATTAATTGAAAAGATCGCTGAACATTGTATTTAATGAAATAGGCGCTAATTTTACAACCCTATTAGTGATGCCGCTGACAAATGAAGAAAACTTGGTGATTTCAAATCAAAGCTCCTAAACCTTAACGATATTGTTATTCTCGACTCCATTCCGTTAGGTTCTATAGTTTTTAGGGTTCAAGTGTATACTCTCATGTTAGGTTGTATGGTTTTTAGGGTTCTGTACCTCAAAAGGAAAAAACGGAACCCATAAAGCAGGGGTAGCCAACCGCTCCATCGTGATCGACCGGTCGATCGCGGCTATTAGTCCAGTCGATCACGGCAAGGAAAAAAAAAATTATTGACTCCATTGATCAGTGTAATCTATGAAAAAAAAATGCAGATAAATTTTACATGGACTACATGATATTTCAAAACGAAATGATTACCCTGCGCTGCGATCAATCACAATTTGAATCATTTTGAAGGACATTGCTAATCCATTGCTTCATATGTTCGAAAAATGTGTTTGCTCAACAATGTATATAACGCAATGAATGTTGTGGAACTGTCACAATGAAACAGATTATGAATGATCGTGGGTTATGCATTAGGGTGCAGGTCTAGATTTCTGGACATTGGTTTTCAATGAGAAATATGCTGAAGAAATGTGTTGAACAACTCCTTCCATGTGTTGGTTCAACATAATTATAGTCCTCCAGGCCGTATTTCTGCCGTGGCGACCAAACTCAATGGAGACTAGCCTTTGGCGCGGGGGATATTATAGCGGGGGATGTATGAGCAAACACAGGTGCACTCTCTATTCCCTCACTCTCATAGTCCGATGGGACGGCAATCTGATACGACCAGAGAGAGACCAGGCGAACGATCAACGGCTTCACGTGCTTTCCGCGGCACACCCCATCGCAACGGGTATCGCACCGCCAACTTCCAAATTCCGGGCTGTTGCTAAGAAATTCCTAATGGAAAAACCTAATAACAAAACCCACCCGGGAATCGAACCTAGGACCTCACGCTTAGCAGTGCCGCTTGTGACCACGAGACCAACGGGACTGTTAAACATAATTATCATTTAAGTAAATCAGCATTTTCCTGCTTAAAACAAATAAAAAGTTAATAATAAATAAAAAGTTCTCGTTTGACAGACGCTCGTACCTGAATTTGCTAAACTAGCGAAAGATGCTCAGACGCAATGCTCACACTAATTAATATATCTACTTAAATAAGTAGTTTCATAGTAAGAATAATTTTCAATTTTATGTTTTCTCAAGAATTAAGTATGTAATTGGTAGATCGCACAGGGTTTCTTTAGTAAACAGTAGATCTTCGTTTCGAAAAACACGTAGCCGATTCAGTAAGAAACTGTTTTTACCACCTGAAAGTTCTGTACAAGATTAGGCCTTACTTGTCTGAAACACTACGGGAACAGCTTGTGGAAACCCTGGTTCTATCTCGGTTGAACTATGCTAACACAGGGCACGGCCCGCGCCTATTAGCTCGTACAGACCTTCTCATCCAAAGGGTACAAAACGCTTGTGCTCGGTTTTGTTAGAATATCCCTCGCAAAAGCCATGTAACACCTTTCCTAAGCAAGCATTTTTCCCTAAAAATGACGTCCAGGCGCAAACTACACTTGGTTTGCCTTCTATTCGGTATTGTTGAATACCAGAAACCGGACTACCTGTACGACAAGTTGAGTTGGATAGCGAGTAGACGGGAATGTGGGAGAAAGCAATGCTCGCAGTAACTCTCGACTCAGTCTCATAGTACAGCAGCTTTTAGTGGTAATTTCCGTTATGCGGCTTCTAAAGTGTGAAATAATCTGCCACCACCTCCTCGAGCAATAGAAACGATCGACACATTTAGAAGACGCCTACGGCAGTATCTCATGGATGTGCAACGGAAGCTAGACATGATCAACCTTGATGTTTTATGGATATAAATTGTATTATGATAAAGTTATCTATTATTTATTGACGGACAGTCCTTTGTGTATTGTTTATTGTGCAACCATACCATTTTAATTATTTTGTTAAACACCGCTGTATAAATCTTTAATTATTTTTAAACTTAATTGTCTCATATTGATTTTATTAATTGCTACACATATCTATTATTTTTTTATTTAAATATTTACACACACTTAAAACTGATTTACATCCGTAAGATGTACTCGTAACATAGGTAAGGTTTAGTTGAAACTAGCACTAGTTATCTGGCATTTATGCTGAACTAGGCCTATTTGTCGCAGCCGTGAGGCACACAATACTGATTTAAGCTTTTTTTTTTTGCCTTAATCTGGGTCAAATAAACTTATTCTTAGTTTCTTACAGAATTTCCTGTTTTTTTTTTTTAATTCTTGATATTTATATTTGATCTATTATTTAGTAGGTTCAATGAGAGTATATAACGTAGTGTGTGAAACTGCACTTAGCTAGGTATTAAAACATTCGTGTTAAACTCACACTCGTGTTTTAATACCCTCATTATGCAACAGTTTCATAAATTACTATTTGCTAAATGTATCGTGTGACATATCAAATGAAGGGCTTGTGAGGATCAATTTTTTTTTTGTGTGTAACTTACCTTTCGCTTTCCTGCAATCCACAGACTAAGTAGTACTAGCAATATATGGGAGTGAATCAATGCGCGTACGCGGTCTTGGAATTGGCCGTCAGAAACGACCCTGCCGAGGCCCCGTCCCTTTTCGGACCACTTGTGTTTAAACCCCGATTTCTCACAAATTTACTATGAACCCCATTTAAAACTAATATCTTTAACTGTTATGCTATTATACATATTACGAAATCTGTATAATATTTCCTATTGGTTCTTAAATGACTTAGAAGATTTTGGTTTACAATAAATCGAACATGTTTACACTAAAAACAAGTTTTGTTATTTTCACCCATTTTTTCAACGATTTTTATATACTTTTTAATCACAAGTATATGTATCATATTTCAGTTATCATAAGTCTGCTGTCTCTGTTCTCCCCCAAACTGAACAAAAATAACTACCTTAAATAAAAAAATGCATTAGTCGTAGTGTTAAAAAATACAATTTTTATTATAAACACTTATTCTTTGTTACGAAAAATCATTTCAAATAATAAGTACCTGAATTTTTTTTCAGAATATGTTTTTATGTTACTTATTACCAAGGTGAGATGTCAGATGTTACACATCATATGCGACTACTGTCAGGCCCCTTTATCTCCGAAACTAATGCAACCAAAATTTTGTAAAAAATACAGAGAATGATTTTTTACTCATAGATTACACAAAAACCTATAAGAAGTCTAATGTATTAAAATAACATGATAAATCTCTCAACATTGTATGATTATTGTCATATGTATGTCCATTGTATTGAATGTATGGGAGAAAATGTTTTTCAACTACAATGTTAAGTTTGTTCTTGGGATTAATTAATCGCAAATACGGAATTCTTTATTGCGCGTGGTCCAACGCGTACTTGGCCGGTTTTCATATAGTATCATATCTTCTTCTTTAGCTCCTTCTCAGTAGAATTACCGGAATAAAGATGGTTTTAAAAATTAAGAGAATACTGCAACAGACAGTTTTCCCGTTGCACTTTGTCACCGTACAGTAGAAGCACTTTGAGTACTGTAACTATTCATTGCTGCAAATAGTGAGTGCGGTACGATGCGCAGGGGCAGCGGCGGGAGTGGTGCGGAACGCGGGCGTGGCGGCGGGTGGCGCATGCGCGCTGCGGCCCACGACGCAGGGCAAGGCCGCCCGCTACCACGCTATTTTTACCCGCCAAAGACGACTCCAACGCTATAAGGAAACTATCGTCGCTGAAGTTGACCACAAATCTGCTCTATGGAATGGAAAATCATGTGAATGAAAGCTGTGGAAGGTTTGGAAATTTCCAGTCGCCACTAAACCAGCAGTTAAAAGCGTCTCGATAGGGGGTACGAGAGGGGGGAGAAGGGGCAGGTTTAATAAACGCCCTCACTCTTCTCCCGCCGGAAATCATAGCTTTTTAAACGATTTTTTTAATATGACATTAATCTCAGAAAATGTTCATAAATGAAATGTATAGGAAGGTGGAAGGCAGGAGACAGGAAGAGAGCAATTCATCCCCCACCCACTAGTTCACAGGAGACACATTTTCAAGGTCAATGTCAAACATCTCAAAGGTCAAAGTAAATAAAAAAAGAATGTTATATTATGGTAAATATAAAATTTTTGAAGTAAGGCTTAGTCTTATTTCTACTTGCAGGTTTTAAAGGAACAACACGAAGGAGATGACGGGGGCTCGTTCGCTCACTTTGCTAGCGAGTCCGAGTCGGGGTGCCCGAAGTTAAGGCTCGGATACCGGTTAAATTTTCAAACCGTTATTATGTCCTTGACGCAAAAACCTTTACATTCGGTTTCGCGGTTTTTTAACCGGTTTTTTAACCGGTTTCGGAGGAGTCTTTACATAAAGATTTTATCGGATTAAACGGTTTAGAGCAATATTAACCGGTTTTTTGTTTAGTTTTTATACAGCGCGGCATCCTCAGTAGTCATAAGTTGCAACGCGTTTACCGACATGCCGCTTGTCGTATAAACCGGTTAATTTAGGTTAAAATAAAGTTCTTAAAACGTTCACGTTCTTAAGAAAACTTTGGAGTAAAACCCTAATAAAACGGTTTTCACTGGTATTTTTTAAACCGGTGCCGAGCCTTGCCCGAAGTCTCGAGCTCGCTTCACTCGCTTTTGCATCCTAAGTTCTCAATTCCCTTTTTACTATGTCGAAATATGTTGGTAGGTACTTTGTGCACCCTGGCTCAGACAGCATGTGAAAATAAGGATCGTATAAGTTAGGCAGGGTAATAATCCGTAAAAAACAAAGCAGTGGTCGTTGAAAACGAAAAGTAATCGGGAAAGCACTACAAACGCAACGAAAAACACGAAATATGTGGCAACTGTCTAGTAGGGGTGGGCGTTGCGACGACGAACCGTTTATAAAGACCGTTTCGCGTTTAGCGTCGATGAAACCGTTTTACGTCCTGGGTTCAAGCAGTCTTCATTGCACAAACCAGTCTTCGATTTTTTTGGTGCAATTTTTTATTTTACTCTTAAGACAAAACGGTTGAGACTACAATGATTCAACTATCTACCACACTCGTCGCGTCGTCGTCCTTAATGTTTCGCGTTCGTATACAAAACAGTCCTTACAATGAAAAATTAACTCTTTGTCATTTAAATATAGTCAATAGTAATGTTTTACCAGCTGTCAATGCTGTCGTTCGTGATGCGAAAAAATCATTTCATACATTTCTAATTGTTGATAGTTGTAGGAAACTGAACTCGAAGAAAACGCAATTCTATTCCATGTTGGATAAGTTTCGTCCTTTAACCGTTTTCTGCAACCGTTTTCGTCGTCGGGAAAACGGTTTCGTCCGTAAAAATTCGATAACGACCCACCACTACTGTCTAGTCTTAATGTCAGTCAGCTCATGCCAGTGCAGAACATGCACTGCCAGTGACATAGATTATAAAATATAAGGCTGATTTTAATCGATATGAAATCGATAATCACTATTATGGTTTTTCAGTAATTAATCGAGGTTTTATTTAATAATATTACTGTAATTAAATGCACTATATTTTAGATGAGTATTTAAAGTGTATTTAATTACTTTGAGATAATTACCTAGTGCTAGTAGTCCGAAGGTTTTCTTTTTCTAAATCGAGTACTCAATTAATCGATAATCTCGCGAAAACTATCTTTATCATATTTCTCCGCTTCCAGATAGTGAATTGAGCTGATTTTTCAGATTCAAGGATAAAAAAATATGACAAATTTTTAGATCATATTTCAACGCATTACATTTGGGCCCACCGATCTCATTTAGCTAAGTTATAATATTTTTAGTGTCACAACATTAACATGAAGAAGAAGTAAAAATTATCACAATACAACGACAAGATTATAGATACGATAAAGTTATTTCCAAAGCAACAATTAGCAAACAATAGAAATCGATTACCTTCTCCCAAACATAAAAAGATAAAAATACCCAAAAAAACAAAAAGGCTCGCTCAGCAATCTATTTGAGAGCCATCAATCGGTCCCTGGCAGAACAAATAAAACATTAACCGCGTCAAAAGCCAACAAACGATAAACCCTCTGCGAGGAGCCGTATTAATTTGACATATACTGCTCATCCGAACTAGCAGCAGGTGTTCCTAAATTGTCTATGATAAATATACGCCATCAATATAGCATAGCGACGCACACCCTTTCATGGTTGGAATATAAAACCGTAATTGTGGTCACGACTTTTTATCCGGAACACTTATTAGCTGGCCAGGTACGGGCAGTGGGCACCCATTGGGTCCACAATCGAACTGTTTTTATATCCCTGATAGACCGACGGAGATTTTCCACAAAGATTAATCGAACGGTAATTTCAAGCGTGAAATTTTGGCATCACTCCATTTGTGAATTTGCATAAAACAATATCTTATTGCAGATAAATAAACTAATAACTATAAATACGATTTAAGAGTTATTTTAATAGCTCATCCGAAAATGGTAGCTGTCTATTCGTTAAGCGAAAAATCGTTGTGAAAAATTTCAAATAGTCAATAATCCTGATATAGTTGACAGTTTATGGCGTCAACAATTTGATTCTGAATTAAGTTCTAAATACCCATAGTGTATTATAAAACATATAACATTACGATAATTCGGTGTGGATTGGTGGCGCGGCGAACTGTTTCTTACGAAATAAAATTTTACTAAAAACTTGTTTCGATATCTTAGTCCTTAATTGGCTTTGGAAATGGATGCTTTAGCGGCGAGCGATTCGTGATTGATAAGAGTCACATAACGCACTGCGTCACCAGTCACCGACACCCGACAGGCACGACAGGCCCGTCAGGCCCCACTCAGGCTCTGATGAAGTCATACACTGATAACGCGACCAATGCCTACATTAAGTGGAGGCAAATTAACGCGAGATAACTATTTGTTGAAACTTTAGGGCTGTTTCGTATCTGCCAGTGTGCCACTTTCTTTCTCTGATACACCTAACGAACGTAACGAATCCTATCCATTTGGAATTGACGAAATTTAAAGAAGAAGTTGGCGTAATCACCTCGCAGCCGACAATATGTCGGTGATCAAGGACGTTAGATCTGTTTGCACAATCTGAAACATGTTTCGCTTGACCTGGAAATCGAAAAACAAATAGACAGAGTGTCGATACTAAGGATGAAATTACACATACTGTATTTGGACACGATACTTTTAAGCGTACAAGCGGCTGGATGTTAACAAATGGTGGTGAGCAGAATGCTGCAAGTTCGTAGCGTCGTCGTAACTCTCGCGCATATTCGTGCTGCAGTTAATGTTTCAATTACTGGCCATATTTTAAGTGCTATACACATAATAATTTATGTCACTATGATTTTTAATACGCGGCAATAAAGTGACAGACTAAATAATTTGGGTCTCGGCGTGAAACGTCGTAAGTGCAGGTTCGGAGCGTGCGCGCGCGACTTTTGCTGCCGCAGCGCGACGCAGGCCCATAGATCCCACGCGCCGCCGCGCCGGCGAGCTCGCGCCAAACTGGTCGATCGACTCTTGCGCAACTCGGAGACTACAGTTGGTTTCCAATTTTATGTTGACCGGTTTCAAAGTTGTCTTAGCCTTCTAATTTCGGCTCGTTTAGATTGGAAAATACGTCGACAAAGATATTCGAAATGTAACTGCCGGGTGAGATCGGAGCCCATGTTTTCACCTACGTATCGCTCGCCGCCGCCCGCATTAAGATTCCTACCGATCATTGTCTGTCGCTGCTGTTAAGTCAGTAATTACGCACCTTATGGCATTGAAAGTAACTTCCAACTTTCGCATAAACATGTCTATTTAAAGACTAGTTAGAATTTTCACTGTGCTGTTGGATATTGCTTGCTGATGCTTCATCCTTTACAAATGTCTATAAGTTGATTTACGCAAACATAAAATACATAAACCTCAGATTTATATGATGACCATATTGATCCTAGTTCAATGTCCAGGACTAAAGCTAATTTATTTTCTGGCTTCGTGGTTTAGAGCATGCTTTAGTTTCTTCAAGCGAGTGTAAGTGATAGGATTGTACAAAACTAAACAATTCGAACGTTATGTTTGACCTACTTCTGGTATAGAGAAGAATGAGGTAAATTATTTAGAAACATCGAGATCGACATCAGAGATGTTGTGGTTGAACATGATGGTTAATGCCGCGGCCGCGTCATGTCGCACGATGTCGCGTGTCGCGGGTCGTCGCGACACGGCGCGGCGCGGCCCACGCGTGCCCCGTACAAATACTGTCGGTGGGAGTCCGCGCACAAATCAACGCGATCGGACGTGCGCGCACCGGACCCCCGATGGTAGCGCCTGCAGGGTTGCCAGCAGTGCAGCACACGCACCAGCAATGCCAAGTTTTAGCTTATCTATGTTCTAAGTACTTGAGGATTCAAAAAAAGAGTAAGCAGCAGACATAAGGGTAACTTTTGTTAGATTTTATGACACTATTTTTGAGGTCATCTTGGAGAACTTCTTATTTTGCATCAGCCTAAAGATTTCCTCTTCCGCAATCAACCTGCCATACCACTAGAGCAGAATAAAAGTGAGTTTTCGGTAGTATTATGTACCATTGGGTGTTATATGTTTCCCAGAAGCAGGGTCAACTCGGAGTGCTGCACGTCGGGGCGCGTTCATCCCTGCAGCGGCCCCCCGGCGCGACGACAGCGCCAACATCTCTCACCTCCGGGGCTTCGTAATGAACAATATAAATGTGCCATTTGCTGGCCCCGCCGAGCCCTGCCGAGCCCCGCCGAGCTTGACACCCTTCGCAACACTTCTGCACGCACAGGTATACATACACACAACTCGACATCTATACCTAAAGCTAGATACCAACCATGATTTACAGCCTTGTATTCGCTACTGAATCCATAAACTCATAATTTAACTCCAGTGCAATAAATAAACGTTTAAGTGTAGGCAATCTGTCGAATCCATAGGATTGTGGATAATAAAACTGTTGACGTTTTGTTGAAGTTCAGGTGTTACGTCTCAACCGATCCACTCCATCTTCTTCGAATCATGCACACATTTGTCATATTTTTGAGTTGTCAAAAGCGCCACGGTTTATAGAAATTGTTTAAGTAGTCGAGGCAAACGGAAACGTACGTCATTATAATGAACCCACAAAAACGACTTCAAATTAAATCCCCGAACAATCGAGCAACAAATATTACCAAAATAAGGACAGTTTAAACTATCAAATTTTCTAAGTGACTGCTAAATTCCATCGCCTATTAAGGAAATTGTCCTTTAAAAACTCGATCCCTTTAAGAGATGTGATAGGACTATTATACTATTAGAATCGTTTTTAGTAATGATAGGCCTGGTGTACGCGACCAGATCGCCGGGAGGGACTAATCGTGCGCCGATACAAAAACTTTGGGCACTTCATTATAGCTATACGTTTGCATTATTAAATGCTCGGTCGGGACGACCGACAGCCGCAGACAGTTGATTTTGCATTCCTTTACGGTGAGTGGAGCGAACGCAGGAAATTTTGACAGCGCCGAGGACGATATAGGACAGGAACAATTAACCAACCAGTTTTATAAAATTTAAATCACAACAGTAATAAGAGGAAAACGAATAAACGG
The DNA here is from genome assembly GCA_916610215.1 of Omphaloscelis lunosa. Lineage (NCBI taxonomy): Eukaryota > Metazoa > Arthropoda > Insecta > Lepidoptera > Noctuidae > Omphaloscelis > Omphaloscelis lunosa. The sequence goes on from OU744252.1 coordinate 769,469, forward strand.
AAATCTGAAAACATCGCTGCAGCCACACCGACAAAGCTCCGAGAACAGTAGAACACAAATCTAAAGACAAACAGACAATAGTAGCGGCAAAAAACGACGTCCAGCCCCGGAGCCGAAGGAATTTGGAAACGAAATTCGCGGATCGCATTTTGCGAATACTCTCGCGTGTTACTGCATTATTATTTAAGTTAGGGGTTTAAAAACATGGTTGAGATGGTCTGCGGGTGTTTTTTTGGAGGCGCGTGCGCGAGGCATAATTGGCGCGCCGGACGCGCAGGCAGGAACGAGCGCTTTTTGCGAACGAGACCGAGTCGCCGTTTGATAACCGTCCCTACATAACGGCACCAAGTCCGCGCACTAGTGAGAACACAACTAACATATAAGCAACCTACTGAGCTTCTCTAAACGTAATACGCCAAACATGCAATGCAATGCATTCCGTTGTCCGAATGTGGGCATAATGGATAGTTTGTCACCATAGAAAGAACATTACCCGCTCACTGTGTAGGCGTACTGATTATTAGAAAACATAAAAACTAACGTTTTGAAGAAAATGAAAAAGTTCGCCATGACCCACCTTCAGAGTCGATGAATGGACTCAATGAATGCAAAGATACTTTGTAATAGGCAGTTAATATGGCCTTTTATATTGTGATAAATATGCTGCTATTACATATAGTGGTTTTAAAGCCTGAATGGAATGGCGCAAGCTAAATAAAGGAACAATAACAGCAACTAAAAATGAATACGAAAGACATCCTGAGGTGCAGGTAAGGAAAGGGGTACGCGAGACCCTTAAAACAAAAATTGGTCGAGTGTTGCTCCGAGCGATGGTTGACCGACGAAACGTTTCGTTCCTTTTACACCACACAAAAAGTAATTTAGACCATGATGACGGGACCCAATATGATAGCAAGAATCCCGTTGCGTAGCCTGCGGTGTTCGGGCAAATGTTGCAAAAGTGAGCTTAGGACGAGCGGAGATGATATCTTTTTTTTGTCACAGCACTAACGACGCTCGGGAGGACTGTTAAAATATCTGACCTCACAGGAGCGCGTTGCGGTGCAGGGCGCGTTACTCCCGCGTGTCCGTCAAACGTCATTCCTCTCGCTAACACAATGGACTAGACTTTGCAAAAATGGGTACGCGTATCGCAGCCCCGACAGATCCAACAATGGATCCAAAAACAAACAATCGGAATAGAAATCGAAAACAGAGCTTCTTGCCGATGCAATGGAACGGGATTTTGGAAATCCGGTTTAAATTTTTGTTTGGTTTTGTTGGTTGTACCTCGACCGCGCTATTGTCGACATGTCACTAGTTTTGGGGACACAATAATGCCAATGGAATGAGGACGACCTCAAAAAAACTATTTGTTATGGTCCCGCTTGATAATGCACTGCTAACGATAGATAAAAAGACCTCTAGGCGAAAACACGCAGCTGACATTAAATATACGATTTTTTACAAAATTTCATTGAACCCGTTATCACGATTTGCTCACCTGTCTGTCTGTGTCTCACTACCTTACTTTACAAGATACTCTCAGTTTTATTATTAATGATGTATGATCTTTGGCCGTTTGTATCAGATAGGCGGTAGCATGTCAAGGAAATATTCCCGTTTGAGCACCTAGTATTCGAGTGCCTATATATTGAGCATCAAATGTATTCTCATTCAGCACCAATCAATATTTTAACGTGGTGCTCTAAGGGGAACAAAAATAAAATTCGACTTTATTTCCCTTTGAGCACCTACGGTAGCTTCTAGTGATAGGGTGTATAATAAATCATATCGATAAAAATAAGCGGTTTTATTGCAGAATGTATGAAGCGTGGGAGTTGTTTTGTAACGAAATCAAGCTCACCGACACCTTCAACAAATTTTATTTTACGTGGTCGCGGATTACAACGACCCGTCACTTAATTTTCTGTCGTGTATGGGTAGGTGCGCTAAGTACTATCCTGGTTTAACGCGAAGCTGGTGACATCGCGGCAGCCGAAGAGTTGACCCCGAGGTAGAAACATCCGCAGGGTTGAGATGTTCAGATGCGCTAGCACGTTTGGTGATGGCCGGTAGTTGACGTGACAGCTGTCTTCGAATGTTTCGGAATCTTACGCTTACGCTACGAGTTCACCGTCAGTGGAGGGTTGCAGAGGACTCATCATTCATCCGCTGCACACCAATTCCAGGGTTCAAGTTTCGGAGTGGAAGATTTGGACTCGTTTAGTTCAACAACTACAGGAAAGTTTGCGCTAATTTAATGCCAGTGTATTATAATAATTCCTATATTTTAGTGATAAATAGATTAGCAAATCAAGTCTACGAGTCTTGCCGGGATTGCGGGAAAATCCGAAAGGGATTCCGTGGCCCCTGGCAACATGGCAACTGAAGGAACATGGGTGGATTTTAGTCAGTAAGAGTCTGACTCGCCCTCCCGCTCCACCCAGAGCGGGAGAAGTTATTTGACAATTTTCCACCCAAAAAAAAAGTCTACGAGTCCGTTAAACATAGATTTTTTTATTTATTTATGAATCAGGAACTTAGTAGATACGAAAAAAAAATCTTATCTTATTTAGTGTTAATGAATATTATTATCCAATTTAGTTGATGATTAAACAGTTTGAGTTGATCTAGCAATATACTTAGAATTTACTTTATAGTTGTAACTATTTCTTTCGGTATTGTGAACGCGTTGAAATACAGTTTAATACAAATAATAATAAAAAATATACTTTTTGCACAGTTCCCTCGTAACAGCACACAAAGCGCGTCGAGGGCCAGAGGTGACGGTGTCACCCGTGCCCGATGACACCGCCGTAATACACACTACACCATTGTGGGCCATGCTTTGAACATATTTCTTTGAAATATGCGTGAAATTACTGAAAAATAACCAGGAGAAATTATCATAAGCAATTCTTAAAACTAAATTGAAACGTTTAGCTAAAAACTCTGATTGGAAGCGGTCCTTGATCCTGAATCGCGACGACAACTACTTTCATTGTGATTTCTTTCACAATAGATTGTTTAGGTCCCTACCTACGAATTTCAAGTTGCCTTTTGACCCGCGTCTGGGTCGTGATTTTCCATTGGCTTTTACAAAAATATCTGCTCAGTACATTTACCTTGGTTGATGTTATCTTTTAGATCATACGTCCTGCGTCATAACTGTAACCTGTCGATGTATATTACATTGAGGTTAGAAAAGTCTATTGTGCCTACAGTTTGATAATGAATATGCATTACAAGTACGCGTCATACTATTATTGATTTCGTTAATGTCATCACATAACTGGCCATGATCATTTGCTTTCGATATGTTGACACAAGCGCGCAGAGTGAAACCATCGAGAACTATTGGGATCTGATGCCAAATGTTCCATTCACAAAAAGGCACGTTGGCGCAGAATATCCCATTCGCATAAAGTCCTATTCACACAATGTCCCATTCGGGAGCACCAGTGGTTGTAGATGTTGTCATCTAGTTCTCAATTAAGATGTACCTAGACACACGTATTTACATGATTTAAAAACTAACATATTTACGATAGACGTTGTATCCTAACCTAACTAAAACTATTAGACTAAAACTAAACTAAAATTAAACTAAAATATGGCGTCGAAAAATTCGTCCGCGTCGCTGTCGACTGGTAATGTACCCAAGAGACTGGCCGCATTGCCAAGTTGTATGGCAATGCTTAGCCGCTGCCGAAGGTAAAAACCAGCCCTTGGGTCACGGGAAGTGTCAACCAGTCGTTTGGAGATTTCATTGAACAGACCGTGAGCACTCGGTAGATGTGTAGATGTACCTAGTTCTTCAAATTTTACTGTCATTCTGCAAAATTTGACATCAATAACTATTTCACACTTTTTTTCTCTGGTTCTACTCATCTAAGATACATAGAACTTGTGCTAGAGAAAACTTTGCCACAATTTGAGATATTCACATTTCTTTGAGTGAAAATGTCTTACTCAAAGTTCTTTAGCTACAACTAACCTCCCTATTAGTAATGATTTGACAAATATATAGTTGTAGTAAGTACATGTAGTGTTTAGTCCTGTAGTGACTGTAGCGTGAGTGCATAGTAGGTAGCGACGCGCGTAACAATGCGGCGCAGAGGTGGAGGTCAGACGAGCGCTTGCGACACCTGCCACCGTCGCGATTGTCCGGGAATCAATATCAGTGCACTCCTTAGCGCTCTTTATTAATTACCTACGGCTTTAAATATCTGTCTCCCAGCAATTTTGATTTGCAACAAATAATTATCTTAGTTTGAGGTAGGTCAAAAAATTGCACTCGTAGGTTATGCATTGTGTCACTGTGTGACTTCTTTCAAGTTTAAAAAAAAATACAGAACAAAATTAAGCCGTTGAAAAAAAATCTGTGTTGTTATATCTATGCCACGGTAATATATGCTTTTGGGTGTTGTGATTTCAATAAACAACTACCGTTTAAAAAGTTCGTTACAAAAACGCACGTAGACAATGAACAGCATAAACTGCAAAAAATACAAAAAAAATCATCACTCACTACAAAAAATAATCATTGTCGAAAGGTGAGAAAATCTGCTAATTAACACGTCGCCAGTGCCGCCCTCCAGTGTTCTCCAGGCTGCGATTGTTCCGACGCCACCCATTGTGGGCCAGCTTTTATCAAAGTATAATTAGCTTTTGTTCAGGTGTATTTTTTTTAAATAAAATCCTCAATCGAACTCCCCATTCACTTGCAAATAGGCAAGCCCGTGTTTACGGGTCGATGAGCAGTAATTATTGGGCAGAATTTTTTTTGCGACCACAATTTTTGTCACCCTCGAGAAAAATCTAGTCACGTTTTGTAATTGGCTTTCCTTCTTTGGCAATAGCAGCTGTTCTAGACTACGTTCAATTTAAACCATGGCAGAGGATGTAGAGAATGTGCTAAACGTCCCTTGTGCGCGCTTGCCGGCTCGTAATGTTTGTATAATTAATTGTAAGAGTGACGAATACCTGCGCTTCTATTGCGGCGCATATGCGACGCTCAGGTGCATAAGCTTTATTTGTATTTTTTGCTTCCACTTCCCCTTTGCATAAATTATCATTTTGGCGATTGTGCCTGAGCGAATTTCTTCTGACCTGCCATTGTATCTCATGGGGTCAACCGCGAATGTCGTTCTTGGAAAAAGATGAAATATACTTAGTTTTCTTGAATAGAATACAATAAAATAGAATAATTTATTTGTAAAACATAGGTAAAAGGTCAAGGTCTTATATAATAATTATACGTCAAAATAATAATAAAATAAAAGAATATATATGTAATTGTATGTTGTGTGTAATTGTATATTGTGTATTGTGTTTGTTTTGTTAAGAAGTTATGATTCTAATGCTCCATCTTTCAGAAGTATAACAAGTCCGCACAGTCTTACGTAATTATTTTTATTTGTCGAACTAGTTACAGATCACTGAGCACTTTGTTATCTATTGCAATCATCTCAACATCGAGATTTCCTTATTCTAAAACCAACGCTAGTGCAGCCGCACTAAGTTCACATTTAACTTTTTTCAGTAGCATCTTGAGTATCTTCATTCCTGTTTTTAGATACTTTAATTTTAGACAGTGTACGGGTTATTTTAAGAATGTGTTTTGTCTGGCAGGTTAGTGTGTGGTGTCACCTGGTCGCCAGGGGTTGGCAGCTGGTCCATTGTGAGGTTCATCACTTGACTCGCGCGAAAGGGATGCGTAGCTATGTGAACCGCTAACGGAATTCTGGGAATGCTCCCGCGCAGATAATGCGCAACAACTAGTACAATACTAGTTGTTGCGCATTATCTGCGCGGGACACACAATAGTAATGCGATATACTGCGTTTGTTTTGAATCTGTACCAAATTGTACTACCCTAATACAATAAACTAATGAAAATATTTACACGTATAAAAGAAAAAGAAAATATTTTTTATAAATTATTTTTGTACAATCAACAGGCACCAACCTGGTAAAGTTTTAACTGCAGGACTTGCTTTATGAACGATGAATTTATTAATCTATAATAGCGATAGGGATGATGCCTGCTGAATCAGAAAGCAAATAAAAACAAACTATATGATCTGTCATACGCTATATTGTGATGAGTAATAAATAGAAATCCTGGATGATCGCGTACAATGCAAGCCGAGTGTGAACTACTCAGTAGTAGGAACGCTCGCGCGCTCCCCACTATCATATGCAAATATACTTAGTGCTAGTTATAGGGAACATTCTTGGAAGAATGGTCCACTTAATAGGAAAATAAATTAGAATAAAAAAGAGACGCCACAAAAAGAAACACAAGTATCCGTTTGGTGCGTGTTGTTGCCGATTTTCTAATATATCACAAACATTAATATGCTCGCGACCGGTTCTCGTGAGATCCGTTAGTGGCTTTATGTAAATTATTTAGTTTATGGCGTGCCTCCTAGTTTACATTCGAATGCTTTAACTTAAAAACATACCTAATGTCCGCGTAGAAATCGATCTCGTACATACGCCAATAAAGTGAAATATTGGAACCAAATTATAGAAAGTATAATTTATTTAGCATCATAAAAAAGGTATTAGCAACATAATAACACATTTCAGCAATAATATTAACTGATCGAGTGATGACATATAATCAGTAGACTGATTAATAAACGATATTAGTCAGTTGATTAACAAGCTGGTGGAATAGTGGTAGGCGAGTAGAGTACCTACTAGATGAGAACCACATGAACTTCGATAATAATTCGTGGGAATCGTTACAGAATAAATAGTTGATTTGGATGTCGTTACATGTAAAACTTGACATTTCAATGGCGAAGATGTTTGTAATGAAAAGAATTCGATTACTATGCACCGCGCGGAGGGCGCGTTAGAGCGCGCCTAGGGAAACGTTACCCAAACTAGTTTGTGACCAAACGGACCATCAGATAGAGCCACATTGTCCAGATTAATGCACAAAACCGGATGCTGCGTCTCCCGGCCATCGATAAAACGGTCACAAACACTATAAACCAGCCCTACACTTCTTTATGTGATCTCTAGCGCTGACCGCCCTTTCATAACGACGCTCGCTTGTCATTCATCACGCGCAGATGAAAGGAATTCGTATAATCAGCTGATAGTACCCGTTCAACAACACTAACGGTCCATCTTTGATCAATTATCCGATCAACTAGTCTTACTCCCTAACCGCTTCGTCTAACGAATTTTCGATTCACTCTCATAGAAATGGAAAGCTAACCAGTTTTTTTTTATTTCAACAACGCATGAGTCTTCTCTCGTTTTAAGATAGGCAGGCTATGAGCTTTTAGAAATAGGTATCCGTTGTAACTGGAGATACAATGGCTTCGGGAGAAATCGTCGGAGGATGCGCGGCACAGAGGGCTGAGATAATATCGTGTTTCGTGAACTCTGCGCCGATGTCTAATTTCCAATACAATGGGTGCTGTAAAAAACTGGCCTAAAATAAATGTGTCACAGTGCCACCCTCAGGCGGCCAGACAATGGACAAAGGAGCCCTTAAGAGCGTGCGTGAGCGCATTTAGCAACGCCACAATGCGCTGCGCCCACGCGCTTTGTGTCGCATTGTCGCGCAGCACAATCGCGCAGGAAGATCGATACACGACGATGGCATCGCATCTAGTAGACACGTGTGCTGCGCGTCAGGCGTACACAAAACACATGTAAATCACATTATTGTCGAGGTGAAAGTTGAACGAGACAAGAAAAGTAAAAGTCTTGCGGCAGACGCGCCGGTGTCGCATCTGCGCCGCGCCGATATCATATTGTGTTAATTCATTTGTGAGTAGGGGGCGCGGGGACGCGGGGGCGGGCGGTCGCCGAAGGGTTTGTGCGATTGTTGGCCCTTATCGTGTGTGGGTACACAATGCGTGGATTCTGTTTTTTTACAAAGAGTCAAGAGACTAAAAAACTCGAGTCCTCTCTTGAGGTGTATTCATTTAGTTCCATTTGTGCTTTTCAATAATCTACTACAAATCGGCCAATCTTTTTGTAACAATCGTTCTCATAGTTATAGGACACCATTCATTATCTATTTGACATCGCGTTTTGTAAAAGTTTTGAATCAAATGATTTATGTTTCCTCTGACAGACTAAACACGAATCTTTTATGAGCACTAGCTAGGATTATATCAAAGAGGTTCCAAAAATTGTGTCATATATCAACCAAGATCTACTTATGATGAACTTGTCGGAGTAGTGCGATGTTTTCCTCATACATAGTTGTGTTGTCTGCGCCGGGTTGGCTACCACCTCGATAGCCATAACGTCTCCGATGAGCCACTTATTTCGACTTAAGAATACGATTGACACACTGATATTAAGAGGCTTCCAATAAAACCGTGAGTTGCGACGCGAAAGTGAACGTATCGGATGAGATACTATGCATTAAATCGTTTTTAATCATGTTTCTGATTGAAACGCGGTTGATAATGATCTTCGATTAGCGCACGACCGTAAGTTAACGCTTGGCGGTGTCGGCGGTGCCAGCCTGGAGTGCCCGCCGCGGAGTGGCCGGCGACGCTAAATAACGCCATTTGTTCCTAATGGATCCGACGGTATGTACTTCTCGTATTGATGGCAATCTCTTAAACAGTAATTTGTCGCGTTAAGGGCGTCACATCGCGCGGGGTGCGTCGCGCATCGCCATATGTATGTTCGCGGTTTTGACTCGTAGAGTGCAGTTAATTCGTAACTGCGGTGAGCACGTGCATTTTAATTGTTCCATTATGTCTTGTTTGGGGTGGCGACATGACGCGGTGATCACTTCGACTTTGTATCGACATGGCTTCCTCCTCCCGAGTCACAGCCGTGCTATATGGCGGTGGCATATGAGCTATAAAGTTCAAGAGCTGGTCAATAACCCTAACGAAACAATGGAAAGGTACCTGATCCAATAGATAATAAGTAGGTACACAAGGTATCATTGTTTCTTAGACAATTCTAATTTTGAGTGAGTAATTTTAAGAACATTTTTTGCTTCATCGCAGGTACAAGTATGCGTCAATGAGGTCATTTTCAGCACACAACTATAAAAGGAAACGTCTGGAACTGCTTGAAATGTTGCGGTATCGCCAACCGCAGAAAGACAGTAAATGGCAACTCTTACAAACAGAAGGTCATCTATTTGTCCATAAAAAGCGTGCGGTGTGAGAGGCGCCCCCTCGCGGCTGCGGGGCCATTGTGGAGCCGTCCGATTCGCCGCACCTATTGTGCTGCTGTTTCCAGCCGAAACGTAAATAAAGGCAGATGTTACCATACTCCAAAATATAAAAACATGTCTAATACGGTCACATATAAAGCAGCTGCCAAACTGAATTGAACCTAATTTGCGAAATTGAGAGTTGAAATTGGCGAGAGTCGTTGTTGCGGTTATTTCGTACTGGTTTGGATTGTTCTAGTGACCCAAGGTCCGCGGCTGTGTGGGTAGTTTTACCAAACCGAAATTGTTGTAGTTTAATAAAAGTGATATGAAACGCGAGGATGTTATTGACAGCCGATGGTATCGCGCTGATGAACGAGCGACGCCGCGCCAACTACTAGTTAACATTACTTCGATTAATTTTGTAGAAATCGATGTGGGCTCTCGAGTTGATTTGTATGAGTTCGTAATGTATGGACTCCTGTTCGACTATAATGGTATTAATGATGGTTATGTACACATTTAGGTAGCGGCGGGCGATGATTAGAATTTAATTAAACTGTTATATTTTGATGCAAACGTATGTTAAAAAGAACGCTACAATAAACCGAAACCAAAACACATGTACTCTTCTGTAGTTTTGCCGTATTCAATCCTTTAATATTACGTAGGTGTCATTGATCATATCTTCACTCTCCATCAATGTGATAGTTTCCTCGTCGCTAGCTGTGTCCACAGTCTCCGATCACAAACATTCGCGACACTTGTACTAATACATGACACAGCGTGAATTATTTTAAAAATGTTGATTGTTTAATTAAATTGAAGTAATTGTAATAACTTCACATCATTCCTTCATCTCCTTCAATTTCGAAATATTATTATTTATCGATTTCCGTATATTATTGAGTAGTTTCGGTACAGTGGATGCAAGTCATGCATAGTTCGATTCCCATTTTCATACGTTCAATAGATATTTTTTATTAGTCTGGTTGATTATGTGAACTGCGGAAGCCAATACATTAGTTACACGAAATGACCCTAACAATTTGTCTACAATAATGTGGATAGTACATGTTCAAATTCACACACAGTTCTAAATCACTTTAGCCAAATTAACAATAGACAATCGTAACATTAGAAGTCACTATCGCAACAAATCAAAAGCATGATTGTGGTGAACAAAACGCATCATTAGTCGTGCAGCACATAGTTGCCGGCTGATTGATCACTGTGCGCATTAAGGCTCTTTCAAACAGGCGCGACACGCGACGCGACACAAAGACACCGCTCGTCGCGCGACGAACGGTGTCTTTGTGTCGCGTCGCGTGTCGCGCCTGTTTGAAAGAGCCTTTACCCGGGCAGGCTACACAGGGCCCGGTCAGACCCCACACTTGCAGGCAATCATATAGCACTGCATGTTTATTGCAAGTTGTATGTTTATGTGTGTGTTCATGTGGAAGTGGTAACTCATAAAGTCACATTTCGTAGATTACGGTCGACTGTAGTTTATTGACTAGAAGATAATTTGATTAGTGTAATCAAATTATTTTGTGGTTCAATCGGTTAATTTATGCATTTAAATGCATCAAAGTTTGGTCTTGTTAGAGAATCTAAATTAGCTTCACTTATGTCCGTTACTTTGAATGCTGTAGATAGAAAATATAAAAAGTAGAGCTTTCTTTTTCCCGTTTGCTTAAGCCGTGTGAAAAGATTACCTTACGGCTAGGTTAGAAGCAGGCTGATTGTCAAAGGTAAATCCGATGTAAGAAGGTAGGTATAATCACGTCAAAACAATAAATACATGAATATGTATGAAGATAAAAGTAGTTTCAGATTCGAATAAGTTATTAGAGCTTTTAACTCAACTGGCAGGTTTTTGTTATGATGTATTTATATTTATTGAAATGGATTTGCATATCAACACATAATATTATTTGTACCTTTCATTTATACGACTACAAGATAAAAAACTGTAAGTAATGTAATAACGAATATGTAGCGACAAGCTAACGCAGCCAGGCCAGTAATCAAAACAGCTAGAGCCTTGCCCTCCCCCGCAATGTGCGGTGAAAGATTTGTATTTAAAAATATTAAGTACCTACTCTTTATGAACAGATCCTTGCGCGGACAGCAGTCAGCTGGATAAGTCTTTAAACGTCCATTAATGAACACCAGACTGCCTCTTTCCCTCTTTGAGGAGTGGCTTGAGAGGCGCCACGGCGTCCTCACCTTCCGCCTGACGCAGGTCCTCACCGGACACGGCTGTTTCGGGAGGTTCCTGCACAGGATAAGGCGGGAGGAAACGCCCGGGTGTCACCATTGTGAGGATCGCCGGAGGACACGGTGGAGCATACGGTGGAGGTCTGCCCAGCTTGGGCGGAGCATCGCCGTGTCCTCGTGGAGGGGATCGGCGGCGGTGATCTCTCGCGTCCGGCCCTGGTCCAGGCCATGGTACGGAGCGAGAGGAAATGGGAGGCCGTCACCTCCTTCTGCGAAGCGGTAATGCTCGCGAAGGAGGAGGCGGAACGCGTGAGGGAGAGGCAAATTTCGCGCCTTCACGCCCCTAACCGCCGCAGGAGGAGACGCCCAGGGCGTCGGGAATCGCGAGGCGATTTCCGGCCACCGTAGGCGCGGGCTTGCGGGCGGTGAGCAATGGGTGGCTCACCGTCCGATAAGGACCAGGCCCGGGTCGACGGCGCGTTGTGTTCCACGCGCGCCTCAAAGAGATGTCAGCATAATTGAAGGGGTCCACTAGGACCGATGCCTGCCGGGGTTGCGAAGAAAACCGAAAGGGAGATCGTGGCCCCCGGCGACAGGGCAACCGAAGGAACACGGCTGGGTTTTAGTCAGTAAGAGTCTGACACGCCCTCCCGCTCCGCCCAGAGCGGGAGAAGTTATTTGATGATTTCCCACCCTCAAAAAAAAAAAAAAAAGACTGCCTCTTTGATATAGTGGTCATAAGTGCAAATGCTGAGTATGAGGTCTGGGGTTCGATCCACCGGTTAGGCTTTATTTAGATATTCTATTGAGAACACCTAATTCAGCCCGAAGTATAGATGTGTGCACGGTTGATAGCAATAGGCCATGGGTTTATTAACATTTTACACACATTAATAACATGTTATTGGGGCAACCCTTTAACATTTTACTGAAATATAACTATGGTAAAATGTGTGTGAACTTCTCTGCCCATCATCGAGGAATACAAGCGTGATGTATTATTTATTAATATAACAACTGCTTGCTGCAGCAAGGCGCAGCCAGCCAACACGAACATTTAGCTAAAAAACTTCACGCAAACATTATCATAGAACTAATAGATTTTACCTGTCAACTCTTACTGTATCCAAGTCAAAAGAGCGGCTATCTGATAAGAAGCTGATTAGCAAAAGGTGGTTCCCGTATGCAGTTTGTGATCCGGGTTCATTGCATATTACTGGAAAGGTAAAGTATGTAGGTACAATGCGGGTTTGTTCATGGCAAGCGTTCTTACGATTAATATTGTAATTGAAGTAACATGTGTTTGAATTAAATACCGGGAAATGAAAATAGGTGACTCAGGAGAGACCTTTGTCCAGCTATGACTTCGTTTGGTGTAACTTATGATGGCGCTCGTGGGATCAGCCAGCATTGATAAAAATTACAAAGTAAACCACTATTTCCGCTAAAGTAGTTAATATTAAGAACGAATACTAAAGAAAATATATTTGCATGTTTCTTATTGAGACAGTGGCACAACAAATCAGTAGCCACTCGTAACACCACAGTCACCCTCTGTGCCTTGGCAGTAACCCAGTTAGCTGGTAATCACATTACTGCCCCATGCATCGCAGACAGACCCTCCGTAGCTGATGAACTATTCTTTAAACGAACCACAAAAACTCTGTCTTTTAATAATATTTTATGTTTTTATAAAAGTTCCTAAGGGCTAGTAAAGTTTAAGGTCCTGAGTTCAGTACCTACTCATAAGTCCTATTTCCATGTCCAAATAATTAAGTTATAAAATAAAGTGCGACCGTTTGAAAAAGGGATCGGTCATTTAGCATCAAAAATTGTCCTTTGCTCAATGGACTTAAGTACTTGGGACTTTAAGTATTGATTTCATATACAAACGTTCAAACTCTGTCTTCATAAAACATAATTTGCAAAGAAGTTAGTATGAATTAGTTTATTCATGTAGAGAATCAAGTAGGGGTGCCAATTTAACGTATAGCGTATTGCTTAAAGTGAAATTTATTACACTATCACAACACCCTTGCAGTAGTGTTCGCAGGTTGTTCGGTTGCGCTTGCGACATCAGCGTCAACCAGCAACCTGTTTCTCAGCAGAATTAGTCGGTGTGGGAGGACACGGCTATTAGATACATTTTGTAGTTTACTATTATGTGCCAGGTCTGGAAATAAGCTAGAAGGTTATTAGCACCTCGAAATTCAGACAATCCGCACTAAAAGTAATTCAATAAGTAGCTCTTGTACTTGATGCTTGCTTTAGATTATAGAACGAGAAATTTAGTACCGCCAGTTTGAAAGAAGAACGCCCTTTTCCTCGACTATCTTGTTATCACACGACATGTGGATTCTTTGAAAGTGCGTCCACAAATCTCAAATGCTACAGAAAATACCTAAACTGATAGTAATTAACCTCAGTAAAACACTTTTCAAGAACGGCAATGTTGCCAAATAACTTCAATAGGTAAATATCGAATCTCGGCCACTTGTCAAAATAATGTATTATCACATTTATCACACAACAATAGCTATCACAAACACGTGCAAACTATATAATATATTATTTAAATGTGCGGAGTATGGCGGCCATTTATTAATAAACTTGTAACAGAATGTTGCACAGTTGTGTAAATGTCAGTCAGTTGTCATCGACGAGGCGTTTAATTGAAACGTCTCTCGATACGTTACGTTAGCTACCTTCCTAAGATTGGTAACTTCAGAACGTGTTGCCGAGTCGCCGAACAGCTGAAGAATAATTCTACCCATAATAATGATACATATATAGTATTTTTATTGTAAAACCATAAGAAAACACAGGAAAGTAAACAAATATGCAATAGTACAAAAGGCAGTTTTATTGATAAAAGCACGGAGAAGTACAAAAAAGTAACACCAATGAATATTCAATTGCAGAATTTAGTGATGTTCGTGCTCGGTATAAAAATTATGGTTTCGTCACGCAATTTTAACCATAACGGGGAAGCTCTTAGCCTGCATCTCACTTGATGGTAAGTGATCATCAGTCCGAAGGTGGCTACGAGCTTCACCCGGAATCGTAAACCACAGAGGAACTGACTATCTTATCTCTAACTGCCGAAACATAGGAATGCTGTTAACATTGTTGTTATGGCGACAGACTTAGATAAGATGACGGTAGCTAGCCAGGTGGAATTAGAACAAGCCGTACCACTAACCAAACCGAGCAGAAAATTTTGCCATACTGGGAATCGAACCCGGGACCTCTGGGTCTGAGACAGGTGGTCTAGACACTAGATCACAGAGGCGGTTAAACTTGTATTAACCATGCTACGCTAAGACATGCTACGCCATGACATGGTACGCTACGAAATGCTACGCCAAGACACGCTTCGCTACGACATGCTACGACAAGATATGCTACGCCTCTCTTAGCTACGCTATAGGAGCTACGCTTCTCATTTATTCGAATTTGTTCTAAAAGTTACCTTACACTTGACAAGGTATATCGCAGGGTATTTCTATTTGCCAGCAACTTAGTGTGTGACAATTAACGCGACAAAGAAAGTCATGACAGCTTAGCGTAAAAGATACTACCACACGCCGCTATATTAGTAACACAAATATTATTATACAATGGAGGCGAAACAATAAAAAATATTATAAATTCAAGTCTGTTGGAGTGAGCGGTCAGCGACACGGCCGCCCGAGGACCAACAATGCGCAATAAAACTTATAATACCATAATTTGTTTATCAATAAATGATTTGCATGTGTTATGTGTGTGGATTACCATGAGAATGCGAGGGCGCTGCATACGTCAAAGGCGCATGCGCGTTGGATCCCTGCAGCATCCTGTTACATTCATCTACTGGGCTATCTTCATGTACAGTGTTTTCATACTCAAATTATAATTCTTCCTTTACGTAGGTAAAGGAATTATAATTCAATTAAATATAATTAAATTATAATTCTTTCTTTACTTTTGCTTGTTTAATAAGTCAGAACACCCGGAGTACTAACTGAAACTTGTACACGATGTTTGTCGACAGGGTTCACGACAAAGTCACAATTTCTGTAGGGGAAAGATCAAAACAACAATGATGTACAAAAACTGAACCGGTATACCTAATTTCTGTAGGTACTTACATACATAATTGACTGACGTACAAAAATTTACAATTTAAATTACTGCATATGGAAAATTTACAACAATTGCTCAAAAATCAGTTAACGCTTGGAAAAATCCATTTTTTCTTGTAACTAAATTCCGTTAGTACCTATGTGTGTGATTGTGAATGATAACTCGTATGTGAATGATTATGATAAAAATCGGTATCAACGAAGATTAAAGTTTTTACAAAAATCGTCAGCACCAACCGCAAATGTCATTCAACAAACATTTTGTTTTATGACTTTGGTGATAAGCACAGTTACAGCTTAAAACCGAACGCACCGCCCACCTGCGCCAGCTATACCGTACGACACGATCGACGCGTGCGCCTTTCTCTGCTTCGTTTCCGTATGATTTTGTAAAAATCATATGAATAGTCCGAAAGTGAACCCACCTTGAATATATTTAAATTAATTACGCATCGCTAATGGAGAACGGTCCAAGGACGATTTTTGCATACGATTGTAACGGCACATAAATTGTTATCGCTGCTGCCTCATCCGAGTTTTTTTACATACATTTTTTCATCTACACTAAATTATAGTTTACTTCGTAACCGATTTGGTTTTTAACAGGAAAATATTTGTTCTTTCGTAAATGTAAATTGATTAAGCAGCAGGTGAGCTACGATTTTTTTGTCAGTGGATTTAGTGACTTTTTGAACTCTGGTATTTACTTCATTTTACGATTTCTAACGAATGGAGAAATATCTTTATTTCAACTATATAGCTCGTTTTATTTGTTTAATTGGACATAAATAAAAATAAAATTTTATTTTTATCGCATTTTTGTTGTCGGGTATTGTTGCGCGTTGCACCGGTCCGGAGGCTGACCGGGACAGTGACGAGGGGACGAATCAAACACCCCTTATCATTTAGAACAGGTTCTGTACAAGTACACTAATTTGAATAAATTCCCATACGATGCATAGCGCAAGTGAATATTTGAATAATTCTAGTCGATTCTGCATTCATCTCGTGGCTTAGAAAAAAATCCGTTACAGTTTGTCTCAGGTTTTTGCTTTCCTTCCCCTGTAATTGAGTAATATAATTTACATATTTTTTTAATGAAATATACAAGTTATTAAAATATGGCAACTTAAGAAATAAAATTTTGATCTCATAGTCAGCAAGTTTTGTAAATTTTTGTAAACTTTGTCTTTAAAAAGTGCCTTATATTGGCCTATGTGAAATTAATGATTTGACTTTCACTTTGAGTAATAAATTATTTAAAATCCATGTCGATGATATAAATCACTGAATACTAATAATTAATTACTATCTCGAGTAGGTAACAAAAACTACGTGACTTTATTCATTTAACTGGAATTCTAGGAAAATTAAAGGTTAAAAATGGAAGAAGCTATGAATTATGCTAAGCTATGCTAGTTATGCATATCTGACGTGTCAATCCAAAACACTGTATCTCAGAAATACCTATTTCATGAAAAGGGCTTTTAAAACTTTTTTAAACCATACATATAATTAAAATGCAGTGTTTTGTATGTGCTCATATCTCCTTCTACATACTGCATTTTATAAAAAAAAAATATTACAACTTGTTTACGTTGCCGACTGTACCATCCATCGCAAGGATTGTCGTTTGTCCGAAGGGAATATCACATTGTACAGTTTTTTTTTTGTCAAAATGAAGAATTGTTAATAATAATAGTGATTTGTACAAAACGATTTCTAACGATTTTTTATTACCAGTTGTTTATAAATTTAATTCAAATGATAAAATTCCTCTAACAAATTTACGTCTATTTTACAAATTCATGTAGGTATACACAGTCAAGCAAAAAATACTGCAGTAAACAGTGTTTTGGAATTGCCAATATCTCATGGGAACTACTAATTACCGAATCATTAAAGTTTTAACGTTAACTGACTGTTCAGTTGTGCAGTAAATTATTAGGCATCGCTCACACCGAGCATAATCAGCGGGCGCAAATTAGTTCTGGCGGGCGCAGACGGCCGACTAAACTGCGTTTTGTCGCCATAATCGCGCTGCCGCGGTGAACACACCTTTACATACTTTAGTATGTACCTACTAACTAGATGTTTGTATTATACCTATTTTGTTGAGAAGCCGATGTTTCGTTTTGGTGTTTGTGTGTAGAATTTACAAACATTCTTCGTAATATGAGATTAAAATAGATCGATTTCCGAGTAATTAACTATCAAAATTACCTTTTTTGTTAAAAAGTTTTTATGCTTGCAGTAAGTAACGATCGAGTTCATTTCATTTTACAGCAGTCATATTTTTTTACGAAATTTACCGTGTTTTCCTTATATTCAACAATAAGCTTGAGTTTTGTTGTAACATCAGAATGATGTGGTTGTAAAGGATCGCTGGTACAATTAATCAGCGGCGCGCGAAAGTAACTGTCGCGTCGTGTTTGTTTTACATGCCGATACTAAACTGCGCTTTGTCGCGACATACGATTAACCGCCGACGCGTCACTGAACGCAAGAAATTGTAGCACAACTAAGACATGAACTGACAATGATTATATTATTTGAATACAGGGTGGCAGGAAAATCGACGCGAAAACTTTTACCATGGATTCAGTACATGATTCTGAACCCCCTGCGTTGAACTTTTTCGTCGTTTATAAAGTAAATAAAACCGGCCAAGTACGTGTCGCACCACGCACAATGACAGGTTGCGTATTTGGGATGAATTTATCCCAAAAACAAAGTTAACTTTGTAGTTGAAAAACATGTTCTCCCTTAAGCAATGTAAGGGAAACAGCAGATTTTTTTTTAAAATAACCAACTAAAAATTTCAACGCAGGGGTGTTCATATTCATCTACTGAATCCATGGTAACAGAATTTGGAGTTAGATTGAAAAAAAAAAGTGTGGTAAAAGTTCATACGGATGTAGAGACAAGGCTAATAGACACCACTTTCTAATTAAAATGAAGGGGTTCCTTTCTGTTTATAATTTCCATGCATCTCAGAGTCAGTAACGAATCAATCCGTACATGTGACTTAAATGTTTTTATACCGTCTACGACAGAGCTATGTAAGTGAAACTTAGCCAAAGTCCGCACACGCATCAGCGTACTGCATCCACCTTCGACCCGAATCTGTAGAAACAAACAATACATTATCTAACACGCCCATATTTATGTCGAATCTCTCATATGAACCTTGGGTTTAGCTAATTAGTGAC
The DNA here is from genome assembly GCA_916610215.1 of Omphaloscelis lunosa. Classification (NCBI taxonomy): domain Eukaryota; kingdom Metazoa; phylum Arthropoda; class Insecta; order Lepidoptera; family Noctuidae; genus Omphaloscelis; species Omphaloscelis lunosa. The sequence goes on from OU744252.1 coordinate 788,194, forward strand.
ACGCGATCCTCAGACCGGTCAAGGCGCACCGCGGACCGCACGCTAGCGAGCACTTACCGACGTGCAACGTCTAACAATTGACAAAAATTTATTACCTCATTACATTGATATAAAAACCGCTATTATGATTAATTAGAGACGTGCTCTATGTTCGACGCTCGCTGGGAACTGGGCGCCGCCGCACCGCCCCGCGCCGGCCGCTCAGCCGGTGACATCTCAATGCAGTATCGGTGACAAAAAGTTGAGACGCGGATTTACTTAGAGGATTTAAAAGTTAAATCGGTAATTGTAATAGATAAGTTTTTTTAATATTTTAAAAGGGTAATCAATAGTTGCGAATGTTTTGCGACCTCAAACATGCAACATGCACTTTGTAAATTATTATTGTCTAGATCTATTTTTTAATAATTACCCATCCATTTTAAAATGTAATAAAAACCAATAAATTAGAATTAAATGACCAGGATTTAGACTTTACAAGATCTAAATGACACACAAATAAAATGAAGTGGTACACAATGGTAACAAAGCTTGTATATTTCGGTGATCAGCGTAACATTCCGAACGGCGGCGGAGCGGGATGAAAAATGATTATAAACCGAAATCGCTCAAAATCCACAAAGACACGGCGCGTTAACAAGCTTTGTTCGCTTGTCGGATGACATGATTTATAGCCGCGCGAGAATCGAACGCCATGCAAAATGTTGCGTCACGCTACGTACAGACTACGCCTACGTCGGGACTCCGTAACGCCACATACTACAAATATCCAGCGTAAAAAACATTTTGCACTGCTCTTTTCCTACTTGCTTTATTCAAAACATTTTTTGTATATGGGTGGTCGAATACGTCTATTGGTCGTAGTATGAACGCGTTATAAATCGGACGAATGAGACGTCATTCCGATTCGATACGTATCGGCGGTGTGGGGGACTTAATGCTTAGATTCCGATTGATTAAGTATACCTATTTAGTGAGACGAGGATTATAGAGCTTTTTCTATTGGGGAATATTAAAATATTGTTGTTTGTTAGATAGCTACAGCAACATTACGTACTGCTCGGCCGAGTTCGGGCTCGCGGAGATTAAAGACACGAAGTGCGGTGTCGCGGTCAGTGCCTGTACTCGTAAGTTTATGTAGCATTGAAATTTATTAGTAGTTGGAGTAAATTCTCATTGTTTATTGCTAAGTTTGCGGTGTTCAAGGTTGTCTACTATTAGCAATGAGTACATTCTTGATAGTTGTCCTTTATAGGGTCAACAGGACGGCTGGAGCCATTGTAACAGTAGCAGGTATCTAAAGACTATCAACAATTACTTTGTAGACTTCGTATAGTGAATGAATCATGTTTGAACTAAACTTTAGCCATCCCAGATTTCTGTTTACGACGTTCTCTAATTCCTGACTGAGGAAAGCACTTAAAATTTTCTTTCACTTCTAAAACCTACATAAAAGTGTTGGAATACCAAGGATACCATCATAACCTCTCATTTGAAACAAAGGCTTCTTCAGACGTGTGGCATCAATGTTCCACTAGTGTCGGCTGTGCCTCGGCGACGTATTGTTAGCTGATGGTCACCTACCGCGCTAGCTAAGGAGGAGTGCACAATAGCGACACGTAGCGGCAGCGGCGTGTCTAATGTGGACTAATGCTACCCGCACACCGCGCCGCCGCGACTGCGCCACAATGAAACCATCAGACAAAACTGTGAGAGCGCGCGGCTACGCTGTTCAGACGTATCAGAACAGTCAGTACTGTCCACTGGTGCACTCGTGATCATCAGAACTTTTATTGACGTATTTATATAGAAGTTGGATTCCTATCAAAATTTTTGTCTTTGCCATGCCTTGCTCGTAGCATCAAGGCCTGAAATCTTTCAGTTGGTCTGAAATTATGATACCTACCTAAGTGTTGCAAAAACCTGAAGCATATTTTGAAAGGTCTGGCTGCCGTTTCTTGGAGCAAAGAAAAATTATTGAAGAATATTGACGCATTTACTAGATCTGATCGTAAAATCTAGAAGTGGGATCCAAATAAACAGTTACTTAGTCATATTTTCGTGGTACTATCCACATCAGACATCTGGCCCCACATGTTCGTAACGTGCGACAGCGGATACGGTGGCAGGTCGCGTCGCTCAACTATTCGGCTCACACGTAAGCTGTTAGAGTCGGAGGATAATGAATACAAATACACGGCTATTTAACTTCCCTCCAAGATACACTGAATATTAATACACTTTTCGCTTCGGACCTTTTATTTCAAGGGCAAGAGCTTTGACTTAGCGGCCGTTCACATGAGGCCTACGCCGCGGAAAATGTTTGTAGGATGCATTACGTTTATAAACGACAGCCTGGCAAACATGGGCTGAATCGAATTATTAACACATCTTGTCATGGCGTCCTATGACGACACCAAGATTAATTATTGACAAAGTTACAGCTGGTGCTTCATATGCTGTGATAGTAAGAGGTACCTAGCTGGTGTTCTAATAGACTGGCCATTCAACTTTACATTGACTATACGATGGTACAATACATTAGTTACCTATCGTTATGTAGGAACTTTACCATCGTCGAATAGATGCTCAAGCTCATATTTCTCTAACATTCCCAGTATATTGTTGTTTTCCTTGCCATGAATAAATAATGTATTAAATGTTTAAGTTTCTATAATGTCGAGATTATAATTATTGTCTTTACAAATAGACGTTAGATAGTCATCGAGGACATGCACACGTACCTATCTATGACACGCCATACGCCGTATTTACTTAATGATTCAAAAAGCAAAAAGGTTTCAAGAAATTTAAATACCAACCATAACAACCAATATCTATCAGCAATCACTCGTACAAAATTACAGCTTCGTCGAAGTGGCTGATTGACACCGACAAGCGTGAGCACTCCCTTAGCCTGGTGCTTTCCTGTTTGCAATTCACTGCTGTTTCTCTAGCCAAGCATCGCTGATGGCGTTGTAGTTACAAGGCAATGGAGTGCAAAGTGATGCGGATAGTGTCGTGCATAGTAAATAGTGAATCATTAGTGCATAAAGGTGTTATTTATGCTTGGTCAATTCAATAATAGGTGTTGTTGCGGTAAACTATCATTTCCTAGCCTGCGTCGCTGGCAGGTAGCCGTCCGGTAGAGAGCCGCCAGGAAGTGCACCTGGTGCAACTTTGACTGCAACTTTCAAAGGGCGCTATCGTCATGTATGAAAATTGTATCCTTGTTTGTTTATTAGCGATCGAAACTTACAAGAAATTAATTACTTGGTTCGTTCGTTTGTTTGTTTAGTGGCAATAAAACCTTATATATTTGTCATTTTATAATGACCAATATAGCATATGACAAAAGTGCCCAGTGTACCTACGCCAATAGCAGTAAATTAGGTCCCAAAAAAGGGGTGTCCTATCACCAGATACGTTGCTCATTTTCAACCCCTTAGTAAAAGGTTTTAGCTAACAGAAAATCCAATTAAGTATTTACAACATTACCCCACCAGGAAATTAAATCAATGCAATTTTACATAATTCAAGCTAATTTGAATGAAGATAACTTTAATACGTACATTACCTGTACATACTTGTATCCAAGTGGAGGTGGCTAAAAATACCCGTGTCATGAGAAGGCAGCGTTAGGCCCCCCACACACGCCCTGCTACGCGCGGCGACGTCGCGGCGCGGCGAGATATGCGCGCGTGACGAGCATACGGCACGTACTAGCTACAGGAACCACATACAGAAGAACTATTGAGAGTAACGCACGAAAATAAACAGTAATCTTAGCCTATCACAATGCTGACATAAGGTTTTTCATGAAAACGAAAAGAAGTTAAGGAAGGGCGCAACATACTCCTCAATAACAATTGTGTTTGTCATTTCACATCTGACATACCTACTGCTGTCTAATGCTTGGCAACTTTTCTGTGTTGTCTATCATTAGATCCTCAATGAGAAACCGCTAAAGATCGAAGTAAGATTATAGCAGCTATTAGAATGACGTTTGAGAAATCTAGATGTATCCCTTTTTCTTGCAAGAACAGTAGCCCATTTCAATTTTATATTCCAAAAAATTCCTTAAGGTTTCTCAAATGCTTGAATGCAGTGCACCTTCTGTACGTTCCTTCCGTATGCGCAGAGGTGAGTACACTCTACTGTTTGTATTGTAACGACTCATATCTCACTGTTGAAGACAAACGTTTAAGTTTCAATCGTGCGTCGCTCGTGAGCGTTTCGACAGCCTTATTATTATTACTCTTTGAATACCACTTCTTTGACCACTAATTATTTAGGGAAAGGTAAAGAATGTGGAAGTTCTGACGAGTGAGTACTAAGGAAAATGTTCATTTGTGTCGAGTCTTGTAAGTGCATAAAAACCTCCTGTGTAGCGAGGATTTGAACTTTGAGCTTCTGAAAACAAATCGTCAAAGGAAGTACACCATACTAAGATTGAGTCGATATGTCAGCCTGGATGCAGCATAGCCGTCCAACCAACCACCACCACCACCTAAGTTCACATGTGGAACCAATGAATATATTGAGTATTGAGTAGCTGTTAGCTACCAGGTGTACGCTGTCAAACACGGCAGTTAAACATCGTCTGTAAGCAGGCTGTAAGCTAGAGGCTGCCCTAGATGTTGCAGGTGTGTCCACTGGTTCAAATAACCACCGTCACCAGGTGGACAGTCTGCCTGTTTAGTTGTTTACCAACATTATATGTTTTGTGTTTCTTCAACTCTTTACTTGTATCCCCCTCTCCGTAAGATCCTGTTTACAGTTCCCAGTACATGGGTGCATGTCATACTTTTTGTACTTCCTTACACACCCGTCGTTATAAACTAACACCTCCACAATACGAGTTCTGTTACTGTTCTGTTACTGAATATTGTCTGTTAACACTTACCTACCTATGGTACGAAGATACCATACTAATTAATTATGGTAAATATTTGTACTTTATTGCAATAATCGTATGAAGTGATAGATTTTATCAACTATTGCTTTAAACAGATTTTGTTGTTTCAATAATTAATATGCATTTTAATAACACAAAAGATGCAAAATGTCAATAGATGGAAAAATTGCAGTAGAATAAGATGATAAAAAAATGTATTCTGTTTACTGGTGTCAGTATTCAGTCTAATGTCGTAGCAAATGGGGCCATTCGACAATGCAGACACGTTGCCGTTTAGAAATTCCTCATAGACCTGGGAATCAAACCCAGTACCGAACGCACGATAGCGCCGATCAATGAGATAGGTTTGACTTTTCGCGTTTATAACGCAGTTAACTAGGTAGGTGTTCTGAAAAGTTTAGAATTTATTCTTACCGCGTGCTAACAGAGCGTAATACAGGTGCACATTCTTGCCTTAAACATGGTAAAAATGTTCTGTACCTTCGCAGAATCAGACCACTGGTTCTTATTAAACATCCTGGTACTGCTGCTATTACTAGGTTATCGGCTAGGCTGAATATTCCCACAGTAAGGCATGTCGCGTAATAGAGGCTATGCTATCGCTTCTGGGAAGCCATCACTGTCCCACGTTCGGTCCTTGGACTGATCACGCAAATAAATAATTCACAGCGATTTAACATTACAATGACACTGATACTAGCAGTGGGTTTAGTGTGGGGCTGTCTATGAGAGAAGAGTGAAGCAAGAGCTTTCACTAAGTGAGGAGCAACACATCTATAAATGAATTTTGAAAATTATATATAAATATTTTTTCTATATTTTCAACCTTAAAGTGAAATATTTTTAGTTCAGTGTTCTTCTTCATTAAACTAAATGACCACCTTAAATATACATATCCATTAACACAATACCTAGTTACCTAGTCAACAAACCCATGTTCGTGAGTGGAGCTACTGCGCGTGCTGGCCAGTGCTGTGGCGTGGCATGAGGCTCACGGAGCAGCTGCAAATTGCGCAATTAACAGATACGCTAATTACAGCGATCTGGCATGAGCGTCTGAACAAAACCAAGAAAACATTATCGTCGGATGGGCGTAACCGTTTATTGCACAATTACTTCACAAACTTTGTCTTTTCTCATCATTTACACGATAACAATGAGAAGATCAAACGATTCGTGAGTACGTGTTGATCTTAAAAAAATAGTTGTTAAGTGTCTCTGATTTCTACCTACTGCTATTACTATTGCATTTACGATTCAGATGGAAAACAAACACAATGTATAATAAAATGAATCACTCAGTGGGACTCTAGCTTTAAATTATGATTCTCAGATAAATGATAACGTTCACAGAGCGTCTTGTCTAAATGACGTGAATGGTTAAAGTTGCTTAAAAACAATAAAATACGTACACGGTGTATATATTTTATTGTATTGAAGCAACTCTACATCGCGCTGATTATCTTGAAACCAGACGTGATGGTATAAAAAGAACAATTAGAGCAATTAATAAAATAAAGTAAATTAGTTTTTGCAGTGATTAGGAAGGTTATGATTATAACTAGTCTGCCGGACTGTTATCTGATTTCACGGTGACGTGAAGACGCAGATTCAACAAAAGCCGTTGTTCTAAATGTTTTTTTATAATTAAAAAAAGAGCTGAAATCAGTTCCTAGTAGCAAAGAATTTCCATTGATTAAAAAGCTTAATAGGCAAACACTACACTAATCACTAGTATGATCACAAGTCATATAAAAACAAAGTATCAAGTTAACAATCTACACAGCAAGACTCGCTACATAAAAACGGTAAGTTTTGGACGTCAGTCAATGGAAAGTTTTGGCCGTCAGTCAGTGGAAAGCATTGCGTTGGTGTCGGTCTTTACCCGATTTCGGCGCGCGGACAAACACACGAGTCAAAGAAAATGCATTTTCCTACAGACAACAGTGTAATCGTATATTATTTGGAGCGGCTTGCATTATTCATGAGGCTATGATACGTGGAGTAAGGGTCACGCCATACCGTCAGCATAACACAACTACACAGATTTTTGATATTTTTTGTCTGGTGTTAATTTTTGTAAATTATTGTTTAATTTTAGAAATAACGTTGTGGGTAGCAGTTAATGTCTGTTGATTTAAAACTGCATCGAATATAATCACTGCAGAAAATTGAGTAAATATGAACAAAAAATATATAAATAAAATTACAGGCACTTGATTTATAAACCATATCTTTGATAATTAAAAATAGAAAGGTAGACCAGCAACAACGCAGCTCAATGTTTCCACCATAGATCTCAATCATTCCGCGGTGCAGCGGTAATTTGACGGGGAACGAACTTACGAGCTCACTTCAGCTAAATGAGCATTATATACTGCTAAATAATTTGAGAGGAATCCATACATTCGTAGTTATTTATGAAGAAACAGCGCCGCGCTGTGCCGACGTGTAGCGGCCATTGCAATTATATAGGTATTTGTAATTAATAATGTGAAGTATTAGTTACACGCGATACGTGATGGTGTGGCTTTTTGTGTCACTCGCAAATAAGAAAATTGTTCCTTTGTACTCGCAACTAACTTGATAATTAAATGGAGCTCATTTTCTTGTGTTTTTACTGATTTAGTATAAACGATATGAACAAACATAGACCTTTAAATAGTTATTGTTTTTATATTAGACGAGACATTCACTGCTTCTAGATATTTAGAGAAAAACCTAGCAGAAATCTTTTTTCAACAATCTTAATTAACAGTTAATCATTTTTTAAGAGCCTTTTTCTATAAATGTTTTTCAAATTAGTTAAGTACCTGTTGTGCAGGCAGTACCGTGCGTATGTCGGTCGGTGTCTAACCGCGAGGGTTGCGCCGCGCGGCTATCGCTTATTGTTTGCGCCGCGCGGCTATCGCTTATTGTTTGCGCCGCGCGGCTATCGCTTATTGTTGCTAAGTGCTTATTTAAATACCGCGCGCCGCCGCGCCGCGTCGCTGCCTATCGCGCATCTAGCACTGGAAGCCCATCTGATAGGTTTGCTACTAATGTCTGTAAGCTCACTGAGCTACATGAGGACTACTCCGACTGCAGCAATCGAAGCCATGCTGGGACTGCCCCCACTCCACCTGTTCATACAGCAGGAAGAGACAATGGCGGCGGTGCGTCTTAATGCAATTGATCTCTGGGGTAAGAGGGTCACACAACACACCGGGCTGCTTGAGGGACTCAATAATGAGTTCCCTATCACGAAAACCGTAAATGACCGGGTACCCAAACAATTTATCTTCGATAAAAAATACAGGATCCAACTTCATGAGGATCGCAGATGTGAGGGTATGCGCTCCGCAGAGCTGCAAATCTTCACCGATGGATCCAAAACAGGTAGTGGCACAGGTGCTGGAATCTTCTCGGAGGACTTCAACATACACATAGCCACACGATTGGGAGTCCATAACACAGTATTCCAGGCTGAAAACATGGGTATATCTTTTACCGCTTCTACCATCATGGCCTGGAAAGTTAAGGACCACTTGATACGAATACTCTCAGACATCATGGCTGTTCTGCAAGCTCTAAAAAGTCACACTTGCTTCTGGGCTAATATACGAGTGCCACCAACGCCTCAACCAGGTGGGTGACCTCAATAATATAACCATGCAATGGATCAAAGGATACAGCGGTTCGCGGGGCAATGACGCAGGCGACGAACTTGCCAGAACGGGGTCGAGCATGGCACCAGTGGGGCCTGAACCCATCGCGCCAATCCCCTTCGGGTACCTACGCATTCTGGTAAGGAAACGAACCAGGGAACAACATCACAAACTATGGGTGGACCACGGTGAGTGCAGGCCAAGGAGGCACTCCCTACAATCAACAGCCGTCTCACGAAACAGGTTCTCCGATTAACAATACAGCAGCTGCGTATAGTTACAGCAGCTGTAACTGGCCATGGGTCATTTAATAAACACCTCTTTGTCATAGGAGTCACAGACAGTCCGCTGTGTAGAGCCTGCATGGAGGACGACGAGATAGCAGCTCATGTGCTGTTAAACTGGGCGGTGGTCACCACATAGAGGGCAAAGTATTTCGGTACCCTACGTGAGATTGTCAGTGACACCAAGGCGTTGCTGGCCTTCTTTGGGGAGCTGGGGTGGATCGAATAACCGATTTTCCCACTCGTACGCAAAATACGCGCTTTGACGTGGAGTTGCGGATACCAGCCCGTATTACCTATTACCTAATCTCACTGAGCATAAAGCTATTGGAAATTACCATGAAATAAAAAAAAATACCTTAAATCCCGACTCTGCTTTTAAAGGGATGTGATGATTACCTACTTTCGAAAAAAAAATCTTTCAAAGTTACCACGTAGAGTTCTTTTCCTTTACAGCTAGCTAGATCATATGATATGTGAATGCATATGCATGTGTAGAAGCCCTCATAGATCAATTACTAGGAAATCATACAACAAGAAACTCAATTGACTTTATTGCGAGATCTGTCTAGTTTTTATTTTTAAATTACTGTTTCAGACAATTTTTTTCTCGTGAAAACATTTTCCAAATATACGAGTTCCATTTTCCAAATAAATACACAGTTAGGTACATAACGGTCGGCTCAGCCGGCCGGTGGTAGGTGGTGCTACAGGCGCGGGCGGTGGGCACACTCGCCCCTACGTTTATTAAATTTTGCTAAAAGAAAATTTAATTAAGAGAGATTTTTCTTTTTATTTCACACCCCAGATTTCATTATTGGCGCAGACCGCGCGAAAGGGTTTAGTTTGTAGATACAGTTACTTTTAGAGAGGACAGAGAGATGCCATAACAATGTATTTACACATGGTTTTATGGATATCACAGAAAATGGGTATCATACAATTCCTAGTGCAATTCTGAAGAAAAGTGATATTATTTAAGTATTTTTAAGGCAATTGTCGTGAAAACAAAATCGCATTGAGCATTTTGTATTTGATAATAGAGAACTTCTTGGTAATGTTTCAACCCATTGACTCTATTCAGTCCAAAAATATGCACAAGTAATTATACTTTTCTTTCCTTGCTATTTTTCAGGAGTGCTCCGTCTAAGCCTTACCGAGCTCTACACGTCCCCAGTGCGGCGTACGTGTAAAAAGTGGAAAGTGAAATATAAAAAGTAACAACAGTTCGGTCGTTATTCGGGATCTGTTGTTGAGAACGATTTACGAGCAGCTCTTATTAGGAGTGCAGCTACGCCTTCATTAATAAGTGCGCCCTTCGCCGTCGCGTCGGTCACTCCTGCTATGAAATTAAAACGCATATTTAAGAGCTGCTTTATGAAACTGACAATAGAATGCTGTTTATAGAAAAAAATATTTTACGAAAGCATTTAGAAATGTCTTAATTCTTTAAAGATCACTCTTTAAAATATTAACATTTACACACCTAATTTTACTAAGATTGAGCAACACTCTGTCACTTGACATTTAAACGATAGCCTTCTTTCTCAATGCTACCTACTAGTTTTTAACGCATCCTCGTTCCTTCACTTTTTATTTTCCTCCACTAAATCCTTCAAAGATACAACGTAGATTTCGTTTTTCAAATAAAACTGCGAGTTAGTAACATTAAAAACATTTGTCGCAGATAATCCGCCGAGGCTCGCACCGAACAACAATAAAATGAACTCGCTGATTCACCTGTCATAACATAATACACCAGGAGAAGTATCTCAATAATTATGTATCAGACGTTATAGGAACGTTAATATTAGCACGTTTGTGTGTTTTTACTTTCATTTCATAATATCGATTACGAGTCTTTTTGTAGCCCCAAGCCACCGGGGCTTGGGGTAGAATCAGCGAATTTATATGCTTCTATTAAGATATTATATTTTTTATTTTTTTTGTTCGGTGCATGACAAAAATTATCGTTAAAATTGGTAATCGCTTCACTAACGGTGCCACTAAAATTTCGCTTATGATTAATTAGGCGTGGTAATTTGGCGCATGTCAAATTGAGATTAATGTGTTATTTTAATGTTGTTACTATTCATTAATTCATCTGTGTGAAATTAATTAAAGATTTATTGTTAATAGTGTGTGGTCTCAGTTTGTAGACCATCATTAAGATCAAATTAGGGTTTGGCAAAAATGATGAAAAATGATTTATTGCACCAATCAGCGACACAAAAGTTAAAGATAGCAATATTCTTTAGTACATAGGACTATTTGGCTAGATTTTAATGGATTAAGCTTTGCCTTCATTTATTAGTCAGTTTAAAAAAACGGTGGCATAAAAAGGAAAACCTCCTGATCATTACAGTATATCACTCATGGCACTCGTATAATATGTTATGTTGCTGTAGTTTATGGAGCTAGCCTATGCCGTGTTACTGAAGTGTAAGCAAAAATACTAGTCCAGCGCGTCTTTTTAAATGTTGTATGTACAGAAAGCAGTCAGAACTCAAGATCGTCCATGTTTTAAATTAAACACGTGGATAGTGCGATCATTGTTTTCGGTGATAAGATGTTGAACATTCTGTGGAGCAGCATAGTGTGTAATAGTGCTGCTTGTAATGTAGATAATTGTATCATAGACGTTAACCACTTCTATTTTAAGAATTTTGTTTGCCTTTTTATAAAACACGAACTTGCACTTTTGCAAACTTGTTGTCTATGAAGAAGCTAGACAAAACGTATTTCAAAAAAATATTTAAATGTGCAGATTTCTAAACGAGATATCTTGTATTCTAAACTGTTATTTTAAGATCATTTTAATGATCTAGAAATTTTGAAATAATATTCGAAAAATCGTCGAACACCATTAGAAACGGTGACATTTATTTCAACATTATATTTTAATTGACGCTCTGGACATAAGTCGTGGAATATTGAATGGCTGTGAGTGTTGGGAAATATGGAGAGGATGCCACCAGACTGGTCGACGGCTAACGGAATGTTGTTCACGAGTAGGTAAACGTGTACTAACAGCCAACGACAACCAAAGTGTGGCCAGTTATTGTACTAAGTTCAATATATTCGAACGAATCAGAGATGTACAAGCTACCTCAAAAAAGTATCTGGAATTAATGTATTTGAAATAACAGATATATACTTTTGAAAATAGCATTTGGAAAACAAGATACCAAATACGAATTTGCTAAATATTTTTTTAAGATATAAAATACTTTTTGCGGTTCTAAGTCGGCTGTGCTGCCAGTACACCGTGTGTTGTTGTCGTCACTAGACCATATAGCCTCTTGAAAAGCTGATAAATTAAAACGTTAAGGGTGCGTTCAGTTTTATCTTTAAGATGGGATGCCGTAATGTAAAAAAATGCATACGTAATGAATAAAAGCATTTTACCTAACTTTGTATTTACAATATACTAAGATACCAAAAGAATGTATCTGAATACAAGATACAAAATTAAAATTTAAAAAAATATTTTATATAAATGATAAAAATACGTATTTTTATCTTGTATCTGTATTTCAAATACTTGTATCCAAGACAAGTCACATCTCGGAACGAATGTGAGCATTGAACATTGTATAACAGTAGGCTGACGTCGGAGATCTTGCAAGATATTGCTGGAAGCCTAGCCTAATGACGCAGATGACATGATGTTGAGAAACTCTTGATAAAACTAATGATATTGATGACATTTCAACGAGTTTCAGAACACCTTACACTTTACACAAATGTCGATTACGAAATATGTTAAACTAAAACAAAGATGCCACTGGACATATTAAAAGTTACGCAAAACGATATCCGTCGACCGTGAACTACTCTGAAATAATTATATCACTAACACTCCACACTAACGCATAACACCTCAATAATTCAATAATATGTTCCAAATAAAACGGAGAGAGATGCGTAACGGTACATATCGGAGCGATAATAAATCGCGGCTGTAACCGCTCGCACCTGACGCGAGGATTCATACTTTATGAAGATGTAGGGCAATACAGGGGGATGCAGTCTCCGTGCAGGATACAGGGTGTGCAGGGGGGGTCGTAAACTATATTCGTAGAATTATGCATCCCCGGCGAGCTGTACGCGGCGGGACGCGTCAATATTTGATGGCGCTGCAAATCGATGCAACAGTGGGTATGAGTCCTAATCTGTATTTACGATTGTGGGAGATGATAGTTTTTCGTTAGCGGCTCGTGACGGGTTAGAGGGAAGGGAATGTGCAGTAAGCTGCAGTTCAATTATGTTTATCTCCAAATCAGGTTCTTTATGGTTTTTATGCGACAGCTAGGTTAATACGGCGGCGATTGGCTATGTTTGACGACTTCCCTCGGACGTAGCCTTTAAAGGTACAGGCCGGCATAGCTTCGATTATAAAGTCAACGTTATACTTTTTTGTATTCGTTTTTTCATACAATGAATGACACTGGATGGTATCGGTATCAATAAAAACGACACGTATCTCGGGCGACACGTTGTATTTCACGTCACCGGTTACAGATGGTTTTAAAGACAGTTACTTTGCTCGTGACTATGAATGAGAAATGAATAACAATTTTGAACTCTCGCTAAACATAGAAGTTTACTGAAGAGCCCGTAGAGTATTCAGAATGACACAACGAAAATTCCGCAAAAGCTGTTAACTTTTTTTTAGGTGATAGTGCAAAATTGGGAAAAATTCTGAACATTATCTAGCAGGGTCTTCTTCATAGACTTTGACTAGTACCACTAAAGCGCCACCGAAACATTAGTTTTGATTGAGAGTGTTGCGAATCGCTTGTTCCATCAGTACATTTCTGCTTACCATCTAAGAACGATACATAAGCGACATCATGTTCAGGTATGTATCGCTAAGTGTGTGCTATGTGATAATGAGGAGTATCATGCGATGGAAGCTTGCTGCAAGTAATTGTTCTCTAATTGTCCGCCGAGCCTTGACGATTGAAACTAATGAGTTGACTTTGTGGAATATTGTACACTCAACCGCGCTGCGATGATAAACATTTTGACAGAACATATGTATTTCATAGAAATGAGAGAGGTTCAAGTGGATTAGTTCAAGTCTCTACCGCCGTGCGGTTGACCGTACCCATGTGGTTCATTTGTGAGTTTCAGTTGTGATTCTTTAGTTATGTCGCATACTTGCAGAAACAACTACTCTCATACGTGCTGTACCCACTATCTACACATTTGTGATTGGATTTTCGAATCTCTACGGGAGAAATTGACATTGGCAATTAGTGGTTTATACCTACCTTGTAGTTCGAAATAAAATGTTTTTTTAACACGTGTCCACTTCCTGTGAAGGTATTCCTGTTTTTCATGAAGCCTTACTTTTTGATAAGTTAGTGTGGGAAATACCATGAGTCCGTCGACAAATGCTACGGTACGTACGTACACGCGTTCATCGTCCCGTGTTATCATTACACGAGTGCGCTGGGACTAGTCTTAGGCTACCTAGAGTGTAGATATCTTATTAACATTAAAAATACCAGTTTTATATAAAAATAATCAAAAACTGGTTCATTTGTTGGTATCTACCATTAAATGTCTTTTGTTTTTCGCACTGAATTTCAGGCAATACGTGGAAATAGCTCATGTCCTATACGAGCACCTATCTATACATGCTGATTCGATAATTATTGAACAGTAGCAGGTGCCAGACGTTAATATTATAACATACCGTTATTATTCAACGTACAGGTAGGCAGAGGTGTATTGAAAACCCACATTTTATCGGTTATGTTTAAGTTCGATGTAGTACGAGCCACGCCGACACAAATATAAAAAACTACAAAAAAAATCCTGAAACTTTCCCGACCCGGGTATGGAACGCAAGACCACTTGGTCAACAAGGTAATTAATAAGATTGATTGCTATCTAGCATCAGTTGTTCATGTATCCCAGTTTTCTCACAGGTTGTCAGAGATGGAGAATTAAAACCTCCGCATCATCCGTCTGCAAGAAAGTGATACAAACGTGGAGGATATCGTAAAGTGGTCAGATGAGTTGCTTTTGACATCCTTCCCTTTATACACTTTATTGCATATTTGTAAAAGGGCTTATGTCCCAGTTATGAGTACCTACCTAGAGGAATATAAACAGACTTTGATGTTACAAATATATTGCTTGGCCTTATGACCCAATAATAATATTAATTTAGATACCTTTTACAGATTGAGATGTATTATTTTGTAAGGAACTACAATTTAATAACTGCACCGTCTGTGTATCAGTCGTCCATCTTCTTGCTGGAGAATTACCACAATTATTTTCCAAAAATTAAACAGAATTGGTTTAAGTAATTTTAGCACTAATGCTCCAGAACTAGTCGTCCTACACCCACAGGCTGTGAGCTCAAACGTTGACATGCAGTTAGCCTACCTAACTGTTGCGCCTGCGCCTACAACACAACCACTTACCTCACCTCTTTACTTAGTCATTGTAAGGTAAACGACTGGTCACACTTAGTTTACGATTTTGTTCTATCCTAAACCTAACTAATATTATTGGGTAGTAGGTATTATAATGGCGAAAGTGAGTTTGCTTTCACGCAAAAACGGCTGAACAAATTTGGATGAAATTTGGCACATGGGTAGACCATGACCTCAATTAGGACATAAAATACTTTTTATCCTGATATTCTCACGGGATTGAGACTTATGCGGGTGAAACCGCGGGGTGCAGATAGTTTACGATATTTGTTACCTAGACTACGTCAACCATAGTTGGAAATACGGGGTGTTAGCTTAAACGAGGGGCTTACTTTAAGAAAGCGTAGTACTCATGAAAATGGATCACTTTTACTAACTAACGCTGAAATATGAAAAATAATATAGCTGTTCTCCACGTTTTGGCGGGTTATGCATACATAAATGTATGGAGCTGGTGGATTTTTCGCAATTTCAGAGTTGGTTCTAAAGTAACTGTTGTACATTTTTATAAGTTCCACGTCCTTTAAAGTATGCCCCTCATCTAACCTAAAACCGTGTATACTAAAAAAGTATTAAATTTCCCGCGACGTCATTCATCGGCGAATTTCTTACGAGCCTGTGTTAATTGATTTAAAAAATCATACCCAAATGTGGCAAAGAGCTAAATTGCTGGATTCATATTTAATTTATAAATATTATGCAATTATAAATCACATGAACATATTAATTTGAAAGTGTTAAAATTTCGGGATGTTTCATAATTATCTTTCACTTCGTGGTTACAACACTATGCATTGTGACTTTGAGAAATGAAGTCAATTTCGATTCAAATCGATACGAAACAAGAACAAAATATTTAAATAAAACCTAAACTGTAAAAGCAATTAGTACTTGTAACATTGACAGATGGGCAGTGCACGGGTAGCCAGGAACATTAAAAGTAAACTACAAGTCTTACTGAAGTTATAGCTTGGTCTGAAAGAAAATTACAGTAACTTAACAATTTCCTCTTTTAAATACCTATGTTCAATAGAAAATTGTTACGTTGTGCTTATCTAGTCACAACTAGAGAGCAATATGACTATGCAATGGTTTTTCAGTGGTGGAAGAAAGGATAGAGGTCATGTCAGCAGCATGCCCAATGGTTGAGGATGGACGGCGGCGCCGAGGCCGGCCCAGGAAGAAGTGACGAGACGACCTAGACGCGTACTGCAAGGGTTGGATCGAGGTGGTCATGGAAAAAGATGCTTGTAAGGATCTGGGGGACGCCTTTGCTCGGCAGTAGGACAGTGTAGGCTATTAAAAAAATATGCCTATATGCCAATATAATGCCAATTCCTACACAATTCGTATGTTACACTTGGCATTGCGCTATTATTTCTCGACGGGTAGGCAGATGTGTATTTAAATGAAATGATATCAAGGCATAATTTAATTTAAATTAAATGCTCAATTTAAATAACATAGTTTATTGGATAAGGATTAATATCATACCGGTCAAAATAGCTTCGGAAATAATAATAATTTTTATATCAAATTCTGAAATATAAAAATGGTTATTGTGGGCCATCCTTAGAAGATAGACATATGCCATTCCGGACTTTTTGTTGAACGTTTTAATATAAATAATACTGTAGAATATAAATTTTCTGTAACTTTTACGATTTCCGCGGCGCACACCAATAAAGTTCCCAGTCGGCATGATTTTTTCCGACATCTTTAACAATAATCGTCAAATTTCAGCCAATTACATACTTAAACCTATCGCATGAATCACTTTGTCTATTGGTAAAAATTGTTTGAAAATTCTTTCATTAGTTTTTGAGTTTATCACGTTCAGACAGACAGACAGACAGACAGACAGACAGAAGCGGTGGATCACTTTGTTTTATAATATGTAAGGATTTCATATTTTTAGAGTTCCGTACCTCAAAAGAAAAAAAATCTGTCAAGCGCATGTCTGACCACGCACAATGAAGGGTTCCGTTGGGATGAATTTATCCCAAAAACAAACATTGTTGTTGAAAAACCTGTTCTCCCATACATTCCAACTACAAATATAAGTTGGTCAATTATTACTCGTTAACTTGTAGAACCTGGGCTCTACAAGGCTGTAGTAGTTTTCTTTTTAATTTCGTTATACTGTATATAATACTGCCGTGAATATTTTCACATATCCAAAAACAATCATTGAACTAGTAGGAGGTCCCCCCCTGCTAGTGCAATGGTTGTTTTGTCTCTAATACTTGTCTCTAACAAAAATTAGCACTTTAAAGCCCTGGATCCAAAACAAGTTTTCGTACACTCATAATATTTTTGAACGACCTTTCTAACGACACACCTAACATTTCTAACCATGGGATCGACGAGAAAAAAAAATCTCCCCACTTTACGTGTAGAAGAGGTACCCCGAAAAATTCTGTGCTAAGCCACGAACAGACAGATAGAAAGACGGACGGACATAGCAAAAAATGGGTCCTTGTTTACTACAAAACCCTAAAAACGGAACCCCTATAGGTTCAATTCGTTGTCCGTCTGTCTGTCTGTCAGTTTGTCTATCTGTCAGTCTGTCTTTCTGTTTGTCAGTCTGTCAAGAGCCTTTGCTCAGGAACGCGTAGAGGTATCGAGTTGAAATCAACATCGAAAACATAAGTCTACGATTCCTCGGAGCTCTAAAAAAATCAAATTTCTAAGTCAACGCAATAAAAAATACGGCTACTTATGAACAACATTTTTCACTCCTCTTTCTCAAAAAGTCCGTCATTGTAGCGTACCAGAGCGGGGAAAAATAGCATTTCTTGTTCTAGGGGAAAAAGTAATTTTTGGAACGAAGTTCTTTAACGCGGTTTGTATACTTCGTCAGAGATCGTCACGCTAAAAAGTGTTAATATTTGCGACTATCTTCTCCTAATTCAAAGAGAAAGAAAGAGAGATAGAGAGAGAGAACGCCGGCAGAAAAAACAAAAGAAAAGGGTAAAGCCATTAGTGTCGTGGGTAAAAATTGTACTCATCGGCCCGAGTATACTGCATGCTGGAGAAAGAAAGAGAAAGTGTGAATTTCGTCAAAATGGAAACACAAGATGGCAGCTGCAAAAATTTTGTTTTCGTTTTAAATCATGCGCGAGAAAGAACTTCGTTCCTGACGGGGGTCCCCCGACCGCACACTTTTTTCTTTTAAAGTTTGTCTGTAACCAACGAACCTACAAAAACGAAAAAGTCTTTATTCTTATGTAAAACTACCTCTTTCCCGCAGCTTCGCTCGCGTGAAAGTCGGAAATTATACCATGCAAACGTACGTAGTTTCCTATATTTTCAGATTGAAAAAAATGTTTTTTTTTTAATAAAATAATCAGTTTATTATTTATTGCGTTGATTTTTTTTTTCTGGCAATCTTAGTGAAAAGTAGAGTGTAACACACGGCGCTAAAATCCATTATAACTCGGTTTATATTTACTCAAAAACATTCTATCGAGTAAAACTACCTCGATAGAATGGGTTATTTTAGCCCCTCGTATCTACTATATTAATACTCGCAAATAAATTAAAATCACTATCAACGAAAAAATTAAACAAATCTCGCACTTGACTGGTTTTTTTTAAAACAAATATCCAGGATGAAAAGTAGCATAGTCCTTCTCCAGGTCTATTTGTCAAATTTCATAACGACGTAAAAAAGTAAGCCACATACAGACAGAGTTAACATGGATTTATTAGGGACGAGCCTATTACTATCAATCTGGCATACATTCAGACTCCGGGCGGCTACTGAGATTCTAGTTGGTAGAAAAAAAAAAAAATTTTGCTCGACTTGGGGATCAAACTGTAAAATAAAGAAATAATCTTGACAAAACTGATTCAGCTCAATTACTAAGATAATATACGTATATGTGGAGTGTTAAAACGGCACCCACCTAGACTGGTTAAAAACGTTGTAAACTCACGAACAGTTAGGTGGCCACTAATTAGTGGTATCATAGAGCCGGCCATCTCTATGGCCTCTTTTTATAGCCAGGCCTTGATCGGTCTCATGCTCGTTGTGATCATCACGAGTAATGATAATGTTCTGTTGGTGATGTTGACAAGTGCTATGATGGGCCAGTGATGGCAGCTCGTGATAACTGATCGTTTATTGATTACGCTGGGTCACAATCATATCATCAAAACAGACCTAGTAAACCTGGTTGGTTTACTAGGTCCGTTTAGGTAGGCGTGAGGAATTATTGTTAGGACAACAAATATAATACATATTTTTTTAAAGCTGCGAAGTAACGCTTCTAAATATAAGATAAGCAATTTTCTCATTCCATTACTTAGGTACAAGCAGTACCAAAGACGCATTTATGATATGCAAGCGCTACTATATTAATTTTATTATTATGACTATTTCCCTACCTACACCTTATTTATTTTCTGTCATACAAAAATCACAAATATCCGATCAAAACCATCTCAAATGGCGTAAAATCCCTACAAAAGTATCGGCAGTAGTCAAGTTTCAAGCAACATTACCAACAATTTCATCTACCACTTACATATTAAGGTTTCAATTTCGTCAAACACCAATAAGCCTAGCATTATGCAATTTATTTCTATTAAAAGATTATCTGTGAAATATAATATTTATGAGATGTTGATATTTGTTCACGATCACCACTAAACACAGCTCGGGTGTCTGACTCGTAAAACTATAATGTATTAAAATGTTATGATAATGGGTAATAGTAGCCGTTTGGTAGCCACACAATGGGTATAATGTTCGGAATGGTCGCAACGTATCAATCATTTTACAAAGAAGCGATTAAACAGTAGGCGCGATGTATCAGGAACAAATTGTGCCTGTCAGCGGCCACCGAGTGATCCAACTGATCACAAGTACGGCCATTGTTCAACCGATCATACGCGCAATTATATCACTCACAAGCTCGCACTAAAATTAAAAATATATTTATAGAAATAATGTGTTCGAAACTGTGCTACTAGGAGTCGAGACGCATAAATGGAGGATTACCGTAGAAAGTATTCCAGCCTGTTTATTTTTGATCATTAACGACATACCTACTCGACATTATGCACAAATCAGATAGATTTCTATTTCAATTACAGTTTAATTTAATTGCTTAATCCTACTCTATCACAATTTTATTACGGTTATATACTCTTGTTTAGCATTCATATAAATTCAGTTTTAAATTGAGATTTTAAAAGATCGATATTAATTTGTCGGTTTTCTACGAAGAGCAGAGGAAGAGCTGAAACAATTAAGTTTGATAAGTTATTAGTAAACAGACAGATATCGCGGCAAGTAGATCGGGGCTCATCCTACGCTCGACAGCCTATAAAACACCATTTTCCAACATGTTATCATTAATTTGGACTGGTTTTGGTTCATTTTTATTAGAATAGTTTCGCCTCGATACCGGTTGCTCCCAACTGAAGGCTTGCGAGATAACAGTACAGTACATTGATGTGTCGTGTTGTCACTAAGGCTGGCAGTCGCGCGGAGCCGCGCGGCCCCGGACCGACCGGTGCGGACGGCTTTAAATATCATAGTTTCGTGTTTCATAATGAGTAGAACACGTTTTTGTAGGCTACGGCTGGCGGTGGAGTCGTCGCGTGTACTGATGTACACGAATTAAAGGTAAAGCTTAATCTTCGACTGACATTAAATATAAATCACGTTTCATCGTTCAGCTGTAAAAAAGAAAGATTCAGAATTGTTTTGGATTGTTGTTGATAGTTTCAGATGTCACTAATTTTCTGAAAATTATTTGAAAGTTTATTAAGTTATATTTTGAAAGTCCTTACCTATACGCTTTACTGGTTCTTTCCAGCGTAGGATCCTAATGTAGCATCCTTCTCTAGGATTAATTTTATCCTGTTCCCAAATAAACTTCGTACTTGACCAGTTATTGTTTTTTTTTTTTCATCAAAACAACTGATGTTACAAATCATAAAAATAATTGATCAACCAATTACAGTATGTATTCAGACTCTAACGCCTTTGGTAGAAAAACATGATCGTCGTAAACATCGCTAGACGAATTAATGGTGGCGCGCGGCGTCCAGTGGTACGGAACGACGCGGTTGATTGTGTTCGCAGTTATAGATGTTACCAACCACCATGCATCAGAAAAACGAACAACTTTTCATGCACAAGCTCGCATATTACCATTTATGGAGAACATGCCTACATTCCCGTGAACACGCACACTTTAACAAAACCAACCCTATCTAATGCTGATACAACTCAACTCTCCATGTACCAACAAACTAGTTTAAAGTAGGCATTTTCAGAGCAAATAAAAGACACGATATTTTTTTTTAAATGATATATGACATTTTGACAACGTACACGCTAATGTGCTCAATGACCATTCCAATATTGTTTCGTTTTTGCTCGTAAAAGACGAATATAGTTATATTATGGAAGCGTATAAGTAAACACAAGATAGTGTTCTGAATAATAAATGAGTTTTAATTTTCGACGTAAATTATTTCACATTTCTTTCATTTAAAAGGTAATTAATATAATTATGCAGTTTACCGCATAAGTTTTATAAACAACTCAATTAATTTAAAAATAAATTTGTAATGTAGACTCCAACGCGCTCGCTGTGACCATTTTCGAGTTTTCATTTAATGTGGTTGTGTCCAAAACGCGGATGAGTGTGATATACTGATATTCGATTTTTAGTGAGCGCGCTCGTTAGCCGAATATAGCGACCTTATACCACTATCAATATTCAAATGTAGCGTGACTTGGTGACAATTTAGTGGCAGTACCGCTGCCCAGACGACCTCCAATGATTAGAAAAATATTTTGACAGATCATGATCTTTGGCATTCTAGAATTGAGGATTGCGCAAATGATCGGCCTTTGCGTGGCTCCGCTTAATGAGGTGACATGAAAACTTTACGACTCCTGCGCTGTTACATTTGAATATTGACCTTACTATAATTGAGATAAATTATGAGCCGTGTAGCCGATCGAAAAGCGATCTGTTGACTTAAACGTCAGATCGTGGAGATTTGTATAATATAAATAATGTTTGGCTAAGTTCTGAATAATTTTAGTAACCGGTTAGTCCAGTTGATGAAAAGATTCAGGACAATAAAAGAGTGGATCTTTTGGCCAACCAAGCCGCGTCAGATGGAATTTTTGTAAATATTCGTCCTTTATATACAGATTATACAAATAATAAAACAGCGGTGTACCTACAGATGTGTGGAGTGAATACTTTAACCAGAGGTCAATAGAAAAGGGAATTTGGTACAAGACCATCCAACCACAGCTGCAGTGTATAATTGGATCGATCAAAATGTACTTGGCGTGGAGTAGTTGAAGATGTGCAACATGTTTTGATGGAGTGATGCGTGCGGAATGAAGCTTTGCGATTTAATTTACTTGGTCCAACAAACAAGTACGACATTGGAGACTGTAACGCTATCCTGGCTTTTCCTTTATCGCACCAAGCTAAGATAATGTACAAATTGGTATTTTTAGGGTTCCATACCTCGAAAGGAAAAAACGGAACCCTTATAAGATCACTTTGCTGTCCGTCCGTCTGTCTGTCTGTCAAGACCCTTTTTCTCAAGAACGCGTGAAGGTATCAAGCTGGAATTTATATCAAATACTCAAGTCTACTTTCTCTTAGAGTTGTGACAAAATCTAACTTCTAAGTCAACGCAATCAAAAGATACAGCCGTTTATGCCGCAAATTTCCGCAAATTTTCGACACTCGCAAGGGAATCAAAACCTAAAGGATATTTCCAGTCGACCTGGAATCTTGAAATTTGGCATGAAGCAATTTTTTATAGCATATATAAAGGAAAAATTCCGAAAACCTTAAATTTTTAGTTACATCCTATATTTTTAGGGTTCCGTACCTCAAAATGAAAAAACGGAATCTTTAAGGCTCGTACAGACCAGCGCGATATCACGGGCGCGACACGGGTCGCGCTGCCTGTCGCGCCCGCGATATCGCACTGGTCTGTACGAGCCTTTATAGGATTACTTTGTTGTCCGTTTGTCTGTATATCAAGGCCCTTTTTCTTAGGAACGCGTGGAGGTATCGAGCTGAAATTCATATTGAATACTCAAATCTATAATACCTTTAAGCTGTAATAAAATCAAACTTCTATGTCAGCGCAATAAAAAAAAACAGCAATTTAAGCCGCATATTTTGAAACTCGCAACAACTCGCAAGAGAATCAAAACCTAAAGGATACTTCCATTCAACCTAGAATCTTGAAATTTGGCATGAAGCAACGTTTTATAGCACACATAAAAGAAAAATTTTGAAAACCTTAAATTTTTAGTTACAGCACATAATATATATATTTTAATATAATTATAAACTTATTTCCCTTTTCCTTATGAACGCGTAGAGGTATCAATTTGAAATTCATATCAAAAACTTAGGTCCATTGCTTTCCACATCGTAATGTTATGGATTTCATTTAGCAATAAAAATGCCATAACTTTTACTTATATACCTACAGGTTTGTACGGAATCCTCGGTGCGCGAGTCCAACTCGCACTTGGCCAGTTTTTTTTTGTTTTAAAGTTAGTATATAGTAATAACAGTAACGTTTAGTTATTTTGTTAATGTTACAGGGTGACGTTATCGCTCAGCGATAAAGCCTTTAAAATAAAAAAAATAAAAAATCTGCTCAGTCCGCGAATGTCTTGAGTAAAGTGCGTACAGTATTTCCATTTTCCCTCGACAAACTTCGTGTTTCATCAGTCGTCGGATTTCTATCAATTGCCCTTTGAACTTGGTGCAGACCGGACGCTCGATTGGAAGTATATATTTGTTAATACTCTTTTAATTTAATGTAATTTATTAAAAAATGGGAGGAAAGCTGCAAAAGTCGCAGGCACGACATATAGAAAAATAGTTTTACAGCTCTATATAGTTCACACGGAAAACAAATCAAAACAACAATAAAATACTTGGTTCTGAATTCAAATTATTATACACGATAAATTTAATGATGGATGTGGAAATTAGCATTAGTTTGTATTCAGAAATGCGATAATTCCCGAGGGACATTAAGAAAATGGAAACACCTATAGGACCCAGGCTATAGTCGGAGCTATACACAATAATACGAAGTAATTTCTGTTGTTTCATACGATTATGCTAAAATGAATATCATTTATGCATAGGTAACTACATATTTCAGCCACAAAAAAAAAAACAAACAGAATAGTTTTCCGCCATATATCCACGTTAGTCTGCATTCTTGCAGTGAGGATGCAGTAATTACGTCGTCTGCGCAATTACCACCCGCATGCGCCGGCGCAGGCGCAGCTCGATGTGTCACCACTCAATCTGCCTGCCTCCCGACCGCACCTGGCAATATATTATGATCGGCTCCTGATCGTCAAAATGTGACAGCTACTTATGGAACAACTTAGCGCAAAAAATGGCAGCAATATTGACAAAATTCATCGTTAGTAACAATTATATATAATTTTAAAAAGGTCAAACATCAATGCCTTGTTACAATAATACGGTTACCTATAATTGGATGTTTAGTCATCCCTAGATCGTAATCAGTATGATACTAACATTGATAATGTTGAACTGTCTCTGTTACACAATGCTTAACCATGAAACCTGCACATGCTGCAGTCCTCACACAACAGCATG
Organism: Omphaloscelis lunosa; assembly: GCA_916610215.1. Taxonomy (NCBI): domain Eukaryota; kingdom Metazoa; phylum Arthropoda; class Insecta; order Lepidoptera; family Noctuidae; genus Omphaloscelis; species Omphaloscelis lunosa. The sequence goes on from OU744252.1 coordinate 813,160, forward strand.
GATGAAACTTTTTGAAAAGAAGAAGTTTTATGGTCTAAATTAAACAAATGAAAGGAATTTAACTACGCAGGAAGAACATAGTGTGAAGATAGTTTCATAAAATGTTATTTTGTATAATTGTTTATGCGTCACATTTGACAGATAAAGATACTACCTACTAACTACTTTCCTATCGCAGGTAAGATCGCCCGGAGGACACGGTGGAGCATACGGTGGTCTGCCCGGCTTGGGCGGCGAGGATCTCTCGCATCCAGCCCTAGTCCAAATGAATTACTAACCACAGTAGGTTTAAGTATTTGTCGTATAATGATCCCGCGCCAACTGTATGAGTCAAATAAGGAAAATAGTGGTATGAAGTACGTAATAGTGCAAAACCTGTTACTTTTCAAAGTTTTTTTTTTTGATAATGACTACTTTGAGGAAATATCAAAATAATATTATGTGTGACCAACATAACGATATTATTTTTGTTAGTTGGGTGGTAAGCGTTTTCATCGTCTTCATTTTAACTACCCCGTTGGTCTCGTGGTCGTAAGTGCGACTGCTGAGCGTAGGGTCCTGGGTTGATATCCCGGGTCGGGTAAAGAGTTATTGGGTTTTTCAATTAGGACTTTCTCAGTAGCAGCCCGAAGTTTGGAATGTAGTGGTGTGAGATCCCGCACTTCGGAAAGCATGTAAACGCCGTTGTCTTGATCTCTCCCCGGTTGTGTCGGATTGCCGTCCCATCGGACTATGAGAGTGAGGGAAGAGAGAGTGCACCTGTGTTTGCACATATACTTGTGCACTATTATATCTCCGGCGTTCCAGGCTAAGCTTTGTTGAGATTGGCCACCGACCGTGACCGAAATCGGCCGGGAGGATTATTATTATTGATTGTTTTCATCTAATTGGGTGATAGTTATAGTAAAATAATAAATTCATTTGTTTCAGGTAAATAACATCCATTTTTTTATTTCAGATAAAAATAGGTATTTGCGCTCCATCTGATTTCATCACAAGCTCTGCTTACCTCCGAGTGCTACATTCCACTAGCAGTCCCCACACATTGATCAGCAGTCGAAGGTCCTCGCCGACCTCTCTATAATTCAGTCATGAGCAGGTTTGTCGTAATTTTCCTAGGCCGGTCGCCCGTTTATCTAGTCGCGGCGGTGTATCGTTTACCTTACATTATAAAACTCGTTGACATTTTTAGAGTCGTGCAAATTGCAAGCTGGACGTGAAGCGTAAGTGTTACGATGCGTATCGAGGATGCTCCGACCTACAGTGTGAACCTGGGCAACGTTATCGGTGAGGGGCATCTTTATTGTTTTTTTTTTTTTTTTGTTAATCAGTAATAATTTTATCATTCTTTTTAATAGATACAAATATTATATTTTATTTTATTGTGTAAACCACCCACTAACAGGGTCATATCATGAGGGATGCCAGAATTAAGCACACACGCATAAAGGAAGATGCAATCAAGCGTCGGCCAATGATGGCATCACCCTGCGACAAAGCACCGAAATCACACCACTTTCAAAGGCACTACAACATAATTCTTACAGAAGAACAGTGTGACTACTCATGCCCGAAAGAGCTGAGGGTTTACACTGATGGATCGAAGACCGACTCTGGTACCGGAGTCGGAGTCTTCTCGCACGATCTCAACATAAAGATATCCAGACCACTAGGAATGTTCAACACCGTCTACCAGGCGGAATGTGTCGGCATCATACAAGCGGTCCACGCCATAGAGGCCAGGAGAGTTACGGACACTCACATACGCATACTCTCCGACAGCGCCTCAGTTCTCCAATCGCTGAAGAAAAAATATATTACCTCGAAGTTGATACTAGAATGTCACAATGCACTAGAACAGGTAACGGTGTCTAGTCGCAACACAGTGACACTGCAATGGATAAAAGGACACAGCGGATCGCTAGGTCACGACGCAGCTGACGAACTTGCTAGAAGAGGATCTAGCACGGCAGTCTGTGGACCCGAACCTATCGTACCAATCCCCTTCAACCAAATACGCAGGTGGCTACAGGAATTCACCCTCACACAAGCGGAGTACTGGTGGACCTCGACACCGGGCTGCAGGCAGTCCAAGGTAGCTATGCCATCCCTGGATAGCAAGTTAACCAGGAGTCTTTTACGCCTGGACAGGAACGGCCTGCGCCTGGTGACGGGGACCATCACGGGACACTGCTCGCTAAACAAACACTTCCACACGATAGGCATAACGGACAGTCCTCTGTGCAGGGCGTGCATGGAGGCTGAGGAAACCGTTGCAAACGTGCTTTTTGAATGCACAGGCGTCACCCAGATTAGAACAGAAACCCTCGGGTCACCCAGATCTTTCACAGATGTTCTGAACAGACCAGGAGTTTTGATTAACTTCTGGATGGAGGTGGGCTGGTTGGAATAACCCCCCAAGCGGCCGCCATGGCCCACGTACAATGGTCCACCTGACGGACTAAGTGCGGAAACCAAACCCCATAACATAGAACATAGAACATAGATCATGAGGGATTTCAAAATCGCTTATTTCGTAAGAGCAATTCTTGTGATTTTAACGTCTACGAAAACCGTAACAGTTGCTACGCATTTATCAAAATCAAAAAATCAAATAATTTTATTGTCAGATTATAAAATGGAATCATCACCATCATCATCATCATCATTTATTCTAAGATGCAAAAGGTGAGAATTTATTTTAGTTACACAATAGTTCCTGCTGGTAAAGAAGTTAGGTTATATGTTCTCATTTGACAGTTTCAAATAACAATTTAGTACCGGTTAACTCATTAGTTTTAAATAATAGATCTATGGGTTAACTCCATAAAACGCGGAGCACAGTCGTCCATTTATCTAAGATCCCGTAGTTTCCTCAGAACACGCGGCTGACGGCGGTACATACACACTTTATGTTTATTGGGACTGATTCGCTTATCTATACTCAGCTTCTTTTGCTATCTCAATACCGTGCCGAGGCTATAAAATGCGGGACACATGATCGCGTGGCACCTGGTCGCCGGTCGCCGGCCGCTGGACGCTAGTCGCTGGTCGCATAATGCAGACGGTTAATGGTGGAGGCTTGAGTTGTCATGTTGCTACGATTTGTTTTAACTCTTGTAGGATCATTTTCGAGAAGTAATGGTATATGTGTCTAATACGGGAAGGAGGAAAGTGGGGCTTGTAGAAAACGTTTTAAAAAGTCTGCACTATTATTTAGCTTAATTTAATTAGTAGGTACCTACTTGGGCGACCGCGCGAGCTCTGCTGTGGTGAAAATAAAGAATGCTCATTTAATAGTATAGAAAAGTTCATACAAATCCATGTATAGTACCTACCTACTTATTACATGCTGCCATGTCATAATTCATTATCTTTTTCTAAACTTTGGGCGACCGATCTCTGCTCGGGTGAAAATAGGGAGAAAACGAATTTTATCACATATGAGACATAGCTAGATCGATTTTTCGCCCCCGTAACTAAACAACAACAACAACTTTCATGGAAATCGTTAGAGCCGTTTTCGAGAACGCGAGTACAAATATATTATATGTACAAAAATTGCTCGTTTAATAGTATAGAATATTTACTATGTAAGATTTAGTTGTAGGTTCCTGGACAGTTTTGGCACTAGCCTCAACTAATATTTTACTTTAAAATATTAGTATCGAAAATTCACTAATCTTTACGCTTTGTTTCTGCTCTCAGGTTGTTTGTTCAGAACTAGGTGCTAAATACAATGCTACAAGGTTCTTTCAAGGTCAATAGATTTTCTGTGACAATTTGACAAATATTTCCTAACAACGCCTAGTCAATGATATTCAGGCGCCAAAAATCCTTGTAGTCCTCCAGCTTAGTAATCACCAACGTCATCTGTCGCAGCTACCTACGAATGTCTACGTAGACTTACAACATGTCTACCTACAAGCATAAGGAGCTCCTAAGTTGACGTAAAGCGTATTTTATTAGTTTAAAACTCCTAACTTTACCTTCTATGTATTTACATGACCTTTGCATAATTGTATTTAAAAATAGCAAATTTTTTCCTAAAGTCCTTCACAACTTAAACACACGCCATAAAAATAGATTATATCTTCCACCCTCTCGGATCAAAATGCTTTACCATAGCCCATATTACATGGCAGTAAAAATCTTCAATAAATTGCCAGAACAAACTAAAAAAGAAACGGAATTCAACAAATTTAACAGAAAATTAAAAGAATATCTAACACAAAAATGCTTTTATTCAGTCGCAGAATACTTAGAAAAAAGTAATTAATTAATATAATACATAAAACATTACTAGTCATTGAATTGGAAAACAACACACACTTACACAACAAAAACAATTTAGTAAAATAAATAATAGAATGATAATTAGTAATTAATGCAAATTAATTAAATATATAGAATATAATAATTAATACAATTTAATGAAATATAAATATTAATACAAATTAATTAAATATAATAATTAATACAAATTAATGAAATACAAAAATTAATACAAATTAATCTACCCTACCTACTGTTGCCGTGCCCTAACCGGGTTTCATGTTGGAACTTACTTATTTAAATGTAACAACTAAATGTACGCATGTTGCAATAGTTTGAGTTTGAGCGTAGTACGTCATGCGTCACGCGTCACGTGCATATAGGGCGTGCTATCCAGATATCCGGATATCATAAGTTTTACTATCCGGATAAAACGAATAAAACTGATATCCTTTTTTTATATCTTACTAGCTTCTGCCCGCGGCTTTGCCCGCATGAACCCTAATTCTTCTAAAATAAAAGAGGCTTAAGTTACTCCTTATAAATTCAGCTATTTTCCAGTCCCGAAAAAATCAAACCAGCCGTTTTGGAGATTAGCCGGAACAAACAGACAGAAAGACACACAATTTTAATTAAAAAAATGTATTTTCGTTGTATGTACCGTATATACTTTCATATGCATTTAGTAAAAAGCTGTTATTTTGACATTACAAACCGATATTTCTATTTTATTTATTTGTATTATATAAATTTAATCAAAATCAGTAATAATAAAACAATTTGTTTTTTTTTTTTGTAAAATAGGTTTTCGCAATGGTGAAATTGAGAAAATTCATGCGATATCGCCAAAAATTCCTCTCATGACACAATTACTAAATTCATCATATTTTATTATGAACGTATACTTCAAGAGTTCTTTTTTTAGATCTCACTCATAATGAAGACAGAAATTAGTGATCAAAAAGTTTTAAATATGCATACGTATCTAATTAAAACAATTAAATTGAATATTACAAACTTGTAAAATTCTTTTAAATTACATAATTAGGTACATTTAGAACTTTTTAAGTGAAATATTTATATTAATAAAATGATATACTTTTGAAAATTCCATCATCTGCCTAGTCTTTTCGCAAATACGTTGGGGTCGGCTTCCAGTCTTGTTATCATAAAACGTTTTTAAAAATGATTCGTTAGAAAGAATAATTCGATAATTGTTGGAAAGTTTTAGAAATGAGAATTTCCATTGGAAACTTTATATTAGTTTTTGTGGTATCTAAAATACCCGTATTATCCGGATTTATCCGGATAGTTAAATGAGGTGGATAATTGCATGTCCTACGTGCGTACAGCCGTGCGTGCGACAATACAGGAACACCCGGATTGTTCCAGTAGTTGCTATGGACTATTTCGGTGCTAGCTATACGAAGACAAGTTATGCGTAGGCGGATATAAACTGCATTATTGAGAAAGATTGTTATGTGCATCCTCTTATTTATAAATATATACCAAAAATGATTAAAGAGCAACCTCTAAGAAGATTTAAAAAGTACCTTAAAAAACGACTAATTCAAAAATGCTATTACTCTATCAGATTTTTTAAATGACAAGATGTTTTTGTATGTACAATGTTCATATATTAAGTAATTAAATAGCTATAAGTAAATAGAATAATTTGTACTATAAGTTAATTAAAATGTTTACATGCAATGAGGCAGAATGTATATGGATTCAAAATTATTGTAACACCTAATTGTATTAATTACCTACCTACATTCTATGCAAATAAATAAATCTATCTATCTAGCTGAAAATGTGATGATAACATGAGAAATGTACCGTCTTTATAGCTTCTGTAAGTGTATGCCTCAGCTCAGATAAATCATCGGATGACTTTGTTTCGTGCGTGCGTGTTCAGTGCACAAACAGATTTCCCGAAAAGCCGAAGGAACAGAAAAAAGGGTACTTTTTCATTTTAAAGTAATCATAGATCATCTTTATTGACAGAACATAAACTATAATTATGTGAAATTATAAATTCAAAATTCAAATTCAAAATATTTTCTGATCCCTTATTGGATCACTCTTGTGTCTGTTTGTCTGTCTGTCCGTCTGTCACAGCCAATTCGCTCCGATCTAATGTACCGATTAAGTTGAAACACATCTGTTTTTCTGTGACCCAAACACAGACGTGTAACGTAAATAAATGAATTTTGATTATGGGGTCCTTTTTGGGGGTCAAATAAGAATTAAGAAAACACATGAAAATTTGCCATACGAGGGGTATGGCAAATTTTCATCTGTTTATCTCCGAAACTACTGAGCCTAATATTAAAAAAAAAAAAATACATATAATGATTCATTATCCATAGATTACACGAAAACCTGTAAGATGTTTATGGTCTTAAAATAACATGGTAAATCTCTCAATAGTGTGCGTACAAACTTACATTTGCAGTTGGAATGTGCGGGAGAACATGTTTTTCAACTACAATGTTCAGTTTGTATTTGGGATAAATTCATCCCAACTACGGAACCCTTCATTGTGCGAGGTCCGACACGGACTTGACCGATTGTTTAGACTAGCTATAGCATTACAAGTGAACTATCGCAGGCTGTGGTGTCACAAGTGAACTATCGCAGGCGTCATGTGGTGTCACAAGTTCCTGGGCGCCGTCTCCGGCGAGCGCGACCGCGGCGCGGCCGACGACCTTGCGGGAAACCGTGTCAGAGGAAAGCTTTCCTTCTGTTTGTGACGTTACCGCGCGAACTGTGCTCTACTTCACAAATCATACGTTTTCAGAAAGTTTGTCAAACCATGAGTTACTTTTTACTATGTAAATAACTTATGCATCTGTATTTTTGATAAGCTAATTTGGAGAGTGAGAGTCGTTAATGAAAGTGGAAAGTCACTAGGCGTAGTAATGAATTACGTAATAGAAATTAGCTTATCAACTTGATCAAAACTAGATCTTAGTGTTATTTCTAGTAAGAGCTTAGAACCTAATTAAACCAGGTTTTTAAATAGACGTTCGATGATAAATTTGTGGCTTGTAAATGTTGCGTATCTCTTACTTTTTATACAACCTGTTATAAAAACAAGTCTAACCTATTGCGTAAATGCTAATTTAAATCTTAGAGACGCCTGTCGATGTAGCAAATATATTTCACATTATATTTGACATGCAGCAGGTCATTACAGTCACAAATAAAGTGATAAATTAATAAGAATGTATTACTTCAGTAAATGTTGCATTATAAATTATATTTTTTAATTTTTCAGGGAGGTCTTTAAGATTTATTATGCAAATTACGTCAATTCAGACATATTGAAATGAGCGCAGCACCAGTCACAAGTATCGACGGACAGTCGTGGCGATCTTTATGAACGACCATCTTCGATTATGGGGAGGTACTCTATTGTCCTATATTTTTGGGAGTTGGAAGTAAATCATTGTACGCTATGTATGGGCATGGCGTGTGACGGCTGAAGCGGGATGCAGCACGTAGACGAGTGTATCGGCTATCGTCGCCAGACGTCCGGCCGGACTTATAGGGCGCCCCCAAATAGAGCCGCTTGCGGAGCGGGCGCGCGCTCGCGCATAGCATATTAATCGCGCCGAGCCGGCTAACGCTTCAATCGATACCAAACAAATCCTCACACAACTCTACTATGTTTTTGGGTTGTTGTACTTAAGCTATTTTAGGAGTTTTGTCGCCATTTTTTTTTGTGATTTTAATAACGGGAAACTATCTATTCCGGTTGCACCTACGAGGATGGAGATTCTGACAATGTTCATACTTTATTGTATCCATAACAATGCTATTTTTTTAACTTAATGGCGTAATCTATTAAACTGAGAAAGTACAATAACCGAATCTAAACATCCACTATCTGATCAAATGGAAATGATAACTAGGTTAGGTTCAAGTAATTACTAATCTGCTTTCTTTACATAAAAAGTTCGTCCCAGCCATGCCTGTGCTTTCCAAGTAGGCTTTAGTTCTTATGTATATGAGTCTAAGCGGTTAATTGCGTAGATACTGCTAAAAGTTAGAAGACTTTCTCGATCGCTAGTTTTTGAGCATTCAATCAATCTGAGTGTAAGCTAAGCTCCCAATTCATATTAATTTAGAGCTTTGATACGTTCAGATACATGTCCCGGTATACCGCCACCCAGAAAGACTTTCTCCAAAGATTTATTACTTTGTCACCGAAATGAATGTGTAATAATTATCACAAGGTATTTCAAGCGTACATAATTATGATTCGTGAGTGAAATCGCATTTTGTCATTGATCAGTTATAGATTCACTTACCTACATAATGTCTACAGCCAACATTGATCAGGATTATATTCTGTTGCTTAAGGATCTGACTTTAGAACGTCAGGATATTGGATGAGTGTCTCTGTCCGAAATCCTGACATGTCTGAAATTATATTTGGAAATACTGGAACTTAACTCCAACACCGCTTTGAAAACCGTTGGAAAAGGTTTGTAGTTCCTCAAAATTCTGAAAACCCTGAGGGATGCTGACCATCTCATTAAAACTGTAAGTTCATCTTTGACTAGTAGACCGTGTCCCACGTCTTAGTTCTTATAGTAATTATGTACGTTAATGTGTGATGTTTTTTGCTTCATGTAGTAAAGCTGAATGAAGAATTATCCTGATTATAATAATTATATTATCGTCCTTCACGGTTGCGTTACAAAACTGAGCTGATCCTAGCACAAGTTCTGTGTTAAATTTATTTACATTATATAAGCATACTTATATTATATTGTGCAATAACCATTGATGCTATTATAGACATACGTACATAAACTCACGCCTTCTTCCCATGGGGGTAGGTCGAGACTACAGGGCGCCACCTGCTGCGATCCTTGCATACTATTATAGAGTTTTATAAAAACACTTTTTGGAATGATACCTATTATGTTTTAAATTATGGTAGTATACGCACAGTTGCAATATTAATATGCAAAATATGTATTGCTACAAAAATGTCATTAGTATCTTCCTGTTGAAATATGTATTAAATATGCTAATCTTTTTATGATATTAGTATTTGTTGTGGTGAATTAGATACCTACTTTGTAATGAATTCATTTTCAAAGGAATGTAGAGATGGCTAGTCACTTTTTAGCGCCAAAACAGCTGTTGAGTTCATTGCTATTTCGAATGCTCAATTAAAATAATATTTGTTGTTTAAAAACTTTGAGTCTTCTATTTTTAGAATGTGAGGAATTATTTTCGTTTTACTTCAATGTTTGTTGCAAATGTTTTTGATATTAATTACATTTTACTTACTAATTTCAAAAGAACCTACTTACTTTATAGGTACAGTTAGAGCTTTAAGTTACTAAATCATATTTCACTGAAGCATGTTCAAACACCCGCAAAAAAGTGTTTACAGCCTCTTTCGAAATGGTGGATCAGGTATACAATCCACTGATGCGTGTCATCATAGCTATTCGCGTGTGCGGTATTGACGCGGAGCGACGAGCGTTTGTCAACGCATGCTTCGATGCGTCGTTTTTGTGGCGCGTCCACAAATCTATGATGTTACGCCTCAGTAGGCAGTGGCACTTACGCGAAACTGCATATCATTACCTGTTTTATTTATTGTTAAAGTTTCTCTAAAATTGTTCTTACGACACGATATGTCAATATGGAATTATTTAGTATCGCTCTGGTGTCATCTTGGTCATTCCAGGGTTCGATGTTTTTTATGCGTAGAAGTAAGCATTATTAAACCTCAGACAATTTTTTATTGGTCTGAGTTTCAAACTAAGTTCAATAATGCATTTCAACCAAAAAAAAACGACTTCCTAAAAAAACACTACAAAGTGAAAAATAACTTTAATTTCGGAAGTCGGTGGTAAAAAAACGAAAATTCAAAACCAAAGACACCGGTTTTTTTTGGAAGTCGGTTGTTTTTTAATTTGTAAAATGGTTTATTTTTTTACCTTTTAGTTGACTCCACTACCTTTTTTTTTTGGTTGGGAAATTATCAAATTTCTTCGGTTGCCCTGTTGCCAGGGATACGATCTCCCTTTCGGTTTTCTTCGCACCCCGGCAGGCATCGGCCCTAACGGACCCCGTTAATTCTGCTGACATCTCTTTGAGGCGCGCGTGGAACTCAACGCGCCGTCGACTCGGGCCTGGTCCTTATCGGACGGCGAGCTACCCTTTGTTCACCGTCCGCAAGCCCGCACCTACTGTGGCCGGAAATCGGCCTGCGATTCCCGACGCCCAAGGCGTCTCCTCCTACGGCGGTTAGGGGCGTGAGGGCGCGAAATTTGCCTCTCCCTCACGCGTTCCGCCTCCTCCTTTGCGAGCATTACCGCTTCGCAGAAGGAGGTGACGGCCTCCCATTTCCTCTCGCTCCGTACCATGGTCTGAACCAGGGCCGGACGCGAGAGATCACCGCAGCCGATCGCCTCCATGAGAACACGGCGATGCTCCACCCAAGCCGGGCAGACCTCCACCGTATGCTCCACCGTATCCTCCGGGCGATCCCCACAATGGTGACATCCGGGCGTTTCCTTCCGCCTTATCCTGTACAGGAACCTCCCGAAACAGCCGTGTCCGGTGAGGACCTGCGTCAGGCGGAAGGTTAGGACGCCGTGGCGCTTCTCTAGCCAGTCATCAAAGAGGGGTCTTATCGCCGCAATTGTGGAGTGCCCAACGCTGGGTTGCGACAATCGCACTTTCTATGACGCCATGAGATCCCGCCGGAGCTTTGTCCGCTGTGCCGTGATTTCTCGCGGCATTGGAGTTAAGCGCCTCCTTGCGCCACTCCCAAATGTGCTCAAGGACCTTTGCCTCCAGATCCCATGGCGGTAATCCGGCAAGGAGGCTCGCCGCCTCACAGGAGACCGTGCGGTATCCTCGGGCCAGCCGGATGGCCATGACCCTCTGGGACGCGTTCAACCGGCGGGGTAGCCGCAGCCTCAATGAACGCTATGTAAATAACAGTATCAGGAACTTATCATATCATCCACATACTAAGTGGGAAAAAATACGTATTATTGAAGCTAACTCAAAACCTACCCAAGCAAAGTTAATAAAATTTATATGGGACCACCTCTGAAGTATGACCTACCAACCAAAAAGAATCATCAAAATCAATTCATAATTGGCGGAGTAAATGCGAAACAAACATACAAAAACATTCAGTCGAATTGAGAACCTCCTCCTTTTGGAAGTCGGTTAAAAAAGGAACATTACAACTTAAGTACTGAAGTACACCGCTCAGCCTATTGCGTATGATCTCAAAGCATCTATGAAATTATCAATATCTTATTCAGACGTCTCAAAAATTCACAATAGGAACTTGTTGTTACTAAGAGGATATTTCGAAACTCCATTCAAGGTTTTACGCAGGATATTTCCTTATAATTAAGTATATTATAAGAAGGCGATCGATGGCGGCGCGCTCGTTGGTACCGCTGTCACGTCGCGCCGCGTAAGTAATCACAACTATATCTAGCTACCGGACTTTACACTCACACGCACCCACACACACACCCACACACACACACACGTAACAAGTACTGGTTGTAAGGGTGAAATATGAAGCTTGGGAGTGTACTAAGGTGATACAGAAGACACAAGAAACTTTATAACTATAAGAGACAGTGTAGCCAAAGTGCTACGAAGTTGCAGTTGTCGTATTAAAATTGGTATGGATGGCCAAGACCTAAGCGGCCAAATAAATGCTTTCCGACTGTCGTCACTGCTTACTATAGCTGCTTATGACTTGCCCTACGCAAATAAATGCACATACTTGTCGTATGGGTGACAAAGTATGATGGCATGAGGATCTTCCAAGGTCTTCGGAAGTGAGATTTTTTTGGGATAGGCAAACACTTTCTACAATTTAAAATTGACTTCAGAGTCCCACTGGTATCAAGTTCGTGAATCCCAGGATATCTCCAAATGCTTTCAGAAAACTGCTTTCGTAGCATAATGTTCACTTGCTACAAATCTTTTTGAATATCAAAATATAACTCAGCTAGCCAACTAACGTCTTGAAAAGGGATAATGCAGATGTTTTAAAATTAATTGATTTCCACCGTAACAACAACTTTAAATTAGCGCTTTAACCTGCACTAACAGTACGTAGGTATATAGCACACAATACGTAGGCGCAGCATACAGTACGTGGGCATAGCGTACAGTATGTAGGCACAGCATACAGTACGTGGGCATAGCGTACAGTATGTAGGCACAGCATGCAGTACGTAGGCACAGCATACAGTACGTAGACACACCATACAGTACATAGGCACACCATACAGTACATAGGCACAGCATACAGTATGTAGGCACAGCATACAGTATGTAGGCACAGCGTACAGTACGTAAGCACAGCATACAGTACGTAGGCACAGCGTAAGAATTACAATTAGTATAGTCGTAATGGAGCGACGGATAAAATTAACAACATGTTTAGACGTATGAAGTTGAAGCATGTGTTGGTTTGTGTTCTTGTTTAAGTATAGATACAAATATAATATTAAAAAAAAAAAACTACATAACATAATATCACGCCTGTATTCCCCGATAGGGTTAGGCAAAGGTGTACTTTTAAAGTAGACCCAAATTTCGCCAGTTAAGTCCCATGTAATAGGGGGTGAGCCTATTGCCATCAATCGGGCACAAATCCAGACTCTGGACTGCTACTGAGAAATCCCAGATGGAAAACCCAATAACACTTTGCCAGACCCGGGAATCGAATCTGGGACCTCATACTCAGCAATAGCACTTGCGACTACTACACCAACGAGGCAGTAGCTGTCACTCTTACCGCAACACCTGTTACTCCTACCACAACATCTGTCACTGCTACCGCGTTATCTGTCACTCTTACCGCGATATCTGCTACTCCTACCGCGATATCTGTTACTCCTACCGCAATATCTGTTACTCCCACCGTGATATCTGGTTACTGCTACCGCGATATTTGTTTGTGTTTGCTATTGCTTTTGCCCATGTTATTGGTCTCGATGACTGCTCAGCATAATGCTAGTTCTTCAAAATGCAAGGTGTCGTGAAGATAATGACACAATATAAGTAACTGTAAATTGCATATTATTTATAACTTGAAACTAAATATTTCTTGCATGATCACCGTATTAACAAAGCTTACATTATATTTTCAGATATTTTTCGCTAACTTGTATGCAATACAGAACTGTCGCATATTTTCTACAAAAAGAAAACAGACTGATGTCTTTTCCGTCACCTTTGTAAGTGAAAAAAACAAAAATACATACAAAGCGCTACCCGGATGCAACCAGTCGCGTATGTGTGCGGTGTCGCGCGTAGAAAGTTACGCACACGAGTGTAACTAGCTATGGAATACCATTGTGAGGCGTTCGGTAGTTCGTAAGTGATTAGGGATTGAAAAAACCATTGATTTTATTTATTATGTCAATGTAATGGGTACAAATTGATAAAAAAAACCTGAAGATGGTTTTTGAACTGATCAAATAATGAAAAACTGCCTCGATATATCCATCAAACCTTCAATTTTTGTGCTAATATAGTTAATAAAAGCTAACAAAAAAAAACCCTGCTGTAGGAACTCATAACTGAAAAGAGAAAAACAAGCACTATACTCTATAGAATTTTGGTATCGCAGGCGGGACAAGCAAATGTTACACCATATCCTATACTATTTAACGAGCAATTTTTGTATGTATATATATATTTGTTTGCATATATATTTGTACCTACTCACGTTCATCGAAATCGGTTCTAACGATTTCAATGAAAGTTGCAATAGAGGGGGCGAAAAATCGATCTAGCTAGGTCTCATATCTGGGAAAATTAGTTTTCTCCGTATTTTCACCCGATTAGAGCTCGGTCGCCCAAAGTTTAGAAGATAAAAGTTTAGAGAATACTGACATGACATTATTGACATTGAAATAATAATCATGGCAGTATGGAATGAGTAGGTACTATCCTATACTATTAAATGACTATTCTCTATTTTCACCAGAGCAGAGCTCGGTCGCCCAGGTACTTTTAGGTTATATTGGTTTGTTCCCCGCCTGCGATGCCAAAATTCTATCGAGTATAATGCTTATTTTTACCCAACTACCTCAGAGGGAGGGTATTTTTTTTTTCTCTTTTCTGTTATGCGTTTTTGCAGTTGAATTAAAAAAAAATATTATATAGACTATGTAAATATTATATAGACTATGTCACTCCCACAATTAAGACAAATATAATGACACTTCATATGCTAAAATCCATGAAGCCGTTTAGGCTACAGGGCGTGCCAAAGAAATAGCAAAAGTGCATAAGCACGTTAAGAATCATATTGCTGTGAACACGCGGTGTAGTCCGATATCTGTATGTGTAAACAACACGGCACACACACCACAAAGAACGCAGTATTGCGCTTTACACACTGTCGGTCGTATCGTCGCGTACCTGCCGCACTACCGAAACAAATATATATTTCCGTCGCTTTTGTTAGACAACACGCATCATGCGCTTGACCTTGGCCAGTTTATGGTATTACTAAAATTCGAATCAAATTTACGTGTGCAGATAGCAGAACGCGTTAAGCATTGGTCTGAGATGCAAACTGGCTTAGGTTCCGATCTCGTAAAGCACAGTGCAGTTTTTGCAATTATTATTATTTTTGTTTGCAATAATATTATATTTTAACTATTGCTGCCTTTTTATTAATGCTGTTATTGCAATAAAGGGTTTAGAATTAAAAATGCGTGATATGTGATAGCAAAATTAAAAAATTGTATTCGTTATATTTATTTTACTTATAGATAATATATTGCTACAATTATTTGTCATTACGTCAGCTCAATAAGATGTGAAATAGATGTCAAGAAACTTAGAAGCAATTTATATTATTTTGACATATTTGTACCTATTATGAAATGTTTTTAATTTTAAATTGATTTTTTCACCATAAATATTAGCTAGCTTATTATTAGTTAGCTTTGATCATGGTCGAAGTAATTAAGCAATAAATAAGAATATAAGACTACTTAAAATGTAAAAAAAAACTACTTACAAAATAGGTGCATTTAAGGTTAAGTATGGGCAGTTTGTTTACATTATTTATTTTACATTTTATTTGGCTTTAGTAAATATTGGTTGGTATTGAGGTTATAGCTTAAGTATTCATTTTCTTTACGAAAAGAAGATTGAAACTTAACCTCAAATTGTAATCCTAAAATAATAATATTACTAAAATAATCTTAAACATTTTCGGTCTATCTGCGAGAAATACGACAAGCAACATATTGTAACTTGCTTAAAAAATCGTTACCACAAATTCATGCAACAACGAATCTGTTGTTTATTAAGTTGGTACGGTAAGTATTTTAAGGTTAAAATATAGCAGTGACCCACTTGAAGTCTAATATAAGAATATTATCGTGCGAAACTTAAACGTTCTTGTTTATGCCTTTCTGTCGAAAACGGCTTCCTAGCTGGTCTTCAGTGATGCAAGCCTTCAGAGTGCACAGCGAACGGTTCATAATGACGTGTTTAATAATTCAGCAAAATATCTCGTTGGTATGAAACCATTTGTTTCATATTCCTCCATCATTTGACGTCGCTACTGCTCGATAATAAGCCTCTTCCTCATTCCTCTTAACCCTCACAGTATTTCTCTAGAACAAAGAATAACATTGTATTTATTACACATAATAATTATTTATCATTCACTAATCGAATTAAACCTCATAATGAATTTAAAATTTTAAAGGCATCTTCTGTCTCAACAATACCTCTGTTCTATCAACAATACCTTTGATTAAGATTTATGTTTAGTAAAATATGAAATATTTAAATGATAACACTCACACTTAGTCCGGTCTCATTAGATATTTGTGTAAATTACATTCACTTTTACGCAGCGCAATAATATTTGATCTCCCTTCAATATTTATATTTGACTGCATTTTGAAAACAATAACCACAACACCGCTAATACCTAAATACTCGTCACCAACAATAACCACGAATCAACAAAGTTTTATTAAGCGAATACGCGTAACGAACTGCGTCTGTCTACCCCACAGAAATCGAAATAATTTACTTAGTTTTCTGTGGTCTACCTGCTAAACCTTAATATTTATGTGAACAAGACGACCGAAACAAAAAACGAATGATTATTGCACTAGTCATTATTAAAAAATAACAAAAACTATGAATAGTAATTATTAAAAAATAAAAACTATGAATGTAATTATTAAAAAATTACAAGCAAACCACAGATGAGATTTGAACCCTCGCTCGGCTCGCCATAATCGCACATATCAAAGCACGTCATCCACTGAGCTAGCACGCCGTATTCTAAATTGATTGAAATTATGAACTACTATGAGTTGCAGACAAAGTGAGTGTGTGTATCTATAGTATTGTAACATCTTATAGAAGAAGGTCGTAAGTCAAACCGAAGCGTCAGTCTATTGCTTTGTGCGATTGCCTATGGACTTTTGGTCGCTACTGTACATATTCTCGAAATACCCCCCTTCTGGGGCAGTCGGGTAAAAACTCAATACAAAGTAATTCCTACACAGACGAAACTTGAAAATGTAAATAAACCACAAACGATTGAAAGCGTAGCACCCATCGAAAAGTAAAATAAACCTGACATTTTTACAACTAGCAATTCTCTGATATACGTTCAAAAACATCACAATTGTGTATTATCACCAACGTGAGACCACCTGGCTGGCGTCCCACACGAGCGCGCTCGTCAACCTATTTCAACGATCAGTTACTCCACAGTACTCTATGTAAACTCCGCTAAAGATGCGCACGACGTCCCAAAAACGTAAAAAAAACTATTTGGAAACGTCAAAAAACTCAACGCTCGTCGTCCGAGACAGAAAAGTAAACAAAACGCATCAATCAGAAGCATTCAGTGCAACAGAAGACGCGGGACACGGCAACGAGCGCGCAAAAACCACTGCTCCCAGGCAATAACTCAAATCTGCGAACATCCCGACTCGCTCGGCCGGTAGGTAACTTACACTGTGCATTTTTTAGACTCTTGTCACTCGTCAAACAGTCGTCGGGCTCATGATGGGCTGCTTTCGATGGACGCCTGCCAACCTCCCCCTGAATACAATAACGCCTTGAAGGCACTAACCAGCAATCGAAATTAAAATCTATATCGGGGACATTTGAGTTTCAATTTGATTAAAGCCGCAATGGCGTTGGGTTGTTGTCGTCAGCGTTGGATAGCAAGTGGTAGTGTTTTTTTGCCCTCCGCGACCTGGCGGGCTCGACGGAACTGACTGGCCCATTGTATGGTAATACCCGGCCGGATTTTGTTCGAGCTCAATTATATTATGAAGCTTAACCGCATGGCTAAAGTCAAAAGTCACCCGTGTGCCTTTTGTTGCGGTGAAACCGGGCGCGTGGCTGCGCACGCACGCCCCCGCCCCGCACGCCTTGTTCAACGATGGGGATAGCAACCGACCTGAGCTGTGTACTTATGAATGCACTAAAAAGAAAAATCCAATTAATATCTTATCTTGACATATTTTCCTGGGAACTCATATAAATTATGACGTAACTTAGTTCAGACTATAGAAGACAGACTACCAGATCCACAAACATTCCTGGCCAGTAGAAAGTTTTTGATACAATTATTCAGATAAGGCTAAGAGAGCATGATAGACCGGTCCATGCTCTGGAACAATCTAATTGACGAGAACCAGTCATAAGCAGGAATATACCTTGTGGCCGCACTAATTCCTGAACCTATATGTGCTGATCGGGAATAGAACTGGATAAACATAATCATTAGCAAATATATTACTAGTGGCTGCAGGACTACTGCCATTATGTTAATTCTACTATAAAAAAAAAAACTATTGAATAATTAAAACTACAGAAGTCATAATAATATTCAGATAAACATGGTGCACTTCCTGACTAATAAAACCGATTTCCGAATGGTAAATTATCGATAATCGTCCTCAAATACGTTAATAATGTATAATGTTTATCTATTTGCACAAATCAAGTTATCACGTCAACTCACTTTATTCTATCAATATTTAAATGCTGGCGATTCGGTGCGAATATATTATAAGCTGTTTATGTAAGTATTGGTGACCTCTGAGTGGTCTATACTCTATGCTCGTCATGTGATAACACTAAGGACGTCTGAAATCTGTGTTTGCGCAAGGCTAACTAGACGCGGAACATATTTTGGCAGATTATTATTAGTTTTATGCCTATTTGCTTTATGCGAGTCGTTCAATAAAACTATTAAGATCTTGAGAATGTCGATACAGACACGTGTCTGGTTTCAACATTGATGCCTATCGTGCTTACGAAGATGAGTTGTGATGTTTTACTGCAAACTTAATGTCACCAATAAGCGTCATGATCACTAAGATAACTTTTAATACTTGTATGCAAGAGAGAGAAAATGGCAAGAAGGTTTTGTCGTTATACTCCGGTACGACCAGCAAAGTGAGTATACAGTGGTGAATATCATGTTCCAAGTTTTTTTGCAAGATTGTGCCGTGTAAAACAAATGTATGGACGCGTGGTCAGTGCCCACGCGCCGGACACGCTGCTATCCACAATATATGAACACCCAAAAATTGTGTAGCAATCTGGATAAAACGCGCAGTTCAAAGCCGACCGCGGCCATAAGCTTCGATATTTATCGCCTTCGACGTACACCAGCACCGTAAAAAGGTTAGCTTGTGATTGAAAAACGAAATGTTCCCACACAAAAAAAAACGAATCGAGCGATCCAGTCCGGACTCCTCACTAACTATTCCGATCATCGGTTCTGTGCGTTATTGAAAAATATCCAGCTATTCGACTCGGATTAGAGCCAGTTATTTGGCTACTGGTACCGTTGATTCTAACTTATTGATCGTTTGCTATGGGTACGTGACTAGTCCACTCTGATGACTCCACCGTTTCTAAATTTCGTCGTCGTCGATATTAAGCGATAGATACCCTTTGAATAGTATTTGCGTAAACATATCTATTCCGGTGCTTACACGCTGGATTGATGTAGTGTTGGCTGCGTACGTAACTTTGTCTCAGGCGCACTCAAACCGATTTTAATCGATAATTTACGATATATTACAAATGTTCCCTTCCCTTAAATACTGCTATGAATACTCGGGCTCTTGTTGAGCTGTGATTTATAGATTTCTATCTGTTAACTTTAGGAAATCTTTGTAATTGTTTCTGCCAGTAAATTTAACACAAATGGCCGAACATTGGCGGCAGTCACGCCTGTGATTAGATCGCTGTTCAGAGGTGTAACCTATACGCCGGGAACTAGGGATCTTAATTTATTATTCGAGTATACCTATAATTGCCGTTTATGGACACGAGTACTAATCAATTTTACGTGCACGCGATATAAACGTTATTAGGCACTTATCAAGGTGCAGCAGTTGGGGTAGTGTGGATTCTTCTCAGTTAACAGATTTTGACACAGTGTGCAGGTAGTTTAAAAATCCTACCAGGTGTCCTATATCTATAAAAACATTGTAAACTAGTTGTATGCACTATTTTACTTATACGATTAAACAGCCAGCAGTTGCTTGCCGCTATGTATTATTTGTATTAGACTACAGAATGATACAAAGTTCTTCAGTCACTAGAATACTATCCTAAACTCTTATTTTAATGGCATGTCCCTATCCTAAGTACAGCTTTTCCAATAATGTTTGATGTGTCGTAAGAGACGGTAAAAAATTAGGCTCCTATTTTTGTTACCATTATCATAATTTTGCGATCACCAATGTGTTAGCTACACTTCACGGTCTATCTTTCAAATAAAGCTTGGTATAGGGAAAACCCATGTTCAGCGGTAGATCATGTTGGGATCATTGACCTGCTCAAAGATACTGAAATCTGCCCTCTTCTTCGATGACAAGTAACTTGAACAAGAAACATAAAAAAGAAATTCCCACAATCGCACAAATCCATACTTTAAAATATGTTAAACCCTAATATAAATATCTAACTTGGGTCAATTAACTGTGAGAGGCTGTAAGACGAGCCGGCATCACGCTGCGCGGCTCTAGCACAATTTATGACGGAGATCGGGCACGCCGAATTAGCCGCGCGTCGCCGTCGCTCGCCGTCCTCGGCCCACACCAACATCATTCTACAAGAATGGAGTGCTTATGACAATATTTTAAAAGCTTCTAAACTTTGAAGAGGCATCCTATGCGAATCCATTATGACTACATTTTGGTATTGGCATGCTACTCAATAATAATCATAATGGAATGAGTCCCATCAATCTGATTTTGGTACTTTAGCTGTAAGTTCGGTTTGTAATAAACGACTAGCAGCCTGCTTCCGCCAATCATGGCAGAATTTACTCTATTACAGCAATGCGGCGAACTATCCTCTGTTTGCAACTGAGGCTAAAACATAAACTCTCGTTTCCTTCTTACTCCATGTCTCCATCGGTCGCAGCGATCGGTTGCGACACACGTATACATATGCCTTCAATTAACTACACTCGATAATTCAACTGTTATGTCATTTGAATTCGGGTTTATTTGAGTTTGCTGTGGAGAGGGCTTTGACGTAGGTACTATGGCTCTCCAGTAGATAGTTCAAATAATGCATCGAAATCGAGCCTTTTCAAACAACTACCTACCAGAAACTAAAATGGATGATGTACCTTTACTTAATATAAAACAAATGGATGACGATATAAATGTGTGATGATGTGATATACGCATCTGACTGATCAAATTACATACTTCAAGTCCTGTATCACATCCTTATTCCTATCGCTATAGTGCTGATGTTGTTTGTTAGCGGTCAGTCTACTGAGTTCCTGTTGCCTAGATGAATCTATTGACACTGGCCTAGATTCTAGACCAATGTTACGCTAAGCTCGAATCTATCCCTTAAAAGGACACTTCAATCACTAGCTATGAAGTACACATTTTGTTTAAGAAAAATAAACTATTTGTATCCCAAGCTAAAAGCAAAGTATTAACAGAAGTGCTCTCTTACTGAGAACTTTCAGTTTTACATCTTTTAAACATCAGTTGGAAATGGAAGCAATTATTGCAAGTATAATATGAATTGTGCGAAATATTTTCCACACGCTTTGCTGGTAGGTACACTAGGCACGTTAGAAAAACTGACTTTATCCCTTAATTGCTACAGAATGAATACATTTTCCCAGCCATCAGCCACCAGGTAAACAGTTGAACTTGTTTATGACCTTATAAAATACGATCCAGGAAGACTCAGCAAACAATTCTTGTTGAAAGTCATACGTCTTGCCCTTCGCACTGACCTCAGATTCTCCTACTTAATTCACAAACCGATCGATTACAATTCAAATGAATACTATTCACACGCTCGACAATGTACCCGATTTGGCGGACAACGGTCACTTTCGTCCGATATATAATTATTTTTATAAATTCACCGCGTTACCCGCTACACGCGTGCGTTGTATCGATAAATTTCACATTGCATCATCTGTAATTTGATAACCCTAGTGACCGGTGGTCACTATTTCCACCTGCGTACCGATTATGGTCTATCGATCCCTTATCCCTTTCTCGACCATACTGTAACAATGAGCGCGAGGGGGATGGAGCTACTCCATCTGAAAGAAGGCGTCAAAGAATAAGAGGCCTGGTGAACGGTCAGCGATAGGGTTGCTCGTGTAATTCGATAGTTTGATAGGAGTTATGGTCTCGTCGTGATCGCTCAATTACCGACGTTTGTCGTCGGTCAGGAAGTAATAAATACATGTGAGACGGGGCCGCTCGCACTCGAAAAATTTATCCGCCGTGCTGTGACCACCATTCGATTTTGTAATAAATAACACTTTCATGCCAAACTTACGTGATAAGCAATCATGAAACAAATATGTGCATATCAGGTGCCAGGTACATACATTGTAAGACACAACCATTTAAAGCAATATAGGTAGTCTACCGACACTATTTTATGTGTTGACATTACATATACGTACCATACCTACTCAAAATGCATACAAAAACAAAAATACAAATTTTCTTTTAACCTGACACCATTAATTGCTAACAAATTATTCAGGCAATCAATTCTTAATATCATGATCACATTGATCACTAGAAGCTGGTGCTTAAGTAAACAGCTTAACTCCAACTCAAAAACAATAAGTTCCAAACTTTCGTTTCCCACAATCAGTTTGGTTAACAGTAACTGTCGAAGTAAGCGGCGCGAGCAAACCTCGGCCAAGTATTCTGAGAACCAATACAGGCAGTAGGCGACAGTCAACACACGGTTAATTAAACACGCTTTGTCTTACGTGGACTGTCAACTGAGAGACTAGCTAGGTGTAGAAGACGCATATCGAACTGGACAGGTGGACTAATTGTGGTTCAAAGACATTGTATGATCAAAATAGTGGTTGTTATTGGCAGGTGGTAGACGGATCATCAGATTCACGGTTCGCTAGTAAGCTATCCTCACAGTTGTTCCTAAACTCCTAAGCCCCTAGGCTAAGGAGTACTTCTCTCTTCAGGCGAGCTGTGAGGGACGATGTGCTGTAATGAAAGCTGAGATTGAAGAGCGAAAAAAGTTGCCTCATGGTATTAGAGGTTTTAAAGTTTTATCTCTGGGGTGTCCACCTACATGCGTAACATGACAACCATAGAAACAGGTTTTCTACGGATTTTGTCGACGGACGAATAGACAAAATGACAGATTGTGATTCTTTGTCATTTTGTCTATTCTTCTGGTGACCCGTTTCTATCGTAGTCATGCTAAGCGTGCTGTTCACAACAAATGAAGGTAAAAATAAAACACTCGTGATCTACATTCATAATCTATGACAGGAACCACGGCAGCTCAAAGACAAAACACTGTTTGGTGCGAACGGCGGCGCGGGCGCAGCGGCCGAATGTTTGCACTGGCAACAACATATTCAAATATATTTATGTTCCTTATCTCTATAGATTTAGAGGTGATTATCGTGTGTAATTTCGGTTCAGGCGGTATGACAGTACAGTGTTACCTGACGTAATATCGGTTCACTTGTAGACAAACAGAGGAAGAACGCTAATCAACGCGGTAAACTGATGAATGACGAACATAATGAAAGAATTATTGAATGATTTCGTGGACACAGGTTGACTGACAAATATTTATGGAGTAACAGTAACATAACGGAGCATATTGGCCTGTTTTTGAAATACGAAGTATCCGAAGGTTTTGGACTATCCGTGATAGTCCAAAAACTGAAGTCTGGTCTATGTTAACAATTTCCAACGTTTCTTCCAAGTTTTGGGAAAATTATTAACAGTGAAACAAACAAGAACAAAAGACATAGTACAGATTACACATTGGACACTTCCCGCGGTCTCATTAGCGATACCATCGATGTTGCTCAGGAATTTGCAACTTTTTACCAATATTCTAATTAAAACTACTTATATTTTAAATCCCTCAATCAATCACTTGCGATTGATTTACTAAAAGCCAATGTTTCTGCCTGTCCTGTGGAATTTAAATTTAAACATATAAACCCTGTGGTCGTTGTAAAGGCTTTTAAGCAACTTAAGATCAAAATTACCGAAGATCTGTGGGGCATGTCTACTAAAGTTTGTCAATCAATTATTGAGACAATTGCACCCTATTTAGCTTTAATTTTTGTTTGTAGATCAAGGGATGTTCCCGGATTTAATGAAATACCATAAAGTTGTTCCACTTTTGAAATCAGGGGACAGCAAAGACACTAATAATTATAGATCCATATCGGTTTTGCAGGTTTTCAACAAGGTGTTTGAAAAAGTAATGTTAAATCAAATACTCAATCATTTTAATCGTTTTAACATCCTACATGATCAACAGTATTGTCTCACCCACCATAAGACGATGCACAACCGACGCCGTGCCGGTGTCACCTTATTAAAACACATCTTTAATGCATGGAAAGAGGCACGAGATACAATAGGCATCTTTTGCGACCTATCCAAGGCATTTCATTGCGTCGATTACGAAACACTGCTCTTGAAACTTGAGCATTGCGGTCTCAATAAATTTGCGCTGAGATTAGTAAAACCATAATTGAATAATAGACTGCAGCAAGTTAAAATACACGGCGTAAATTCATTGGGTTTAAAAATCGAAATGGGTGTACCACAGGGCTCGATATTGGATCCATTCCTCTGATTTACCAAATTTACTGAAAAACTGACTGCAAATGGTGTTATTTGCTGATGATGGCACTTCACTGATTTTTGAAGTAAATAGACATGCACAGGAGCTTAACGTCGTAAATAACCCTATGCTTAAGGTCCATAATTGGATTACTGTAACAAATTTGGTATTAAATGAGAAGAAAAAATAAATATAAAAGATTCGCATTACCGAATGTTAGAAGTAGTTAATGACACGTTATATTCAATACGAATAAGGAGACACTAGAATTCGTCAAAAAGACGGTTTTCCTGGGGATAACGCTTGACTCCAAACTACAGTGGGGTCCTCACTTAAAATCACTTGCAGTCGGCTAAGTTCAGCCGCTTACGCTATTTGAAAAATTCGTCAAGTAACAGACGTGGATACCGCGAGACTGGTCTATTTTAGTTACTTTCATAGCATCATGTTTTACGGTATTTTGCTATAGGGACGAGTTGCAGATATTGATTCTATCTTTATTTTGCAAAAGAGGGCCATCAGAGCCATTTATAACCTCCGCAGACGCGAATATCTAAAGGAACTGTTTAAGAAAATTAACATCATGACGGTACCTTGTCTCAGTATATACGTATGAAAACATTATGTATATTCGTAAAAATCTACATCTTTTTATTAAGATAAGTGACAAGCATAATTTTAACAATAGAAATAGAAACAAGTTAGATCAACCACGTTTTAGATTGTCTAATGTACACACTTCTTTTATAGAGTACTGTGGAAAATATTATTGTTATATATGTGGCCTCTTCTGTAGAATACCGCTGCTTAATTTCTGCTTCCACGTCATGTGTTTGCAATTCGGTTTCATTTTGATTTTTTTTCACATTTTTGTTCATAATTTTTTAGACTTGTCAGATGTGAACTTACTTCGTAATCCGAAGGATTTTGTAATCGTTCCAGTTTACGTTCGAACTTTATAAGTTGGCCGCGTATAGTTGCGCGCAGGCGAGTAAATAGCGCCAGTTCTGCCTCTATCGACGCCAATATTATGTATCTTCTAAGTAAATAATTATATTCATATTGTATTCAATAGATTTCATAATATGACAGTGACAAACATCTATCAGTGACATGCCATAGTGAAAAAAGAAATAAACATAAATCGAAGAGGCCACATATATTATAACAGTTATAATTAAATACCACTCGATATTCTTCAACTAAATGAGGAGAGACAAACAACTGAACTGGGCAAAACACACGAACTGCATCACCACGAAAGCCAGCATATCCCTGTGGCAGTGCAGGCGACTGCTTGGCAGAAATTAGGGCATTAGCCCCAAGTCATCTGATAAATTATCACATACGGCTCACTGGTCTGGTGGCCCAGGATAGATCTGAGTACAGCCCAAAGAGATCTCGAAAAACTGCAGCGATTTGCTTGTATTGCAATCACTAGTAGTATGAGAACTACACTCACTGCCGCCCTACAGACAAAGCTTGGACCTATGCACCTCATCGTGCAGGAGGAGGCGGCCCTGGCCGCCTTTAGGCTCCATTTATCAGGAACCCTAAGCAAAGACTCCAGAGTTAAGCACATACATATAAAGGAAGATGCAATCAACCGACGACCAATGATGGTATCACCCTGCGACAAACGCCTCGAAATCACACCACTTTCAAAGGCAACATAATACTTACTGAAGAACAATGTGACTACTCAGGCCCAAAAGAGCTGAGAGTATACAGCAACGGATCGAAGACCGACTCCAGTACCGGAGTTGGAATCTTCTTACACGATCTCAACACAAATATATCCCGCCCGCTGGGAATGTTCAACACCGTCTATCAGGCGGAGTGTGTGGGCATCATACAAGCGGCCCACGCCATAGAAGCCAGAAGAGTAACGGACACTAACATACGTATACTCTCCGGTTGCGCCTCAGTTCACCAATCCTTGCGGAAAAATATATATAACTTCAAAGTTAACACTAGAATGTCACAATGCACTAGAACAAGTAACGGTATCTAGCCGCAACACGGTGACACTGCAATGGATAAAAGGATACAGCGGATCACTAGGTCACGACGCCACTGACGAACTTGCTAAAAAAGGATCTAGCACGGCAGTTTGTGGACCCGAGCCTATCGTGTCAATTACCTTCAACCAAATACGCAGGTGGCTACAGCAGTTTACCCACACACAAGCGGACGACTGGTGGACCTCAACACCAAGCTGCAAGCAGTCCAAAGAAGCTATGCCATCCTTAGATAGCAGGCTAACCATGCGTTTATTAAGCCTGGACAGGAACGGCCTGCGCCTGGTGACGGGGACCATCACGGGGCACTGCTCGCTAAACAAACACTTCAACACAATAGGCATAATGGATAGTCCTCTGTGCAGGGCGTGCATGGAAGCTGAAGAAACCTTTGCGCAGGTGCTCTTCGAATGCACAGGCGTCACCCAGATTAGAACAGAAACCGTCGGGTCACCCAGATCTTTCACTGATGTTCTGAACAGACCAGGAGTTTTAATTAACTTCTGGAGGGAGGTGGGCTGGTTGGAATAACCACCAAACGGCCGCCATGGCCCACGTACACGGGTCCACTTGACGGACTAAGTGCGGAAACCAAACCCCATAACATAGAACATAGAAGTTGGATGATTACCTATATCGCTGATAAAAATGCTTGCGTTAATGCTGGCCTTGCTCCACAGCCATTTGGGCTCACTAGTTAAAATTTTAATATTTGTTAGAGTTGCTTCCCCTTTTTTTATTTTGTTTTTGACGTTACGAACTTAATGTTTATTTTTTATTTTACCAAGTAAATGGTTGAATACTCTTATTAGATAATAATGATTTTCTTTCTTTTTGGTAGTAAAATTCTATTAATCTCTTAAATACGAGTACATTGCAAACTATAGTTTTGTATAATTTAAAAGCTTTTTTCAATTTTTGTAAATGAAATTACCATGGAGCCGTTTAATATGTTATTAAGATGAATTTTGACATGAAAGAGCATGGCAGTTGAGAGTATGTCATGCTCACTTAAATGTCTCGTTGATTGTGGCGAGTGTGTTGGATCATTCGGTTCCCTACAAAATGGTTGAGCTGGATGGTGCTGATCCATGCGTCATGTTCGTGAACGGGTGCCGTCAGTTGAGACTAGTCGTTTCATATCTGCTAGGGCTTATTTGAATCATATATTTTCAATAACTTTTAATTATTTTTTGTACATTGTTCTCACATATAGAAACAACAAGAATAATGTACCCAGGATTTTGTAATATAATATCTATATTTAAAAGAATGTTCTTGGAGTTTCTTGCCCGTTCTTCTCCAAAGAGATCTACGTTTTGGAATTGGGCAACTAGCTACAACTTTCTAAGTGACGGACTCTTTGACAATTCAAAAGTACCTGTAAATGGTTTAATTGAAATAAATGCTTTGAGTTTGAGTTTTGAGTTTCCAAGCTCTAGTACAAAGAAACTATTAGTTACTTATACCAAAATATTTATTAGAAAAAAATAATAAGGAAAAACGTAGGTATATCATGTTTCTCGTAGCATATCTGTGCTCTAAGTAGATTCAAACAATTACCAGCCAAAACTATTTTTTATAAGTAAAAACTTCTTTAGGCGCGTTGGGCATTTTTGAGATGGGACTAAACCATTGATTTCGCGACACTGTGACAACACCAGCTTTAGACCATTAAAGAGACATCAATGCATTGATTACCGCTGTGCGTGGAGTAAAAGACATCAACGCGTTGATTACCGCGATGCCGATTTTTTTTCAAGTTTTCACTTTGTCGGCTCTCCTGGAGTGCCACTGTTTTTTTTTTTCTTATTTATTTAGGTTAGCCAACAATTGTTTACACAATACGTTTAAAATAAATTTCTTGATAGTACGTTTATAAGTGCAACATTTTTTTTGTATTTCAAGTGTAACAATAATAATGACAAAAATTGCATTCTAAATATTAAAAAAACAGATTGATAACATAAATTAAACAGATTAATTAACAATTAACTAATTAAAATAATAATAGTTTCATAATTCAATTTAAATACATAGAAAATTTAATTTAATTTAAAATTAATATTCGTATAGCACTCAGTAGCGACATCATTGTAGAGAGTCAGAATAGTGCTCAATCATTATTTTATTAACCGTGTTTGAACCCGTTCCAAAAGCAACTTATGTGTGGCGTAGTGTGGTCTCCATACAACACTGCAATACTCCAGGACGCACCGTACAGCATTATTTTGGTACCGACCCAAAGCCCCTAGTATGTCTCAGCATAAACCCCAACATTCTCGATGTGGGGTTATTTTTTAGCAAACAGTACTCCTAGATCCCTAATTGTACCCGCTTCTTGTATGTTTGTATTGCCTATAAAGTACTCCGAATATATAGGGTGAGACTTTCTTGAAAATGACAAATGGTAACATTTTTAGGGTCCTTACCCCGAAAGGAAAAAACGGCACCCTTATAGGATCACTCGTGTGTCTGTCAGTCCATCTGTCACAGCCAATTTTCTCCAAATCTAATGGACCGATTAAGTTAAAATTTGGTACACATATGTATTTCTGTGACCCAAATACGAATGAATATCGTGAAAATATAAATTTTGAATATAGGGGTCACTTTTGGGGGGCAAACAAGAAAATTAAAAAAATAAAGTTTTGCTAACACTACCGTATGACATATCAAATGAAAGGAATTGTTGCGAGAATCTTAAATATATTTTTTTAATATAACATAACATAACATAACATCACGCCTGTAATCCCCGGAGGGTTAGGCAGAGGTGTACCTATAGTACACCCACATTTCGCCAGTTATGTTTAAGTCCCATGTAATAGGGGGCAAAAAAAAAAAAAATTAAAATAAACACTTTTAAAGATATTTAAGAAATTCCATGAAAATTGACCATTCTCTCTCCTTATCACCGAAACTACTGGACCTAAAATTTTGAAAAAGTACATAATATGGCTCTTTACTCATAGATTACAGAAAAACCTATAAGAAGTCTATGGTCTTAAACTACCATGTTAAATATCTCAATATTGTGTGTAAAAACTTACATTTGCAGTTGGAATATATGGGAGAACATGTATTTCAACTACAATGTTACATTTTTATTTTGGATAAGTACATCCCAACTTGGCCAGTTTTTATAATTAAGTTCCATTTTGTTAGTCTCGCACCATTCAATAACTCTGTTCATATCACCTTGAAGAAACGAGATATTGCTCGATGATTCGAGCAAACTTTAGGTCATCAGCGTAAAGAAAGCACTCGGAAAAGTAAAAGTAGTGGGGAAGGTCATTAATGTATTTGATCAATAAAATAGGAGCCAGATGTGATCCCTGTGGGCTACCGGAAATCATGCAATAATTGCTAGCAGATCGAAAACCGTTAACAACAACATAAAACTCACGCTTCGATAGATATGATTTCAGCCATTTCAGAAAAAAATCACTGATACCATACGTTGCTAGTTTGTGAATTAGTATGAAATGAGGAATTTTATCTAAGGCCTTGCTGAAATATGTGTACAAAACATCAAATTGTTAATTTTTGTCGATAGATTCTATTAGGGACTCCGAGAAAGGCAGCAAGTTTGTGACAGTAGACCTTGAGGCTACAAAGCTGTGTTGGTGATCGCTGGCATAAAGTCTGAAATGTCGTTGGATGTGAGGACAGATCATCGACTCAAATATCTTCTTAAAACGTGGAGAGAATCGCGATAGGCCGATACTTGGAAATAGTCTTTTTTTGGCGGACTTGTACATAAGAACGACTTTGGACGTTTTTCACTCAGATGGGAAGGTTCCAGTGGCTAGCGACACCTTATATGTTATTAATAGGGGGATAACCAAGGCCGATACACAGGCAGAAATAAATAAGGGTGGGATTCCGTCAGGACTTGCTCCTTTCCTTGTGTTAACACATTGTAGCTTTTTGAGTAGAGAATCACTATCCAATTCAGATATTGTTAGGCACTGGCTATTGGTTTCCTATGAGTCAAGAAAATTTGAGTCAATCTTAAGTTTTGCGCTATCTTTAGGGGTGTAAACAGATGCGAAATAATTACCGAAATATCACAAATATCCGAACTATCTGATGTAATAGTTTGACCGTCAGTTATTGTTAGTGATAGACACTAGACCCACCGCGTTTAACCTTTTCGTGAGTCCAGAATAGTGTAGGATTTTCTTTATTTTCTCACTCTAAGTTATCCTGTACAAAGTTTTGGACAGGTTTTGACAACGATTTGAAACTAAGTTTAGTTCGAATTCATCTAACGGGTTTTTATATTTCCTAAGCGCAATCTTAACTGATTTTTCTCTTTGAGTATTCTTATAATTGCTTTATTAAACCAGGGTAGATAACGGCAAGTCATTGACTAACAAACGGCAAGTCATTGACAAATGTATTTATTGCAGTGTTTAAAGGGTTAACACTTCATAGAACACTTTTAACTTATTATCTACATCATTAGTGTTCGCAAATTCTTCGTTTATATAAGTTGTAAGATCATAATTTGCTTTATAAAAGTTAATCATAAAACTAATCACACTTAGGGCGTTCAGTTTTACCAATGAAACTGAACGCGATCAGCTCGTCTAAACCACGTTACTGTTATTGTCATGATTGTTATGGAGGTTTGAAACTGACGGCTCTTGAACGCAGTTTATATGTGCTGATCGCGTTCAGTTTCATTAGTGAAATTGGCGCTAAGTTAAGTTTACTTTTGGGTCCATGTATTGTGGTTCTTCTTCGTCAGAGTTGCTTTTGACTTCAGACTTGCTTTGCTCTTGATAGAGCAAAGCAGTCGTGGTCAAATCTAATTGTATCCGATGTATTCGCGCTGAAGTATACGTTTGTTTTCAGGTTACCACAGATTTACAAGATACTTATCTATCGATACTTAGATAATAGTCTTGGTTATGACGGTGATAAGGTCCACCGCAGTTCCAAGCTCAGTGTCTTCTTCTTCAACATCAGTTAATTTGTTACGACGCGAGCGAGCGGTGACGTGTGCACTTCTGTTGTTTTGTTTGGGACGTACGCGCCTTAATCTGATTGCTTCTTACTTTCAATCATATTACGGCACGATTCGTGTGGACCTGTCTCCGTATTATAATAATCAAGAGGGTTATTTGATTTCTTCTTGAAGATCAGGCTAAGCACTATCGATTTAAAATTAGTAACACCGGCATTTTATATGTATGTTTAAAATTATTTTAAGACGAGGAACCAGTACCCTAATTGCGTAATACACGATCAATCACAATCTGAATCATTTTGAAAGAGATTGCAAATCCATTGCTTCATAAGTTGGAAAAAAATCTGCTCAACAACATAACGCAATGAATGTTGTTGAACTTTCAAAATGAAACGGTTTAGTCTTAATCATCTACGAAAATGTGTTATGCAGTTATATAGCAGCTATCTAATTTCTTGCTGTTCGCATCTCTCCAATTAATGACACTCTCGTCTTATAATATATCGTTACAATGAAAGTCTCAGATGTTATTTCAGTATCACTTACTCGTAGTAAGGTTAGGAACTTTTCGCCAGAAATAGGCACGTCCACAGTCTCCTCATGCCGCACAGATTAACTCATGAAATCGGATAAAGGGCGAGTAATAAGTGGTCGCAACGCTCACGCGATAACGCGATATTTATTCATGCGTTGTCGCGCTTTGCTGCGCCGCGTACGCGGAGTGTCGCGTTGTCGCACCGAATTACGCGATATAATGCGTTTTATTTATTCAACAGTGACGCGATATTATCTGCAGAGAACTTCATCAGACTAGGCGAAAGAAAAGTGTGATTGTAGATAATGCAAATATAAATAAATAGAAGTGTGATATGTCGTTGGCACTGCTATATAATTATTCTTTACTTACTTTAGTCTAGTGAAGTGGTAACAATTCTTTTTAAAGTTTGGATTATAAATTCAACTGAATTCTGTGCCTGTTTTCGAAATTATACTTTTGCGAAATGTAGGCTCCTATTTGACTTGCCATATTTTACACATACTAAACCCATAACATTGAAGTCCATCGATTTTAATACCAGGGAGAAAAACGTATATTCAAAGCTATGAAGGTACTCTTGATTCTTTTACCTCGGAGGGCCCTTAGTAAAAACCTAAGCAAACAACAAAAATAAGTATGATATCTGCCAAATGGAATGCTCTTCGAGTGGGTACACAGCAAAGAGCATTCCTCGTTATCTATTTGCCCCGACCTTGTGAAGCCACTACTAATATTTGCGTACGCACATCCGTGTGGCGCGCGCCATTACGCTCACAAACACAAGAAGGTGCAATGAACTAACATCCGCCATATTACTAGATAATAACATCAGTGTGGTGATGAGGAGTCCACTGTGAAAGGAAAACACTGTGAAAGCTGCCAGTCACTCGATTCACTAAACAGTTTGGTGGTGTCATTAGCGAAATTGTCTTGGCATATGACAGGTTTGCTGAGGCGATCATTGAGCAATTAAAATTTCTGTAGTCTTTTAAAATTCCAATGATTGACGAATTGTGGCAAGTGAACTCTGGCCCTTTTTCTGCTGGAAGGAAATAATAAAAGTAAGTTTGCATTTGGTTGTCCGATTGTCCTGTTGGGTTAAAAGTTGATTCGTTCGATAGATTCTGCAGTTCAGGACACTAGTGCTTAGCAATTACCTCTTGATGTTTCGGCTACTTCTACGTCTACTGAAGGGTTTCATAATATAACATCACGCTTTGTTTTTCCGAAGGGTAGGGCAGAGGTGTACCTATAGTACACCCACATTTGCCAGTTATATTTAAGTCCCATGTAACAGCCTCATATTATACATCTTATCTTATCATAGGTATATACCTTATCCACAACCATATAATACAGCCTCGTATTATATGGTTGTGGATAAGAAAAAGAAGTGATACCACTCGGAAGTTCAGTTTAATAATTCCTACGATAAATACAATAATACTTGCAAACGAAACGGTATTTCCTTATTTTATGCAGAATGCAGATGATCGTGATTCGTGGAATGGTGACACGATTCAAAATGTTACCAAATTGTGAAATTAATGCAAATGCATATCTTAAACCCACATTTTACTTTTATGTCATTTTTATAGCTCAAAAGCTAAGTCTAAGTTTCAAGAAATATAACATTTATTGAAATTAGCATTCCCATTCCGAAAGTTATAAAAGTAGTTTCTGAATGATGTCAAAGTTTTCTAAAACTCGGATACTAATATTAGTTATGCTATTTATAATAAACGGTGGGTTATTGTGATGCAGTTTTAAAACAACTACAAGCAAACAAAAAAATATAACGTTGTTGCGTTAAATATAAGTTTTTATACAATTGTTCAATATTTATCAGATGTGGTTTATGTTGCATCGATACGTTTTTAGGAAGAAATTAAAATGTTTACCGATAGCATGTATGAGACTACGGAACAATTTAAATGATACTCTTATTATTGTTTTGCATGCTTATTGTTTCTCGTTTATTTGTGTTTCTCATTTACATTTTCTTATTAATTTGATATCTGATTTGATTGTTCAATATTTTTGTAACAGGAATTATTATTATGTGCATAATAACATAAAAATAATAATAATATGATGTGAATAATTTTGTTGATAACATCACTTTATTGGTTGGTTTCCTTGATATTCATTGATGGTCGAACGCGAAACTTTTAGAAACAGATTATATTACGATTGGTAACGTTACTACAACGGTTTTATTATCTGTGATAATATTATGACTGCCAAGTGACACCACCACTAGTTTGTTTGCAAACATTTTATGTAGCATTCGGAACATCCATACTACATTATACTATATTATAATATATATATATTATTATATTTATACATATATGTATATAATATTGCATATAAAGAGATAAAATTTATTTGTTTGTAAGTTTATATGTAAAATATTTTTTCAAATCCGTCTGGAAGTTCCGGAGATTGCCCTCCAGAACTTCCAGTCGGATTTGACCAATTTTTGAGGAAAGTTCTAGGCTTGCGGAAGAAGTCGCGGGCAGAAGCTAGATATGTAGCCGTTGTTACAGTTTTCAGCTTGCTATTGAAATAGTTCCTGAATTCGTTTTTCATCGTTCGTTTAAAAGCTCCGGCTCACATCCGGAGTTTTCTGTATCTCTACGAATCATTTCTGTTACTTTTAGGTGCTTTGTTTTTTTGTTATTGATGATTAAATCCTCTTTATCATATTAAAAAAAAAAAAATAAAAAAAAAAAAAAGCCAACGCACATTCGTGAGATACCGTCCTCTTTCAGTGACGTCATCAGATAACACGCAAAGGTTATATATAAATAAGGAAACTTAGGGTTAGAGAGCCATCGCCAAAAACCGGTAACATTAACCAATTAAATATATACTATTAACGTCCAACGATTCCATTAGAGCGGCCATAAAATAAATCATTCGATAGTTAAAAATTGTTATAACCTTGTCCATGAGGCGGGGACATAAAATTTTACGATTTTGTCTCTGGTATTTTGGCAAATTAATGAGCGTTAGACAATCGATAACGTATAATTAATTAGCTATTTCGAATATTAAATTCTGCTAAAATAATAGGGCGAGTGTATGTACGAGGTCATACAGCGACGGTTCCAAGGGTATATTTGAAGGGCCGGTGTCCAAAAAAAGGTAAACTGGTGACGATCGAGCAAACATGGTTTAACAATACAATATGTAGGTATGTATACAAACGATGTTTGCGCTGCGTCCACGAGGTGCGCAGGCGCAGCTGGTAGCCGAACACTCGATACCACAGATTATAAAAATATTGAACAACCGCTACTGAGCTACCTCACGTGCCCCATTCAGCGAGAAGAAAAGTGATGCAAGGACGACGTCCCATTAGCTTCCCCGAAGAGCGTTGACAGGAATCTGATTAATAAAAAATCCATAACTATATTTTTGGAATAATTTATTTTTATCTTCGCTAGGTTTTCTTCAAGTTTTACTGCAATGACGTTCTTTTAAAGTTCCGTGATCAAATCACGCAGATTTACATTTATAAATCACGCAGTTTCCAATAATAGTATTAGTGCAGATTACGTACTCTTCATACTTCATCGTAATATTAGCAATGTCAATATTTGAAACAAGCTGCATACTAATAGCATTTCATTGAACAGTTAGGAGCTGAGTGGCTTTTATATCTACTGTTCTTTCAAGTGTGTGGTCACTATCAAGCAGAATGTAGGCAAACAACTCTAGGCTATACATTAAGTTTACTACTTGAGTGCAGGCACTGTTATTTAAACTGGTCGAGATAAAAGAATATTTTTGGTGCACGTTTCTGAAGTTGTTTCATTGACTTCTTCTGGTTTTATCTTCAGGTCGTCATAGATTTAGTTTATTACCAATGAAATAAAATTGAATTATTGTTTGGGAAACGCATCCGTGAATGCAATTTTTGATTCGCGGTCAATGGTATCTTTGGAATTCATTTTAAGTTGCTATATACATATAAGTACAGGTATGTCCACGGAATGTACCTTAAGTCAGTTCATTCGTTCTTTGATCGGTATTATCAAGTACCTACACGAGTTGTCCGGTGACGGTCACGTCGCGTCGTCGGTGACGCCGTCACCGGCTGACACGTGCGTGGAACACGACCTCAAGCAACCACTCATATTTAAAACAAAATTATCGATGGCCATTTAATGTCTCTATTTTTGATCGTAAAACTATGACATAGTTGAGTTTTACGATATTTTTATAGAACTCATTGACTTTGGTTATATTGTTTTCACTGTTCCCATGTTAGAGACGATTTTCTGATTATTTCTTACAATAAAAGGTAAAGTGATAGCCCATTCAAACTCCCACTGTTTGTTTTTATGTGCACAAGAGTAATTTTTAATATAGGAATCTGATTTTATTTTGATTTGTGTAATAAAATATATTAAGGGTTTTCTGAAACGTTTTTGGAATGTCGTAGTGATTTGCAAGTTAATAGTGAGTGTGTAGGTAGTGCAACGTGCGCCACGTGCTTCTGTACGCTTTACGTCAACGGTTCATGTATTAACATAACTTACATGGCGACGCTCACGTGTTGTATTATTTATTCCCGATGCTGGTTCATTACTGAGCAATGCGGTCTGCGGCCAGTTGACAGTAACACCACTCTGACGAAACACACAGGCCCACTACTACAGGTTTGTGTTTTTTTCGTTCTATCTATAGTAGTTTTATACGATGTTTGCGTCACAGCTAAAATAGAGCTTGTACACCACTGATGTGTAATTTGTTGCCGTTTACAAATTAGAAACTCGTGTGTAATTGATACTTTCGATTTGGGTCATAACCATTGGTGATTGGAAACCGAGGAAAGTTAATAAAAACTGTACTTGACTGCTCTCCGAACTAAAAGATACTTTAATTGAAAGAATGATAGAACTTTGAAACAATTAAGATAAAACTTGAAGACTGAAGATAAAAGTTTTCTTAAAATCACTAATATTTTACGCCGAAGACGATTATCTAGAATTGAAGACACCAAGAAGTGAAGATTACAAGAAAACTTATACCATTACACTTCAGATATTCTCACTAATAGACTGTGTCCATGTATAATAGACACTTGAAAGATATCGAGAACACAGAAAGAGCCTTAAATCCTAGTAGGTTCTCAGATAGGGAATTTCCATAAATGTAAAAAAAAACGAACGCTTCGCTTGGTTATCAAAGTAATATTGAAATGAAGAGCGGGAGAGTGTAGCGCTGCAATAATACAGATGTAGATAATGTGCTAAAATATATATTTGAAGGCTTTTGCAGATATGAATTCAAAACTTTAAGTGGTTAGCGGTACCTTTGCATGTTCATGTCACAGCATCCCATCTCATGAGATCTTAAGTAACATAATCAAGAAATTCTTTTACAAAATTATCCCTCGGTATTAAGATTGCAATTAACAAGAGCTACATGTTAAAAAAACCGGCCAACTGTGTTTCGGACCACACACAATGAAGGGTTCCGTAGTTGGGATTAATGTATCCCAAAAACAAACTTAACATTGTAGTTGAAAAACAAGTTCTTCCATACATCGATATACGTCACGGTTAATTCTTCAACTGCATATGTACGTTTTGCAATTGCAACATTATTTTTTTGTGTGATATAACTACAAATGAACTATTTTCGGACTTTTCCCTTTATATGTGGTGTGAAACCTTGTTTCTTGCCAAATTTCATGATTCTTGGTCAACGGGACGTACCCTGTAGGTTTTGATTTATTTGCGAGTATCAAAATATGTCGCATAAATGACCGTATTTTTTTTATTGCGTTGACTTACGCGTGATTTTTTAGAGCTCCAAGGGACCTACGTATTTCAACTTGATACCTCCACACGTTCCTGAGTAAAAAGGTCTTGACAGACTGATGGACGGACGGACAACGAAGTGATCCTATAAGGGTTCCATTTTTCTTTTTGAGGTTCGGAACCCTAAAAATTAAGAGTCGTTAGGTGAGCTGACGATGGCGGTGAGCGGTGACAAGGGCCGACAAGCAGCCGAACAGGGCTTTATCGCAGAGATATTATCGATAGCGATCGCTGGCTATCCTGCTTGAGTCCGCCGCGCGCTGGCAGCCGTGTCCGAGGTTATCGCTGGTCTGGATTAGAAGTGTCTCTCGTGTATTGTCTGAACTGCGGCTGCGCTGGTTTAGAGATGGTCATGTTTTGTGTAGATGTCTGTTTGATTCAATTGAATTAGTATTAATTAGGTTGAACTTTGCTTTAACACATTTGAGTTTGCTATCGCCTTCCATCACTCTATGTATCTTCTGTCTTAATTAAAGTATCACCTACAGAATAAGAAGAATAGTTTCGTAGTATTGATTATCAATCTATACAAATACCTAATAGTGACATCATCATTTCAGCCGAAAGACGTCCACTGCTGGACATAGGCCTCCCCCAAGCACCGCCACTTCGACCGATTCTGTGCTTTCTGCGACATACTGACATACATAAAGCAAATTCCAACTCAAAACTTTATAAACTTCTTCGATTTTTTTTTTCTATATTATTCAAAATGAAGGTTTTGAAGCGCAGTTTTCTCGTGGTTTACAGCGCCGTATTGTTTAATCATCGCGACGGTTTAATGCGGTCTATCCACTAGCCGGTAATGGGCAATCCGACTGATTTATACGACCAGTGACGAATGCCTTTACACACAGTTTAGCATTTGTTATAATGTTGGTGAACGGGAGATTTTATGGCTTTCCGTCACGGTGCGGCTTCGGCCGACTAAGATACGCACTCCCTTTGGGTTATTATAGATATGAACAATTTGAAGTATTTTTGATTCTAGTCATTACTTGTTTCTTTCTTTGCCTATAATTTATTAAACTTTTTATCAAAAGTTTCGTTACAACACCTGAAAGTCTGTGCACGAGTAAATCTTTATCAAGACGGCTAATGAATGCAATAAAATAAATATATATGTATAAAAATACTCAGTTATCGTTACTGACGATAGAGTTTATGGAAATTGTATTGGTTTTCTGTATGTTAGAATAAATTACAACGATTTCAATGAATTAATTGAATGAATTCTGGTACGAATCGAACAAATCCTACACGAGCCACAGTTTGAGCGTTGTTGTAAAGTACATCTCAGCAGACACAGTGTGTCTGTAAACTAAACTCTGTCCGGGCTCCGCTACTAGTTAGGCGCTCAGTGCTGAAGTTCATTTTAGTTTAGAGAGTAAAGTGAACTTCTTAGAATCAATTAGGTATATGAGACGATAGCTTACCCTCAAATAAGACTGTTTCAAGAACAACCTACCATACCGCGCAAAGCACATCATCGTTGAAAAACTTCACTGCATACCCTTTCAAGTGCCATCCAAAATCCGGCCAAGTGGAGTGAAATCTGTCGGCGACCAGCGACCAGCGACCGGCAACCATGCGCCCGCGCCTGCCCGGGGTCGGCGGCCTGCGGCCGCGCGCCCAAACCAACGCGCGTGTTTACTCACAGATATGAGCCGTTAATTACGATTTCGCTTGTCACGCCTTCTGCCTTGCTTAATGTTCGGATTAACTTTATTATTAAAATAAAAATCACAGAGCCTCTAGGCGCGGGGACTCAACTTTCTTTTGGATTACTTATTAGATACTTTATGGCCACTCTAACTAGAGAGAGCCAGTCAGCTGATCGACGAAAATTAGACATCCAATCAATATCAATCGAAGTAGGTGTTACCCATTACACTAGTGTTAAAATAACGCTAAATGCTCGTGCAAACTGGCGCGATATCGCGGGCGCTACAGGCATGGTCTGCACAAGCCTTTACTCGCATCAACCAGAATACTAGTTCTAAAAAATATTGAATAAATAAAACTCTAACAATATTTATAGTAGACAAACATTACGAACGAGTCCATCGGCTATAAATTATGATGAAGGAAGCAGGTGCTTTACAAACAAGTTGTTAAAACTGCTTCAACATTTTAGACATCTATTTGTGTGGAACATAATTGTTTTGTGGATATTTTAATAATTACAAATTAATAATATTACGAACAAAATTATTATTTCCTCTCGGTATAATGTAGTAAAGCTAACTTACACCAACATCTGTGGCCACTTTGTGGTACGGCCGGTACTGCATTCCACCACACAGATTTTAGATAGCCAGTAATTGCCAAAATCATGACTTTAGAATGAATGTGATGTAGATGATAATGTTATTAGTATTAATCTTGTACCTATGTGATAATGTTCTAAGAAATATATTGAAATCTAAAGTGACAAAGCTCAACGTATATATAGCTCAACGTAAGTATGTGTCGCCCACACGACTCCAACTTGCCAATAAAAGTCCGATAGATACGATCACATGCTGTTTCAAAATACCGAATAACTGTTATTAGTATTCCATTGAACTTAAAACTTGTACCACATACTTATGTTCTTACATCTTCTTTAGGTTTTCAAAACTCCATCCATGTATTATTATAACTAGGTTTATTTATTGTGGCAGAATATAACGTTGTAAGTCAATGATATCATTCTACTAGTATTGTTCTAAGCTACCACGTTCTCTTGTTGTAGAATTTGTGGTCGTGATATAACTGCACAGTAGCTCTTGTGAGTTTGGCACAAATCTTAGTACGCGTACGGTAGCCCTTCTCGTGTAGACAAGTAATTTATACGCCGCGTCGATATCGCGGCGATACCCGCACCGCTGTACCACTGCGAGCCGCGGGCAAAATTAATTAGAAGTATCACGCACACGGCATCTCATCACATACGTCGTACAGCCACGCACTGAAAATAGGCTGATCAGCACGATTCAAAGTCAAACTCAAATAATTTTTTTCAAGTAGGCACATAATACGCACTTTCGAAGGTCAAAATTTACAAAAAAAAATTGAATTTATTCTAGTCGCTCCTTCCAAAGGGTAGTTTTTTATGAAGAAGAATGGGTAAGAAATTCCATCGTTACTTTTTTAAAATGTTTTACGTACATGTGAAGCCGATGCATGACCAGCGCGCAATGGATTCACTTCTACTCGTTTTAAGCGACGACCAATGACTGTAAAATAAATGTAAATGTTTGTTGTGATGTTAGACGCGGTTCCTATTGATTGTACGCAGAGCTTAAGAAATCTAGCTTTTATGGAAGACTCTAATAGTTTAGGTCATAAGTTCATAACATAAGAGTATCACGAGTGCAATTAGCATTTAAGAACAAGCAGACGCAGCCATAAAATTTATGCCCAAAGACTTAATTAAGAACATATTTTTAGCAGCAATTATACCTGTTATTATCTTGAACAAATCTTCACGAAAAATCTAGCGTAGCCCCTATATACGCGTAACTTGCGCCAGAACGCTATCTCATCACATTAGCGTTCCAATTACACAATAATCGCGTCAATCGTCAAGTCGGAGAGAGAACGCCATTCAGTACGCCATACAGTAAATCTAAGCTCGTTACTCGGTCAGAATTAATTGACCGTCGCTTCCCAGCACCGGCAATAAACCCTCCAAACCGTATCGAGTCTCCAAAACGCACTGCCTATCTAAAAACTCAAGCAGCACTGTGCCCCATTGTGTCAGACTGTGCCTACTGCACCTGCAAACTTATATCCCACAGTGTTACTAAATACTGTGTTGTTGGAAAATACCCAAACAACTTTTGACTTTGAGAAATTAATTGGCGTAACGGCTATGTTTTTAATTACCCGAGTTTCAAGCAAATGTACACTTGAAGCGGTGCGCTATAAATGTTAGAAGACTGTCGGGTCTACGTACGCATACCATGTATCTTCATATTTAAAAACTGGCCAATTGCGTGTCGGACCATGCGCAATGAAGGCTTCCGTAGTTGGGATGAATTTATCCCAAGAACTAACTTAACATTTTAGTTGAAAAACATGTTCTCCCAAACATACCAACTGCAAATGTAAGTTTGTACGCACAATATTGAGAGATTTACCATGTTATTTTAAGACCATAGACTTCTTATAGGTTTTTCTGTAATCTATGAGTAAAAAACATTCTCTGTATTTTTTTTTTTTCAAAATTTTGTGCTCAGTAGTTTCGAGATAAGGGGGGGAGGGGAATGGTCAATGTTCATCTATTTTCTTAAGTATCTTTAAAAGTATTTATGTTTAAATTATTTTTTAAAAATGGAGATCCTCGCAACAAGCCCTTTAATTTGATATGTTACACGCTACAGGTTGCAAAACTTTTTTTTTAATTTTCTTATTTGCCCCCCAAAGTGACCCCCATATTCAACATTCATTTATTTACGTTACATGTCTTTGTTTGAGT
Source organism: Omphaloscelis lunosa (assembly GCA_916610215.1). Lineage (NCBI taxonomy): Eukaryota > Metazoa > Arthropoda > Insecta > Lepidoptera > Noctuidae > Omphaloscelis > Omphaloscelis lunosa. Next base: position 855,455 of record OU744252.1, read on the forward strand.
TACAGATATACATATGTGTACCAAATTTCAAATAAATGACAGACGGACAGATAGACAGACAGACACACAGACAGACCCACGAGTGACCCTATAAGATCCTATTCCGTTTCTTCCTTTTGAGGTAAAGAACCCTAAGAAAACAATCATTGTTCCAGCGTGATTATATTAATGTGAAGACAGAGGTGTCATATGAAAATCTAAAGGACTCTCTTTTCAACAACTTTTCAACAACTTTCTCAACAAGATCAGATTTGGATTGATAAGGGCTCCACAAGAGCTCAAAAAACTCAAACTCAAAGCATTTATTTAAAGTAAACCATTTACAGGTACTTTTGAATTGTCAAAGAGTCGGTCAGTTAGTCAGAAAGTTGAAGCTAATTGCCCATTCCAAAACGTATATCTCTATGGAGAAGAATGGGCAAGAAACTCCAAGGACACTCTTTTAAATATAGATATTACAAAATCCTGGGTACATCATTCTTGTTGCTTCTATATGTGAGAACAATGTACAAAAATAATCAAAAGCAATTGAAAATATAATATTAAAAATAAGCCCTGGCAGATAAGAGATGACCAGTTTCAACTGACGGCGCCCGTTCACGAACATGACGCGTGGATCAGCACCATCCAGCTCAACCATTTAATAGGGAACCGAATGATCCAACACACTCGCCACCATCAGCGAGACATTTAAGTGAGCATGACATATTCTCAACTGCCATGCTATTTCAAGTCAACATACATCTTAATAACTTAATAAACGGCTCCATGGTCTCAAATTTACAAAAATAAAAATGCTTCTAAATTATACAAAACTATAGTTTGCAATGTATTTAAAAAAATAAAAGAATTTTACCATCAAAAAGCTATCATTATCATGTTTACATCATACCCTTTCAGTCATTTATCTCTAACATATTATCTATCTTAAGTGTATAGATTTATTAATCTATTCCTCATCATTCAATTTCCGACTCATAGTAGACTCAGCATATAATTACGCTTTAGCCAGTCAATCGGAACTTATCGTGTAGCACTGCAGTGCACTTTCAGTGGACCCAGTTTGACGTGGCCTGTCAGGAATGCTTGCTGCAATCACTTATCTTTGCACCTGAGAAGACCAGGAATTAGTGAAATGTTGTTGATGCATAGACTTAAAGAAATGATAACTTAGTAATGGATTGGTTGGTGCTCGCAAGAGTTACACGATTTATTATAAGGACGCACGTTAGTAGGTAAAAAAGTAAATTTAAAAACTTCGGCCGCACCCTGAGCTATCAACCCCGCTTCATACTTTATTCAGCAGCTTACTACTCTTCTAACCGACACCCGTGTAGTAGACCCGCGGACGCGCTGTCCGGCAAATGAAACGCGGGCAATCGGATTAGTAGTTATTTAACAAAGACCTTTAATACCAAACTACGCTACATTAAAATCCCTGCCGAGGGCCCACGAATCTATCGAATTATCTACTGGCAATTTTTTTTTGCGATCTATGGAAAATTCCAATTCCAAAAAGATTCATAACTTAAAGTTAAGTTATCTACATGTAACGTAGCAATTATCTCCGTGACTTAACTAGAGAAAATCAAATGGTCGTCGCAGATAACCTGGATTTTATAAACCAGTACCTACCAGTGCCATTATTACATCAATGACTCGAGGTCGTTTAACAGTTGCAATACGTATGTACGATGCAAGATTTCAAAAGTAGGAGAAATACGCTTGTTTATAAAAATCATAGATTATATGGAGAATAAAAAATCGAGAAGGATTGGTTGACTGACTGGATTGCTAGGATTGGATTCGACCTGCTCATAATATGATACTGGGCGCGAACTTGCTTACGAATCGAAGAAACAAAAAGTTTATTTTGATTTAATATTAATTAGTAATAAAATGTCAAGGATTCTTCTTATCAATTAACAAATATAAAACAAATACACAAGGTAATAAAAAAAAATAAAAAATTCGGCCAGTTCTCATGTAGAATTAGATACAAGGAATCGAACACACACTTACATGCGTACTTTTATATAGGAATAAAACAGAATAAGAATATATAGAAGATCAACTGCTAGAACCACCATGTCTCGGTTTATGGGCTATGGTACGACTCAAGGACTTAGTTCGTTTCACTGTTACCAGCTATTAGTTTGAGGAATGATTCTACGGGTGACCCCTCAACTCAATCCAAAAAGAAGCCAGTTATCCTTTTCTGGGGAAAAGACCATCTACTATTATAATACTTTCTATCTACGGTAGATTGCTATTTTTATAGGAAATAAGGAACAACCTCTTAAAACCGCACGAATCCCTTTACTTCATCCCCCACCCTTTCTTTTGGAGTCTTTTCAGTCGGTGTTCTGACATGGAGCTCGAATTCATGAACTATCCGAAATGGGTTTTTTGTGATTTCATCGTGCTTACATGTTGTTTCGCGGTTGGCACGCGTTCAAGGAGATCGACTACCACACCCACGAGGAAGGCAGCAGTAGGAGCCGTCACGTGCTCTAATGATGGGCGACAAATTACAAACCTGTTCACGCGAGCACAGCGCCATATATCAATCGTTAAGTGATCGGTCGCCATTTTGTGTGGCCACCAGGTTGCCTATTAGAACAGCATACATATCGAATGCCCAAGACATGGCTTCAGGTCTTAAGCTTTGTCAAATGCCACTTTTGCCAATTATCGTGGGTGGATACTGCTCAAGATTTGTGTTTTCTCTTCTTCTCAAGACTGCTTCTTAAAAATAAGAGATGGTCAAGTCAAGGCTTAGCAACGTTGTGAGTTTTATTTATATAACAAAATGAGATGTTCTTGAAACAGTCTTAACTAAACTTACCAATATATTATAGTTTTATGATTTCTACGATGACGTTGACGCGAAAATAAATAACGTACTTTGCGTTGCGCAAGAGTCACGCGTGGCCACTTGGACACGTAAACCTTTAAATACGAGTGATTTATGAGAAGCTTTTAAACTGTCAGTTTAGATGTGATCAAATATTTCCTAACGTAGTTCCTTAAAGGAAGATTTATTAAATGAAACGATTAAAATTAATGGCATTGTTTTTGCCATTGCAGTAAATAGGGTGTCCATTACATAGAATTTAAAAACCCAAATTCTCAATGCGTAATTTCCACAATAATGGAACTATATTAAAATTCAGCAATAAATCTCAATTTGATTCGAACAGTAAATAAGAACGATCGTAAAACTATTTAATGTATTACTTAGCGTATAAAATTGATTCATTGTTTTAATATGATAATATGCGTTGGACAATGATTTCATCATCTGAATATAAAGATCGTCAATCAGCATTCGTAATCAATCCACTAAAACATACGAGTGTTTAAAATATCGCTCATGCCGCGCCCCTACTCGCGACACTGGTTCCGATCAGCTATTGCCGCGTAACCGCTCGACAACAAAAAATAATAACGCGTATCAACAAAAACACGAATTAAAATCCTTTTAGAATAAATCTTCCGTTATTCATAACAAATAAGACAATAAAACACCTTGTTCTTTTTTGACATCATAAAATGATTCACTGTTTAAAAATGGTAATATCTGGGCTATTTGAATATTTACAGTGTCATTGGGCACCGCGGCGGCTGCGCACGCGCTGTCTTCTCCTTTCCGGGTGTGTATCTGTAGATATATTTTTTTTCTGGGTGCACACAAGTCTGACTACGAATTAAGTATTGTAATGTATGCAAATTTTTGCTAAAGATCCGCTCGAGGTTTTTGCTCTCCACTTAATACTAGGGCAACATAACTTTACGAATTGCACTCGTATTAACATAATTGAGAAAAAGTTAAATAATATTCATGACATGTTAATTTGTCGGTTTATAAGTGTTAAAGGCGTATAATTGAATGTTGTCGGCCCCCGCCCACGGCAGCGACTCATTGCTTTGTGCTTCACGTTTTAAGAGTTGTATGAATGTTTACATTTAGTGTTATATTAGTTTGCGGTCCTGCAGAGCGACTGTTGTCTGCTGTTGCCGGTGTAGTGACGACAGGCTGCCGTGTGCGCATGTTTGCCGTCCGCAGTGTCAAGTTCTATGACATTGTCGTCAATGTTGTCACACCTATGCTTTTCGTTATACACACCTCATATTTTTTGTAATTCTATCGTGGACAGTCCTAATGAGTGCAAAGTATAACATCTTGTCCTGTATAAGGTAAATTATGAAATAAATGGTAGCAGCTACACCTCACAGGCCGCAGTATCTTGAAATCTCAACGCGAAGGTCGCCGATGACTACGAAATGATTAGTCCACATACCGACAGGTAGGTGGCACGGCCGTTAGCCATTCTATAAAAATAAAATGTAGAAACATAATATTATGGTGCCATTCCTCTTAATGGTGATTTTGAACAGTGAGCTAAGAATTCTACTATTTATAATATTAATAATGTGTTTAAAACCGGCTCATGGGGATACTTGACCGAAAACGACTACTTTAATTTATTGATATTACTTTTACGGCATGCGTGAATATTTTTTTGTACAGAATGGCATGTTTATAGGCACGATTATGTGTCAGATCATAATAACTAGATACGGCCGGGTCCGGTTGTCGCGATTGCTGGAGTTTGATTATTCAAAGCGCGGGTCGCGAGGTGTCCGCACGAACCTGTGATCGATAGAAATATTTATTATCTAGACTTAATCGAACTGCCACCATTACCACTAGCAACACAAATATTTTACAAACTAAACTTGAATTTTCTCATCTACGACAATTTTTGCTTTTCTTCCTTTACGTGACATTTTGGTATCTTTTGAAGTCCGAAAAGATTTCTATCTTTTGAAGATAAACTTCATCTATGCCTTCTCCTGCCTCTCTTGCTTCATACACCACCAATATTTCCCGTTACATTAGATAGCAACTCACCTCGCCCCTCAACACAGTTTCTCTTCGCACCCATGGTACGGCCACCAGTCTGCTCCGGGCCTATGCTAATACGCTCGCAGCATGCTCCCGCGTTACGTGCGGTAATGGAACTACTTCTAGTTATTCCTACTTGGTCTTGGTTCCAGACTATTTTATTTATATCTGTTGTAAAGCAACAGCTCTGATTGATTACAAGGCAGTTTTGTTGAAGAATAAAATGATTCACAGTTAAATGATGAGTAACAGTTTTGATTACCGGGTTGTGTATGTGAAAGTAAACTTGAGAATAGGCATGTAATATTTTTTGACATTAAATGTCGATGCATCGCCTATAAATGACCAACCATTATCGGTTAAAAATACTATGTACCTAATCCTGTTGGTAATATTTATGTAGGTAACACCAATCACCATTAAGTAGTTACCATGGGAAGATTTCGCAGAAACTAAAACAAATATTTTTTACCGAGATAAGGCAAGGCTATCGTTGTCATTTTTAATAGAGTTTTCTTAACCTTGTGTCGTATCGCGTAGCGTATCGTAAACCCTACGCGTAGCCTCTCCCAATGCCCCGAAAAAGTGTAGGTAATTTACCTTCCTATTCTAGGTACTTTTCTAATCTAGATTGTATATGTATACTACCTAAAGAAAGAAAGAAATAACAATAATAGAATAATTAAATATAATCATATTGTATTACAGTAGAATAATTGATATAAACGCAATTTTCTTTCTGTCCTTTTCTCTTTACCTATAGCTATATTGAATAGGAAGAAGTAAATCGTTAGTGTGCATAATTTTTGTTTGCCCACCAAAACATTTCGTTTTCGGGGTTCCGTACCTTAAAAGAGAAAACGGAACCCCTATATGATCAGTCGTGTGTCTGTCTGTCTGTCACAGCCAATTTGCTCCGAATCTAATGGGCCGAATAAGTTGAAATTTGGTACACTTATGTATTTCTGTGACCCAAAAACGAAAGTGAAACGTTAATAAATGAATTTGGAATATATTCACTTTTGGGGTGCAAACAAGAAAATTAAAAAAACAAAGTTTTGCTTACAGTAAGTACCGTGTGATATATCAAATGAAAAGGCTTGTTGCGCGGATCTTAAACATATTTTTTATTTAATTTTAAAATAAATGCTTTTAAAGATATTTAAGAAATTCTGTGAGAATTGACCATTTCCCCCTCCCCTTATTTCCGAAACTACTGGACCTAAAATTTTGAAAAAAAAAAAACATAGTATGGCTCTTTACTCATACGTTACAGGAAAACCTATAACTCTATGGTCTTAAGATAACATGGTAAATCTCTCAATACAAACTTGCATTTGCAGTTGGAATGAATGGGAGAACTTGTTTTTCAACTAATGTTAAGTTTGTATTTGGGACACGCACTTGGCCGGTTTTTTGTGTTACACCCCCCGTTTTTTGCGATGTCAATAACGAATCTGATACCCTGATATTATTGTAACCGGTTCTAATAATATTGTTGCAAATCAGTTTTATGAGCGGACCTTCCTTAATAATATTAGCTTTGAAGCCATTTAATTTGACTTTGGTCGAATACAACAGTCCTGACTCCTGCCTCAATCAGACAGACATTGATTTTAATAACATTATGAGTGATGTTTAGCAATTATAATAAATCGGTTAATAAGTCAATGTTGGCATTGTGGTAAGATGAACGAGAAGCGATGCGAAGTGTTCTAGTGTCGTGTCGTTGTACTCGTGGTACGAGGGGCCTTGCTATTTGTATATAACTATGCGACGCGATTGCAAAAAAAGCTTGAATAAAATCCAGTAAAGTATCAGTTATCTAAGACGCAATTACAGCGCTTAATAACAGGCGGTGTGCGAGCGGGGCCCAGGGGCCGCGAGGCAGCGGGTCGTCCGCTGACATCCGTTTTATTTAGATGCGCGGGCGCCGCCGCGGGGGTCCCTAAACGTCCGACCGGCTTATATAATAATTGTTCGCCGTTTTCATTTAACAACGTTTTTTTTTCGTCTCGTCCGCCATTAACACGCGGCGCGTCTCGGTCGGCGGCGCGGGCGCACCTCCGGGCGAAATAATTTATTGCCGTTTTGAAGGAAAATTGGTATTTTGTTGTAAAATATAATACACCGTCGCGATGCGGCGTTTAATTCGCATCGCTGCAAGTATCTGCTTCGTTTCGTTCGATACCATTTATAGACATTTTTGCGGCTTGTTTACGAGTGTGCGCACTACTTATGTGTAAAATTAATCGCAGTGGGCTCTTTCGATACGACGCTTGAGAATTAAAAGTAATTATGAGAGGTCTTATCGCTAGCGAGTTTAATATACGCATATATAATGATGGCTCGTTAGCGGTGCAGCGCGGAGCGACTGCGACTTGGGCCAGATAATAGAAATGTTTAAAATAAAAACTATTATTTATGTGTGCGGGCGCTCTCACAGCCGTGAGTTCACGCCAAGTTATTATTTTGAAGACCAGCCAACGTAAACGGGCGTTGGCTTGCGGCCACCGCCATATATGGCCGTAAAAAATACCGATAGGTTTAATAAAAAACAAGTAATTACACATCTTCATTTGACCGTGATGCAGTGTGTGTTTTTGCGGCATGTTCCGGACCGGCGGCCGCGCTACAGCGGGCTCACGGGCTGGGAAATGCTGCGAAAATAGAGAACGTCTTATATAACCCTCGACAAACCGTAAATGGGAGCCGAGCGGTGGGACCCGCCCGGTCAAAGACCTGCTGCATGCTCACCTTACCTTAGGTGCTGATTCTAACAAAACCTAATACAATGTATTAATTAAATTCCTGCAGAAATCTGCTATATTGTGCAATCGAATCTCAAAGCATCTAGAAATGCTCACTTCTGAGTTCCACAGAAACTCCTTCAGACATTGCAAGAAGTTAAACTTTCATATCATATATGTTCTTGAAAGTCCTCTCTACGAGAGAGTCCTGAATTTGTTTTCTTCTCTGATTCGAATAGCATTGCTGAAAAAATGCCATGAAACCGTACATAGAATTTACATAAATCCTAATAAACTCTACCAAAGTAATGTAAGTAAACTATTAGCAGCCCCCTGTAGATCTGCCGATCAGCTACAACGCTACACACTGTAGCGCGGCGAGAGATTCTCCATACACTCGATAAATGAATATCGATCGATTCAGTGTAATTGCGAGTGCAAAAACGATGTCGAGTGCACACAACATACGAACACGGTACAAACTGACAGCGATTCTTTGAGAACGAATTGTCAGAAGGACATAGTTTTGATATTTTTTCATTGATTCTGAGAGATTGTGTGAGTAGGTACGTTTGTTTTGGTCTCCAAATATTTGTGACTGAAAATATTCAGATATTATTTTTAATTAGTATTTGTTTAATTGCTGGAAACCGTTTTATACATATAAGATTTTTTTTAAATGTTTATTTGCACCTTCAAGTAATAAAAAACATGGTTTATATTGAAAATAGGCCTTAAGGTATGGTTGTATGTTCAAGTTGCAGCCAATACCTAAGGTAAGATAATGCTTGAGATACTTTTTTTCTAAAACTCAATACGATAACAATGTCATGGTGCTGTAAGCACAGGTTGAAAGCACTCACTAAATTGTTTCTGAACTTGTGTGGGAGGATAAATAACTGTAAGAAATGTGTACTTGAGCACAATTTTTTTCTCGTAGGTGATGTTTGTAACCGATTTCACAAAACTAATATCAATCAATAACAAAACAATCAATTTTAATTATTATTAAAGAAAATATGATAATCTTAATACTTAGGTAGGTACGTATGGTCTATAGGTATGCAAAAATGTCATGAAGTGATTAAGAAACTATGTTCTTGACTCTTGTGTAGTTCTACAAATAAGAAAACAATGATTCGTTTACCGATACAAAATATAGCTCTAACTTTATTATATGTCTATGTCTATCCAGTGCAGTCACCACACAGAGCCGACGACGGCTACATCATCCTAGTAACTATGGTGCCTTAGGTTCAGTTTTCAATTCAACAAATGCTGTTTTTTTTTTTTTTAATATTTCAAAGAGTTTCATCCACGCTCTGTACGCCACCCGCTACCGTCCTCGTCTCGCGCCCGATCATTATGCATATCGGCGCACGCATTACCCGATTTCGTTACATTCATACGTTGCGCTGCCAAGAAAAAGCGCAAGCTGTGACGTATTGATATAAATTATCTAACACGCAAGCTCTGTATGAATATTTAAAACTCAGTAATGAAAAGGCGTATTCGCCAATTGTTTCTGTTCGTATTTTTAAATCGTTTCATCTGAGCATAATTTGTATACGGATATGGATTTTAATTTTACATGTTTTTTTAATAATTAGCGTTCCGTTCTAATAATGAATCGTCAGATACGTTTTAGATATTTCTTGCCGGCGATCAAAGCTTAGTAGCTAAGGTACGTTCTATCTTAGGTAAAATCTTGTGTGCTTGTAAGCGTACTTTTCAGCACTGGTCGTGGAAAGTACATTATTAAGATTTTATTAAATCAGTTAGAGAAACATTGTTACTAATCTGCGAACCTTGTTCGCAAAACCTTATGTTGTATAAATTTTAAACATGGAAAAATATAAAGATATCAACGGTTCGCATTAGTGTGCCGAATATCGCTAATTAAATAGCTAAGATCAATGAAATTAACATAATAGCGGCCGAGTGTTTTAGTGGCGGCCATCTAAAGTAGATCTAGACTTATAACCAGCTTCGTTTTAGAAGTGATTTCTACTTTCAAGATAAGAATCCGCGGGGAAGACATTTTTATCACCCAACTTTCTCCACTATTCGTTATTTTCATAGCTTAAAGGCTCTTTCAAACAGGCGCGACTCGCGACGCGACACAAAGACACCGCTCGTCGCGCGACGAGCGGTGTCTTTGTGTCGCGTCACGTGTCGCGCCTGTTTGAAAGTACCTTTAGTGTTATAACTACAAGAATACGGAATCGGTTTTTAAATTATTCAGTTCTAATTCTTTCTTCTAGAAAATGTAGTAAACTCTTCTAGGTGAGAGGTTTTTGATTGTCGGTAGGAAAGCAATGACCAATAGCCCATCAGGATTGATTTATAATAGTGTTTTGCAATTGTGCTAATTATATTATGTCCTTTAGTCTGTGCTAAATAAATGTAAGTATTTTCTTTTTTTTATCAATAATTTAGGCAGTTTCTCAAAATTTGAAATGTGAAAGGCAAGACTTATTATACCGTTTTATAAAGTTTTACTGTGACCGATGAGAGTAATTTAAAGAAAAAAAAAGAAAAAAGAAAAACAACCTAGAACGCTTAATAATGGTATTTTATGCTCCATTTTATCATCTTACCACTAAAACCTTCACTTTTCACTCTACGACATTGATATCGAAATGCGTCCAAAGAAGTGCATTAATTCAATAAAATGTTACTTTTGTCCACTACAGTCGACCCACGGCTTCATAAATTTCCTTTACTCAATGGTCAGTCTCTATGGGCACTTTATACGGGTCAGTTTCACAATTTTTCTAACCGTAGCTCCTAGGTAGCTATTGGACGCTGGCAGTAAACACGGCGTATCGCAAGTGATCCTACGCACTAGATACACTTGAACGGTACCTATTTGTCGGTGCAGACGGGCGGCTAGCACGCGGTCTGTGCGCGACAATAAATATGGTGCGGTATCGCAAAGATCCGCAGTGCTAGATACAGATAGCACGATACGTACAGGTAGTGTGGTTCGTGCAGACTGACGCGGACGGTTCAAACGCATTGGTTTTGATTCATAAGCTTGCAGTATGCAGAGGATCAATCATCTACATTATACGATGTATAAGCTGCTTCCCAATCATGACGAATGTTTGATTTGTTATTTCAGTCACTGAAAAACGGAAAATAATAAATGCAGGAAGTTACAGTAGCTACTACTGTAATCAAAATGTGTGACATTTGTGGCATTATATAACTGAGCTATAGAGGTCAGATAGGCAGTCGCTCTATGTTAGCTGCATGAGGAAGCTGAAGCTGACCCCAATATAGTTGAGAAAAGGCTAGACAGGTGATGACGGTGACGTAGCATAGTAGTAGAAACCGAATGGCTTTATAGCATCTAAGTAGCCATGACGGTAACTTAGATGTTATAAATACATGACGGTAGCTTAGGTGATATAAATACATGACGGTAACTTATACAACAACAATACATTCACATTACATAGGCCAACATATTTGAGAAAAAACTAGACAGGTGATGATGGTGATGTAACATTTTAGTAGAAACTGAATGTATTTATAGCATCTAAGTCACCATGATGGTAGCTTAGCTAGCAAATGCTATAAATACATGATGGTAACATAGATGCTATAAATACATGACGGTAACTTAGGTGTTATAAATACATAAAGGTGACGCAGGTGATATAAATACATGACGGTAACTTTGATGCATTCGGTTTCTACTAAAATATTACATCACCATCATCACTTGTCTAGCCTTTTCTCAACTATGTTGGGTTGAGTAATGTAAATGTATTTATAACATCTAAGTTACCATCATATTTATCTAAAAAAGTTCAACGTTTTGGTCCACAGTCGGTGTTAGTAGTACTTATTAGCTGGTAAATATAGTTGCTTTATAGGTTATGAAAGCCTAGAAAATATAAAGTGAGGATTAATCATTACACTACCGTTTCATAGTATTCATACTTCAAAGGAAAACATCCAGCAACGGCAAGGGTTCTTAACATAAATAAGAAGAATGCAATTAAAGTTACGATAGTGGTAGTATTTTCTATTGTTACATACACTTATATCAATTCCAAGCGTTTCAATCGCCAACCTGCTCGCACAGAACAAAAATTGCGGTGGCGAAAACCGCCGACACGTCGTCTCGTAAACATGTCAAATTTATGAAGAGAAAACGCCCGCGTGCGACCGCCCCGGACATAATTACCGCGCTGTATCGCGACTCCAATGAAAACCACATCTTTATGTACCCGTTACGCAGATAAACCTAAAATGTTGATGGCTGTATGCCGCCACGACTATTGCCTACGAGATAAAAAATATATTTAAAAAAAGAACTAGCCGGCCGTGGCTAAATGCTCCGTGTTCTAAATGACGCCGCTTCAAAGGCATTTCACATATTTTTTTTCCAAAAGAATCGTCTGATATAAATTAATAGCGTAGTTTCGGCTCGTAATTTTGCGATGAGGTGTGATGAGGACAGGAAAGATAACATTACCTGAGGGCCACACAAATTAAGATGGCTATATTATGAAAATGTGAGACCACCAATAAACAATGCTTACCACCAGCAATTATGATGAACCTGCACTTGATAAAATCTTACAAACCAAAATGTCCGCACACGTCGGACCCACGCAGGCTGTCATTGTCACCTCAAACAGCTCATTTTTGCTGATCTAACTGTTGGTCTCTGAAAGGCTTTGTGAGTTAAGCGAAAAACCGCGGCGAGTGTGTAAAGTGTGTTACAGTAAGGCTTTCATTCAGAACTGCGATGTGAATGGACTTGAACAAAACCGTCTAATGTGTTACCGGTATGACAATACACGTAGGCCGCTAATTTATGTAACGTTCGTCGATAATGGGGTCATGCGTTTTGTCATCGCTCCTCCTAACTATTATTTTCCCACGTGTAGTAGTGTCGATGGCTACGCGACACAAAAGTTGCGGTCACCTTTGGTAGAGGAAATGCGTCGACTCGAACATGAACAGGTCAGGGGGAGTGCAGTATGTTTGTGGCAACCATTGATCATGGTTTTCATGGTTCTTTAGATCCGTTTAAGATTTGTTTGGTACCATAAAGTTTTAAAAAACATTTAACTGGTCAGATATTCAGAGAAATTAAAAAATGCAACTATGTAAGCTATATTTGATGCATCTAAGTATTAATCTTCAGAAACAATACATTTAAATCCACCAATACTTATATCACTTCACACAGTACCTATCAATACTTGTGTTATCAGTGTTTTTGCGCGTCGCGGCGGTGAGTGCGCAGGCACGGTGCGGGGGGGGGGGGCAGCGACGTCTGCGCATGGAAGGGAGGGGGGGGGGGGCAGGCATGATGGACTTGTTTTAATTGGCTCAAGGAAGCACGCTTCAACGACTCCGGCGCAGCCGACCTGCCACTATCTGAGAGCGAAAATTTATTGTTCAGTGAACGAATTTGCTACTCGTGTTAGTGAGGTAGTCTAGGTGTGTAGCACATAGGTTATAGGCCCCACTTACAGAAACAAGGTTCCGATTCTGAAGTGCATTTGTAGTATGTTTAATGTCGTCGCTACTCACACTACATACTGTTTTAGACTTCGACTGCACATGTGTGTTTATCATACCAACACAATGTTTGTCTGAACTTTCAAGACAGACATTCCCCTTAAGATTTCAATAGTTTCTCTACATATGAGTGACATTTTACAGGGATTTTTAGTCACACCGCCATTGATAAACATCAACAGAAAGAAATTAGGCAAAATTAAACCATTAAAAAATAACTCAAAACTGCTACCAGCAATTTTTCTCCAAAATACCTGAAACAACTCGTGCAGGCGATTTACTTCAATTCAGACATAAGTAAAGAAATTGTAACTATTTACAAAGCACACCATATTATTTATGAAAGTGCACAGAGTATATGTTAAATGAGCGAATTATGTCCATTTGACGTTTTCATTAGGCTAAACTAGCTTGAGGCACGCGGTCACGAGACGGCTACGACGCGGCGCGCACGCTACGACCGACGTCTTACTTATAATGACGAAGGAGTACGGAGCAACGCAGAAAAGAAATGTACAGGATATCACATATTGAAAGGTGTCAGAGTTGCCTGAAATGGATTAATAGAAAGATGGGAATAATAATCAGTTTAAAGGATGAATGTGTTTGCTAAGTGACTGTCGATTTTATACCTTCTGAAAAGCACCGGAAATAACATGAACATATGTTATAAGTACAAGACAAGTGCATAACCATACGATTTCGTTTAACAACTCATTTACATAAACGAAAACTAACCTACCGCACACCATGAATGATTGAACAAATATGCAAAATAATGGAAACACTCCAAGCATAGCAGCCACCCCTTGTCTGTACTCGGCATCAAATAATTAATAATGACAATAAGCGGCGCGCGCGCATTCTAATTGATCGCGAGTTATTCAAATAAACGAGAAGAAAAAATCTCGCACGTTACAATTATGACAGCCGCGTGCCTCGGGAATAATGCTAAGAATTTATTTGAATTACAAATCGAACATACACCAGACAGTTTCAGCGCGGTGCGAATAAATAATTTGATATTATGCTAAGTGATGATACCACAGTTAAACGCCGCCGACGACCTTGACATAGACCCATAAATAAGAATATCTTAACCACTCATACATATATATGGACGGCGGTTCGCACACTCAAATATGGTAAGTGCCGGCTTATGAATAAATTTTATTATTTAAAACTCGGTATGTTCATTACTAAAACAAATACTCGTACGGCGTAGTAATACAGGCTGTTGCTGTTTGTGGCGCACCTCGAGGTGGTGCGCGCCCGGGCGCGGGCGGTGCCGGCGGCGGCCGCCGGGCTGCGTGTCCCGAGACCGTTGGTGTCGTCAGTCTATTACAGCAATATTATTCATCAGTGGATAGTATAATAATATTATGGTTAAATGCGGAGGTGATATTTTTACGCCGAGCTCCGGTAGGTTTAGCGTTAAACGTTCAAGGTGAGCGTGGTTGTGTTGGCTGAGTCGCGAGCTGCCTGCGCCCACGCATGTCCCAAACGCGTAGGGTTGCCAAACATGCAACACAAACAAGCTACTCTATCATTTCGTAACTTCCAATACAGCAATAACTCGAAAAATAGTTTGGCTAATGCTGATTGAGTTTTAGAAACATTTAAGTAATAAATTCAGCATTTTTTTTTTATTAGAATGAGATCAAAGTGCTAATATTAATTTTGAATTTTATTGAGCATGAATATGGAATTTAAGAAATATCAATAGTTTAGCCTTCTAGGTTTCATCATTTCTAGACTTCAGACAAAATTTAAAATACGTGAAGAATTTTGAGAGCACTGCTAAAATGACCTAAGATGGACGCTACCGTGTTTGATACAAAACGACGGCTATCGAGAGCTGCAAAGAAACTTAGGAGAGGCTAGTGTCTAGAAATGGATAGGCTCACTAAAACAATAAAAAATTGTAGACTACCGAAAAAATTGTGACATCGAAATGAAAATTTTCGCAATGTGTTCTGCGTTAGCCCTGCGCCAAGCTTACGTCAATAGTGAGTCGCTATCTGGGATACAGAACAATGCTTGCTATCTACCTATCGAAACGCCATTACGTAACCACTAACATCTCTATCGGTTGCATAGGCGTTTCCTTGGGACCGCTATCTCGAGCGGGCGGCAATGACATTTCAAACGTTACAACTACCATTTTATTCGTAACTCGGGTCGCTTTAGTATTGACCTCGGTTGACAATTCGAATTTTCTATTAAATATATATTCGAATTGTCACGGCTGCGATTAGTATCCATTTATTGGCTATCAAGTATGGTGACAGTCGATAACGAGACAAGTAATTGTAAAACTAGTTCGTTCACTTGATGCTAATGAAGAATCTAAAATGTTATAACTGGATAAGTTGCAATTCAAGATTAGGTCTATCAAACCTGTATTTTTTTATCTTTTACACAGTAACAGTCACGTAGTTAGTCAACGTCTTGTGAATCCATGTCGAATTGTTGCATATTGCACAAATTCAGAGCACCCTGTGATGTCAATTCTCATGACCCGAGGCGAGATCACACGCGCACATTCTCCTCACAATAAAAACAAGACAACAATCGTTGTGTTTCCATTAAACAAATTCGTGAATACGTAATGCTGCTCAACGCTTCATATTATTAATATTTATAGAATCGCCGGCGATTTGAATAGATCGCTGATAGCGCTCGTTAGCGCCGACTACTGATCACATCTCGATCTGTTGATACTTGTTGTTACCAATTAGCTTATCGGAAACGTCATACTGTTTTTTGTAATGTCTAATAACGTTATAGTTAATTTAATATTATAATTTAGTTCAACTGATGCGGGATCTTGATAACGAGCCGCTGCGTAATTGACAGTTCCGAAGACGTTTGTGATTTAATTAAATTTTCGACTGAAAAGTATTAATGTTTGTGTGAGTGTGAATGATTCCCGTGACATACGGGCGGGAAAGGGGGACGTGCGAGATGTGGGGTGCAGGACGGAGGCGCGGACGCACATTCATAAAAACGCAGCATTCATTGACGGTTATGTGATGTGTATCTCGATGAGTGCGGTATACGCTTAAATTATACATGTTTATGATTCACACAGTTTTATCACGACGAGTTCCATAAAATGCAGGAACAACCTTGCATAGCAGTTAATATGTTTACTACTTTATGTGTTATAAAAACAGAACAAGTATAGGGAACTCATTATTTTTACTCAATATTCTAATACACTGTACTATCTACATACACATTAAATTCTCTTCCTTGAATATTTTTATCAGCTTGTCAACAACCCCTATTAGAGATCCTGGTTAAGTAACAGCCACGTTCCTTAAGAACCACTGCAACGCACACCGTGCAGTCCTGGAACAACCAATATTGAAGTAGAGTGTTCTCAGCTCATTTACCTTTAACGAAAGCCATTGTAATAGCCTATTTTCCCTAAGCAGTTTCTGCTTTAAACGCCTTAGCAGAATGACAAAAAACTCACATTTACCAGACCATCGAGAGGGTTAAAGTACAACTATATAGGGTCACCCCCAACTATTACTAAACACATTAAACATATTAATATTCCCTGGAACATTGCTCTGATCCCAGTAACGACAAAGGGAAGGATACAGCGAACGTGCCTCACAAAGCGCTGCACGATATTATCCTTAGGTTTTTGTGCTGCCGTATTAGGAGTGACGCCGGGCGACGGGCGACGTGTACAGACTTTGTGTAAAAACTGACGTTTGTTTATTAGTATTGTGTGACATTTGTGTGTATGGAACAGCTCGGCTACTGATGGTGGATATATTGCCGTTATTGGTATTGATGTCGGTGAGAAAAAATATTTGTAATCATCTTGCTGAAACAGTGAGGCACAAGTAGAAGGCCTATAATAGTGAGAAGAAATTCAAGCTGTGAATGGTAATGGTGATGTCAATTTTTTTGAAGAAAGTAAGTAGTAGGAAATGGGACGTTTGCCATTCTTGTATACATAGTTGTACCCACAGAACAGCAGTCAGTGGTCACTGACTCTCTGTAACTCATGAACTTTGATCGTTAACATCCTTTTCCTTTATGCTACTGATACTTTATAATAATGAACCTATTTTAAAAGTTTTCCTTAAACCTGCCACAAACGATTAACAGAATTAACTAAACAAGTTAATACGATACTAAATCTTGCGACCAATCACCAGCAAACAAATTAGCGAACAATGAGCCCGTGTTAAGATAGCAGCCTTAAAATATCGCACTGGATAAACATCTTTATGTATTTACTGCGCAAGAGTAGCTGGTTTATTGCTGGAGTAAAGTGAGGTTGGAAATGATGGAGATGGCCGAAAAAGGTTTCATTCTTCATCAGCTGGAAGATTTAGTGTAGCAGTGACCAACGAACGTTTATTAGCAGAAGCGGATTGTGTCGACATAGAACGAAAATGAGAAGACTCAACCTACATTTGTGGCTAAAGAGAAAAATAACTAATATACATTTATACAATATCTTAATAGGTTTATCTATTCACAAGGATAAACTCACACCTAAAAATCTTTCGCAATACATTAATCAGACATCTCCGAACCAAATAAATCCGATCCGATCTCGATTGTCTCCTTCGTATCGCAAAAGTAAATAAAAAAGCTTAGCTCAGTAATCCCACATCATGACAACACACAACACTAAAACCGTCAACTTACATAACGCAATCAACGTATCGTTTATTTCTAAACGCTGCAGACAAATCCTTTTGTCACACACGACAACCCTAACGTAACAACACACCCACCAACGACTTTATCACGACGAACTAAGGTTTGAAATCTCTTGTGGTGTTTGAAGTCCGGAATTGAGTAGGTACTAAGACCCGATTAGGCGAGATAGGATAATTCTCGATTCGTCGTCAATGCTCGTTGTATCGGGCGTGCAACAATGTACCTTAAATGCATTAGTTTATTGCGCGCTGCCATCCAAACGCGACAGATACAGAGGCGACGCGACATGATTATAGACCGATACCAGATATTCTCGGAATGATCGACGAGATATGGAAACTGGTAGATTTGACAGAATTTCATGGGGACGATGTCTCTTGAATGATTCTGTTGGTGGAATAAACAACTCGCTCAATTGACAGCGCAACGGAATATGTAATTAATTTTAGGCAGTGTCAATATGTTTGTAAGTCTTGTAAATAAAGTTTACCTTTACAGTACACAGTACTAATTTGTAGGTTAGCCTAATTTGCATAGCGAATCTGGTCACTATCCGAGTTGATACTACAGATATCTTAAAGATTTCAATCAAAGAACTAGGTTAAGGAGTGGTGGTCTAGAATCGAACTCAGTTTTGAGCGTACATTGCATATTCCATTCATAGGCTTACCATGAAGCGAAACACTGTCTTTATATCAAGGACTGACGGACTGACTGACTAAGTCGCATTCACTGTCCATTGTTTGTGCTACCTTACATATGTGGATCAAAAACATTTAAGTTTTCTGCGGAAGTATCAATAATGCCAGTGATTCGGAAGTCAGATAGCTTGAATATATTGTGAGAAAAGCCGAAAAGGTCACGCCCGACGCAAGGTCAAGAGCTGACGAGAGATAAGGATCAGATGAGATGCGAGGGAACGTGTCCCAAACCGTGGGAGTGGGGCACAATGCTCTTTGTAACGCCACCAAATAAATTCTCTTACATAATTGTGGCAATTAAAAGTTTTATGCGGCCGCGCACCGAACACCGGCGGAGATGGCCGAACGGTTCCGATGCGACATTCTGATCGGTTGATAACGTGTTAACTGCTTTTCATACACGGAAATGAAACAGGTGCCATAGAAAGTGTTTAAACAGAGATTATGTTAGATGTTCTTTGTCTGGTGTTTACGATACCAAATAAAATACAAATTATTATAGTATTATTGGTTTATTACCGATGCGTAAGACACGCCTCTGAATGTAAAATAGATCTTCAACCAATCAACGAAGAAAGAAGTCGGGTCTTGAAAGCACCACAATCATTTTGAAAACATTTTTGTATCATTGTAACGAAATAATAAATTAGAACATCCGAATTGAAGTTTATGCAGCGATAAAGTAAAGTTCACACTGTCCTTTTCCTTATACTTTTGTGGTCACGTTTTGTTGGGCTTGATGTAGCTGTACTATGGCAAAAACATGTTTTTACAAAAAATGTTGGTTACTATCCAACAGCTAACCTAACCATTTTAACGTCATCAGGCCATTGTTGCTAAAAAACACGTGATAGTTTATTTTTATTTTTATTATTTATTTAGAGTGCGCATGTTATTATAAATAGGTAGGTACATATTTATTAGTCAGATGTTGTTATTAACCACAAATCTATTGGTTTATTTATGCTGGATCTTTAACATGATCCTAGTCACGCGTTGTAGGTACCTTTTCATTTCTTTCTTTGTAAATATCAACCACAAGCCTGTAGCTAGTCCAACTTTACCGAACAACCACATAGTTTGCACCTTTTCTTATTATTATTGCAGCGACCATTATTTGTTTCTAGACCACAAAAGTATGGTCAGTAAGATAATGTGCGGCAAGTGTGAGTGGTACCTACTGGTGGTATCGCCGTCGGCTATCTACACATAATATCGTAGTGTCCATTGTTTGAATGTATAATTTCCCACGTGGTCTCGGTTCCGTAGCATAGTAATGACCTCAGATCAGCTGATACCGAGCTTGATCTTGATTGATAAATTTATTTCACGCTTAGTAAAGGGATAGCTGTTATTAGTGAAATTGTTAAGATAATTCACGTGAAATTAGATATAATTAATCCCAGGTTTTGGCACTGTTACACATTATTGAAATGTTGCATAGAAATTCTAAACTTCAGTTACAGTAACCTACTGCAGAGGGGCATAAGGACTTTTCCACTACTATTAAATCACAATTTTGGCTTATTTATCAGTCTTTAAATGGCTTAAACACGGAAAAACGCTGTGAATCAATCTGTTGAACATTACATTTCCCTGACTGCGCCACACAAAGGACTAACAGAGGGCAAAACTACCTGCAACTATAAAAGACATCCTCACAAAAAACGACTTAGTCCATTACGTTTTCCTTCACTCAAATAGGAAAAATACCAAACAAATATAAAACACGGAAGCGGCGCATATCGTAGCGTATCCTTTGTTGCTGCGTGCGCGCACTGAGGAAACACCTTGGGTCGTGACGTCACGGCCGGAGGACGCGTCGCCGTGTGAACGTTGATAGTAAGAAATGTTGTGTTTGAATAAACTTCTCAGAGAAAACACATTGTGATGAAGGTCACAACTATTTATTGTCTTATGACATTAAACCTGGGAAAATTAAAAAATATTGCACATTTGTTTTGTTATATCATTATCGTCACAGCTGCTTTGCATTGAGTGTTTGGTAATGAACTTGGTGTTAATGAAAAAGAGCGTAGTGATAAGGACTTGGTAATGGCTGCCTTGACCTGGAAGCAGTGAACCATGGAAACGAACTAATTAAAACATTTATACTGCCTAATAGCGATGGAACAAGTGACAAAGACAAAATATACTTTTTGTTCAAGAGAGCATTACAGATTAAATTAGCACGTAACCTAGGATAGGATAGGTACCTTGAACGTTATACAAATCTGGGAGGAATGATATCAGGAATAATCCGAATACCGCTGAAGAATTGAATGAGGTATAATATAACTATTAAGGAACTAGGCTGTTACTGTTGTAAATTCTGCCACAAGTCACTGACAGGACTTGACATTGACCTCTACGGTTTTACCGTTATACGTAAACTTTATGCCAAAACTTTTCATCCCAAGTAAAGCACGAGCCATACACATAATTAAAATCAA
Source organism: Omphaloscelis lunosa (assembly GCA_916610215.1). Classification (NCBI taxonomy): domain Eukaryota; kingdom Metazoa; phylum Arthropoda; class Insecta; order Lepidoptera; family Noctuidae; genus Omphaloscelis; species Omphaloscelis lunosa. The sequence goes on from OU744252.1 coordinate 876,519, forward strand.
TTACGAGTTTCAAAACAAACACCAAGAACTTTCTAAAATGGAACTATTACGATCCAATCAAACATACCGACCTGCGACCCCGACGCGGCGGCGGCGGCGGGTCATTCGACAATTAGCCAAAATCGAATGCCATTCCATCATTTATACGTTTTATAAGTACCTCACGATGCGTTTACATGCAATTATAACTTGTTTCGTTATTTTAATAACTAACATGTGGATTTTTTATGTTTCCGGTGTCGTTTAAATGTTTTTTGTGCACATCGGATGTTTAATTACTGTGCTAGGTATTCAGAAACCGTGTCACAAAAAAATCTTTTGAGTTTCGTTGGCGTATCAATGAGGTAATTAGAGACAGAAATAGAACAATTTAATATTATGTTTTCATTGTTCATTTTACTGTCGTATTGTTATTTTTGAGTTTTTTTTTTTTTTTTAAGTACCCATAAAATCATTTAGTTTTGTGAATTAAACTCGGTTATACAGTGCCACTGCCACTGGTATCACATCTTACATATTCGACTTATAAAGTAGACTGAAGTTGGTCATAAAAAATATGGCACACATCAAATCCCCTTTCACCCTTTGAAAGAGTACCAGGTCAGCAGAGCTAGGAGGAGCTATCGGAATTAAATAAGGCGTTATCAGTGATCCGGTCATCAATCGTCCGCGGGCCTGTCGTACAATAACCGTATCCCTCTTTTGGAAGTTTTGCCCTACTGCACAATACTGTGGTAATTAGGATCATCGAAATGTATGGATGTGGTAAAAAGAACGTAGAAACTCAAGTAAATTTGCTACTTACTTTTTAATTAAAGAATACCTGTGTAGAATGGATGAGGAAGCCTCAGAAAGTTGCCATTTAGGGCATTTGTATATTAGTAGGTAGAGTGCAATATGCAAAACTGAAAGCTTAAAATATTTTAATGAAATAAATCTATTAATTTTACTAACTTTCTTTTTCTAAGTAAATTATTACTACAGGTAGATTCCATGAGAATAGATTGTTGACGCGTGTCGACTATCGTTTTAATATTTTTCAAAGAAACAAATATATTAATTTATACGTCATGAAGTCTCTAAAATTCTTTTAAATCGCTAGAATAAAATATTAATATATCATGCGTGGGATAGCAATAAATCTATCAAATAAACTGCACGAGGTAAAATAAAAAAATACTAAACCGTTACCTCATCTTTTAGAAATGTTTACATACAACGATTTTTTATAAAATCACGAGATAAACCAATCAGTTGGGAATTATACAGATGAACAGTCAAACAATCTATTAAGCATCATAGAATTAATTACAAGAGTGTTTCAAGCCTTAGATGGCATAATGCACTGATGAATCAAGTGAGCATACCAAATAATAAATGAAGAAGGTTCAGTCTTACAAACTACACACATCAAAAGTGTCTAGGGATCAAGCATTTTTATGCGGATTTCTTGAGATTGAGATGTGGCTTTGTAATAAATTTATGATTATATAAATTTATATGGATCCTTTTTGGTGCATTTCATAATTTGAAACAGGAACTGTTAATCAAATTCGAGTAAAAGATGAAAATCAGCTTTCAATATTTTCCCTATAAAAACATACAACGCATTGAAGACATTATTAGTGCTACTGTTTCCCTACTACTGATTAAAACCAACGTTATTATGGAGCGGCGACGTCATTTAAGCAGGGAAGAAATGCTCAGAGCCGTGGGAATGATTGAAGCTGGTTCCCGGCAACGTACTGTGGCTTTAGCTCTGAATACAAGTCAGAGTGTTATCAGTCGACTTTGGACACGTTACCGAAGCACTGGTACCGTGGCTGAGCGCCATGGAGGACGGTATCGCTGCACCACACGGAGACAAGACCGATACATTCAAATCTTAACTCGAAGAGCTCCAACAATAACCGCCATGATGTTAGCCGTGAGGCTTCATCACTCTTCAGGGAACTTAATTAGCGACCAAACAGTCAGAAACCGCTTGCATGAAGTGAACCTTCATTCCCGAAGACCGCTACGGGTACCACCTATAGCAATGCACAATCGTAGGATTCGATATCAATGGGCTCTTGAACACAGAAATTGGGCAGAAGAACAATGGCGTTTCGCGTGCTTTTCTGATGAGTCTCGTTTTGGTATGAGACCGGATACAAGACGTATACGACACTGGAGAACCCCTGGACGCCAACAGCGATTAAAATCCTGCCAGGAAGTCCATCCTTGTAGTGGTGGAACCATCATGGTATGGGCGGGTATTTGGATCGGCGGAAGAACTGAGTTGATTTGGATCAGAGGCAACCTCAACGCTCAAATTTATGCTGAGACGATTGTATCTGACGTCATCGTTCCTCTACAAGTGCAAATCGGTCCCTTATTTCAGTTAATGCATGATAATGCACGACCGCACACCGCAAGAGTTGTAAGACAGACTCTCGCCGCAGCTAACATCAATGTCCTGCTCTGGCCTGCTCAGTCGCCAGACTTGAACCCGATTGAGCATGCATGGGATATGCTACAGAGAAGAGCTCTGCCGAATATGGAGGGTATCCAGTCGCAAGAAGACCTTTTTTTGTTGTTGCAACGAACATGGGCGGCCATTCCACAGCGTGATTTGGATGAACTCATTTTGAGTATGCCAAACCGATGTTCTTGTGTTGTTCGTGTTCGCGGTAGAAACACGGATTATTAATTGTTTAAGTTACCCAATAAAATTTTAAAGAAAACTGTTATTTCAGTCTTTTTTTCGAACTTTAATGTTTGTGGTTCAAATGTCAAAAATCCCTTTATTAGGAAAATGGCAAATTTCTTTATTAATGCAAAGGTGACTTGGTTTATCGTTACTGTGACAAACGAAAACACTTTATTTGATGAATCCTTAAAGAAAATTTTAATTAATATCAATCAGGAGAAAAGTTATTGCAAAAACATATGTTGATCCCTAGACACTTTTGATGTGTGTACATTATCAATATCTTTTCACTCAGGGAAATTTTTGCAACTTTAATCTTAAAAGCTAATCAATTACGTGTTACACTTACAGCATTACTTTTTACAGTTGAATGCTGATCCTGCGATTGCCATGCTCAGCGTTATAATCACTCATCATTAATTGCAATTATGATTTAGGGAAGTCCAACATCTTTGAGAGGAGGTGAACAGGATACAGGGTCACGCTCATGCTCTTAAAAATGGTATAATACACCCAAAAATAAATGGCATGTGGCATATAGATCCCGACAGTCAGACGGAACATTCTGTAAAGTTTAACAAAACGTTATCAATTAGGTACTTAATTTCTTAATGCTTTGCGTCATTGAAAGTGTATGTGAAAGCTTGTTAATACTCCTAAAGTCAAGTGGTCCTTCTACCCACAGTTTATGACCAACTGGAGTCGAGTTATGAATCATGCGCTGTCCAGACGAGCTGACCTCTGACTGCTGACGCGTAACACTGCTCTGTTATAGGGCCATTATGTCGTCATTCACAAGTTACTTGTTTATGAAGCAGTTGATGTAATTTTGAGCACATTACTCTCATTTTTCTAAAAGAACTTGTTTTGCTAAGGTATTAATGATCCTACTGCCAATAAAATTAAAATAATGATCTTCGACCAGTCAAAAAAAATGGATTAGTCCCTTATTAATTGAATTAGGATCCAAGATCAGTATTTTTATCAGAAGTCCTGTTAATAACAGCCTTTCGAAAGTTCGGGTTCAACTGCAGCCATAGCGCAGTTTAGGAAAAAGTCGATGAAGTAAGTATGAACTGTGCAAGGATTGTAGCAAGTAGATGTTACAAGGCTTACGTTCACTAAAGTACTTACTCTTTTTGCTTATTCTGAATCTTGTTATGATAAAAAGACTGTGACGTATATATACTACGTTAAAATAGCATCACACCACTCATCTTTATAACCTCATAACAGTACATAAGTACATTTGAATATTTTATTTGCTGATTTAATACATTTAACAGCGGATGAATCAAATTATAACAAGTTCTGGTAGCACTCGTAACACTGCTAACCTCTGATCCGCGTGACGTCGTTGTTTTACTACTATTTACCTAACTACTGTTTATTATTGTTTTATTGCTGTTTGCGTTGTGCTATTGTGGTGATTGTGATTAAATTGACATTAAATATGAGTCAGTCAATACATAACTTGGTCCTTCGAGTCGATCGATTCATGTCACAGAAACCACGGATCATTTATATGTATTTTAAAATCAACATTATTTTTCACCTCGTCTTATTATTTTTAAAAGAAAGTGAGATTTATCAGTTTTCTTTCTAACATGTCACGTCAATATATTTCTATATTCAATGTCCCCCTAGCTGAACCCTTACAGCGCTGTAACAAAGCACTGGGAGGCGCGGACGCCGCTGTCATAACATGATCGATCAGCGCTGATGAATCTGCCCACACCCTGACGCACGTGGGGCTGGAAATTTGAACTGTAGTTTAATATCTAACTAACTAACTTCCTGTCCGGGAATGATGGCTTAATTCAGTGGAAATTTAAACTGAAAAATCTAACCTGAACCTTATCTAATCTAAACTATAAAATTCAATCAGCGGAGAGTTGTCACAAGATATGAAACTAAGGCCTAGGTACAAAGAAATGGAGTTCTACAAGATTAAAAAATAAATAAGAGGATTATTATAAGTATAATATTTGAATTTTATTTTCATTTTCAATACTTATATGTGATGGATATTTTTTCAATCTTAGTTTTGCTCAACCAAAATACACTTGAAATGCATGCATTTCTTGTATCCAAACAAACAGATATAAAAGACCATTTCATCAAAATCCGCACACTAAAGCCTAATGAGGAATCATTGTAAACTACAAGCTCATAAAAGTATAATTAAAATCCAATAACTGCATCCCCTTTGATCCGGGTATGTGCAAACTTGGTCCTATTGTACACTCTGACGTTCAGCTGTCGCAGCGGCTTTGTGGTGATTGATGGCGAGCCCATCGGTGGTGCGACCACGGAAGGTGGCAGAGGGTGGCAGATAAATATGACTGATTGGGTGACGTTGTTTTGAAGATAGAGTGTTTGAAGAGTAGGTCTGCTTAGCCGACTAAACTTTGTATTATTTACAAGCTATCCCTTTTAACCCTTGTACGCGTGTGTTGCCATAAAAACTAAAGTCAAGATAACGGTACGCAGGCCAATATAAAGAAAAAAAAAGCCTGTTTTGCGTATTTTACTAGTAGGTATAGAACTCTGTTTGGACTGACATGGACAAGTACAAAAACGGTAAACGTTAACGGACGGCCTAAACGTTGTATAATTAAAAAAATCTATTTGGATCCCTTATAAATCTATTAGTTTTTAATTAAATATTGTTTTTTTTTTTATAATTCCGTTTGATTAATTGAAAAAATCTTCTTCCGTAAACATTTGTGGTACAAAATAATAAAATACACGAACAACTTATTCTGTCATGCCATATATGTAAACCACAAATCAACAACCGCACCTTGCTAATACGCGACCAGTTATTTCAAATATTGTCCGGAATTCCGTGCATACTTCAATTACGTGCCAAACGCCAAATTCCAGCCAGTGTTGTGATACGTGGAACATGCTGTAATTGGGCTAAACGTCACTTTAAAGGGAGATCAGTTAAGGTGTGGCGACGCCGATGACGACGGTGCGATATCACTGATATGGCTAGTATTGCTTAGGTTGGTAATACGATACAGTGGTAGTATTTTAGGTATTCTTTACGCTTTAAAAGAAGTTCCCGGAATATAATGACGCTTCGTGTTCGCTAATATTCATATTTTTTTGCAAGGCATCTGTGTTGAAAGCTCAAACACAGCTTACACTCGTCCGATTTGTCGTTGACGTTCCTACTTCACTTTCTTCGTGCATGGTCCACCGTAACAAGTCACTTATTGTGTCAAATATCTCATCTAAAATTCGACAAGATCTGCGACACATGTCTTGTCAGGTAGCTTACAAGTTATTTTTGAGACCCCTGCGGGAAGAAATTAGTTTGACAGTTTTTTTTATTTATGTTAGACCATACAGCTACCATTCATTATAAATGTTCGCTATTTATTACAAGTTGTCAAAGCACGAGTTTATCTTGAATTCTTCTGGTGCTGTTGGCAACACTGATGGAAGTGGGCCGCGTTATCGCGTCGATCTGTCGCTCGGACATTAATCCGCCGCGGCGATGACTGCGCAAGGTCGCGCTTTAGAAAGGAGCCTCGTGTGCCTCGGACCTACGCCTCAGACATTGTTGAGATACAGGATTTTGCAGTTATGCCGTAATATTTTGGTGTTAACTGTGACATAATTTGATAAAACTAGGACTGGTGTCAACATTAAAAAGACGGTATAGTAGCATTAGTGTATATTTCCAATTCGCTGTTACGCAGTAGATTAAATGTAGACAGAGTGTAGAAGACGAGGTCTATAAGTAATTTCACAATAAATTAAAAAAAAAATAGCTAGTGTTACACAATAGGCACTTTATTACGTGATAATCGACAATAAAGCCAACAAGTCTAGTTTCTTTCACAATCCAAACTTCAACACACAAATTCTAAATAGCCAACTGTCGCCAAATCTAGGCCTCAATCACCTTTTCTTAGCGACCATAATCAGCCATGAACATACAGCAAACGGTTACGACACGACCACTACACGATGACTACACGACATTACAACGCACTTGTTATCAGAACGCCTGGTAGCTCAGAAAGTGGAGCGATGGAACTGGTTGCGAGCGGTTCAGTTTGATTCTGGCGTCAGGTTGCTGATTTGGGTGGTGTTATGTGATTTCTAGTTCTTAAAGTTGAGCCGATGTCTTTAAGCAGGTTGTTGTGGATAATGATGATACAAAATGATATTTAATGTTAAGATGAATAGAAAACTACTGAGAGAATCCTGGAAGCGTTTTTGGAACGGACTACGAAAATTGAAAGAGTGAAAAAAAAAAGAACGCAAAAAGCTTCATCCGAACATTATTATGGGTTACATTATAGTCAGAGTCATCAATTTTCCGAAAAAGCTGGGCATGTCAATTAAAGTCATTCGAACACTATGGCAAGATTTTCATGGTATCCTTGGAGATTAGTATTTTAATAAACAAATACTAATCTTCAAGGTCGTTGAACGACTGCATGCAGCATCAGATATTTGGGTACATATCTATTATCGCCCATTGCATCACCTCTTGTTTACGACCTCAGAGACTTCGCCTATAAAACCTTAATGGGTTAATACAATGTTATTATATGACATAAATGAACTAGACACACTAGGAGAATGAAAAAAACAAGCTGTTGAGTGCACAGTGATCCCAAATGAAACATGAAAGATAAGCACAATATTGAAAATGTAGGTATTGTTGGCAGTCTTGAAACAACAAAAGCATCCTTAGAAATATAAAGGTGGTCTCATCATAACCAGGAATAATACACAGAAAATCTACAAAGCAGAGGGTCACGAATAATGATGGCAAATAATAATAATAACAAGAGAGATAGGGAGAGCTACAAAACATGTGCGGTTCCCAAACGAAAAGTAAAGGAGAGCTTGTATTATTAATACCTAAGGTCACGCTTACCATCCGTACTTTAGATACCTATCAGATAACATACGACGCTGACGTCACGCAGTCGCGACTCACGAGAGCCGTCGCAAAATAAATAAAGTTATTGTTATTTATTGCTCCCGCGCACGGATATCAGCTGATTGTTAGAGAGAGACCTGTCACATAGATGACATCGCAAATGCAGCGGCTACACAGTGCAGGATGCTAAGAACTAACGATTCGTGTTCTCTTAGATAGCATGCAATAACATTTAGCACATCCATAAGCAAAATGCTATTTCGTGCTACGTAAAGTGCCTTCCAAAAACGAGCAGCAAAAAATATACCTATCTTGTAGCCACCAAAAGGGCCAGTAACGAAATGTTTTCAGAAATAGTATTTAAACTCACAGTGCAGTCTACCAAAGGTGATTTTGGAAGTTTTTCTTACATACGAATTGCAACCATGGTTTATTTCAGAGTGCTACACAAAAATACGGCAACTAATAAAGGTAACCAATACGTCCCCATATCGCGTTTATGTGTAGCAACCTTAACGTTTAGCTGTTTAGTTTATAATCTTATAATTGCTAAATGTAACTCGGAGTCTTTATGTACTTGTTGGGTCGTCGAGGATTAGTACTAGTACTTGCGAGTTACCTGTATTTGTCCTCTCCTAAGATCGCCATCTGGTCGGAAACGAAAGGGAAACGTCGTGTGATGGCCGCTTGTCCTCTTAGAAGGCTGTGAGAGTTATACAGGGAAGTGGAAAACTTAGTATAAACAACTGGTTTCTAGCTGACTTATCGGGAAACTATATTTTCCTTTTAGTCTGATATTAAATTAGTTTCAATGTATACGAAATGCAAAGCTTTCTAACAAGTTTAGCTTTTAAATAAAGCCTAAGTCCTTGTGATATTCTTCCTTTTTCGTATGAGAGTTATACAGGGAAGTGGAAAACTTAGTATAAACAACTGGTTTCTAGCTGACTTATCGGGAAACTATATTTTCCTTTTAGTCTGATATTAAATTAGTTTCAATGTATACGAAATGCAAAGCTTTCTAACAAGTTTAGCTTTTAAATAAAGCCTAAGTCCTTGTGATATTCTTCCTTTTTCGTATAAAGAAAGAAAATACGTTTATTTGTGGTTAACATGACGCAAAGAAAGATGATAAAAAATAAAACACGTAAGTAACAAATTGGGGGAAAATATGCGTCACATCCACGCAAAACGGCCATTGCTCAGCATAAATGCTGCGACCCCATGCGAGACAGAGCCCCAGCGCTGATTTTCAGCGACAGCTGGTTCTGACGTGATGACGTCAACTGGTGCATCATATAATGAAATAACAAATTAAAAATAAAATAAATACAATACTTAGTCCTAAATGTTTACACAAATATAATATTTAAATGGCAACATTTCGTTCCGGCGGCGACTCATGCGCCGCAGACTACGCCTTCTTGGTCTACATTTGATAGCCTGCCTTTTACCTCAGTTTAATTTCTAGTCTATCTAGCTTCATCAGAATAAAAGTATTAAATAGTATCACCAGCGCTAATCACCGATGTCTGGTTATTTAGTGCTCGATCGGTAACAGGTCCCGAGCGCTTGTTTATGTTATTGCAGATCGCCTTGATGCTGCGTACGCGCACCTCTAAGTATATAGATTGAGAATGTAGCTGGCACTTGAGTAAGTGCAGATAATGAATAACTTCTGGATATTGCAAGGTTAAGTATACTTTTAGGATTCGATTATTATTATCTAACTAATGTGAAACATTTTTCATAATATCGTAAGTACTTGATGCTTAAAATATTATAATCTTCAAAATCTCCAATATTGCTGCAATACATACCTTGTATGATATGATTACTATAGGTTGAAGATGCCATGAATATAAATAAAATATTTTATTTAAATTAAGTACGTGCTCAATGGTGTCTCAGCAGTTGGTAAATATATATAATAAATAGTATTATATTACGTTACATTACACACTTTAAACGTCACTTAACACGTTCTCGAGCACTTGATCCCTTCGGTTCAAAGTGCACCACTGACCATCCATGCGCAATGACTCAAACATTTTATGTATTCAATAAAACGACAAACACACAAACTTGCATATCAAATTATCGTTTCTAACTTTATTGTTATTGAGCGACACTAAAAATTAAGAAAGATTTAATTTAACTTTGTGGAATGTAATTGAATTATATAGTAGCCGATCGTTAACTTGAGTTCAATTTTAGATACATTCGTTTAAGTACATTTTACGGTAATTATAGACATGTCCTACAAATCTAAGGACTAAATTAAATTGTAAATAAAATGACCATAACATTAATTATTATACTACTACTACTCTTGCGATTGACTGAAAAATTTATTCCAGTGAAACTTTACTGCAGTTTGATTAGATTAAGTAACATCAATAATAAAGCTTATATACATGTGCAAGTATGATTGTTTCGCACGCTATTTTTTGACACGTGTATTATTAGGTGCAGACACCGCGTTGATGTCTAATGAACCGAGATCCGACTCTACTGCCAGTACTTGAGAGACTGGTTAATTTTTTTATTTTTGTGTTTTTAAATTAAGGAAATAAGTAAGTAACAATTTATTTATGGGTACCTAATCATGTTTACTAATGTGAATTTAATGTTTTTACCTATCAGGTAATGAACGTGAGCCTTTATCAATTAGGTAAACGAACACAAACGTAACTTCCAACCTTGCCATATTATTGATAGGTTAAATAATATTGAATTTAACATAATATCAACCAGTTAATAGGTAAGCACAGTGTTGTGGTTTGTCACTTGCGCGAAGCGGCGCGGTGCAGTAGCAGGTCAGTATCGCCGGTTAGCATTGAGACTTCACGCGGTGAAATATCGCGCGCCCAGGGCCTCAAGGTACCCGAGTACTTCGCTAGCCCTACGAAACTATTAAATGGAGAAATTATCTTTAATTGAATACTGTCAGCGATGCAATTATTTATTTATGGACCTGATATTATTTGCGTTTATGCTCTATTTATTACGTGGTAGGATGTTCATAATTTATGAAATTGTTTTATTTGTTGGCCTGGTTTATTATTATTTACATTTATTTTGGTATTAGTAACTATGATGATACACGAACATTCATAGAGAAACAAAGAACTATTTTCAGAATGATTTAAAATATTAGTTGAGAGGTAATAGTCCCCACTTGATTAAATTGTTAAATAAATAAATTGTACAGTGGACTTCGTAATTGCTTCGACAACAATTCCCACTAAATTGATATTTCACCGAGGTTGAAACTACCTTAAATGTCACATAGACAAATATAACTTGTCGTGTTATGACGTGCAAGTGACATTCAACTTTAGGGTGTAAAGCAATTGCGGGGTAGACTATACCTACCTAATCATATGGACCCAGAAACCTCTGCAAATTCATAAAAGATTTGAACTCTCGAACTCGGCTGTTTTTCATATGATCGAACAATATTTTATATCGAGTAATTTTAAATGATTGTATTTAAGTTTTGAAATAATGAATGTATGCTTGTATTATTGTATCCTACTTCACAATATTTCTAAGATCTATATAGTTCCCAGTCAGCTTGTGCGCATGATTAATCGCGGTCGCGCCGCACACGCTCATTAACTGCTAATATTTGCTCCTAGTAGGCGACCAATGCCCTGCTTCAGGCCATGGTACGGAGCAAGAGGGCATGGGTGGCCGTCATCTCCTTCTGCGAAGCAGTAATGCTTGCTAAGGAGGAGGAGGCGGAACGCGTGAGGGAGAGGCAAATTTCGTGCCCTCACGCCCCTAACCGCCACAGGAGACGCCCTGGGCGTTGAGAGTCGCAGGCCGATTCTCGGCCACCGTAGGCGCGGGCTTTCGGACGATGAGCAATAGATAGCTCGCCATCCATAAGGATCAGGCCCAGGTCGACGACACGTTGTGTTCCACGCGCGCCTCAACGAGATGTCAGCAGAACTGACGGGTCCGCTAGGGCCAATGCCTGCCAGGGTTGCGGGGAAGTCCGAAAGGGATACAGTAGCCCCTGGCAACATAGCAACTGAAGGAACACGGATGGGTTTTAGTCAGTAAGAGTCTGATACGCCCTCCCGCTCCGCTCAGAGTGGGAGAAGTTATTTGATAATTTCCCACCCAAAAAAAAAGAAAAAAAGTAGGCAACCAATACATGACGAAAATCGTGGAAAAATGTAACGGACGATAACTACACGTAAGTAAGTTAACTCTGTAAATAAACAGATAAAATTTATATTAGATAACCTTTAGTTTCGATGGTACTCCTTATAAAAAAACGAGACAAATAAAGACAAGGAACTATTCTCTATGATGAAGTTTCTGTAAATCAAAATTACTTTATATCGAAAATAAACAAATCTCCAACCATATTAATTACACGTACTGTGCAGTAACTACCTAACACTATATCAAGATTTATTCCACATGTCTGTTCAAACTTTCAACCTGTCAGCATTGTGACCAGAATCCGTCACCCGAAGAATGAACACAACAGCTAACTGTATCTCATTTATAATGCCTATCAAAAACGATATTGTAACGCGCAAGTAAGGTTACCAACTGTCCTGCTATTTATCCACCAAATATTTTCAATCACGAACTCTGTTAGACTACAACAATGGACTAAGTTATTAAATTGCTATTGAATGGTCGTGGCCAATTAGGTACCGATTATTTATGTTTACCTCTTTACAGTGCACTCCTTATAGTAGATACTTAACTCTTTATAAGCAACTAGCTTACAATTTATATTTCGTTCCTAATTTAAAGTTCTACCGAATCGATTTAAGGGTTTTATAGTACATTTAACAGTTATTATCATAACCACGGGTCCAGTCTAGTCATTGTATTCGTAGTCAACATCAGCACTAAAATGAAAATGATCTCCGCAGATACATAAATTCTTACCAGCAATTACATAACGTAATTAAAGGAGTCGAACGCATACGCAACTAGCGTGCTGAATAAACATACAGATTATCTTAATCTATCGCTTATGTACGCCGTACGTTGAAGCTTAGCTACAGTCAGCGATTCACATACAGTTACGAATGCAGCAATGTAACACGAGTGCAGCAAATGAAAAGCAGTTCTCATTTATATTAATTATGTACGGCAAGTTATAATTATCGTATTAAACATTACGTAAACGTGTTGAGTGCTGCTCGGTTATATTTTTGCATGTATTAAAACTAATCAAATCGTTTGTTTGCCTTTATGTTATTTTGAAACAATGGCGTGTTGTATGCCAGTGACACAAAAGAAAAAAACATTGTACAAAGCGGTTCAAATGTAAGTATTAAATAAAAGAAGTTAGTTGTTAACAACTTGATGAGGAATCCGGATTCGCCGGCAAGTGTGTGTAATAACAGAGTGGCACCTAGCGGCGTGGAACTCAGCCACTCGAACAGACTAGTATGATCCGCTTTCCACTCCATAGAGGATTATTTTATTTTTCTTGCACCGTCTCATCACTGTTTCACTACTTTTTTCTGACGTGCTATCTGTAAGTTACCATTAAACTACAATTAAAACTGTAAAACTATGGTTCGCCGTTACAAACCGAAAAAGAGAACGCTTTTAAGTAATTAAAATGGCCGCTGTAGACGCAAGAGGCGTATAAAAAGTTGTGAATGTTTGAAACCACGGAGCAAGTGCGCAAGTAGTACAAGTCCGATGTTTCGTTAAAATATTTGAGCACACTAACCCATCTGTGACTAACTTGAGAATTATAATTAACTTGCTGTTTTTAAGGTTCGTTACTTGAGATTGATGACTGAAAGAACAATTAGAAAGTTGTAGGCCTAAAACTCATAACTTTTTTCTAATAGATTCTGTATTTAATTTTATAAAAAATCCACAAAAGAACTTGTATTTCTGTGTGTTCGGCATGGCGCACATGTGTTCTGCGCGTGCGCATGTAGGTCGCCTTGCGCTAATCTACCACACTCCCGAATATACCGCCATATATATTTCTATTTCTCTATATTTTTATTTAAATTAAATTGTTCGTTTAAAGTTTCTAAATGTCTTCGTCCAGTGTAAAATCGTTATCTTGGCGGCTCATTACAATGCCTCGGGTACAGTTAGCACAAAAGTGAACGAGATAAAAAAGGCCGTTAAAACGTAGTAATGAAATAAAATGGGATAAAGTACTAGAGAAATTATTGCGCTAATGCCACTCAACTAGTACTGTAAGACAGAATATTGTCAACATTACAGATAAGTGCTCGTTGGTAGATATTAGTGGTTGTAAGCTCATCAGGACTCATCACCAGATAACACGCAACTTAGATAAGTTTTAAGTTCTGAAATTTTGTGATCCTCTTATTACTACTCTTACTAATTAAGTTATCGAAGCTTACAGCTGCATGCGCCTATGGTACAGGCCATACAATTTTAATTATATATTTCATATCATAATTCGTAATAGCTGCTCGGGGCAATTTTAGGTAAATAACAAGTAATGCAACATTTCGAGTGACTCAAGAAATGTAATAAGATCTGCTTTCCTTCCATCAATACATTTTTCAAACTGCACCGAAAGTTCTAGAACAATCTAGGCTATTTATTTTCCTGGCGATCAATGTCAGCTCTTAGAAAGTATTGTGCAGTGACGGCGAGTGTCGATAACAACTATCGCGTTGTTGATAATTGGCCGCCATTAGTGCGTCAATCAATCGATAAAAGTGCACATAATTGTTAGTGAGCACATCGAATGGCGGGTTTTTGTGTAAATTGGCTAAAGATAGTGAATAGAGAAAATGAAATCAAAGTGACATGTGATACAGTTCCTCACGACATTGTCATTTAGTCACAACTCACAACTTGGTCAAAAAGTTGGCAGAGAATGATTTTGTTGACTTGGATGGCTTCTGAATAGGATCCAAAATAAAAGAATGTCAAGTTGCCGTTGTTGTTGATGTTCGTCATGTTAACGTTTAGAAATGTTCCGAGTTAAATCTAAGTCATTATAAGACTCATACAAAATCTTACAACATTACCGGAAACACTATATTGTACGAGTATAGTAGGGCGTGCACTTAACAAAATATTTGTACCAGCAGAGCATTTAGGTGCTCCTTTAAAATTCATGCGTTCCTCCTTTGTCCCAGCATCGCCATATTAGCGCGGTATTGAATCCGCTCTCTTTGGCCGCCGTGACGTCACCGCCCCTGGCATTGTTGCCAGGATAGTGAGGTCATTCACCATTGGCAAGTGATTGATTGGCCATACGTGCCATAGCGTATCACGTAGTGCTGTTCCCATTTGGCAACGTCAAATAAGGACATTCGGTTGTGGTGGCTGTCGCTTTCAATTGTTTTGAAATTTATTGACGCCTTGCGTAATGTTAACATTATATCTCCATAGCGTACGAGTGTGGTAATCGTGTTTCCTGCGGGAAATTTTCCATTGCGACATGCCACGGTCACATAACAATGTCAGGAGGAATATCTTCTTTAGTCCAGACTTATATTTATGAGACAGCACAAATAAACAGGCCGTTAGTGAAATCGTATGGGTAACATTCAACTTTGATAGATTCGGTTTGGCAATAACGCATAATTGAGCTTAGGTACTTTGAAGTCATTTCAAAACAAGGACTGAAGCCAATCAACAGAAAAGATGGTTTCGCAATCACCCATTTCCACTGCACCCACAAGTATCAGGTCCTAGACAATATTTAACGAAAGTGGGCTCAACAAAAACGTATGGCGCAGTCCGGTGTGGCGTGACGAAGTTTTTACTGAGCGGTGCGCCGAACGGTAGCACGGTCTGCACAGCACTGCGTCGTGACCAGACACGTCACCGATAGGTTTCACACTCCTGAAAAATTGTTTGCGATTGCTGAAGTAAGTGGTATTGGCAAATATTAAGCTTTACGAAAAAAGGGCTGTAATTACCGAATTTTTTGGTCGAAAGGTTGTAATACTCACATTCGCAGTGAATCGTTGCATAACTTTTGGGGTCATGTAGCGCCTCTGAAGATGAGGTTCCTGATGCTGCTGACTAAAGCTATAGGTTAAAGATAGATTTAGTTGGTAGCAGTGTACACATACTTCTCGACCAATAACGGATAAATTCACACGGAAACAGATGTTATAAGTTAACAAATATGTGAACCACAATAACTAGGATCAGAAATAACCCTACGATTGTTGCAAGTTTGCAACACCATCCTAATAGATAGGCAAGAACAAAATCACTTCCTTTATAAATCCTACCCAATCCTCAATAAGATCACTGCACAGTCCATTAAAATGTACCGTTAATAACTGCTCGTACAGCGACACTAGTTGCGCCTGCGCGTCTTCATTATGATAATTACACACCACACACATTCACAACACTCACTACAATTAGTTTAGGTAACTTCAGCGCTTCTATGTGTACCTGCCTATTATCAACACTTAGATATTTTCATGCGGTTCCCGGCAATTCACATTTTTTAAATGACGTTATAAGGATAAAGTCTCGTCACTCGTCTAATCAACTTATGAAAATATTGCTCTTCAACCACACCTTGTCAGACTGAGAGCCCATATCCTCTTTTATCCCTTAAACGTTTCCGAGATTAGTATGAATTGAATTCACCAGCACCTAGTGCTATCCGGAAGTATTTTACTTTACTTTTACAGTTAAATTACACTAATTCTCCATGAAAGGCGAACATTCTCCGTAACTCTACAAACACAAAAATTTTATATTCCGTTAGAACAAGTCATTATCGTCTTTTCACTATGGGACCAAATTTGTAGGCCCATTCCCTGCGCTCTGTTGTACGAGTTTGAAAAATACTGTTTTCAGTATGTTTTAGGTAAAAGTATAACAGTAATCTAATTATAGTAATAGCTTTTTATGCCAGCAAATATTACAGTTATTATTTTTTACTGTGAAACTAACAGTGTGCGAAATTTTTTTTTTTTCTCCAGTAGGTACTAATATTAGCTGATTGAAATAGGTATATTTACTGGTTTCTGTTCTCGCAAAAACAGTGAAATAAAATAACACATTATTTTAGATACATACATAACGGATGTAAAAAGAAGCATAACGAAGCCGAGAGGAGATATTGAAGTTCAAAGTTTCAACATTTATTTACTTTCTTTCACGAAAACAAGTTTTAAATTTTAGCAACTCCTGTATTCTCCGTAACCAGAAGGTTCTTAATGTTTGTTACCCAATTCCAAATATGGCAAGCTATTGCGAATGGTATATCTGCATATACTGGACCACAGTTAAGTAAAATAATTCACATTGACGGGGAGTCTATGACTCTTGACTTCGTATGCTTTTTTTACAACCGCTATTTATTTACCTACCTAAAATAATGTGTTATTTTATTTCACTGTTTTTGAGTGAATAAAATCCACTAAATATACCTCAAACTAGTTAATACTAGTGATACCTACGACTGATACCTATTTCAATCAGCACTGGAGGAAAAAATAGCTATTTTGCATACTGTAGTTATGTGGAGAATAACCCTAGAGCCTAGTTTCACAGTAAAAGATAATAACTGTAATGTTTACTGGCATAAAAAGCTATTACTATAATTAGATTATTGTTATTTTGAAAAACATACTTACAACAGCATTTTTCAAACTCGTAACAGCGCAGAGAATAGCCCTACAGATTTGGTCCCGTGATGAAAAGTGAAGAGAATAACATGTTCTAAAAGCATATAACTTTTTTTTGTTTGGCCGGCACTTTCATAATTTAGCCCTAAATGAATGATCGCCTTTAGTAATCCGCTTCGACTCAGAAACAGTGCTCACTAAATCACAAAACAAATGAAGTGATAACTATCGCCTATTAATTATAACTTAACTGCTCATTGTAATATCGATCATCACATTCCGTGTCAGATTCTAACAAACAGACAGATAACACAAACTTTTTACACAATTCCCAGCTCGTAAAGATGAAGTACTTACTACATTGGAAACTAATTCCAAAGAAATACAATCAATATGAAATGATAAGTTAAACCCAAGGAAGGCCACAAAAAGGGGTATGTGAGTACATGGATGTAACCACGCAACAACATTTTTTCTGTCGGAATATCCAGTTCGCTTGGAATGGGTTTCACTGGTTCATCGGGCAGGAGACATGCAACAATGCAATTACTATTAAGGTCTACAAGTTGCCTGTGAGTTTTCGTTTGATATGCTTTGCCTTTTATTAATAAGGCTACAGTTGTAATCGTGCTAAGAGCCTGGCTTCATAGTAGCCCTACCGACCAGACAATGTGATGATTGCATGATTGTATTAAGAATTGTCCCTTCGTGAGGGGGCTCACATCAATGTCTTTATGTGCACCTACGATGCATAGAAGATTGCGATATACATTGACATTTCCTGTGAAGTTGCTAGCTGATAAATGATTATGTAGAAACTCAAAATATCAATATGCGACTGCCTCAATTTTTCTCTATCACAATCAGACATTACACAACTAACCCATATCACACACTTATTATTCACCAAACCCAATCATTTGTAACTTTGATCTCTTTATTTAACTTTCTTTATAAAGTCAAGCAATTATCATGCCTGAAAACCTCTTTTTAATACGTCGTAAAGTCTAAAATAGCGTGATAAAATATCGTGGCAGTGAACAACATCATCACGCTAAGCCATCGGATCTTCTTCGGTATAAAATAATGGTGGTGTAGGCGAGTCGTGACATGCCATTAGATATAATACAGTTAGCTAAACACAGAATACATATCATTTAATTCAATTTATTAAAAATAATGCGGACAAAGCTGTTTAGAGCATACGATTGGTGAATTTTTAAATTAATTGTAAAACGAGTTGTCTTTAGTAGTCAAGTTTAAAAAAAAAAAAAAATTAAGCTTTTATTTTAATAATATGCGTTACTGTGCCACTAGCCGCATAAAAACTTATTTAATTGATCGATTTAATTTGAATCCAAGGTCGTTTTAATAAATAAAAAAAGAAGCTGAAACCGTGATCAAGTTGAGTCCTTTTTTTTTGTTTCTAACCATAATTATGTCGTCCGAACAATCGTATCGCAAGTTATAAACAGACAACCAAATGTACGAGGTCGTGGGTCAGGTGCTCAGGCCGGTCGGTGATATTAGATAGATTTTTTGCGAAAGCTGGAGAGAGCTAGCGGCTCATCACTATCAATAACCATCGTTGATCTAGCATACATATTTACTATGCGGCTTGTTCGACTAGATTAGGAGAGATTAGTGAGTGATTTAATAAACTAGGCATTTTTGTCTAGTTTATAAGAAAGCTTGTAAAAGAAAGCCGTGCATATAGAATAAAGATAGAATGCTGTCTCCTTTAATACCTTCGAATTTGTTTAATTTTCTTTCAGAATTTTCGACAATTTATCACGCTGTGCGAATTCTTAACGCAAAGAAGGACAATATAAATATGTAACCAACAAAATAAGTTTTTTCAGTAAAAAGAGATGCAAAAAAAGTTATAAATTATAATCAGTTGAATTTTGAGGCATTTAAGAAAATACTTTTGCTCTACTTAAATGAAGTTTCACCCTAAACAACCTCAGTGCTATTGACCCCCAAGTTCCTCACTTCTAAAACCACTACGATTAACTTAACAACTCCTGCCTTCCCATTTGCCTCACTCTTTCAGAGCTGGGCTCTTGACATTTTATGAACGCTTTGTGTCAGAAGACCATTCTAGCGAGACCCTCTTCCCTTCCCCTTGTTTGTGGAACCATAGGTGTCAAGGACGGTGGTGTGTGTCTTCTGAGGGTTCTGGTTACGTTGGCCCATGTCTAAGGTGGGCACAATATGGCATGAGACAATAACAGCGATGAATATGCATGGTGGCATCGCGGCGTTGCAA
This sequence comes from Omphaloscelis lunosa, assembly GCA_916610215.1. Lineage (NCBI taxonomy): Eukaryota > Metazoa > Arthropoda > Insecta > Lepidoptera > Noctuidae > Omphaloscelis > Omphaloscelis lunosa. The sequence continues at coordinate 895,994 of OU744252.1, forward strand.
TTTGGCCGGAACACTGGTGTAATGACAATGTGACAAAAATAACATGTCTCGTGCGTTTGTACGCAAGTGTAAGAAAAAACGCGGCGGTTGCTCGCAAAGGGAAGAAGAGAAAAAATATAATAAATTAATACAGTACGAAGTGTGGATGAAAAGGGTTATGTAATTAATACAGGTATGGTAACATTATTATTAAATATAAATATTCAAATACGAAGACACTTGTTATAGTTTGAGTGCATTTGATTGTGCAGGTAGGTATCTGCTAGACAGGTGTTTTCTTGTGAAGGTAGTTACATAAATTAGCAAATATTTTCAACTACCATATGCACAAACTCTTTGCACTGAGCTATAGCAAGATGTTTGAAAGCTTATTTTGAATGTAATTGAATTCTTTTCCATATTATTTTGATTCCTAAGGAAGACATTTAAAGAACACAATATGTTCCGTTAGATATTCCCAGTGCGTATCAACATCCACGCACTTTGGCTGCGCAGACGCAGCCGGTGACAATAGTACACGAGCGGCTGACATAACGCTGCGTGTGTATGACTAATCATCCACTACCATTGGTATACACTGGTGCATGACCTGTACACATTGGTCCATGTATGTGTCTAGCAGTGGGAGGAATGTAGGCAGTACATCTTGAAAAGGCGAGCTGAAAAGGTACTTTATGGTTGTGTGATTGGAGACCCCCGTTGTCAAAATCTATAATAGTGCCAGAGAGAGTAGAAAAAATCTTTGTAAATCGAATAAACCATTATAAAGGAAAACTAAACACGAATAATGTATTGCAGCTCTCTGTTGTAGTCTTTTAAGCGTGTATCTAGCACTCCCACGCATCAAACACCCTTATAGTCTGTAAGCCTAGACCAGTAACTATTATATTAGTAACTATTATATTATTTACACGAAATAGTAAGAGACAATAAATAGTACTAAACATTTTAAGGAAGCTGTAAACTGAACTGACGTAAGTCTGCGTTTGCCAAACCTTGGTCAATCTTCTCACCATAAAGATTTCATACAGCGTTATTGTTTTAATAATAGGTATTAACCCTTTGAATAACCGCGCATTTAAATAAATGCTATTCGTATAAGCACTAGTGTTGTTACTAAATTAGTTACAAAGTAAACTGATTAATATATTCACGATGCACTTGTCCATGTAAATGCTATCTCAGGTAATTGACATAAGCGCTTCCGCCTATTCCTGAGCACAAAACTTTATTAAAAATAAATAATTGCGCTAAATGACTGTGAACGATCACTGACGTTTTACTTCTTATGAAAAACGTGCATAAAATTATTGTTGTAAATAAAAAAAATAGTATAAGTACCCATACCTGGAAAAACAACAGGTATGGTTGCCATACCTTTTATATTTTTGTTGGGAAATTTTCAAATAACTTCTCCCGCTCTGGGCGGAGCGGGAGGGCATGTCAGACTGTAACTGACTAAAACCCACCCGTGTTCCTTCAGTCGCCATCCCCCGTTGCCGGACCCCGTCAGTTCTGCTGAAACCTCTTTGAGGCGCGCGTGGAACACTACGCGCCCGGGCGACCCGGGCCTAGTCCTTATTGTCCGCAAGCCCGAGCCGGCGGCGGGGAATCGGCCTGCGACTCCCGCCGCCCAGGGCGCCTCCTGCGGCGGAAATTTGCCTCACCCTCACGCGTTCCGCCTCCTCCTTTGCGACCATTATTGCTTTGCAGAAGGAGGTGACGGCCTCCCATGCCCTCTCGCTCCGTACCATGGCCTGAACCAGGGCCGGACGCGAGAGATCACCGCCGCTGATCGCCTCCACGAAGACATGGCGATGCTCCGCCCAAGCCGAGCAGACCTCCACCGTATGCTCCACCGTGTTCTCCGGGCGAATCACACAATGGTGATAACCGGGCGTTTCCTCCCGTCTTATCCGGAACAAGAACCTCCCGAAGCAACCGTGTCCGGTGAGGACCTGCATCAGGCGGTAGGTGAGGACGCCGTGGCGCCTCTATAGCCACTCCTCAAAGAGGGGACTTATCACCGCAATTGTGATGGTTGCCATACCTAAGTATTAAGTATTCAATTCTCACTATGAAAATAGTAAATAACAAAAAAAAAACAGTTTTTTTTATAACCCTCTTAAGTCATAATTTTGTTATTATCTTAAAGTTCATATAGCAATATAACATAGAGCGAGTATTAAATAAATAGTTGAAATATCGAATTATATCTAACACATGTAACAGAAAAAATCTTAAACACTGACTTGTAGATAGAATCGATCGTCACGAAAAATCATACAAGTAGCGACATCTCGCGGCGCTCAAGAGACACAGCGTGACATCTGCCCCGTTACGTTACAAGGCAAAAATAACAAAAAGCAGCGTATTCACTTAATCATCGATTGTCAATAGCAGGGCGAACGGAAACGATGCCTGCTTTGCAATGCAAATTACTTGGAATTCCTTCAATGTCACAAATAAGTAGTCGATAGTCTGTAACCCCTGCGCTGGGGTTACGCGTTATTAACATATAAATAACAAGCGTTTCTCAACTATTGATGGCATTAAATGCGACTTTATTTATGGGTTAAATATTTGCATACTACGGGTTACGGGTTTCAGTTAAATTGTCCGGATAATGCGCACCTGGTAAAGGTGTGACGATGCGTTTTACTAACAATTAATAAAAAATTGCGATTTATGTATGGCTGTCTCGTACATATACTCCGCAGTACATACAAAGTACTTGCACACACTTGCTCGAGTCGGTTTTTGCAGTTACTGTTAATCAACTTACCACAGCAATTACAGCAATTATCTTTGCATAATAGACGTAATAGTCAATAAACTCTAGCAAATTTATTAATAATTACACAGATAAAATCATAACATTTTTTTTTAATATTCTTTATTACAACAATAATTTCTGATCAAACAAATAAATAATTCCTGGATATAAATAACTATGTGTATTCAGGAATTATTTATTTGTTTGTTACATAGTTTACCATTTTTTTGGCCGGAACACACAATTCTAAAAATCTTAAAACGTGATCACCGCACAGTGGAACGAATGTATGGAAGCGGTTGGACGTAGACATGTCCGAAAAATAAGAGTAAAATTATGACAAACTAATGATGCCATCTTATTCGATTACTTAATGCCTTCATAAATTGTGGTGATGAATTTCTTCATAACTCCCATATTTCGGGAGTAATTTGAGAAAATGTGAAATTTTACTATGAAAATGAGTGTATTGAGCTCTCTCCCTCCTGATTCCGGGCTTGTTTCAAGTAGCGGTCTCTAATATCGTAATGCTATTACTAAGAGCTATATTTAATACTAAGACACATAGTGCGCCAAATGTGCACTTTCTGGGATAAAAGGAAATGAAAATTTAAAAAAAAAAACGTTTTTTCCCCATTTGTATTTACTTTAAACCGCAGACAGACTTATTAAGAGGTCTATAAATATATTATATATATACAGAAATATATATTAACAAAAATATTCACAAGAACTGATGAGAGTATGACTTTTAAGTAAGTTGATAATAAATTACCTAGTTTCATTAAAAGTACAATAAATAATTAAGACGTAAGCTCTAATTTACTAAGTTACACATTTTAAAACAATAACATCATTTAATTATCTTCGTCATCATCATCATCATCAATTAATTCAAATTCAGAATCGATGTCCGCTAAATCATTTATGTTAACAAATTCGATATCACTTTTCTCAGAATCCGTAAGCTCATAAAATTCCTTAAAAGAAGATTTTTTTACAAACTTATTTCCTTTTGGACGGATACTTGTAACAAGTGGATCAGAAGACAGTAAAAGATTGTGCATAATATCTTCATTGCATGAGATACTGCTATGCTTTCGAGAATGCCCCTCTCTATATTTTCTAAAATCTTTATTTCTAGCCTCAGATGCCTCTTCGGATAGAAAACCAATGGGCACAATTGACATGTTCTGAACTATGTCTGGCCCATGCATTAAAATTTTATGAAGTGAAGAAGGCATATAATACCATGGGTATAACTCCACGTAAAGCTTAGCAGTATCAAAGCAGAACTCTCGGAATTTAGTTACGTTGATCTTCTCTCCTGATGAAATACACTGCAAGATCACACAGATTTTTCTTAAAAGCATAGCATCTATTCCGGTCAGTTCAGCAGATTTAGTGTAGTTTTCAAAAAATCTCCTTGCCGAGTTGCCATTGTTGGTGGATCCACTGCCTTGTTTCACAACATCGAGAAGTAAGCCCGTTTCTCTTCTTACAGCCTCTTGAACTCTTTTCTTCCTGTCATCAACTTGCCTTTTTGCTATATCACCCCTTACTTGCCATGATTTTATGTCTAATTTGTAGGAAATGTGTAATAAGCATTCCATTGAGCGAATCCAAGCGTGAAGGGTGCTTAAGCTATATTTATACATGTCCTCGTTTGCGTGTTTATCTTTGATTAACTCTAAATTATTCATTTCTTTAGGACAAGCCTTGCATATGTCACACACTGAAGCTGCTGTATTGGATATAATGGAATGAATTTTACCATCAATCATTGTCAACAGCAGTTGGTGTTTGACACTAATTCCATCAGTGATGGTGGATGGAGTTAAGGCTTCAATCTCTGCTTCGATTTCAGCCATCTCTCTCTGCACATTTTCTTTGGTTTCCTTTATAAACTTAAACAATATTGGCCGGCAAAATGAAGTGGAAGATGGTCGCTCGTTTTCCCAAATTGTTACACCTTTTGAGACGAGCCGCAGTGGTACAAGACTAATCATAAAATTACTAGCAAGATCGATTTGCTCATCTTCACTCGTCCTTTGATGATAAATGCTTTGGCTAGATGATCCGTCAAAACCCCATTTGCTGGTCAATACGAGCTGTTGATTGGGATCAACAGGGGTTTCTAACGACCTTATAAGTCTTCTTGAGGTTAAATCCATCAAGGCTTGTAATTTGATTTTTGCAGAGCTCTCTGTAACTGTGAGATCTTCTTTGGCCGGATAGCACTTAATTTTTTCTTTAACCAACATGTAGTAACTCGGGTATTGAAGAGCTCCTTCTTGAGTGTTGAAATCCCGAAGAGTGTTATAGCGCCATTTCGATAAGTTCATCGATACATAAAGAGCCAATGCCTTCAAAGGGGATATTTCCCGTACCTGAATTGATTTACCTTCAATGAAGGCTTTGATTTTTGAGGCCTCTTCTGGATTCTCCGTCAAGTATTTCATAACATAAGCTGTATCGCTTTGTCCTGCCTTTTGAAGCGCCCTTTCGGCCGAAAACATAATTTCAGCGCTGCTACTGCTGCATGAAAGACTATCTTCAGTGGTGCGTCTTCTTTTTTGCCGGTTACTAAGGTCCTCAAAAGATTTACGAGGACTAGGATGTGTACAAGTTGAAGCATCAGATTTAGCAGGAGAAATTATGGGCTCGATGACGTCACTTATATTTTCTGTAGAAGGTTCCATATTTTCATTCTGTAATTCCGGCCATTGAATTGCAGCCTGTAGCCAAATCTCATGTTTCTTCCGAAACTTATCTGTGCTTCTTCCAGACTGTGTCCATTTTGCATAAATGCGGTAGCAAAATCGACGACACCAGTCTTTTAAACTTGTTTCAGCACTTTCACATAACTGAACACAACTGTTATCTTTTAAAACACTGAACAAATAGTTAAAGTCGCGTAAATCTTTATGTGCGCGTGCGCATAAAGCAACGTGAATATCAAGATTTGTATTAAAATTTGGAAAATACATTGCGAGATTAGCTTGGATACAACGAGGTGTAAATCAACACTGATTTTAAAGTTACTAATAGTGACCTATTTATATAAAATCCAGGTATCCCAGGTATCCTTTGTTAAATATTGCAAGGTAATTAGTTATTGTGATAATTAGTAAATGATGCATGCTAAATTAGTGTATTAAGAGCCATTTAGTAATTAAATAATAGCAATGTTCTTATCAGTAATCATTAGTGCATCAGTTTTATATGTAAACCTTAAGTCCCTAATTATATATCCTAATTAGCTTATATCTTCTCTAATTGGCTGATCAGAAATGTTATTGTAATAAGGTAAACCTTTAGAAAAACGGTTTTAATCAACAAAATAAACAAAAAATTAAAAAATTGTGTTATAAAATAAACATCACTCTTTATCCCAGAAAGTGCACATTTGGCGCACTATGTGTCTTAGTATTAAATATAGCTCTTAGTATTAGCATTATGATATTAGAGACCGCTACTTGAAACAAGCCCGGAATCAGGAGGGAGAGAGCTCGATACACTCATTTTCATAGTAAAATTTCACATTTTCTCAAATTACTCCCGAAATATGGGAGTTATGAAGAAATTCATCACCACAAGTTATGAAGGCATTAAGTAATCGAATAAGATGGCATCATTAGTTTGGCATAATTTTACTCTTTTTTTTCGGACATGTCTACGTCCAACCGCTCCCATACATTCGTTCCACTGTGCACCGGTCCAATCCATATTCGATTCAGAGTTCTTGCAATTTTGCAAATTTATTGTAGAATCTAAAACTAACCTACGGTTTACATATTTTACTTTTAGTATGTAATTAATTGCTCGATATAGGTGATCGGTCGGCAGCTGTCGCTAAACGATATCCAATAAACAATATATCACTGCATTTACATGCGCAACACCTTTACCATTCTCATGCTAATCCGTCGAGTTTGGACAAAAACACATTGATTGGTATCAATGAGCGTCAATTTGAATAATTTCAAAATAAATCATCACCAGCGCAATCATGCTAATTTTACTATCAAACATTTGGGATGATATTATGAATTGATTTACATAGTGTTGCTGCTCGAATTTTTACTGTGTTACGGAAGGTAATGGTCGGGATAAATGTTTTGTTTTGTTAGTATTTAGCTATCGGCAAATATGAATCGAATTGTTTGTTTGTGATCTTGATTTATTGCATGATTAAAATTTGGATATTTAATTCGATAAATAGAACGGAATAAATTATCTTTATTCGTAAAATAAAACACATTCTTCCGAACAAAAGCTTACATTAACAATCGTTTAAAATACCGTTCGTTTTTGTCACACACTAAATAACACAGTGTTCGCTATCTGTAATCAAAATTCCTAATTTTCATTTGATATAAAATGGAACAGTTAGAAACTCCGTAAACACAAATAGTTCAACACGGAATTATCTGACAGCCATCAAATTGGAAAATAACAAAACTGTCAACGTAACGTGAAATTAGGCAATTTTATGAAAGCTGTCGACCGCCGCATCCGTGTACAAATTGCTACTTAAAACGATAAAAATCGATGTTGATACTCGCCTACCGTTCGGTACAACAACATGGCAGCGCGACCTGCGACACACAAACAATAAATTCGCTAAATAATAGTTATCGAAAAATAAGTCCAAAACATTATCGTCATCCGGAAAGCATAAAATATTTCAAATCGCCAAGACAATAGAGTGGAGACAATGGACTCCGGCGCAAAAAGGGACCAAATTATTTTTTTCAAAAAAAAAAAAAATGTGTTTTTTTGCAAAAGCGTTCCTTCGACAACAATCAGTGCACCGCCCTTCAGTAGGAGCTTTTTTTAATAACGGGCCCGAAGTTTGTTTATATTGTCGGCTAACATCATTGGTAATGGGTTTTTATAATAAAAATTAGGACTGCCCATAAAAATAAGGGAAAATAATAATTTACAGAAACTTAACGGTGTGTCAAGTAAAATGAATTGCCTTCAGAACTAAGGCAATGTCATCATCGCAGTAATATTTAGTTTAATTTTATTATAGTATTTATGTAATTTTGCTAATGTAAGTGCAACGCCAACTTTAATTAGGTAAATGTTGTCGAACCAGATATTAATCTTCGCCGCTACAGAAATCAATTTCCGTATCCAATCACATACAACAAACCTACTACTTCCAACAAACTGATTAGCATACAAAAATCGTTTCCAAGATAACATAAAGACGATGCACTAACCGCGACCCTCACGTTCGAGGCAAAGGTGGCAACACTAAATAACGGCCCAAACAACCGTTTCCGAAAACCGTAAAGGAAGTAATTACATATTCTAATCCAAATCCAGGGTCCCGCTTCATATGTCACTCCTTACACAATAAAAAGGTAATACACATTCGACCTCCTTCTAACGGTAGACTCTTTCTTCACCGGTCCTGAGAAAAAAAAACATCAAGAACCGTATTTCTAAACAGACGAGCATACGAAAAAATTGCATACTTACTTATAATCTTAAAAACAACGAGATAAATACAATCAAATATACGTCTATTGCCAACTGCATAAGGTATGCTTTTCAAAAGCAGTCCCTCGTATGTAACATAAAAATTTATGCGCGCATTTGCATAATGTGCATAGCCCCTAAATTTTATTCAATAAAAAATAGGATGGGTAAAACTTTTTTGCATAAATTCTTACAAAGGAAACTGGTTAAACCATTCAGGAAGTGAAATGTCGTAGATCCGCTAGCATGGTGGTTTAAAAATTAAAGTTCAAACGTCCATCCTAATCAAAATAAACTTTAGAACGTTCCCATAAATAACAAAATAGCAAATCAATAAAATTGGCGTTGCACCTTTTCGCTCGCGGCCCCCTTTTGCGATGCACAATAGACTAAAATGTACCTGACTATAATTTATGCGATAATATTAAGAGAAATGTACCTGCCCTTTTTGAATATTAAGTGCAACCTAACCCCTGACATTACTGAATAGGGTTAAGATACTGTTTGAAAAGGAATAATATTTAAAAAAATGCAAATAAACTGTCCCCACATCTACGCGAGGGTTACAGGTATGCGAACGTATAGAAAAAAATTGCAAGCGCACCGCGCGCGCATTAAGTTCCGAATTTATTGTTGCACAAAGGGCTGCAGACTATTGTGCTACTTGATGCACCCTAGCACTTGTCACCTTGGCGTATAATTTGGGTGTGTACGGTTCTTTTCTTATGCATATTCGGTAGGGAGCGTCTCATAGATAGTTCGTTTTTTAATAGCGTTTTTTTATTACGCTCTGTATGCAAAGATTTATTGTGGAGCCGCGGGATGTGCGTGAGAATTCTAGGAGATAATCGAATTTGCCTATAGATGCATCCACCCTAGGCAACCCTTTGGTTCGATTCAATCGCGTTCATGGGAAATATGTGAATATTCAAACAAGATGTCATCTCCTTGAATATCGATTGCCGTTGAGATCCTTTTATAGTGCCTGGGAATTGATACATTGAATAAGAAGACCCTGTAGGGTTTTTGCATAATCTATCGGTGGCCGTGACGTGAGGATGCTTTGTTTGGTCACAACGGCATTTCTTGATAAAGGGTTCTTATAATGATCGTTAAAAACTGAAACCGTTACAATTTTTTCCTCGGACTACTGTCCACGTTTTGTATAAAGTATCCGTTGGTGTTTTTTATGAGGATTTTTTATTTTTTTTATGAACTCAGATAGCTGTTTTATTTGTACTACGCATACGACTTTATTGTTCTATAAACGAGAATTACAAGTGAATAATAAAAAAATAACATTCAAATTAAGTGTGTACTTTTTACCCAAGTAAAATTTTAGTACAGAGTTCTTAACATAAATGTTTTATGATAATTTTAATTTTTACTTTGAATAGAAATGTGAGTGAAGTATAATTATCTACCAAAATGTAATAGAATAAAAATAAACGTTTCACGTTTGGGTAAAAAAAAAACATTACTGTTACATTGCTTTACCTATGCAAACATGTCAAAACTGTAACCCTTTTTTGTGAATAGTGGTGTGACAGCGACCGCGGCATGTTTTTTCGGAAAAGCATTTTGCTCTAGTTTTTGTTTGTACCAAAACAAATAGTGTAATGGTTGTCGATATTGTCGGTACTGGACGAGTGTGACGTGGCCCGGACTGACGGACAAAGGGGAAGAGTTGGCAAAAAGTCGCGTCGTAAAGTTTAATTACTTTAAAGAGTTGCGGTTTATACAGGATGTTACTAGTTATACGTCACTATTTTGTGCGCCTATTACAACTCTAATAACATGTTCTAGGAAGAATTGTACAAGTTGGCACAGGTTTAATTATAGGTTCCATGTTAATCGAATTTACAAATTTATGCATAAATCTCCATTTATTTTGCTTATAAATTCTGTTAAACATATTACAGTATTTTATGTTGAAGGAAAGATATTTAAAATGTTACATAATTCATAAAAAAAAACATTAAGACATTCATAGGTAAAATCTCTAACGATTAACTTACCTACTAATTCCTCCATGAGTGAGATAACAAATTAAGCTTAAACCACTAACACATCATTACAGCTGTCAAAATTATATACTTAATGACCTCATTATACCTAATTGGGTTTGTTAGTTTTACATGATATGCACATTAACATTAGTATGGTAGTGGCATAATTAAATAATTATGAGTATTGGGAATATTTTCTAGCGAGCCTTACAGTAGTCGCATATGATGTGTAACATCTAATATCTCGCCTAGGTAATAAGCAATATTAGGGGAATAAGCTACATTAAAGGGGTGGGGCCTCGTCAAGGTCGTTTCTGACGGCTAACTCTAGCACCGCGCGCACTCATTGGTCAAATCAAATAGTGCGCGCTTCCCTGGCTTCCTGTGACAGACTTCCGTCCCTTTTCACGAAATCACTCCCACAGATCTGATTATTTTGATTTTATTTTATTTAGTTTTGGTTTTTGATTGCAGAAAAGTGAGAGGAAAGATATATGTAACACATCAAAATTAATCCTGTCTTAAACAGTAAGCAGGTGTTAATTTAGTCTTGTCATTGTTGCGAATCAACAACATACTGATGACTGTATCCAATAATAAACAATTAAATTGTTTCATACTTTAAGAAATATATAGGGGACGACAGCTTGTGCTTTGATTATGATAATTTAAATAATAAACACCAGTTTTGATCAATTCAATATTGCACATCTTTCTTTTCAAGTCCTTGAACTGAAATCTGTTACGTTCCAAAAAGACATCACACTGTTGTGTGTCACAACCAAATTTTTTTCTTAGTTGCAGCCTTTCACGAAAGCTCGTAAAAAAATCGTCAGCAAACAGTAACATGTCCCGTGTTTTGTGTTTTTGCTCCAATAAACGTACACTTTCGTCACAGCTACCATTAAAGGGTTAAGTTATGCAAATTGCCCTACAAATTGGCCCGGAGCCGATTGCCCGAGCCTACCTATTATAACTCCGTACTTTCCAAAATAAGCTTTTTATTTGTCAAAAGTTTTGTTATTATTTCAAACAAATGGTTCCAGGAAATTATTTTTGGTTCGGTGTTATTATTAGCATTTAAATCTTGAAGTATATTTGGAAATAAATATAAAGTTACGTTGAGACTTTTTCACTGAAAAGTCTTAGAAACGGAATATTGTTTACGAACATTTTCTAACATAGAAATAAATTACACATGTTTGCAGAATATCAGCCATTGAATTAAACTATGTTAACCCCCTTTTATACTTTTTAAATGAGTTCATGTGTTTATGACCACTCAATAACCCAACCCATAACATGGCAACTGAAGGAACACGGGTGGGTTTTAGTCAGTGAGTCTGACATGCCGTCCCGCTCCACCCAGAGCGGGAGAAGTTATTTGATAATTTCCCACCCAAAAAAAAAGGTGTTCATAGCCAGTCCATAAAATAAAATAATCTCCTTATTGAGTTCACCACAGACATCTATTAACTCAAACACAAAACTACAATGTGTAGAGACACTGTATAGCAAGTCGTTATGTCCACGTGACGTCACCGCACGACACAACACGACACGATACAACGCGACGTGACGTGGACGAGATAATCCCGCCGAGACATAACCTACCTACTTTAAACCATATACATGTCAAATTTTAATTGAATCTCGTTTTAAATATGTTCTTAACGCGATGCCAAGTTACCTCGGTTAAGGCACCGAAGTCATTCCACGGTTTAGTTTTTATTCCCATATTGATCTTGAGTTTTAGAGTATCAATCGATGGAGCTAATCTGTGAACGTAACGTGAGAATCGATTAAAGGTAATGGTTTATTTAATTTTTTCAATAAATCGATGGATTTGTGGTGTTATGGATGGACAGATTTGAAAGCCGAATGGGCAATGATGGATTAAAAAGAAGAGGTGGTTTAAGAAGTGAAAGCCTCTGGAAAAGTTTTTGAAATTTTCGACGACAATAATGTGTTTCAAACCCTGGAAGAACATAATATACTTAGGTAGGCACCTACTTGAAAAAGCATGACACTGAGAAGGTTTGTTGTTGTCGGTGCACTCAGTCAAATAATGGTTTGTTTAAAACAAATAAGCTGTTTGCATGTCTATCACCTGTGCCTGGCTACTAAAATAGCTTCTTTTATCATCTAACACTCTGTTCCACAGTGAAATTTTACAACATGTTTTGGTTGATAATTCAACACATTCACTCATTCTTTCGCCCCTAGAGCATGCAGGAACTATGTATCTTCAATACTTAAATCCTCGATGAAAAAAGTAATCCCTTTCTATCATGAACTGCGTGGCCTTAACACGTTATGTTGCTCAGAGGAATCCGCGCAACTTCGCTAACGAGTTAATAATTATTGTCGAAATGACCTTTTGTCCGGTCGGCGTTCACTGTCCGGTCGGTGTTCGACTCTCCGGTCCTCCTCCGACCATTTGACTCGTCCTCACGCACCTATAACATAGCCAAATGACATCGTGCCCTTTTAATAGAATAATTGTGGAAATAAACATACATCTAACATTTTTGTAAAACGGTTTCGTTAAGATGATTCAATGAAATAGACTGCATCAGCGCATTCAGTATTTCGGTAACGGAAACTAAAACGTAGACTGCAGTAACTGATAGCTGTTGTAAGCAATAAACTTAAACCGCTGCTGCAAGATGAACAATCTTCTTTATAAGTAAAAATATTGTCTAGTCATCACGGCACAATGCTATCAATGACATTTCGTTCAATGGACTCTTTTGTTACAGAAAAGACCAGTCTATTTTTATCCCGTCTGTTTTAAGTTTTGCGAACAGTTTAGGGCCTATTTAAAATTAGGTTTTGTAAAACATTTTACAAATTCTCGTTATATAATCACTATAAAAATGTAATAGCTTGTATCAAGTTTATACGGAACTACTAAAACTGGGATAAAAATAAATAATAGTTTAAAAAACTAAAAAACACGCTTTATATGGAAAACCAAACTAAAAAATAAAAAATAAATTTGAATTAAGAACAGTGTAAAAAATTCTAATCTATATAAATGAATAATAGTGTAAATAAGAAAAATATATTTTATTTAAAAAAAATCGTGGGGTGCATGATGTCAATAGTTATAAATATTTTATTGACAGATATGAGAAGAAGGATTATCATTTCGATAATATCTTAAAAAGCACACCACGCTATTTTTTAAATATTTTTTTTTTTCTTATTTACACTATTATTCATGTATATTTATTAGAATTTTTTACACTGTTCTTAATTCAAATTTATTTTCTATTTTTTAGTTTGGTTTTCCATATATAGCGTGTTTTTTAGTTTTTAAACTATTATTTATTTTCTACTTTTTAGTTTGGTTTATTTATAAAAGCGTGTGAAGAACTACAGTAATCAATAATTTCAATATCCTGCTATGAAAATCAATGATTTTCAATAAATTCAGGAAGTCATTGATGTTTATTCTAAGTCAGTAACTTATCCGAGAAATGAGGGATTCGGGCGCCTGCTGCCCCTCTTAAATAAGATAGCCGTTTCTCAGGTTCCCTCTCCGACAATTTCATCTTCATCAGAGTCGGTAACTTATCCGAGAAATAGTAGATCGGTGTGCTTGGTAGTTTCCCTTCTTGGTCTTGACGCAAACAAGTTACAATGCGATGCCAACTTCTTAGCGGTTATTTTGTTGAATTGAAAATTCTCTTTGGTATTCGGAAATTGGTTAATATTAGAGAAATCGGCTAAAGATAATGGTTGGGAATTAATTTTAACATCCTTAGCCTTATCGACTATGGATAAAAATTATATAAATGGACAAAAATCTTTCTTTGCAAATTGAATTATGGAATAATTTTATCAAATTAGTGTTTAGTCTTCGGTCCTCGATAAATCTACAAAGTTTAAATGAAATCTGATCGTTTAAAGTGGATCAAAATCGCGCCCTAAGGAGTCGGTAACAAACATACAAACATACAAGTGAAGCTAATATAAAGCGTGTAAAAAATGTTAAATCAAAACTTAATCCAAATTTAATAAATTTTATTTCCTATTTTTTAGTTGAATTTTCTAAAAAAAGCGTGTTTTTTAGTTTTTTTAACTATAATTTATTAAGTCAGTAACTTATCTGGGAAGTGGGGATATCGGGCGCCTGCTGCCTTCCTCAGATGAGGCAGCCGTTTTTCAGGTTCCCTCTCCGAAAGGTTTATCTTATTTAAAGTTAATGACTTTATCGAGTGTAGATTCTAGGCTATGCTAATTATTACTAAATGTTATTCCGCAAAATAAATAATTTGAGATTTCTGTCCTGAATATTTTGTTATATATAAGAAGCTTTTTTGTAAATCATGGTTATCATTATATTATGGATATTATGAAATGATAATAGTATGCGTATTAGATATGTCGGTACATTTATGTATGTATACGGAACAAGACGCAGTTGTGCTAAGCCGAGTGCCCGATTAAAGAGTAATGCGGAAAAAAATTGATGAATCCTGGCAAATCTAATCAGGATAATCGGATATTTCAATCAAATTATTGCATTGTCATCGGTCTTTGATAGGTGTGCAAAATTTGAATGAAATCTGGCCGTTTAAAGTGGGTCAAAATAGCGCCCTAAGGAGTCGGCTACAAACAAACATACATACAAGTGAAGCTAATATAAAGCGTGTAATGAAATCGAAGGGAATCAGAGCTCACCTTTTAAAGGTAACAATAGAATTTAAATATCTGATACACACACGGTCATTGTCACTATAATATATGTTTTCGAGTTCAACCGTTTCTTATTGGAATCCACGAGTACTTACCAATTACAATTACAAGCCAAATTATTTATTTTTTTAAATAAAGTTTGCTTCATAAAAGGAACCATTATTAATTACTTATCGAACAAAATTGTTATTTAGAGAACATGTATCGTCCCGAGCGGATCGAAAAAAACGCGCCAAATGACCGTGAACGCATCGTATCAAGGGATCGATACATATAATCGATACTTATAAATCGAGACTGTTATGAGACGATAAAATCGGCCGGCAACCGCCGCCGGCTACTGGGCGTCGGCCTAAGCGACGATTACTCTCCGCTCTTCTTATTTTGTTGCTGGCCACTCGATGCGAGATTATCGATAAAATAATTAAATGGTTACTCTCGAAATCGATTCTCAAGTGTTGTTATCGAGACTTGTGTTATTTCTTTCGTTTTTCTTGTTGCGAAATAGTCTCCTTGAACAAGTTGGAAAGTTTTCGGTTTCACAGTCACAAAGTTTTACTACGAACTCCTAAGTATGCATAATCTGATTTGGAATGTTAACTTTTTAATCGGATTACTAACTTTATGTCAAGCCATTGAACTTTATTTACACTTTACAGCGACTTGACTTGTTAATAATAGGTACGTCTCCGTATACGCATTAATTAAAATAATTGTAATTTGCTCGTAAATATAAGATATCGCGATGTTTTATGAATCCAATTGGTAAAGAAGACTTATACTTTAATAACTCAGAAAGAAATGTTAAGTCTTCGCATGTGTATAATTATATACGTCATCGATAAGTACAGCATACGTTAATACACATATCATTTCGTTGCTACTGAGAGCCGAACCAAAAGAAAAAAACCTAACAAAGCAATTACGTTTGCATGTAGCATGTGTTCCACCGCTCCTTCCAGAGTCTTTCAAACAACGAAGGCAATAGACAGCGATATTCCAAAAGCGGCCGGCAAGTGCGTGCCGGCCGGCCGTTCCCTCAGATGGTCGACATCTTAATTGTCGGATGGTGATAACTCGACTCACTGATTTATAATGCCTCCTAAACGTATTAGTGCCTTTGTCGGCTCTCACACTTATCGACCGACTTAGTAGCGGCTTCCGCTGCCACCGACACTTTTTATCCTTTTATATTAAAACTTAACAATAAAACAATTCACTGTCACAAACAAACGCTACAGAAGTTTATAAAGAGCCTCCAAAGTGGAAATATCCTCCTAGGAAAAACGACCACATCCAAAATGCTACTAAAAGATAAACATCGACTTTGCTACGCAAATGAGAACAAATATCAAATAGGAACTTATAATAAAAAGACTGTTAACGCGGTTCCAAGTGAAACTAAAAGATTTTTACAGTTGTGTTTATTTAGCATAAGTTTGCGGATCTTTTTATGACCGAATAAACTCACGCCAACACCTTTTTACAGCGTCGTTTGTTTCGCTAAACACACGATAATTTACATATTATTTTCTGGAGACATAAAAATCGGACATCTGTTGTCAGCTGTGTCACCGAGGTATCAGCATCGTGACTGCCGTGCAACAAAAAGTATGCGGCGTTGGAAAAAGGTTGATTTAGAAAAGAGCGTGTGAGACATGCGTGTGATGAATTGACATGTTCCCGAGGCCATTAGGGGGCGAGATAAGAAGGCATTTAACTCAATCCGCGGCGTACGCGCACCTTCGCCCCGCGCGCCGCCAGCCACCCGCGTCTTGCCCGATCGGCTGCATGCACAGGGTGATGCTTCAATACTTCTAGTGAAGTGCATGCTGTGCGTTTGTGCATGCATATTAAATTGCAAAGTAAGAACCAGGATGAATGATGACACTGCTATCATCAAGTTTCGGGCTTTGATCTCTTGGTATTTGCAGCACTAAAAACTCGATAGCCATAATGTTCTCGATATTTGGTTGGTCGGTATATTGGCGTGTGCTAGCTGACATATGGCTAGTAAATTATAATTTAAATTATGTTTTGTGATGCGTAATGGAAATTATTTTGCATACTATTGTATAAAATCTATTTTATTAATTTTTCTAAATGAACAGACAGCTGTGCCGCTGAAGAGTTTGTTGCGCCACTTCTTGTTCCCAGCTGACGCACTAGGAAATGGTGAAGGGTGGGTGTTTTGGGGTCTGTCTTATGTTATTTTGACGTTCGATAAGTGCTGATTCTCAGCCTAGTTTGAATAAATGACTTTTGAATTTGCATTTTTTTTCCGCACAGGTGCTTATCCGAGCAAAATAGTATGAATAAACTAAATAAGAGTAGGTATGTGCCGCACTCTTAAATTAAGGTAGTGCATTTAATTACTGTGTAGCTATTTATTTAAAGGCCTAATTGTGTCAGTCATGGCCTGGCAGCAGCCTGCAACTTCGTGTTTAAGCCTTCATACCTTTCATGATTACACTATAAGAAGTGTAAGATATGTAAAACACTTATATAAATGTTCAACTTGCAATTGATAACAATAACCATATACATCGGAAAGCAATCCGCGCACCCTGTGCATAAGAAGTGGTATTGGGTAGGATAGGCGGTGTTTATGTGAGTGGCACCAGCTCCGCGGCTCGCCCGGTAGCCCCTTAATGAGTGCCAGCTACCGTCAATAAAATAATTTCAATGGCTAGAGCCTACCGTGAAATTTTCATCGCCCACCAATCACCTCGGGGAAGCGATATATTGTCCAGATAATTATCTAATTAGAACTTAACGTTACGCTCTGCTTTGCTTTCCATTTGTTTTGTAAGTGTATTAAAATTCTTGTGGAGAGAATTTTGGAGCCGTTAGGTTAGATATATTATGTGGATATAGTGTAATGTTTTAAGAATACTCGTTTATTTTTATAGTGCTTTAGATTTTGAATCTATATTCATTTGTTTAAATCAACTTGGACCATTGTCGACGAATGAGTATTTTAAGATTTCAACAATGTATCTAGACGTCCTTAAGCCGCAGTTTTAATGAACACTCGACTTACAGTTACAAACAATTACGATTAGATAATTCTATATCATTACCAACAATCCTACCAATACCATCCTTTATAGCTGCCATACACTGGGATTGTTCAACAGCCGGTTATAATACGTTCTCATACGGCTGGTGCGTGATATCGCTATCTGCAGATAAGCGGCCCACGACCGACGACTTATGTTCACAGGTTCTAATTAACCTCTTCATTAGCACCGCACTAAAACTGAAAACTAAGTGCTGTACTAGCCACGAGATTTATAGAGTATTTTATGATCCAGTGATTAGGAAGCGTGAATTTTATGTTGCGAAGAAGATTTGTTGGTATCATTAATGGATGAGCACGCGATGTCTTATAAGAAAGACTGGACCGATTGTGAGTAACTCTAAGTTAGGTAAAAACTTAAAAAACGAGATTAATTAATTAAAATGACATTAGAAGCAAACACTAGATGATAGCTTCAGCCACTCTAGAGGAACAGATTTGCCAACAAGGATTACACAAAAGCAAGCCTCATCGAAGTTTTCCCAAATGAAATTAAAAACATAAAAAATTAAAGTAAGTAGGCAAGCAATACAACCAATCATCCAAAATCTGTTACAAACACGTTAATAGCCTCCATAAAAGTATTGAACGATTTGATTCAGCTCAAACAAAAGAGGCCAATAAATATAATGACGCAACTACCGAATGAGAATATCAAAGTCCGGTAGCTTAATTTATTCCGTGTCGCATGTAACCTGACGATGAAGCGGTAAATAAAAACGTAGGAATACACTTATCTGGGCTTAGAGGACCTCGGCTGATGAATTTTAATGGAAGAAAGCTGTGTTCTGCGATATGGAGGATTTGGGTTCGTGGTGTGGAATCTGGGAGATTAGAAGTCCATAAAGACGGAGGATAAAAGAGTGTGCTGTAGTTTGTGTGACAAATACTTCACACATTTCTCTCACTCTACCTCGTTCCGCTTTAATATTCGATCGATCTTATTACCACCAATTAATCATTAGAGCCTACTATGCACTCGTGATGACAAAATGTAAGTTGTTTTAATGTTATTTTGTTTAAGTTATTTTTGCATATAATTCTGTTTGTTTTTTTAATTTATGTAAAATAAAAACAATAATAAATACAAAGTCTAATGTTTTGTCTTTAAATAAAAAAATATCCTTCAAGACGTCGTGGAACTGGAAGCTAGCTTGCTTCCAATAAGAATCGCCATTTTCTCATTTATGATACCCGAACCACATTTTCTTCATACACACTGCAGCCTACTGAACCCGGCCCCACACTTAAAGTGTTGAACTACAAAATTTTTAATCGCTTTCTTTGGATCAATCGCCGGGCGAGATTTATGTGGTCAACTACACGCGCCCGCGCCACCGAATGGATCGCTAATAAAATAGCGGACATTTTGTATGGAAGCCAAGGATCAAATGAGTTCTGATTTTAGGTAATAATAATATGATAAATAGTTATAACATTAGAGGAAGTAAGTTTTTGAAAGAACATGATTACGATGGATGGGTATTAGGTACTTCTTAGTATTTGTGATTTTAAGTTTCTACTTATAATTTCTCAGACCGAGACAATACCAACAACAAACCTATCATCAATTCGATAAAATACTCGATTTTAGCACTTACAGTTGGATCGAAAGTATAGCAATGTTTACTTTTCAATTTACCTTCATAAAGTTATTGACCAATAATCCTTCCCTACATCACGGCATTACCCTCAAGCCTTCCGTTTCCCACAACCTGAACTACCTCCTCAACCTAGAACCTTTTTACAGCACTGTTAATGACGGCCAAGTATCTGGCAGTCCGGACAGCCTGTCCGGACTTTTACGACGCCGTCCATCAAGTCACTCGTCATAAGACGTGTGAGAATTAATTATGGACGTGTTAAATTCCCACTTTATTGGGCCGAGTGGATGCCGATAGGAATTAACGGTCGGTTCCCAGAGGCCATAGGTCGTGACTCTGATACGTAGATATTTTATACTTATTTAGGTGTTAGTTTCTTTGGTCTTTTTGATTAGTGGGTGACTGGAGTTGGTTCTCAGAAATGTGTGGATGATAAATGTAATATGAGATTTAAGATCACAGTTGCGTGAGGAAACTTTACTTTTACTGTGGTGGTTGCTGTGTCATGTTCATTTATGACTGCAAAGGTAAATGTATGTTCCAGACACTAATAGTGTGAGCGAGACAGTTTTTACAGAAAATAATATCTATGGAAACCTATACACATCTTTACTTTAATATTTTACATAATAGCATAACATGACGCCTGTATTCCATGAAGGATAAGGCAGAGGTATACCTATAGTACACCCACATATTTTATTTCTGAAAAAATTATATTGATCGATTATCGCAAATGTTAGCTTCAATATAATTTAGCACTTGATTATTATAATTAAGTCTTCGTTTTGCTTACAAGCGACAATTGAGCCTGCGTCGGTCCACCGCTAGCCACCGGCGACACACTACATAGGTTTGAGGTTATTTAGACCAGGACAAGACACCGCTTGAGCATACTGAGCATCGCTGGGCTTGTTAATCGTTCGCTGCTATCAGTTGATAACTTGCGACAAGGGGATAATTATGACGAGAAGAAAATAATAATGACGAGGGGATAAGCAGGTGATACATTGTAGTTTTATTGCTAAGTATGAGATAATAATTACAATAACAGAATGTTACTGTTGAAAATGTGGCGATGAGATGTAGTTTATAAAGCTAAAAGCTAAGACTTAATTCATGATGACATTGCAGCTTGAACACTTAACAATCTTAGAAGCCATTGTTTACCACAACGACTTCTAATCCTGAGAAGTAAAGCATAACACATGGCGACATTTCTACTACTTACATAATGAGCAAAGCACAGTTAGTAGGTCCCTACTACAAAAGTGCGATGCTGGATATTTGATTTATATAATTATGTTATTATGTTGCCGCACTTCTAGTCAAATAAGTTGCAATAATTCCATATCATAGGAAAACCGAACTGTCTGCTACTAAACGATAACAATAACTTCAAGAGAAACTTCTTATTAATAAAAAACAAAATCCAGCTCCCATAATGTCCAGCAAATAGCTTGGTTATCAGCGAGATCGTCTCCCGCGGCGCCTGCGCAGTCCACTTGCTAATTACCCGCGAACTTGCCCGAACGTATAGAGATGTTCGGCTAACTTCGCTCGTGACCCGACGATCACCGAGCGATACCGTGGAACCTCTTAGATTTTAGATGCACGATTTTTACCAAGTGTATTTGAGGCTTATTGGGATGTAAGATCGGGGATGCAGTAGAGTTGCTCTTGAAGAATGAGACGTATTCTAACCATAACTTTATTATACCGATTAGAATCCACTCCCTCCTGTTCTCCCGTTGCTTATCATTCTTTACAAAAGATAAACTAACTCCGCTCTACGTAGTGGAATCCAATACGAACCTTAGGTACATATCTATGTAAAAATTTCCCATGAACGTAATTATACTTTACTTTGGACTGATCTAATTACACGGCAAGATTAATAAATAAAATAACCAATATTATTCAGTCGAATCATGTTGGGACTGAGATGGGACGTCCACATAAATGTCAGTGTCAGTTGGCAAACACTACAAATTCAGCCGGTAAGGTATTCAGTTTATTTGTTTACAATCTTTCAGTGCGGTCCGATTACCGGCCGGTGCAGTGAAATACTGAGCGTGGCTGGCGCGCTTATTACCGCGACTATTACCACTTGTTGGCTGTTCATTACGGGTTCATTGCCCAGGAGTTATGCCGAAAGCCGTTGATACCTATACTCGTACGTTATTATGTTTGTAATTATAAATAGTTTAAAAGATGATAAAAATGTTGTATCCTGGGATACTTCCTTTCTCTAACAACACGCCTGTCACCTACAGTAGGCTTTTAAAAGTTGAATCACATAACGGTAAAATAATCCAAGAGCCACTCTCAACATACACACACAACTGAGAACAAACTCAAGCTTACGTATCACAATTTCCCACAGCCGAACACAGCTTCTATTTTAAACGGGCGTCATCTACAATAAATTCAATAGGAATTCTCGATGGCTCAAGGTCAGCTCCTATTAGACTACAAGAGAAATGCATTTGATCGGGCTCGGATGCGGTGCGTTATCTGTGCGATGCGGAGATAAACAAGTGTGTGGGATGTACCGTAATGCACTTGTGCGGTGTTGCAAGTCCGGTAGGATCAAAAAGTTTCTATATAGGAGCAAATCAGTTGTACAATGCCTTGCAAGGCTTAATTTGCGCAGCGTTGCACCACCAAATTGCTGAAGTCGGCTGTTGCGTAAATTTACTTAGGGCCGGTTTTTTGATCCCTAGTAAAGTCGACCAATGATTAAAAATTGTAACAAATGGTTTAATTTGTGCAATTTCTGTTTTTTGATCCCTACTTAACACGACAAGTGGTTGAATATATAACCATTTGTTTAAATATTTAACCACGGCTCCATCAAGGGTTTAGTAAAATAGCGGATTGTTAACTCTTGGTTGCAATCGGCTGTTTCATGTCATTTTGTTTTTAATTAAATGTGTGTTTGAGTACTTCCGGTTTTATTATGAATTTAAATATATTAAGATACTTTTATAAGTCGGACATCATAGGATGATCAAATTATCTCAGAATATATAGAAATGAAAGACCCAAAGTAAATTTGAATTATTACTTTAAGTAATTTATTTTAATTATTACTTACTTTACAATATTCATTTATTCCACAAATAATACCATTTTTTTTTCCTTATATAAGAAAAAGAAATAAAAAATTATTATTACCAATTTTTTTTTTTTTTTTGTTATTGAAAACATTACAATTTATAATATTCAAAATTTAATAATAATTTATTAAACTTTAAAAAATATTTTATTTGTGTTTTATAATAATTAAAATATTTAAAATAATATTTTTTTTAAATATTATAAATTATAATGTTTTTAATCAAAATTAAAAAATTGGTATGGATTAATTTATTTTTATTTTGAACAAAAAAAACAATTAATTTTAATGTAGTTTTACTTAATTAATAGTTTCTGTCCTGTTTAATTCTGTTATTTCAATTTATTGATGTTTTAATTTATGTATGAGCAAGAGTTATTAATAAATAGTACGAAATCACAATCAATAAACTCGTCATTTGACGGCTTTGACATTAGATGCGCGATAGATGTCAAAATGCACGCGTATTACCACAACAAAATAATGACTCCCAATCCCAACTCTTAAATGGGTAAGTTAGTGTCGATTGCATTAATAATAAATAATAAATTCATTAATTTCAGGTAAATTACACCCATTGCCAAACATAAATTGATAGAAATTTTACAAATCAAATAAAATAAAGTAATGTCAAATAAAATAAAATAATGTCGAATAAAATAAAATAATGTCAAATAATATAAAATCAATTAAAATTGGCAACATAGTTAACAATGGTTGAAATGGGGATCAAAAAACGTAAACTTCAGTTAACAATTGGTTTGAGTCTTAACTATGGTCAGTATAACAAATAGTTAGCTTGACTATTACTAGGGACCAAAAAACCGGCCCTTAGTGGATTCAGCGTTTTAGATAGATAAATCTAATGGGCCACCTAGCAAACACTATTTACGATCATACGGCCTCGGCGTGCCACTATATATGACCTGTGATTATCGACAAGTTAACCAACGTTTTTGTTAAGTTAAGGAACCTCACCCTGCAGAACCTTATAATCAGTTAGACGACTTCCGCACGACCATGATGTAATAAATATCATAAATTGAATAAATTTTATAGCAAAGGGTAAAGTTTCGATGGATAAACTTTTGTTGGATCTGGTAACACGCAAAATGAATCTGATCGACGATGTTAAATTGTTTAGATTACCACTAATCTAGATATGAGAAGCTGATAATCTTTTGCTAATAGACCTGAGTTTGAGTTCGAGCAGCCTATACAGTAACTAGATGAAATTATCTAATGGATGTATGAATATATTACGTCTATTAACTAATAATATTAGTAAACACGATCAAAATATTGATGCAAACTTCAAAGGGAGTAAGAACAACAACAAAATCATAACAGAAAATACCTATCAAAAGAACTATAAGCACATAAAACTACAATACGGCCGATATAACTTGGCAGGTCTTAACATAGGCACTATGAACTTTCGCGCATGTTCTCTCACTCACACTCACCTCATGTCACCATTTGGTTCCTAATAAATTCTATTTCGCAGCCTTCTGCGCGAAGTTCGGAACTGTCAAGCTAATTCGGCCGTATTGTACCTTATCTGATGCAATTATTGATAATCCTAGAAAAATAAGCTTCACTTCTTATACTAAACGAAAAATATGAATGTATACAAGAATAACGCCGTCCGTTGGATACTAATATGACTATTAAAGTGCCCGCGATCTTCCTTATAAAACTTGTTGTTACATAACATCAGTCGCACAGGAAAAACTGTGCTTTTGTTCTACACTGAGAAACGACTCAAATGCCCGGCTAAGTCGAGAGAACCTGATTAAAAGAAACAATATACCTTTTTATTGTAGTTTTAGACTATCAACTTAAAATATTTGCAAGAAAGTTCCTTGTAACTTTTGCTCCATAATTAGCGTATTTGATCGAACCTAGCGTTACTAGCTGACCGAACGGCGAACTTTGTTCCGCCTAGCAGTCAATAAATGTGCATGTTTAGGATTTTAAAATTAATACAAAATTCGTACCCTAACTACCCTACCTACCCTACCTCCCTACCTCCCTACCTACTTACCCTACCTACCTATCTACGGAGATATCATAAAAATTCATGCAAGCCTAGCCTAAACAAAAAAAAAATGTTTGGGGTGGTCCACCCTTATCACTTATGGGTATGAAAAATAGATTACGAATGATTCTCAGACCTACCGAATATACATATAACATTTTATAAAACTCGATCAAGCCGTTTCGGAGGAGTATGGTAACTAACTTCATACCTACTACGCTTTGGAATGGGCAACTACCTCCATATCTCTGACTGACCGATTCCTTGACAATACAAACGTGCCTGTAGATAGCTAAATTTAAAGAAATGCTTTGAGTTTGAGATGAATTTGAGTTTTAACATTATGACAAAAGAATTTTATATATATATATAGATAGATAGATTTGCGCGAGCACCAGTTGGCCCATTGATACAATAAAACAATTTAGTCAATGGTAGCCGCGGGCTTTATTGTGTGACTGTAACTGATGTGGGGTAATTAATATATCAACCTTCAATGCTAATTGTTAATCGAGGTGCAGTGAAATCAGGTTTCTAGGACCCATTTAAAACATTACTTAACTGGAAAATTATAGCAATAAATTTGGCTAGCGAGAATTCACAAAGTTTTAGACACAAACACTAGTTCAAGATTGAACTTCAAGAGCGTCCTATTAAAATGTTTCCTAGTTGGTTCCTTTTTCATTGCAACAAAGTTTTATTATTCACTGCACAATGCAATCTTTAAATCCGAGATTCAACAGGTGGCCTGTTCTACTTGCCATTCTGCTAAGCCCTACCAACATAAATTTCAATAATACAAGTATTGAGAATATATGTAAACATACAGAAAAACATTCTTGAGCTGTTTTTTTTTTTGTAAATATAGATAGATAGACACAGATACAGTTATCTATGATCATAGCTATCGGCTAGATAAGGCTTGTGTACTAGGATTACAGAAGTCGCAAAGAGCTCTCGTTGCGCTGTCAACTGATGGAAAAACTCAGATGTACTAACTGCGGTCTTAATGAGAGTCGACAAACTGGATGGCAAAGGGCCTTCATGTTCGATTTGTGAGGACATGCTCTTTATTAAGTTGGGTTTACACCTTTAGATATATATTTTTTCCAAAAATATGCTTAAATACAGGTTGCCTATGATAGTAATGATGATGAAACTGGGAATATTCATCATTATTTACAAAACTAAAACTATTCGAAGTAGAGTTGCATCTGGAATTTGACAAAAAAAATAAGGAGTTTACTTAACATAGAAGCTAAGATGCTAAGGGATAAGTTGGTGCAGCGACCAATCACTTTTTGTTTTAACCATCGGAAATCTTCAAATAAGTTTTCTTAAACTTTAAACGTGCAACTAATTCTTGTTTTACGGTATTAATTTATCTATTTGGATTTTTATAGCTATTACACTTTATACAATCACTGAAGGTTTTGCTGAGTTCAGGTCGTAAGTACACGTTTAAGCGTCTTTAATTCAACTACCTCGGACTACGGTCGCAATTTTATGGTTGCCAGAGTCACAGAGAAAATATTATAACTATGTCTATGATCTGAGTACACAATTTAAATCTTAGTAACGTCTGTTTTTGTCCCAAAAAAGGCATATAATATGCGACCGTTACTTGAACAGGGTCTGTTTACGGTTATTATGTCTGTCGTATCCACACTTCGCCGCTGGATCGTCATAACACGCGCCCTAAAAGGCAGTGGTATCATTACCCGACCGGTCGGCTACCGGCCACCTCCGCGCCGCACTGCGCGCCTGGTAGCCGCGCACCCAGGTTTGAGTGTTGTTTTTATGCACCTCGCTATGTTTGTGTTGCTATTGAGATGGCATGTTACCTAGTCCAACTGTCAATTCTATCTCGCAATACAATTCGTTCCTTTCTTTCATGAAATTAAAGTTCAATTTTCTTCTACAAGTCACCAATACAATGGTGGACAAAGTCGTTTCATTCATGTTTCTTTGTGTTCGGTATTTGGAATATGACGTAAATGGACGTATTATATATTTTTTGTGATGATTATTTACGATCTCTCGTAGGTGCAGCCTTTTTGCTCTGCTCTGACTGGCAATTTTCTGAAAGCCAGTAGCTGGGAGTAATTTCGCATAGCATTATACGGTAGCTCCGTCGTGTTCTGGTCGCCGGGTACCGCCTCTGGCCGAAAGCGACTAGTGATAATAATAAACGTTGAGAGGCAAAATTGAGGAGCATTTATTACTGTTTAATATTACTGTTGGAGCATTGTGGTTTGTTGGACGATTAATGTGTTCAATAAGCCGGGGAGAGGTGAATTAATCCGGCGTATCGATCGCATTATTACTATCAATAGCATCGCAATCTTGAAAATAAAAATAAATTAGATTCTAGAAAGATGGCTCTATCCAATACATACATACACAGGTAGTCAAGCAAAGAAAGATACAAACAAATAGTCACCACCAAACAAATAATCTGGATAATTAGCTAACATTATGGCTAGCTAGTTATCCGACACACATAGATTGCGGTAGTTTATGTCGAGCGCGATAATTAGCAATACTTTATCGTCATAAATCGTAGTGTAGGTAGCAATTAGCGACCAGTTACATACTGGCCATCTACAACTTGTATGTAGGTACCTAATAGTTTCCTTAGAGTACGAGGGCTGCTATTCTATGCGAAGTTCAGTGCAGTATTTGACATGTTACTAACTAACGTTTCTCCATATATGGAGGCTAGTTATTGGAACTTCATGTGGTTCGGTGAACCATTATAAAATTCATCAAACGATAACTGCATAAAACGTTGCAGTTACATCGCTTAGGAATATTGTTATTTACAGTCGCTAAAAACTCATCGAGACAGGTTAACGGATTATGAAGCACAGATCAGGTTATCTGCATTTGTCACTACTTTTTTCTTCAGGTGTTCTTTTGTAACAGTTACTAGAAGAGCAGCGATGTAAAGTAGAGGCTCAAGTGACTCTACTAAATCTAAATTAGGTACAAACTTCCTGCTCCGGATGTCTCCTTCACGGGAATTTAACGCTGGTTTTACGGTAATCAATTGAGATAGGCAAGACCTTAGGCTGGCCACACGCAAGACAATGGCCTCCAGGGTGGAAAACTTTTTCCGTAGAGCAGGCATTTCCTGCCGCACCAGGGTCCGGACCCGGTCCTCGGTAGGCACGGGCCGTCCCTGCCCATGCGGCACCTCTTTGGAGCCGGCTCCTCGGAGGCCAGCCAAGTCCGCTCGGAGCTCCGCATTCTGCTTTCGGAGAAGCTCCATAGCAGCTGTCAAGCGGGTGACCTCCGCTCGCATGTCGGACATTCCATCCGACGGAGGCCCGCGGTGGAAGACCTCCGCTGCCGCCATGATCTCATCCGCGGCCATGGCTGAGGCCATGGTCGCGGATATGGCCTTGTCTCCAGAGGATTTAATCCTCTTCAAGGCCACAGCGTTGATCGCGGCTAACACGACCTCCGCAAACTTGGCCGCTCGCTCCAAACTCGAGCCACCAGCGGCATCTGGCTTATCTCCAAGGTGCCCCTCCTTGGGCACTTCAGTGACTCGGTCGGTTGCGATCACTCCACTCGGAGCACGTTTCGCGGCGTTAGCCCGCGCTGTCGTGCCCACAGGTGAGGTGGTGACCTCTTCCGACTCCTTTGTTGAGGCCTCTGATGACGAGACCCCGGGGTTGCTCTCCGCTCCGATTCCCGACGTATCAGGCCGCACGAGGTGACCCCAATTGCCCCGCTCTGGCGAAGCGGAAACTCCACCCGCAACCGCTCGTCCTCGGCCTCTCCTCACCATCGGCACCTTCGCGATCTGGAGGCTTTCCTTGCCCCGCCGATCCTGAGCGCTCCAACCCGCGCGGCCGTTTGCCCCAAAATTTGGAGCCCCTGCTTCCTATGTCCTGGTCGGACATGCTTTGGTCCTTTGAGAGACAGGAGCCTCCTCGGCTCTTGTTGCCGTCGCCGGCAAGCGGTTCCTTCTCCGCCAATAAAATTGGCACGTCATCAGCATTTGGTTTTCCATAATATTTTTTTTCCATCTTGTTCCCACGAGTAATTAGGAAGTATATGTCCACCTAGGCAGAGCCTTTTACCTATATACTATATACTATAGAGGTCGGCAGGTATCTACAGGGGGAAGCGCTAATGACTGGTCCTCCACCAGCCACTCATCCTTTCGCCGCTTCAAAACTTAGGATTAGGTGGTTTTTTATCTTTCTTGTGTGTATCGCCCGGAAGACACGGCGGAGCATACGGTGGAGGTCTGCCCTGTTTGGGCGGAGAATCGCCGTGTCCTCGTGGAAGCGATCGGCGGCGGTGATCTTTCGCGTCCGGCCCTGATTCGGGCCATGGTACGGAGCGAGAGGAAATGGGATGCCGTCACCTGTTTCTGCGAAGCAGTAATGCTCGCGAAGGAGGAGGCCGAACACGTGAGGGAGAGACAAAATTCGCGCCCTCACGCCCCTAACCACCGCAGGAGGAGACGCCCTGGGCGTCGGAAATCGCGAGCCGATTTCCGGCCACCGTAGGCGCGGGCTTGCGGACGGTGAGCAATGGGTAGCTCGCCGTCCGATAAGGACCAGGCTCAGGTCGACGGCGCGTTGTGTTCAACGCGCGCCTCAAAGAGATGTCAGCAGAATTGACGGGGTCGACCAGGGCCGATGCCTGCCGGGGTTGCGAAGAAAACCGAAACGGAGATCGTGGCCCCCGGCAACAGGGCACCTGAAGGAACACGCGTGGGTTTTACTCAGTAAGAGTCTGACACACCCTCTCGCTCCACCCAGAGCGGAAGAAGTTATTTGATAATTTCGCACCCAAAAAAAAGGCTGGCCGCACGCGACATAGCACGTGTATTCTCAAAAAAGTTAACTGCATCAAATGTGACACAACTAGAACAAAAGACTTAAAATTGCATCCGATCTGAAGTCATTAGTTTGTAGTGTAATGTTAAATTAAACACAGTTCAGGAAATTATGCAAACTTACTGAGCGACTTATCTATTGTTTATAAAACAAATAATTATCATAATGGTAAATGGCGTCCTTGCCGTTTTATGATAGAAATAGACAAAGA
The DNA here is from genome assembly GCA_916610215.1 of Omphaloscelis lunosa. Taxonomy (NCBI): domain Eukaryota; kingdom Metazoa; phylum Arthropoda; class Insecta; order Lepidoptera; family Noctuidae; genus Omphaloscelis; species Omphaloscelis lunosa. The sequence goes on from OU744252.1 coordinate 925,903, forward strand.
TACTTAAAACGGTCATAAAAACCATGTAGACAAATATTTCTTTTTAAATAATAAGAATTTTAAAAACGATTAACCAACCTGACCCGCACTCGCGGCCTGGCAGTTGTACTCCAAATCATAAACCAACATGTTGAATCAATTTCTTGTTTATAGAGGATACTTAAACAACAGCTATAAAGAAATCACTACTGCTTTCTTAGAGAAACTTTTCTTCTTTGTATCCTTTCATCATTCCGAACAAATGACCCTTTACAAATCACTCTCATATTATAAATTCGCAAAGAAAGCGCATCTGGGATGATTGATGGACCCGATAAATGCCGGTCTCGGGTTGACCCGACAACCGCCGAACTGCAACGGTTATTATCTTAATTCGCAATTACGACTAACCTTTAATCGCCGATGAGCGTTGCTGCGGGTGAGGAGGAAGTGCGTAATCTTCGTGTGTTAACAATAACGGCCGCGGCCGTAGGGATTTTCCTATTACGTTGGTAGGTAAACGTTAGTGGACAGGATGGTCAAGCTCGTCAGAGTGTTTACAGAAAAAAATACCTTAGTTAGTAGGTAAACGCTTGCCGCACCCTGGGAATCAGGCCCACTACCACCTTGCCAATAGCTTGATTACTTACCACGACATGAGCAATTCTAAATGGACCTATACAGATTGACAGGGACATCGACGCGAAAACTGTTACCATGGTTTTAGTACATGATTCTGAACCGCCCACTCTTAAAATTTTTCGTCGGTTATTTAAAAAAAAAATGGGTTTTCATAGAAAAGTATGGAACAGCTGATTTAAAAAAAAAAAACAGTGGCATACCGGGAGTGCCGACAAAAGTGAAAAATCGGTACCGCGGTAATCAACGCGTTGATATCTTTTACTCCACGCACCGCGGTAATCAATGCGTTGATGTCTTTTACTCCAAAGTGTCGGTAAATTGCGCTACTGTCGCGAAATCAATGGTTTAGTCCCATCTCAAAAATGCCCAACGCGCCTAAAGAAGTTTTCACTTCAAAAAATAACCAACGAAAAATTTCAACGCAGGGAGGTTCAGAATCATGTACTGGAATCCATGGTAACAGTTTTCGCGTCGATGTCCCTGCCACCCTATATATATATAGTTTTTGACATAATATTACATCGACGGGACCCTATGACGTTTGTCTGTCTATCTGGCCGTCAGTGTACTATAATAAAGCTGTAGGCTATATTAATAACTGTTAGTAATGACAGAATGACAGACACCGACTGACACAATGCGTAAGCATCATAGGATCACGTAAGGTCATCTTTACAGTTATTTTTACTTATAACCTTATTATGAAAGTCCGTGTCTCTGGTGACCTATCGACTAAGTCTTCGTCTTCATACAACCGCACCGTGTTAGTCAGTCAGACAAAGGTTTCTAGAAAGGATTTAATAGCCTCTCAAGTACTTTGTGTGTTTGCCGACTTGAAAAACAATTGAACTAAATTATTCTATCATTAATTAATCCGATAAAGGCAAGCAGTTTATTAATTAACATCGGAGCGGAATTAATAATAAAGATTTAACAAAGCAAGCAATGAAATAATAAAAAGAAATTCCCAGCATCTTCCAATCATAATAACCTAGTCGTTTGGAGATCAACCGTTACCCGTTATGGAACCACCAGCTAATTCGTGAAATCGATTAGTATAAATCATTATTTGACAGAAAACAGCTGGTTTCTAAACTTATCTCATTTTTATGACACAAAGTGACATTTTTAATGTCAATATAAAATTACAGTTAAATTCTAGTGAAAGTGAGTTTAAGTTTCTCTTCCCACGTGTGAGCTTACGGACGACCTTTAACTTTCCCGTGGTTAACTATTGGAAGATGACATCATAATGTATGGCTCCTTATACTTCTTCATTTGGTTTAGGAGAACACTGAATAATTTCATAGGAGTCACAAGTCGTGGGACACTAGATCTATGGAAACACTGTTAGAAGACTTGTTATTGGAGTCATGCGTAATAATAATAATCCTTGTATTAATCGTATTTGACGTGTGATATACCTAACTAACAGTTTTGCTGTTTGTCATATTAATTGATTCTTGTTATTTTGGCTGATTTCAGCTGATATGAGGTTTGAACAGAAACATATACCTTTTGCGTCTACGTCTAGTCCAAGTTTATTCTATTCCTTCTCAAAGCCTATGGTACAGATATCAAAGTAGTTAGGTAATCTGGTCCATAAGCAATACTAGACGAATATGGTCTGAAACCTCCGATGTATGGACAATAAACTGCTGACACATCTGTTTACTATTTTAAAACAGACTTTTAAATAAAAATTACATAAAAATGCATTTAATCATTCATCATAACTCGCACAAAATATCGATACCATATTGATAAACTTCAATACTTTTTACCAAGTGATTATGTTAAACAATTCTGTATGTGTGGTCTAATTCAGTTTTATTAATTCAGAGGGCGCGGTCGTCAATCATTATATAAGTTAAATATTAATAGTGGTATACATATGGTAATGTTATGATTTATGCCTATTACTGTCTGAGTGTTGATTCATTGGTAATTATATTTGCTAATCGTGTGAACTGGGCTTACAAAAAAGAGGTCATTCACATTGGATAATGTCTGTTATTAGAATTGTAAGTTTTAGGTGGATATGTGTTCGACTGGTTTAATATGAAAACCCTCTTGATTACCTATTGTTGACTATATATAATATGTGATATAGTTTCTTACATATCGGCAGCTCCACTGCGACCTTGGGTATCAAACTGACCAAAGATTTCATCACTCGATGATTGATGGGTGTTTTAATTGCCGAAGTCTGTCTGCTCGTTTGTCACCGGCTAGCTGTAAGGCTGATAGAGTGAGTGCCACGTATCTACGAAACTGTACCATCCATCATCAGATGTCGAGGTCTGAGCGTGTTCCTGTGATACATGTTACATATTTAGGGTTACGTAGGAACCCAAACGGGATCTTACTAAGCCTTACTAATTACTAAGCTTAATGCTATACAAGGTAATTTTGAGTTAACCAGTTCATTTTTTTATAGATTTTGAGGACTTTCGCATAATTTTATAAACTGATGTAGATACTGTTGTACGTTGTTTAATTAAATACGTGTTTCTTTTATAGCCTAGTTATATAGGATTTTCTAATCCTATTTCCGTCCGAGCGTCACTTTTTTCACCATGACCTTTACTATAAGCGCTTGCATCATGCCGTTTAACAGTCTCTATAAATTTATATCGTCATTCATGGAAATAGCGAAGACTGAAATAAACCACACATTTTTCATTTTAAGAGAAATATAGCAACTAGCGCAGACAAGTCTCCATTACGAAATAAAATTGAGCTCCTTCCATTGATATTAATACGATACATTCAAAGCAATTGATGCCGTAAATGTTGACGGTAAATCGTACGCGCACTAAATAAAATAACACGAGAATCAAACCCGCTACCCGGTAGCCGCGAACTGTCTCTCACACACTCGCAACACCGCTTATCCTGACACACACTACAAAAAAACGATGCAAGATTTATTGTACATCGATCTTGAAATCGAACGACGCTGTAATCTTACCCCTTTCTCTCTTACTCTTTTACAAAAACATCGCTCGTCTCGCTCTGTTTCATTCAATAATCGAAGCTCGTACAGGATCGCTTTTTGATCTTATTTTCGATTAAAGTATGATGAATGAATGATTTACAATTTTATAATGTAAACGCCTCGGAATGGACTTAGATTTAATCCTGGACTGGACAAGTGTGTTTGTTGTTCGTTTCTCTGTCGTTCCAATTTTATGTATTTTATTAAAAAAGATAAAATGAATAAGGTTAAAATTTATACTTAGAGATGCTTGATAGATTATATTCTCTGTTTAATAAACCGTATACCATTCAAGGAATTTTATATAAACAAAAAATGAATCATCAAACGTTTCATTGCACAAAAATCACAAGTTATTTAACCTGGTACAATTTAAGATCGCGTGTAACGAAACGCAATGTTTTTACTAAGCAACTGTACGAGTGAGAGAATAAAAGATTTCAACGAACGAACATCATTATGCACAAAATGTGTGTGTTGATGAAAAACAATTCAAATGGATCTTCGATTTCTAAATATTGTTAAATTCTACAGTAACTTTTCAACTGAAGCTTTGAATCCTATTCATATAGACAAACTATATTATTCGTCCGAACTAGAAGAAATAAGAATAGTGGGATGGTGCAGCGAGTCCGCCTAAGTAAGTTCAGTCCTAACTTGGGCCAACGTTTTTCTCCGGTGCATATCTACATTCAACATCGAGCTCATTTCAGCGGTCGATGTAAGGTGTTTAATGAAGTGAGAATTCTCTAATGTTATTTGTTTTAAACGTTCGTTAATTACGAGCTAATACCGGAATGCGTTCAATCGCCAGCGATTACGCCTTAGAAAAAAAATGTAAACTTAGCAATTCGTTTAAGTAGTTAATAGCTATAATCGGTGTAATCGGTCAAGCCGGTCCATCGCTATATAGAGAACGGTACATGAGACTAGTCTGCGCCCGCGGCTTCGCTCGAGACCTTGCTCGCACAAAACTTGACTTACTTTTACTGGTACTTGACCAATTTCTTAGCGTAATAATTTATAATCGCCAAAAACAACCTTCTTAGGGGGTTATTAGATGAAGTAATCATTGGTTTAATTAATTTTTTATTTTGGCCTCGATATTGTAATAATTCGTCGTTGGTTCTCCTCGTCCTGCATAACCAAGATATATTGGATATTGTATCAGCAATAAACTTCGTTCAAAACATATCTCCAATAGGTACACGCATAAATTGGAATCCAATAAGTTAGAAGAACTTTGATACTTGAAATTCCACTGACCCTTTGACAGATAAAGATCATATAAATTAGTGAAATAACGACGATCAAAAGGCTACGCTATAACTATACTCACCAACGATCTTCACAATACATAAAGTGTATAATTATATACGTGGTGCGCCCGCGCAGCTAAATAAACGCGAACATTTAGATCGTGCGCTGAAACACGTTATAAATGCCCCATAATGATTGATATTAGACCATTAAGGAACATATTGGAGGCTACTAAGAATAATCACGTTTTAAATACTCATTTATTGTACAAATGAAGTTAAAGTGATAAAGAATCATAATTGTTTTTAATGTTACACCTACTTGTCTACGATATGATAGGTATATCAAAACAGTTTCTGAGAAACTTGGACAAACCTAACATATAGATCGTATATCTACCACAAAGTGATTCTACACAATCTTCGTCGGCTATCATCGATTTCTACAATAAATTGCCACCATATCGAAATCATAGTTACAAAATAAAGATGATGCTTTCCACACGTTAGGAAATAAGATGGCGGAACTCTAAATTGATTTTAAATCGACACCTGATACGAAGGAGAAGGATAAAGTATCTGCAAATCGTTATTGACGATAAGGCGGGCCGAGGTCGCGCCAAATCACTAGTCTAGCAAGCTGGTACAGTGACGAGCTGTAGCGGGTGCTAATTACGACCACCGCTGTCTCTTCTCACTGGCGACTAGCACCACTGGCAAAAGATCCAGCTGACCTCAAGTACATAAACTAGTACGTCATGAACTATCATAGGATGTATGTACGAATATACTTTATTTGTTTTCTACCAGCAATAGTTTTTTTTTGTTTTCAGAGACATTCCATTGTCTAAACTCGCCTCCGCTCCTGCGCCCGCTCTCGTCTCGATCACTCGCCTACACATATTTTAGGCGAGCCAGCAGTAATGTTACCTGTTTGCGGGGACATTCCGACGACGTTGCTGTTGAAATCGACGCGAACCAGATTGTTTACGTTTTAGATAGAGATAGTTGAGCACGTGAGATACTGGCGAGATTAACTTAACGTGGATACGCTACTGGTCTTCAACTTGCGTAGATCGACAAAGGAATTCTGTTTTGTTACGCAATGTTGAATCGTCAAGTTTTGTAGGAAAATTACCAAAATATTAATCAGGAATTAAGGCTTAATTCTGTAAATCAAAATCTCTTAAGATATAAATTTTTAAGATAGAATCGTTGCATGGAAATGGTTATAGTTATTCATTTTATAGTCGGATTGTCATTCACAAATCAGATAAGACTTAAAACAAAGGGTCACTTGAAGAGCCAGTCATACAATATAGACAACAAAAACTTAAGGAATTAGACCAAACCTTGGAACAAAAAACCTCCTCACAATTCAACAAACAAACAGTCCCATCCACATAGAAGCCAACGTGCCAGTTTCAATAAGTTGCCATACTGGTCAGACATCAGTACCGGGCGACCTTCCTTGGCGACAGGTCACTCTGTCGAATGGCGACTAATAGAGCGGCTTGATGCCAGCACTGGCCACTAGTCCACTCACTTGCGAAATAAACAACCTGCGCTTTGCCATCCTGGCTGGACACAAAAACAACTAGGAATTTGAATTAAGAATACCAAAACCAGAAATTCAAAGCGAATTCCTTCTGCTTGTTTTTAGCATCACTGTAATTAGTCTTTGTTTGAAAAGCTACTGGTATAGTAGCTATACTAGTACTGGCCAACAGTACAAGAACAAGTGTCTACACACTGAAGATATTTTATTTCTACTAGCTTGCCATTTGTTGTTCTATTTGAACATTACTCTTAAATGTGATAATTTAGAACTTAAGTAATAACCAGAAGTGGTCCATAGTCAAGACACTTGCGAAAGAAGACCTGCAACATTGCCGTTTAGCTGTCAAATCGGATTGAGGGCAACGCCAGGTCTACCGGTTACCCCCGACGATGATCAAGTTGACCGATGACAATCCATCGATACGCAATCATTGAGGGCAATAGAACGAGTTGCTTCTGATAAGATGGTTTGATTGGCAGAGCTTAGCAGTGACAGTTAATAATAGGCCGAGTTATGAACTTGCTACCAGTGACTTGCATTACAAGAGTATCGCGAAGTTATCTCTCATTATGGTATAATCCGGATAAACTCTAAGCAACTGATTCTACTGAGAACGGTAGCTTCGTGTCTAATGTACGTATTCAAGTTCCTATAACTTCATTATTTTTGCGAAGAATATATTGTTACCACTAAGCGTCTTCTAAGCCCTAAGTCTTAGTATTTTTAATGGAGATTGAGAGGCAAAATACTACTACAAACATTATACTAGTAATACTATATAACTTTAAACTAAATTCGTAACATTCATCTAATTTTTTAAATGTCGTAATAAATTAAAAACCTTTGCAGAAGGCACTGCTAAATAACAACAACAAAGAGCATCCTAATAGCCAGACGAAAGAGTGATGGTGGCACGCGTGAAGTACTATTTGGCTTGTAAATCAATATAATTAGGGACGTTAAATTCCTGTTAACACCTCCCGGTGATTACGATGTTGTGATCGTAAACGAGCGCCCACTTTGTACATTTCTGCATACATATACATAAATTACATTGCTGGCCACAGTCGATCTGTGCGACAAGGGCCCGCTACCGGCTACACGATGGAATAAAAATAGATTTTATTATAATTATGGACTTGTCGCGTTAATTACGTTCGCTAACTATAAATAAAAATGGTTCAGTAATTGCACTGGTGACTATTGTACGGGACCCTGTAATTTTGTAATTATGGAGGATGAAGATTGATTAAAAATACATTAAAATTCTTCTGTTGCTTGAATGTTACACATACGTGCTGAAAGAATTCTAGATTGATCTCACAATGATTTTAATTACAATACTTGAGGCATGTCGTCTCTTTTCACTGCAAGATTGTATTGTTATAACTCTAGTTCGTACTCTATTGCGAATCAAAGAGAAACATGCATTTATTACACCTTATCTCAAGTTCGTCACCAGCACCACTCAACTTTCCAGCAGTTTCGATTTCAGTTATCCACGCATCCAGTTTATTGGCTGTAACACTAAAGTGGCCAGCGATTAGAATTTATAAATAGCCGGCTGGTCCAGCGGATTTCATGTCATATCTAGCTTTCTGAACCACGTTGTTGGACTAATCTATCTATATCTATAAAAGGAAAGGGTGACTGACTGACTGATCTATCACAGCTCAAACTACACAGGTAAGTTATTATGACGTAGCAATCCATTAAGAACGGGTTTTTGGAAATTCGACCTTTAAGGGAGTAAAAAGGGGGATTTTATTTGTATGAAAAATCTTATTCCTTGTGTTAATAAACTTGAAACTTGGCACGAATACTTATCTATGTAAATTATAAAGTTTGCCATTTTTAGTTTTTCTAAACGGGGATAGTTTAAAGGAGGATTGGGGGTGTTAAACTTTGTAAGGAAAAACTTTAACGCGCAGTCTGATTAACTCGAAACTCAGTATTTATATTTAAGACTGAAAATAAATGAAAACGTATATCAGGGTTTTTTTTTAAATCTACCCCTAAGGGGGTGAAAAGGGGTATTCATTTTTACAGGGGAAGATTTTACTGTGTGGCTTGATTAACTTGAAAATTGGTGTCAATAATCTATAAATCAAATAATAGAAATGTCACAATAGACTTCTGAAACTATTATCACGCTATTTGTTATGAGCGTGAGCAATATTGCATTATGTTCGTATTCTTCTATAGTTTTTCGCAGATCGTAAAAAGACTATCCAAACAATTAGAATACTGCAGATAGTCACGGATTTAATCTTTTAAAAGATTATAATATACACGCTTTACTTTTATGGAGCTAAGCAGTCAATCATAACGTACACAGGGTGGATTTTGAGATGGGGCAATAAGGGCAGGTAGGTACCTTAACCGTTGTCCTACAAGAAAACGGTCTTAGGAGACGGTCCATAACTTTTTGAAAAATTTAGATTTGCATTCACAGACTTTGAAAAAAATTTACAGTCAGCAAGAAAATGGGCAATTTTCACAAAAACTGTTTTGATGCCTTTCGATCTTATTTTTTATTACTAGGGTCAAAAACAATATTGGGCTAACAGAGGTGTGAGTACAAGAAAAGTCAGAAATTGCAAAAAACATCCCATAGATTTCGTAGGAAATGAGTCTGAGAGGAGATAGAACACATTATACCTGCACCTGCAGCTTCTGACGTTTCATAAGTGCCCATGTAGGTTTATGTGAAATAAAAATATTTTGAAAACCTTTGTTTTATGAAATAACTTTTTAATGAAGTACTTACAATTTTTTTAATTAACACAAAATACCACTATGCAACAATCGAATTATTCCAATACTTCACTGGGCTGAATAAGGAACGAATGTAGCAGATAGTTAAAGATTTAACCTTTTAAATGATTATCATTCCGTTATACTTTTTTAGAGCTAAGCAGTCAATCATGAATTCGTGAAATATATAAAAACGGGTATTTTAGTCAACTTTCAACACATCAAATATTTTAAAGGGTGCGACGGCTGCTCTGCAAATCTAAATTCAATTCCCAACAATTGATACTTTTTGTGCTGCTTTTTTATATTTTGATATACTATCCATAATATCTATAATTATATACTTATGTACTTATATTTACTTATCTATATCCACATACTATATAATATCATAAATTTGAAAGTAACTTCTATCCTACTTTTTTACGGCTAAACTACTGAACGGATTTCGATAAAATTTAGCAAGGATTGCATCCTGTAAAAGGACATAGGGTACTTTTTGTCTTCAAAAATAATCCTAAAGGGGTGATGAGGTGGGGGGAAACCCAGCATTTCTTAAGTTAGGGATCTGAAAATTCTAATTTATGCCTTTATTTAGAAATAAAGAATTACGCGTTTCAGAGTTTTTGTAAAATCTTCTCCCAAAGGGGTACAATAGGGGATGATTTAATTATTTTTTTGGGTCTTCTTTTCAAGAGATTTAAGGGATTGGTAATATATTCCTAAGTCCGTATCTTGAATTGAAATTTAAGCTTTATTGCATTAAAATCGGCCCCCTCTGTTAAAGGTTATTACAATTTAAAGTCGTAATAACCTAATCTTTCTAAGACGTAGGTATTTAGGTGGTCAATGGCGGCAGTAGAGTAGGTATTACAAATTAATGGTAATAATATTAGTAAAATGAATAATTAGTGTTTTAAGGCATTTATAATCATTTTTTAAACCGGACTTGTGTGAGTAGAACTTGCACCTTGAGGGTTCCGTCTCAAAGCTGTGCTTGCTCGGCTGCCTGAATTTACAAATCCGGAGTGAAGGACAAACTTAACTTTAAATGAAAAATAAATTTTAATAGAGTGGAGAGTACAGATTTGAATGAAATACAAACTAGAAATGTCACTTCAAGGCACGGCCTATGAAATTCTGACCCCAGATTGAAGACTAAACTTAACTTTGCTGTTCATATATTATGACTTTAAATTACCAATTTTAGGATTTTGCTCTGCACTTGACCTTACTTCTCGCGAAACTTCATGCTGCTGGGCCAACGAGAAGTAGGAACTAGGCTTTGGTTTTTTTGCGAGTGTCAAAATATGCGGCATAAATGGCCGTATTTTTTTAAAATATCTATTTTAACCTGATGCGTCCACGCGATCCTGAGAAAAAGGGTTATGACAGACAACGAAGTCATTCTGTAAGGGTTTCCATTTTTGAAGTGATAACTTCTTTAGGCGCGTTGGGCATTTTTGAGATGTGACTAAACCATTGATTATGCGACACCGTGATGACACCACATTCGGACTAAAAGACATCAACGCGTTGATTACCGCGGTGCATAGAGTAAAAGACATCAATGCATTGATTATCGCAGTGTCGATTTTATTTTCAAGTTGGCACTCCCGGAGTACCATTGTTTTTTCATTTCAAGGTACGGAACCCTAAAACAGATTGATTATCTGTCTGGTACCTTTTCATGCCATAACGGCTGAACAGATTTAGACGAATGGCATACGGATAGGCCATGACCTGGGTTAGGACATATGATATGTACTCTGCATCCCGGTAGTACGTTCCTATGGAATATTTTCCGACCTTTACGCGTGCGAAGCGGGCAGAAGCAGTAGAAATAATCGTTTTTCTTCCTCTCCCGCAATTCTTTTCTGATTCATTTCGTGGCGGGTTCTAAGACAATTGAATAGTTTCTCCGTGACTCATCGAGCTTCATTCTCACCACGATTGTTTCTGGCTTTCAGGAGTAGGATAGGATAGTGGGTATTCATTCGAATCACTTAAAGAGACAAGCATTGTAAATATATTATAACTTGCTATTGACATTGCTGCTTAAATACTCTCCAAACCATCACCAATACTGAATACTAACTTAATCTTGATAATGATTATGACTATCAAGTAAATCACGGAAAGAAAAATAAACCGGCCAAGTGTGTTTCCTACCATGCACAATGAAGGGTTCCGTAGGTGAGATAAATTTATCCCAAATACAAACTTAACATTGTAGTTGAGAAACATGTTCTCCAATACATTCCAACTGCAAATGTAAGTTTGTACGCACAATATTGAGAGATTTACCATATTATTTAAGACGATAGACTTCTTCTAGGTTTTCCTGTAATTGATGGGTAAAGAAACAATATCTGTATTTTTTTTTTAATTTTTGGTACAGTAGTTTCGGAGATAAGGGGGGAATGAGCAATTTTCATCTATTTTCTTAAATATTTTTAAATTCATTGATTTTTAAATTATGGAATAAATATATTTGAGATCCTCGCAATAAATTTTCATTTGATATGACACACGGTATAGTTTGCAATTTTTTTGAAGTGAAAACTCTAGGCGCGTTGGGCATTTTTGAGATGGAACTAAACCATTGATTTCGCGACACCATCACGACATCTCATTTTTGAAAACGCGGTTATGTTCTTTATTTATATTAAGTTACGGATAGTTCTATGCAAGTATTTTTACTTTAAAGGTTTTGTAAACGCGATTGTGCTCTTTATTTAGATAAGGTTACGGATCAATATTCTATACAAGTATTTTTCTTCCACAAAGGCGATCTTGTTCAAGTTTTCACTTCTGTCGGCACTCCCAGAGTGCCACTACATTGTATGTTTGTATTTTCTTGTTTGCCTCCGAAAAGTGACCCCCATATTCAAAATTCATTTATTTACGTTACACGTCCATGTTGGGGTCACAGAAATTCATATGTATACCAAATTTCAACTAAATTGGTCCAGTAGATTCGGAGCAAATTGGCTGTAACCGACGGACAGACAGACAGCCAGCCCCCCAGCCAGACAGACACACGAGCGAAATTATAAAAGTTCAGTTTTTTCCTTTTGAGGTACGAAACCCTAAAAACTTGGAAAATAACTGCAGTATTTTTCCGTTTCCAGGTGATCACGGAAATAAACATAAGTTAATTAATTTTTATCTCATTCAGTAATGATCTTTTATTTATTGATCGCCATGTCGAGTTTAAGAAACATGTCGAGTGACATGTTGAGTCTCTAATGGCATACAATAAACCCACCAAGTTTTACGATGACAATCATTGCTAGCATTCATTAGAGGTGAGCCGAGACTCGCGGGTCGCGGGCCTGGATACCAGAAACCATAAAAACGTATTTATTCGCTCTGGTAAATACGTTATAATGAATAATTAATTTGTTAATGGTCGTAAGTGACATATTTATAGCTGGAATAACATATATTTTTGTTTATAAAAATACAATTTATTAGTCGAAACGAACAAAATGATCAGAAACAGTTATATTTAATTTGACAATTATTGTAAAAGTTTTTTTGCCGTTTTTGAATTTGTGATACCTGTTTGGCGACATATTCGAATTAAAAAAGCAACGAATGAAATAAATAACAAAATATTAGACAGTTTGTATATTTATTTGTCTTGTGAGGTCAGGTTAGCGACCATCCGACCCGACTCTTAGCTATCTGCAGGTGTCCTTGCAGGCCATTTAAGTTTTATACCTATCATTTTCCGCACCAAGCTTTATCCTGTTTTGATAGCAGGCCTTGTGAGCTTTGTAATTAATTTCAATTTAATTTCAAATGTGTAGATACAAAAGATTTTCTTGAGTTACATTACATCAGTAGATAGGTATCAAAACAAAACACCCCTATGAACTTGTTAGAACAATTAGCGTTATCAGTAGCAAAATTAGAATGAAGTGATGTCGTCATGACGTGCGGATGTGAACGTGTGAAATATGAAGTTATTGTAGCACGAGTTAGTGCCATGATAACGTTTTATCACCCACAAATGTTGTACAATCTCAGTGTAATAACGAAATAACCTTGAATTTATAGTCCTCTTTACGAAACGAGCGCTACCGAACGCAGCGCAACTGGGATACCATTTAATTGCATGGAGAGTTATGAAAAGTGGAAAATTGTACGACATTATGGTGAAAAAATGTGTAGGTATGTATGTGCTTTTTTAAATTGTTGAATTTGTCTCACAATTCAACATCATAAAGCAATTCATCATCATTTAAGGAAAATTAATTAATCAATGCGTATTTTTTTTTTGTTAATTTCCGGAATCTTTGAGAAGTATAAAATAATACAAGCTCTTAATTTCAATTTGAAGATAAACATAATAATTATGTAAATAATCCATATATTCCTCGTTTAATTGTTCCATCGCAAGCCCGCTAATTTCTAGTCATGGTAATTATTTTTCTTCTTTATAGTCTTAAACCTGTAAATTGTGACTTCTTTTTCACACGTTCCACATGTAGGAACACTCGCTACACAAACATAAAAAGTATAATTAATCGCATTTGCTATCGGTACGGCACCGCGATGTTCACCGCGGGGACACAGACCTACAGTTTTATTGGCCCATAAACTTGCCGAGCGGCCGGTATCCGGTATCTAGCACCGGTACCCGTTACTTTAGATACCAAATTTATTTCATCAAACGCACATCTCTTCTCTCGCTGACCGCACTTTTACGTTAGGGTAAGTTCTCACAGTCAACTTTTTACTAAAACTCGCACTATTTCTCTTCACTTATAATATTGGGATTTTCAGGAATTTTCAGGAACTAAACATTTTATCCCTACCCTGTCTCTATATTTTTGAAATTTGTAAGTTCGTGCGTAAGTACCCAGAATTCTTTACAAAAAGAGAGGACATACAAACGAAAATTATTTTAAGACATAAAAATAGACTAAACTTACCAAAATCGCGACTAAAAATGCACTCCAACAGTACCTTTGTCGTGTCCATAAAAATTTATAATAAGTTACCCGAGATAATAAAGAATTTAAATAAATATAATATCTTTATCAATAAATTGAAACTTTTTCTTATAAGCAAATCCTACTATAGTATAAGCGAATACTTAAATGATAAATTATAGGTAACTTCAAAACTAGGTATCCATTTGTATCTACAAATATTCATAATACGCAAAATATACAATAATAAAAAATAAAAAATATGAAGCATTCAATAAATTACTTACCATAAGAATAATAAATATTAATTACGCAATAAATAAAAAATAATAATAACTAAATAAAACAATAATTATTAATTAAAAGGAATATTTTTTTTAAATAAATGGCTATTCTAATGTTACTAAATAAATAAACATGTATAATTTATAATACAATACTTATAATTCTTAAATTGAATTCTGTATTAATAAATATATAACCTACTAACTACTTAACTAATAATACAATTTACAATATTAAACGACCAGTGCTCTTCCTCCTCTCTCCTACTTGACCTATGCTGTGCCCGACAGGGTCCATAATTGTGACTAATATAATTACTTCCCTACCAACTATATACATTATGGTACGCAATAAAGAATTTGAGAATTTGAGAATTTAAGTAGCTTGCCATTGTTAGCTTCGAAAACATTGCTAACAATTTAGATTATTAAAATCAAATGTACTATGTTGGTGTTTAATAAACGTGTGCGCTTTCAGCATAATCGAAGATTTAACTGTTGACTCTCGTGACTCTAATCTTTACCTACACTAATTTGACGCCAAGTTTTAAGAGGAATACCACCTCAACAGCTTAGTCATCATAGCCCACCGGTAAGTAACTTTGGCCATTACCTCAAACACATCGTCATTAAACTCGGCCCGAGCGGAGAAATCTTCGCTTACACTGTGTGTCGCCTTCATGCGACTTTTACATTTTAATAACAGCTATGTTTCTAGTACTTTACGTTTAGTATAGTGTTATTATATATTTCTGTTGACCTGGGCATGAGTGCCATACAATGTAGGAGCTGAGTCTCATTCAAGCTATTTTGCTCTAAGCCTCTAACTAACCATTAATTAATCTATTGAGGATAGTTGACGGCCATTATAACCTAAAAAGATGGACAGATCTTATAGAATATATGAAAGACAATGCCAATGCCATGTGACAGACGTATATCCAAAGCTCTAACAAATTGTATCAGCATTAACATTAACAACACCACACACCCTACGTGAACATTTCAAGCCAGTAACCACCACCAAACCTATATAATACAAAAACCGCTGCGCACAACACCGCAGCTATTCGATGAACAACATGTTTAGTGCGCAACGTGTCACACATGTTATTGCGACAGCGCAGCACAATAACAACAATACAATACTGCTGTGACACCGTTCTGCTGTTGTGAAATAACACCTAAACGTTAGGAATATAAATGTAAGTAGGAATATGACACAGTAGGGTGGTAAAGACTATTTCTTCAGTGGTAAATACGAAATCTTTGGTGATTCATGACTAACTGTCAGTACAGAGCGTAGCATGATTCGCATACAAAATCGATTAGTATAAAAACCAGTTAAGTGCGTGTCGGACTACGCATAATGAAGGGTTCCGTAATTGGGATGAATTTATCTCAAATACAAACTTAACATTGTAGTTGAAATACATATTGAAATGAAATGAAATTGTTTATTCTGTAAATAGGATATCGGAATCACTTTTACACGTCATAGAAAAAATAAAAAATAAAAATAAGCTAGTTGCGTTCGGCGTTTCCTATCTGACTACTCTGAGAAGAAAGGCCGAAACAAACTCAGAGGTCACAGTCTCTTTTAAAGTCCAGACATAATCTTGGTCAGGCCATATGAGGACCATGTAGAAAATGGTCTTTTGAGGAAAAAACCACACAGATTTGAGTGGACCTGTCCAGTCAGTGCAAGCATTTGTCAGTAATCGTGGAGCTCAACTCAGAACTTAAGGAGCTCAACTCGACGAACAATACCAAAGAAAGGACATTTGGGTAGGCCGCATAAACTACTCAAACTGCCAGACCATAATTCAAACTAACTGAAAAATGAAAATAATAATGATATCCACATAGTCCTCACATTCACAATAATTAATTAAAATAATATAATACTTTACATGTCATTTTGAATATCAATGTCAATGTGTATATAAAATTGGTATATTTTGATGATTTTACAAAATAATTAAAATGTTAAGTTTTATCACAAGGCTTAGCAGAGCGAGCAGCTCAATCCCATGCTTTTTTATCTTCTAAATATTCTGAAATTTTATAATACCTCGCGAACTCGAACACGGCGTGTTGCCACACCAAGCACCGAGTCAGTCTGCGCTCGGTGCTTGGTGTGGCAACACGCCGTGTTCGAGTTCGCGACAAGTTAATCGTCATCCTGAGGATGCCGCGTTGAGAGGTGAAACACGTGTCAATTTCTTCCAGGGTCTTTTCAAAACTCTTTAGAAATAACTAAGCGGAACAGGTTACTAAATATTTCCACATCATCATTTAATATCTTTACAGTATTTATTTTTAAATTATATAAAAAATATTTTATGATCCTCTCAACAAGACTTTTTAACAATATGTAACACGGTACTGTTGGCGTTTTTTTTTTTTAATGTCCTTTTTTGCCCCCCAAAAGTGACCCCTATATTCAAAATGTATTTATTTACGTTACACGTTCGTGTTTGGGTCACAGAAGTACATACGTGTACCAAATTTCAACTTAATCGGTCCGTTAGATTTGGAGCAAATTGGCTGTGACAGACGGACAGACAGACAGACACACAAGTGATCCTTTAAGGGTTCCGTTTTTACCTTTTGAGGTACAGAACCTACCAGTGAGGCCCTAATAACGTTTTGGAAAGGCGATCTATTTGTGTGACATGTCAAGTCGTTTACATTGTATAGAATGGATTTTTGAGAAGAAACCGTAAACTTTTCCCATACTTTTACTCATATATTAAGTCTCATAAGAACGTTTTCCTGTCGCAATGGTTATGGTACATTACCTGCCCTTACTGTCCCGACGCAAAAATCCATCCTGTACACAATGCCACCTGATGCATGAGGACCTGTTGCGAATCTTATGTGCTTCATATATAAGAACATATCCTCAAGATTTGCAACCAATTGAAGTTATTCCCAATTCATAGCTAAATATAGCTTATCAGTTGGAAATGGATTCAGATATGGGATTCCAAAACTCGTAGAACGGGGCTTTACCCAACGCAGTCACGATAACATCCTGATATCTACAAAAACACCTCCGAATTGTACAATTTACAACCAAGCGTTGGTCTATCAGCCA
The DNA here is from genome assembly GCA_916610215.1 of Omphaloscelis lunosa. Classification (NCBI taxonomy): domain Eukaryota; kingdom Metazoa; phylum Arthropoda; class Insecta; order Lepidoptera; family Noctuidae; genus Omphaloscelis; species Omphaloscelis lunosa. The sequence goes on from OU744252.1 coordinate 943,435, forward strand.
TAAGCACCCATGATCGAATTTTAAACGATGTTCATAATTGAATGACAGCATTGTAACCACTACTATACGGTTATAGTGATGAAGAAGCCATGTTATAAGATTAAGTGCTTTTTCGCCACGTTCTCTGATGGATTCGATAAATTGATTGCGAATAATAACACAATGCTGCTATCGTTAATCGTAAACTTGATTATATTAGAACTGATGAACCTATTGACAAAGTTCAAAGATAGCCTGGTAAAACCCGCGTCTGAAGGACAAAGTATGAGTCTTCGGCCAATTTAGATTTTAAACATAACGTTGATTAGATAATATTGAGAAACTTGACATTAAACGTTAAAACTATTAAACGTTCGGTGGGGCTTACATCCGAGAAGTAGACAGGCAGGCACACACGAAAAAAACAACAGCGACTTACAAATGAACAAACAAATTGTATTCATTTCCTTGCACACAATTACTTGTAGTTTCACAATTCGTACAAATGATAGACGAACGTCTATTTCCGTTCACGATGGCACAGTTTTTTGGCGCAGTTATTGCTCCGTGGCTAATCAATGGCCACGCTGCGAGGATTACTGCGCTATTAGTGGCTAGGATCCTCGAAGGCCGACTAATGCCTTCCGGCTTATGGCTCCACATACTAATTGATTTCGCGATACACCAAATAGGTCATTAGTTTTTGTAGCTACAGGTATTTATTATTGTAGTGGAATAGGAATTATTCAGTTTAATGTGTATCAATGGAGAATTGTAGCCTGAAGGGTAGCAATGATTTAAAGATGAAAATCTTTAAAATTTCAGGTATACATAACGAGCAATATACATATGTAAAAAAGCCAATTGCAAAGTGCTAAATATCTAAATATCTCCTAAACCACACAAGTTAGCAACATGAAATAAAAAAAATCTTGAAAACAGTTTTATAGATGTGTTTTATGCGCTATTAAATACACTTAATTGTTGCTTTTTGCTTCAAGAAGCTATCTTGCGTAGTTTCGGAAATATTTAATGATAAGTTAGTGGGTATTTTATACTGCTCGTCAATGTATAAACATACAAAAAGGAATTAGATCTTTACTTTAAAGCTAAGTCTGAAACAGCAGACAGGTTATTAAAACTATACTAAAAGTAATTTAATTAATCAATGCTATTTATTTATTCATTGTTTTGTCACAAATATTAAATCCAATATACAATCTAACACTAAAATATTTATATTATGTATGTAGTATTTGTATATGATGGAAAAGAAAAAGAGAAAGAGCTCAACGGCCATCAAAATATTCGTCCGCATCTCTGCCAGTGGGAAAAGTGCCCAAAAGGCCGGCAGCGTTACCACGTTGAATGGCAATGCTGATTCTTTGACCTAAAAATAGGCCAACCCTCTGGTCACGTGAAGAGTCGACCAACCGCTTGGTGATATCCCGAAATACTTGATGAGCACTTGGACCTCACGGCCCTAGTGTTTCAACCCCGAACGGCTCAGACATATGGCTCCCAATAAGGTTGTTATATTTACGCCGTTTGAGTTTTCCTGCACCTGCAGCAGCAGCCCCAGCACGACCCGCCATGCTGGAAAGATGGGATGGCGCTAGGGAGTCGATACAGGTTACATTCCAAATCAATCAAATGGCCTAGCCAACTTCTAAGGCATTATGTTCTTTCCGTCTGGTCTCTTCCCATTGCATGTTCATGAATTTTCAGATTTTATTAAACAGATTGCTTTTGATCTTTATCACTGGGAATAAGAAGTTAAGGATGCATTCTTCACGTTGGAAACGTCGCAAATAGCTGTCAAATATATCGCTTTTTTAAATTTTTCTTTATTCTTAAAACATATTATGAGATATCTTTCTGTAGTGCACTAAAATATTCAACACAACAACACTCAGTATTTAGTTTTAGATGTAAAAAAGCTTTTGACTTGAATTTCACCTCATAGTCAGTGATGATCAGGCCGAAAGTGAAAACGAGCTTCACCCGGAATCCTCAACCACATAGGGTTGGCTATCTTACCTATAACTGCCGAAACACAACAATGCACATAGAAAGAAAGAAAGATTTTTTTTTTTTATTTGTCACAGAAATGATGCACGTGTGCATACAAAAAGATACTAATTAACTCGAGTAGAGCAACATGTCAAATTTCAACTCCGTAGAATAGATTTAAATATAGGTAACTACGAGCACAAAACAGAAGTAGTCGGCAGCTGCACGTCATGACTGTGACAAGAAGGCTTCCACTCAGCATGATGCAGTGCTATGGGCACAGCAGAGCGCTGATTTTCAATAGTCGCCCGATATAACATTGCTGTTATGGCGATAGACTTCAATAAGATGGTGGTAGCTAGCCAGGCGGGCTTAGAACAAGCCCTAACACCAACCAAATCGAGCAGAAAATTTTGCCCCCACTAGGAACCGAACCCGGGACCTCTAGCTCTAAGACAGGTTGTCTAAACACCAGACCACAAAGGCCATTTAAAAAAAAATGTGACGTTATTATCTTTGAGAATGCACCCTCTTAAGATAGTCTTTGAATTTTAACTTGCCAGTGTCACAATCGAAGAGTCCTAGAAGTTCTCACCAAAAACATTTATTAGCTATTTTCTCACGGAAAAAACATGAAGTTGAAAATTGTGAAATACACCACACAATCAATTAGTGAATCTTAACCTTCGGAGTTCTCACTGCGCCAATAAAATATGGTTTCGTAAGTCTAATCGCGATGTATGAGCATAAATACCGGAGTCCACATGACGCCTCTTGATTTACCGACGCGGCCCGGCCTTGGGGCAAGCGGGCTTTTGGGAAATTAGTTTCGGCCCGCGACTTTACCCGTTTTGGTAGTTACCTATATTGGTTATTGAAAGTGGTTTCGGATTTTCAATTATCGATTTTGAATTATTCTTTACATATTGGTTATATTTCTTTTATGATGGTTTAGTTGTTTATGGCGTGATTACTGTCACCGTTATTTGTACATACCTACTTGGTGTTCTATGCAATGTTGTTTCATAGCTTTTCTCAGCATTATTATTGTTTTTTATTATTATTTCCCACTAAATTGAAATCATACTATTCAAATAAAAACACAAACAGTTCTATTTTCAATCTATAAATAACATCAAATTCAGAAGACTATCTATCACATCAATATATTATGCGTTAATAGATGATACGATATTTTATTTTAAAGGTTAATATCACATGTAACAACAAACGTATTAACTACACACCTAATTAATTATCACGTCCTTAGATGTCTTTACATTTAGAATGTGAGTGGCGTCGTTCTTGATCGATTTAATAAATTAGAGATTTCGATTAAAAAGCCTTGGAGATACAGTGATAATTGGAACTATAACTTTATCCACTAACTGATGGAAGGTGGTGATGGACCAACGCCTGCGTTGATTCCTGCACTGCGGGGTTTGCCGATTCATGTGCCTGTAATTTCACTAACACACTTAGAAAACGGTAAAAGACTCAGGTCTCATCGAGTCTTTTCATTACGTGATCCTCTGGAAAATTCGTAAAAGTACGTAAAAATATGATTCCTACATAAGTGTAGGAATATGAAGCCTACAAGTGTCGTGGCACTTAGTTGCAGCGCCCTGGGCAGCACGGGCGTCAGTCGCATGTCGCCCGCTCATAAACCGCGCGCCCCACGCCGCCACATATTATAGCGCGCGATATTTTATACTCATTTACAGATCAACTCGCTTATTCTGCGAGGAAAGCTTGTAAAGCACGAACGCATATATGCCCGCAGTCACAATTTTGGCAATACGCAACTTTATAAACTAAATGGATTAAAAGCAGATCACGATGTAATTGTACCATTATTTGCACCATCCGTTTGGAACGTCAGTTGGCTTCCTGTATTGGAATAGAGATAATTATATTAGATGATAACGCTAGAAAGGGGATAACTCCTGGGTGAGGGCTAACAGAGAATGAAATCAATTAGGCTGAGAACAGGAAGATGATCATAATGATATATCATTAAAGATCGTTTCGTGATTTAAGATGATTTCGTACCCCTGCTGATTTTAATACCTCAAGGTGACAGTTTTGAGTTACCACATAGATAAAGACCGAGTTCCGGCGACACCCCTTAAGCTACACAGCCAGTACCACAATTACCTTACAATAACAATTTGTATAGCATGACAACAATTTTTTATATAAAATTAAGACCCACCCCAAAAGGGCGACGTGCAATATTTTAAGACATTAAAGAGAATAACACAAATATAATCGCATGTAGAACACTAGTCCCGCGGCGATGGCGGCGACATGCGATTGGACAGAGTTAACTCAGATCAGTCGCGTGTGGAAGACTCAGCAACGGATGGACTTCGTGGTGCACTGCTTAGTATGTGGACCTGGCGAATTTTATGTGGTCGAGTCCTACTTTTATTTATATATTCTTTTCTCAAGGAAAATTAAATCCCCAGGGTTTGGGTGAGTTATGAACTCACCCAACTCGTCACAAAAGAAGAGGCTATTTGTTGCAGTCGTCGTTTTTTTTTTTTTGTCAATAGAACAGCTCATAAATGTTGAATTTAAGTGCATTACCTATAGCCTTTTCTAATACATTGTATCGCAAACAGTGAAATAGCTAGGCCTGATTCAACAAAAGAGTCTTAAAACTGACCGAGCTGGACCTAAGAAATTTATATTTATTTGTTTACTTGTCACAATCGAATTATTATTATCCAGCTAATTTTCAAATCGTTTGCGGTATAACCCCACAAAGTTGCCATCACATAAAGATATGTGCATCTCATCCACATATCTCCGATTCCGTGCGTGTAGTCCATGCACCTGTGAAGACCGGACAGCGGCCGGACAGGCGACCGCCTCCGGACAACATTACCGTACTTTATAACTATTCGGTCGAAGATGTTCACGCGATTTCCAAGAATGCACGGAATTTTGAATGGGTTCGATTTGGCCGGGATTAGGGTGATCTTCACACTGGAACATTACGGACTGCGTGCTATGTGTATTGATGTAAAGGCGACCAGGGCCCAGATGTTAAGTCGTTGTGAAGAATTTGAAAAGCGGTTGGGCGTAAAATAGAATAGGTAGATCGCTATGACAGATAAAGGTGTTAATGTATTATGATAGATGGGCATCCTGTTACGTGGTTACGTTATACGTATAATAATTTTATTTGTTACAAGAAAACGCTAACTAAGAGATAACATGTGATTTATGTCAATACAATGGCAGGAAGAGATAACATAATTCTAGTACCTGTATTAAACTTTATGACATCATGGATCTTACTTAGCACGAGTTATATATCAGTCGACTGTACGAAATAATTTGATATATTTCTACTAACGTGGTTTATACTGTCAGGTTTTTGTTAAGTAACTTGTATCTTAAATATACGTAGGCTGTTAAAATAAGCAGCTCTGTATTTTTTGTAAAAAATAAGAGCAATACCATTGTGCCATTCAAATCGTCAAATTCTATTGCCAACCATTCAATTGTAAAAAAATCTCAAGTGAACTCTTCACAATACGTTGTACAAACCGCAATCTTGTGCTGTTTCCACGTGCATTATGTCCTGTAGGTACATACCTACCTCTAAACGATAAAATGCAACAATTCTCAGTATAAGTGAACGATAAATGCAATTAAAAGGAACGGCTAGATAAATAACAATAAATAAATAACTCGGCGACACTTCAAGATCAGCGAGTACGGGCGTGCGGGCGCCAGTCGCAGCATTGACGAGTTATCTGTACACGATGCTATCTGTCATACTTGTATCAGAATTGTAAAGAGCAGTAAGCTTAGAGGGAACTTGGGAGGCTTTTAGGAACTAAGTAAGACTGATTTCTTAATGTCTAGAACAGCCTTCGAATAGAACCCATTTAACATAACATAACATCACGCCTTGTTTCCCCGAAGGGTTGGGCAGAGGTGTCCCTGTAGCAGGCACACCCACATTTCGCCAGTTATTAACCCATTTATTTCTGCGTAATCGGGAATGTTCTGTCTGTTGTACTTAAGTACTTGTTTTCTGTCGCCACCGAGAACTTTAACTAATAATAGGTAACCTAACTTACTTTTTCAAAGTTCTAAAACAAACTAACAAGTTTTAACTTTCAGCAGCGGATGTTAAGGAAGAAATTTTAACCCACACCAATTCTTTTATCACAGTACAGCCACTGAAGCCTTCACAGCTTTGCCTTAGAGCTGATAGATAAAGCTGGATCGATGTTACTACCTGTATTGATCGATCCAGCAATAATCTCAAAAAGTTCGCAAGAATGCTTCATCTGGGAGTGGCTCCACGACCACCGTCCGTCACCGGTTGGATCCACCGGGCCCCGGTAGCGCGCAGTCACGCCGTTCGTGATCCGCGCAGATTAATGACGCGCCGATCGCAATCGCTTCCGCGTACCACGACGCGTGAACGGCACGACACGGCACGATTTCGGCGCATTTGATTAGATTTTGTCTTAATTAATAATTATAATCTAATCTAAGCGGTCACTGTCAGAGCTTGGAGATAACCTAGATATATTTGATTAAAGCTGTACCTATTGTGAAAAATGTTTCGTGTGTTACAGGTTTAAAAGCATCCCGACTGACCAGATGAAAACCGGTTACTGCTGCCGAAGAGCATCTGCAACTGCACTTGAAGGCTTGCTAACCATACCAGCCTTGCAGACAAAGCTTTAAGTCTCGAAACTCCGCAGTTATTGCACAGGCCTCCGTACCCAGCATCACTGCAACACTGAAGCAATCATTACAGATACTGGACATATCTACTTACTCAGACGAACTCTTTGCAATGGTTTCGTGTTTCACACATTCCATTTGTTTGTTTTGTTTTTTGTGTTCTCATCATCTGCCTGGCCTTTTCTCAACTGTGTTGGGGTCGGCTTCCTGTCCAACCGGATGCAACTGAAAACCAGTATTTTAGATAGAGCGACCGCTTATCTGACCTCCACAAGCCAGTTACTGGGTACTACGATATCTCTTGGTAACACTGGTTGTCAGACTTTTGGATTTCTGACGATCCATAAAGACTGTCAAATATCCACGAAAATAACAGTTCTTCTACAATTAATTTAAATATTCAAAGCAAAAGTATTCAATAATGAAGACTTGTTTTTGTATTTTTATGTTTCTATAACTGACGATTTACATGTGTAACCTATAATAATCATATTTCAAATAAAAATTATTAATAAAATATTAATAACATATTCAACCGATTCGCAATCTATCCACGTGGTAACGTCGGTAAAATATTCGTTTTTACCATTCAGGAGCACGGGCGAATGGTAATTTGTCCAATTAATGTACAACTATACATAAAAATGCAAATAACTGTGTAACAAGTACTTCCGAATTAATGTTTTATATGTAAAATTATTCATAATTAGTAGTAAAAATGATACGAACTATTTATCAATTATTTAAATGTATATTTATGGTACACGCCAATTATGATACGTTGAAATAGAGTGTTGACGTAGTAATCACGTACGTTTATTTTAGTAGGTAATTAAAAGAGTTGAAACAAAAACTTAACACCACTATTTATTCCTGTATATACAATGTCGCCCATCGGCATGTGACCGCCCGTATTTTTCTGAATATTCATGAATTTTTTTCGAAAAATAACTTTAAAAGGGGGGTCTATATTTAATATTTTTATGTTTTGAGTAGCGTTTGCCATGTCTCCGATGTTATTGGCTCGACTTGGTTTCTGTTTATTATTTCTAAAAGCTTATGAGTTATTTTATCGGATTAACTAATATTTTTATTACAATTTGTCGACTATGCAAAAAAACAGAGGTGAAAACATTAATTTCTAAAAAAAATTGTGACCCTCCGGGAGTGCCGACAGAAATGAAAACTTGAAAAAAAATCGGTACCGCGCTGATCAACGCGTTGATGTCTTTTACTCCACGCACCGCGCTGATCAACGCGTTGATGTCTTTTACTCTACGCACCGCGCTGATCAACGCGTTGATGTCTTTTTAATGGTCAAAAGCTGATGTCGGTAACGGTGTCGCGAGTTCAATTGTTTTTCCCATCTCAAAAAAACCCAACGCGACTGAAGGAGTTTTCACTTAAAAAAAAAATGAAATGAAATTTTTAAAGTTATTTTTCGATAAGTTTTCATGAATATTCTGAAAAATACGGGCGGGCACATGCCCATGGGCGACGTTGTATATAATGAGTAGAAGTATAATTTATATTATTTGTAGTTAATTATTTGTCATGATACCTTTACCTTTCAGAAAATAAATGACCCCATTTCGCCACCTCTCAAGGTCTTAACAGTTTTAACCATGCTACCTAAATCAATACAAAAATCAATTACAACTGTGTTCTTGATGCTTGACTTGAAATAAAGGAAAAAGACGATGTTATTAAAGCCATAAAAAAATTCACAGCTTCATTTCGGTCCCTCAGCAGCTCTGTAAGCTCAAAAAAGTTGGTTGTCAAGCATATAGTAAGTTCATAGATTACCGCAAGGACAGCAGCTTTATGTACATACATATAATAGCACACAAGTCTTACAATATTACTTATTGACATATTTTATGTAGCGAGTCAGCATACCTACTGACTCAGACACGAAGGCTGAGATTTATAGCGACAATTGTAATAATTGTTGTGAAGCATTACCTATGACACGTTTCTTATCTAATATATCTCAATTCCTAGTTAAATAGTTTAGGTAGATAATCCTTAGTAGTAATATTTTCTTGGAAAAAATCTGTTCAGAAGGATAGAAGGTAAAGGGTACTGTCCACACCTATTTCCGCCACCAACCAACATTTAACTGTAATTCCCAGTTCAGTTGGTGCGCTCAGGTATTGTATTAGGCAATAAATTGCTAGTTAGTCTAATACATTTGCAGTTTATAATGCTCCACTGAAGCAGCACAGATGAATACAGATGGGACACTCCGTATTTTAGGTATGAAGCTACAAATAGGTACGCGGCGGACTCGACTTGCCGAATTCAGTGGACGTAACGTAGTCAGAAGATACAAAAGTTACTCCATAGAAAGTGAGGCAACTTCTAGGTGAATATAACTGTCGGTAATTAGTGCTGTGCGACCTGAATTGCAATTTATTGTGTCTTACCAAAAGTCGCTTTTTATATGATTTTGCAGAGTGTCTCATCTGTAGTAATCTATGACTGAAGTTATGGCAACGACTTTTCGTAATTTTCACTTCTAGTTTTCTTTTATCGTAAGTCAGGTGTCTTGAGGTACCTTATAATGATAATTTAATCACGTATTATAGGAAAAAAAATTGAATACCAGGAAAAAGGAGTTATCTTGCTCATTTCTGAACTCCTTGGATGAATGCCAACGAGACAAGGCATCACGTCTTATGATGACGTATATGCACCTACGACGCAGTTACGAGAGGTGCTTAGGCGCCGGGCGGCGTCAAGGTCGCAGACGATCCCGCGACTCCTGCGCATAACACAGCTATAAAAATAAATACAAATAGAAATGATTGCGTTGTTTTCGCAAATTGAATGTTAAAGATTGTTGTTAACAGGTATAATATTAAATGATACATAAATAACCTTTGAGCTGCTGTTTGTCAACAATGAAATTTCACTGCGCAAAATTCTGCATACATATTCCAAAGATGGTTAAAACCCAAAAAATAAATAATCCTAAAGCAAAATGCACCGTTACTAGTTACTTCCAATAATTCTTTCTTTGAAACGAAACTCACCAACAGAAACTCTGCAAGCTGCCATTAATAGTTCCAAAATGTTTAGTAAAGCAGACTTCTTCTTAATTGCAGAAGAAATAACAAACAACTGCTCTCCACCTTCATAGATTAACGGAGGTTATAAGGCGGTGGCTAAAAATGCTGGCGATATATTGCAGGAGGGGGGAAAACAATGGGGATAGTAAGCTGTTCCAGCTGTAAGGAGGCTGATTACTGCCTTCGATCCGACATCGATCCGAGTAATGCGTTGAGATGGTGTGTAAAGTCAGAGGCAGTAGCGGATTGAGGCTACTTTTACTAGGAAATTAGATTTTACCAATGAGAAATGACGTTTACCAAACAGCTAATGTGCCTATACTCACTAGAACAGCCGGAATCAGGCTGCCAATAATGACGTTAAAACAGCTAATGATGTGAAAAATTCGAACAATGCTTATCTTTTTGAATCACAAGCCAAAGCGGGAAGAGGATCGGTGTGGCTGACCCAAAACACAGCAACAGTTTTAATTGAGTTTGTCAGATTTCCACGTATATGTAGTATTTTATTTCAAGTTTAAATGCTATAGGAAAGTTTGGAGTGCTTTTAACAAGCTATTCGGCCCATCGTGAAAATCTCTACCTCTCATATCTTCAGCGCCTTACCAGCGTATCGTAGCGTAATGGGGTGAGCGATTGCGCGTATTTACGCATGCGGGGCACGTAGCGCGCGAGGAATTACGCGTCGATCCCGCAGCGCTGGATTCGGTCAATCGATGGCTCGCGGGACGCGGCCCGAACTTGCCAGCATCCCATCTTGTATTTAAATGGACGAATATTTATAGTTTTTAGAGAACTTTGAGAGGAATGTTTGAAGAGATGCTAGAATGAGGAAAAATTGAGCAAACAAAGTGGATCGGAAAACGCGGCGATCAAGAACAGCATCATTTTATTTTTCTTCTACAAAGGTACATATATATGGTCTAGGTTCTATGTAAATCTTAAGCTAATAACGCGAAAAAAGCAACTTATTCCACTTTCAATTATTAATAGTTTACGAGTAGAGTAATCTCGTCAGCACCACTCATTACGTAGTATCGACCGGACGATACTTGAGCTATAAATTAATGATTCTGCTTTAATGTTATTGATTCGTCAAAGTGGCTGAAAATTTGTGAAACTACAAATGTGGTAATTGTGAATAATTACCTTAGATAAGTACCTCGTACATACTTCTTGAACTTGATTCACTTCAAAAGATTTTCCTCAACAGAAACGGAGTCCCACGCAGTGAGCAAACCTGATGACCAAAAGCCCCATCTCATACAAATGAGAAGGGACCTTTCGCCAAAAGGTCCCTTCTAGTAGTAGTAGTAAGTAATTACAGGCTGATATTATAATTATGTGGTAGACCATGATGAGGATCTGTGTTTAAACGACAATGATCACGGGAATCTAGTTTATTTATATACTTAAATATCAAACTAAACGTGTTTGAATCATTTTTATTGCAGGACTGCCATCTTCTCAGCTAGGAGGCTGCAATAGATGAGATTCGCTACACATAACCAATAACCGGCACAAAACGTGAGACACGATCTAGATTCAAACATAAACTAAATCATTATTATTGCCATCTTTTTGTTGAACGTTTTTACCGTAAATTTTTAATTGATGACTATTAATCTGGTCCATCAAATCCTTTATGCAGTTTGATTGTTAAAATGTTCACGTTCATCATTCGACTCAGATATCTAAAACGATTTGGAATAAAAGATTGAATTTTGCAATTGCACGTTTTATTGCAGCTTATTGCATCTTGGCACTAAAAATGTCGCTTTAAGTTAAATGGATCAAACTTCTCACATCAAGACAAGTATTAAGTACCTAAGGATTTTTTATCCAAGACCATCACCAGGAAAATAGCACAAAAAATCGGTCATAACCGTCAAAGTCAAAACCAAAAACTTCACTGCCCAAAAAAAATGTTATTTTGAAAAAATCCCTTCGTGCGTTAAACGCCACCCTGGGGGTGTGCCCCCTCCCCCCTGCACCCCCTGGCTGGTCCCCTGGCTGCCCGTCGGCAGTAATACCGCTTTATGCAATGTGTACGTGCGTGACAATCACGCTTTATTGCCAGAGACGCGAAATTGAATGGATCCCGGTAGCGACGCGTTTTTCCTGGTACGGAGTTTTTTAGTCTCAAACGAGATGCTTTAATTGTTTTGTTTTTAAATCTAACTATTGTCAGAACCATGATGCTCATTAAATTGTATATTAGAGGAAATAAGGCAGCCTAGTATTTCCTTTTATCGTGAAAGTGCGATTTTCTCTGTCGAGGTACAAGTCGGGAGCTTACCTAAAATATATGGAGGTCATTCAAAAGTTCTGAATATGTGTTGGAAAAATCAACATAAACTCTGTAATGACGATCATCAAATTAATCGTACCAGTGCAGATAGGCATTTCTATGTTTCGGTTTTTGACTAATACTCGTATGTACATACGTACCCAACTTTATCCAAAATCCGGAAGCATTGTAATAACAAGCTCTACTTATATTTATATTTGAATGTTTAGCAATAAAACGCGTGCAGGGGACAGAGCCAGGGCTGTCACAAAAATAACGCGTTGCATTTAAAAAGATATACAGTAATGTCAGGCGTACGTGCCGCGTGGGTCTGGGGGTGAACTGAACGGAGAGCTGCGCTTCCAGTTGGGAAGTTTGGGTATGTTCGAGTTGTTGTTACTGGTGATAACCAGTGTTGGGGTTTGCTCTCTTGAGGAAAATTGATAGTGATTATGATTGAGATTTTCTAGATAGCATGCAGCATCACTTAAGATTCTGTAATTTATTGAGTTGTTTTGGTTGACTGATGGAGTTAATTTTCTTCAACCAAAATATTGTAAGGAAATTACTTGAAATAAACTGCTCACATTATTTCTATTCTGCTCAACTACATTTAAAGATACTAGGTAGATTTCTCTATGTATTGGGACAGCTATTTCACAAAAGGTGTGTTCTTTAATCAGTGATATCGTTCGAGCTTAGCACGCGTAAGTAATTGCGTCTTTTTGACTTCTGTAAGACATTAAATAAACTGCATTCTTCTACTCAGCAGTTACTCGAAGCAGTTAGCAGTAGTTGTCCCAAATCCACAAACAAGAGCTGACAAATAAATAGTAACGAGCTCCGTGCACGGCGTCACAGCGCCACAGATCTAAGTAAACGCTAGACGCACCCTCCGTAATCTTGAATTATTGATGCGGAAAGCGTAACGTACAACATCTATTTTTACGACTCGCCGATACTCTAGCCGCTTTTTACGACTATCATATATATCATGCAGTTGTAGAAGAAAAAATCTATTGGATGTATCGAGTGGTGTCGGTAACCTAGTGATTTCTGATGTGCGGACGCCGCGGCGCATAGTAATGTGATGTTACTGTTATAGTGTGACGCACAATACTCTTACTGAATTGGGTCGTGAACATATCATTTGAGTGTAGATTTTATCAGAAAGAGTGGACATAATCCTTAGGTTTGTGAGTATGTGTGGATTTTGTGTGTTGCTTATTAAGCAAATGAAACTCATGTTTATATGGCTGGAAAAAGAATCTCCAGATTTCAGCTCATTTGTTTTCTATACCTACTTAATACTGTCGGTACAACAAATGAACACTCCAATACTGATAATATCTTATGATCGTAACAGGACAATCAATAAAGTAAACAATAACAAAAAGTAATCCATTACAATGTTACTATTGCCGTATTAGATCACCATCGCCACTACTGCCGTTATCCTGCCGGTACATTGGCAGTAACACCTCCGTCGGTCTCCACACAATTTAACATAGCACAACAAACAACTAGATACACCAAGTAAAACCTTATGTTTCCGTTCTGATTTGTTTATTTTATAAAATATTAATTGTCCAGTACCCTAATTGCGTAACTTATTTTCGTAAACAATTATGCCTAATTTGTTTCATTTTGACAATTTAACAACATTCATTGCGTTATTTACGTTGTTGAGCAGATTTTTGTTCCAACTTATGAAGCAATGGATTAGCAATTTCAAATCGAAACAAATTGTGATTGTGTTGTATTACGCAATTAGGGAACAGTTTTATTCATTTCCACAATACAACGAGTGTATATTTTCTATTGGAATGGTGTTAGTGACCACATCGAGTAAAATGTTCCAATTCAAATAATCGCATAAAATGAAAATGTACGTTCTTGAAGTGATAATTTGTGTATTGATATAAATATTTAGTCAACGATTGATAAACGGTCAATTAAATTGACTTCAATGAATATTTAGAACAAGTAGCTGTAAGTCCTCCATGTACTAAATAGATAAATAAATCCATTTATTATTATTTATTCATTGACGTTCATGTATTTTTTAATTATGTGAATATTAACATTTGTTCGAATTTGAATAAATTAAACTTTTATTAATCTCTGTTTTACTACAATGTATCAGTCTAAATACGTCTATAATAAATATCCCATTGTCTGTGGAAATTACTGGGAAACTAGGGTGTAAAAGAAAATTAATATCTGTATGAGCGCCAGTTCTTATCATACCGAATGCTGCGAGGTCCCCAAAAACAGTCCGTCATTGGTTAATAATAATTTATTTGTTTGTGTCACATTTGCAGTGCTTTATTATACATGTAAAGAAAATATATTTCTTATTATTTGATTTAATACTCTTTGGTCAGTAACACCAAAGAGTTTATTATGATAGTTGTACGTGTGCAGAGAGAGATGTCAAGATGACATAGCAGATTGTAAAATAGATTTTTTCGTTGTTAAATATTTTAATAATTTTATGATAACAAGAATCGACTGGTGTAATAAAACGCTTAAAATGTCGTTTCTTTAATTACAGGTTTGTTTTTGTTTATAAATACTTACATCTTTTTAGTTTATATTTTATGTACATAGTAATACTTAGCTTATAAATACATTTCTTTAATTACAGCAACACATTTTGGTTTAATTGTTACACCTCTGATACAAAAACAAATATCTTATAAAACGACATTTTTTGTTATAAAATATGTCCAAAATGGCGAAACTTCGCTTTGAATTCACACTGTTGCCTGGAAGTGATGGAAAAACAAATGTTTTGTCTATAAGCGCAATAGGCACAAGTGATAATAAAGTATACGCAATACCAGAAGAATTACAACCAGCTTCTTTTCATGTGGAAATAATAAAAACGAATGCTTATCGTAAAATTAAAAATAGTTTAAATAAAAGGTACCAGACAAGAAGAGTTTGGATAACAATGACAGAAGAACTTAGAACAATTTACATGGATGAAGATGATAATTTACAATTTGGGGATCAATTTCTGGAAGAGATAAATCAAGAACAATTTGCTGATGCACATCAAACTGAACCTGGCACATTGGAGAGATTATTAGAGAAACTAATAGCAAATTCACAGGAACATAAACATCAGAACTTAAAACACATTGCAGAACAGTTTGTAATTGAAAAATTTACAAGCAAAACTTCGAATGCAAACCAGTGGATGAATATTTTTGAAAAAGAATGTAAACGCTTTGATGTGACAACAGATGAAAATAAAATAGAAATACTCAGATTATTCATGGATAAGTCTTGTATGGATTGGTACGGCTCAATGATTATAAAATTAACAATGAACTCTGAATGGTCAACATGGAAAAATAAATTCTGTGAAACTTTTGCAAACAAGGGATGGATTCCAGTTACTTATGCATTATTATTTAAATACAAGGATGGTTCATTGTTGGATTATGCTATGAGAAAAGAAAAACTCTTATTAGATATGAGAGAATCAATTGACACCGGTACCTTGATAGATCTTATTGCAGCTGGTTTACCGGAATTAATTCTTAATAAAATTGATAGAAAAACGTTAAAAGACACTGTTGATTTATTTAATGAAGTGAGCAAATACGAACAATTGGTAAATAAAAAGAGCTTTGCGGATAAGAAAAAAAGTTTGTATCAAAGAACTATAGGTAAAAATGAAGATAAAAATCCATGTAAAATTTGTGAAAAGCTAAATAAAGGTACTAGGTATCACCCTGAGACTAGTTGTTGGTTTAGAATAAAAGAAGATGATAAAGTAAAGAAAAGTTTTATCAAACATGTGAACAATTCAGTCATAGAAACGGAGTTAAATGAAACTGATCAAAAAAACTAATTGTAACACCATTAATAAATGTCAAACTACTGCTGAATAGAAAAGTAGAAATTGATGGAGTCTATGATTCAGGCTCAAATGTTTCTTTGATAAATTCAAAATTGTTGAATATAAAAAGAAAAGGAAACAATATAATAAACGAAGCAGATTTAGTAACGATTAATGGTGTTAAAAAAACAAGTGGTTTGACAACTTTACAGGTTAAAATATTTGATCTAGAAAAAAGTGTTGATGTATACATTATTGATGACAAGAATTTCAAGTACGATTTTTTGATAGGATTGGACTTGATAAAAAAGTTCAAACTAATTCAAGATGAAGATTTAAAAATAACTCGTAAACAGAGTTTAAACAATGAAAATAATGTGGAAGAAATTTCTACGGATAAAAAAAGCAATGACGCTACACAAGAATACAAAATAAATTTTAATGAGCATGTAAAAGAAGAAGATTTTGAAATAAAAATAAATCATTTGAATCTGTTTCAAAAGTCTGAAATAGATAAACTGATTTGCAAATATGATTCGATTTTTGCGAAACATAAATATGACGTGGGTACGGTTAATGGATATGAAGCAAGAATAGACTTATTGGTGGACAAATATTGTAGTAAGAGACCTTACAGATGCACTGTTGAAGATAAAAAAGAAATAGAAGAACAAATAGCAAAATTACTTGATAGTAAATTAATAGAAGAATCATACAGTCCATTTGCTGCACCTGTTACTTTAGCATTCAAAAAAGAGGATAACAAAAAATCCAGACTATGTATAGACTTCAGAGACTTGAATAAAATAGTAGTACCACAAGCTCAACCATTTCCGTTGATTGATGATCTAATGATAAAAGCGAGGAATTGTAATTTTTTTTCAAGTCTAGATATAAATTCTGCATTTTGGTCGATCCCTTTACGAATTGAAGACAGGAAAAAAACTGGATTTGTAACACAGGACGGACATTACCAATGGACCTGCTTACCATTTGGATTAAAAACCTCACCAGCAATTTTTCAGAGAATATTAAGCAACATATTGAGGAAATATAAACTTACTGATTTTGCTGTAAATTATATCGATGACATTTTATTATTTTCTAAAACATATTCTGAACACATGAATCATCTAACACAGTTGCTGGAAGCAATCAAAACAGAGGGGTTCAGGTTAAAGTTTACAAAATGTACTTTTGCGACAGACCAAGTTAAATATCTGGGTCATATAATACAAAATAATTCGGTCAGACCCATAAAGGATAATTTGATCTCAATAAAGAATTTTCCTGTTCCAAAAACACAAAAGAACATAAGACAATTTCTTGGAAAGATTAATTTTTACCATGAGTATATACCAAGAAGTGCAATAATATTAGA
Organism: Omphaloscelis lunosa; assembly: GCA_916610215.1. NCBI lineage: Eukaryota > Metazoa > Arthropoda > Insecta > Lepidoptera > Noctuidae > Omphaloscelis > Omphaloscelis lunosa. The sequence goes on from OU744252.1 coordinate 960,747, forward strand.
TCCGTTGCATAATTTACTCAGGAAAAATCAAAAATTCGTTTGGTCTGATGAATGTCAAATAACTTTTGAGATGATAAAAAGTCTTTTATGTTCTCAACCCGTTTTGGAAATTTTTGATCAAGATTTACCAATCAATATCTATACAGATGCTTCTTTAGAAGGGGTTGGAGCCATTTTAAAACAGACACAGCCTGATGGTAAAGAGAAACCAGTGGCTTATTTTTCAAAAAAACTTAATGAAGCTCAAAAGAAAAAAAAAGCAATATACTTGGAATGTTTAGCTATAAAAGAAGCGGTGAGATATTGGCAATACTGGTTAATAGGCAAATCATTTACAGTTTTTTCAGATCACAAACCACTAGAAAACATGAATCTAAAATCTAGAACTGACGAAGAGTTAGGTGATTTAACATATTATCTATCGCAATATGATTTTAAAATAAAATATGCTCCAGGAAAAAATAACTTAGAAGCAGACTGTCTAAGCAGAAATCCAGTATTAGAATCAGATGAAAATAGAGATGAACAATTAAAAGTTGTAAATTTAATAAAACTACAGGATATTATATTAGATCAAAATAAGAATGAAGAAATACAAAGTAACAAAAACAAATTGATAGAAAAACATAGTGTATATTTAAGAAAAGACAGAGGAAAAGAAAAAATAATGCTATCAGAAAAATTTAGCATCAAACTCCTAAAACATATACATGAATATCTGTGCCACATTGGAATAAGACAAATGCAAATAATGGTAAGTCCACTTTACACTGCCAAAAATTTGACAAAAAATATAAGAAATACTTGCAGAAGCTGTGAAATTTGTATTAAAAATAAATCAAGAGGACACGATCGGTTTGGCTTGATGTCTCACCTAGGTCCGGCCACAAAGCCTTTCGAAATAATGTCTATGGACACAATTGGAGGTTTTGGAGGTTCAAGATCGACAAAAAGGTATCTACATCTATTAGTAGATCATTTCACTAGGTACGCATTTATTCTTACCTCTAAGACGCAAAGTGCTAATGATTTCATAAAACTAGTCAAGAATATAACAGAAACGGATCACATTGGTATGCTTCTCACTGATCAGTACCCAGGAATCAATTCAAAAGAATTTAAGGAATTTTTAAATGACAAGCAGATACCGATGGTCTTCACAGCAGTAAATGCACCATTTTCAAATGGCCTAAATGAGAGGTTAAATCAAACATTAATTAACAAAATCAGATGCAAAATAAACGGAGCAGAAAAAAAGAAAGCCTGGGCAACAATCGCACAAGAATGCGTCAATAAATATAATAAAACTAATCATTCGGTCACTAGTTTTACACCAAGTTATCTTTTATATGGTGAAGATTTCAAAATTTTACCGAATGAATTAAAAGAAGAAAAATCAAATAATGACTGGATTAGAGATAGAAAAATAGCACTTGAAAATACATTGAAATCACATAGCTACAACAAAATACTATTTGATAAAAATCGTAAGCACTATGAATTTAATATAGGAGACATGGTTTATGTAGAAAATGGAAACAAAATAAACAGAAAAAAATTAGATGAACTGAAAATTGGCCCATATGAGATTCTAGAAAAAATTTCAAACTCTATATACAGAATAGGAACAAGACACAGAAAAAATGAATCAAATCTTTTTCATATCACAAAACTTATTCCAGTTCTTGCATCCGGAAATAAAGAAGAAGTAATAGAAGAGGATGAGTAGTATACAATAAAACGAAAATTTGTTGTAAATTTTCTTCTCTAAGGGGGGAGATGTAAAGAAAATATATTTCTTATTATTTGATTTAATACTCTTTGGTCAGTAACACCAAAGAGTTTATTATGATAGTTGTACGTGTGCAGAGAGAGATGTCAAGATGACAGCAGATTGTAAAATAGATTTTTTCGTTGTTAAATATTTTAATAATTTTATGATAACAAGAATCGACTGGTGTAATAAAACGCTTAAAATGTCGTTTCTTTAATTACAGGTTTGTTTTTGTTTATAAATACTTACATCTTTTTAGTTTATATTTTATGTACATAGTAATACTTAGCTTATAAATACATTTCTTTAATTACAGCAACACATTTTGGTTTAATTGTTACACCTCTGATACAAAAACAAATATCTTATATACATATTTATTGACTACGCACATTTAGGTGCATCCACGACATATAAATCGATTGGATATGGGAAGTCAACAGATACTCAACTCTCCGTTATGGCTTTTTCTGATCATGCATAGCTTTGATTTTTAAGCAAATACTTTATGACATCAAATAACTTTTACAACAAACTTTAAAGCAGGCCAGAGAGTGCTCGTCGCTATTTCTTGGTCATTAGCAACTAGTTCACACAAGTAATTCACAGTTAAGTTTATTTGTAAAGAGAAGTCTGCAATTAACACTGATCCTCATCACACTAAACACTGCCCCTTGAAGGCAAACCATTGAGGTATACCTTGTGGAGTCCAATTATGATCATATCCCTCTCCCAAATCACGTGCTACGAACACCAATAATTACCATGTTTTTTAACTACGTTATCTATTCTGATTAAATATCATCTCATGATAAGAGCTAATTTAAAGATAAACAACTTCTTAAAGAAACCACATCGAACCAGCAGTCCAAATCAAAGATACGAACAGGTTCCTCAAGTAAATCAGTTAATCTGTCCTCAACAGAATGTAGTAAGTAGGTTGTTTAGAAATAAACAAGGCACTAACTATAGCGGGTGATTGATGCGCGTATATCTCGTGATAAGGCGGCGCTGGTAATTAACATGGCGCAGAATGCCGTCCTGCAGCTACCACTTATTGAACTTACGTTTAGCTTACGTTTGTTGTCATTAAATGATACCATTTGGTAATTTAATATAATTTTGTGTTTCATTAGCAGTTTTTAATGACAATAGTACGTGCGCAGTTGAAAATAGAAAATTGTTAATGTGAAGACTGAGCCATCGGAAGATATCTGTGAAGTGTGAAGTGTGATATCTGTGAAGATACCTAAGGATAGGTATCTTTGTAGTCTTTGCATTAACTATTTTCATTTACAAAATAATCTTACCAGATCCTGCTCAAAAAAGTGCACTATGTAATCTAAACACGAATTAGATTTAGATTGGATATTCACTTTTTTACCATCGCAACTGTTGCGGTGAAATTACCACTCATAAGATTGACTGAAGAACACGGACAGCATCTTAATCCTAAGAATAAAGAATGTAGCCCCATAAAAGAACAAAAGAACTAGGAGAACTTATAAGAACTAGGAGAACTTGAAACACAAAATGCATAACTTGAGAATAGTGTGACAGCTTTGAATATGATGGTGGTAGACTGTTTTAGGTACATTGAAAAAGACAAATAATTTGGGAGCTTTACCTTTCATGTCTATGTTTCATTGCCATCAATCGTTACATTACTATAATAAATTCGGTATAATTATCGCCGTACCAGTAGTACAGGCCTGTCTGTCGCCTACACTCAAGTAACCCGTTCCAATCTTATTTACTGCGTAGGATGACAAACAGCTGATGCAGTGTACCTACAACGTACATTGTTTTATATGTTCATTCTTTTATTTTTTGACCGGGTAGGCAGAACTGGAAGTATTATTCAAATGCGTAGCGCTGCCTATGTCATTTGTGTATGTATGGTGGCAGACACAACACAGGGAGCCTAATGGTAAATTATATCGCAGACGCTATAAAGTTTCTTCTTTAGATTCGAACTAGCGACTCGCTCCTGCTTAATTAAAATCGAGATTTCTTCATTTATGTAGCTTTAATATTAACGTATTCTACCTATAACCTAATTCTAATAATTTTTCTAAGCAATGGTGAAAACCTATTGCGTGGTTTAGGAGAACAACGTGGACATACAGACTAACACGAAAAGCGACTCTAATTTAAAATATGTATAAATGGGGAGGCTAAATAATGAATAAATGTGTACCAATAAAACCTTTATTCTTAGACACTCTCATATTATTATATATCGTACCTACCTGTTATTAATATACAACGTGACGCGACGTAGCAAAAACAAGCCCAGTCTTATTCATCAGTTATCTGCATGACATTTGAGTAGGCTATGATATCTGCGAACAAAAAACTTCTTCCTCAACCTGTCTCCACCTCATTAGAGACTAAACAAGGCGATCATAGTCGAAGCATGCGCACACGTCACGTGCTCGTGCGTGGTAATTATGACGCTAATTAAATTATTTGGACCGCCCGGACCATGCGCCCGCGGCGGCCACTACGAGAGGAGAACAAAAAATACATTTTAATTGTGTTAAGGAGAAAATAGGCATAATACTGTTCTTTGGCATTCTTTGTACTAGTAGTAAAAGATTGAGTTTTAATTATCACCTATACATAGATTAGTTCGTAAAACTAATACTTCTCGAAACAATAGTAATCGAAAATGCCTGTTGCTATTGATGAGTCACATCAAATAAACTGGTGTGTTTTCTCAAGGTCAAGTAGGTACAAATCAATAGTGCAGGAAAAACACAAATTGAAACCATGAGCATTTATTTATACTACCAATTAAACATCAGCATAACCAACCAGATTTTATCCTCAAACAAAAAACAGTAGCAACATTTTAAAAACATACAAATCATCTCGGCAATTTAATTTTATAGTAAATGTTCCTCGAATCGTGACTGTCAATCAAATGTCACCTCTACTCAACAGTAACTGATCTATCAATTCTCTAATAACACGTGGAGATAACGGCCCGAGGCGGCGGCTGATTTGGCGACACGCGGGGTTGCAACAATTATCGACAGGATCCGGCAATTGGGACTCGAGGTGGCCTTGCACAAGTCCGAAGCCATGGGCTTTTATGGTCCTCGGAATGCACCACCGTCGGGTTCCTAGATAATGGCGGAAGGGGTTCACATCGGCGTCGACGATGAAGTATCTGGGACTTGTCCTCGACAGCGGGTGGAATTTTGTTGAACAATACCGACGTTTGGCTCCCAGACTGGAGCAGACCGGGGCTGCCTTGAAGCGGCTCCTGCCGGAGGCTCTACGCAGGGTTCGTGCAGTCCATGACCTTTTACAGGGCACCAGTGTGAGCGCGTTCATTGAGGCTGCCGCCAGCCCGCCGGTTGAACGCGTCCCAGAGGTCCATGGCCATCCGGCTGGCCCGAGGATACCGCACAGTCTCCTGTGAGGCGGCGAGTCTCTTTGCCGAATTACTGCCATGGGATCTGGAGGCAAAAGTCCGAGAGGACTTTTGCGAGATGTGCGAGAGCACATCTGGGAGTGGCGCGAGGAGGCAAAACGCCGGGGCTGAAATCGGCTGCCACGAGAAACCACGGCACAGCGGACAGAGCTACGGCGGGATCTCATGGCGTCATGGAGAGTGCGATTATCACAATCCAGCGCTGGGCACGTCACAATTGCGGCGATAAGTCCTCTCTTTGAGGACTGGCTAGAGAGGCGCCACGGCGTCCTCCCCTTCCGCCTGACGTAGGTCCTCACCGGACACGGTTGTTTCGGTGGTTTCTCGCGTCCGGGCCTGGTTCAGATCATGGTACGGAGCGAGAGGGCAGGCCGTCACCTCGGCATGCGAAGCAGTAATGCTCGCGAAGGAGGAGGTGGAACGCGTAAGGGAGAGATAAATTTCGCGCCCTCACGCCCCTAACCGCCGCAGGAGACGCCCTTGGCATCGGAGCCCGATTTCCGGCCACCGTAGGCGCGGGCTTGCGGACGCTAAGCAATGGGCAGCCCGCCGTCCGATAAAGACTGCCTGGATCGACGGTGCGTTGTGTTCCACGCGCACCTCAACGAGATTTCAGCAGAACTGACGGGGTCTGCTAGGGTCGTTGCCTGCCGGGGTTGCGAAGAAGTCCGAAAGAGATATCGTGGCCCCCGGCAACTCATCAGTTGCCATAACTGAAGGACCACTGGTGGATTTTAGCCAGTAAGGGTCTGACACGCCCTCCCGCTCCGCCCAGAGCGAGAGAAGTTATTTGATAATTTCCCATCCAAAAATAAAAAAGGGTTCAAGTTATACATAGTCATTACACTGACTCTACAAGAATTCTTAGGTAACTTTGGTTGCGGGAACATCTAGAAATAGGTACAGTACCGACCAAAAGTCCATAGGCAATCGCACAAAGCAATAGACTGACGCTTCGGTTTGACTTACGACCTTCTTCTATAAGATGTTACAATACTATAGACACACACATACTCACTTTGTCTGCAAGTCATAGTAGTTCATAATTTCTATCAATATAGACACACACATACTCACTTTGTCTGCAAGTCATAGTAGTTCATAATTTCTATCAATATAGCATGCTAGCTCAGTGAATAATGTGCTTTAGTATGTGCGATTGTGGCGAGCCGAGCTAGGGTTCAAATTTCAAATCTTATCTGTGGTTTGCTTGTAATTTTTAATAATTACTATTCATAGTTTTTGTTATTTTTTAATAATGACTAGTTCAATAATCATTCGTTTTTTGTTTCGGTAGTCAAGTTCACATAAATATTAAGGTTTAGCAGACCACAGAAAACTAAGTAAATTATTTCGATTTCTGTGGGGTAGACAGACGCAGTTCGTTACGCGTATTCGCTTAATAAAACTTTGTTGGTTCGTGGTTATTGTTGGTGACGAGTATTTAGGTATTAGCGGTGTTGTGGTTATCGTTTTCAAAATGCAGTCAAATATAAATATTGAAGGGAGATCAAATATTATTGCGCTGCGTAAAACTGAATGTAATTTACACAAATATATAATGAAACCGGACTAAGTGTGAGTGTTATCATTTAAATATTTCATATTTTACTAAACATAAATCTTAATCAAAAGTATTGTTGATAGAACAGAGGTATTGTTGAGACAGAAGACGCCTTTAAAATTTTAAATTCATTATGAGGTTTAATTTGATTAGTGAATGATAAATAATTATTATGTGTAATAAATACAATGTTATTCTTTGTTCTAGAGAAATACTGTGAGGGTTAAGAGGTATGAGGAAGAGGCTTATTATCGAGCAGCAGCGACGTCAAATGATGGATGAATATGAAACAAATGGTTTCATACCAACGAGATATTTTGCTGAATTATTAAACACGTCATTATGAACCGTTCGCTGTGCATTCTGAAGACCAGCTAGGAAGCCGTTTTTGACAGAAAGGCATAAACAAGAACGTTTAAGTTTCGCACGATAATATTAAGACTTCAAATGGGACACTGCTATGTTTTAACCTTAAAATATTTACCGTACCAACTTAATAAACAACAGATTCGTTATTGCATGAATTTGTGGTAACGATTTTTTTAAGAACGTTACAATATGTTGTTTGTCGTATTTCTTGCAGATAGACCGAAAATGTTTAAGATTATTTTAGTAATATTATTATTTTAGGATTAAAATTTGAGGTTTAGTTTCAATCTTCTTTTCGTAAAGAAAATGAATGCTTAAGCTATAATCTCAATACCAACCAATATTTACTAAAGCCAAATGAAATGTAAAATAAATAATGTAAACAAACTGCCCATACTTAACCTTAAATGCACCTATTTTGTAAGTAGTTTTTTTTTACATTTTAAGTAGTCTTATATTCTTATTTATTGCTTAATTACTTCGACCATGATCAAAGCTAACTAATAATAAGCTAGCTAATATTTATGGTGAAAAAATCAATTTAAAATTAAAAACATTTCATAATACAAATATGTCAAAACAATATAAATTGCTTCTAAGTTTCTTGACATCTATTTCACATCTTATTCAGCTGACGTAATGACAAATAATTGTAGCAATATGTTATCTTTAAGTAAAATAAATATAACGAATATTTTTTTTTTTTAATTTTGTTATCACATATCACGCATTTTTAATTCTGAACCCTTTATTGCAATAACAGCATTAATAAAAAAGGCAGCAATAGTTAAAATATAATATTATTGCAAACAAAAATAATAATAATTGCAAAAACTGCACTGTGCTTTACGAGATCGGAACCTAAGCCAGTTTGCATCTCAGACCAATGCTTTACGCGTTCTGATATCTACACACGTAAATTTGATTCGAATTTTAGCAATGCCATAAACTGGCCAAGGTCAAGCGCATGATGCGTGTTTTCTAACAAAAGCGACGGAAATATATATTTGTTTCGGTAGTGCGGCGCAAGTACGCGACATACGACAGTGTGTAAAGCGCAAAACTGCGTTCTCTGTGATGTGTGTGCCGTGTTGTTTACACATACAGATATACGGACTATACCGCGTGTTCACAGCAATACGACTCTTAACGTGCCTATGCACTTTTGAACGCTTACTGTACATAGTAATATTTTGTATGCATTTGTTATTGTGCAATAAGATCACCAAGACTGAAAAAAAAATACTGCTCTATCTACTGCTCGACCAATAATTCATACCCAAAACATTCCTGATCGACTTCTTAATGCAACAGACGAAAAAATAAACCAATTCTAATTAAACCATCGTTAACAGTAAACGAGGAAAACCAAATCACCATTCTATAACCCCTTCTAAAAAGCTTAATAACTCACCAAGTAAATTTCCTTTAATTCGACTTAAAATACTGCAAGCTGCATCGGGTTATAAGTCCGGGCTCAATCTTAACCCTCCCGTAACGAGCGGCGAATGAACCCGCGAAGGGTTAAATCTGAGGGTTACAGGATTCGCGCGCTACCTAATATCTTTGTTATAAAGTAATGAACCGATCTTTATGTGACGGAATTTAGACTTTTAATGATGGGTTTGATAAATTTAAGAACGAATTTAGAGAACACCCTAATGCCATTCTTGGAGAAAAGACTTTACGAGAAAATACGTTACAGTCAGCTATCATAGGGTAGGTAAGAAGATATGATAAACTTAGTGTATCGAATTGGCATAGTATACTGCTTGCCGTTTTTTGAGGACAATCGCTTATTCGCCCACATAAAAAAACCTACTTATTGTTAACTTATCTTATCACTAAGATAAGACTCCAGTGTCCCCACTGGAAGTCAATAGATTAGCGATCTGCTCGCCCGCGATTGGCTGGTGACTTTTATGACTATCCCTGAATATGATAATATTAGGTAATGTATGATGATAAGGATTGATAAGAAATAAGCTGCTACATTACGTGCAGTCATCATCTTTATCAACCATCTAGAATAATATACCACCCAAAGTTTAAAGTTCTTTCCATGATATAAAACAGATAAGAGCTTTTGCAAAAACGTAATATTAATTTATCCTTCTTAAACATAATCGATAGAAACAAAAGCTATTTAATGTAATTCGAAATCTACCACATACAAGGGCTTTCAAAAGCTAAGTTTAATAAACAAAGATCACGGTAACTGGCTGTGGTAGTGCGTCCGCCACGGTGTAAATGCGCAAACAACTAATTTATAATGAGATGAGAGGCCTAGGCCGGGAGACCGACAGCTACATAATTTTCCCACAACTTCTCATGATTCTATCAACCGCTGTAGTATAGAAGCAATTAAACAAAGTGTGCTGAAACCGCGATTTTGAACGCCATTATTTTTCTTTATCGTGAGAACCTGGAATTTAAATGCCATAAAATTAAAAATATACTTGAGTTAATTAGACAATAAGACTATGTTCTGTAGGGATTAATATCACAAAACATTGTAAAAAAAAAAAACCCGACTGCAAAAACGCATAACTGAAACGAAAACAACAAGCATTATAATCTATAGAATTTATTAGGTTAATAGTTTGTCCCGACTGCAATACCAAAATTCTATAGATTAATTTATAATATTAATTTTTTTCTTTTCAATAATGCGTTTTTGTAGTCGTGTTTTTTTACTTTTTACTTTTTACTTTTTACTTTTTACTTTTAATTATAATATTTGGAATTTACCCATTACTAGCTTTTATTTGATACCAGTACTGATGTAATTTATTTAAAAAACCTTCCCCTTTTTTTTTAATTTATTTATGCAATATATAAATATAATATAGCCTATGTCACTCCCACAATTAAGATAAATCTAACGACACCTGATATGTTAAAATCCATCAAGTGGTTAGGGCGACAGAGCATGCCAAAGAAATATACATACATAAATAAATGTACGTACATAAATACACTACCGTCCTTTTGGGCAAGTAGGGTAAAAAAATGTGCTGGGGAACCCCGTCAGGAGCGAAGTTCCTTCTCACGTATGATTACAAACAAAAACAACGTTTTCGGAGCTGCCATCTTGGATTTACATTTTGACCTCACTATCGCCTTTAGCACCCTCGAAAACTACAAAAACGACACCCATGACGAAAAATTTATTAATTTTCACAGTCGCCATCTTGAATTTTCATTTTAACTAAATTCACACTTTCTCTCTGACAGCGAGAAAGTTGCATGGCATAATGACATGGCATGAGGCATAATGCTTTAACGTTACGTAACGATTTTTACCAGTTCGTTCCTATCGCAAGCTGCGTTAAAGATCTTCTTTCCAATATTATATAATTTATTTTGTAGTGAATATTTCTGAATTTACAATTCAATATTTGTAAATAAATAATACGAGTTGCACATAATGCAATACCATAATTTTATAATTAACTATCTGCGCCCCGCGGTTTCACCCGCATGAGTCTCGGTCCCGTCGGAATATCGTTATAAATAGTATCCTGTGTCCTGATCTAGGTCATAGTCTACCCATGTGCCAAATTTTATACAAATTCGTTTAGCCGTTTTAGCGTGAAAGCGCAACAAACAACCAAACCAACAAACAAACTCACTTTCACATTTATAATATTAGGTAGGATTAGCTAATCGCAAGATAACAATCTCATTTAAAATATTAAGTAAATAAGATTTGATAAATATCGGTGGTTTTAATTAAAGACAAGACCTGATAAATGAGATTCCCTGATGTTGCGGCGGTGGATGCAGGTCCATGATGAATAAAATTGTAGTTTTAATTGTATGTTAATTTGTGTCTGTACCTACTAACACTAGATGTTAACTAAAATTGTTACTAACCCTATGGACTCGTTTGAAATTAAAAGTATTCATTCTATAAGTTATGCGTTTGTAAATAATCTACTGAAATTATTTAATAGTAGATTATTCACTAAGGGTAGCAGTGTACCGTATATTAGTATACTGTAGCGGGGGTAGTTTGGGTGATTCTAATATGCACATTATTCTATCATTTTAGACTTGGCCTTCAGCAGAAAACAATTGTTTTATTGTTGTCACTTTTTTTTTCGATTTATTTAATTAATGTTCACTATTGTTAAATAATTATATTCCATTATATTAACTGTATAGAGTCGCGTAGTTAGATTATTTTCTTCGTCAACGGCACTTATCAGAAAAAATAGTTTATTTTTTTTATAGTAATATTTTAAAGAATTATTTAGTTGACGTTCCATATTCAAATCACATTATGCACCAGTGGGTTATAATGAAATTCAGTACAATATTATTGCCCGGCTAGAGCCTGGGTCTTTAATGACTTGCTTTAGGTTAGATTTGCATGACATATAATTTGACATAAGCGAACAGGTGGTGTGAAAAATTTGTGTCTACTTTATCATCAAAGCTAACGCACCATGCGTTCATTTAATTGGTAACTAAGTTATTCGTTTTGATATAGCTAAAATGTATTTTGATCAGGGTATTTTTTGCTGTTTGGAATCTAAAAGCCATCATAAACTCGCGAATGCAATTTATTTAAAAATATCAAGTCAAGTCACATCCACAAATCATAAAATTATCATCTGTTTAGATGATAATTTCTCTGTCTGTGTGACTTACACACAATGAAGAAACAGCTTCCAATATTCACAGCATATAGCCAAACATTAGCCTATCTCCTGTACTAACACCCTGGTGTTATAAATCCTCGGGCTCACGGTGCGTCATAAATAAGGCCGCAGCCACACCTGGCCGTTTGACGGACTCCTACGACTGCCAGCCGCACCAGAGCGCCCCGTCGCGGTTTGACATATTGCCGCCGGTGTGTTCTCGCCCTAATCCACTGTTTACTGTCTGCCTGTTATGCAGATATATGCGTATGTTATGAAAAGTAAAAAAAAAAAAAAAAAAAAAGGAAATTAGTTCAACACAGTTCTGAGAGACAAAGGAAAAGTGACATACCGAATTTTCCTGTAACTCTGATCAGTTTTCTGTTCTATCTACGTAGCTATATCTTAAAGTTTTTGCTTGGCTAATGACATTTGTTTTCTATTTCAGTTGATAACTCCTGAATTTGCTCACTAATGTCAATAAGAACCACGCTAGCTAGATAAGATGCTGGTTGAAAGATTCCAACCAGCATCTTATTTAAATCTTTACTTCCCTCTAAGGCAAAACTTATGAACAAACACTCCCCAATAAAATCGTGCCCGTCATCTACCATTAAAATAAGGAAAAATACGTCCTTACTTACTTATATAGAAAAACAATAAAGCTTGTTTAACGAGACGCGTCATAACCTACACCCACAGGACGCCACACAAATCGCATTACGTTATTTGTAACCCGTCCAACGCGAATTGGTACCCGTCTGGTATTGGTACCTGTCTGGTATCGGTCCCGGCTGACTTATTACGGATGTGTATTTCAATTGTATTTACGTTCAGCAAATAGGTGCGAGCTGGTTTGTTGCTCATTATGATGGCTATAGGCTAATGAGGAGGTCATAAACATGGAAATGTTTTCAATTCTAACAACCTAAACACGTATGTTTAGGTTGTTAGAATTGAAAAATCATTATACTCAAGATCTTACGGTTAATGTCAAGAAAATCATAAATATTAAAAGTCTGCGTTTTTACAGAAATTACACCGTAATTACAGAACTAAACTGTTCCATTAATCGTACGAGATGACCTGTTCCATTTAATACACTTTGCAATCTTTAAAAACTTGTCACTGCTGCTAATGCTCTCAAGCAGTTGACACTAATCATATCGCAATATTTAACTCCAAACATCAATATGTTTATGTCGCATCGGTGATTAGTATCATTAATAACAACGTTTATCTCATGAGCATGTATGTAAGATTATTTTACTCACAAGTAAATAATGAGGTGATATTTAATTAAACTTACTTTGTGTTAAATCCACCTTGCGAGCAATTATAGATACCCGTACAACTCGCTATTAAAGCTGTTAGCCTCCCGATATTAATGTAATCATTAATGTAAACAACAATTTTCTTAGTCGTGAATCCTGCTAGGTAAGTGAGTATAGGAAATTTACCGCTGTTCGCTGCCAAGAAACTCTACCTACCTCTACATTTAATACAAAAGTAGTCAGACCTAATATGGGAATAAACAATAATAAAGTTGAATGATTTATCAACAATACATAGACGAAGTAGATAGCACACATAATGTAGGGCGTGTGTTGGTGCCAGGCCCCGAGCGCCCACTTCCTACACCACGTGTCAACGCAGGAATGTAGGCTTGTGGAATGCGACGCCTGACTCCGCGCCAACCTCCAACATATTGGTACTAAATACCTACCTCGTAGTCTACTCGAAAACGTACTCTATTACTGGTATCTATTATTCTCTAATTACCATGAACAGTGACGGGTTAATTGTTGGTACAAATATTGGCCATATATTTACTCAAACTTCTTTACATGTGTATTGAGTTAATTGTAGACAATTTATATGCTAATATGTTAATGTCCGCGAAATTATAGCCGATAGTTTATCGGAAGTCGGTTAAGGCCGTTTTTTGTACAATTAAGTTATAGAAACTGTGAGTCGGGTTTTTTCTGATATTGGCACATAAATATTGCCCAAATGCTGTTTAGAAGAATGTATTTAAAGATAGCTTGCATAGTTTCAAAATAGGCCTTTATTTGAAAGAGGGTCGCGAACCGCCTTGGGCCCGCTACAATATAAAAAATGTGGCTCGTAGAACCAATACTACAGAGTAATTATTTATCCCCTGTGATGTGAGACTGTATGTTAATTATATACTTAAGTTGTTATCCTAAACTTTATCATTTATAAAATGCAAGAGAATATCTGTAAGAATATTTTTAATACCACGGTATTTCTGAGGAGTGCATTCGACTAAATCTATTGACACAGAGAGCATTTACACCACGGGGATCATATAATTACAAGCTCATATGTTAACTTTTAAACATGACTCTGAAGACAATGCAAGGATCATAACATTTGCCATCACTACATCTAAGGTATGGTAAGGCTTACCTAACCATACGGTAAGGTAAGATGGGTCGATCACTCTCTTAAAACTTGCCCTGAAGCTCAATCCACCAACTCCTTGAAACCATCAAAGCGCAGAATTTGTTAACCTAATACTGTCTATCGAAGCCAGTTACTTCAGTTGTAGTTACACTGCATTGCCATTAAACAACAAAACCCTCACTCCAAAACCCATTGAAAATCTCGAAATCATTTACAAATTCAATCCCGTATATACGGTTCTCCATACATTCCGGGAAGCGATCCTACAAATCATTTTTTCCATAAACATGTTTTTAACAGTGACAAACAACGGTATAGCCCGAGAAACAACGTGTTTCGAACTAACCCGTAAATAACCGCGGAGATATTTATTTTTATTGGCCAGATCTGGAGATAGAGCGGTGAAAGGCAATAGCGATATGTGACACATACCACATGCTCTTAAGATACCGCGCTGTGGCTGTGTGATAGCTATGTGGATGGACATAGCGACAGTCTTAAATGATAATGAGAGATATCGCCAATAGGTAAGTAAAGTTATTATTGTTCAGGTCTAGAATGACTGATGTCAGATAGTTTATAAAAGTTCGCCACAAACTTTTTTAATGCAAATATGAATAATCATTAACCAGTTAATGATCTGACTAATGCAGGCCAGATCACGAATGCAGTTTAATTTATTGAGGAATCCTAGGCAGCTTGCACTTAGTGAAACATTAATATACCTATATATAAAGGGATGCCTTTGATCTCACAAGTGCTAATAGAAAAGTATGGAAGAAATTAAGACGTATTGCGCTGATCCCAAATAAATTGGGATGAATGATGATTCGTTAAACAAGTGCAACGTAATATCTTCGCTGCTCCAGGTTATTGAGTATCTATCATAAAAGCATAACAAGTTCTTTTTCACTATTACCTACAATCTAATAGTAATAATCCCGAAATACCGCTACGTGATCATAAAGGCATTAATTATGCTGATCGCGGCGCCATAACTCCACTAGTGGACTTAACGACCTGTTCCCACTCCGCGGAATGTTGATTAAAACGACACGTGCTAACTAGTGTGGTTCACTTGGAATTAGTCGTCTTTAGAATCGTTTCTTTGGATTGATTTAAAACCAGAGAGAAGATCGAAAGCGGACTTAAATATGATTATGGTTGAAACATAGACGTATTGCGGTTACCCTGTCTAATTCAAGAATGCAATCATTTTTTCTGACTCTTAGAGTCTAAAATGACTCTGCTTTTTCGTACACAGCTAGTTTTTAGTCTGACTTTCTTCATATTAAATGCCAAAAAACAAAATACATCGCGAAAAAAACCAGCTGCTTAATTTTTATCGATTTTCAAAACCCCCAAACAGATCTTAGCATCAGTAGATCTGCCAAACGACGCATGAACGTTACAATCAATACAGACGCTTTAAAATTGGCTCTAAATCTAGCCTCCCTTGTTTAATCCGCTCCACTTCCCAGATTATAATGGGGAAGTTAAAAAATAACCATTTCAGGCTCGGTTAGTTCACCTTGCTGGGGCACCGGCCGAGATTAAGCACCTCCTATTTAAAGAGGAAAGATTAGGCAATTATATGAAAGAATTGGATTAGAGTTTCAATAGTCTTGTGGGGGTAATTCAAGTGTGCCATGCTGTTGG
The DNA here is from genome assembly GCA_916610215.1 of Omphaloscelis lunosa. Lineage (NCBI taxonomy): Eukaryota > Metazoa > Arthropoda > Insecta > Lepidoptera > Noctuidae > Omphaloscelis > Omphaloscelis lunosa. The sequence continues at coordinate 976,637 of OU744252.1, forward strand.
GTTGAGATGGAGCTTGAAATGTAATGTTGACTTGGGTAATGAAATTTATAACAGGCGAGTGTTTTGTCATCGATTTCATCTAAAACCACAAAAGAATTTAAAATCTCTGTTGTTTTTACGTGTATCCTTACAACGAAGAAAACGCTAATGAACCAGCAATCAACAAATCGATATTTTTACCAAAATTAAAATCGTTACGAAATTAAAACAATTAGTGTAATTACAAACAAACAACCGACATTGAGAAACGAAACAATTACGAGGTGTCAAAATGTTACAACCTACATTCCTGTAATCATTTTCTAAAGGTCACAAACAAAATGTGACGGATGGTTCACCAAGCTAAATAACAATCCGACTGGGGCCATCCATCACACCGTTTAAATAATAAATAAATCAGTAATAATCTTCAAGTGGGTCGGGGAACAACCACCGATGTTATTTACAACCTACAAGATACGAACATAAAAATCTAATGTACGTTTGTGTACAATAAATCACTCAATGTGTACGATATAAGACGGCAGTCGAGGCCGAATGTAATGGCGAAAATTCTAGTATTTCGACAGCGTTCCCACAGAAGATTTTGTTTGAACATAAATATGCGACTGTCATAATTATATAACAAATTATAGATGCCTCTGGGATTCCGGATTGGGGAGCCATCATTTGCGTAAAACAAGGTTACACAACAGCAAGAAAGTAGAGATTGGTTATAAAACAGCTATAGGTGTGAATATTCATGTTTCGTTTTATGACAGTGTATTTGAAATTGCCAATGTATTGCAGCTTTTATGTTCGATTTAAACTTCGAAGGTACTCGCACATTTCCACATTGCATTTAGAGTCAAAACGATTTCTTTGTTAGTGTCATGTTTATTCCGAGGATGAGAGTCGGAGCTGTCGTCTTAAGTCCTATGACATTAAAAACTGTATTATATTTACGGATAAACTACACTTAAGTTAATCCGGTAATTACTTCGCGCTATTTTTAAGATTCAGTTTGCTACAATCTTGCCTAATGGTAGGATTCTTAAATGGTTACCTTCAAGATGTCAATTCACTTTGGCGTAAGACTGCAAAGTTGCAGCGTAAAGTTTAATAAAAAGCTTAATTTAAGTTGTTCAGCTTATTAACTTATCTTAGGTATATCTGTAACTCCTGAGGAGTTTCGCTTGAATTAAAGAAGTCACCATCAATCAAATAAACTAAGTCATGCACCTTACTTTAATTTTATTTCATACCGCTCCAAATTAATTTGTGGATAAATTTTCCTTTATGGACGTTTTCTGGGGGATGTTTTTTTGCATAGCGAGGGGTGTCGTTTAGTTTTTTATCTGATGTATTTAAAGAGTGGATCCCTCGGCATCCGTGGGGTTAAGTTGTACGACTTTAATACTTCCTTGTAGCACGTACGCAAGGGATGCACGCGCGTCGCTAGGGTTCCTCTCGACTCGCTGAGATATGTTTTGTAGTTTCGCAATCACGAAAGATATTTATTACGTTTTATCGATAAGTCTATTTCTATCGCTCCCGCTAGTCATGAGTGAAGTTGTGAATGATGATCGCACTTTTTTGCACAAATTGGAAGGATCTGTGTTGATGATTCAAGTAATAAAAATTTATGACAATCATTGATTAAGTTTAATAACTATTAAAAATCTATCAAACTTAGGAAGATGAATATGGTTCACAAATTCCTACCGTGTATTTACCCTTATTTAGTGCACATCACCTTGATCGTGAACATCTGCGGGGTAATTGCATAACACACTTATATTGGTAATGCCTTTTATTTTGACAGTTCAACAACATTCACTACGTCATTTAGGTTGTCGACCAGATAAATTGTTCAAACATTATGTATGAAGCAAAACGGATTAGCAATTTTCTTTAAAATCCTTAGCATTTGATTGGAAGTGTGTTACGCAATTGGTCCGAATGTTGTGTCCGAGTTATACTCAACAATCATAAAGCAATAAAATAACTATTTCCACTTATGCACTCTAATATGCTCCATTAAAAAGCTCATTATCATCTCCTAGAAGTCCATCATCTCTATTCAATTTAACTCGTCTGAGTTGCAACAGAAGCGTGTAGCGATCTCAATCAACATTTTTTTGTTCGCAGCGAGCGCGGCTACCGGCGTGTGCGTAAGTTGAGCGATACAATTAAAAACATAATTGTTTAAGGATTAAGTTTTGAAAACCATTTTATATTATTATGGTGCGTCTGATGCATTGAGTATGGCATATCGTCAGACTTAGATAAGATGTTGGTGTTGGATGATTGATTAAGCCGTATTGTTGGAGATTAACGTTATTTGATCGTGTGTTCATTTAATCGTAACTATCCATAAAATTGGAGGCACATACCTAAATAAAAAATCGTAATAGTTTTAAATAAATATTTCGTGTCCGTTCGAGCAATTTGCCTTGATGATCAGCCAAGGCTTAAATCATTATCAGGTATCATAAGCACATTTTTGGCAAACAAAACTAAGGAGACGGAGATGATGAAATAAACAAAACAACCGTAGTTAATTATGAAATCAATTACTTCAAACTCATTGAAATAGACTGACCCACTGCACAATCTCAGGTACATCTTAACGACAATAATCTTCTCACTTTTAATTAAAAACATATACCAACCTATGAGATCAATATTTCTAATTCCCAAGTTTAGTGTGGCCATGTCCGAGATAATATCACACTGAGAAGCTTAAAATGCTGCCATAAGACTTTACGATGACCCGAAACTTAATTATTACCTAATTCTTTGCAATATAGATCAGAAAAACACTCCAGTAGGTTTTTAAATACTTATAACCATATTATAATGATGGTGAAAATAAACTGGGAAGGTAATTTGAATGCCAAATAGCTGATACCTCGTCTTTCAGTTTAATGACACTGGCATACCTACTCCTAATTGATTAAGCAAAATCGATAAAAATATTTATCGAATCCGATGAATCCGAATCGATTACGCACATCAACATGAAACTATTGTTAAAGATGATCAATAATCTGATCACGTTCGAGCAGACAATGTAAACGAAACAGTAATTCTTAAGGAACGTTTCGATTAAAATCGTTCAAGTTTTATGACCTTGTACTTGGGGAAGCCATGCATATTGCTAGTTCTATAAGAATTCTTAGTTCCCCGCGAGGGAGTGTTACCTAAATTGCCGTAACAATAAGGGTTCGACTTTAAGGGAGACTTCTTTTTTATTTTACAGTAATTTCCCATTACATTTTACGTGAGTCAGTCCTGTGGGGTGAAGTTTTTGCAATTGCAATTCTTAACCGCTGTTCCGTATTCTGTTTTATGATTGTCGTAAGTAGGTAGTCGTGTTTGGTAATAGAAATATTGAAAATATAGTTATTGCACATAAGATTATAATAAAACAATCAAAGATAAGTAATATTTAACGCAAAAATGAAATAATGATTTAATAAAGCATACAATAAATCAAATGAATACGCGATATAATGATGGGCGATTGCGAAATCACATAAATGCAAGCATTAGACTCAATATATGACCAAAAATGGCCAGGATTAGGATTTGTTGACTGCCGTTGAAAACAGAGGCTTTTTATGGCTCACCGCCCGCGGCTCAATAATCCTACGCCAAAAAACACAATAAGCTATTATATATCGTGACGTCACAAGAAAAATGCCACCAACATTATTATCCTAGTGGTTGGAACCCCCGCGAGCCGCGATCTCTGTAAAGCGTTTGATAAAGTGGATCACAAAACGCGACGCAGCGCAACGCTGTAATATAAATAAAAACGGGCCCATAAGTGGCCCTTGCGGTAAGCCCAAGTCTCAGCCACCCCACGCGGAATGGCGAAAGTGGTTTCATAAGCTAACCGTGCGAAACGCCTTCTCAGTTGTTATTGTGAAATATGAATTATGAAAATAATAAAAAATAAAGCGTTCGGGGGTAGAGCGGGGTAAAGCGAAGCACGCGGCGGCACGTGCAGCGCTCACGAGCCAACCAAAATATTGAAAAGTTTAACCGCACTATTGTACCGCGCCACGGCAGCATTCAATGTGACACGTGACTGTCTTAATTTCATCAATTAAAGTGAGAAATTATAATCGAATTACCTACAGTGAACGCCTATGAATGACTGATGAAATATTGCACGAAGGGATGATAGAAAAGTAGATAGTTTTTGTATCATAACATAACATAACATCACGCCTTGTTTCCCCGAAGGGTTTGGCAGAGGTGTCCTTGTAGCAGGTTCACCCACATTTCGCCAGTTATGTTTTAAGTCCCATGTCTGTCCCATCAACCGGGCACAAATCCAGACTCCAGGCTACTACTGAGAAAGTTCAGATAGAAAAACCCAATAACACTTTGCCCGACCTGGGAATCGAACCCAGAGCCTCACGCTCAGCAGTAGCGCTTGCGACCACTAGACCAAGTAATAGTATTTGTATCCTCAGTAATAATAATACGAGCATACATATTTGAAACACTGCTGGGGAAATTAACGATAAACATACCAATCTCAAATGTTTCCGAGTATCTGCTATGAAATCGTAGAAGATATGTACTCTGAAATATTCATAATTAGATAGGCTAACAAAATTGACCAGCATCGTATCATCGTAAAAGCTCGGGAAAAGTTTAATTTAAAACTAATAAATAAAAAGAATGCATTAAGTTGACACACTTTACTGATTAACCCGTTGTCTCACGGAGGGTTGTTTAACCTCTCTTAATAAGGATTATCTGCGGAGCTCCTGCAGTCATCCAATATTGACGCGACGCTAACGCCTTTGTATTAATAGTGGAAAAATTTAATACTGTTTGTGTGCCGCGTCGGTCCCGCCGACGGATTACGGGGGGTAGTTTTTTAAATAGGGTTAGGTTTTTTCCGCCAAGCGAGGGTCGTGATAAATGACACATGCACATTTTTCGAAATACCCAATTTCGGATTTAAGTCACCCTCAAAGTGGCCGATGCGGCCGGACAATAGGGCGCTCTCTCCCAGTCATTTACACCATCGCTTTGTTGTTACGCGAAAGGGTATTATGGTGTTACCTCTCCACTCTCTAGGATATTGGAAGCGGTTATGGGGTTTAATAATGCATTTTCCTATCGTGACGGCCCGCCATTACTTTGAGATAAACTGTGCGTAAAATTGCCTTCGAAAAAACTTAAAGAGTTGTTGTATTGACGTATAATTATGGATTCTGTATGTGTTAGGTTGGCGAAGGCAGCCTGCAGTTTTTGTTAGAACAGACAATTGAACAAATTGCTGCAAGATACACAACTTTGTTAGAGTAACAGTAAGCAAAAACTGGAGTAAATGAGCATCGGTAATGCTAGTGGCATTAAGTTATGATGAGAAGGCGTCAAAACGATCAATTACACCGTCTGTCAAATCGACTCGTGCGCACATCCGCGAGACTTTTTACGCACATGATCAAAGATGGCGGGTGATTAAAAGCTTGCAATTATAAACTGCGATTAGCTATCATGTCGACTGATACCAGGTTAACCGATAAATTGAATTTAATTATGCATTAGTGATAGCAAAGTATTAATTTACTCGTCGCTCAGCATCCAATACCGCGAATGTGACATTTTTGACGAAAATCAGATTTTCGTTTATTTCATTCTACACGTTCAAATACGTGATCTTGCATTTAAAAATTATTTTCGTTAAAAATGACACAGTCGCGGTATTGGATGCCGAGCGACGTTACAGGTACTTATCATTGAATGAATATTTTACGAATGAATATGTATAAACATGTCTAAGTCTAATTTACGGCTGATTTTCTTACCTTCTATGGTTGTAATGTGAGGTTAGATTCTCGCATAGGGATAAACATATTCTATAAAATAAATTCCAAATGTATAAATGTGCGCATGTCGTCCACGAATCTGAATATGTTATAGTGTGTCGTATTAAGTGTTTGCCTAATAGTGATTAATTATGATACAAAATATAAAAACACCACTTGACCTTTAAAAATATCGCGTTGTTTTCTAATATTTTGCCTTGCAAACTAAAATAAATGGTTCAACTCAAATGTGTCCACAATTTATTATGAATGCCGCCATTAAAAGTGGGGTGAGCACAAATCAAAGTGTCGTGAAACAATTCTTAAACAACTATTAAAGGAGTCGTGATAGTCGGCCATCTTGTAAAACAGTTTCTCCGGTAAATACTCCGGAACTTTTGTTAACATAATATTAGCATAGCTTTTGGACAAAATAAATTATGTGTCTATATACTTAGTTTCTTTCCGCGAAATAAATATTGTGAACATTTCTTATTTGCTTAAGGCATTATATTAGACTATTGTCACTCGATTTCCTTTCAAGGTCTTCTAACTTCAGCAGTTCTAACAGCCGGTATCCCAGATACTAGTTACAACAAAGTAATAAAATCCGCCATAAATGGTAATTTTCTAAAATTACTCAGTTACGATTACTGCATACCTTGAGTTTCAAATGCAATAGACTATTTAAATAAACGCGTGTGGTTTTGATTAAGCTGGCTATGCTACAGGTTAATATATTGCCTATTGGGGTGTATGTTTAAATATTAAACAATAAAGACTCGTTACGGCCCGTAAACAGTCCGTAATAAAGTTAGTGGGCCAGTTCAAAGTATATAGCACAGTAAAGAAAAGTGATCGTTTGAGTCCTTATTCAGAGAATTATCCTATTAGAGAGAGAGAGAGATATTGTTTGTTTTTAGAATGAAAATTTGACTAGAGCGTGGCGGCCCAGTGGTAACGGCCACGACTCACAAGTCGTACGAGTAGGTCGTGGGCACTCGTGGGTTCGACCCAAGCAGGTAATTCACTTTGTGTAAATTATTTCATCACCATTGCTCTGAAAACGGTGAAGGAACATAATATATCGTGACTTCGTGAGGAAACGTGAGACATCCGCCAGCCCGCACTGGGCCCACATGGTAGATTATGGCCCATCCCCTCTCACAGAAAGAGGAGGCCTTTGTCCCAGCAGAGGGAACATTAAGTATAGGCCGATTATGTTATGTAATTTTGACTTGGTACTCATTATGATTTTAAAATCGCCTGTTGCAGTTCACAGGTGGATAAAGAGTGATAGTTCTTTGTTTCCAGACAAATAAATGTCTACCACAATAACACATTTATTTTTATTCAAAAGGAATAACAAACAGCTACAATATACACATACATACATAAACTCATGCCTTCTTGCCGTGGCAGAAACTACAAAACGCCCCCAAAACAATGTTGAGATACAATAATGTTTTATTTTAAAAACAATACAATTTTAAAATTCGCTTGAGTGATCGAATACAACTTGAATCATTTTTCTGCAAAAGGGAACCATTACGTCATGCAGTCCTACCTGTATGATGTACTAGTTCCCTTTTGCTGACAATCTTTACAGTACCTACTAACTAACTACTAACTTAATTTTAATCAATTTAACGGAAACATTTACCTAGCATATAATATATAAATAAAAGTTACAGATATCTAAGTATCAAACAATTTGCATCAACAGCTGTTATTGAGATCGGTGTGTCTAGTCTGTTTGTAGCATCTAGACCAATCGTTCTCGTCCGCACACTTTGAGCACACATCATCACTAAGCAATTAACAAACCAATATAATATAAAAAGCAGTGTGAAACTCCGCGATAGCATCAATTGACTCCGACTGTACAATTAACTCGTCTCGCAGTGGTTCGTACAGCTGATAATAAATAGTGCAGCGGGCGGAACCGCGTAATGCTTCTTGTATGCTGCGGCGCCTGCACGGATCATTACATTATAGCTTATCGGATTGTGGTAAGATCTGATGAAGAAAGTTCAGAGTTTTAAATGAGTCACAAATTAGGCAAAATGACTCACATGATCGCGATGTCACCTAAATGATATAAGTGTGCAACTAGGCTCAAGACCACGGCGGTACACACAATCGCGGATTTGTTTTTATTGAACTAATTTTAAGTTCATAACTGTTTGTAGTTCCAGTAATTATAAAAATAGTACATGACCGTCGCGCTCTGCAACAGGGGCGTTGATAGACGAACGTGAAAATGTGGGCCGAGGCGAAGCCGAGGCACACAAATACGTGAGTCCATCAATGCCTGGTTGCAGCCAAGGCTTGTCTCAAATAATGCGCAGAAATTCAAACTAAGTAAATTAAGTATAAATTCCAGAATCAATGATGAACAACAATAATTTTATACGCATAAATATGTTCGTTTCTCCTTTACTTTAAACACATCAATTTTGAAGCCAAATCACATCCATAGCCACATAATCAAATTGGTTTCGCCATGTGTCGAAGTAAAAAGTTCGTTCCTTCAACCTTCTTTGAGATAAATCGAATCGAATCGATCGAATGCTGTACCTACTGGTCAAATACAATGCGAGCACGCGGCTGGCTATGTTAGTATTAAAATCCTTAGTGTCGTGTTTAGCGGCCGCGATTACTTTGAAAAGTCATATCTGTCGTGGAATTTAAAGATGGAACGAACTTTCAACTTCAACACAAGATGAAAACCAAGGAGGTAACTTATCAAAGATTTTGAAAGATTTGAAATTCGGTTTGGCTTGCGAATAGAGACGTTTAAGAAAAAAAAACAGTGGCACTCCGGGAGTGCCGACAGAAATGAAAACTTGAAAAAAAAATCGGCACCGCGGTAATCAACGCGTTGATGTCTTTTTAACCGTCTTACGAATTTTCGATCAGGTCACGTGTCCTGACGCGAGTTTAACATTTTTTACCCATTACAAAAAAAGTGCACAACGCCGCTAAAGAAGTTTTCACTTCAAAAAAAAAACAAATATTGGTTGGCGCATGAAAAATGATCTTTGTGAAAACAACGATAATTTTTCACACATCAATTGCTTCTAGAATATAAAATGAATTTACTTAGTTTAAATATCCATGCACTATTTGACAAAAGCACCGGGTTTTGCTTTGTGGCTGGTTGCCTTAGCGGCAACCAGGAATCGCTAAACTGACGTACACCTCGGACCAAATTTTTACGATCGTCCATGAATGCCCCTTTTACAGGCCACGGCAATAATGTACTAGTGTAACACTGAAAAGATAGGTAAGTAATTAAGTTATTATTTAACATAATAATTAAATCAAACTCAAAAAGTCTTGGACATTTCTGCGCACAGATAATGTGAAACAAAAGTAGAAAATTTACATAAAAGTTGCGCAACTTTTATGTAAAATTTATATTTTTTTTTACGTAATAAGAGATGACTCTTATTACGTAAAAATTACTATCTATCTTTTTTAGTGTTGGCCTATGCACGTGCGTCGATGGCGGCGAAACGGAGTATTGGCATTTTAAATATTATAATTTGTACTTTTTTTGTATATCTTCAGTGTGTTTCTAAATTAGTAGACCCCTTTTAACAATTAATTTATACCTTATTGCAATCGTAATCAAGCACTTTTTAATAATAATTGTATGTTCGGCCGCCACGCGCCGCCGCTGCCGGCTTTCGCTGAAAACCAATGCTGTGAACAAAGCTTTGGCTCTGTGCTCTGTGGCGATCGCCGTTTTAAGGCTCGTGAGACCAGCGCGATATCGCGGGCGCTACAGGCAGCGCGACCCTTGTAGCGTCTGCAATATCGCGCTGGTCTGCACGAGCCTTTACGTGGATGTGATGCATATTTTCGTCTTTTATTATATACTTGTGCTTAAAAAAAATCATATTATGCACAAATAAACCTATTTTCTTCCTTTTTTTCTCTTTGAAATTGGGAAACCTATGAATCTAAAACCTGTATTCAATAGGAAAAAATCATCGACTTTAACTGCTTAAAATGCGTCACTTGGAAAACAGTGCAACTAGTATTGAAGCCGACACAACACGAGACGACGAATACCCGACAAAAACTTGATTTTATTCACCGTTACTTCGATCATATCCCAGTAAAAACACCCTCGATGGGAAAAAGAAAATGGCCCTTAGGAATTTCTCTTTAGCCAACCCTTCTAACCGTTAATAAATGTCACGAAGAGACCGTTGACATTTGGGGTGACCCCACGACGCCATGTGCAGGACCATCCTACTAAACGGTGTCTCCACGGCCCACTTCCGACAATAACTTTCCGAAATAGTGAGCGTACGCGCATTAAAATTGACGGGATATGTTGATTTTCTATAGTGATATGGTGTTTAAAGTGGCAAATAGACTTGAACTTCTATGTAAGTGCAGTGCTATTGCTTTATGATATCACTTCGGTAATTTCCGCTGCCAGTGCTTCGCCACTGCGACGACGGTAAGTGACAATAGTAATACGTATCCTGAATATATTTGTTTTTTACAAGTTTCTTTATTGCACTGGCATTGTCGAACAATAATCACACTTTTGTATATGTGGTGTGCATTATTTTTGCTACTTTATAGAACTTTCCCGGTATGGAAAAAGCTGACATTTGCTATTAAATGCTTTGTTTTTCCCAGAAACTATCCGAAAGTGATAAATGTTGCATGCCTTTGCGTATTTACAATTCGCATTATGAGCAAAACATGAAATAATTTATTTACAGATTAGTTTGGACAAAAGAATAAACTAATTGTACTTATTTAATAAATTATGGCAGGAAATCATTACATACTTAGCTCAGTGCAAATCGTTGACAAGTGCAACGGTCCATTAATTGAATATTTATACGTGTTAATGACAAAACTCGATGTGCGTGGAGGTAATCTTGCCAAAATGTCGCGGCTGTTTACTGGCCGGACATGTGCGCTTGCACCTTTAGCCCGTGGCGTGAACATTAAATTGGCCCCAAGCGTACGACGGACAATGAAGAAAACTTATACGTTAAATTGGCCGCCTGTGTTCGAAGGTTGAAGTGTAACTAATTGCGTCACTCTACAGTACACTTGATTGCAAAAAAGGTGAAATGCTATAAAACTAACGGCATTTTTCTTGATAGTTTATGAGTATAGGACATAATGGTGTTCACAAGTGAAGCTAGTACTAATTACGGTAGTACAAGTTTTAATGCCTTTCTGCTGAATATGGTACATGAGCCATCATTTAATGGTTGTGCTTGACAAACTAGAACGAATTTTAGTTAGGCTTTTTAATGTGCGCCACTCGCCATGTCTTAAATATCATGGCATTTTTTACAAGATAGTATGTATCCCTAAAAAGGTTTACACCGACTGCCGACTTTACATGTAATTAGAGGCGAACATATTCAGGTACAATTTTTTTTAATAACATCTAATTTTCGATTTCTCAGTCACGTTGACGCTACAAAACATAACTGTAAAAGATTTATGGAGATAGGTACTTTTTCAATAATTTAAGTAGAATCCACCAAAGCTCATGTGAAGTCTAAATGTTCTGTGACTGACACCAACAAATGTTCTATGACAGACACCATTATTTACTGATACTATGATAAATTATTATTCCTCTTTTCTGATATGCAACGATTCTAATCAGCAACATCTAACATCAATCGACAAGCTAATCGTTAGAAAACCAGATAACTGAACAACTGACTGCAACTACTCTGCAAAGAAACGAATGAACCCAATCATCGCTTATGTTATCAGGAAATCTAGCAGTCAGATATATTTTACGAGCATTCGATACGCAGATGATATCGTTGCGTATAATATGGTAACTATCGCGATATTTTAGCGTTCATGCGTGTGCGCTCATGAGTCCGATTAGTACGATCACTGCACTTTTTGCGTTGACCACCATTGCTGCTAATGGATGATATAAAAAGGTTATAATAGATATGATGCCTAATTTGGTTGTAAACTTATTATTTGTGTGCTAGTTTTTTTGTTGAGTACCGTTACTTTTATATAGATTTATCGATGCGTGATAGTTAAGCAGTTTATTGTTATTTTTGCAGTTCTTGGGATAACTTAAGGTAATTCACAAGCAAGACTGACTGTGGGTTTTGCTACTGCAAGTTTAATCCATCAAGCAATAAATAATTTGAAACTTTGTGTTGATAGCAGCTCTAGCTCTAGCTCTAGTTCTTTTTTACATCCAGTAAGTAAGATAATTGCGTTTCCTTATTGAGTTAAAAGAAGCACAAGATGACACTTACCGCCTTTTTAATTGCAAGATTCCGCGACTTTATGTATTACTTGATGAAATGAAGCGAGTAGAAACTAAGACTACGTTAGCTAAATGTGAAAAACCAATAGATTTATATCTAACAATATTAATTACGCTTATGGTTGAATTATGGTGATTACGTTGATGATAGCCTTGGAAAACGGGTCATTACCTGCATACTTGCATATTATGTTTGTTACCTTAAGCGGTTTGAAGCACCGGAAAATACTGCAAGGCATGTGTGTATGCGTGTGAGTAGTCACGGTTGTAACCTTTGAATAAGGAGATCTAAAAGAAAGACTGCATAGCAATATCTATGTCCATCAGTCTTATCTTACTATAAAATCATTAAAAGCTACATCTTTTTACTTTTGTGTGTTTACCAATATAGCGGTTACACCGTCACATACGAACTATGCATCAAAGACATGACGTCATGAGTCGTACCACCACCACCATACCACTAAACCAACAAGTGTTATTGTTCCGCTTCTTCGTCGCCGTATCGATGATTTCACATATTTATATAAGTTTTGACCAGAAATTTGCCACTTCGACAGCATTAGCATTAGCCTCGCAAAGGTCTTTTATAGTGCAGGTGACATTATTGCACAGAGAGCACGACAGGAGGTGTGTGTCAAGTGTTATTGACACCTACCAAAATAACTCTAATCTAAATCTAAATAAATTTACTTATTTGCTCGATTAAAGTAGAGTTTCAATTAGAATCCAATAAATTACAAATCAATTTATTCATTGAACAATGCAAAAAAAAAAAAAAAATTACAAATACTGTTCGGTCACACCTAACCCTCTCCTGCTTCAACAAAAACAAAGCTCATCAACTTTTTGCGCCAAAAATTACCATAACGAATACTTGTAGTTACGCACTGGATCGTCTTGTTACATCGCCACTGGTTGGTTACAATGGCACAATTGAAATGAGTTGCGTCACACCGGACAGTGCGTGTGAGATCGTTACTAAACACGTGTATTATGTTGTCACTTCGTCACGACTGATCGGGCACTCAGATGGTGATGCTTCATCAGGTTTTGAGGGCTGGCAGGTTCAATTTCTACCGGTATTTAGATTTCAGTTTTTGATTGGGTGGTAATCTTTTGTAAGTAGAATTAGCTATCTAATTGGTTATCGCTATTCTTTGGACGTAATCACTTTATCTTAAGCAATAATTAAGGAAAGAAAAGAGATTGCTTATACTCAGATAGATAACACAACACTACATCTTCAACTTAGTGACACCTAGCTGAAGCTTATAAAAAAATATTACGAAATGAAACATAACCGAATCAATCACGCGGCTCCAATTATAAAACTAAAGAAGAAGCTACTGTCAGATTGAATCATAACGAACCTTTGATATTGCACACGCGTACGGCATTAATTAACAACCATCACATCTGCCTCATACACACGTCAATAGAACAATAGAAAAACCAACAGCGTGACGTAAATAAACCAATTTACGTCACTTTCGGTCTCACTGACCCCTACGGCGGTCGCAGGGTTATCGTCCATCTCAACGGATTTTAGACAACAAAATTAGAATCCAACTAATTTCACTAGACAGCCGTGTCCACTAATATAGAGCAGTAAAAAACACGCTTTGTATTTAGCTAAATAACCTTAATCTTAATGTAGGGTGGTAACATCTTTCCGCCTTCACCCCTGACATAGCCCACCACTGGAACTACAACCTTACCTTTGCAACTATAAAGCCTAATTTTCCCAACACAAAATGTATTTCTTATGCTATTTTATGAGTTGTGCTAATTGATATCTTAGTATCTGGACACAGTACGTTATTCGAGACGCAAGGTGGTCGGTCGCAAGGTGCGCGGCGACCGTTGGCGCACCTTCCTCGGCCGCCGGCGGGCGGTAATAATACCGGCGCACGGCCACGGGACCAACTGATTAGTGGAACGAAACGGTGACAGTTTTGCACTTGACAATCGTAGTAGATTTATTGACAGATAGCCCGTGATGAGCTACTTCCGGGTTCGAATGGGGTGATTATTCAATTTGGTGTGACAAAAAAGTTGATCGGTGGGGAAGATGATGACTTGATTAGCACCAAGTAAATACATAGGTTCTGAGAACCTTGTAAATGGGCTGTCTAAAAAATTAAGCCGTGAACACTGTGGACATGATCTTCATCGTAATATTTCATCATATCACGCCAAGCTATGTTTCAAGTTTATCTTTAGTGCATAATTTCCCTTCGCATGATGAACTGATTGAGTTTCTAGTTCGACAAAGAGAAACTATTGATTGGTGCCCATTACAACACTCTGCGCCAATTTCCTCAGTGTGATTACAGGTGGGAGTCAGTTGGTAGGTTCCAATAACAAGACAATATTCGTCATTTAACACTTAATGTGGAGGTAACTTATCTTATAACAGGACCAAAAAAGACGGCCATAGACGTAGACATCGAGGGCTTTTTGTGCAAGTGCATCCCACCTGCAGTCAGATTGATCGCAGGTGGGATGTCTAAACGGTTAAACTCTTCATTTCATTCGAATAGAAAGTGCTTTGTTTATTATATGGTCACGTTATATTACTGCATTTAATAAGCTAACCGACCCATAATACCTTCTTACTTCAAAAAAAAAATAGAAATATTAATTCAGTAAAAGATTAAAGTCTCATTGGTTTTGTGAGCAAAAGTTCACTATGGCGATAGAATCAGCTAGAAACTTATTCTTAAAATACTAACTGTAAATAATTGAAATAATTTACTCACAATCAGAACTGTTGACAATTTGAACACTCATTAGTATTAGGCGTACTATAATAAAAATGCAGATTTGCAGCAATTTGATAAGAAGTTATTCTACTGTATTCAAATTGTATGTTTCTTATCAAATTGAGCGTGTTATTACTCAGTCGATAATTGCATGTTTACGCATATGCGCGAATGTATTTCGTGTATTACACACCTGTTACTGTGTACAGTTTATAAGAGAGCACATAAGCTATGTACAGAATAACAACTCTAAAAAATCACCAAAAATAACACAGATTCTTTTATCAATTGGTTGAAAGGACATAGAAAACTTTCTTATTTCAAAGCAACTATTCGTAAAAAGCATGAAGGACATGCATACCTTGGTTAAACCGCGGCTCCCGCAAATTGGCACGACGCGACAGCGCGACGCGATTCTAGTTGAACAATTTCTCTCACTGTCGCGTCACGCCTGTCTGCGGGAGCCGTAAAGCCACCTTTCAGGCTACGGTAACTACTTACACTCATCTATGATTTCTGTGAGGAAGTTTTGTTGTTTGTTTATTCATATTCATAAGTAGAACAACCTGTCTCGTGTAAATAGAACCTTCTGCGCTTTACATTCTGTGTGTAAGTAAGTAATGGCTGCAATAACTTCATAGGCGACTTTATACGTTTTAGTATTCTAGTGTTAGCTAAACAAACGCTGGGGTTGTAAATTAATCGACAATTAGCTAATTATGTTAGTAACTGGCACTTTTGACAGCTGTATTCCTTAGTAAGTTATTATTTACTTGGAATATGATTCGTTGTATTCCACACCATATTTTTGCTGGCCACGCTAGCCCTTTTTGTGAGTATCAAGTACCAAGAGAAAATCAGATTCGTCGACACAAGAATCTTATACAAGCACTGATCCACATCACTGCTTATTTGATACGAAGTTTTAACTATGTCAACGATCTTCATGATGGTTTATTTCGCCGTTGGACAACGATATTTAAGATAAACCATAACTTATTAATCAAATAAGAACCAATCTTTACTAGAAACTATATCAGCTATTCCTGCAACACCGAACTTCGTGATCCCGCAGCTACAATCATCTGTGCCCTAATTGCGTAAGTTATTTTTGTAAACGATTAACACTATTTTTTTCATTTTAACAGTTCAACAAGATTCATTGCGTTATTTACGTTGTTGAGCAGATTTTTTTTGTCCAACTTATGAGGCAATGGATTAGCAATCTGTTTCAAATCGAAACAGATTGTGATTGATGTGTATTACGCAATTAGGGTTGCTGTTTTCTACGATTGGTATGTGGAACGCGCAACTGATAATTTGCGTTAGCAACGTGAACAGTTGAACAGTACATAGCTATGGTTGTAAAGAGTTGTGGAGCACTCAGAACTGGCGACGCGGAAAATAATAGCTTATCTACAGGCAAACAGTGAGAAGGTTCAGAAGATTTGCTGCATTCAATAAGCAATACATGTCGTCGATAGGTGTGCAGATATTGACAACTTTGATACAAAATTAAAATGTCTCATTTGAAAGTACTTTCTTTCTTGGTTTTGTCATTTTTTGTAAATTTTACACTGTAAAATATGTTTAGCGGCAGTCCAGAAAAAGATAAGAGGATTTTTTCCAGCCAAGGCTATTAGTACTCTTACTTTGGGCATTCTGCGGATTCAAAAGTTCGGGTTTGTTTATGTTCGGTAAATATCGTGCTTACATCTCGCGCATACTCTTTTGTTTAATAGAACTGAGTTTTCTGTATCTTTTTATCATGTGCTGGCACTCTACGGCCCACCTACGTTTAAAACCGTGAGGTTTACGACGCAGTTAACTCAGTATGCGTTTGTTAGTCGAGCCGGCTCGATGAGGACATCGCGACACTGAAGAACCGTTTACAAGTAGATCATAACTAGTTATTTATAGTCACCATTTTAACTGCACGTGAGGGTAAAGGTTCGATTGTATTTTACCACTTTCATTTTTGACCTATCAATAGCATACAGCTAAAAAACGTTAATCGATGAATATAAGTTTCAAATTACTATTACAGTTTCTGCTAGGAAAATCGCCATAATCACTACGCTGACCAGACAGACTGGCGATAGCAGTTTGTAGTCATTAATAACTGCCAGCTACCAGGCTAGCAGGCTACCAGGTTAGTCACTAACCACACGTAAAGAAGAGGAAGAATAGCTGCACACATTCATAATTCATAACGAATCATACAAAATTAGTTTGCGTTTAGAAACAAAGATACCTACTTTTAAACTCTATAATGTAAACAATATTTCAATATGGAACCAAGACATTATAATTGACACTAACTGTCTAAGCCATCGACACAAAAGAAACTACTATTTCGTCACACACATGAACTTTATCCTTTCACCTCACTTCACCCCTTCTAGAACTACTCCTTTTAAAAGTCTTAAACAAAACGATAACACATCTTCAGGGGTTCATGCAGGCACATATAGAGCGACTATCAGATGCCAACCGATCGCCATAAACGACCCCGGGGGTGGAATGTCCAAACTTTTGAGAGACTTCCAACACTTTACGTATTTTTTTGCAGAAATGTGACTCAACAGCAAGTCTTAGAATAGTCGTTTAAGACTAAGGCTTTTGTAAGTCTTTTATTAAGAAACTGGTACACGGACAGCGATACCTTTTGAAGGATTGTCTTACAGAGGTAGTAGAATAATCTAAATAATTATTCAGTTTCATGGCAAAAATGAAAAACTGAAAACATTTGTAGCATGTTGACTTGAAATCTGTTGAGTTCATAAAATTCTTAAACAATCACCAACTAACAGTCGACACTCAAAAATTACTTGATAGTCTACTAAAACTTGGCAATAAACAGTGCTGGCAATATCCTCACTAAACGGCCTGATAACCGCTAGCCCGGTCATCAGATACAACGGATTGCGGTGGAGGCCCAAGGGTCAAATGTCACAGTTTCACACTTACTAGAACTCGCATTTTCTAGAAGAGATCGTTTCGCGACAGATCTTTAGAGAGTTGTTGTAACCGCCAATCAAGTTCATTGTTTGTTTTGATATTTCAAAGGTTTGATATTTCAACTGTCTTTAAAACTTAAAGACAGTTGAAAGCTCACATCAACTCTTAACTTTAGCTTAGTAGTTAACTAAAACACAATAGTGAGTGTCCGTGGAGTTTCTTGCCCGTTCTTCTCCATAGGTACCTCCTACGCTTTGGAATGGGCAACTGCTTCATTTTCTTCAGCTTCATGTTTCTGACTGACCGACCGACATGTTTGGATGGGTTGATGACAGGGTTTGATGGTTTAATTGAAATAAATGCTTTGAGTTTGAGGTTGAATGTATTTTTTTTAATAACACGAGTAGGTACCTATGTAATATTCGTATCCACGTACTGGACAATTATGATACCTATTTAAATAAGAACAAAGAAAATCCCTACTTCCTAAAAATAATACCTAAATTGAAAAGTCTTGGTCGGCTCTTAATCATTTAATAAAGTAATAATTCTTCTGCTAATTTGTACCTATTAAACGCTTTATTAACGGAAACGCTATGTTGACAACTATTAAGTGAGTAAAACGATAATATTGATAGTGTAAACGTTAAAATGAAATACAATTATGGTTACGGGCTAGGTTGTGGTGAATTTTGCCCATAATAATAACAAAGAGAGAAAGTAGTTTCACATTGCGAACCTCTTATAAAATTATTATTGTTACAGGTCCGGTAGTCAACAAACAAACTCAAGTTTTATCGAATTAACAACTCTATGTCATGCTTCTTGACACATTTGTGCCAAAGAGTTGTCCGGAACATCATTATGGCCCCCTTGAAAGCTTCCCTTCACATTACTTTCTGATACTACTCGATTTTTTCGAGCTTACGTACTGAATGTTTTTGATAAACTTTAATTCGGTAAGGTAGCATTTCAGAAATAGCTATCATCCATTTTTTTATAGATATTGAATAATCAATTTTATTGCCAATGCACATAAACAAAATAACTTTCCAATTTCAATCATATGTTACAGAGTGCATGTAATTTTATGGGCGTAAATGGCATGGATGGTGCCACCTATTAATATATCATGTGCTACTGATATATTTTTCTAAGAACCTGTAAGAAACAAAAAAAAAACGTTCTCACTTCTTATAACTTATTGCAATAAAAGATTATTAACAGCGGATGCACGTTTAAACATGTTCAGTAGTTACGAAGCTTAAATATGTGACCGCGAATTCTTTTAATTACGGCTGACCATAGAATGCGACAAGAAAAACCATACAACAGGAAATGTCAATTACGTACCTACAAAATGTTTGAGTCATGTAACTGGGTACATAAATAGGTACCGGATCTGTAAGTCTATGAAACAAATTGCTATACAAGTCGTGTCGGTAATTAATTACTATTATGCCACATGTTTCTAAGTAGTGGAGTAAAAGATGATTCAGTGTTTTTAAGTCAAGAAAATGAGCATTTTCAAATTGCGAAGATTGCGAAACTAATTAATTAGTTAGCACAAACCGAATGCCATGAATGAATATTGCTCATAAAAATTAATTTAAAAAAATAAAAATAGAGAAAGTAAAGTAATTGATAAAGGATACATGCAAGGGAAAATGCAAGAGTCTGTGCGTGAGTGTGATGATGGGTAATTTTGCGTTACGAAGGGAACATTATGTTAGGACATGGTTTTTGAAGATCTTTTAATTTGGGCATAATCTAAGGTGATAAGCCACTCAGTTATTTTTCTAAAGTTGCTTTGTTCAGGGTACATTGGAGATGTCTTACTAATTCATCCCTTTCTCTCCCAAATCATCAAAGCCCCAATTTGACGAACAACTATCGCCAACAGGCATTTAGAGAAAGCCAATGAAAATGCCTCTTAACTACAGTCACAAAGGTCTCCGTATAATAGAGCGTTATCCGAGGTGAGTAAGGACAAAGCAAATTGGCATGCCTCGACTGATCCTTGCTTGTTGGCTGTACCACCGTCTTAGACAAGAGTGGGCCAATCCTTAGGCGGGAGAGGTAATAACAGCACCTAATATGCAAACGTACTGTTTTATCTTCATTATTGCCACCTGTTTAGTTTTTAGTTTAGTTCACTGCTGAAGAACTATTTAAACCTTCCTGGAACCGACCTTGGACCAACCTTTGGTATTGGGCAAGTGACGTAAAAGATCTGAAATAAAAACAAATCAGCAGTTGCGTGAGTCAAGAAAATAATATACATAAATATATATATGGATATTCGGACAATCCTTGACGTCGTGTATACGACTGTTAATGATTTATGTACATAACCATGATACATGTCATTTTAATCGTATAGGATTTTCGTACTTTTAATGAACGTCATGAATACCATATTAATTCATGTCAATTCCGCTGTAATCTTATGTCACGAACCCTCAACTAATAAGCGTGGTCGCTGGACGTCTCGTCAATAATCCGGAGCGGATTAGGACGGCGGCCGGCTTACGCAAATACGATCGGATCGTACCGGACTTCGGACCGGAACGGACACGCCACCTGCTCGCTGAGCCGATTTTAAAAACTGCCCTATTAGTTCCTAGAAATATATTGTGGAAATTGTTGAGCCGATTAAAATAACAGAATAATAGGTATTTTAGTTCAGAGATAAAAAAACGATGGTTACTACGATGCGAAGATTATAAAATGTTCTTTGATCACCACACGTGCTTAGTCAATGTTGGCAATTTCAGACAAAGTCTAAGTTTCCGAAAAAATATTTTTATAATAATTTTGAGGTCGGATAAAGGAAGCAACTTAACTAAACATACGACTTTATAATACACTCACTTGATGGGCCACGCGGGTGCTAACTGCGGCCCGTTTGCGGCTTGTTTGCGGCCCATTAGTTGGTGGGACGCGACTTGCGGTCACACGCCGCGCCCGCTAACTGACTGCCATTCCGCTTAATATTTCCTGTTTCTTACATGTTTGGTGAAGGTTTACTGGGAAATCATGATTATGATTTTGCCTCTCCTGAAGTTGAACCTTTTTATGAAGTTTCTCAGTTTTTCTTTGATTAAAAATAGCAGTCTTTTCTTTTCATAGTACCAATTAGGTTTTAGACTGTACTCGCTAAGCAGTGTTTTGAGAATTGCAAACTTATTCCTTACAGCAGATTTGAAAAAATTTGTTTGGTATATCAGAATGGACGTAGAATGTACACCCTGACGAACGCAGAGTAGATGCTCTATATATTATAACTACTCTTAAAGAACAAGAAAAATGCTTTTCACACCACCAATCCTAAGAAAGCAAGCCGTAACAATATTACCTGAAGGTCACAATGATAAGACCAAAATATTTTACCTCAAAACTTTACACTGAACTATATTCAAAATGTCAGTCGGTATCCGCAAGATTTCACTGAAAAGCGTCCCGTAAGGAGTGTATAAATAGAGCCGTTCTGTTGGTCTGTTTGTCGTACTTTCTGTTGATATTTACGTAGCCCGCAATCAGGGAGATTCTACGGGGCAATTTATTCAGCCCAGCGTCTTGGACTTTGATTTGTGAAGTATTTGTCTTTCGTATAAAATGAAAAATAATGTGAGGGGATGGAAATTTTTGGATACTCAATGGATAGAGTAGAGTGAGCTACTCATGTAAAATTTGTGGAGGTTTAGAGGTGACCCAAGTTAGGTTTTATAGCATGTATTTAATTTTATAATTGAAAAGTGTTTCTGGTAAGAGACTGCAACAAAAGTTTCGATCAATAATATCAATACACACAAAAAAAATGTCTTCAAATACAGAACTCCAAAATGTGTTCGAAAGCACTGAATTTATTTATTCCCCATTGCCTGAAACTATTTGCTTGTCTATTTCCTCGTGTCAATAACCCAACTTTTAATCTTGGCACAACATGTAAGGTGTGTAACCCTACACATTCCGCTCTCGGACGAAGGGGACAAGACATTCCTCACATGCTTCTCCGAATTTTTGCAAGACAAATAGCGGCTGCTTGACCAAAATGACATATGGGGGAGTGGGCGTCTCATACACTCCCCGGAATCCTCAGTTTTGGAGGGTTAGATTGTATGATTTATGCGCTGGCCGCACAAACTTTCAGGTCTAGTTCCTCTTTACGAGCGACCGTATTTATGGTACTGTTTAAAGTTGGACCTCGGTTTCATATTTATTGTGTTACTCAGAATGAAGTTTGTGTGCGGTGTTTTGTTTATGGTGTGTGTGCTTTGATAATGTTTTGTTTGTGTAATGAGTTTGGTGCTGGTGTAGAGGTGTACTTAAGTGTAAGATCCAAAAGAAAACTTGGTGAAGCCTGTTAGTCCGCCCTGTTACTCGTTATTGAAAGTAATAATACTTTCAATAACGAGTAACGAGTAACTAATAACGTATTATAGAATATGTAGGTAGGTACTGAAACAAAAATAAAGTTGTTTTTTTTTTTTATAGTTGAATCAATAAACAGGCGGCCCCATAGAACGAATCACTTTCACAACTCGCGTACAAACCAACATTCAACAAAAAACTCTAAAAACTGAACTTGTCGAACATACCACAATAGCCGCAAAAAGGTTGTGACCACAAACAACGCTTACAAATGACACACGTTCAAACCGCAGACGTATTGAGTGCCGTAAAAAACGGGCTGGCCGCTAAACCGATGGCAAATGCGCTACAAATGCCCTGCAAATGAGCGGAATTAGAGGTTACATTAGTGGCCGGGCGAAATACCCCGCGTTTTTGTTGGCAACCGGGCGGTAATTGATTCATTTGTTTTTTGCAACCTCCTCTTAAACCGCGGACGTTTAGGAAAGTTAAGGCTTTTCGAATTGGCGAGTGTGAAGTGAACGTGGCATGTGGAATTGTGGGGCGTCGATGCAGGAGCTTAAATTAAGCGAAGTAGGTACGTAGATGCCAATTTTAGTTGATGTTTACATGAGCAGCTTGGCGTACTAGTGAAACATCGAGAACTAATATTTTGTTGTTCTTCTTCTTTTCAGTGAAACATTTCTAAAACGTTTAACAACCGAATCATTTTGTTGACTGGATTACTTATTATTTTGTTTAGAAAGTGTCAATAAGTACTTAAAATTATTTTATTAATATTCTTTGAAGCCACTTCAATAGTTACCCTCCACTCTAGAGCTTCCTCCGAAGACTTGTCTACAATCAGATGTCTTAAGCCAACTAAGCAATAAAACTGCCTCGTTAAGAAAAACCATGTAAACACCAATGGTAGATATAAAATTCCCATATAATCCCATAGGGACTCGTATTCAATTAAGTGTTCGCAAAAAGCTCCAATCCGCCACAAACTCAACCGCCCCCGAGATTTGAGCCGTCCGTCCGGTCTGTTCCGGCCGTTAGCGGTCTAAATGTGACCACCACGTGGTTATAAGCATTATTTACTTGCAGATAAGAACGAGAGTCCTCTGAAAAGGTGGGTCTGAATTTGGCAGGTTTATCTGGCCTAGTTTAAACGGTTGACGGTAGGTAAAAACACCTGGAGTTAGTTTAGTTCCGTTTTTCTTTGGCTGGTCATTGATTGAAGATGAAGGCATGAATATCTCTTGAGATTTTATTTTCTTCAGTTATCTTTTTGTATATTAAGCACATACTATGGAACTTACAAGATTCCTAATAGTTTTTGCGATGTGCTCATCACATTTCTACAATCTTTTAACACATTTATTGCATACAACTTTTATGGTATGCTCGAAAATACTAATTGGAATAAGTCTTATTTCAAACACCTAATATAATATTAATTTTAAGGTGTCCCCCTTGTTTCGCAGACAGAAATTTCGTTTCGCAGAAAATGTTTCATATAGTAATTGGCCTTTGTATTTTTATTTCGAATATTATTATTTAAAAGAATATTTACTTTAATTAAACATATTTCACAGAGACACGATTCAATTAATTTTATAATCACATTTTTTATTTAACAAACTTTTCAAACAGTAGAATTATTTTTTAACGAATATTGTTTGTTCGGTGTATTTTTCCATGGTATTTTATTTCAACGAAAATGTAAAAAATAGACGTTACACTATCCATAATTTTATAAGGGTACATATTTGAACGTCGAAAATTAAGTACCGAATTAAAGTTGAATGAGGACTTAGGCTGCAAGAGCGAGCGAAGCGAGCTCGGGAATTGGGGGCACCCGCCATCCCCTTTGTGGTTATTTTTTTAAACCACAGAGAAATAGCAAAAAAAAACATATTTACCCTATAAAAATATAAAATATCGAAAATTAAGTGTCGAATTAAAGTCGGATGAGAACTTAGGCTGCAAGAGCGAGCGAAGCGAGCTTGGGACTTGTGGCACCCCGACTCGGACAGGTTAGGTTAGTTTTTGATGTGGTTTTTTTTTTTTTAAACCACACAGAACTGACTGAAAAAAATATATTTACCTTTTAAAATTATAAAATACTATTGACTATTGAATATTTGTCAAAGGTATGAATTGAAAAGTTTAAAAACTGTCACTTGATTAAATGTTTTTCTTGGTAATAAGTTTTATATTAACTAAAAAATATGAGAATATTTGATTTGTTATTCTATGATATAAATATCGAAACTTAAAATTTTTTTTTTAAACAAAAATCAATCATTTAAATTTATTGAAAGTAAGTATTCTGAGTATTGATTATTCTATGAAATGATAATATGAGAAAAAATTTAGTGAAACGAAATTCTATGAAAATGAAAGCTATAAAACAACGTACAACCTGATTTTAATGATGTTATTGTAAGTAATAAATGTTTTAAGAGTATCAAACTACAGTAGATAATAGTTGTTAACACCTTTTCCCTTCGGATGACATAATAGGTGATCTATCTCAGTGTCGGCAGTGTCCCCTATGTTTCCACATTGGTCAGTAATCGACCTCCGCCCACCTTTTGTCTTGCAACCAGTGTCCGCCCGCCTTAACATCTTTCTTACGCCTGAAACTTGAGTGGCCACGAAATATGCGACCGTTTCATGAAGTTTTGGTTATAATTATTATAATTAAATTGACGTTACCTTTATGTTAGTAGTAATATATTTTATAACTAGAAAATATATAGGTTTTATAATGAATAATAATATGTGAACTTAACTATTGCCTTACGGTAAGGTTACCTTTTTGGATTTTTAAATAAATAAATAAGATATTCTAGTTTCAGATTAAAACATCTGCTATTTCTATGAAACTGACATTACTTTATAATAGTAGAAATATGTTTTATAACACATGGTATATTAATTTGTCTATATGACTGTAGTTTAAATCCTAATGAAGTTTCAATTTTGTGGGAATTGTGTTCAAAAGTGTTAACGCAATTATGAGGTCGACAAAAAAAGTACGGAACAGTTATTGATAACATGCATTATTTCAAATAGCATCTATTATATCAATAAATTTATTTATTTCCTTTCATTTCTTAGGAAAATCACTGACACACAAACGCTTGTTTAGTGGCCGCCCCGGCGACTGCTAAATCCATCGAGCTCCCATCTCACACTTTTATTTCCGTGTTATCTGATTTACAGTGATTTATCCCGCCACCGGCCCGCCATGGGCCTGCCCCGGCAGGGAAACAATTACCACGCCATGGTCACCAGCCCCGGCCATTCCTCAAGTATCACCCCTGGGTAATGCTATTGACGTGTGATGTGTTCTAGAAGGAATATTTGTGTAGGTAAGCTTTAAGAAAAGGCTTTGTGTTTTATGTTTATCTCCCGTTTGGATTAGGTTAGGTTAGGTTACCTACATTACTTGTCAATGTATTTTTTTTACGATACTACATGAGGAAACGTGGATGAAGCTATTTTTGTACCCGAATGTATGTGACGAGGCCTTTGCCTTGCGTGGGTCTGTTGTACACTGGTATTTTAATCAGCGAAATATGATATTGGATCATGCTTAATGTAGCACACATTCATTATATTAAAATGTTAACAAAAAACTAACTAGACCCCATGCTGACAAACAAACATTAATAATGATCTAACAAACAATTGCAATCTAACTACTTTTTCATTGAAATCAATTCAACCCATTCAATTGGACGAAGATCAAATATCCGCACGTCCATAATAAGTTAGTATTTATCTATTCTCACTATCGACCGACGCGGGCTATTCATCGATACTTTTTGTCTACAATAGCCACCGACTTCTGACAGCTACCACTATGTAAGATCGTTATTACAAAAGGTCCACTTTACTCTCAATAACATGCGACGGGATAAATACATAGCAGAAAATTATAGTCGCTACGGCGGGCGTAGCTAAACGTTTTAACATACAATCCTTTTAAGAGTTTTTTTTATTAAAAGGTAATTTTGAGAAAACTCGTGCTATCACGGATCACATGCATCCATATATCTCATCAACACCAGCATCAAACAAATAGATAAACATGAGCTACTTAAATTGTGTCGTGTATAGATTGTTTTGGTATGGACTTAACATTCTGTTCTTCCGTATTTCGAGTTCATGTTGGCTAGTCGGGGCATACATAGCCGACAAAAACGTTTACGATTGACGGACAACGCGTGCGCTTTAGTGTTATGAGAATATAGTTGCTATTTGTTTATAATTTATGAATTTTTATACGGTGATAAGCATTTTAATGGTGTGTAATTAACTAAGTTGTAGTTGCTTTACTTAATTAGTTTTTGCTACCGGTTTGATTTGACTAATGTAGGTATTTTCAGGATTGTTTGATTTTATTTGTAGTTAAATTGAACCGCTGAATCATTTGGAAAATATTAGCAAACTACGTACTATTCAACAAATTACCTCCGAAAATGATAATTATTAATAGAAATGAAAAGATAATAAAGCGACATAAAAAAAAAAAACTTACAATAACAAATCAACGTAAAAAAATACAGCGTTGTTAGTTATTCAGCGGACAAACTGTTTAGATTGAAGCTCAACAATAAACATTGGAAACAACTCGAGACAACGTAGGAAGATTACAAAAATACGTTGGAGTAACAGTTAAATTATTATCGCTGCTTATTTTATGATCCGAAAGATCACTGGATACCTACTTGTTCACAAACTGTGTAATTGGTAGAGCTTTCGGAAGATCAGCTGCTGTGCACAGGGTTTTAAGTTCAGAGTCCAAATCCGGAAAAATATCATTAGTTTTTCCAATATGAATCATAAAGGAGAAAAGGAAATTTTCATTTATTTCACACTTGACTAATTTGCAGTACTATAGTCAGAATAATTTCCTATTAGAGATAGATAATTCTTAAAAACTGCCACGTTAGCGATGTTTACCTGTAAATTGCAATCGGTTTACTGCATAATTTACACTTAACACCGGCAGCAAATTGTAGGTTTACACCTAATTACCTCAATTTATTTTCGCTGTGTACAGCTTAATAACTTCTTTATCCTGCTACTTATCAGATATCGACATGAAGGTTACAAATGAGCAGATTGATCAGCTGGCCACTAAGTTGATCACCGGTGGGGCGGTGGATCGCGAACAATGAGCAATCTATCTGTTATTCATTTATAAATAGCATGGCTTGCTGTACTCATCTGCTGTTAGGGAGAGTTTACACTCATTCGGTTTTTAAGTTCCCAAATGGATGAAATTTAGTTTGGCGGATTCTGACGAATAAAAAATTGATCGAGTAACCCACTTATACCACCTTGTTTTCACTAAATAGACTAATAACAATAATAAAAAATAAAAATAAAAATTTACTAATTGTCTATGTATGATTCATAATTCTGAATTCGATATGCCAATGACACCATCATTGGTATCTCGATATTATTTTTAACAAATAAGTTAAAACTTATTCGATTGAATTAACTAATTGTTTAGCAATCTGTTTATTTACACTTTTTTTATTTACAATTTTGATCGTATTTATAGAAAATTGTGCTAGAGTAAACCACCTCTAAAGGCGATCCAATCATCGATAGTTCATCACCGGTGAATAATTGCTCGCTTTTATAGTGTAAACAAGTGATAGATCGACTACCGTCGCTACCGAGTACTCGATACAGTACGTTATATTTTAGTTATACAATGTACCTGGTATACGAAGTATTGATCGATTGCTCATATTGAGTTGATGGGTGTCGCTATGAGTTGAATGATATAAATGTAATTTCTGATATGCTTCTGATTTTGTTGGAACGTTATTTGTATTTGGGTGTTTTGTTCTGAAGTTCTATGAACTTCTGAACAGAGCCTCCTTGCACCTTTTTCCTTGTGAAAAGCTATTTTAGACAAAACTTTGCTTGTGAAAATTACTGGAGGGTTTTTCCACAAAATAGTCAGATGACTTTGAAAGGTTGAGTTGAAGGTTACGAGCACAGTTTTCGGTTATTTTTTACTTCCTCCAAACATATTGACACCCAAAAATGAAAAGCACACATACAAGTGACAAGTAACAGACACCAATGCTACGTGGGCCAGCCATCGTGACTCAACTCGCAACACAATGCCCATTGTGGCCCACCATTGTTTTACCAACTTTCTATTAACCTTTAACTACCGGGAAAAAACTGAGGCGACGCGTGCGCTCCTTGCGTGGGACGGAGGAAGGTGACGCCGATATTCGGTTATATTGGTTTGGGAACAGTTGACTGTTTGCAGCTCAGTCTGGGAAAGGTTACTAAAATAATATTATCTGTTAAAGTCACCAGGTCGCTCCTTTTATCATAATCTATAGTTTCTACTTTGGTGCCATTGATTGGAGACGTTGACTGGATATCTACAAAAAAAAAAGTCCTACTGTCCCACCAAAAACATGTCTTTGTGATGGCTTGTCTTGTCGTGGGAGCGGCAGCCAGGCAGCCACTGCCTGTCGTGTCATTTGAAAACGGGTTGAATCGATACGCCTTGGATGTGCTATAACATTTTAACTGTGCTCTGTCAAGGTATTTCCTGTCGAGGAGTATTTGGGGTTATTGTTTACTTCTGTTGTCAAATATATTGTAGAGTCTACGGTCTCTTGACCTGGCAGACAAGAAAAATGAAAATGTTTGCAATAAATATACAAAGATCAGAGTTGAACGATCTGTTCTTTTTCTTTCTGTAACTACGCGCCTATATTTTCCGGGAGTAGAGGAAAATGTGTACCTAGGACAATGTGTACCTATGTTGCTCGGTGTTGATTATGAAACAATTTAAGGTTCTGTACTAGCAAAGTAAGCAGTGAAAGCCATTTTTTTTGGGTAGTAAATTATCAAATAACTTCTGCCGCTCTGGGCGGAGCGGGAGGGCGTGTCAGACTCTTACTGACTAAAACCCACCCGTGTTCCCTCAGTTGCCACATTGCCGGGGTCACGATCGCCCTTTCAGATTTCTTCGCAACCCCTGCAGGCATTGGCCCTAGCGGTCCCCGTCAGTTTTGCGTCACATCTCTTTGAGGCGCGCGTGGAACGATAAGGATCAGGCCCGGGTCAACGCGCCATTAACCACACGACAGAGGTAGGTCGGCATCCGGTGATACCGGAGTGCCTCCCTGATGCAACTCCAGGGTGTTAAAGGCATTGGCGGTCTAGATCCACCGCCAAGACGACCCTATCCCGGGACACAGCATCCCCCGGCGTGAGGACCCGCACGCGCATGATGGCGTCCACCATAGAGCGCCCCCTGCGGAAACCAAACTGGCCCTCCGCCAAATCCGGCCCCACCCGCACCAGCTGCCCGACGAAGCAGTGAAAGCCTAGTGGTGTGACCGTCAGACTGCCAAGTCATAGGTCTCGAGTTCGAATCCAAGGCACGTACCTCTGACTTTGCAGATTTATGTGTGTATAGTATAATTATGGCATGTGAAGCCAAGTCAGAGGCCTTTGGGCAGCTTTAAAACTCTGACACCAGGTTAATCACTAACCACACGATAAGAAGAAGAAGCGAAGTATCCGCCACATAATTTTCCTCATATTGCGGTGCATGTATCTAAGTATATACACCGTCTTCCCCTATTCAATTACATGGTCACATGTATGGTCACACATTACTATCCGTAGATCTACTGATAATGGTTGAAACCAAGTTGACCTATCGCTAAGAGTCAATACGGCTATTTGTATGTTAAGGGCTTTAAGGCTATAACAAGTGAAGTCGGTTAACTTAATAACTACTGTCTGTAATCTACGTAAATTCTATTTAACTATTAGGTAGGTACTTAAACACAGGTATTTAAACACAATTAAATTAAATTGGCTATTTGTGTTGATTGGGAGGTATTTAGAATGAGATCAACATTAATATGACTATACCTAAATGACATTCCGAGTTGTCCTTTAGCGTTGTAACTTTACTGAGTAAGGCGATCTGAGCTCGATCGTGACGACCTTCAGGCAGGACTCCTGTTCCATGTAGGTACCAGCTGTGCCTACTGTCTAGATACCAAATACCAAACGACTCTCAGATTAGTAGGTAGGTATATTGAATAGTATGTTAACGCAGCCTTACCTGCCAAGAGTTAGTTAATATTATAATGGTTTATATTGGAATGGTTATAATCTTAATTAGTAAGAAAATTATGACATGTTGTCAAGAATATTTTTGTAAAATTAAAATATACAAAAATATTCACAAGAATTGAATTTTAATTTTTTTAAAGCACCTTTTGTTACCTGCCTAAAGAGGCCTTGTCAAAAAACATCATAGATGTTGTATGATTGTAGTGTAAGAGTGCTTAGCATATCGATTTCAAAACTATCTCTAGATCTAATGCTATACTATAAAATACTTCGTATTATCCTCCACAACGCTTTGAATTGGAAAGTAATATCATCCTAATTTATAAATATTTCCTGCTCATTACGCAACATACCCAAGATGGCGTCAATGACAGAAACGCCGCCTTATCCGCCACATTACCTTATTTCATAGCAGTTGTAATAAAATTTTATACCCCCGGTCTTATCACAGGGTAATAGAAAGCAAATAATAAACGGATTTAGTGGCGACGGCCACTTATCCTTGCGAAGGTCAACGAGTGTGACCTCAGAACACCGCCGCAGTACTAGGTACATGATAATATAAGTGAATGGGTGCCTCTTCTATAAGTACCATTTTAGAACCATCTGGACCCACCCAGGACCAGATTGTATTAGCTACTGATTAAGGTTATTGGTAATTACGACGAAAATGTCGTAAAAAAGAGGGCCGTAAAAGTCGTGTTATGAACATTTTCAGTTCAATTATTACTTAATTTCTACATTTGGACAAACGGTGGCAGACGAACATTTTTGAATCAATTAACTGTTCCATGAAGCTCCATCTGAATTATATTGGTTAAAACATCGCTGTCAATTGTTAAAATAACCATTTATTTATTTAAATAACATGGGCGACTTACAGCTAAAACTAAAAAATCGAAGTCAGTACATTAGTCTGAAAGCTAATTACAGGTCTCCACTTATAAAATACAGAAAAAAAAGTAAATTCTAAGAGATTTAGACGGCTAGACTGAGTATTTGAGTAATGTCGTAAAAAAGTGGGCCGTAAAAGTCGTGTTACGAACATTTTGAGTTCAATTATTACTTCATTTCTACATTTGGATAGACTATTTCTGAAACGGCAGCAGACGAATATTTTTGAATCATTTGACTGTTCCATGAAGCTCCATCTGAATCATATTGGTTAAAACATTGCTGTCAATTTCTAAAATGACACACTTTAACCGGCTAGGCATATCGATATGACACGTTCCATTCCGCAAATGACAATGTTTTATGTATTTATGTAAATAAATGACCGATCAAAATAAAATCCATTATCGGCTGTCGTTGAGTGTCACTTACTCACGATATCCGACAATACGGATATCATGGCAGTCCGAGGTACGAATACAGCGGATCGTAGTGATGGGCACCGAAAAACAAAATATCCATCCAGAGACAGCCATGTTGAGATTAACAATTCCGATGAAGCTTTCAGTACCATCAGCCGTGTGTCATTTTAGATATTTTGATACTAATACATAAAACATACGAATTTGAAATGGTTGAGTTCGAACCGTTATGCGTCTGGATTTAGCTTGTCCATGCCTCTGTAAAAAAGCCGTACTAAATTAGGTAGACTTAACTTTAGCCTACTGTGTCGTTTAAGTGGCTATAATATGTTTTTTTAAGCATGTATAGATTTAATACTTGTATGCAATAATAAGTGTTTAGTACCCGCACGAGTTACGACATCAGCTGCCTAATACCCTTTTTGTTCGAAACCGTTCCCTTTTATAATTTGCACAAAATCATCTGGGTAATTACTTAGTGTAACATTTAACTTGTCCTTTGGTAATTTTCCGGTCATTTATCAGGAACGTAGTAGGAACCTAGCCAATTGAGTAAGAGAAAATAAATATTAACAGGAATTAATGACTATTTTATTTTAAATAAGTACACTGAGAAAAACCCTGTTCGATAAACAGTTGCAATGTTTAATTTAAGCATGTAGTACTTTCACGTGCTTTTAATTACAGTTTCAATTAATTATCACTATCTTTAATCGTTAACTACATTAATCATGATAAAGTAAGTGTTGTTGAAAGCTTCAAATATCCGCATAAATATCCGAACTCATTAAAATATTTTGGATATTAAGAAACTATAAGGATGATTATAAAAGTAAACTTAAGCCGCAGTTAATAGGCCTCTATATCTTTATTAACGGGTTGAAGGGTTAACAGAGTTGTGCGCAATAAACGAAATGGAATAGTTAACCCTGCAGCAGTCTTCACACTCACTTTAATTTAGTTAACTGTTTCGTTGCGCCCCGGGCTGCAGGCCGCTGACTGGGGAAAGGGTTGAATAGTGATGGGAGATGCATATGTCGATAATTTTGTAGGATGTATTACGATTATTGACTATAGCTATGTAAGCTTATAATAATTTGCCAGTTGATTTTAAATACTCTGTTTTGAGTCAAGTTAGTAGATTCCGTCTTGATTTTGCTTCGGAGTAAAAAATTTGAAAACATCACTAGTTCATGTTTATGCTGATAAACATAACAAAACGGATTGAGAAATCTAAGAAGACAAACAAGGCTTTTATTGCAAAGTTACAGGGAGGTCGACACAACAGAAGAAAATCGACAAAACGCCAATGTAACCCTCTCTCCTCACTAAACAGCATGTTTTCATCGCTAGCTAATTTATATAGGGCCGGGCGCACCCCCGCCTATATTTAAAAGCTTATAATCGCGCGATGAAGTGTTGCCAGCGTTGATTAATCACGACTGAATTCCGGGACTCTAAGAAAGCGAGGTGCAAAATTATTGAGACTCGCAACACCAGCCGTTTGTCACTGGGAGCTCAACAGATCAAATTAAGAAATGTACGGGTAATTTTACAAGTTGTTTGTTAATTTCTTACGGTGTTGTGCGAAAGTGTGATAGTCGTTTGATAATTGCCAAAACAGCTTGCCCTTTCATGCTACTGTCATATTGCAGGTGATTTTACATAAGAAATGCAACAAGCATAACCAGGGTGTACTCAATAAAAGGCTTTCAAGCATGTAGGTACCTACGATGTGGACATCCTACGGCAAACCTAGTGTATATTTAATTTATGTTACTATATACTTAACCTTTTTCTCTTTTGTAAAAAAGGAAACACATTTGTATCGGCAATAAAATACTGATGAAAACTTAAATAACAAGATACAAACATCATTAAATAAGAACCTAAAAGTTGACACTTCTCTTTATATTTTTTACGAATAATTTCCGAACGCACTGCGACCCAACATAAAGACAAAATATAAAAATAGAAACCAATACATTTCGCAATCGAAAAATTTAATTAACTCGCCGTAATAACAGGCGTATTATCCCTCGTTCAATTACCTAACGATAATACTGAATCGGGCACCGAACCCTGCACCTGCCGGAGTGCCGATGCCGGTTTTTATAAAAAGGCGCGTTTGATAAAAATCAATCGAATTGTCACATCAAGTGAGTAAGTTAAGTAAGCGTAATTATCGATACTCCGTGTTTGGAACTGTGTCGCATTCTTATGCGAAATTATTACAATTATAAGATAAAGGAGTGGCGATAGCGGCGCGAATCGTGCGGGTTTGTAGGTATCGGTAGACTAGCGGTTGGGACGAGGCATACGTACTTATTGTAATAGCGGTTATAATAACGTAACTATTAATAATATTCATCATTTCTGCCAAAACACGTCCACTGCTGGGCAAAAGTCTCCCCCAAGCACCTCCACTTCGACCGGTTCTGCGCTTCTCGCATCCAGCAGACTCCTGCAGCATTCACCAGATCATCGGTCCACCTTGTGGAAGGCCTTCCAATGCTACGTCTTCCGGTACGCGATCGCCACCCCAGAACCTTTTGGCTCCAATGGCCATCTGTTCTGAGAGCATCGTACCCTGTCCACTGCCACTTAAGTTTGACAATGTGTTAATATAACGATTAATCATTTTATATTTATCAATATTGTTTGGTTACATAGATAAACATGTTCTCCCATACGGAATGTATGTGCAAACATGTTTTTGTAGCTGCAAATATAAGTTGGTCGATTATTACTCATTAACTTGTAGAGCCTACTTAATCGTGATAGTTTTCCTTTTAATTTCGTTATATAACCTACTGCCGTGATTTTTTTCACACATCCAAAACCAACCATTTAGCTTGCAGCTCCTCCCCCCTGAAAACTAAATGGTTGGTTGAATTATTATTTTTTTTTTATTAAAAATACAACCAACTTCCTAACTAAAAAGTGAAAAATAACTTCAATTTCGTAAGTCAATGTCTTTGGATCAGTATTTAAGTTTTTTGCCACCGACTTCCGAAATTAAAGTTATTTTTCACTTGGTAGTTTGGAAGACGGTTGTATTTGTGGTAAAAAAAAAAACACTTTTTTTACTTTACCAAATGGTGCTTTTTGAGAACAAATGCACGATTTACTATAAAAAATACCCAAATCGCTATAGGTGTGCCTATAATATTTGAAGAGTTCCCTCAATTTCTGCAAGATCCCGTCATCAAATCGTGACCAAATGACAATGGGACGAATTTGAAAGTATACCTTTTCAAACAAAAAAATAATTTTTCAAATCGGTTTAGCCGTCTTCGAGTAATCGGAGAACATACATAAAAAAAATATTCCGACAAACTGAGAACCTCCTCTTTTTTTGGTTGGTTAAAAATTAGCACTTTAAGGCTTAATATTTCGCAAACGGATTCCTGAATCCAAAAATGGTTTTGACACACTCGTTAACAATGTTTTTGAAGGACCTTTCCAACAATAACCCACACAATGGGATAGAAAAAAAAAATTTTTTCATTTTATTTTACCACTTTATCGGCGTGAATAATATGTATACCGATGCCAAATTACAACTTTCTAGTACTAAGAGTCTCTGAGCTAGACCGTGGACAGACAGACAGACAGACGGACGTGGCGAAACTATAAGGGTTCCTTGTTTACTACGGAACCCTAAAAACCCACCCGTAGTATGTGAGAGGGTACCGTCCGCCCGCTCTGAATCCTATCGTCTGCTCGACTATTACAAGTTACAACATTATTTTATTTTATCCTATGTAAAGATCGCACTAAGTCGCTGAACTGGACTTTCAACGTCAAGAAATCGCTCGTCTGCAACGGAACATAGTCCTCGCTGCGCCTGCGCTGTGCCCACGACTCTGTTTGAGGTAGATTATAGGTAAGACGTACTGATACATTCGAATCATTCACATAATCATGAGAAACTGTGCAAACACGCGTTGATAACTGGGTAAAGCATTTTATATAAGGTCTAAAACTTTGAATAGACCAGAAGCCGACCCCAAGCCATTTAGCAAAAGATTCTTTATTATTTTAGTTATCAAAACTAAAATAATAAAGAATTAAGAAAACACAACCAAGACAACTAACACACGTGATCCTGACGGCCGTTGATCGAGAATTTAAAGAAGTACCTCAAACAACGGTAAGACAAACAGTCAATATAAAACAGCTAAACGAAAATATGACCAGCGATCAACAATTTACCGTAAACTGCAAGTAATTATTCATACTTAACACAATAACAATATAATTCATAGTTATGAGACGGGCTACTACGCAATAACATTCAGCAGCTAAATCAATCACGATAAGTAATACCACTTATTTACATATCGACAAATAAGTGCAATAAGCGCAATAAGCGCTATGTACTCGGAACTAGTTTGCAGACTCCTCATTAAGCAAACTATGTAACTTAGTCGCTGAAGGTGGATTTATGCGCTAAATAAATGACAATCACGCGCACTAAGTTTGTTCTTAATGCGTTTTATATTCATGCGTAACTAGCTTGTTGTAATTGCGTGTATTATAAATATTGTGATATTTAATGTGAGGTCTTGCGATTAAAATTATTGTGAAGTCTTCCTGTTAGTAAAATCAGGGAAATTAATTGTTTATCAAACTGACTACCAAAATTATGTTGTCTGTCTCTTTAATCGAATCACAACTATCATTATGTCACAGTTGTATAAAGTGGCTCTATCACGGCTGATTGACGTAGTGTCAATTTGGTAAAAAATTAATCTCCTTGACTGTACATAACTAACTTGTCATTCATGTCATTAATTGTTGCTATTTAGTGTTAATTATGTTCCACTTAATGCTGTTATGGTTGGAATGTTACATCTTTATTTTGAAAGTTATTTTCTTTAATTGGATTGATAACAAGAATCAAAAGTTTTGAAACTGAAATATTCGTCATTGACGGCCAGAATTAAAGTTCTCACTAAAGAATTATAAGTTTCTCGTTAAAGATAACAAGACTTGTGTAAAGCTTATCCCCTTCTTCTGTAGATTAGTTAGAATACCTCGAATTGTATCTGCTGTTCTAGGAGTAGTATAGGTTTGTCTAGTACACACGTATATTGATTGTGACAGCGGTATCGGCGCGTCCAAAAGTCAACAGGGTGCCGCGACGGCAATACAAAGGCATTTATTGTACGAATTTCACGCGTCCACGTGGGGTTGCGTGTAGCGCGACCAAGACGATTGAAACTTGGATTAATATTGGTAACTAACCAACACTACTAATTGATTTTATGTGAGGTATGTATAAAACTAAGTGCCACTTGCATCACATTAATCATTAAACGCGTGTAGCGCTAAACACATTTTAAACATCATTCCGTCTCTATCATCTTCAAACGATTGACAGAAACAACGATTTTTTCATTCGTTTTGCTCTAAACGTAATAGATTAACCTGATTTATGAAGCAAACGGGCCTTACAGTTGGGAACTGAAAGGCTAATCAACACAAAAATATACTAACAGACTGGCAGACTTATGCCAACTGATTTGATTGGATGTTTTTATTTTAGTCAGCTAATGACAGGACTTAACATGAGTTTGAGGTTGGTTGTGTAGTTATTGCCAATGATAAAATCTGATAACGGAGGGAAGTTATCACAATAATTTTCATAAAGAAAGAAATATTGGTACTGACGAGTAGTTACTGGTTAGAAACAAAATGTCGTTTTGAGAACAGCAAGACAAATTCAATCAAGTATCATTTTTGTAACAAATGAAAAGTACCTTGAAAAATTAAACATACTGCATGCACAGCAGTGTAAATTAAATTAAAAACCAAGTCCATACTGTGAACACTAAACCTTACACGCTAAAGTATCAACACCCATTACTTGTACTACACGATATCCCTCAGCGGCCGCAAACCGCGGTGCGAAGCTGAAGGGTTGCATCACCACATACCCCATGCACAATTTTGTCACGGTTGTCTCTAGGCAACCCCATACGATACCACAGCCTAACAACATAGCCCAAGAAAAATTTTGCATACTGCATAAATACACCCAAAAAGATTGCTAGAATATTTTACACTGTGGCCCTAAAAAAAGCGTGCGCCAGTTTAATTTCACCCTTTACATCGGAGGGTATTTTTTTTTTAAATCAACAATAGAGACGGATAACTAGTTTGTAGTGTAAACAAATTGGTGCATTGTAACTTTAGCGAAGTCAGTGGTTTTGTGTGAGATGGGTCAATATTTATAGCGCATTTGAATATTAAAAGATGAGTGTTTGAGCTAATGTTAAGTTAATTATGTTTTTTTTTTCCTGTTTCACTTTTTATTAACCCTCGTGCAACGAGTATAAGTCAAAAGATTTTAAAGATAAACTTCTAACCAAAGCCGCTCCCCATGTTCTCACACACGATTGTCTACATTTCTCCTTGCGCAGGTCTGCTGGAACTAATTTCTTAAAAATAAGCAGACCTTTGTACTCAAAAGTTATATATATCTGTTTCTGTATATGTATCTTACTGTGTGTAATGAAATAATAACTATTTTAATAATATAAATAAACAAAGATATTAAAAATCGTGTGGTTTTTCCATCTATTACTTAGTTCCACATTTCTTAATAGACCGAGTACTACATCAAACTACAGACCAGTATCTTTATCTGTAAGATAAAATAACGTTTCTGCTTTTATCGTGTTACCTTATAAGATGTTATTTATAAACGTAATTGTAGTGATAGAAACACGTGCAGTTATATCGTAGAATAAGTTATAATTCGTTATTGATTATGGTCCAGCTCCAGTCTGTTTATTATGAATATTTATTGCGCAGATATGAAGCAACTGGTTTACATTATTTACATTAGAAGCCAATAATTGTCACGTTTCAGAATGTCATCTGATTCCTGTGCTATTAAGAAAACCAGAATAAGAGCTCTTGTGATGAGAGGGATAATGACATGGTAGGTATTGGTGATGCAAGGAGTTCAAGCCGTCTCAACAGGTCTCAACGATCAGTGTACCTCTACCTAACTTTTTATGCGGTATTTGGACTAAAAAGATTTTTCAATTAAGTAAACTCAGATCAAAACTAAGTTCGAAAGGTAAATCTTTTAGCTTCTAGTGTTTAAAAGTACATATCTACCCTTTTAGTTTACTAAAACTTCGTCAGCGAAACATCAGTCAAGTGAC
Organism: Omphaloscelis lunosa; assembly: GCA_916610215.1. Classification (NCBI taxonomy): domain Eukaryota; kingdom Metazoa; phylum Arthropoda; class Insecta; order Lepidoptera; family Noctuidae; genus Omphaloscelis; species Omphaloscelis lunosa. The sequence goes on from OU744252.1 coordinate 1,015,496, forward strand.
GTATTCAAAAACTGCTGAGTTTCGACAACTTTTTCCTTAAGTTATAAATTTGGAATTAAGACCTTATCGCAAAGCAATAAAGGTTGGTAGAGTGACTATTGTAAAGTGGTAGGAGTGCAAAGTTTGCGCTCTTGAATTTGTGTGTCGTGTCACTCTCACTGAAACGTTGAGTATTAGGGAAGGTCTGTTGTACGGGAGATCATTGACGTTAGGTCTCTTGATCACATAGAGTCAATAAAAATAATTAATGAGTAATCTACCACAGAAGTATTAGTTATTAAAGAGAGTATTTTTAGTAATTAATACTCTTCATTACTGTTAGTAATGAGTTCTCTCTTCACAAAAAAAATAAAACAAAAATGATACATGCGATTTGTATAATCTTTGTTGTGGTTTTTCAGGCACAGCTGAAGATAAAGCTCAAACTGACTCCTTGGAGGATTTTGATGGAAGCTAAGAGTATCAAATCCTTGGAGACAGAAGTTTTATGTTTAGTGTAGAAACTTTTTAGTATTCTTGGACATTTTATTTAGCAAATCCAACTTTAAAAACTTCTCGCTCAAAAAGATTATTTTGCAGTTCAGTAGCAAACACTATTATTTCCCAAAATCTACCCGATGTGACCAATCACCGTTGATTTATTTTCGATACAGTAAGGGATTAATAATTAATCCGCCAATAATATCGGGCTATGGTGCGTGCAGGGGAGAAAGTACGCCATATGGGCCCAATATAAGACCGCGTTAAAGTCGACACGCCGAATTAACCGTAATCCTGGCCATAATGTGAACATGTTTGAAAAATTTACAATACGACTAGGGCACGGTCGAGGACCTTTATTAAGGATATTTGGAAACAAGATTGGCTATTACATATTTGTTGCATCGAGAGAAACAGTAGGGCGGACGAGTTTTTAGGGCAAAAGTTTTTCTCTACATCAGGTGTTATCAATGTAGGAATAGTGAAAAAAAAATATTCAACAAAAACTGCAGTAGTTTTTGTACTGGATATGTACGTCTCTCATAGCACATAATAATAATAACAACATAGGAACTACCTGGACTGTTCTCATAGTTGACGAAAACAATACATTTTCATTGGAATCAAACTACCAAGTCAAAACTTATCCCAATTCATCATTATACGCTCTCCTCTTCAAAGTTACATAACCGTTACAATATCTAACGTAATATCCCTAGTACAGGGCTGTCTGATTTCATCCCGTCAACAATATAAGGGTTGAAGGTTTTGACACAAATGTTGCGACCGCAGCCCTCTGTTTGCGGTTATTGTTTCCTTGATTTGGGCCCGTGGCTAATTAATTTACTCGTTGTGGCACCCCTGGCTGATTCAGGAGACGATCGCATCGCCGGGTGGAGCGCATCCTTCGAGGATTTGATATTTAGTTTTGAAGTACCTACCTACCTAATAATTAAAAATTTAAGGGTAGGTGGGATTAGGTTAATATACAATAATTAAAACAAAAGAATCAGAATGAGTTATGTTTATTGTAGTTACAATATTGACTACTTATATTATCTTGCTGCATTAGTCACGTAAGACTTTGTAATCGTGAGTTACAAATAAATATTGATGAGTGAAATAATTATGATGCAAAAAAGTCTGGTTAATGCAAAATACCTAGAACTACGCAGAACAGAAACTAAACAAGTAAAAGATAAGTAAAGTGATAAGAAGTATAATTATAAAACTTTAATTACACCTACTAATAAACTTCACTCTGCAGTTTTTACTAAGTGTCATACCCTATGACGAATGAAGTAAAATTAAAGTTTAGTCATTTCATACACTTTTTGAGACCTTCATTTATTTACATATATACAGGGGAAGAAACAGAAAGAAATAAATAGTTAGGTACATACCCCACAAAATTAACAAATCAAAAATCAAAGTACACCCAAACTTCAAAACCTCCATTCAAAACCAAAATCAAATTTGATTAAAATGAAAGAGCGTACAAAAGGCACCTTTATGCGGCGACAGCTTGTTGAAATCAAATTATAAATAAAGGAGGGGACAATGGAGAGGATGGGTCCGAGTGCAGCGAGAACAACGCGAACACCGTGATGATCCAAGTGATGGATGGAGAAAGTACGTGATACGCGACGGAATGGATAATGTGGGAGCCGGATTTATGGAACTAATGTAAGGCGTGGAGAAATGCAATTCTTTTTGGAATGCAGTGCATTAGATAGGAATAGTAGTTAAGATTGTTTTGGACATATGCGGATAAGAATGTGTCTGTCTATTCATAACATTTAAGATTAATGCTAAATTAAAATATTAAATTGAACACATTATATTTTAGTGTTATTTAACCAAAATTTTAAAATTAAACCGCCAAGCAGTTAAAATCGAGGACAACTTCTAAGGACGAGTTAAACATAGTTTTCTGAAACATTAAATTATGTGCAGGTTTCATTCCGGGTTTCTACAAAAAAACAATCCACAACCATCAAGATTAATAATTTTACAACAGTTGAACAACTTCAGCACCATCGTTCAAGCAAGCACAGTTAATTGTCATGCCGCCAGAGCGTGGTCCAAATCGCCGTGTTTGGGTCGCGAAGTTTCCCCCGCAGTATAGCACCACCCTGCTCAGGGGTCGCTTACGTGTGTAACGAGACTTCCGCGGTTTTCATGTGTGTTCAACTTCTGCTGCTAACTCTGCTTGAAACAATGTTTGGTCTGTTTTGTTTATTTGACTGATGCAACTTTGGGTTAATTGGTTTGGCTTTTGGATTGAGTTCTGCAGTTCTGTTGAATTTTGACTCAATTCTTATATTGTACCTTATATTGTATCTTTCATCTTTACTTATTTATTGGAATAGAACATTTGATGAAATGCGTTATAGAATCTAGAACAAATAAAAATCTTTATTACCGAATCGTAACGTAACCAATACTACAAGTTCAAGCAAATAACACTCTCCTACAGAAAACAAGTCAGTGTTTGTAAAGTCTCATTTCAGCCTACACGCCACAATATCGCGGTTCGTTCATATCGGCTGTCAGCGCCAACTGACGTCCGCTCATATTGACGTCGCGTTACGTCACATTTCTCGTCAGACACGCTTTTTGATTTATACAGCGCTCGTTCTTTTACTATTCTCAATAACATGCTAGATTTCTTTGTGGGAGTTCATGTTGTGTTATGCTAGGTTTGTGAAAACTGTAATTTTACCCCAGTGACTGTTTTTATAGCCTTTTATGTTTTCATACGAAAGTTATAGAACTTGTTGCAATGCAATCTGAAAAAGAAATGATTCGTTGTTGTCTTCCTCCAATACACTGCAGGAAAATATATATATCATATAACATTTGCATACCTACAGGCAATTAAGCGTTACCTCAAATATTACAATTTTTACTCTTTGCAAATTATTTTCTTATCTCTGCAAGCAATTTCCAGCACACGTTAGAATTGCAGTAAGTAAATTCTTATTCGTGTTGTGTGCTTGGGTCCTGGGAGATAACTCTTTAGTCATTAGCGGGACTAATTGTGAAGCGCCGCAGTCTCCGGAGCGCTACCGATCCCCAATACCAACTGGAATAAGGATGCGATCAGATCGGGAGAGAAAACGCTGCAATTCGACCGTTTGGGAAAGAGATAGTTGAAAAATAGAAGGTAGAATTTGTGGTAAACACGTAGGTAAAAGTACAAACGCTAGCACCAAAACTATTTAGATTTTGGCGATAGAGTTTGGACCTTTCAGAATCGATAAGCAAACATTTGGTAAGGCTGAGTAAAATAACTGCTGAAATTCCAGGCTGATTATTTCATTTCATGTTTGTTGAATGATTTTGATTGTCCTGCTTGCTACGAAAAAGTTTGTCAAAAACTCAGCGTATAACAGTATTACCGCCATTCTAGCAGCAGCATTCGTCCGCACCCTAAGCTTCAGTTCCACGTAACTCGGGAAGACCGCAATTGGCACGAAGCGGTTTTATCGACTGTGACCGAGGAGATTGTGCTTTCAAAAAAGCGCACTTTAATTTTGGGCGGCAATGGAGGCTTGGATGCGGCCGTGCGTGACGACCGCCTATTTATTTTATTAGCTATAAAAAGTTTTTGCGACCTCGCTTTGAACGTTTCGGTTCCTGATCTTCCTAGGATAGGTCTCAGGTTGACAGCCCTCACAAATAGATGTCTGGGTTTTTATGCTAATTTCACGGAACTGAGAAAATTTGGGATAGAACATTTGGGAGGACGAAATTCAGTAGAATTGGTGATATTGAGAGAAATTTCTACGTAAGTACTTGCGTCAAAAATCGTTGAACGTAGATGATCTAGCTAGCCTATGGTTGTAAAGCTGCATTTGGATAAAAAATACAAATAATTTCAATGATCCAAAACGCCATATAAATCTTGTTAAAACGATTGTGTTCCGAGTTACTCCAGAACCAATTCGACTAGGGTCTGCTCCTTGACTAATCGCCAAGCAATCGATACCGAAGTTTTTTCCGCTGCCCTCAAGCAGCAGACAAATTGTCTTGCGAGAAGAAATTAATTTGACAAGTCGCCGGGTAGAGAGGTCCCAAGACGCCTGTATTAATTTATTTGGACAAGAAAAAATGTGGCCGCGGTCAGGGAACGTTGTGACGAGATGGGGATGAATTGCGGAACACGGCTGTGGAACTAACTTAGAGAAATCGTTGTTTGCGTTTGTTAAATGTTTTTACAATATATTGTTTGAACAATTTTGCAGAGTGTTAGGTTGCAAATGTTAGATGGACATGATTAATGTAGTGACAAACGCAAACATTAGCACCGTTTGTTTAACATAATGTTTAATGAACGTTGGAGTAAACAACTAGACAATACCTATAGTAATGTGTCTCGACTGACTTCTTAATTAAACATCAATAAGAAAATGAAATAAAAATATGGCCCTATCAGTTTTTAACTGCAATATGCAAGAGATATGTACCGTAAAGGCCCCTAAAACAAGCAACTTTCTTTAAGCGATGACAATCTGTATAGTATACATTACACCCAACACTTGGAATCTGGCACAAAGCCACCAAACAATATCAACACACATCAAACAGCAGCAAGCGAATACTTCCTTAATACTGCCAAAGATTCAGTTATCACCAACACAGACATAATGACATCAGGAAAAACTTGAGCCAGCCGTATCGGGAAATATATCGGTATCGGAGGGGAACCACGGGGGTCGATTTATGACAATCTGATGATACAATCGAATCAAATAAAGCATCTATATAAATCAATGTCCGATTGGCGAGGAGGTGAGAATGATATATGCTGCTATTTCTGTAGTTTTTGTGGAGCATGCTGCTGAGTGATGTAAGGCAGTGTGGGATTAATTGGATTCTATGAGGGTGTATGTTTTTGATCTACGATATTAATTTTATATGTCTGAACGTTGGATATATTGAACGTTCAAACATTATATTATAATATGGATTCTAAATCTTTGGATATATCTAAAGATTTAAAATCCAAAGATTTAGAATCCAATACTTATCGTATTGCCAAAATGACCAAGAAACACTCCAACAGGTCATTCATCATTCCATTGTTTGCACTTACTCAATTGCTTCTCCCCTTTAGTCATTCCTGAGCAAAGACACTTGCATTTCGATGTATAACGATCAGTTATCGCATAACAATCTCCTTCGCCCAAAATGTAACAATGCGCCATACCTGTGAGCACACGTAAGACACTCGCACGTCGCGAGCCGAGATGTAAAAAAGCAAAACTTTCAATTAACATCGTTTCGATAGTCAAGTAATGAGTGGTTGCGTGGATTTATCGGCGGATAACCGACAATTAAACGTCTTTGTTCGGAGACGCGACAACACAGACACGCCTGCAAACGCACAAAACGTTGCCAACACTTTCAGCTAAGAATGGAAAAATATTTTGGATGATATTTTATTGATTTTTGATGCAGACTTGTTTGATAATATTCACATATCAAACTTAAAAGCATTTACTATGAAATTATTTTGTAGCATACTCCAATTTCAAAATAAAAAAGAGTTTAATATCAATCAATTGAAACTACTGATAACAATGAACAAATTACAGGAGTAAGTGATAAAAATGTAAAATATAAAGAAGTACAGCCAGTACCTACCCAAGTATAAGAAAGCATTTCACCAGGTTTAAGTGCACAAAAAGCCAGCACAGAAATTAAAACATTAACCTATGACTCACATACATCCATCGATTCGTGCATCGTGTCCGGCTGGACGGCGGGCGCGAACGTGAGACAAAGGCTAAAAGTGCAGGCCGCACAAGACGCGGCCATATTGTTCCTGTGTGCTTACGGGAACAAAGATCTGTCGACGACGAAAGTAACGATAACATAATAGCCCTTAAATTTAACTAATAAACGCCCGCAAGATCGATAAACAATGAGTTTTGTGAAGGTATGAAAGGGCTCACATTAATTATTTTTAAAGACAGCCAGATCTTAAGAAGGATCGAAATTTTTGAGGCAATTGTACAATGTTATTTTAAGATGACGTTCTTTTATTATTTTAAGAAGATCTAAGGAAGTTTTATTTTTAAATAAGGTGTTAACGCTTGAAAAGAAACAAAACAGAAACTTTGGTGAATGACTAAGTGAAAACTTTCTGAATCAAAATCACTTAACTAAACTTATATCAGAATCGATCAAATCCCTGCACCTCAACAGCTTAAGAGCTTGTAATAATTCCAATATTTCAATCGATACAATCCTATAACACTTTCTTTAATCAGGAGATCTCAAATCGATTCCGAACGCCTATTGTACCCGTTGTTAGTCCATATCAGACATCATCTTCATCACCCAGTACATATTTTGATGACTTGACACATTTGACATCTACAGATCATGTATATTTTGCATCCTAATCAATCTCTATAGCAATACTATTAAGAATCATATTGGTTTGCAGTTACTGTATTAGAGTTTGCAAATGATGCGTTAACTAATTTATATGATGCAGATGGAATAATAAAAATAATTCCGTATTGATTTGTAGATTAAGTTGAAATTCGTGTGTTTGTATCTCATTCAAGTTCCAAATAAGTAAGCGTAAGTGCAATGTAGCTTATAATGCGTACATCAATAGTCTTCAATAGTCTGTGCTCCATTCACGAACCTCACCATTCATGTCTTTGATACTGATTTGATGTTTGAATGAGAGATTCGATGTATGGACGTTCATTCATAACTTATGAGTACCTAATATAATGAACCGACGTCATCATGTGTTAGCCTTGTATATATCATTGAATCAGTTAGTAACTGCTATCCATTCAAAGCTATCTTAGAATATGTCATTGTATGGAAAAGTATAACCAATAAACAAATAGTTACAATCATTTATTAGGTCTTTAATTGCCTACATTTAAACGGTTATTAGAAATAATGTGTGGTACGGACCACATTTGATTTAAGTTTATTAATATTTCGAATGACTCGGCGGACTTATTGTGCCATCAAAGACTAAAAGGATAATGAATAAAGGATAGGCTTATTGTTTTGGTACTTTAGTTACCATGAAGGATTTGTTGATGATTTAGTAGATGGAAAACAAACGTAATGGTGATGCTGACCGCATACATGACTACGTGTAACTACGCGTAATGACACTTTTTATAAGAAATAAAAAATAAACTGCTCTAATATTATATCAAAATTTATGACGAATAGGACGGTTCAATAATTGCAAAACATCACCACGAACGAGTTGATATCGCAAACAATACAAGAGATTTTAGGAAATGCCCTCCAAGTTTTTTGCTGCTTTTATTCTCGTTTCGCTATGCGTTATATCTTGAGAATGCAGAAGTTTTTATGAAAACTATACAAATCTTCATAGAGAACCAAATCCTTTAGGCACAAACGCACCACAGACAAACCAATACCTAAAACAATTCCATAATCACGCGCAGACGCAAGGCACGAGCGGGACATGATTAATACAGCCACACCCCGCGCCCCGTGCGGTATGCTAATGCCTTTGTCTCGTGCGCGCGAGCATCCTGTCAGTGGGCCGGAGAAAAAATTGTCAATTGTTATGACATACGCAGATAAGATGATGGTGCAATGCGATGAAGATTAATTTGTATGAATTATAATTGAAGAGAGGAAGTGGTGTCTAGAGGTAGAGTTTATGATGTTAGAGTTTATTAGTTTAACAGTCTTGTAATAGACTGTTGATGAAGGATGTTGTTTACTGTGCATTGTGGACTATGAACGAAAACAGATAGTACTAGTTAATAAAGATGAATATGAAAGACAGAGAACACTGACAAATTAATGGTAACTCAATCAGCTTCTGCAGGTGATGGTGCATGCTGTAACGCTCTTGAAACTTGAACGGATTACACGGGTGGTGTTGATCAAGAGGGCTAAGCCGCGCAGGACATAACTTACTACGATCATATCGGAAGAGTATTTTGAAACTACATTTCACAGTGAACATTTGTTCATACAAAAATTTGAATAAAATCCATAGCTTCTATTCCTAATGAGGCTTATTTTCTCCGTTTAACGCACGTTTTAGATAACCGAGTCGTATTGTCAACACAAACGCGCCACATTTGCTGTAATTACCTACCTACCCCACAATCCTCGTATTAGCAACCTCGGCTTTCAACACTGGCCTTTCTGGTCTACGCCCTAAGCCATTCCTCATACCGACTGGGATCTATCGCTATTGGCTCAATACATTGCATGCAATGTAAAGATGGTTGATAAAGCTATAGTGACAAAAGTAGCAATGGTTGTGTAGCTTTTTGTATTGACGATCTAAGGTTTGTGAGTAATGGGTATCGGGGTGTCAAACCTATGATTAGAGCATTATTAAGGGAGGGGAACAATTGTGGCGAAAAAACGTTGCAGTTCGTGTTTAAATAGAGTATTGTCGTTGGGCAAACATTCAATATTATTTGACCGACATTTTGGAAATATTGCGGGTCTTTAAGAACGGAATTGTAATTATAAGTTTTGCAAATATATAAATTATACTTGTCAAGAAGCTTTTTTATTAATTTATTATTAAGGACAAACAACAGAACAAAAATTTAAGAATATTTGTTTTCGTAGTTGTTACCATGAAGAAACACACAATCAACATCAAATGAAGGCACGCACTTGTCTGGTCTATGAATTAGATAAGAATGCAAATAACTAAGATACTGTAATAACTGTTATTAGCAGCTATTGTCAACCGTACCTTGTAAGTATTTGTGTAAGTTTAAACCGTAAAGATAACAAACTAGGTCCTATATGGAACCTATTGACACCATTGGCCCTAGGGCCACCATTTTTTTCCTGTTTTTTTCATCGACTAAACAGGATGCCTAATCAATTTTTCGTTACGTTAACGTTATTCTTAAAGAAAGAGCACCTGCTATTGGTAAATAGGAGAGCATTATTCTTTTCTGTAACTTTTCTTGAAAAAAAAGCCTGTTTTGTGTAATTCAAAAAGTCATTTGATGACCAACTGTACAAAATTCATTGTTTCATTTGAATAAGTGCATCACAATAATTCTACAAAACTCAGGCAAAAGTTTATTCTAACGAAACAAAAATATTAATTGCATATTTGGACCATGGGGAAGGATTTAGAAACCAACCCAGCTTTAAAGTGTAAGTATAGATTATATTATATTCTTTATTGTAGAATCTACCAGCAAAGCAAGAGCGAAAACATTTCTAAAGGTGTCTTCAAACAAGTTTTCGTACTTCGCCCTTTTATACTCGGACGTCGCCTCAATTAATCAAAGTTAAAGAAGGCTTTAATTAAAATTAATAACGTTTTGCGGGATATTGTCGTCCGTACGTTGGAGTCGCACGCTCGTCGCGTCCACAACTGTTGCACATTCGTCTTGAATTCACGTTTGGTATTAAATATTTATTGTTTTTGTTTATTTTTTGTCTTTTTATGAAATACTATAATATTTTGTCTTTAAATATTATCTTTAAATAAATTAAACAATAAAGCAGTAACAGGTACTATTAGATTACATAAATGACTGCAAAATATGGCAACTGTGATTGGGTCATTATAAAATGAGAAAAAAAATATTTTAGAACAAAAAAGTTTTCGTTGTCAATCTTTTTTGGAAAGCTGCTAGTATTAGTCAAGAAGGGTTCAATTACAAAAATAAAATATATCCGCACTTATCTGCTCTTGATATCACCCAGAGAATATGGAAAATCCTCGGAATATTAACATTAAAACATTAACTAAAACATGTCAAAACTTCAAAAGGCACCAATTTTTTAACTGATAGAATCGCACCAAAACATAATCATACAATTTGAAAGTCACTAAATTGGTCTCATTAAAAAATGTGAAAAATTGTGTCATGTTCCAGGAACCAGCAGATTCCACGTGGCGATTGCGAGAAACACTATTGTACCCAATAACACCGTCTCTGATTGATGACGTCATTTTTTTTTCAACAAAACTAGCGTCCGTTTAATCGAAGTCAAGAAAAAATCATTCCTATAAACACCTAACAATAGCTGTTTTTTTTTCCTCACAATAAGAGAGCGCTCTATGCGATCATCGATTACTTTTTATCGTCTACAATATCAATAATCTGTTTACGCCCACTGTTAATTTCGACGTTAGTAAAATTGAAATTTGACACGTGTTACGAAGCGAAAATAATTTTGTGGGTGCATGAGTGTGCGCTTCTAACAATTCTGTTTGTTTCTTTTGGCCGACGCCTCGTGAGTCGACTCAGGGAGGCATTTAGTGCGTGACTAGCGGTTTTTTATTGCCTTTGTATTGAAAAAGTGTTCGAATGTGAGTCGAGTGCACCGGCACACACCCACCTGACGCCACATTATCACTCCATCTGCGACTATCGTAATTGAGTCCAATTTGGCGAAATGAGCGGCGGACGTCGTCGGCGCGGCTGTCATTAGCGACGTATCTAGTAATGGAGTTGTCGGTGTAGCGGCCATCATTTCCAACGTTTTATTAACAACCTAACAGTTTTTATCGTAATGTATGGTATTTTAGAATATGACAGCTCGTTCTGATGGTATTTTTATTGCGTACCACAGTTCGTAGAAGATACGTTGAACAAATATTTAAGTGCGGATTGAAATCAATGCGTGTTTAAAACGCTACTTGAGGTATCTATAGGTTATCGTAAAAGACACTGATTGTATCGAGTATATTTCAATTTTCCAATAAAAATAAAGGGACTTTCTCATGTTTACTCGAAGCTCATTATTGGTAAAGGAGGTTCACACGGCGCGCACGCACATGCTCCCAAAACATTCAATAACATAACTTATAAGTCGAAACCGAGCCTTCAAATTACACAAAACTGACAGCTTTAATATTTGCCCTGAGCCGTGTACCGCGGTCCGTGGAGCAGCCGCGAGCCGGGGCACCGGGCAAGCAGGCAGGCAAACAGGACGCCTCACGCTGAGCTTTTAATTTGTTCCATACATCGTTTCATGTGGTTTTTTCTGTGTTTTGTTTGAGAGGAACGGTGATCGATCGTTTGTTCGCTTTTTTACCTTGTTTAATTTTGGAAGGAGCTGGTTGGTTTCGCTAAGTCATTAGTGGTGTGTTCCGCCCTCGCCGTGCCTGTGCCCCAGCGACATGTTTCTCGCTTTTAAATCTTATTGTTCCTATTTGACAGCCCTTGTTTTGTTGTACACAATGTTTTGTGTCCAAAAATTCGAATGGTGTGTCAGCAAATGGTATCCCATTGGATTCTTACACGAATGGTTTATATCTTTTCTTAGCAGCATGATTTTGTTTCATTTTTTGTGATATATGGCAAGCATACGTAGAATCACCAACACGAGTTACTGCAATAAACGTAACCTTTCAAAAACAGTAAATCATTTTTCGGATAAACCCACAGAGATCCCTCCAAGTTCCAAGCGTTGTGGAGAGAGCAGTTATCAATAAAGTCTCCCGATGATTTCAAGCGTCAGTACTTGCAACCGTTAACGTAACCGTATTGAAGGGAAAATTGGCATTCATAAATCAAAGTTTAATTTGAGCTTAACCTTTTCTCAATCTCCTGCGAAATTTCGACCGATTATTATCTGATATAATTCATGTTGCTTTCTCGTTGCGATGAACACATCGGCTCTGCTCCTCCGTGCTCGTCCGTGCTCGTACGTCAGGGGAAATGTCAATGATTTTGTGTTAAAGCAATGATTGATTCGCACCAAAAGTGGGTTACGGATAAATAGCCGTTGCTGTAGTGCGCAGGACGCGGATAAATTGTCAGTGCCTCGGGCAAGCGGTGATTTAACGACGAATTTACCCCTACCTAAGTGTTTGTGCTACATTGGACGCGCAGATCGGTTGTATTGTTAGCTTCCCAAATTCGGCTCTAGCCAACACCAACGCATTAGGTTCAACGGTTCATTAATGATGCGGCTATTCCCTTGGTTTAGCACCAGGCTAGTCACTAAGAGCACGAAAAGTTAACAAGAATAGCTAAGTCAGGAGAAAACTTTATTTTCCAATCGCTACGACAGGGTGATAGAGAAACCGATATTAAATAAATCCTTTCTATTTTCCACTATTTATATCTTGCGTATCGTTTTAATACTACCTACCACTATAAACCAAATTAAAAGAAATACCACAGGCGCTTTATTACCAATTTATCTTAAGAAAAAGTCTCGTTTATAAATATTGCCATTTAACGAGCAACCAATACACGAAATAAAAGTGTTCAATCAAAATAAATATAACGCAAGCAAATTAATATTCGGAGAGGAATCCCTTTGCCCAATTAATTTGGCGGCCTTCGTATCAATCTTCGGAAGCAGTCGGCTACTATCGGGTGTTATCGGGATCAGATGCGTGAGCGCCGTGTTATAAGGAAATGTTGTGACATTTTGCGATGGCTGTATGTAAAAGTTAATTTGATACTTTGGTTGATATGTTTGGCGATGAAAAAGTTTGGTGGGCCTCAGTGTAAAAATTAAAGACAAGTAAATGCCATCAAAAACATAAAACCAAGCCTGTTAATTTATTCAGTACCTATCTATTTGTCATCTTATTTCTTTAATAAATAGAATGACTTGGCCATCACATGGCAACAAAATATATAATAATCTACTATTGTAAATAGTCATAATCAAACAAAGTGCAGTAATAATAATAGATAGATTTTGTTGTATGTAGAATGTAGATTCTATTGCCGTGTACGATGCCCAAGTCATTCTGTTTATTAAAGAAATAAAGACGAAAAATAGATACAATGGTCGGTTAATTCATTCAGTAGGTAGGTACCTACTGAATGAATTAACCGACTTGGTTTTACATTAGATCTCATTCATATCGTTTTGCGTTAAAAGAACCGCGTTGCGAGACTTAATTTTTTTTACATGTTATGATTTTGATGGGATCTCATTTGTTTTTGTATACCCCGATACTGATAGTGAACCTACATCAGTTTAATAAAACGTGTTGATTTGTGTGTCAATCTGCGGCATCGTAGGTAGATCCCAAAGGTTGTTATAACTAATTATTGTTGCTTCTTAATTCAATTTCAATGCAGTTTAATTTGACAGTTGCATAAGTAACTTTGTAGTCCAATATAAATAATATGCGATTACAAAGTTACTCGTGCAGTTCGTATGTCTAGAAAATAGGAAATTGCATTTTTTTTTTATTCAGGCTTCTAGCTTTATCCACAACGAAGCTACAGGGGGTTGAAAATGTCCTGAATGGCTCCGAGAAAAGATGTTTGTTTTGCTTGACTTGGCGGGGGTACCTACTGCCGTGCCCCCCGATCTTTCAGAGCCTTCACTGTCAAAGCATTGGAAAGCTAAACTAAATTTAAAATCGATATTCACAGTGTAAGAGACATCGACGCGCAAACTGTTACCATGAATTCAGAAATCAAAATGAAATTTTTCGTAAGTTATTAAAAAGAAAATCTGCTGTTCTATTCAAAAAGGCAATATCTGATTTTGTTGATTGATTATACGCGGTTGATTTTTGCGTGCTCATTTTAATTTATAACTTTCCTGAATTAAAAACAGAGTACAGGACATGTAAAACTAAGCTGGTTACATGAAAGCATGACGCTCGAGGTCAGCTAAGTGTATTACTTTAACCACAGTGTTGGCCTGTCAACCGTGATGAACTGCCCGTAATTGCTGGCTACCCTACTTTGTTAATACGTTAAAATAATCATTTTACGGCTCACTTAGCTGCTCTTTGTTTAATATTATGTGTATAATAGGCTTTATAAAATGTCAGGCAATATGTCAGTCCAGCGTGTAATAGTTACGTGCTGAAGATATAAAATATATGATACAAATACGTACCTATTTGTATGTAACATCGGGGTAATGCTTAAATAACCAATTTGAAAACAAAACCCCATGCACATGATCTTTTTAGGGTTCCTTACCACAAAAGGAACCCTTATAGGATCACTCGTGTGTCTGTTTGTCCGTCTGTCACAGCCAATTTGCTCCGAATCGAATGGACCGATTAAGTTTCAATTTGGTACACATACACACCAAAACACGAACTTGTAACGTAAATAAATGAATTATGAATACAGGGGTCACTTTTGGGGGACAAACAAGAAAATTTAAAAAAAAAATTGGTAATAGTACGGTGTGACATATAAAATAATAATAATAACCCCACCGCCGTATCTCTACCTTGACGTCGTGGTGGGGCTTGTGCGCTCCGAACTCTAGCTCTGTGCCGTTAAAGTTTACTTTGCCGAAACAGGTCTAGGGCGAGGAGCCAGAACAAGACAGATACAGAAACCCGTAGGGCAGCATGTGGCGAGTTGTTGGGCAGTAGCGGCCTCACGGACCCTATCTCCCGGGAGAAGTCCCTCATCTTTGCCTTAATTGGCCGATTTGAGTGGAGATTCGCAAGAGCAAACGTGCTCGGAAGAAGGAAGTATTCCAGTAAGTGCTCGTAGGAATCTTGACCATCTTCCGGGCTCTGGGATTGTTCTGAAAGCCGTGGAATACCTCTCCACTCTTCAGGCTCCTCAGGACATGTTGCTCCCTTGTTGCTACGTCACTATGTGCTAGCGACCGTTTCCGGGGGCCCATTATTGAGTGTGCAAGTCACCCCCTGCCATTTTATCCCTGTAAATATAAAACATTGATCAGGCAGAGGCTATAGTCCTACCATAGTTCCATGTGACCAGTCCACTTTAGCCAACCAAACCCATAGTCCAATATCTGTTTCCATATCCTGCAATAGTCCTACACCAACCGGGAGTTGTCCTTGGGTGCACTTGCATAGTACATACAGGGATAATTGTCGGTTGGTGCCTCATTTCATTAAAAACATCTAACAGGCCTCTGCGAGTTGGCTTCGGCTCCTCGTACGCCTTCCAAAGGTCCGGGATCCCAGGGTCTCGAGAAATGTCAAAGACTCTTATAATAATAATTATCTAACGTAAAAGGGCTTGTTGCAAGGATTTTAAACAAATTTTTTTAATGTAGTTTTAACTTAAATACTTTTAGAGATATTTAGGAAATTCGATGAAAATTTATCATTCCCCCTTATCTCCGAAACTACTGGACCTAACATTTTGAAAAAAATATTTAGTATGGCCCTTTTACTCATAGATTACAGGAAAACCTATAAGAAGTCTATGGTCTTAAAATAACATGGTAAATCTCTCAATATTGTACGTAGAAACTTACATTTGCAGTTGGAATGTATGGGAGAACATGTATTTCAACTGCACTGTTAAGTTTGTATTTGGGATAAATTCATGGCAACTACGCAACTCTTCACTGTATGTAGTACGCACTTGGCCGGTGTTTTTTCGTAGGTAATCGTTATTATAGCAGCTGAGCGCTGCAAGCAAGAATAGTGCTTACACAGTGTACAGATATGCGTATCTTCGATATTACATACCCTAAACAGTTTTCAATTACCAACTCATAAGTGATTGATTCCAAACTGTGAATGAAGTCTACTTCATTACTTAGACTACCTCATCCATAGCTTTAAATCGGGCGGGATCAAGGTCAAGAGTAAGCCCATTTTGTAAATAAAAAATCGACCAAGTGCGTGTCGGACTACGCACAATGAAGGGATCCGTAGTTGGGATGAATTTATCCCAAGAACAAACTTTATTTTGTAGTTGAAAAACATGTTCTCCCATACATTCCGTATGTGAGAACATGTTTTTGCAACCGCAAATGTCAGTTGGTCGATAATTACTCGTCGACTTGTAGAGCTTACTTAGGTGTGATAGTTTTCCTTTTAATTTCGTTAAATATACTACTGCTGCAATTTTTTTAACATATCCAAAACCAATCATTTAGCTGGCAGGGGAAAATGCTAATTTTTAAAGTGAAAATAAAATGTTAATGTTAAAATGCACTTTAAAGCTTATATTTCACAAACGGATCCCTGAATCCAAAAATTGCTTTGACAAACTCCCAATATTTTTAAAAGACCTTCCCAATGACACGCCGCACTAAGGGATAGATGAGAAAAAAAAAATTCCCGACTTTACGTCTAGGGGAGAAACCCTAAAAAAAGTGGTGGTACTCCGGGAGTGCCGACAGAAGTGAAAACTTGAACAAGATCGCCTGAGTGGGAGAACAATACTTATATTACTTTGGCCCGTAACCTTATCTAAATAAAGAGCACAATCGTGTTTACAAAACCTTTAAAGTCAAAATTCGTGCGTAGAACATTGATCCGTAACATAATATAAATAAAGAGCATAATCCCGTTTACAAAAATGAGGTCTCGTCATGGTATCGCGAAATCAATGGTTTAGTCCCATCTCAAAAATGCCCAACGCGCCTAAAGAAGTTTTCACTTCAAAAATTCATGATTTTATTTTACCACTTTATCGGCGTGATTACTATGTATACCCATGTCAAATACAGCTTTCTAGTACTAGAGTCTCGGAGCTAAACCGTGAACAGACAGACAGATAGACGGACATGACGAAACTATAAGGGTTCCTTGTTTACTACGGAACCCTAAAAAGATCGTAGTTGCAAGGTCGGTTGACAGGGTAAAGTATCTTTTCCACCTAGCTTTGCTTAGGTGGATACTGACACGGTACCGATTATACACGGAATTGGATGTGCTGGCCTTAAAAGTTTTAGCAGGACTCCTAGAGCCATAGCTACTCAAAACGGTAAAAAGTTAAGATCAAACTTAATCTGACCAGCGGATTTAGGTTTTCCCAAGAATCGAACCAAATTCTTTGAAATCGTCAGCAGCCTAGGTGCAAGCTAAGCCACTAAAGACTAGATCGGTAATGGAAATAACGCTAAATCGTAAGATACAGGCATCCTAGGCCAATGAAAGGTACAGTCGCGAACAGAGGTGCATAATGCGCACTTTGCAGTAAATTATCGAGGCCGCCCGTTGTTGACAAATATTTATATTACAAGTTATTTATCTGTTGGACTTCCAATGCATAGTTGTAATAGACACTTTTCTTAAAAAGTGACTTATTATCGGGCTTATCGTTCGGTTATTTATTGACAACCAATCAAGGTAGGTAGAGTTAAGTAGGTAGGTACTTAAAACTCAATCAGTTATGTAAATATATATATATGTTAATGAAAATGCAAAAAGTACTTAAACTTACAGACATTAATGTACCTTTTAGCTATCAAAACCTTAAAGGCTCGTACAGACCACGGCACGACACGGGTCGCGCTGCCTGTCGCGCCCGCGATATCGCGCTGGTCTGCACGAGCCTTAAACTGGAGAAGTATTCGATAAAATTAAAATAACCTACAAGATTGTAACAAGACAATTGAATCAGAGGCCACTTTTAACACTATATCTGCATGTGAGCCTACCCTCCTGCGTATAAAAGTGTTATGGGTCAGAAATCGCGTGTGTTTCTCGATCGGTCGTAGCAATAAAACGGAAATATATGGTATCGTAGAACATGGTAGACACATAAACGGTACAGTCGCGAACAGTGCATATTGTGCACTACATCATCGTGATGCGCAAATACTGCTGACAGATAGGGAGAAGCGAATGACGAAAGCTTATCGATAGAATCGGTTTACTAAGTATAGCATTATTTTTATATAATAAAAACCTGTATCATTTTTTTTAAACTCTGTTTGGCTTAGAAGTTATTACACAATTTGTATAAAACATTTAAAAAATATTATTTTTTGTTTTCTGGCTAACATGGGTTACTCAATAAATATGCATGCGTGCGCCCATCTACTATGTTTGCAAGTATTTTAAATAACGTGAAATTTTTTTTAAAATAAAATACTGCCAGTTGCCACGGACATTGAAATAAATCAATAAAATATTCCCATACAAAATAATCTTAAACATTTTAGTCATTTTCAATTTAACACTCCAGTTTGCGGCCAATGATTTATCAATATCAAACAATTATAACAGGCTCGATTCTATTTATAAGTCCATCCCTAACACGCGAGCTCCGCGATCCGGATTTATCGAGTGTCGACACAACGGCGCACCACTAGGGGGCCTCACGCGTCGTGATACGTCGCTTGTACCTCGTAATTTAAAATATCTGATTTATAGTCCAACAGTAGCATTAAATTTGTAATCATATATTGATTTACAGCCGCGATAAGGCGCGCCTGCTGTCTTCGGAGAACACTCCACTTCTATCGTTCGTCCCTTTGTACGCAATTCGTTCTGTGCTGAAATTGCTTTTCAAACGTGGGCAGGACATATTGCCCTGTGACGTACGCTGCAATGTCCCGATGATGTTGTATAATCGAATTTGTTTACGACTAGATAAATGTTATTGAGAGGTGTTGGTATTTGAATTTCATTGCGTTATTTACAGGCTGATTTCACTGCAAGCGATGGGCTCTTAAAATTGGTTATGGTTCCACGTTGTGTTTTACGAAAGTGTGAAACTCGAAACGCTTGAATTTGAAATTCTAATGCCTTCTTTGGTATTATTGACTTGTTTCTAGAATGTAGCAACTTCTTCATTGTCATGGACCCACAGACACGATTTGGTCATATTTTCCGCCGGGCAACTAAACAATACAAATCCTCACGTGGTTAGAACAATAGGTAAGGGAGCATAAAAATATAAAATTAGTGGCATGTCCGCGTGTGATTCGGTTTGGTCGACACTTCCTGTGCATTGTCGACGTCTCCCACAACATGCCGACTTGCGCCGGCGCAGCCACTGATCAATATGCGCAGAAATGACAAGGTAGTGATTACCGTCTTCTTCTTCGTCGCGTCGATGGCACGATAGTGTATTAAATTTTGTTGTTTTAAAACTTTGCCACTTCCACGGCGGCTTCGCCAATGGCAGCGCAGAGGTTGATATGGATGCATATTTGGGGACAGAGGGCAAGATAGGAGTGGGACATGGTGATTCCCGTAAAAAGATGACATGTCTCAAAAAACACGCTTATTAGTATTTTTTAACTAATAATTTATAAGGGAGAGAAGATTTCCATCATGTACAACTTTGCCACATTGGCCTGTTATTTTTTCTTTTGCCCTTTTATTAGTGGCGTTCTAAGTTTCATTTGTTCTGTTCAGTGCTTTGCTGAACGAGTCCCTCCAGAGCCCTTTTACGTGACGTCAATAGCAGGCCTATTGACGTCACGTAAAAAGGCTGTCCAATTTTTTTTTGTCCGGAATGTAGATCAATAAAAAATATTGGACACGTATTTTTTCTTTTTTGACGTAATCAAAAGATTACGGTGATACATTGATTTAAAATGTGGCATGACGTCACGCCTTGCTAGATTTTATACTGAGTTGTGACGTAGCAAGCCTCCAGTCCCCAACTTTACTGCGTGTTTTCTAAGTTATTTTTGATTAATATGATAAAGCAAAAAATACGTGCCTAAAATTATATTTTTTAATATCTGAAAGATGTTCTTATTGTTTTTTTTTTACCTAAGTAAATACCGTATTATGGACCTATTTTACGTCAGTATTGTTACATTCGTGAATAGGCGTAAATAGCCTCTATGAGGCTGTGGAGGCCTCTATGAGGCTGAAGCCCTTCACGGGAATTCTGCCTACTGTCCCATCTACACGTCACAGTCTCACAGAGTACAGGGTCCGTCCGGAACCGGGACGTGGGTGTCAGTGTGACGCGCCAACACTATGATTTGCTCCGCGCTCCGCTTGCGCCCAACAAACGAGTGACGCTTAATGATTGATGCTAATCTTCTCCAAAACCGCGTGTAATGCCCAAATTAAACGTTTCAAACTTTAATTTTTTGAGCATTTTTGTCACGTCGTTAGGCCACTGTGGGAAGTGATTTTGCGGTTCATTTCAGTGGGGAGACAAATTAAAGTTGTTACTATTCTTTATTGCATTGATGTTTAGAACAGATCGAACGTCTTACCGTAGGTGGTAAGAATGGGAAGGGAAGAGACCTTAAGTAAGTAAGTAGCGATTAGAAGTACGTTAAAGGCGGTAACCGGAATGAAAGTTCATCTAAATAATCCTGATTTTTCTTCGTAATTCGTGATAATAATTATCAGACCATATAGTTACATAATTCGTTGATGTTAATTTAAGACATATTTTGAATGAACACCGGAGAATGAATATTTGTTATACTTTGTTTTCTTTTTTTTTAAGAATAGTTATGGAAGACTGTTAATAATTTTAAGGAAATTATGGACAAGAGTAAAATTAGAATGAGTATTACATGTATTATAACCGAGCAATTAGTAGACACGTATGTAATGTAAGCAGTAAAGTAAGTTGCGACACCGCGACGTGTTTACGCGACTATTTCAACGCAACATTTATCGTCCGTAAAGTTGCGGACAAACGAAACTGCGCACACAACACCACCACACGGTGCCAACGCAGATAACTGCTTCTCGGAACAAATGAAAGTATTATCAGTCGGAGTGCGCCGCTAAAGGCGTGAAGTCGTAACCTCTAATAATAAAACATTATATATTCGCGACCACGTGCCACGAATAATGACAAAATGTGCCGCGTAAAGGGAAAACAAAAGTAGGTCTTTTTAGTTGGTCTCTCGTGTATGGTTTTATAAGTTATCGGCACCTCTGTGAGTGGCGCGCGATTGTCCGCGCGTTTAATGTGGTCGCGGCGCGCGAGTCGTGCCGTATGCCGCGACTAGTATCGATGCATACGCAACGCTGAGCCCGTGCTGCGATTTATTGCATCTTAATATGGACGTGCTGAGCAATGCCTAAATTATCGTAGACGCCGTCAAATGTTGTTTTGGTTTGGTTTTATGTTTGACCTTCTAGATACGGTTGTTATCTGCATTGGAAATTGTGTACATATTTATTCACAAAAATTACCGTTGATTTTTCCTATTTGCAATGAAACTCCCCTTTGAAGTATTCTGTCACCCTCCTAAAAATAAAAGTAGGTACCTACATACACATACCTAACCTGCCAATTTTAAAATACCATAATTTTCGATTGAGACCACAACCCTAGAATTAGTTCAAAAAACGTTGGCACCTAAACTGATGCCTAAAAGTTACAAAAGAAATCGAAATCGGAATCTGTCCCGTGATTTATCTTGCATCGTTCATATTGGTGTTATTTTTATATATTAATTTTATTAAAATTTCAACGAAATATGAGACGGAACGACACAGAATCACTTTCGCCGTAAGTACAGCTGAATTACTCACTTGGTCCGGCTTTCCACAGTTTCTCTTTCAAAGGATATGGTAACTGAGAAAATTAGCATACATCGGGTTATCATTTATCGACTGTTATGTACCACTTAAGTATATATCGGGTTATCATTTACCGACTGTTAAGTACCACATAAGCTGTTCAAAATAGTTTCGTTATGAAAGATGTTTTGAATGAAAAAGTAGGAGCATGATTTCCATTCATTTTTATAGAAAATTATAGACAATTTATATATATATCAGGTGTTGTAAAAATGTTAAATAAATACCTAATAATAATAAATATTAATATAATCAACACTTTTCTCAGTTTTTGTATTAGCTAGTAGTTAAACTGTACCAAACCGTCAAAGGCCCTCAATATCCATAGAGACCTGATACATTAATCAAATAGGTAGATCTAGTAAAAAGATGCACTTGGAAAAATTCAATACCAATTTACTACTTGTGTGTGACCCTTTCGTGTCTACAAGCATGACGATTCCTACAATGAGGTGACAATTAGACCTCAAAAGCTACTTCCTCAATCATGAAATTGAATTTACGCCGTGTAACGTAATTACTCGGACTAATTTGTGAGCGCAGTGCGTAACAATGCGCATACACACCCAGTGCGATAATAGTGACATTGTTGTGTGTACTCTTTGTAGAAAGTAATTAATTATACTATCCAAAATATATTTTAATACCGATTTACCGAATATTTACCTTTTAATTTAAAAAAAAAACTAAGCTAAACTAAAATCTCAGTTGACCTAACACTTCAAGAATCCAACGCTCTTTTCTCACTTCCGATCTCCGCCGAGTCAGCACCTAATTGTCGGTTCCAAATAAAAGCCTCGTCAAGTGTGTGATGGGCTCGTCCCTGATACGGCAATGGTTCATAAAACGAATATTGCGTCGTGTGAGTCTTCAAGAGTCTTACGCGTAAGTTTTCTAGTGGACACTGGAATCCCTCATTGGGAAACGCGAGAAGGGATCAGGGGTTACTAGATGTGGCATAGCTGTTGAGAGGTACCAAAAGATTCGGGAGCAAAAAATATCCCTATATTCCTCCTGTAACTATGTAAGGACCAGGCTGAGGTGAAGTGTGGTTTACCAAAATTGATCAACAAAAAAAGTCTAATGAATGAAGGCATAAATAAATTGTAGAACTAAATTGATTTCAATATGAAACGGAAAGCAGAAATAAGGATGAATGCTTTTTTATCGGAACATAACTTGGTATTTATTAAGATTATAATATTTAGGCAATTGAACAACGTGTCCCTACTGCTACGTTAAATTTTCAACATTCTCACTCGTAGTTAACCAATCACACGACACAGTCTACGGTCGTCATAATCTCCAGCAAAATGGATAAGGAAGAAAGTGAAACTCTTCCAGAAAGGGCCAAATCTTCGCCCCAAATGAAACTCACCCGTTGGGAAAATCTAAGGGACGTAACTGGAAGCACTTAAACGGCAGTAAACGGCTCCAGGCGTCAGGGGCCGATATGTCGACAGATACGGTTCCACTGCTAAATACACTAGCTCTGCTGATCCCCGCCCTATTTGTTAATGGGGACGCGGGATTTTGGGGACAGTTTTTATTCGCCATTGACCTAAGAAGGTGACTGTAGCTTTTGTTTGCAGTCTTGTTGTGTGAGACGATAGGCGTTTGTATAAAGAGAGGATCATTGATATCATAGTGTCGTTCTGATAATGCAATAGAACTTGATGACAGCTAAATGCTACATTTAGTTTATAAGGGAAAATCTTATATATTTAGAAAAAGTACTGTCACCGTATACATATTTCAGGCACCAAATTGTATTAGTGTGTATGTTCCGATTTGAAGGAAATTTACTTTTCGTCATTTTTGTAGATGTTTCTTGTGCAAGCACTAAGCAGTAACTAACAAACAATGTAATAAAATCTTGGAAGTCAATTTTAACCTACTTCTAATTTGTAGTATCGAATTGAAACTTTGTATGTTTACGTAGTTCGGTTCACAATACTGTAATTTGGTATATCTTGGAGCTGATCTGATGATGGAGCCAGGAGGTGTATAGTGGAACTCTTCAGTGGCTACTAGGAAGCCCCTCGAGTGTGGGCTCGTATGATTAGATTGACGAGTCCAATAGATTGGGCATAGTGTCAACGACCTGATAATGGAGTCAGGAGGTGGATAGTGGCACTCTTCAGTTAACTACTAGTAAACCCTTCGAGTTTCGGGTCATATGGTTTATTTTTTAATATAAGGTAGCTAACAGTAAGTCTAACATTAATATTATTCTATAATATTACGCCAATTACGAAGTAATAGTATGTGGTAGTATCTATGCAGCTTGTCATTTCTTTTGTATCCAATAATTAATGCAAAAAGCGTGGAGCGTTTTTTGGTTGTGTGTATTTTAATTAATTTAAACAAGGCGCTCCACACTTTTAGAATTAATCATTGGATGTATAAAATAAGTGACAAGCTGCATAGATACTTAAATCGTAACTTTAGTAGTACTTAATGTTTTTGTGTGTAATAAAAGCGCATTTTTTCAGTTTTTTTAAACT
Organism: Omphaloscelis lunosa; assembly: GCA_916610215.1. Classification (NCBI taxonomy): domain Eukaryota; kingdom Metazoa; phylum Arthropoda; class Insecta; order Lepidoptera; family Noctuidae; genus Omphaloscelis; species Omphaloscelis lunosa. Next base: position 1,039,685 of record OU744252.1, read on the forward strand.
ACATATTTTATTCTTGTAGCTTCTATCAAGTAAAACTGCACCGTCTCAAGATCACACGAGGGCGGTCGGTGTGAGCGGTGAGAGCGGTGTCAATAGCTCGTCTTTATCAATCTAAATTACATTGACACGGTGTTTGACCAACTCTGTACGGTGTGTGCTTAGCAGAGGGGAGTCAATATTTATGAGGCAATGAGATGAACTAAATGCTATAAGAAGACAAAGTTCAAATGGTATGTAGCCAGGGTGTATGAGACCAACCTTTGTGTTAGTTTTGACCCTTTTAAAAGCCTTTTAAATTTCAGACAGAATTCCAAAGCAAAAATATTCAATAACTAAAACAAGAACTAAATTACAGCATAAAATGTTAGTATGAGATACTTAGATGCCAAGTATGCAAAACTAAGCTAAACATTCAAAAAGAGTAGTCTACACAAGTTAAGTTACGGAATAAGGCGTTACTTTGTGAAAGTCTAGACATTACCTACTCTACACAGTTGGTTCAAGGACATCACTTCAACCCTTCAAGAAAAACTAAACAAACGAGCACCAAACGGTAAATAAAGGGAGTCCAGTGACTTGTGACGTCAGAGGAGGAGATAAGAGGAAGCTAGTAAGTCCGGGGCGTGTTATCAATCTATATTGTGGAGCACTTGACCGGCGACATACGCCCCCTGCGAGGGGAGAAACTGCCCTGTGATGGTGTATAGATGAACTTTGATAGATATGGTCTCTTTCTGAAGATACCTACAAAAATGTATTACAATATTTTAAACGAAAACATACGAATGAAGCAAGCTAAATAAAAGCTAAATGGAAAAATGAGTAATAGGAAAATATGCTATGATCTTTTACCTGAAAAGGTTACAAAGTCAGCTCCCATGAAAGTTAACATTTCCACAGAACATACTGATAAAAATGATCTCTGAATTCTGAATGGATATTATGCTTAATTCAGTTGTTGTAAAAGACGGTCTGGCTTTTAGCAGTATTCATTAATAAATGAATAAGCAACTCTAACACGCAATCAGAGACTAACAAGTTAAGTACGTATATAAAAGCATAAAACTGTAAAATTGCTTGTTAATGGCCTCAGTTAATGGCTATTAATTTCTATTTTAGGAATCTTACATACCTATAGGTACCTACGAGTTTATATTATCGGTGACATATTTAATATTTAAATAATGTTTTTTTTTATTTGAAAAAATCAGTTTTAGTTTCCAAGCAATTAAACATGATACTTTGCAATTTCCATAATCTTAACTATACCTATCTATTCTATTGTTAACCGAAGTTAACAACTTAGTTTATCGTAATTAATTTTACTTACGTATTTTGTTATGAATATTGTAAGTAGGTAGATCTGAATAAAACCCTTTGAGGACTGCCGATGCACTAGAGCTTAACGGGTTAAGGTTTTAATTAATTTTGGTACACCGTGTTTTTACTTTTAGCAATCTCAAAAACCTTATCTTGATATCCGATAACTCCGAGATGCGTATAATTAGGCGCAAAAATAAAAATGTTTCGGCGCACATAAAAATTCATGGTGCGAAACGAGCATACGGAACAAAAAAAAAACAACAACAAAAAAAACTCATTAAATATAATAACTAATTTTAAATTAAGGTCAATTGCAATGCAGTAACTAAAAAACAAGGTTTTTGGCTTGATGGTTGAAGACCAGGAAATTGTCAACCATTTACCTATAGCCTAAGACACAAAAAAAAAAACTAAATCTGGTGGCGGTAAGTTGATACAGATCATGACATTAAACTGGCCTGAAAAACCACAAGACCTCAGTAGGCGAAAACCTATTTAGTGATTCGTAGATTAGTAAGGAAAATTCCGGAGAACACAAAAGACAGAGATATCGATGAGGAAGAATATGGAAAGCATCTTTGTATAAAGCTTTAGCTGAATCTAGAACTTCTAACTGAACAAACAGCTGTGCTGCTGGGGAGTTTGCTGTGCCACTTCTTCTTCACAGCTAAAGCAATAGGAATTGGTGTAGGGCGGGCGTTTTAGTGACTTATGTAATTTTTCAAAAAGTGCCGATTCTCAGCCTAATTTGAATAATTAGTGACTTTTGATTTTGCTGTGGTCAATGTAGTAAAAACAAGGAATTTACCAACAAACATCGCTATTATATCATTATCGCAGTTATCCAAGCCTTTTTAAAACTCAGAAATGTGGATGATAGCAGACTGGCTTTAAATAAATAATCATGCAGTTGAAACAAAAAGGAAAAGTAATTTAATATACAAAACCTACATAGTTTTGCAAGTTCACTAAGTCAATTGTACAACAACGTTGTGTCGCACGCAATCAATAATAGTGATATATCAAAAGTCAATCGTGCCATTGAAATTATTGTGTGGATTTTGTTTAGGTCATTTTTCATGAATACCTACCATAGTTCCCAATTCTTTACTCTAGTAAACAGTATTTCCCACGCAATTTTCCTATACACACTAACCTCCAAAAACGTTAATTCAGGAATGAAAGCAGGACAATCGACTGGCTTCCTAACGGAGTACATAAATAACAAGGAAAGGAAGGGGCCGGCATTCCGGCAGCCGGCCGGTTCCGCCGGACGCACTCGGACGGCCGGTCCGGTTCGCCCAGCAACTGACCACCCCCATATGGCCTTCCGTTTGTATATCAAGATAATGTGCCTTTTGATGTAAGGCTTTCAGTTTGTAAAAGAGTTGTCAACCTTAGAATGGATGGTTCTAACAAATGAGTTTTTTTTTTTTTGCAGCTTTTTTTGATGGACGATCCAGTTTATGTAATGTAATGTAGCTAACTTACCTTGTACTGAAAACTAAAAATTACATCAAACAAAACTTTGTGAAACGGATACCTAGTTTCTTCAAAAACCTGCGGGAAGTGGAAATTCGAAATTATACATATTTCCACCATTTTCCATGTAGATACTACATTGAAGCTGTCAATTCATCTTATGTGCATCGATTGGTAACGTGACGTATGTTGCACACAATATCCTGGATGCGATGGTACACACCGGTCTCAATCTATGTATAACTTAGAATAACATGTAGCGTAGTAATAATCAAGTAGAATTAGTATGTTTTGAGCTTGTACACCATTTCTAAAAAAGTTTCTCAGACTTAACCTAAGTAATTAATTTATATTAGGATGAATTTTCGATGATTAAAACGAACAAAATACAGTTCACAGAACGCCTACACTTTACCACTTCCCAATATTGAAGTTTTTATTTTGTTAAATTTTCTTTTTGAAAAGAAAAACCACAAAACTATTGAAGTGAAATTACTGTAATAGACAACCGATTGATTGATGAATATATTTCTGCACTTGAATAAAATTTAATTTACTTATTATCATTAATAGGTCCCTCGTAGCAAGGAAAGTAGTAAAGTTCGAAGCAAGCGCTACGAAGTTAAACTTTGAAATTACGAAAACGAATAATTTAACTTCATAATATAATTGCAGGCCTCGTCGATAGACCAAATATAGTTTCCTCATCAGGTAGTACATAATATATCTACGTATAACCGATATGTAGCCCAGTACATAAACACGCGTCGAGTCGCTGTAACTAATCGAGTTTTCAGTTCTAAGTTATTCTGTTTGAAACCCGCGAACAAGTTTCAAGACGTTTACAGCTTACGATACGATTCCGATTAGGCGTACATTACATGCAGGCTCTCATGAAGGTAGCAAGTTTATTTAGACTCGTCCCAAACAAACTTTCCATCTTTTATGGTCTACAGTGAGAGTAAACTTAATTTGGTGGAAATCGTCATGCCAATTAACAAAGTAGAAAAATAATAACTTGGCGTGGTAGTTTAATTTATTCGTCGATTCGAGCATACGTGAAGTGCATATGTCGGGATGAAACGATTAACAACCACTCACCAACCAATCATTATCCTATAGACTCAATAGTTATGTTACAAGTATAACTGAAATAATACGTTAACAACTCTATCAAAGTTTATCAAATTTCCCACAATAATCAAAATCTCAATCGTATTCTCTAAACAGTGCACCAGGAACATTCCCGGAATGTAAACGTCTTTAACTAAATTCATGTCTATATCATAACAGTGGTTATGTGCGAGTATTACAGGTACCTTCGTACGTCGGTACAGGTACAAACAGATCCGGGCCAAGGATATGTATCGCCCACCGCCCAAGTTTGGTAATCTTGATCGTAGCTCCGAGGTGACAACATGATGCCGTATTGAGTCGGAACTAGGTAGGAATGTACTTAAGACCAAATAAGGATGGTGACGGATATCTTCAAGCATGATTGCTTCCTTAGAGAAGATAGCTATCTCCTCTATACCAGACTAGAATAGAAAATTCTGTAAAATTGTGATTTGTAGCACTACCGTACCGTAGGCAATTCTGTGAAGAAAATATAACGAAGTATTCATTTAACGTTCACTGAATGTCGAACGCTACCATGACAGAAAAAAAAATTGAGGAGAAAGTAGTTACAGATAGACAACCAAGCAAAAACACAGTCACCAGCCCAGGTAATGACTGAGCAGATAGTTTAGGCAATTTTACATAGATAAAACGAAAATAAGAATTTATCTGGAATTAAAATATCCTGACCTACGAAATAACCACAAAACACAGCGAACTAAAGTTCAGACTAGTGATGCGCGTAACTCCGTATCGAGTATCGATAGTCATTGTCCGCTCACGGCCGCGTCTGCCCGCCGCGTCGATAAAAAGATTACACATTTGCGTATATGATTCGTGCGTGATGTGAATAATAATGTGGCCTCCCCTCGCACACTAATAGATTTTAATCGGCCGGCCAACGACTTGTGTGTGCGATTTCATTAATTTTTTGGTTTCATTTTGCTGTGACCATTTTTGTGGTTAATGTTCCATGGAGGTGGTAAGAAAGTAAAGGATTGAAGGTAGTCTCACGCATGACATGTGTTCCACCAAAAACATTCAGTGTCATTGGCTATTAGCATCGTCTCCTTGCCATTATCTAAGTAAGGAATAACGATTGCTTTGACAATTATTATTACTTGAATATAAAGATACTAAGATTCGATTCAGCCTTTGTAGATCTAAATGCATAATTTAGCCAGAACAAGTGCATATTAAATTCACCTGTCCAACTTTCCTTAGCCACTCTCACTAATCTTACATTAAAGTCTCAGAAGACAAGTAGAACATACAAAAAAGGTTTGGTAAATCACTTCTATACCTCAACCTCCCTGGCTTCATTTGAATACAAGACACTTACAAGCAGCTACTTATCCATCAATATAAGTTAAAAACACGCGAACATTTGTACAGCAGCCGTAATCCGCAGCAAGTTCTCATCCGAAGTGATTGCTCAACGGCTTTCCTCTTTTTTATCTAGTTTATTCTGAAATATTAATGGCGTCGGCATTAAGAGCATTAGTACCCTTTGTTATTGCAGTGTGAGAATCTGCATGGCCTGTGTTTTGCATACGCGGGGCGGGACGCGGATTGTGCCAATGAATGTATTCGTCAACACGTAAATAAATGATGATAAACACAGATTTAGTTGTGGGAGTTGAACGAGTTATGTGTAGTTGAAGGGTGATCGACCTGTTCGAGCGAGTGATTTTAAATTATTGATGTATAGGTATTAGGAGATATAAAAAATAACTATAAAATGCACGCTTCCTACCTATACCTATTTCTTGGGCCATTAGTAACTTTATAACGAAGATGCCTGAACCTTAAAGAACTTGTTGATCAGTTCCTTCGTCAGATACATAATACATTCTCTAACCCATGTCTCATACATACTGATAGCAGAGCAAGCGGAGGCTAAAACGTTACACATACGTTACAATGGTCTCTCCATTGCGATTACATAACATACGCATAATCAGTCTATAATGTTCCCACTACGTTTTCCTTAGATTTACTTAGATATTTTGAGAACAGTGGTAATGAAACTATTTACACAAAGTAAAGTACCTGTCTGTGTTCGAAACCACGACCTACAACTCGTAATTCGGGGCCGTTACCACTGGGCCACCACTTCTCGCAAATTTGCCATACTAAATCTGTCAAAAACTAACTAAGTAATAGAAACGTTCATATTCTCATGGCAACAAAAGATGTATTTATTACCTGTTATTGTAAGTACTGATGAGCACTCTAGCACCCAGAAAATAAGCAACTGTTTCATCAACATTTTTTCCGTTTCAGTGGTTACAGCGGCAATCAACTAATATTAGCCACCGTTCAATAAGCAAACACAACATTTTAATAAACCAGCGGTACAGCCGTACACGGAATGGTTAAAAGATCAATAAAGAGACGATATGAGCCCGCCGAGATATCTACGCTCACAACAATATATCTAGCGATAGTGGAGCGATGTCTGCCCATAATATTCTTTGGGGTGCATCTCATTTGGCTTAAGAACCAGCCTTTGTCAACAAAGTTGGGGGCGGACGGAAAAATCGATAGTGGCCACGAACGCAGGCCTCCGATCATTGCCGCTTGTCTCTCGTAATTCGTGTCTCAATTTTAAATTTAGAATGTTTTGAATTTTGAAGACGATTTAGTCATTAGTTACCTAGATTTCTTCGAGAGAAGTCGTGCATTGGATTATGTCAAAAAGCTGCCCAAGGATCATTGCACCTGAAGATAAAACTATTGTAAGATCTGCAAACTTAAATACGTATAACATTACTTGACCTTATCGCCACCATAGCTATTCTAAATTACAAACTTAACACCCAAAAGATACAGTCTTACACCATAAAAGGAAAAAGTTCGTGAGACTAATGTTGCAGTATAGTTTAATGTTAACCGTAAACAATATCCATACTTTACAACGACACAGGAATTCCATTGTACGACGCAAGAAGATGTAGGTTAAGATGCCGATATGTGAAACTGTGAACACAAGCAACGGCTAAAACAAACTACTCGTAATTTACTGTTTTGTGTATCATCGGTCATTCTGATTGAAGAGTTGCTAATACTTTAGTAGTACTTTACCATTATCAGCAGTATTCGGTCAGTTAATATCAATTAGTTTTTTTTTTACTAGAAGCAGCTGAATGTTCATTACCAATAATCAGAAAGGAAATCAGAAGAAGCACCAACATCCCCAGCCCAACCTGTAGATCTCATGCATCGCATGTGTTTTGGTTTTGTTTCTCGAGGAACCGATTTGCATCAATTGACAGACTTTAGAGTTAGTTCTTATCCTTCTAGAATGAACCCGGTGCTTTTATTATAATATGGTGTCTCTTAGAATTAGATTCGAGAACTCAAAAATCCCCTTTAGTTTGTACTACCTTACACCACACACCTGCACTTCTAAAGACCTTACCTAAATGCCACGGATGCCGCGATTGGCGTAGCCACCTCCTGCGCCTGACTCGTTTAACATAATACCTACATGTGTTTACCATCAACTCGAACAGAAGAAGAAGGCTACCTTTTAATACCTAGTCTTAACTGATTATACTCTGACCTTAAACTTGAAACTCTTCATTCAAAGTCAAGGCACTAGAGCAAAATAACAAACAATTAGTTAACAAAACAAAGCTACACTACAACAACCGCGCTATCACTTTCAATACAAAAAGTGATGGATCGTTAGAATATTGAATAAATAATTAAAATAATAATAAGGTATTGTCAGTAATGGCTGCTAATGACAAGTTACAGCGGCTGACGCATGGTGATACGTAAATTATTAATCATTACTTCATTAGACAATCAGATATGCTAATTTTGTATGCGTAATGCATTCCAGTTGGCATAATAAAGAGTAGTTACAAAAGCTTAGATCGAAAGTTAGTAGCAATTATGTTAGAGGTACGATGTTGGAGTTTTCTAAAGAAGTGAAATACTTGTCCGGCATCCGGCGACAATATTTTTTCTTTTTTACGAATCTGTTAGTTACTCTTTTATAATAGAACAAAAAATAACTAACAGGTAACAAGTCTGGTACATAGCATATAGGTACCTAAGACTAACAAAACCAGTTTCAACTAGTTCGTTCAGGACGAGCCTGTCGCATTTTCGCACAAAGAACTCCTATTAGTTCAAATATAAAAACTGAATTTATGATAGTCATAAATCAATTGTTTATTCTAATTTAAATTACATTCATACTTAAATAGAGTATAATTTTATTTACTCTAGATATTAAGTGCAGTAGTAGCAAATTAAAATAAAATAATGTTACGGTTCTATTAATTATAAAATATTCAAAGTTTTCACTAAACGGCGGATCATTTTTCATAGTCACACGTGTGAAACGGTGATTAAGATCGAGCGGCGTACGCGCATGCCAACTGTAAGTGGGTAGACCTCAAGTAATACTGCTAGCGTCAAGTAAATAAATAAAAATTGTTATGTGTAGAGTAGCAAAGGAACACTAAACCTTGATTTCATATAAATGCTGAAAATTAAAATGATTTTTGTGAGGCGTAAAATGTAAGTGCTCTGAATATAAAAGTAAAAAAAAACCAGCAAATAGAGAGTTGAGGAGAAATCAAAGCGAACTAAGAAGAAACTTTTAAGAGTCGCTGTTGACGAAAGAAACAAAAGTTGAAACGTATCGAGAAAAGTAGGAATTGACATTTAATGCAAATATTACAATATTTTTAGTCCTACAGTAGTCCAGCGACTCCAGCACGAATCAATAGACAAGAAAGATGGCCTTAGTGAAGTTCACAGGAAGTTCGTAGCCCGCTACACCGTAGGCGTGTGAGCGCGGCCCAAGGCGCGTAATAAGCAGCGAAATGCTAATCCCCAGCATACATGTTTGTGTAATGAGGCTACTTGCTCGCTTAAATAAATATTGAGTGACCGTTCAACACGCTGAGTTAATCAATCTCTCACAAGCCTCTTAAAAAATTGATGTTAAATAATTACAAGTGATGGATTTTTGCCGTGCATTCAAATAGAAAAAGCTTCTCAATTACAAATTTGAATCGTAGCTTTCTCTGGTGTGAAGCAATAGACGCTATCGTGTATCATTCAAGTAGTTAAAGTTGAATTAATTATTACAACAATGTTAAAGGGTAAAGGCTCGTGCAGACCAGCGCGATATCGCGGGCGGTACAGGCAGCGTGACCCTTGTAGCGCCCGCGATATCGCGCTGGTCTGCCCGAGCCTTAATGATGTAATGAAATACCTATGCACAGGTATAAAAGCCCTTGAGACATTCATATTTTTTTGTATAAACATCACAATTAAAAAACTTTACAACACAACAAAAAGTCCCATTTAAAACGCGTTCCGAATTCAAATCAGACACCCGCTTGGTTTATTACGTCGATATGTAAATTTTGTACAGCGTCACTACCCTTATAAAGACCCTGTTTGAATTGAAAATTTAGTTGAACGAGCGAGAGTAAGCCGACATTCAGCCAGTGCGGCCACGTCTTTCAGCGAACTCGCTGCTTCTCTAACGTAACACGCAAATAAAAGGTTTAAAAATACACAATCGCTGTGTAAAATCTCCTTATTTACACGTGCTATTGTTGATATAAAAATCTGTGACTTAAACTGTCAAAAATGCGCGCAAACGTGTTTGTTTTATAATATGTGACATTTTGATCTGTCAAAAAGCGCGCGTACATGCAGGATTGCGATTTGTTCGCTTCTGTTCGGTTGATACGTCGGCAAAAGATAAGCGGTAACGAGTGACGTGTCGCTTGATATTTCGATCTGTCAAAATGTGAAAGAGATAGAAGATAACGTTGGAGGGGGACGGAGTGGTCGCGTGCATGTTACGTTTTCCGTAACGTAAGTAAATAATTATAATTATAGCTTTGATATTAATTGACTTTTGTCTCGCGATTGCATACTTTTACATGACATAAGACGACTGTTGGATAAGCAGAAAAATTCAATTAGTTAAATGTAGCCAAATATGAACATATTCATAACAAATATTCAAATTAAATGAGTTCTAATCTCACTTAATCTCACTTTCTCCTATTAAGTGAGATGATGGTTAGACACCATAACATGGTTGTATTTAGATTTGATGTGGTATTTTAATAAAGCGGAGGTATGTGTGTTTAGCGGGAGGCGATAACTCATAGAGAATGACCTCATCACGTTGCGGGAATGGCATTCGGTATGCGTCATGGAGGACGTGATACGACGTCGTCCCAGTTCGCGTTCCGATATCTTTATTATATCCTAATATCGCACTTATCTTTTGATATTGTAAATAGCTTTATTTCTTTTAATAGTTTATAATAAAAACTAATGTATTGACATTTTTGCTAGTGGAAAACAGTAGGTATTCAGAAAGATTTGATTAATTTGAAATATTTCACTGTCGACTTCAAATTGAAGTCTTTCTGAGAAGTACTTAATTACTCTAATGTTATAAAATAAATAATTAAAACACAGTTGAAGCTCTATGTATGGCCCAGACTAAACAAGCTAGGGACTACCCCATCTCGAATTGTCCCAAGGGTGACATAAGAAGCGAATTGTTAGTAGCAGCAGCATCCATTTTTTTATTAGATACGTTCAATATCTTTCCAGGCCGAACAGGAATTAAGAACAGTCGTACAAGAACTGGTTACATGATAATCCACCTACACAGTAGCAGTCTACATCGAGTTCAATGTTTAGTAACAGACTTCGAACGGCTCACAGAGTTTACAGAGAGACCACACTAGATACGGCCAGCTGTATTTGGAATACGGCCTGGGAAATTAATTGTTAAGCATAGACACCCTGCGTCAATTTGCCATGGTATATCTATTGCATATAACTGTCAGAGAATGACAGGTAGTGATTTGAATATACAGACAATTTAAGTTGCTTAACTTGATTAACAATTAATTTCGCTGACTTTACAACTAGAACTTTCATTGGACTATAGAACTAAACAACCGTTCTGAAAGTAAAACAACTTATTTAGTCTTCGCTTTATCGCCATGTTTTAATGATGATCTAATCCCAAAATGAAGGATAATCGAGCACATTCATTCACTGAATGGTTTTAAATGAGCGTCACAACTATATGAAAAGCAATCAATTGCGAACTGTCTGTTAATTAAACGGCAATGCGCTGAGTGGAGACATGATGGAACTGCGTCATGTGACAGCGAACCAAACTATTCAATAAAGTGTTATGGACCGATAACATGTTGCACATAAAAAAATGCAATAGACGTTGTTATACCTATTTAGTAACTTGTTCCTCCTAAGGAGCCATAAAAAGCCGCGTAAGAAATCGACACGTGTTTCACCTCTCAACGAGGCATCCTCGGATGACGATTGACCTGTCGCGAACCCGAACACACCGAGCGCTGGTCACATTTTATCATAGCAGCGGAAAATCAGTTTTCTATATTTTGTCCATCTCAAGTTTCTTGTTTTATCTTGTTGTTGTGATACTATTTATTTAGGTCTTTCATGGTCATTTTAATTAAGCGTTTGCAGAGTTTGCAAGCAAGGGCAGATTTTGGTAGCAATTTAGACACTCGGAAACAGATAATACGAAATAGATATCACAGACCAAGGTAGATGTTTCCTTGATCTATTCTTGCATAGCTACTTCCATTCCTATTAAGTACCTATCACCAACCCTTTCTTTACCACAAGGGAGTATATCTACCTAGGAGGGTTCCTAAGCTTAATGACGAAATTATTTTAATCTGCTTTTCAACACGTCTCAAATAAAATTCACATAAGTTGCCAACTTATCGGATATTACTCACGTAAAAAGAGGCAAACCTAGAAGAAAGTCAACAGAATTGTTAAAGGAGCATAAGTACAAAAGCTGAAACATTTATTTAGAGACTACGAATAATGTTATAAACATGAAATACATGTTAGTATTGATTAGAAAATGGTGGAGATTGCTACAATAAATGTAGGTATTTAAGGAATATAACAGATAATCAAACTGCCTATTGTGAAATTCGAACGTGACACTCGAAACCATAATGCAAGAACTCAAGAACGTTTCCCAATTCGTTTTCGTTAGGTCTCCAATCGATGACCACTCCAATATTGAATCTTGCAGTACCCTCACTGCTCCTCAGCCTCGGGCCGCGATTACCATAACAAGACCCCTATTACGCACCTACGGCTATACATCGACCACCTTAACTTTACCGTTGCCACCCCAAAACTCACGAACAAAGACTTTGACAGCACAATTTTCGCAACTGCAATAATAACTTTGTAAAGTCTTTTGTTACTGTCAAAACTAGAATTTGACAGTCGAATGCTTCGTTTGTCAATTACTATTGATTACTTACGATATAGTAGGCTGCCGGCGGCTAATTTGGGGGCTGCAGTTAGGTATTTTTCGTCGCTAACTAGATAACAAGTGGTTTTAAATTGGAATCTACATAATAATGCGCGCGAGGGTAGTATAATGAAGTTGCAAGGGTGCGCGATGTCACTCATCGTCTCGTCTCGCGCCCTGACGTTATGTGCAAGTTATTTATTACATATTGCAGATGTAAAGGCGTATATCTGCTGCATGAAAGCGCCTGGTAGCTACCTATTGAATAGCTAACTTTTTGTAGTAGGTAAGCCGGGGAAAGAGCGCCTTTCTTTACGTGTAGGTAATTAAAATGGTGCAATAGTTTAGTTAAGAACTCTGCTACGATAAATGCTAAAAGAAACAGTCAGGTAACACCTCATGCAACAGTCATTAACCTGTTACAAGTTCACAATCCATCATCTACTAAAACAAAGCTAAGAATAACTTTTAGTTCAAAGTTAAGGAAACTTCTCAAGTTTTTATTCATGTCAACAGATGGCGCTGTACATAAACACGGGTTTTTCCACATTTCTGACCAAAATATTCTGCTCACAGTCCACTAACCACCCGAAAAACTATGTTATTTACCTTGTTTTAAAAATATAAAAGGGCAACAGAACGGCAGAGCAGCCGCTGGCGGACAATTAAAAAAACATTGGCGGTACGAACGGAGGAAGAGCACGTGCTATAAATTATCAATATCCCATGATAAAACAAACGCGCTCGCAATCCACCGCTGTTTTTGTTTGTCCTTTTATTTTTAAACAAAACTTTGTGATACCGCTTCACAGCACCGAAATAGACGTAAAAATAACAATACCAGCACGAAAACTATCGTTCAAATTATACAGAAAGTTACAGAAAAGTAATAGAAAATACAAAAAGTGATTATAGCAGAGCGTGGTTTCGATCCACGGACCTCTGGGTTATGGGCCCAGCACGCTTCCACTGCGCCACTCTGCTCCATGCCAGTGTAAGTGAAATAGTGGTCTATGATTTATTTACGAACAAATTGTCTATAATTTTCATGTTATGATAAAAACCCGAATTAACCGCGTTTATGTAGATTGTTGTTTCGCAATCTATAATATAATTTGATGACACTAATAAGAAAATTTTGTAAAATCTGCATTTTATACAAATAAAATGTGAAATTGCCAAAAATATTATCTTCACAAAAGAGATTTTGCAAGTAGCATTAAGCATTCAAGTGTTTTTTACCACTTCAAAATATTTCAATCGAGAGTGATGTGTACTTAACTCAACGGGGTGGGCAGAGTGGTGTCAGTAGCCGTAGGGCACTTTTATTTAGTTCCAGAGAAATGAACTTGAATGCCGCATAAATTGTCATTATGATGGATGCTTCCATTTTTTTGAGATTCTTGCAAGTATACCCGCATAACTTTTAATTAAATTAAAATAAGTAAGTTTTTCTTAATTGTATATTCCTTATTATTAAAAACTTTTTTTTTAAATCTAGTGTTGATCAATCTGCCTAGCCTTTTCCCAACTAAGTACATAAATTATTGGGTCGGCCTCCAGTCAAACCGATTGCAGCTGACTAGCAAAAAAAGTCTAGTCTAACACTAGATTTTTTTGACTGACTGCAATCATCAATCAAAATGTTTCACTTTTTAACCGAATTAAAAAAGGAGGAGGTTCTATGTTCGTCTGTATGTATTTTTTTTTTTTGCTTCGTTAGTTTTTTTGAAAATTCTTTTTTTTTTCATTTGGTTAGGTAGTGTATCAAAAACTTTCTCAAAATAAAATAACTGATTTGCAAAAAATACACTACAAATATTGAAAAATTACTTTAATTTCGGAAATCGGTGGTAAAAAAATAAATTCTAAACTAGACACCGACTTCCGAAATGATAGTTATTTTTCACTTTGTAGTGTTTTTTAATTAAGATAAAGAACTTTATCTGTAAGTACCTAAGTACGTAGGTACTGTGATTCGCTTTTACATTCTCAACAATTTATCTGAAAGAAATAATAAAAATTCCTAAAATATCAAACAATAAAACTTTCCTTATAGCTTTTTTCCTTAGCAAACATTTTTTCACGACAAACTCATACACCAAACACATACTTAACGAAGGCGTTAAACAGTTATTACGACAAATGACGTGCCCCAGTGCGAGAATTAACAAATATGGCATATCATTTCTGTGCGCGGCTAGCTAGGGTGGAGAGGGCAATCATCGGCCGCGCCACTGCAACAATGGAGGACCTCGGGGATCCTGTGACGACAATAAAATGGTACAAAGACGCCCCGCGGCGCCGCTCGGCAACGGTGCCGTTCTTTATGGTATTAGAACTGTTAATCTCGTAGGCTAGGGTGTCGACTTTATTGCTTTTTAGGTCCGGTGCTGCTAATCTTGTTGAGGAGATACTGATTCATTTGTATAGGTAATGAATGAGGAATTAGCCTACTAAATGGTCTGTTTGTTATTTAGCAAAGAAAGTTAAGGAAATAACACAAGGAATAAATAGTAACAGGGCAAAATACTACGCACATTTAATCAAACCAATGTGTAAGAAAAGAGGAGTAACTAAATAAAATATCAAAATCATGTATAAAAGGACATGCTAGAAGCCAATATAGGAACCTATTACAAAATGGTAGTTTCAATACGGCTTTAAGGGTTTTCGGCATGGGTCCCACCTGCATTTATAACAAAATACCAAATATTATAAAAAATACCCAATCCAATTGTTAAACAAAAACTGACAGCCTTATTACTTGATAAGTGTTATTATTCAATAAATGTTTTTTTTTAATGACACTATTCTTTAGATTTAATTATTGACATTGTGTATTTCCTAATTATTATTCTGCTCGCTATATATTCTGTATTTTTTTAAATTTATGCATATAAATTTTAAAAAATTGCCTATTTCAATTCGATATTTTGTAATAAAATTTAGTTTCAATGTTTGCATGCTTAATTGGTAGATTGTATAGGGATCTTAAAATTTTCTAAACATATATATTTATGTAGCTACTTTGTAAGCAAATAAATGATTATGATTTATGGTTATGATTATGTACTTACACTTTACTACACAGAACAGATGGTGCTTAGGTAGATAAGTAGTACCTGGACGACCGAGCTCTGCTCTGGTGAAAATAGAGAATAGGATAGTACCTCCTAATTCCATACTGCCGTGATAGTAGGTAGGTACTTACTAATTTCATGCTGCCATGATCATTATTCTAATGTCAATAATGTCGTGTCATTATTCATTATCTTGTTCTAAACTTTGGGCGACCGAACTCTGCTCGGGTGAAAATACGGAGAAAACTAATTTTTCCAGATATGAGACCTAGCTAGATCGATTTTTCGCCCCCGTAAATCCTATATTGCAACTTTCATCGAAATCGTAAGAGCCGATTTCGAGAACGTGAGTAGAAATCTATATACAAACAAATAAATATACATACAAATATTGCTCGTTTTACTGGTGCGATATCGCGGGCGCTACAGGCAGCGCGACCCTTGTAGCACCCGCGATATCGCGTTGGTCTGCACGAGCCTTAATAGTATAGGATTCCCAAAAACCACTTGGCTCAAATCACGACAAGTAGCCTTCACTATTTATAAAGAGCAATTTGAATTTAAGTAGTCTTCTCGTTCATTCTAAACATTTTATTAAAAGTGACAAATTAACCCACGCTACTACTAAAAATGCAACCAGCCAACGCAAGGGGTTGCCACACTAAGGAGGGTGCATTCCTCTCGAACCATAAACCAAAATTAAAACTTTTCGATACATTACTCTCGCACAATAAAACCATTCCGCTTCTAACTAAATACTCAGCATTAAGGTGTCCTTAGTCAAATGACATTGCTTTTCGACACCCTAACTTAATTCGAAGTTCATTACCATTGCAAAATCAACCATAATCACTGAAGATAAAGCATTTTTTTGGAAATTCTAGAAGTATCATATAGGTCGTATGTGGTGCTACTTTGAATAAGAAATCTTTATGAATGGGGTCGGCGTGTGACGCTGTTGCTCTACTTTAATACATTATTTCAGAAATTCCGCCAATTCTTTTATGATTTTTTATACAGATCTGGTTTACATTTCGCTGTCATGTTGTTTACTAGATTTTTTTGTCGTTTTTCTTCATAAAGCATCGACAAAAAATGCTAATGCAAATGCTTGTTAACGCTTACACTTTTCGTAATTTTTCTTAAATTGTTGGTTAAAACTTGAATTTGACAAGAATGTCTTGTTTAACAGCTGTTTAGATAGCCTTTATCAATATTTCAACTGTTTCTTTTACCGCTGCGGGGAAGCTCTTAGCATGCATCTCACTCTCTCGCGCTGTCCAGTGATGATCAGGCCGAAGGTGGAAGCGAGCTTCAACCGGAATCCTCAACCACAGAGGAACTGGCTTACCTCTAACTGCCGCAACACAACAATGCTGTTAACATTGTTGTTATGGCGAATATGGCGACAGACTTAGATAAGATGGTGGTAGCTAGCCAGATGGACTTAGAACAAGTCCTACCACCAACCAAACCGAGCAAAAAATATTGCCCCCACTGGGCATCGAATCGACCTCTGCGATTTTTTTAAGTTTGGACTTGGCCACACTATTCCTCAAATTGCTATTAGCAAAATAAACAGTACTTGCTAGAGTAGACACCGTTTATTGAGCCTGTCCATTACGACGCTAAAAATGGCCCAGTTATCAGAGCCTACAGTTTTAGCTACAATCTGAAAGTAATATTCATCAAACAAAATAATATATTAAGTTCCCCACATCCACCCCAGCATCATTCATAAAATAATAGTGTTCGTCATCAAAAGGGACGTTTAACAAATGATACGACGTACTTCTATTGTTAAATCTTTTGTTGTTTTGTTCGTACTTTCTCATGCGATATCGTTAAACATCTTAAATTCCGATTTCATCACTCAATTCTGTACTTAGAGATGTAATATTGAAGGTTTATTTTCCGGTGACATCGTCTCCATAAACTCTGTTTTATTTTCACATGATTTGTAATACGTACAGCTAATAAGTCACATGTGTATAATTATTATTTTATTGCTCGCGATTCGAATGCAAGTCATGATCGTTTATGTTTGGGTGCACTGTCTCACTTCTTTTGCTTTCGTTTTATCTTTTGATCGTCCCTCATTGTTTTATAGAAGCGTAGGATGTATTATAGTGTCAGTTGTGATTTGTGCTGACTGTTTTATGTCTCCGTTTAACTCTACACCATATTGTAAAGCGATAAGCGATAGTTTTTATGTTCTTGAATAGCGTTCATTGTCATCGCGTGAACCTTTGCAATTGTAATTACTGGCGTCTCGTATATTTTGCAATGATATGGATAATTCAAGGATGTTATTTATGCGTACAAGCTTTCTCGTCCACTTTCATATCTGTTACCTTTTTGTTTTAAATTGTTCTCGAGTTGCATTTGTCTGCTAAAACATTCTTTAAATCATAAATTATATTTTCAATTCAAGCTTGATTTACGTTTATAGGAACATTTTGTTACGAAAAGGACCATTTTCAGCAGAGTGGCAGGATAAGTTATTTGTTATCCCAAAATATCATCTTATTTATCCAAAACTGAAAATCTATGTAGGCTTATTTACTGGTTCGCTTGCATTATCACATTGGTGTTCCACCACTCAATCATCTTGCATGCTGTACTTACGTCCCATTTTCCAAATAGGTATCTACTCGTGATACAACTGCACCTTCTATGGAGTGACTGAGGCGCGCTCTCCTATGAGAACATGCAAAACAAAAATGCACCAATAAATTAATAACCCAACTTTATTGCATAAATTCACAACCACGCCTACAACAATTAACAACACAGTCCCATAATGCCAATGAGAACGTAATCGTGCTGCAGCCACCATAACTCATCCGGTAATGTTTTACGGAGCGCGTTTTGTTTGGACCGTCACCCATAGGAGCTGGTCCATTGATAGCGATCGACACGCGTCCATTGTGTGCTGGTCTTTGGGACCCGAGGGTCTGCCACGACACGTGCACTTCATTATTTTCGCGCCAAAATGTTCCAACAACGCTTTGTTAGGAGATTAGGCGCGAGGGGAGGTGTGAGAGTCGCTTTTTGTTTTCGTTTTGATTTTGACGATATGTTTTGTTAGAATGTTTTATTAAATGTCCGTTGTGGCTTCTGTGATTAGCTTGTGGTTTTCCGAAGATCGCAGTAACAATAATAACACATCATTGGCAATGATGGAAACTGTCTGAGAATAGCCCATCTTATTTACATCCGTGGGTATTGTGAGAACAACATTGTAATGATTTCAGATTTGTTGAATAACTTCTATTCACCACTCACTCAGTAAAATTTAATTTTCGAATAACTTACTTCTTACGCCTACCGTCGAGCAAGTTGTGGGACTACAAGCTTGTCATAAGTTCTCACGATGCCGATGGTATCTTACCTTCCAATCGATACCCACCTTTGCTATTAAATATACATATCATTACAAATTGTAAGCTAGAAACATTTAGGTTTCCTTGAAAAACAGAGATCGTGCCTAGTATATATTGAATGAACCGTAGTAAATATTACTTTGCCAGAGACAGGAACTATGAACCATGAATAAGCCCCAAAATAGAGGCAATTCGTCACAAACATAATGACAGAAATCATAAAACAGTTCACAAGGACGACATCGTAACAATAACCCTAGTCATATCAATAGCGGGTTAGTTTATTCCGCTTTTTCGACCCCTATTCATTAATGGCCCCAATACGAAAATATTGAAACACAACCGGTACTATTGTGATATTACGCCGGTTACGCCGGTGGGCGGTACCAGTGCCATATTTATTATTTTTGTCACCATTGTACGCGTCGGGATTATAGCCAGTATTTAGATAAAATTGGGGATAAGGTCCGCTAATCTGGGCTTTCACCCTATTGTAGTAATTTGCTATCGATTATTTTTTTGCTTGTAACACAGTGTGATCTAAAATAACGTAGACATTGAATTTGTGCTTAAAGTTTCCTAAAAAACAGTGACGCGAAGCCGGTTTTGTAAACATGTGTGCACTTGGTTAGGTGTAGTTTGATTGTAGTGGCATTGTAAATGTGTGCGTGTGAGCGTGTATGCACAAAGCGGAGGTGTAGTTTTGGCATGCTTCACTGTATTGTTCGCAGCGGTCTATCTTGGTTTTTTTATTTGGTCTGAGGTTTTCATTACAATCTTCTGAAAGCCAACTTCTCGGAGCAGATTCAAAAATTTGGTTGAATGTGAATTAGTTTGGAGGTCGCAAACTATCGGGCATTTGACAAGGCAAGTCGGTGTTTTCCTAAATTCTCTGTTACATTTATTAGCAAAAATGCTGTTAATTATTTTCACTGTTTGTCTATGAACCTTTTTCAAGTTTCCCAACGCTTAGCGAAGAGATACCTCAAAAAATAAAATGTGCCCTAGTCACAACAAACATGAGAAACTTAACCAATACATACATTACAGCCATGGCTTGCACAAACCAGGCGTGGGCGCAAATCTTGTGCCATTTTACGACACGTTTACTGCGCCGAGATAATCGTCACACAGCATTATTACGTTATTGTCAATTCACGGCTTTATACGACTGTCGTGTGTGAATAACACCGTCTGGACAACTCCAGATCAACCTGGACCGATGAGTTTTACATTTTATTTTGTTATTTGGATAAGTGTGCATGATACTCATACTGGCTTAATATTTGAATTGCTCTTAATATCACAGATTATGCTAGCATATAGATAAGTGCTGAACGATGATTACGTTAGTGACAGTTTCGGGCATGGCTGGTGTCAATGTTTGTGATAATTGAATATCTTGATATACTGGAATAGCGTCTTTTAGATGAAATTTTAGACTATATTCTGCAAAATTAATTAAGACTAAGTTAATATATCCTTTACCAGTAATTCGTTCTCAACCTAATAACATTTCACAATTCAATTGGTTCAGCAATTGGGACCAATTTATATCAGGATATATAATCTCAAAATAGTTGGTACTTTGGTACTTTGGCAGAGTCCCCAGTCACGTAGTACATTAGCACTACACTATGCAGTGTCGTATAACCCTTGAAATTTCGCCTCGGGTCAAAGCGACCCCTTCGCTTCACAATATCAGATCAAGGAATGTCTTTGAGAAAATTTACAACGACGCTTTAGATGGCGCAACTTTGAATAACTTATTCTATTCCCGGTACATACTTGAGCTTGTATTTAAAGGACTCACAAAATGCTGTCAGTTTATTTAAAAATTCTGAACATGAGTCTTATAAGTTTAAGAGCTATTTGTTCAGTTTGAAATTGTAAGGAAATGTGTGTGAGCATATTAAGTTATGGTTACCTAGTAATCTTGTGCGACGCTGCCAAACTGACTCGGGAGTGGCCTCGACCGCAACCTACATAAAAAGTATCCATTTACAATAAACTAGTTGATCAAAGTTATTTATGTATATGTACATATACCATGCATTGAAACTTTATCCTTCCCTGCATATTCAGACTACAGCTAAGTATTTTCTTTCTTCTTACTTTTGTAAAAAGCCAATCGAACCGAATAATCAAATCCGATTCCAATCGTCCAAAAAATGATTCTAGAAAAAGCCCACTTATCTAAACGGTCTACAGCACGTCTTGAGCATCAAAAACAAAACTGAGTGCGGGAAAAATCATTACTTGTTCGTAT
Organism: Omphaloscelis lunosa; assembly: GCA_916610215.1. NCBI lineage: Eukaryota > Metazoa > Arthropoda > Insecta > Lepidoptera > Noctuidae > Omphaloscelis > Omphaloscelis lunosa. Next base: position 1,060,679 of record OU744252.1, read on the forward strand.
TGTTTTGAAAAAGGCCGCCCTACGAGTGGTGCCGGGCGGGCGGCAATCAATACGCGGCGAGACCCGAGCTGCATACTAAGTGAGCCAGGTACTGCTGCGTCTGCCGCCACGTGGTGCACCTACCCTACACATCGATATTCAGAAGACGTGTTTTGCTACTAATTTTTGGATGAAGGAGTTCAGTTGTTAAGAGTGTACCTAGGGAGGGTAGTTGGAATTTGGCTTGCAGGTTTAAAGTTTCTGAATTTGTTTTTAAGAATATTAAGTTAATGCAGGATCTTATAGAATATATTGAAGATTGCAAGAAATAATTCAAAGAACTTATGAAAATCAGATCTCGGGACTTACATCCAATATTTTAATTCCAGCCTCTTCGTTTGGCTTTTGATATTCACACTCAATGGATAGACACTGTTTAGGTAACTTAGCTATCTAGACAGTCAACAGCCAAAAGAGACTGAACATCTAAAACCCAATGTTAAAACGAACAGATAACCCGTCCAAGACAAACAATGAGTCAAACAATGGAGCTCTCATCTCGAGAGCCAATCCAATCATCTCAAACAGTAACCGTCTGAGATAACAATACTCCGACAACCCTTGAGAATACGAGCAAATCAACTTAGCTTACTTACTACATTCAGCGCCCTTGTTGACTTTTGACGTTTCACTATATTGGCTATGTTATCTTAGTTTACTTAATCAGCGTTGTGCGCAACCGATTCGGTGTGTGGTCTCCGGGGGGCTCTAACCGGTTAACCGGTCCCTAACCGGGTCGCCCGGACGCCGCACAGAAGGGGTTTTTCCTCCATAACGCTCCGAAAGGAAAATATTCCTTATCTTTTTAATTATGGCGCAGCGTCGACTGTTCCGCTAGATCATCTGTTTTAATTTTCTCACTGTCCTTGGGGAGAGGATAATGTTATATATGAATAGCCGGATTAATATCGTTGTTTATTATTGTGATGGACACGTATCGGATGCTGATTGTTTCCTTAATAGTCGATAAGGATACGAAATGAACTGTCACGTGGGAGTTTAATAATATAAATAATCATTATGTTTATACCATTCTTATAAGCCATACGTACTCACACAATTCTGGCTTCGTTGCAAGAATAAACTAACGTAATTTATTTTTAAATCATTTCGATCCAACATCTGAAATCACAACATTAATTCTCCATTTCGCAGTGGTAGCTATCATTCGGCGTCATTTTACCGACTGCCAAGTAACCCTCAAATCTGGTGTCAAACTACATCCCATCTGTCACTGCTAGGCCGCCATAAAAACTTAATAAGCGATCCGTCACCATAAAATAACCATTAAAAAGCCGTCGGACGCTTTTAAAAATGCATCAAGAAATGAAATTGGTAGTTAATTACCAAGAGAATTCGCGGATCAGATTTCAGTAGGGTGGGTGTTATTTATCACGCGAAATCCAACGAAATATTATATTTTGACTTATTGGTAAATTCGTGTGAATCGACCAATAAGCCATATTTTTCTACCCCATGGTTTTTCACGATGATTGTAAGCAATGCTACAACAGTACTCTCTATGAAAAACCTTTCAAACGTTGGTGTCTATTTAACGTTTAAACACCTGAAAGAACAGTCAAGTTCAACAAAAAACTTAATCAAATAAAACCCCATCAAAAGACCTCAACGAGCTAACTCATCAAAAACAGACCGTCAATATAATTCATCTTTATAACGTCAAACCCGCAACACTCCACATTGATATGTATGCAAATATTTACTATCACAGCATATAACAGGTACGCACATACCCCGACCCTGTTCACGAATGAACGCTTGACTGACTCCTAACGAATCATTCGCCCTCTGTGTAGGTACTGTGCCGTAGGTATTAGGTATGGCGTAGGATATGAACGGATCTCAATTTGAAATTTGCACGGGGTCTGTGAGGCCCCCGCGTCCAATGGAGGCCTCCTAAAGGGAGGGTCGCAGCGCTAGTGTTAATTGCGTTTCTGACGGTTTATGATTTACATTTGTACTATTGTTCATTGATTTTTGGGGGTAATTAATAGAAGTTTGTTTTTGGTATTCATATATAATTGATTGAGTTATTAGCTATAGAAAGTCTTGAAAATTTAATAAATATGACTAGTTCTTGGTTGCGTACAAAAGTGGCTTTGAAAATTAAGGCAATAAGTAATTCTATTTTTCGAATATCAAAACCACCATGATCCTCACAAGTAGTTAAGAAGAAACTTTTTTCCACTGCGAGGCTACGAACACACTGCTACACATTTATTTCAGATTTGTTACCATCTTAGTCTTTGAAATACTTTTTTATCTGTGATCCTCCTATAATATGCATCAAATACCTAAAACAGCCACAATTATAACCACCTAACAGCAATTTAAAAAACCCAATAAACTATCGAGTAACAAAGTGAAACGGGAAAAATAATCGAATGCGCTTCTCATTATCGTTCGCTTTAAACTAAGGGACCAAATTATCCCTTTGCATTGACAAATAACAGGCTGGCAACTTCCTTGTTACTATCAATGTGTGGGGAAACTACACACTCAGGAAAGATACCCCATAATGTAAAAACAACTTTAGCCCAAGAAAAATAAAGCTGAGATTTACTTACTCGGAAAACTGTCACATGGGTTTCCAGAAAATGTGATAAAGAACTTTACCATCAAAAGTCTAAAGTTGAATTTTGGTTGTGCAAAAAAGTTTGAAGGTCTTCGTAGTACCAATGTTTTGCGGTAGACCGTCATGAGGCTTGCTCAGAGGCGTCAGCTTGTGTGATAGGATTTGTGTATGGAAGTATGAACTAATCTCCCTCCGTGGCGTTTGATAACTCAATAACCTCGCATAATGAGAACGGCCTTTGATGGTCCCTCGGCTCTAGGGGAGGTGACAAAATCCTAATTGTAGATAAAAAGATAAATTCTGGGAGGATTACTTTCTGTTTTGTGCACCGTGCATTGGCTCCGGGGCTTATTTACATAAGCTTGTTTACCTATGTGTGTACTTAATGGGTTTTGGCTCGTTTTTGGTTAATACGATCTTTGTAAAAGGAACGGGAATTGGTGCGAAAAGGGAAGTATTATTAGTTGTAAATATCGTTCGCCAATAACTTGCCAGAGCAGCAAATTGTAAATTCCTAAGGGCAATAATAATAATAATTCAACGGCATTTTCACTATTACGACTTGTGACAGGTTTGCTTGACATCAAAAGCACATGAAGCTCACCTTCAATTCCTGGGTTCTCCGTCTCAAGACAACATTAAGGCCCACTTGCACCAGAAATCTAAGCATATTTAAATAATTGTTATGCCTTCAAACGATTGACAGAAACAAAAATAAGTATGTTTTTAAATACGTTTATTAACGTTAAACGCATTTAGTGATTTGTGATGCAAGAATAATACAAGGTTAAACTAAAATCAGTTTTCATATTATTTGAATGTGACTACTTAACTAAATAAACAATAAGCGACCGTACCTCGAAGAGACACTGGTTATATGTAAACTGAATTCAATCCAAAAGTCATTTATTCAAACTAGGCTGAGAATCAGCACTTTTCGAACGTCAAAATTACACAAGACAGTCCCCCAAAACGACCTCTCCACCATCACCACTTTCTAGTGCTTTAGCTGGGAAGAAGAAGTGGCGCAACAAACTCCCCAGCAGCACAGCTGTCCGATCACTTAGAATAAAAATAATATTCTATACAATGATATGCAAAATAATTTACATTACGCAACACAAAACATAATTTAAATTATAAATTATTAGCCATATGTCAGAACACGCCAATATACCAACCGTACTAAAAAACAAATGAAAAAGTTAAAAAACCACACGTACTTTACGACTTTATAAAACGATTGCCTAACTCTCCAATTCAATTCTTAGTAGTGATCAGTGATCACCCGAACGTTGTGAGCCCCCGACACCTCAATTTCACACCCCTGCACAATAGACAACTCTATACCGCGTTATCTTGAAATGAAATCTACATACGTCACAGCATCCATCTGTCCGTTTGTCTGTCCCAGGCCGCAAGGGTGTCAGTGCAACAAATTGCAAAATTAAAAGTCCCTTGATAATATCTATGGTGAAGTGTGGGGAGACTTAATACTCTCCTGTAGAACATACATGGGTAATATCATACTACTGCCCCATAGCGATAGGCTAAAAGGACTAAAACATGCTACGGTACGTAACTTACAAACCTTTTAGACATTATGAACATAATTTTTCCTAGTGTTTCTAAGCGGACACCTCTCTTGTCCACCTATATATGAAAAAAAATACAGTCAAACGTGTCCTCAAAAGGTTCATTAAAAAAAAATTGACATACCTACGTGTGAGTTATTTTTTTACCTACCTGAAAGTTTCATTTTTCACCCACTTCGGAATTCTCGGGTCCTGCTCTGTCTTAAAAGTTTTAAAATTACCTGGTTTTAGCTCAGTTAAAATCAACTCAGCCTATTACAGTCCACTGCTGGGCATAAGCCTCTCCCAGAATGTGCCACCACACCCTGTCCTCTGCCTTCCGCATTGTTTCCTGTCCCAGGGACCTTTTTAAGGTCAATATGTCAATGTGTTGATTATAAAATACGCTTTCAATAAAATACCTCTAACATTAAAACCCGTCAACAATTTCTATATCGATAATCTTAAAACAGCCTCAAATAACACGTACTTTGTTCGCCTAACTTTATCCCATCATCCTATCGTTAATCACAAAATTCTTCCAAAAAAAAGCGCTACGGCTAAAGAACACTAGAAGTGTCCTTCAGACAAGGATCGATAGTTTACAGGCGTACTTGAGATCCGTTCCGGTAATAAAACACACGCTCGCATGTAAAAAAGTGTCGCGTCTAGCATGGAGGAGCGCGGTTTGTGTAGGTAATTGAAGTGTAGTCAGTGGTAAATGGAGGAATTGTGGACTATGTATTAATAAGTGTCGTGATTTCGTATCTAAAGAAAAAACAAAAAGAAATCGTATAAGTGTAAAAAGCTCAGTGAAAGTCATCTATTGTCAAAATTACTGAGTTTTACAAAGCAGATGTCCATTTTCATTGATGTCTATAGACAACGAATGAGCGTCTAAAATGTATCACATTTTCAATTTTTATCATTTTCATCTTACTTTTCTGACTGGCAATGTATATAAAATACGGGCCCAAAAAAAAAACACAGTGGCACTCCGGGAGTGCCGAAAGAAGTGAAAACTTGAACAATTTTATATCTAATATATATATAATTTAAAATTACAATTTAATACATATTATTATATCGTGCAGGAAATAATGTAACGCGCATTAATGTCTTTTTTATGGTCTAAAGCTGGTGTCGTGACAGTGTCGCGAAATCAATTGTTTAGTCCAATCTCAAAAATGCCTAATGCGCCTAAAGAAGTTTCACTTCAAAAACTGCGCAATGTACGTACGTAAAAATGCATTAAGTAGTATATTACCTTTCCAAAATCAGAATTATACAACCTTGTTATTAAGTGAGTTGTACAAAACTGTCACATTACTACACATCAATACTTCTATTTCTGTCACCACTGCACACTGGAGGTTCTGAAAAAAGTTAAAAGATCTCGGTCGTCTTTTTGATGAAAATGACTTTCCAACTATTAGAGGAACTTTTCATAATAACTACTCTAATGTAAAAAATAGATATTAGAAGCGGTTTTTTGCACAAAAATTGGTGAAAAATCTGATGCAAGGTACATAAAGAATTTCCGAAATTTTAGAAAATTTTGTACATATTGAAAACCATATCTTTTCGCGAAACATACCTATATTCAGTCATGCTCGCACTGTTTAATGGACACCCTGTATTTAACAAAGTGAGACGATACATCACAAGATTCCCTTTCTTAGCCAAATTAAAAATTAAATTAAAACCGCTAACAAAGTTAGCCTAATTAAAATGTAACAAATTATTATGATCAAAGTAAGCGTGTTAGCTACTGCTGAAACAATTTAATCTATCTTTTATCCAAATTGTTAGTTATTCGTTCTATAAATTATTCAGTAATGTAAATAAACAAAATAATTAGTACGCACTAAATGGCTATTGACGTCACGACAGCTATGTAATGTGTTAATATTTAGCTGATTGTATCGCTGTACACAATTAGCTTTTAGTTATAAAATACCAAATGTTTTGTATTGCTAATAGCAATTTTTTAGATGTTTTACTAATGAAACGAATAATGTTTTACTAGAAAAACGAGTTTGTTCAGTACCTTTAATTATATAATTTGAAATATATAATTAAAGGTACTGAACAAACCAAGAAAGAAGAACAAAGCTGGAAAAAAGACCTGTATTTTCCATGTGCTTTAACGTAGCATTTCTTGAAGCATTTGGGCATAGCTCTTCCAGGTTGATTCTAGACAAAAGGTGATTCTAATATCTTGCAAGTACCTTTACAAAATTATTCAAGAATATCAAAGCCTCGTGGTGAGAGTAAATTATTTATTCAATACCTACAAAACATTCCAAATCAAATGTTATAATACTCCGGTTTCAAAAGCCAAAAACATGACAAAATCGCATACCATGATACTCATAAACGATGGCTCGGCAACTCGTCCCCAGTGCACCATCGCGGGTTCAAATGTAATGCCTTATTCATAGTCGCGCGCGTATCAACGCTGCTTACTGTGTGCTCCTGACCTACTACATAAACGAATTCAAGGCGAAAATGTCTTACAGAATTCGGAAAAATTACCTGCCACACAACATTTACAGAAAGAATCGAATAAGATGTAAGTATGTATAAGATCTGTGTCGCAAAGTTAAAAGAAGAACTTCAATCAATCTATATAGCCTTTTCCCTATGTTAGGGTCAGCTTCCTGTCTAACCAGATGCAGCTGAATATCAATATTTTACATAGATTGACTCTATGTCTGACCTCCATAACATAGTTACAGGGTAACACGATATCCCTTGGCTTACCAAGAGATATCGTTACCATTCTTAAATGCTTGTCAGTTTTTCGGGCTTCTGACTAGAGTCCGCGCTACCACTCAAGTTCGATAGACGCAGCTCTAGTGTCTATGTCATTGCATTAAATTGCATTAAAAAACGGCGGACTTCAGTGGCGTCGCGGACTCAAACGACTGACAAAGATTTACGAATGACAGTTAAAAGAAAAACTTCTACTGGAAAATTCGAGCAAAGAAGTGCTGCATAATTTGTTAAAGTAATTTCTAATACTCTTCAAGCCTGACTGGTGTGCTGGATTTTCTTGTATATAATATTATCACTTTCATTACTGCAAACCAACATTACTACAGAGACACTGTTATAATCGTCTTTGTTATTTGATGGGCTTGTAGATATTAACAGGCACCCCATAACCTAAAAGCTGAGCCACCGAAATGCTCCTTGGCTTTGCAGGTATGATGGTAGAATTTTTCCAGACAACGTTTCCGTTGAGAGCTCTACTACTACATGAAAGTTACAGTTCAATGTAGATCACTTACAGGTGACTGATGAACATTTTGTATACTAAAGCAGTAACGTTCGCCCCTGCGCAAGCCCGGCAGCCCGGCAGCCCCGTGAAGTTCAGATCTAATGTGTTATTCATACACGCTCCCGATATCAACAGTTCTTACTGCGTTCTCCTGACCCAGTAAGGACTGAGGTAGGAAACAAGTAGAACGCATGAAAAGAGCTTCTTGAGAATAGATTGATTATGATTTAAAATATTAATAAATATAACTTAAAAGTACTTTGATGAACTCGTACTCTGTGCTGATGTAGTGATGAGCATGGTTTACTACCGAGACACTTTAAACAACCTCCTGAAAATCTGTGATCCCAATCACACTGAGCCCACGCCACGCCACTGACGTCAACTCATTACAAAAGCCCGCCCCAACGAATCAGGCGTACAATAATTCAAAAAATGAATCCCCGCTAAAAACGTTGGTTTTATTGCGGGCGTGTTATCATACGTGTCCCGTCCGGGCCGGCCGCGCAAAAACACGCGGAACAACACGAATCGGGCTCATGTTAATATTTGAGGTATTTTTATTTGAAATTTCCATTTACACGCGGACGGCCTCCTCCCCGGCGTCCTCCCGGCACCCTCTCCCCCTCATACATATTCATCGGATGCACCCACCCTCCGTTACACTTTCTCCGTGCACAGTCGTTTACGTAGTAGCGATATTTGTGCGATCTGTGTACTGAAACCTCAGCAACTAGCGGCGCTTCATAACCGCTTGATTTATGTATTAATATTTTAGATTTTCTTTGAAAGGAGTTGGTAGGAGGGAAATGTTGTGGTAGCGTAACCTAAACTTATTGGATATTGATGTGCTATTAATTTTGATAGACGTCTTGGTTGCATACCGTGTTCGGTGTTATTATTTGATGTTTTATCAGCTCTCATGTCGGGATCATGCGCTATCGTCGCGTATTCTTCCCTGTCTTATCTTTCCCTGGGGTGGGATAAGCTCAGTCGGAGTCACTCGTGCATAAACGCCAGTCTAAGATATTCTTATGAAGAAAAACGCTCCGCACTTTGTGAGATTCAAATCACTCGAGAACCAGAAAAACGAATGGAAGGCTTTATTTTGTAAAAAAAATTAGATTCTGTTAATTATAACTTAAGTAAATTACAAGACAAAGACGACGAATTAGAAATGTCGGTTACTTCTAAAATAAACATTTCCAAACAAGGTCTACGAACTTCAGTTTTTAGACTTTGAATGAATTTATGGTGTACCTATTGACATAGACTGAAAACTGCATCACTTTGTTGTCAAACTTATCACCGCTTTAGGTCCGGCTAAAAACAGTGTATATCACAAACAGAATGAATCTATTCTTTAAAACAAGACCAACAGATACTTTCCAAAGCCGAATTTCCCAACGTTCAAACCATTAGATCAATCTCAAAGAGAGCCACCGGCTTTCCCAATTCCGGCAGTTTTTACGGCAGGTAGCAGGTATTGGGTTAGTTCGGAACTCCGTGCGAGTAATAAACGTACGTGTAAATTTCTGCTCAAAGGGAGGTAGTTTACAAAACTGTGTGTTTGTGTTGTTGTTATATTGATGTTGCTGCAAGGCCTGTGCTTTGTCGAGATAGGTTTTAATTGTTGTTTGATTGAGTCTATTACACTGAAATTAAATCGTACGATAAGTGTAATGTTACAATCAAATGGAAGAAAATATATAGAAAGATTATACGGACGGATTAGACTAAAAGTAACTAAGCATCATTGAGTTTCTTGACCACTTGTGCTTAGTCAGTCTGTATCGATTTAAAAGAGGTTTTTTTTTTGTTTTGTGGGCTTACCTGCCTCGATTGGCAATCCTAACTATGATATTATAATGACACCATATATATTAGTCACGTACGAAGGTTATTTTCAAAAAATGCTGAAACTTAGCCTGTTATTTACAGCTACTTGTGGCGGAAGTGCGTAACACGAGCACCGGCAGTGACGTCACGGCGGCCGAGGACACCGGAAGTGGACCGTGGCGCCGCACACCGGAACCGGACGTCGCCACAACGCACGATACCGCCTTGCCAGGGTAATGACCGATGATATTATTGAGCTATTATATTAAGGTACGTTGCCATTTAGCAATGTCCATTCCCGCACAGCGAATTTCATTTTACGCATAAATCTGTGACACACGCAACTGAGACTACACGGACAAATGTTTTAGAATAAATTATTTAAAAAGTCGCACTGAACTATTTCTTAGATCTACAGTGAGTTTTAAGAAACAGTTCAGTCAGTTTTCAGGAGTTTAATTATACTACTCCCTTGGAACTAGCCATTCATCACGACCGGACCCGGAACATTCAAGGATTTCAATTCTCACTGGGTGCACAGCCGCTGTCTGGTCTGTTTATGTTAGCAAGCTCGCAATTTGTATCGCATTCACAGCGAACTCTTAGTAGGTACCTAGATAGACAGCCAGACGAATCGCGGCATCAATTCAATCTAGGTGTGAATTTTCTATCTACTAGGACTGATTTCTACAGATAGAAAAGGGTACCCTACTTTCATCAACTTTGTTTTCTTCTCTACAAACTAGGTACCTATATTGTGGTGTAAGTTCATTTCGTTACCGCTTACTCTGCCTTGAAACTTTTTTTTTTGGGTGGGAAATTATCAAAGTCAAAGTCAAATCATTTATTTCAAATAGGCCCATGTATAGCACTTTTGAACGTCAACATTTACAAAATAATATAATTGATTCTAGTCGCCCCTTCCAAAAGGTAGTTTTCGTATGGAGAAGAATGGGCAAGAAACTCCACCGTTACTCTTTTAAAATGTTTTACAATAGTTTGTATAAGTACGTACATTAGTTAAATACTTATATGTGAAGACGATGCACCTAGAATAAAATTACTATACCACAATAGGTAAAAAGAATTAAAAATGAAGCAACGACAGATAATTTAATTATGTGATAGAAACATGGTGCTCACATATTTACAAACATTGTAAAAGTAGACGATTTTCCTAATGCTTTTAAAATTAATAAGTCAGTATGTGAGGAAGTAATCACAGAATGTAAAATCAATGTCATATTACACAAAATTATAAATTTTACAATTAAATTAGTAACCTGTTTGATTTTGTTTTGATTCTAAATTGTCCTATGGAGCAGGACCAGCATGTTTCAAAGCACTCTTATCTTGGATATAATCCTCTAATTTGTAATATGCTTGTTTACAAAGTCAAATAACTTCTCCCGCTCTGAGCGGAGCGGGAGGGCGTGTCAGACTCTTACTGGCTAAAACCCACCTGTGTTCCTTCGGTTGCCCTGTTGCCGAGGTCACGATCTCCCTTTCGGTTTTTTTTGCACCCCTCGCAGGCATCGGCCCTAGCAAACCCCGTCAATTCTGCTGACATCTCTTTGAAGCGCGCTCGGAACACAACGCGCCGTTGACCCGGGCCTGGTCCTTATCGAGCTACCCATTGCTCACCGTCCGCAAGCCCGCGCCTACGGTGGCTGGGAATCGGACTGCGACTCCCGACGCCCAGGGCGTCTCCTCCTGCGGCGATTAGGGGCGTGAGGGCGCGAAATTTGCCTCTCCCTCACGCGTTCCACCTACTCCTTCGTGAGCAATACCACTTCGCAGAAGGAGGTGACGGCCTCCCATTTCCTCTCGGTCCGTATCATGGCCTGAACCAGGGCCGGACGCGAGAGATCACCGCCGCCGATCGCCTCCACGAGGGCACAACGATGCTCCACCGTGTCCTCCGGGCGATCCACACAATGGTGACACCTTGGCGTTTCTTCCCGCCTCGTCCTGAACAGGAACCTCCCGAAACAGCCGTGTCCGTTGAGGACCTGCGTCAGGCGGAAGGCGAGGATGCCGCCTCTCTAGCCACTGCTTAATGAGGGGTCTTATTGCCGCAATTGTGGCGTGCCTAGCGCTGGGTTGCGACAATCGCACTCTCCATGACGCCATGAGATCCCGCCGGAGCTCTGTCCGATGAGCCGTGATTTCTCGCGGCAGCAGAGCTAAGCCCCAGCGTTTCGCCTCCTCGCGCCACTCCCGGATGTGCGCGAGACTCTGCCTTGAACCTACAATCCAAACTTATAGTATAGTCAAAACGTTAATTCTCTAATTTGATCACAACTGCAGAAGGTCGTAACCATCATGTTGGAAAGAGACATGTTATGTATACTTACTTGCTACATGATCAGCATATTGTTCACAGCAATCACCTAAACTCTCTCCTAAATATAAATAAACAACCCCTTATGTATTACTGCCGACAAAACAGCAATATATTGAAACATATCGAGCAAACAAACTCGATCACGTCGCAGCTATAAGATAGCTTAATGCCTGAGTCAACAAGCGTAAGCATCGAGCATCCAACATATATTTCATAGACAGAAAAAAATAAAAATAAAGAAAATAAAGCGCTGCAAACTTGTCATAAATATCCACCTCCAAAATCCCCTTTGTCGAGGATGTAATAAAAACCGCCGATATCTCGACAAGACAAGGAAAATCCCCCGGACCTCGCACAATGGTACAAAATGAAAGCAAAACTTAGTGTAATTAATTTCGAGTACCTACTCAACGCTTTTGTAATAAATCGTTTCATCCGCGAATAAATTTTATCCGGAGACGCGTCTGTTCGGCTGAACTTCAGCAGTGCTTCTATCTCGCTCGCACTCGTCGAAAATTTGCATAATATCACGTCACCTGTCCCTTTCGGAAATTTACAAATGATTTCCCAGTTTCCCGCTTTTCGTTAATCACGTGTCTCTAAAGCTGCGTGATTTTCCAATGTAAATGAAGCTTTATGCTTGTAAGTGCAAAGATGAGTTTGGTGTGTTGAGTGATGGAGTCCTGCCAGGGGTGTTCAACCGTTAGGTAAAGTTTGTCGAAATAATTTCACTCAGATATCGTGTGCGAGGCAGTACGCGCGAATCGCCGACGACTCGTCGACTCAGGACAGAGATAAGAGGTAATAATTCTTAATCTCAGTGTAGAGGGAAGTTTGGGTCGCGGTCGGAACTGAGACATTGTTTTTGAACAACGATAATTTTCATAGTCGTCGAGTTGAAAGAAGAATAATATTAAGAGAGGAACTGTTATAGGTATAAGTTGGTACTGAAAGAACTTAGTCGATGGACCTATACGTTATTATTGTTTGTTATTAAGAAACAAACGTAGAAGTTTTCATGTTTATTACAGGGAACCACGAAGTTTTCAATCATAACTCACTGATACTTATGTAATTCTATTTAGTTGTTCGCCAAACTCTGAGAATTTCTTTAATTAAACTTTTCACAATAACGCCTTGACAACTTTGCTGTCGTCCAAATCTGTATGGCTTCGTAACATATCATTTTTAGTGGAGTTAAAGATATAAACGTTTATGATATATTCATATAGCTCTCTTACAAGCTTAGATTGCTGACTAAGAAATATGGAGTTCAAATAACTGGAACAGCTCTTGTTATAAAGGTCCAGGTAGAAACCAAACGCTCACATTTGTACTGAGATCTTTTCTCTGCCTACCCATCCTCCAAGACATTCAACTTCAACCGTTTCTAAATCAAAGCAGCAACAGCTCCATAATGTGAACGACACCGTACCTTCCAAACAAAACTCCTGAGCTAGCGCCAACTAAGGGTAAGTGCAAATAAATGAGCGCCCTTCGAGAGCTACCTCTCCGCTGGGTACACATCGCATTGCGCGTGAGTGTTTGCTCTAGCGCTTGTGTTTAACGACAGATGGATTACCTGGCTGTTTAGAATATTGCTTTAAAAGGTTGTTTATTGTTTACCTTTTATGGAATTAGAAGGTCTTTTATTGGATTCAAATTTTACATAAAAGTCCTTTAATTAAATTTATATTTAAGTTTGAAAAGATAAGGTAGGTAGTCAGCAAGGATGGCAGCAGTCTTAACTAACAATATTCATACCATAGCACCTTGCTTGTATTTTAGGAAGGTATAAAATACTCAAACGATTTATTTATTACAAGTATTTGTTTCAAATAAACCAATTACAGGTACTTTTGAAGTGTCCAGGGGTCGGTCAGTCAGAAAGATGAAGCTAGTTGCCCGTTCCAAAGCGTAGTAGGTACCTATGGAGAAGAACGGGCAAGAAACTCCAAGGCTACTCTTTAAAATCAAAATATTGTTACACAATATTGGTTATATCATTCATGTTGAAATTATACATTTGAGAACAATGTAGAAAGACGTGCACGTTAAAAGCGTCCGTAATAAAAATATTAAAAAAAAACCATTCAAAAATTAAAATAAACCGTGGCAGCTAAGAGATGACCAGTCCCTACTGACGGCGCCCGTTCACGAACATGACGCGTGGATCAGCACCATTTAGCTCAACCATTTGGAAGGGAACTTAATGATCCAACACACACGCCACCATCAACGAGACATTTGAGTGATCATGACATACTCTCAGCCGCCAGGGCACATTCAAGTCAATGAAAGACTTACCCAGTAAATGGTAGCTTTATGGAATGTACATGGTCACAGTGCTCATATATGTGATATGCAGTTATACAGATGGATATGGATCTACAGAAACTTAGCTAGCAGTTACTTTAGAGCTTTATCACACTGACGATTTACCAGCATGTTTCCAGCGAGGCGATTTGTGAGCGACTCTCCGCGGGTGCGAAGCGAGCTAGCGGCGCCTACGCGACGTGTTCTCCGCGTTTTCACAAAATTGTACACTCGCTTATCTCACGAGCTCTTGTACACTCCGTCAATAACTCACTTTACGCAAACGCGGCGAACACGTTGCGCATACGTGGTGTATCAAAAAATCGCCTACCTGGAAACACGCTCGCAAAAAGACAGTGTGATAACGCCCTTACTGCTATGATTGTGCAGAATATTGATAGCAAAATAAAATCGTCACAACAAAAATTTTGCGCTATTAGGACTTCAAGAATATAATAAATACAATATAATCGTTATAGTTGTTCCGAGCGCCGAAAATACTACAACATTTTCACTGAAAACTTTGCCGTGTATTCCCAAAAAACAGCAGCATATTTCAAACAACGGTTATTTCGCCTAAAAACAACACGGTTCCACAAACAAACTAAACGCCGCTAACGGTGGCAAAACACTACTGTTTACTGAAGAAACATCACTATTCCACGTCTACCATACTCGCTGGGTCGAACAATATGCTATTTAACTTTACAAATATCACTGAGAGTAAGAATAGACATGACGAAAGTGCAATGTGGAGGTGTTTAGAGAAAATTATTTACAGAGCGACAAATTTTCCTAGGTCTCATAGAGACAAACTTGATATCATCCGGTATGAGTGTAATACATCGCCATTATGGATGATTGCGCCTTACGCGAAAAACATCCTTACGGAATCAACAGTACGTAGCTAGTACTTCTTCCTTGTTCTTGGTTAAACGTGTGACGTAAAATTATAATCAAACTGGATGATATCAAGTTTCTCTATGTTTTGTGTTACTTGATGTTAAGCGATATTGTAATGTTGCATGTTTTTACTTACGGTTTAGTTGTTAAAATGTTGGTCTTTTATCATACGTTCTCTCTAGATAAATGCATGACCATTGTCGGTGTGTTAAATATTCCTGAGGCTTTGTATTTCATTGTTATTGATATTTTCTGTAGATTTTCTTGTTATGACACTTACCTATGTCAAATGTTAAACTGTCAGTTTCTTTTTATTTTTCTGTTTGGCTTAGTCTATTACTTTTGGTTTATATAGTTTTAATTATTTTTATTAATATCGCTAAAACATTGTATTAATTATAATTTATTTTTTTATATTATGATTGTACTACAAAATTAACTATTGTTCTAAATTTCATTTATGAAATTTACGAACTCCAAGGAGGTCCGATTATATTTGAAGAAACCAATTTTTGAAAATGGAAAAGAATATTGATTTTGGAAACGAGCTGAAGGGTATAAAAGCAGAGGCCGTCAGAAGCAACGGGCGTATTCTATCTCGGATTCTATCGCCCATTCTATCTCCGATTCTATCTCCAACTTTACTATAATAAAAGGGTCTGTCTCTCTTACAGTCCATCTTGGCCTGCCCTGGCCATTCCGGGGCTCACCCACTCCCTGCCGGAGCCAACTCTTCCTTCCCTCGGAGTCATCGACCCGCCGAGGCCACCACCAGCAGTCAATCACTCCCTACCGGAGCCTCCATCTCCCGAAGACCACCTCCCGCTGCAGGCCACCTCTGAGGCCTAACCTCCTAAGCGTGCAGTGCCGATCAGTAGTGTACTGTGTTTTTGTACTCCCCTTGTATTTTTAATTATATTATAATCTTCAATTACTTATATTATTATATTTTCCCTTACATTTTCCCCTCCTGGGAAAATGTAACGTTACAATATCAGAATTAAAAACAAACTGAGATAACTTTTCCATGACTTATTATAAACGCGTAAACTATTTCACAAAAGGACCACATCAAAATCATATAATTATTGTTTCCATGTTCGAAATTCACCCTATCTCCTAAACTCAAGTTAGAAACAACTGGCAACGGAGACAACCCCGCAACGTACCGCACCGCACGCAACATACGCAATCTTCCACAACGCCACGCTGACGTCTTAATGACTATATTTATGGTTACATGCTAGTGGAAATAATTAATGGCGGAACAGCGATTACAGGGAGTTGGAGGAACAAGAGATAAACACGCAAGTAATGCGGAAACTGTGTAGAGTTGAAAGGTATGACATATCTCACAGTTTGGCTGCAACAGATGTGATTAGACACGATCTCAACAAGCTTGGTAAGAGACTTGAAATATGTCGGGTCAACCTGAACATAAAACATTTTCATTAGTATTAAAAGTTTTCAGATACGAGATTTTTCCAGGCCCTTTTCAACCCATTATTTTTGCAGTTGAGGAAAGCTCTTAAAAAAATTAAATGAAGTTTTATTTCAGATCATAAGGATAAAGAGGTTTATGATAATGTTGTCACGGTACCGTCTAAATGTCTTGAACTAGGTAGGTCTCTGTAAGGTACTACATACAACCCTACCTCATACTTTCAGCCACAACCATAACTTAGGAGTCCTAAGTTAGGGTTTATGGTTATGGTTTGGTTATGATCCTAACTTAGAACACAATTACAAACAGCCTCTGCTAACCACATAAGTAATAAACATAATATTAAACCCGTCTTAACTACTCACAGTCTCAAAGCCAGACCCCTCCGAGTCGCCATTAACTGTCATAATGTGAACATTGAATACCTGTACAAATATAGTAATGTAGGTACATTGGAATCTCCTGTCGAGGACGCTGATCAGATAGAGATGGATAAGTAAGCGAGAGGACGCTCCTCTGGGATCGTCTACACAACCGGCAGAATAGTGAAGGATGTGGAGTCGTATTCGATGATAATTTTTTTGGTAGATCTTTGACGTGATCATTTTAATTAAGTCTTCTCAATAAGAGTCTTGGTACAAATGTATAAAAATATTATACCACTACTACATGACTTTTCAATGAATACCTCTATTTTTTGTTGAGATTAAGAGACAACGAAAGTGGCGTAGAGTAGTTTCCGGACTCAAAAGGTAAGATAGACCTTTTTTTTTAACGATAGAATTAGGTACGTTTATTAAGTCCACACAGAATCGGTCTAAGTGGCGGTGTTTGGGGGAGGCCTATGTCCAACAGTGGACGTCTTTCGACTGAAATAATGATGATGATGATGATGATTAAGTCCATGAAAGCTAAGGTGACTAAAAATAAAAAAAATTTGAATAGCTTTTAGGTAACTTTACCTTATTTCCTTTTTTTGTCGGCTTATTAGGTAACCTCTGAGTGATAATAATAATTAATTTCCTCACCCTTACACCCGATTTCTAGAATGAAAATTAACACAAAACTTATCTAACAAATTGTCAAACGCCTGTCAACTGCTGTGATTGTTTAATGGAATTAACACCAAACAATTAGATCACTTGACATGAGATTAATGTTGACATGTCATTTATTTTCCTTTCAGAACCGGGTGTAAGAGCAAGTTTCAATAACTGTAAATCATTTCAAAGTTTTGCTTAAACTTTCCTAACCACAACACAGCTCCACCCCACCCCAAATACAAGAGACAACATCAAAGCCTTGCTACTAAATTAGACGTTTTGCAGATACTAAAAGATACTTAGCCGTCCCTTACCCCCATCCCGCGCCCCGCCAACTTCACCCCCGCGCGCCCATCTGACAGTAAACTATTTAAAAGGGTTGTTTACACCCTGAGATATCACTGAGCCTTATATACTTACGTCTGAAGTACGAACCAAGGTTGATTCACTACATAAGGTTTGTACATAACTATTCGAAAATCGTGGGTATTTCTTGAGCAGCTACTTTGAGGATTGAAAACCTTAGGTAGGAAAAACATTGATCTATGATGATGAAGTTTGCTAGTTGTTGTTGGCTTCGAGCATAAAAATTACATAATTTCAACTGCTTCATAATTAATCAACCTAATGTATTTCAGTTCTTTCATATTGGGAGAGGCATTTCCACGAAAGCAGAGCGTGATAGGTTTCAAGCTTGTTCCAAGCTCATTTCTTTGACTGGGTAATCAATTGCTTACCGCTCGTTTTCTTAGACTAGAACCCATACTGTGTGCTATCCGGAACGGAACTCTTGAAAGAACTATAAATCCACGAATCCTCGAAAATTATTTATACCTTTTTACAGTACCCATGATAACATCTTTGCTTTGCACATCAAAATCTCGTCCATGCCCGATCTATTTAAAAACAGAACACATTAACACTGCCGTCCCAACCTTTGAGTTCGACACACAACATACATAATGTATGACGCAAAAAAATCGTTATAAAATTAAAAATACATCCGAGATCGACGAGCGAACATCAAACGTCGATCCCTAAAATATTCCATTTGACAAGTGACACCAACATCGCCTTTGATCTGTCGAGGCGGACAACATTGCAACCAATCACAGGCCGTTCACATTCTGATTGCTTGAGGGACTCTTAATTACCCGATGACCTTTCGTCTTGCCTCGCAAAGGCGTGTCGCAAGCCCTTAACACTTGGATGAGTGCCAATTTGCTTTGGGACGGCTACCTAGAAATAGGGTGCAAAGACGTTGGGACCAATGTTTGGGACTATTTGCGAGGTTGGCACTGTTAATTGGACTGTGTTTAGTTATTTATGCTGATGAAGGTGTACTTAGATTTGGTTACCTTTCATATTTTGGTACACGGTCGGGTGAAATTCAGTCAATAAGACAATCGAATTAGGTGACACCTTATGTGATAAACAGAACCAAAATATCTGTATTAAATCTTTTTCGAACTTAACAGGTATTAGATTCAGGACTTAGGATCATCTCACTGTCATTAGAAACGTTACGATTATTCGCACATTGTGTATAATTTGTTATCTGTGGTGGGTGAAAAAACAGACAATTGTTATTAAAATAACTCAACATAAAACAATATCCATCATGCAATATTACATTCTAAACACTTGTTAAGAACTCCCATCATTAAGGACACCCACTCCAGAAAGTCCACGTTGTATATAAATACCTGTTTCCAATCACACAAGTTGATTGCTCTGGGAGGTCCCCTGGTTGCCACTGACCTTAGTAAACGGTCCCCTACAGGCCACTAGGGGATCTTCAAATAGACATCCCGATACATTATGCTAGTATAAATACTCCAAAGAGATGCGCTATTACGGTGGACGAAGGAGGAAGTGTGGCGAAATGGTTGTGGAGGATTTGACCTTTGGTTTGTATTCGAAGAAGGAGCAATGGAACGTGTCAGTTAATACGACTGTGAGTGTCTCTTTGATTAATAAAAAGGAAGTCTTCAAGTTAAATAACTAATTAAAGAAAGACTAGGTACTATGTATCTACTAACGATTTCAATGTTTCATCACCATTGCCAAGGAGACTCACGGTAGCCAAATTAGTTCTATTCCAAAGGAGTGACATACTCCGTAATCGAGCTGACTTAGGTACAAAATGGCTCCAGAGATATTCTTCGTGAAAGGTATTATTGTGTAAACAAAAGGTGCTATCTAGAGTGTCTTTATTCAATTCTATGATCATATTGCAAGCCTTCAAAGTCCCATTTTCCAATATTAAACTCAAATGTTTATCTAGCCATCACTGGCCAGTATTTCCGAGTATAAGTGCAGTGGCTATTGGCACTCGCAGTCCGTCTGGGATCGACTCCAGCGCAGTCACATCAGCCGCGGTCCAACGACAGAATGTGTTAGTTATGTTTCTCTGATACCATTAAGCTGACTGGCTCGCGTGATCCCGTGCCGGTATACAGGTGGTGTAGAACTTTTGAACTTATAATTAAACTAACAACTTTTTGAGGATGTGCCATTAACAGACAAGAAGGGAGGGTTAGTAACCGTTTAAAAAACTTTGGGGGGCGAAAAACACAGTTTTTTAATCTTAATCTGAACTAATATTATAAAGAGAAAAGATTAAATTTTTTGTATGTTTATATATTTGTTTCTAATTAATAAACTAAGAACTACTGGACTGATTTTAAAAATTCTTTCACCAGTAGAATGCTATATTATCACTGAATAACATAGGCTATAATTTATAAATATAACACGCGGGCGAAGCCGCTGGCGGAAGCTAGTATGATTTAAAAGTCATAGAAAATTTTGATAAATGAAATGTAGAGGGAAGTGGAAGGGAGGAGAGAGGAAAAGGGCAAGTCATCGCCCACCCGCCAGTTCACAGAGGACACATTTTCAAGGTCAATGTCAAACGTCTCGAAGGTCAAGGTCGTATTTAGAGTTCCGTACCTCAAAATGAAAAAACGGAACCCTTATAGGATCACTTTGTTGTCCGACCGTCAGTCTGTCAAGACCCATTTTCTCAGAAACGTGTGGAGGTATCAAGTTGAAATTAATATCAAATACGTAGATCTGTTTCCTTGGAGCTCAAAAAAATCATACTTCTAAGTTAATGCACTAAAAAAATACGGCCATTTATGTATGGCCATTTACGTATTTTGATACTCGCAAATAAATCAAAACCTACAGAGTACTTCCCCGTTGACCTAGAATCATGAAATATGGCAGGAAGCAAGGTCTCACAGCGCAAGTAAAGGAAAAAGTGCGAAAGTTGATAATTTGTAGTTTTGTCACAAAAAAAAATACGACTAGGTACTAAACTTAAATTTGCAGTTGGAGAATTGACCGTAACGTATATCGATGTATGGGAGAAACTGTTTTTTAACTACTAAGTTAAGTTTGTTCTTGAGATAAATTCATCTCAACTACGAAACACTTCATTGTGCGTGGTCCGACACGCACTTGGCCGGTTTTTTTTTTTTTAAGAATTCTCCATGGTAAATATTTTTTTTGAAGTAAGGCTTAATCAAGGATATATACCTATTTCTGTCTGCAGGGTTTAAAGGAACCTAACAAGAAGGAGATGACGGCGTTTCCATCCCCTTCAAACCTTAGCTATCCGAGTCGTGTGCCACAAGTGTCAAGCTCGCTAGGCTCGCTGTTGCATCCGCAAAAAAATTGTTTTTATTATTTTAACTTTTGGATTTTTTTCTCTCGAAAACTAGACGTTCACTCGTTGTGACATTTTGAAATCGTATTAAATCATACGCAAAAGCTGCTCACGCGCGGTCTATTAAGTACAGTGGAGTCAATATTTACGTTCCTAACCTAGAAAATAAAAGGTTTTATAAAAAGAAAAAATCGTCTTCGGCAAAAAGAAAATGTTGATGTTGATGAGGAGACTCTCTAGAACCCCTAAAAATAACATACGTTATTTTAGCTCGTTGTGGGATCTATAAATATTATAAAAGAAAGTCGCTTTTCCCGTTTATCTGTATGTCCGCGTTGTTCTTCTAAAATACGCAACGGATTTTGATGAGGTTTTCAACTTAATTTAGAGAATGTATTCCGAAAGGTTTATATGTATAATACATTAAATTTAAACATAGAGATGGTTAAGAAATCTCGATGTTTTGTCAAGTCGTAAACACCTTGCGAAGCAGGGGTCGCTAGTATTTAATACATGCATGAAAAACTATAAATCTACAGATTAAAAAAAGTGATGAATTTAACAAACCTATTCATCACACAAAAGTTTCCGCACAAAATGCCGCACAAACCAAACTAAAGTACCAACTTAAACTCTTCCCAAACGCACCACCCTGTACATAGTTCGAGACGCAGCGACAGACAGCTGATGTCTAAGATCAATCCTCGGCTCCGGGCCCGGCGAGACGGGTCCACGCTCACTCCTACATATACCACGATACACTCCCTTTTATTTATTTGCACAGGACTCAATAAATTCCTAACTCGCCACCGATTGTTCGATGCACTGAAAAAAGGCCAACCATCCGAACAGCCAGTGACAGTCTCGTGGCACAAACCTATTTTTTTCTTCTTATTCTAAATTATATTAAAGTTTTTCGTGACAAGCCAGGCTGAATATAAATTGCAACTAATAGCAATTTCTTGATATTGGCGTTTTTCGGTACCGGATCCGGTGATGGTTCAAGTTGATTTATTACACGTTGTTCGACTAATAAATCTTGGAGTTTGTTGTCATGTCAGTCTAGATAAAAAAATCTGCTTAAAAAATTGTAGCTAGGAATAATTTTCAGCTGTTCGATAAATTACATGCTTGAAACGTTATAGAAGTTCAGGTTAATATTACGTATTTCTAAGTCAGCTACCATAATGGAAGACTATCTTCGGAAACTTGTAACATTAAGAGACCTGTATATCTTTTTAAATAGCAATAAATTTCCAATAAACCATTAAAGCCATTTCATTACCAAAACATATCAAAACAAAAGCCTTTTATAAAATAAAGCTATCCGCATCCGTACAATACTAAATCTTCGGCTAACATTTCCAAAACTCATTAACGAAATAATATAATTAATTGAAATTCCTTAGATTACGCCAACATCTCACACTAAAAGCAACTCGGTGTAGTTGCGCGGGCGCAGGCGGGGAGCGGGGCGGGGGGCGCCACTGCGCTGTGATTAACGCGCCGGCGCGCGCGCATGTTTCAGTTAATTAGCCCACAGACATGCGGTGTTCACACCCCCCCTCCCTAAAAAGGAGATCTCAGTTAGCCTTAAGTAGACGACAGTGTTCCGACCGTTTGTTTTGTTGGTACCATGTTGGTATTTTATGTAACTCACACCGCGCAGTATTGTTTACATGCGCGCTAAATGTGTAATTAAACTTTATTTGGTGCTTCTCGCTATTTATGTATTGGCTAAAAGAAATAGGATTCACTAAGGTTGATACAATTTCTTCGCTGCAAGTTAGAGATCAAAGATGGCCCAAAGGCCTAGGAGGTAGAAGGACCAAAACGAATAACTAGGATTATTGAGATTCAAAGGAAACAAGTGCGTAACACCAACCAGTCTTACTCCTACCATCTCTCAAAAGCATCAACACAAAAGTGCACAAACGCAGGAAACGAAGATCTGACAGCTTAATCCCTAACGCATAATGGTATCAAGCAAATCATCACCAAATCGTTCCCTACGCTGAACAAGAACACAAACGAAAATGACAAATTATCTCACATCCGCCGTTTCAGTCATACCAACTCAAATTGGAACGCAGATATAATTACATACACATTCAAGATCATATCACATGGCTCACGTTACATAACATACATAGAATAAAACCTGCCGCAAAGCAAAAACTTGACGTGGCGTTGAGGAAAAATAAAAAAAACGAGATACAAATACACAATACCGAGGAGTCTTGGGTAGTATTACTCCATTCCGTTCGAAGCTTCTGTACGGCTCGAAGCATGCGAACAAAAACTATAAGAACGTTGCAATGTGGCCAACGGTAGCGAAATAATAAGATCGCACAACAAAATAAAGAAATACCCTCGAAACAAAAGGAAGGCTAGTGAAATAAGGCGAAGAGGTTTACGGAGTGACGCGGTGTGGGCCCGCGCTCATTGTCTTCCAAATACATTGACTGACTGCTAGTGGATGTGGCACTAAAGCTGAAAACGTGAATTTCTACAAGCCTGCCTTTCCTCACTATAAGTCTGAAAATATGATGCAATTTTATATTTTCAGGAAAACAAAACTAATTACATTTTTGGTCCTCATCATCGGTAGTTTCTTCAACGTCCTTAATTTTCAGTTAAGGATTTCAAAGATATCCACTTGCACATTCAACTCACTCCCGTTTTCACTAGCTTAATCATAATTCCAGTGCGTCTGATTATCGTCCTGTGTCCATCAACATTTAGTGATCAGGGAAATCTTAATTTACGTGCAATGCAACGTGTTACCATTAAAAAAATCGTTGCGCGTCCTTATTGTCCCTTTAAAGGAGAAGGACCAGATAAGTTGAGGAACCCAACACCTCTGAATTCCAATGAGGTTGCTAAAAACGGCAAGGTTGCTGTATATTCGATTCCATAACATTTCTCCATAAATTATTGATTTACGATCCTTAAAGCCAAAGTTAATATTTTAATAAAAATTATAACGGAAATATAAACTTTACGCACATGGCAGCTGTCAAAATCTATTAGTGACTCACTAAGTTTCGCAAATAATAAATTATAGTGTTGGTATTTTTATTCGATTAGGTGTGGTTAATGGCTGCAATACCTATGTGGGTTAACGTTGGATTTAGGATTGAAAGTAAAACTTGATTTATAACCGCTGATTTATCATCTATGGGTATGGAGAAGCTCACACTGCCCTTGGACATCATCAAGGAAAAGTGAATTACATCATGTCTAATAGCCTTAGGACCAAAAAAATAAGATGGACATAAAGACCAGCAGATAATGAATATATTCTAATCTTGAAAAAAGTAAAGTGATGAGTAATAATAGTGAGTAATAAAGTATCAAAACAATTCCATCTAAGTAGGAAAATTCCAACTCATCACAATATTTAAAGTTTCATAAATATTAAATGTAAAAAATTGCACAATCCACCTTACTTCTCACTTCTTTGTAACCCTCAAAGGATACTGGTTAAAAAACCCTTCGCAATCGGACTGGTTGAGGTACATCATTGTTGGCCGCGATACCTGTCTGCGACTGCCTTGTAACAACACGACACTTTACTACCACGCTAATATAGCCTTTAAGCTTATACACTTAATCATTAGTTTTGTGTGAAGCAAACAATCGTGATTGTGGCTAGGCACAAAAATTGGTTCGTTATTTCTTGTTGATTGATCGGGTAGGAGATTAATTAGAATAGCCTTAGTCAGAATTTGTTTTAGCTTAGTGAATTTTCATTATTTGTTTATTAAATTTATTTATTAATCACACCACTTTTTATGACATTTCACACGGTGTTTGTTATTGATGTACTTTTAATAATATCATAATTTAACTCATTCAGAAATTAGAACATTGTATCAATAAAGCATTTGCAAAACAAATAAGTGTGTAACGAGATCAGAATTAATTTCATTTGAGCTGGGATTGGTTTAGTTTTTTTAAAGACTTAATATCGGATCACGGATACCATGAATCATGTTAGCTCAAAAAGGCATTTCGGTTATTTGCAAATCAGAGTTTCAATTCCATCCAAATCGTTCCAAGGCCTAAAAAGCCGTCCCGATATCGAATTACCGTGAGCAGTTATACAACATCCAAAAATCTCACTATTTCACGAAACAAAATCTGCTATCTCTGGCGCGTACATCACATCCCGTAAACGCAAACGTAACGTAAACGTGAACGTCACAGGTACGTGACGTCAGCGCCGCTAGCGACACGGAGTTAGTTCGGAATCCGGCCCCGGTTTTACATTACAATTGTCGCTCCAACCTGCGCTGCAATATGATAAATCAGTCGATGTGCGTACTTGTACGGAGGCAAGTGGTTTATTTTTAGGAAGACGAAGCTTTTGCAAAGGTTCTTATGATAATGTTGAGGTTTTTACTGAACGGTGATGGACATCTAAAATTGCTGTAAGCTGACGATATTGTCAAACAACATCCTGGGTGAGGAAA
Source organism: Omphaloscelis lunosa (assembly GCA_916610215.1). Lineage (NCBI taxonomy): Eukaryota > Metazoa > Arthropoda > Insecta > Lepidoptera > Noctuidae > Omphaloscelis > Omphaloscelis lunosa. The sequence continues at coordinate 1,086,220 of OU744252.1, forward strand.
CACCTGGAGGAGGGATGCATGGAGGCGTTGAGTATAGAAGAAAGGAACGGAGGATGGTATAGATATAACAAGAAGAGTCAGAAGCGAGTGATCCCGGGCTAAATGACGATGACTCAGATGCTGGGAAAGTAAACAATGACAACACAATAAAGACAGTAACTAGCAGTTCGCTTTTCAGAATATCCAAACAAAATCCACAAAACACTGTCGTCGTCGTCTGTACTAGGTGGAGATTTACACAGGCGGCAGGTACAGAGCTCATATCTGTAGGAATCCAGTAAGTTTAACACACACCCTGTAGCTGCTGTCTGCTAGTGCTATATACAGGATGCTCCCGTTTCTATATCTCGAGCTGAAATAAAGTTTTTGCCATGTTTGAATGAAATATAGAGAAGGTATAGATTCTCTGTTCGATAAAGATTGGAGTACTCCGAATGTACCTGTGAATACTGTAGGGTTATGACGTCATGGCTCACAGGCAGCTGTCATGGGAGGAAATCTTTGCCCAGCAGTAGGATTATGCAGACTGACAGTAACCAGGGAGTAACCATAGGTTAAAGTGTTGTACAGTCTACCTTGCACGATTTAGTCATTGGGAACCTGCCGAACAGGACTCGTCCTTTTCTAACTTTACCCATGTTTTAAATTATTGTGCTGCAGATGATGAAATAATAACAAAGGCTTCAAGAACAAACAGCTTTTAGCGTAAAGGAGAAACTCTGAATTGTGTACCCAGGACTAAAGAATTGATCCCACACAAAGCCATACTAAGTTTAGTAGCAGTAGGCAACAGTCATAAGAAATCAAGTTTAAAAACAAACGTTCAGGCTCGCTAATCTATTTTATTTTCTTGTGTGGCAACAAAACTGCGTGCTACACCGGCGCAGCGCAAGCGCAGCCTTCGAGGAAGGCGCCTAATGAAGATCTTAATTGGGTGGCGCGCGTGTGTCCCGGCCTTATCGCCACGCTCCACACTTCGGTATTTATATGATTGGAGAAATACCTTGTCATTTGTTTATAATGTTTTACTATTGTTTTACTGTTTCAGAAACCTATGGATTGAATTATTACAATCGAACTTGACTTTGATGACAAAGAGGGTTTGTTTTGAACTTTTACTAAATGCAAATATTGCAGTTTGTAGTTTTCAGATTATTCGTAGCTAAGTAATAACAACCTCACGGGTTGATCCACCAGGTTAAGCTACGCTTGCCGGGGTTGGTCCGTGGATGGGTGACCATCTTTACATATCGAGACTCCTCCGTGCCTCGGAAAGCACGTTAAGCTGTTGGTCCCGGCTGACATTCGTGGATCTTTGACTGTTATTACGGGTTGTCAGAAGCCCAAAAGTTTGACAACCAGTCTTACCAACGGGTATCGTATTACCAAGTTACTGGGTTGTGGAGGTCAGATAGGCAATCGCTCCACGTAAAATACTGGTATTCAGTTACATCCGGTTAGACTGAAAACCGACCCCAAAATAGTTGGGAAAAGGCTAGGCAGATAATGACTTTTCAGGTTATTTTTACCAAAAGAAACGTTACGACTCTTCATAAACATGTCAGCGTTGCACACGATGACAATTACCGTAAGATTTAAGATAGAACCTCTGAATCAAAACTTCGTACCGCTGAAAAAATCAACAAAACAAAATATAACAAACAAAAACGTCAAAAAAGCTCACGCGATACCACCATTACAAAATAACTCGGTCGTGTAGCAGTGATTCGATTTAACTGAACGCAAATGTGAGATGCGACCGACATAAAATCAATCGGCGGGCACGCGAAGCTTAACACCGAAATAATGTAAATTATTGCTCGTAAAAGTGTCATTTTCGACGTACACGTGACGTCACCAGCACGACGTAACGCCGCACGTACCGACAACTCACACACCGAAACAAACTCTAAACACATTCGCGTAAAACATAAACTCGTGTAAACAGCAAACGACCTGTCAGACTAAACGTATTTGAAAATTGTTTATGCTCAAACTGCCCCCGCTTTGTTATCTTTGTCATCAGTTAGTGAACATTTACATGTCTGCCGTATTCCTCCAGGAGCCCAGGACTATGCACTATCACTGTTTACAATATCAACATCGGTACGCGTAAATAACAAAGAAAAGACCGGCGGATCTATGAAGGACGTCGGGACGCATCCAATCCGAAATTCGTATTTAAAATAGGACAAAAGCTGTCAGGGCAGTAAACCTCAAACATCGAGTTATCGGTGTGTTGCTGGTGGCGTGTTGTTATAGGCTTTCGCACACATAACCGATGAGACGTTCATTTACATACGGCGGGGGTGGGGGCGCGGGCGGCCGCCGCCCCGGCCCTGGGGACCGCCGCGACGCCCGGGATACCGCGCGCTAGACAGAGACCACTATATTATTATCCTGAGCTAAAAAAACGAAAAGTGGGCGGGGGATTACATTATAGTAGCGAAAGTAATCGATATTCTGTTTTAGTACGAGGTTGTTAGAGCTGCACCGCTGCAGCCTAAATACGTAAGGCAGTTATGTCAAGGAGGGCAGGCAGGTGGAGTGCGCTTTATTTTTATGCGGGAACCGCTAAGAGGATTGCGGCCATGAAAGGGGTGGAAGCCGTAACGCAGCGCTCCTGAAGCCTTCAAATATATCATAAACATGGATGGCTTTTATCACTTACGGACCGAAGGACGCCTCGTAGGTTTAATGACTTGAGTGCACAGATTGAAGGCTCTAGTTTGATTTTGAAGGAGAACTTTGGATGGATATTTTCAGCTTACCCTTCGAAATTATAGTTTTGGAGGCAGAGATATCCTTCTAGAAAGAGATGTCCTCTATCTTTGTCTTCAAAAACCTATTTCCATACATAGCTGGACTAATATTTTAGGGCTCGCAGTGCCTCCTTTACATGTAAGCATCGTTCTTGTCATTTATCCACTACGTGCCAAGCTGAGTTTTATCATTTCGTTCAGTTTGTTTTCTTTCAAACCGATCTAGCTTCGTCTAATGCACATTATTAATTTCCTGCAAATCTGAAGAAGTTCAACTTTGGCTTTTTAAAGTACTATGTGAAGCAATGAACATTTTTGAGGGGGATCACAATGGGTGATGTCTTAATTGTCAGCTTTAAACGATGGATTATGATATTATTGCGTGAATTAATATTCAATTCTAAGGACCAGCTTCTTGCCTTCTTCAAGGACCGAACCAAAGACCCGTTATCTCAATTTCGTCTTTCGAACCGAATCGCAAAAATTCCTTGGCAAAAGTATTCCGTCATCCTAGGAGGGTATTATTAACACAATTTAGGAAGGAGACCCTTACATCAAAGATGCAGCGTTTAGACCAAATGAGCCGTGGGCCATTCGCGCATAATTCCGGCTCGGTGCTCGTCGTAAAGCGGTGACCGGCCGGACCTTGCAATATCAACCGTTTCGGCTTTATGGATCCGGTGTAGGTTTTCTATTGACCGCTCGTGGTAAATGATATATAATGTTCGATGGTTTCTACCTGCTGCTCCGAATAATGGAGTTCAATGAACTTGTCGACTTTCCTGTTTATGTCTTGGCAGCGAAAAAGCTCGGAGGAGAAAATGTTTGTGTATATGATAATATTTAAAATCTTCAAAATATGGAGCTAAAATTAGTACCTATACTATGCTACATTTAAGTATGTTACCCGTGCCTATAAAATTACATAACTTAAGTTTAGCAATTGGGTAGGTTTTAATATCTAAAGTTCTGAAAAGTTTTCTCCAGCGAAACGTGATATCTTTTCGTCTCTCGAAAAAGAATAAGTAGGTTCTAATGAAAGTGTAACAAGTTCAGGGCCCTTATACATAGAAGAAAAAGCTTTCCGATAGAAGCATATACCTACATTAAATACTCGTACATCGGACCCTTTTCCCGCACATTACCCAAGCAAACTCAACATAACAACAAAGTTATAGTAAAAATCACATAGTATCAACATACTTATAGGAAAATCCACGGTGACGGGACATAGCTTAGCGTCGTAACGTAAAGATAGGGGATATTTATATAGTGATAAAATCCATTTACGACGAACCCGGTACAATGCGGAGCGAACAAACTTTATTTCCATTGCTTTCATATCTAGGGAGGTAGGGATGGGAAAATATCGATGCTTTATGACGTATTCAAGTTGTCGGTATAATGATTTTAAATTGGGATGCAGTTCTAGGTTGAATACTTGAACAAAAAGTTTAGAACGTGGATTTAAATAGTAAGAAACTTAGGTTGCATTAGACCACTTCAGACCTTACTATGACGATAAACATCCCAAAAGCTTAGCAAGATTTTTCTGAAACAGATATGGATCCAATTACAACAGTTTTGTCAATTTATCAGTTACTCTCAAATGATTAACAGTGAGAACTTCTGTACACCAATAAAACTGTTTTTTCACTACCTTGTTTAGAACCTTATTGAATAAAACGCATAATCTGTCAATTCATCTATCATCGAAACAAATCGACTGTAGTCCAACGCTACCAAAGCCACCCTCAGTTTTCCTTCAATTTCCCTTTTGCTACGATCTCCACTTAATTGACGAAGAATTTTGATTGGTCCGTACCCACGCCGTATTCTATGCATTCGTCGCGTCGCGTCGGGAATTTTCTTTTTTCATTATTTTTTTTAATTTCAGCACAGCTTCATTTATTATTCCGCCTCTTATTTTAATGGCTAGCTTCGTTATTGTCCGTCGAGTTCTCGATATTATTTTCGATTTTAATTGCTGGCTGGTTCTTCTCTGTTTTTGCGGGGCCTTGTTGATTGAAGTGTTTCCAATGTTTTTGTTCAACTTGTATATTTAAACGTTTTTTTTCAATGGAAGGTATTCTCATTATATATTTAAATTTTTACTATCTTTATGGTCGAAGGCGTGGGTTTTATTTTTTGGGTTAAATATTGCTATTTGTCCATTTCAAGTGCCAACTGTTGATGGTACTTAGTCAAAAATTACAGAGCTTCTAAAAACTTAAGCAGACCATAATCTTTTCTTCGCTTCATATCATCTACATACTATCTCCCACATTAAAACACATAAAAATCTCTGCAATACTCAGGAATAACATTTCAATCGGTGGAAGCAATTACTCGTCAAAGGCGGTACAGTTGAATGCAGAACTGATTAAACGGTACAATCGCGGACAGTATTGACAAAACTGCGCGCGCGTCGATGCGCCGGCGTCGAGTATTGAACAAATTTCCAGTATGGCCGCCTATTGAAACGTCACCGCGCAAGCATTGTATGCTCATCTCGGGCGATAGTTGGGAGAATAGAATAATCGGTATTATTGGGATTTTTATGCGTTTTTAAGAGGAGACAACTAGCCTCGTTTGTTAATCTGTAGCTCGCTTTGCTTGCTGTCACACGACAACCTGATGGGGTCTTATAACTTTAGCACGTGAGGACTATGGAACGTTCTACTTGTGTGGCTAATAATAATATCTTCCGATGAACACTTTGAATATACCGCTCAAGTTCTATTTAATTGGTAGCAATCCAGTATAGTGGTTTGCCAATCTAAAGCAGTAAAAGCAACTATTACTAGCCGTGGTGCTACAATTCTGAAGATACGAAGATGTTTCCAGTTCAGAACGAACCTCCTGCGTCGTAGGTGCTGCTTACCATCAAGAGGAGACACCTGCAACTCTTCGTTGAAACACTCGGGAAGTTGAAAAACCAAACCTGGTGCGTCGATTAGCGCACATTTGGACTGACGGGGATTCCTCCACACAATGTCTGATTAATGGGCATTAAGATTCAGAGCGCGCGCACCGTGGCGCCGGCTCGGTGACGGTGCTCGCGAATTGTGCACCCTAGGAGGTAGAATAGTTACACACAATCCGTTGCTGTAACAGGACAAGCAGAACACATTTTGATCTCAGACAGGGATCATGACTATGGAGCAACACTTAATAGTTGTGCAAAATCAGGACAACATTTTTATTAATTAATCTTTCTGCTGTTAGTCAACCTTCAATGAAATCAAATCTAAACAATGCGTGAAAATACATATTCTAATAAGCCACTAAATAGATTACCGGTACGATATATTTAATCTACAACTCACCATCAGCAAAGGTGCCCACACTTTTCTCATTTCTCTCTCTCAACATTCCACAATTCGCGGTCCGTGTAACAGTTGTGCTGCAATTTTTCCTATTCGACTTGGACACATTTATAGGCCATATTGGAATTTAGGAGAGATTTTATTGACTCCGTTTTATGTTAATTGGATTTCCTTTAATTCGTTACGAAACATATTCCAATTGGTAGTTGGATAAGATGTAATTCTTGTAAGCTTTTCTCTCTATTATAGACGAGACGACACACTAGCATGTGCAAATACTTGATATTTTAGTAAAGTTTAACTTCAACTTTGATTCAATGATTACGTACTGGGTATTCAGGCATTTGTAATAGATATAATTATCATTATGTGTAGACTCCCACGATATGGGAGTTTACTAGCGTCAGGCAACGTTTAAATAAACTATGCGTGTCCGTGCATTACGTTTACCGAATCACTTTTCTACATAAATTCATCTGCTACGAGACTACAGTAGATTCTAACCGGGCATGGCCTGCCCACGGTCTGTCTGATTCTAACCGGGCATGACCTGCCCACGGTCTGTCTGATCTTACAATAGTTCGAGGTTGGAGAGTGAGAGATGTTTAGACACTGCGATAGATAATGTACGAGTATCCAGTAAGAGGCGACTGCTGGCCTGGTAACGCCAAGAACAACTTCAATAGCAGCTGAACATTCATTAACGCAATTTGACTGACTACCTATTTCACACAACTCCTCCACTAAAGGCCCCAAGTTAAATTACAACTGCATCAGCAAATTCAAAATCTTTCGGCACACAAACACCGCGAGGCTTTCATTTCAGCGCTGAACTAATATTATTGCGAAATGTCCGCCGAGTTGCATCCCTGCGGGTTCATTAACCGTGCCCCCCCCCCCCGCCGCCCGCCGGCCGCACCCCCCACCCCCTCGCACATCCAGCTACCCCGAGGAACTAGTATGACTAGATTATTAAATGGGAGATTCATGTACGAAATAAATGGGGGTTGTCTATGTTTAGTGGCGGTCAGACTGCAGTTGGTGTATGTAAAACAGAAACTCGCCATGTGTTCATACCTATCTCATGGAAAAGGTTGCATTGTGCCTAGACTAAAATAATCTACGTGGACCTAGGTAAATTTCAGTTCTGAATATTCTTCCAGAAACTAGGCTGTGGTTGTGACCTTTACTGTTGATGTGGGAAACGATGAATAAAGATGTCTTAGAAGCAGCGCTCATGGCAAAAATGAGCTTTTAACAGGGGTAATTTTGCCTACAATAAGATTAAGGGCTGAGAATGGTTTTTCAATATAGAAAACCACATCATATACCAGAAATCTGCAATCTGAAAGTAAAACATCAAAAGACAGAATTTTGAAAAAGTAAACTAAAGTACCTTTCCACACCTCCAACCACTTCTGAATCAATTATCCCCTACAGCCCGCGTCTTCCCGACCGCGTCGAAACGTTCGCAACTCGAGCACCCAAACAAAAATATTTAAAATATGCAAACGGCTGTTGACGCGTCGCCTACTTCAAGACTTCATTACAGAGTTAAAACAATACCCGTTAGGAGCAGGAACATAATGTATGTAATACTGAACCGGAGTATTCCTTGTTGAAGACGATCAGAACAACCAGGTTTCCTACAACCTTAAGTACTTCGTGACTCTAAAGACCAAAAAATAACTCCAAGCTAATTTTCCCAAATTCTTAGGGATTTGACTAAAAGCTACGACGCCAATGTAGAGGGAATGTTTTGAGGTCTTTGGTAAAGTTATCGAACATGCTTCTTATCGTGGTGAGGTGTTTATATTGAGCATTGTTTTTCTTAGATATATATTTAAAGAATTGCGTCGTTCCTGGCTTAGAACTCGCGTTCTCCATTAAGACTGTGGGGCCCTATAAAGTTAGGCTGTCATCATAAGCCATAATGTAAACATTATTAAGCATGGAAATTGGATTGGTGATAGTAGATAATATTACTATGCGCACAAAGAAGATGATGCTGTCCATCCTCTAGACGTGAGGTGACATTCACTGTTTTGCAACCTCAATCTCGTTCTGCAAACTAAAACATCCATCGTCCAAACGTAATACATTGAAATATCTCCGTACGTAGTCACCAATCTTAATTTCCCGTCGCTGGCACTCCTCCAGATCGTTTGTCTCTGCTAAGTGACGCTCGGACAATGCTACTGGTACATATGTATTTGTTATGTACAGCTAAAAGGTACCAGACACATTACTTAGTCTATTGTGGTCTTAAGAAAATGTTTTTGTTAAAAGTTTAAAAGGCACTGGTGGTTCATTACATGATCCTATATGGATCCTCGTCTGCAGATTTTCCCAACAATTGGTGCCCAAAATAATAGGCACTTACTCAATTTTGGGAAAAGCATGGTGCAGCTACACTTTCTGCCAACAGCCCAACGAGCGTCGAATCTGTGTCAATACCCTCCAAAAGCATCTCCAGTTCTTCTCACCTTTTCACTTGACAACAAACTTGCATTACATAATTCATGGACAATACCTTGCACGCATCTACACTCACACACGTGTGGCTCAGTGACATGTGTTTACAAACAGCTAATTAGAACGAGTGCAGTGTTGTGTGCGTGTTTTTGTTTCGCTGACAATGGCCGCGCGCCTGCGCGTGTGTGCGTGCGCTGCCGCTGTGTGAAGGCTAAGGTAAGGGGCCTGATGGCTGGCACAGCTCATGTAAAATGCATAAGATACGCTTTCATACAGGCTCGGGTCGCGTCTCGCGTTTGTCTCACTACGCACAGATGTTCGGTGAAAGCTGGTTTTTGCGTGGCCGTGAAACTTAACTGAAAGTAACGTAATATTTTTGTGAAAATTACTTAGAGTTTGTTTTTGATGAAGCCTTAAGGGGTGGTATTCTATTTCGAATACAGAAATAAGTAGTTACTTAATATCGATTACTTGGATGCCATTATTTTAAGTTTATGGAGTCAATACCTATAAACAAAGTATTCGATAAATTTAATAAGAGCCATGTTCCTTAAAACGAAATCTTAGACTGCAATAATGCACAAGTAAAAATAAATTGTAATTACCAAAGTGATGATAATAAATCCATGTCTCTCAATAACCATTTATTTATTGAAGCAAACCAACACTGTTTCTACAATAATTCGTAAAAGAGAATTATTTGCAAACACCTACACACTAAATACTGCAATTAAAGCGTTAAAGATTTATCACCACCACTGACAGCCGAATACCTATTAACCTACAAATAAATATAATCTTGCGATCTTGTCGATGCTAAAGTTTACAAAATACTGGATCTTACTGACACTAAAGATGTAGGCAGATGATATTTATTTACTTAGCTACATTTAAGAAAATGAATAACTCGAGCGCCACTCCTTCCTCTCTCAAATTCCTGAGATTATAACCTTCTTTGAAAACAGCTTTGAAAATCCTTGAGCACCAATCATATGTTCCACCTAACCCATATATCCTGGAGACGGAATACCGTGACCTTATTCAGGCAACGACAAAAGTATAGCGCGTGTTGCGCATTGCAATAGCAAGGTCGACGTCCCGGCTAGGGGGAAGGCAAAGGAGGGGGTCGAAGGGGTAACGGTACCTCCCCCCCTGGTATTGTTCTCACCTCAGACACAACACTGCTCCTGAAATATAAGAATTAAAGTTCAGATGGTAACAATTGTTTCGGCTGGAGGTCGGAGGTACGACGCGGGTGAACATGTGGTGTCGACGGAGATGGCTATGGTGTCGTGTTTGAACGAAAAAAAAATGGTATTAATGTTGTTGCAGATTTACTCTTAGTGGTAGACGTACCTAATGAGACTAGTTTTAGTGCAATGAGTGTACAATGTTTCCTCATCAGTCACAATACCACTGAAAACAATAATGACATACTGAGTTCTAAGGCAAATTACCAAATAAAACTAAAATAACTAACAAAACTATTTGTGAAACAAATTTTACAGTTTGGAGTGTTCAATTATACACAGATTTAGAAGCTGTTATTACAAGCCCTACGTTATCATGTCCTGATATTAATCATCGACTGAAAGTAAAATACCTGTGCTAAAATTTTCTTATTTTCCTTTCAGATTAAACGTCACCACACGTACGCAAAAAAAAAACAGAAGGCACCTGAAACCTAGACCCACCATCTGCCCCAAATTAACTTCTATATCTTAGTTCGTACTCCTGAAAATTGTTCAAAACTTGCATCCAGGATAGCAGTCGTTTTAATCCTTGGTAATGGCGTGAGGCTAACGGGGTGGCGGCTAAAAAGGCAATATCAGGAGATAACATCGATAGCCGTCGGAACAGTTCGGCTGTTCGGCACGTAAGTAGGCTGTGAAAATGGCCGCCCGTAACGCTGTGCGTGTACACACTTTGGCGCCAAATGGCGAAGGTAATGTCGATGAGGACTTGAATAACGTTCATTTGTAATGACTGTTGAATGTAGTTATTAAAAAGGCAGACAACCTAAGAGGTATTGGCATAGTAAAGCCTATTAATATCCAATGTTAAAATGAAAAAGATCAAAGTAAAGAACCATTTTGAGGCGTATGAATTTGAAGTAAAAAATATCCTCAAAAACGATGCAATAAGAAAACAACAGTTCACAGTTTCGGTAAGTTTTAAGAACGTCTCTTTTAAGTTGTAAACGAAACAAAAACATACAAATAATAATAAACATTTCCATCACAAAATGGAAGAACTAACTGAGGGAAATGACTCATTAAGGCTTTCTTAGTCTTTCAACCTTTGTCTGGTAGTGCTTGGTTTTCAAGCTATTACATTATTGCCACAACCAAACACTATTAAACCCTGGTGCAGATTCCATTCAAAAGTTTTGTTACCTCGTAAACCTCACCTACTTGGGTTTCTTCGTTGAAACTGGTAATCAGTCCCTTCTGTGGAAAATACCGTATTGTCAACGCTTTCCAGGTCTCGGAAAATTATGGATTATGGCAGATTTTTGAGCACATTCAGTTCTGAAGAGCAAAGCGAAGTATAGGGCTTGTATTTCAAATAATAAGGGGTCATTAGGTTCTTCACACCAATGTTTAGTAAGAAGAATGAAAATGCCTTCTTTGGACATCCCAGAACGATTGTATCTGTAAAACTTGTGAACCGACTGTTGAATAAGAAGATATGAAAACTTCATTGAATGAAGTGAGAAGTGACCCAAAATACATATATTTAACAATTTTGGTAAAATATATTTTTTATTTTTATTTATTTAACACATATATTCGTTTATGTTCACACATATAATCAGAAAAGAAGAAAGGAACAGAAAAATGCGACCGACGACGACGACGGTGACCGGAAATCGGCCTGCGATTCCCGACGCCCAGGGGGTCTCCTCCTGTGGCGGTTAGGGGCGTGAGGGTTCGAAATTTGCCTCTCCCTCACGCGTTTCGCGTCCTCCTTCGCGAGCATTACTGCTTCGCAGAAGTAGGTGACGGCCTCCCATTTCCTCTCGCTCCGTACCATGGCCCGAATCAGGGCCGGTTGAGAGAGATCACCGCCGCCAGTCGCCTCCACGAGGACACGACGATGCTCCGCCCAATCTGGGCAGACCTTCACCATATGCTCCACCGTGGCCTCCGGGCGATCCACACAATGGTGACAACTGGGCATTTAGGAACCTCCCGAAACAGCCGTGTCCGGTGAGAACCTGCGTCGAGCGGAAGGTGAGGACGCCGTGGCGCCTCTCTAGGCACTCCTCAAAGAGGGGACTTATCGCCGTAATTGTGACGTGCCCAGCGCTGGGTGGCGTCAATCGCACTCTCCATGACGCCATGAGATCCTACCGGAGCTTTGTCCGCTGTGCCGTGATTTCTCGCGGCAGCGAAGTTAAGCCCCGGCGTTTTGGCCTCCTCGTGCCACTCCCAGATGTGCGCGAATACTTTTGCCTCCAGATCCCATGGCAATAACCCGGCAAGGAGGCCCGCCTCACAGGAGACCGTGCGGTATCCTCGGGCCAGCCGGATGGCCATGACCCTCTGGGACGCGTTCAATCAGCGGGCTGAACGCAACCTTAATGAGCGCACCCACATTTCCAGCATACCTGCGATGGGAAAGTAGTTAAAGAGATGTAGACAACGTGTGGAAGAGTAGAAAAGAAAACAGAATACATAAAATAAGAAACTTAATTATTCACTAATTTAAATTTACACATACAACATGAGAATATACTTAATATATTCTTCTTAAATACATATCACTAAAATAGATATAAATACTTAGTTATAATGTAGAATAAAATAATAATTACATAATAAGCAACTATGACGAAGTGGAAAGATAGTATTCTTTCACTGTTCTTTTAAAAACTGCAACAGTTTAGCAGTGTCAGGTGGAAGTGAATTCCACAACGAACCACGTGCACACTGAAGGAGTAGGAGTAGAAGTCGGTTGAGTGGGGAGGGGATTTAAGGAGACTTCTAAGATGCGACCTGCAAGGTGCATCAGAAGGATGGGCGTAGGAAAAGCGCTCCCGCAAATAGGGTTGTGAAGGATGTTAAATAGCAGACACAATATCCGAGAGTCCCTGCGAAGTAGAATAGGGACTTGAGTATCTTGCAAAAGTTAGAAACGTGATTATACTTTTTAAGGTTAAATCAAAACGAATACAGATGTTCAGGGTTATTTAAAAGCTCCTCGGTGGCATCTAACTAACAGGCATCAGCGTAGTCTATGATGGGCTGTATGAGAGTTTGAGCAAGGGAGATTTTGGTACTCAAAGGCAAGAAGCTCTGGAGGCATTTCAGCGAATAGAACTTTACGACTGACTTGACCACCGACCAATATACTTGGTTTAAGGAAGTTCATATCACTTCTCTTAGGACAGACAACACTTTAATACCACAAAACTCACTCAGCACGGTCATTTACTTCAAAACACAACTTATTTACATATAGTTTGTAACGTTTCCCCTGTGCCTCACACTGTACATTCACTAATGTGGGACGGTTGTGTGCAGGACATCTGCTTGTGTGTGACGTCGCTGGCATAGTAATAGGCCTCTTGTGACAATCGCTCGACTTTCCATCCTCATTACGTATTCGACGGATGCCTTAGGAGCTACAATAACCCCCTTCTCACCGGACATGGGTATTGCCTCCCGCTGTTTTTATTAAAAGCTATCTTTTTTTTATTTCCAGGTTGTGGTGTTATGGCGGATCGATGATGTGGAGATGGTATTCCGTTAAGAAAAGTGTGACAGTCAATGGGGGCCGATTATTGCTGATTCTAAGGTTACATATTCGAAGATTTTTTTCTGGAAATGCATCCTTGTAAATGTTGTCCAGATATCAAACCATTAATTAAACTGAAGGAGAATCTCACAGGATTACAGAAAAGTGAGTACTTATCTAATTGGATGCTCTTAGTGCGTCCAAGTAATAGAAACCCATTCGTAAGAATAAAGCTAAAACACTGAAATTCTATCGACTAAAGGTCATCAAATCATTTTTATCGTCCCTAAAATATTAAATTATTCTATGGTACATAATCTCTAGTCTTCTCCAGAAATAAAACAGCATTGTTTTATAAACACCTTGTAAGAAACCAGAAATTACTTTGTTATTGCTTTGCGCAACTGCATATATTTACTTGCAACATAAAATGGTATATAGTAATAAAAGTGAGTATAAAAACTAGAAAAAAGAAAAGTTGTGTAAAATTATTGTATACATGGCAACGCAGATGTTTGGATAGACAATGTGATACAGTCTATCAGACCAGCATACAACATGTAAAAAAGGTAGGTAAATTAAGTATCGTACTGAGAGTCTATTTATGTATGTCCCAGTTAAAAATTTGCTCATTTTTAATGAATTTGGGGTAATTGTGGTACTAAAAATGTGTTTTTGAAATAGCAAAAACTTTTTAAATTTCAATAAGAATTCGTTTTTTATTACTTTTAGATAACGTTATTGCAATACCTATGAGCCCCTTTCAGATTGGACAGGGTTTTTTTACATATTGTATATGAAGGTGCTGAAATACTCTAATACAATATAATGTAAATATATAAATAAAAGTATTAATAGCATCTGTGAATGTTGATTATGCTACAGAATCTACTAACTGCGATACTTTTGATGACACTGACGAAATAATATGAGTGAAAAAGAAAGAAGAGAAGTCTATATTACTGAACGCTCATGACAAACGTTAAACAACACTGTTTAGCTACATGCATCTATAATATGAATAGATCCGACCGAACTAATTGTAAAGTCCGAGCTAATTCTAAACTATAACATTGTGGGACGGCTGTCAGCACTAAAACTAATATAGTTAGTGTTACTAAACTAATTGTTGAGCTTTAACGTGACCAAATGTTGGACCTTGAGACGGCGACGGTTATATTTCACGAATTGTTGAAATGTTGTAACTGGTAATATTGTAAAAAGTACGTTTTTTTAAAGAATTCTCCATGTTCAAAGTTCTGAATAATTAGTATAAGTACTTACTTTGGTGAAGTTTTTATTTAACATAGTTACAAAACTTATAAGGTATAAAGCAATCTTAAATATAACTTTACAGTTTTTAACATAACTAACTATTTACACTAGGTACTAAATTAAAAGACTAACTAACTAACTATCTGTATATATAAGAATAGAACGACACTTAGGCGTCGAAATATTCGTCGCCATCGCTGTCATCCGGAAATGTGCCCAGAAGACTGGCAGCATTGCCACGTTGAATGGCAATGCTAATTCTTTGGCCAAAGAACGAGCCAGCCCTCTGGTCACGTGAAGTGTCGGCTAGTCGACAAGAAATTTCCTTAAAGAGGAAACGCGCACTCGGGCCTCATGATCCGAGCGTTTCGACCCCAAACGGCTCAAAGCTGTAGTTACCCATGAGGTTGCAGTATTTGCGCCGCTTGAGGGTCTCAGCAGCCGCAGCAGCGGCGCCAGCACAGCAGCGGCGCCAGCACAGCCCACCGTGCTAGGAACATGAGATGGCGCAAGGGTGTCGACACAGGTTGCATCCCACACCTACACGCCTACCCACCTTCCAAGGCAACAACGTCATCCCGTCTGGTCTCTTCCCATCATCACGTACTAAGCCGTTTGGTTCTAATACCGCTGGTACGCCGGCGGTGACAAGGGCTCGACGAATAATTTCGTTGATACTGGCGTGCCGTGCTATGCGACCTGCGCTCCTGCAGCAGGACAAGCCATGGTGCCCGAGACTGTCGACAGCTTCTCCGCAGTGACACCGATGTGGAGCAACACAAGGTGCACCCAAGCGGAGACACGTAGCGAGCCGAAACGATGAGTCATCCATCATAGTGCCTATGGTGGATGACGGGAGTGCCTGAAGCTACAAGCCTGACTCCCATTCTCCCACAGCCAGCAGACGGGCGTGCTCAACAGTATTAGGTGACGTGTTTAACAGGGTGTTCCGTATAATACTGCAGAGCGGCACGTCCTATCGTCTCTGGGAAGACGGGTTGTCGGGCAGATCCGTATTGGGACAAGCCATTTTCCAAGCGTCCAAAGCATCGGTCAGGCACGGTACCTCAAAATCGACCAGTGAGGAAGATAAAATGTTCCTGGTTAATTTATTGGTACTGTGGACCGAGGAGAGGAACGCCGGTAAACTTATACTTCAAATTTTGCGGAGTATAAGTACTTATTTAAGAAATATTACTAGCATAACATCGGTTTCACTCCAGAGAATTTCTAATACCTACTTAACTCTATTAGCAATGTTCAGCAATAGAATTTCAACGAAGTTACAGGAACAGCTTGTGAGAAAAGCACTACACTTGTCGATTGCAGTAGGTCGTTATTATTAGATGATGCTGGTGCACTTGACTTTGCAGATACACTCCTTGAGTCGTAGTAGCCATCCACCAGAAGAGGTATTCTATACTTTACCGGTTACCACTTGTCCCAGTACATTTTAAGAGACTCATTGATCAGAAGAGCTGAACCTAATATGCTCACTATCCCAACATTCGTCAACATAACATGCATTGTATTAGTTTACTCGTAAGATATCGACAAGCAACCATTTTTCTACCATAAGATTTATTATTTAATCTAACATGTATCAAAATAGCGCCCGAGTGTGAATACTGCTTACACCAGAAGGGCAAGGTCAAAATTAAAATATTCAGGAACTTGCTGAGTTAGTTTGCATAATAGCAGCCACAAAACAACGCAGCCTTAATAAAGGTAAGTACGGAAAAAATTAACCTAGCAATGATGTCTATGATCATCACCATGATGTTAATATCCTTACATTTTGTATAAACAACTGCAGTGTTCTTCAGATCCTTTTATTTACTTACTAAATTGTTTTGACGACTAAGCGTAGGTACACCGACCGCTAACCAGCCAGACCTCCAACTTTATCTCGTCAACGCCGAGCTGACGAACTGATGACAGCTGTGGCTCCAATTCTGTGAACCACCCACACCAATACAGTCCTGAAACAAAATCGCTAAAACTTAAGGGGCCGACGACACCGCGGCCCGAACTGCGCCGCTCCAAATGTATTCAAATATATGCGCGATTAATTCAGGCTGCATAGCCAACGGGACGGTGTTAGTAGTGGCAGCCAGTCTCACTTTCTACGCCGGATCGATGGGGCCGTGACCTTCAGTGCCTCTTATTTGGTTCCTGAATCGATTTTTTGCAGGAATCTTTAGGAACTGGATCGATTTTTTTTAGAAGATGCTATCGGTTCTCTACTTGGCTCCATAGTGATGTCTAGTCTCGTTTTGTGCTAAAGGGTAATGGCCATGACCTTCAGTGGCTGTAATGTGGTTCTGGAATCGATAATTTGCTGAAATCTTCCGGAATAATTTTGCTATTTTTGTTTTTTAAGTTTTAGTGTATTTTGTCGTCTAGCGAGTTGCCTTAACTCCCCGGGAACTGCTCTAAACTTTCTTAAATTGATATTACGGTTATTTTAATATTGGAGATTCGCTAATGATGAAATTACAGACTGCTATAAATACTTAAACGTGTTACTGAACTTTTCAGGAACAAATAAATCAACCTGACCCTGAACTCCAGCCGTTTTTATTTGACTCCTTAAATCTTTTTAAATTTGGGAAATTGTGGACATATTTTCCAAACTTCTATAATGATGGGACCAAACGACTTAAAAAGTGCTATCATTTTTATCCAAGCAATGCTGCTGATGGCTCCTATAGCAGACATACTTAAATGGCATACCGACCTACTTATGTGAGAGCAAAAATAAACGAGGATCCTCGAAATAGCCGTTTGGCGGGATAATATTCTTATCAACATAGAAATAACTTCCGTGTTTTTTTTGCTGATAGATGAGTGCTTCAATGGCAATGACTTCATGTCATGCTATATCGACATTTACATTCAATCACATCAGGCTCTCAGTCTTTACATTTCTGGCAATTTCCGTGACATAAAGATTATGGACTCGATAGCCTTCGTAATTTAAAATCTGCATACCCAGATAATCTAAGACATCGTTTGTATCTTAATAAGTAAACAACTATTCATAGCACCTACCTTATATTGAAAAGTGGCTCCATTTTGTATAATGGAACCAGATTTTCCGGAATATAAAGACTCAGACTGGGTCAAGGCTGCAAGTATAAGTACCTAACATTCCGCCTTATGACTATCACACATAAAATATTCAAGCAAAAAACTTCGCGCCAAAAGCAGACACTTTAAATAAAGTACGCACTTAAACTGTATAACAACTATATGGATTTTTTTATCTTTACGATTACGGGAGCGTCCCGCGAGATGCCAACTACAAAGGAACCACTAACTATCAATACATCCCTTTATAACGGTTAAGAGCCCCCATTTTACAGCCAAAGGTTCACGTTCAAAAGAAAAAGGCGCCCTTGTAAAATTTCTTTTCAGGTCTCGAAGGAGTTTTCGAGTAGAAGTAAAGAGTGTTGGAAGTACAAACATAGTTGTAGATATAGTAGGTAGTGCGGGGCGGTGAAGACGCGTGCGAGTGTGCGTGCGACGTGCCGCCCGCACACAGCCGCGCGGGCGCGGCGCTGTGTGCGTGGAATGCGGTACACGGGAGTACGCGGTATGATGCGTTCGCGATAAAATGAAAAGCTGGTGACGTCACAGGATGTTTACGAAATGCGTTAAGAATGTTTTGCTGGTGTAAGTATGAGTTGGATCGGTAAGTATTAAAAAGATATCATTATTATCAGAATTAAACGATGCGCAGCCTCTACAATAACACTAATATAGAGGTTCTCTTCCTTGAATATGATTGAGCAATTTTCTTAGCGAGTCCAAATGAACCGGTTAGTCCTCCTATGCTTTAGTCCCGCTATGGTCGACTCGTAAAATACTTACTAAAAAGTTTCGCTAAGCACGAATTCACATTCTCGGGCAGTGATGAAGAAAACAGTGTAATATTTTATTTAACCATTTAAAAAGTAAATTAAGCAAACCTAGTAGATATGTAAATATGTTATCCTATTATTAATCATCATTAAATATATTAAAACGGGTCAAGTTTTGCGCTTGTTATGAGAACTATGTTTCGAACTGGTTTTTTTCAGAGTAACCATAACAATGAGCTCTTGCGTGAATCATTACCTGGAACTTCTCTTTGATAAAGCAAAGAATGATGAAACCAAAACCTAATTATCGAGAAAGAAATGATAATTTTATATTAGTACTAATAATTTGATTCGTATTAAAGTCTGTGATTCAAATAGTAACAGTCATATCTCATTCTGTGATAAAATAGTAATACTTCTACCATTTTTTTTAATAGTTGATTATTTGTATTTTATTTGTGTAATTAATAAGACTGAAATATTATGAATACATGTGGATTTGACTTTAAAAACAGACTTTTATTTACCCTCTTTTATATTTTAGTAGTTTTCTGGCCACACATTCATTATAGCAGATATGAACTATCTGTGTAACTTTCATCCCGATCCGTCCACAGCCGTTTAAGCATGAGTGCGTAACAAACATTCAAACTTCGTAACTTTCGCATTTTTATGTAATAATATATTACTAAGATAGGATTTGTAACGAGTCCACAGACTTCTTTAATTCTTGGGGGTCCAGTAGATATTGACTTATAGCTCTATTCATAAACATTTCTTAACTTAGAATTGCTCTGAAATTCGTTTGTCCTATCTGTCATTTTGACTCTTGATTGTCAGAACGAGATAAAACAAATTTTAACTTACAGACGCTTACGCGTATACGAATAGTGCTATAAATTTTTTGACTTGAATTCTAATACTTTTCTTTCCAACTGTACTTTCCATTGTTTACGTAGAATCGAAGAATTTCGTGCATAGCGAAACTTTTTAATAGGTATTTTTTGAGTCGAGCATAGAGGGATTAGAGCATAGGAGGACTAACACAAATGAACAGGGAACAATAACCTCCCAAAAATAAAACCAGAAACAATAAGCCTCAGGAATAGGAACTAAATCTTAACTAACGACTGAACTAACTCCAGGCTTATAAAGGCATCTACAAAAATGAACTGATAAAATCAAATATAGAAATTCTACTTGTTTAGCTATTATTAAATACGATCCGTCGCTAGTCGCTACGAGAGCGTCCGTACAGGCCATACGCACACATGCGAGCAGCTACGTGCCGTCGTCTTGGCAACCAGACGCATGCGCGGCGCCGCCCACTGGCCCCCCTCCCCCCTCCCTAGACCAGACTTAGCACTACTAAGTGTATGGAAGTGAATCTATTCTGTATGATTGGTCATTGAAGATAAGTCGTTTCGAGCCGAACACGGTTTCTGCTGTTTTCTTTAATAGGTGTCACTAAGTATGGGTCCTTTTACAATTTTATGTCTCATTCTGTCGGGTTTTTTGATTCAGTTTTGTTGGATAATCTCGTTCCTCAATGGGTGATGATTTAAATAGTGTTGTTTACACTTTGGTAATTATTTGTAAACTTTATCGACGATGAGTTCAAGTTTGAACATTAAAATGTAAGCAGAATGAATTATTGGGCTTTTATTTATTACTTTTACATACCTGAGTGTTACATAAGCATAGTACATTATGATAACATCTTTGGAAAACTCACAAAAAATCCTCTTACCTACTCAGTAAAGAGTAGGTGGTATATTTACATAAGTTTGTTGAAAACCAACAAACAGATAATTAATTTGAATAAATTTAACATTATTTTAATTCCAACTCATTGAATACATCTACGTTAACAGTCTGATTGGTCGCTTTGATAAATGTCCAATTATCTGATCATACACTGATATTTATTGGTCATAATTTGTTCAAGTTATTTAAGTATAAACTATTGATAAATGGAAATTGTCATAATTGCAGCTTATCAACGAATTAAATTTTGGCTGGTTTTAATTGATTAATTGCATATTGATACCGTTTGTTGGTAATAATGAAGGTTACTTACATAAGAAATACTGAAAAATAGAATGTATTTGAGATTGGCTAAGTTATTGAGACCATTTTCCTTTACAGGAAAAAACTCAACACAGCAAAAAACATTCTAAGTAGTAAGTTTACTACATAGGTTGAATGGGTAAATTCTTTCTCTATATCACATAAGTGTTCTACGTCCTAACTTCAGAAACCCATATAACATTCATAACATAATTT
This sequence comes from Omphaloscelis lunosa, assembly GCA_916610215.1. Classification (NCBI taxonomy): domain Eukaryota; kingdom Metazoa; phylum Arthropoda; class Insecta; order Lepidoptera; family Noctuidae; genus Omphaloscelis; species Omphaloscelis lunosa. The sequence goes on from OU744252.1 coordinate 1,106,956, forward strand.
ACAAACTCGAAACAAAACATCGTACGAACAATCTTAATCAATAAAACTGTAACACCAACCAGTCATTTAGAACTACGAGTACGTAAATCAGATACAAGTAATAAATATTTACAAAAAGCAAAGACTAAACATACAATAATGGACCGGCGAACACGGGATAACATAACTATAGACGGAGAAAGAGTCAGAGAGATAGGAGAAACAGAGAAAGACGATGACTCACACAAAGGAAAATCGAACACTGTAGAGATGGGAAATTGCACACAAAAGTCCGAGTTTCCACGGTGTGTGTGTTTAGGTTTGTGAGTGTGTTGTTAGGTAGGATGTGTGTGTGTACGGGAAATGCTCGTAGCATGAATGTAGGTACCCGGTTGATAGCGTTTGTCATGCAAGATATGAATCCACTGTCTTGCTAAGGGCTGTTAATACTTTATTTTTAACGACAGAGTTTTGGCTCAAGATTGTGAGAAAAACGGCCTGTAGCAAGCTTTCCTTTTGATGTAGAGTAAAAGGGAAATTAGGAAGTTTAGTTTGAACAAGTCCGAGGCGTAAATAATGTTGTTTTGTTCCCAATTTACTTACTTAAATCTGAATTAAATGACTGGTAAAAGCTTTCAAAAGTTTCGTTTTGGTTTCCTGAATCCTTAGTTGTGTTTTTGTGAATGTTTTCCCAACAATATTGATTTGAAACTTACCTATGTAACTAGATAGTAACCAATTTGTTATCTGGACAACTTAGGCTATTATTAATTCATACTCATTCCAAACAAATACGCCATAATGGAACAAGTTATATAACTAATTAAGTCATCTATAAGCAGCTCGATAATTAATTTGTTCTTATTTAAAGTTTGGAATCCGCGGATGGTTTTGTCAGTTCTAACTGATGGGGAGGCTTGAGGACTGGAGTTATTTCATGGATCACTGCTGCGTTAATAATAATAGCTATTATTTTATGAAAAAATACTTACCTTTGTAAAATTAAACATCAGGAAGATATAATGGAAGCTGGATGCAAGCAGAGACCAAAGCATAGGTACAAGGTAAACTCATATTTTATGTGGTATTGAAGGCAACTAAGGTTTTCATACGATAGGTAAAGTAAGAGAAAAGTATAAAAGTCAACAGTCATAACAATTTTACTGTCTTTAAATCCGAGAAAAGATGATAAATAATTATACGTGCACTTAGATAAATAAAGAGTTGAGTTTAAATAAACTTATCGTAGTCAACCGCAATCTACAGTACCTACAATATAAAGTCATCATTTTTTAAAGTCGTTGTAGTATTACAACGGCACTTATTGAAATATTATGATCTTCAACGTTTTTACGGGGTGTGAATAAACCTAAAAAGAACTCTAAAGCAGTTTACAGAACATTACGAGTTTACGACAAAATAATCGATCGTAATATGCGACGACACCCAAATAAACATAAACCCGTCTCGCGAACACTCCCGTGCCGAGTCATTCACAATAAACGAATGCATTATAATTATTTAAATTTAAAACTGTTGTAAGTCTGCCGCCAGACAAGCGCCGGCCTAAAATAAACACGAAACAAACTTTTATTAAAACGTCTACGAGCCGCTTTACGTGTTCGGCGTAAAAACGAGCGCCGAAGTGCCGAACTTCCTCGTTCCACTTTAATACTGCTAACGCCATCTACTATCGAGTAGCGGAACTGTTATGGTTCGCATAAAAGTCGAGTGGGACAATAACGGGAAATAGGTAAAATAAACAATTTTATTTAATGAAACACGTTACTACAATTACGTAACAATGTTAGTGAGAAAGCATACGTCTGTATTACCGAAGGAAATGAATTCAAATGACCTTGGTTCATTAATGCGGAGTGCCATAAATAATACATGAGGCACATTATCATTGTTTGAAGTTTTAACAGCTTTTTCATTGGTGCTAGTGCTGATGTTCCCACAGTTGCATGCTTAGCCTTTCATTCATACGAAGTAATTATTCTAAATGGTCGATTAGTATCATTATAGGCTGATATATTAACAAATTACACGAAACAAGCACTTTTTGTTTAAGCATTTATTTATTCATTCTTTATTTGCGTTGAATTGAATTATTGGAATATTTTCATCGTTATTATCACTTAATAACGTTGGAATGTATTCAATCATTATTATTGTGCGCTCTTACACAAATAACATTTATTTTCATTATGCATTTAACCGTCGCGATTAACATTTATTTTATTTACTTTTATTATGTTAAAAAAATACATTATACTTGTTTGTAGATACTTTATTAATTACTTGTCATCATTATGATAATCCTGAAAGAAACACAGCTGTTTTTTTTTTTTTGTTAAATCTTAATCATCAATTAGTCAAAGAAAACATTCGAATTTTTTAAGAAAATCTTGAAGAAAAACAACTTTATTCAACCATAACTTAAAGTTACTCATATGTAAGTACCGTCGTAAATTCTACTTAGAACGAGTGATCCGACTCGGTGCCGTGTGCTTACTTAAACACAACTTAACTTACTTATTTTACTTGTGCGCTAAACTTCACCTGTTTCTTCCCTCTAAGATGTTTAAGTATTTTACCTGGTAGAGAAGTTTCATATAAATGCTTTATCTTTCTCAGTTTAGTTAGATCCTTTCTTTTATAAACGGTATTTATTTTTAGATAGGTACTTACGAAGTACATAGTGTACCATTTTATCAAATGTGTTTCTTTTTTGTTAAATCACCATTTTTCTGAACCGTATCTAAAAATACATACATACTCTCGAAAAACGTTACCCTCCTTTTGGGGCAATCTGGTAATAAACGTTTAGCCATCGTGTTTAAAATAGATGTTTAAAAAATATTGGAGCCCAAAATGAGCAATTCAGGTGAAACATATGGTGATAAATGAAAACAAACGTTAAATATTGTGTTTAGAGATTTTCAGAATAATATTTTGTCTGTAGAGGACCCATTACTTTGCGTGCAGGTATGAATGTCACAAGAAATCTAAGCTAAATGCGTATGTATATACATATTTTAGTTAATATTTTCACGTACAAAATCTTTATGTGTATTTTTATTGTTCTCAAGTTGAAATCCCAAAAAGTGTGCTTACACTGGAAACAGACATGAATTATTGAAACATAGAAAATGCTTTGGCACTCCTAGTAATTTTCTGGCCAAAGTACTATAGCTATTATGAGAACTTTTGCTTATATACTATGAACAAAGAAACAACCCGAAAACGGTTGAAGCACTCGCCGAAAATTACGCGAGCTTAATGTCTTCAATGATCAGGTAAACGACATAATTTCGGCCAGCGGGGCAATTCCTGTATTTTTTAAAACGTTCGCATTCTAATCCCTCAATCTGTATAAAATACCTGATGTGTCGCTAGCTACACTGAAGTTCGTTTACATATTCACGCGTTTTATGCAAGCGTAGCAAGCAAGAAAACCGCTAGAAAAAATAAATAGTTACAGTGTGGTCTAACTCGCCATGCGTTATGATTTTGAGAAATAGTGGAATAACTCGATAGTGTTGCATCGCTTTTTGTGCAATGCCAAGTGAGCCGGCGCATTTCTAGATGTGGTCATGTGCTAGAGTAGTTCGTTTGTTGGTGTTTTCGTAATTAGTTGTTTACCGGTTTCGGGATAGGCTATATATTTTTTCGGGAAAATTAATAAAAAATAATTACATTATCATTACATGAAGTAAGTGCCTACAGTGTATAAAGTTTTTTATGAATAAGTACGTCATTTAATAATCCATCACAGACGATCTTTGAAAAAAAACTAAGTAGTGATAGCAGTGACTATAAAACGACGGAAATAGTATTTTTTTCAGTTTAATTAAGTAGCAAGTACGAAACACGATAAATACCATTTAGCCACAACTATCATTATAAATACCAATTAGCCACAACTACCATTATAAAATGTCCGTCAAAGTCCCATGTCCACAATAATATCGAACCTAATTCATCGTCATAACCCCATTGTATATGACAGGAAGTTACGTTACCTGGCCGGCCAATCAGCGGCCACGTAGACCGGAAGTGGCGTACCAGGGTGGTGTCTCGATCTGATTGTGACCCCAAGGGTGGAACGATATGGTTGGCTAGTAAGTGATTTTGGCAATTAGAACGAAAGTATTTTTATTAATTAAATGGTACGGCTACTAACGCTAAGGGCCCTTGACGACGATCAGCTCGAGTTCGGCAGTTTCCCTTGTGACAATTTGTAGAGAAATTAGTTTCGTTGTGTACGTAGGCTATAAAATTATAAAAAATAAAACACAAGCTGGGTATATTATTATTGCGTTTTAGCACGCGTGCCTTACGTAGGTAATGTATTATATGCCAAATAAAAACGATTACGTTTTATTGTTTTGGATGTCGTATTTAATTAAAACACGCTTACCGTTAGCGTAATATTTACAGTTTTCATAAATTACATAGGTAATAAATAACCTGTATGCTTGAAAATTATTGGCAGCATTCAACGATTCAATTATTTAAGTACTGTGTTTAGATTTCGTAAATTGAACACTCTTGAACATCTCCAAAGCCTGGCTCATATCATTGTGTCATGAACCTGTTCTTAGCTTATTCAATGGATTAATTTTCATTCCATTGAGACAAATACAGGCTGATCCCACTATGTTCTCCTGTCAACACATACTGATGAAAACCTACAAAAGTACCTGTAAGCGAGTACCAACATATAATAATAGTGAGGCAGCAAAAACAATAGTATGCGGCGTGTCGTGCTATCGCCGGCGTATTATTTCACGGCGCGGTGTGCAAATAGTCGAGCAACCACAATTATACGTACTCATACCAGAGAATATTTTGGTAACAGATGTTCAATAAGTGAACTTACATTTTAAAAACGTTTGCAAATATTAGACCAATAAGAAAGTAAGTAAGTATATCCGATGGAAAGTTACAGAAAACTGCCGCCCACGCCGCCGTCAGACAAGTGCAATAATAATAATGGATTTTCGATGCAATGCCAATTACCGAGATGTAATGGGGACGTGGCTGTGACGTCACCGGTATTCAAACCGCAAAAGGTATGCTGCAATTTCACCCCTGAACTAAAAATAGAATTTCCTGAATGAGCATTTTCACGATGACAAGAGCTAACCTAACCCCTGTTGCAAGTCCTGTTACATATTCGTTGAGCATCTGCTTGCAATGTTGAGTGAGGCGGACTTGACAAACGATTTGCAAAAGAAGTTTTTCAGTAGGACAGTGCTAGTAAGCAACAAACTAAGATATTGCACGTAAAAGTCATCTTGGCGTTATCACAATTAATTAATATCTTGTAACACAATCATCGTATCGTTGACTCGTCTGCATATGTAAATACTCTTTGCGTATAGTTGTCGCAGGTCGGTTCGGTATGATTCGGGAGGCTTCATGCGATTACGGCGACACCTGCCGACGTTCCCACGGAATTTATAATTTCGCCGCCGATGCAGCACGGATTGGCCGGGATCGTTTAATTGTATTCCCCGAAACACCCGGATTTATTACCGACATACTTATATTATACGTATAGCTGGAAAATAATCGTATTCCGCTTTTAAAGTAGAGTTTGATTTGCATTGTTTTGGTCGGTTTTTGAACTGGAAGGGTGTCGGGTTTTAGGTTTTCAGGTGTTGGCTATATTTAGGAGAAATAAATTGAGGAACTATTGTCAGGTTTATATAATACCCCATAGAAAGCAGTTAAGTTATATTCTAGTGTTCTATTTAGTTTATTTTCATTGTACCATTATTTCAAAATAATTATGTAGTTCTAGGTAATAACTATTCCCTATCCCTATCATCATGTGCCAGGCGTTATTTATTATAAATGGTGTGTTAATTTTCTAAAACTAAAAACAGAGTGCAGTTGTTCCAAAACTGCTACATAGGCAGAAAGAAACGATAACATCCCGATACAATCAGAAGCAGGGTCATAATATTAAACAATTTCATGTAATGCCCTATAATAAGCCCTACAATAAAGGCGTCTCCACACGGTGCAGGACAGTGCGCCGTCGGCCGCGACTGCCGCTGTCGTCTCATTTCACGCATCGACTTCACAGCACTTTTGATCAGTGCATATAATCGTATCTACCAGTTTATGCGGTCAGTAGTTTAATGCAGTTCGCTGTACTACGTTGTTGAGGTATAAGTAAGGTTCTGGCTACGGAGCGATTAGATTTAGTACATCGAGAAAATATTATAAGCATGATTCCACAACTTATCTTCAGCACATAAGAAATGATTTTATAAATAAATTATTAAAGCGCAACCAAATGACTAGATAGATGAACTATTTATTTAGTGCACCCAAAATCAATAGCATAACTCATTCTTCGCCCTGCTAATAGGTGAAGTCATAATTATAACGACGTGCACAATATTGCACAACCATCTCTGTTGTGTCAGTTAAATAACGGATGAAATTAAATAAATTATAAAACGAAGATGAAAATCATTGAAAATCGTACCTAACTTGAAAAGCTTTTTCAATTCTTTGAAAGTTAAGTAAATAAATTTGAATAGTTAAGAAAAAACTAACAATTAGCGATGAAACTTCAAAAAAATTCCTGTAAAAATGTCACAGCTCTATGTAATAGTACCTATTATACATAGGTGTACATAATTACACAGTGGGTACCCCGGGTACGTGATAGTGTGTGGGTGGGTATTTTCGTTCATTTCACGCATGGCGACGCACGCAAATCGATGTGAACAATGCACGACTGCGTATATGTTTACAGTCATTAAATATGTAGGTATTTGATAGTTATTTAGCAGTACCAGTTAATTTTGTAAGGAAGCGGCGTGAAAATTAAATAGTTACTCATATTTGTGTAAAATGAATAGAATCCCTCTAAAATAACTTCTTATCTGTTTCAGGAGCCTATTCACTATTTAATCTCACGAAAAACTAAATATATATATAAAAATAAATAAATAAAATAAATAAATATTTATTGGAACAAAAACACATTCTACAAATTGATTGCGTACGTAAATAGCTACATTAGTTATAAAACTGTGTCGCAGTTATTAACGCCCACCTCCAAGAGGGAGACGTCAGCGTTCCAGATTCCAGAGATGAAAATACAGTAGGGGTTAAAAAAATACAATAATAAAAATTTCAAATAGTAAAAATCAAAATAGTAAAAATAAAATTTGTAAAAAATAAAATTGTAAAATTTTTATTTGTTATCAATAAAATAGACAAGTGTTTAATGTTTTGCATGTGGAAGTGTTGAGAGAGAACCGAGATGAAAACAAAATATAATAGTTAAAAAAGAAAAGTATTTTTAAGGTGATGCATTTGATTTAAAAACAGCATTTTAAATCAAGCAAAAACTAGCATCAACAAAAAATAAACCAATAAACGTAGGTATAATTTAGCCAACAGTCATCAATATTAATGCGCGTGCGTTTACTACACAAATGGCGTTGCTATATTAATGAGACAGCTAATCGACGCATTACGCGTGGCAACACTGAAAAACCTCTTCCTTTGCGTTTGGTAATGATCGCGGGTTTGATACGTTTTCTTTACCGGTTACTTTAAGTTACCAGAAAACAAATTAGAGCTCCAAATAACAATACTTATATAGGTAATGTCGCAACACATCTCATTTTTAACCGACTTCAAAATAAAAGGAAGAGGTTCTCAGTTCCTCGAAATTTTTTTTATTTATATTCCCCGATTACTCCAAGATGGCTGGACCAATTTGAAAAGATATTTCTTAGTTTGCAAGGGTATAGTTTCAAATTGGTCCCATTGTCATTTGGTCACGATCTGATGATGGGATCTTGGAGAAATCGAGGGAACTCTTCAAATATTATAGGCACACCTATGGCGACTTGGGTATTTTTTATAGTAACTCATGCATTTGCTCTCGGAAAGCACCATTTGGTAAAGTGGAACTGATGATGAAGGACACAGATGGCCACCAGAACTACTCAATAATATGTATTTCACGGGTTGCGATTCGATTACTTTAATATGGTTGGTAAGCAATTGATGGTCTTCACAATTCATTTGGTGCAGTAGAGCTGATGGTGAAATACCTGGAGAACTCCTAACAATTAATGTCCCTGCATCGGAAAAACCAATATTTTATAAAAGGTGATGAGCGATTGACATTAGGCTATTGTAAATTAGATAAATTACAAACCAACCCACTAAAAAGTGAAAAAAAAACTTTGTTACAAAAAATATACCGAACTACAAAGTCAAAATAACTGTATACTCATTTGGATCAGTATTTTAGTTTTTTGCCACCGACTTCCGAAATTAAAGTTATTTTCAGTTTCTAGTTTGGAAGTCGGTTGTATTTTTTATAAAAAAGTTTTTTGTCATAGGAATGGAACGTGACCGTGGCCGTACGATCACCTTATGAAAACGTTAACCAGTTTTCGACTAAATCACATTAATGTAAAACCTATGTCACATTTATGAAATCGCCATTTGTATAATATGAAAACGTTTCTAGGTTCTAAGTTACAGGTATGTTTAAGGTTTTCGTAAGTCGAACATACTAGATATGCCATGTGAAGCTACGTGATGAAAATCTCCAAAAGATTTCCTTGCAGCGATCTAGTATACCGACAAACGAACTCAACCTATCGCAGAATATTGCAAAAAAAGAGGCTTCCCAGTTTTGGAAGGCAGGTTCCACAGTCTAATAACACCTCAAAAGTCACATACCTACACATTTCAAGTGGTCACAACAAACGGTAAAGTCCGAAGGCGGAGCCCACATGTTAATAACAAATTCAAGGCATGTGTGATGTCCTGAGAATGATGCTAGCGCCGCCATCTTGGACATCGTGCGCCTACGCAACGTGCGGGCGAATGTTAAGTGTCTGTTATGGCTATTTTCAGTCAATAATAGTCTTATTCGTAGAAGTGTTTTAATTAAATTACAGCTTAACAGCCATGTACTACGATTATCACCGTTTACTTAGTGGGAAACTAGATACCTAACTGAAAACACTTACTAGGTACTGATGAAAAGGAAATGAATGAATGAATAATTGAAATTAAATTAAATTAAATTGTTTATTCTGTAAATAGGATATCGGAATCACTTTTACACGTCATATTAAAAAGATTTTTTTTTAAATGAGCTAGTTGAGTTCGGCGTTTCCTATCTGACTACTCTGAGAAGAAAGGCCGAAACAAACTCAGAGGTCACAGTCTCTTTTAAAGTCCAGACATAATCTTGGTCAGGCCATATGAGAACCATGTAGATTAGTGTCATGTAGTCAGTGCAAGCATTTCTCAGTAATCGTGGAGCTCAACTCAGAACTTAAGGAGCTCAACTTGACGAACAATACCAAAGAAAGGACATTTGGGTAGGCCGCATAAACTACTCAAACTGCCAGACCATAATTAAAACTAACCGACAAATGAAAATAATACTGATATCCACACAGTCCTCACATTCACAATAATTAATTAAAATAATAAGAAATAATTGAATAATTTCTTAAAATTAAGTAATGATTAGCGTCTGCTTGACGATAAATTTGCTGTAGTTTTAACGTGTCTTAACTTTAAGCACAGTTTATAAATAAGGGGATTGATTGATGGCTTATTGAATTTTACCATGAAAATGACTATTTTCTCTGCTAATAGTCTCGCTCACACCATATCTCCGTGAAACCCCCGCGGTCGGTACGAAATACTAAAACTGTGTACTCAAGAATGTCGTTCTGTTAGGAGCAATAGTAACTCCTACCTATGGTCCCGCAACCAAAAAATGGATTAATTGTCTGTTAAATAGCACAAGTTTGTTGGACACAAAACAGTCTCTAATTAGTTATGCCTACAACAATTGTTCCATTCAAAATGAGTTCATGGCTTACCGTAACCGTTTCGAAAGACAGTCGGTTAAAAATATCAAAAGCTGTGGGCGCTTAGCCGGTACTTATGTAAATGCTATGCAAATGCATGTATCGCTCGATCGCGGGGGACGCACTTCCTTCCGACGTAATTATGCGTGCGCGCAGGGTATGTGACGCCTGTCGCAATGATAAACAGAGATAGTTACACTGCACTTACGGCTGAAACGATATTTTTAATGGTGCCAGTACCTTCTAGAGACCTGGATATTACGGAAACGGTAAAGGTACCCCTTTTACAGGTTTACGTTGCAGAGCTTGATGGTTTTCGCTTGATCTGCTGCTTTGGCTTTATATATTAAAGGTTCAACAAAGTTACTGGTAAAAGCTACATGCAAAACTCACGCCACTAGCTACATGCAAGTTTTTCAGCATTCAAAAATTCCGTCCATAAAGTTGAGTCCCATAAAAGGTTTAAGTTAGGTAAAGGTTAGTCCCGTAATTAACTTCAAAACTAACAGTCATAGAGGACATTGTCATCACAATACACTTGATAGGCCATAAGTACTGGCGTTGGATTTGATCGCAGTATGCTGTAATAAGGAAATAAGAGGTTGCTACCAAACTTGTTGACGCGAGCTGTAAGTCGCTCTTTACAACCCTACAACGAACCTTTCGGGAATTGAACTATTCTTTGAATTAGATAGCTACAGACCGGATACACACTGAAGGAAACATAGCATGGTGAAATTGCCTATAATTCCTAACAATTATCTCCTAAGAATTAGAAGACACGACAATATAAAACAGAGCCGCATCTTCCCCTTTAGATTTGTATCACGTCCCAACTTAATATACATGGAACTAATTACGAACAAATTCCCCATAAAACTATATGTGATAAGATAACAGATACTCTGTGTATTTGATGCCATTCGTAAAGTAACATGGAAATTGTATTACTTTGATTACCTAAGGCTTTATATAACTGGTGAAGCAAGCAAGGATGGGTTGAAGGTTTCATGAAAGAATGTGTATGATTCGAAAACTGTCTGTAAAAATACAAGTCAGCTTAGATTCCGAAAATAGTCATTACTTTGTCACAGCTATATTTTTTTAAGATATCAGAAAACATAGTAACTTCTACAATTTGAACACTAAATAGGTATATATTGCACTGTGTACAAATAACAAATCGGTTTGCCAATACACGGCTATTATGATGACAATACTTTGTCGACAATTTGCTACTATACCTATGAAACTTATGATACACAAGGTGACGACTGAATTTAATATGTTGATTTCAGTGACAATGAGAATCACGGTTTTAAATGAAGCCTGATTTTTACGGACGTAATTCAATCTTTCGCTACAGTGTTAGCTGTCTAACACTTTGCCAATAAAACACCACTACCATCAAATCCTCTCAAACAGAGAAGATGATGGGCAAGTCCACTTTACAAAACGGTACCCATTGTGCAGTTATCAAAGATTATGATCAACAGCAGTTATAAGAGCTCACTGCTGGACATAAGCTTCGCCAATCGCACGCGTCCTTGGCTATGTACCTATGACTCTATAAACACACAACTTCCAACACTTTTCACCTTTCCAATTAGCATATAAATAAACTATCAATACCTGCTAACAGCTATCAAGCTTATATTTATAGTGTAAACTTCTGACAGATGACAAGCGGCCTTGCCGTAAGAGAACTAGTGGGTTTGCAACCTGCTTCGTACCCGTTTGAAGTGGTTCCTACAAGGAGTGTCCATTTAAATGCACTGCGATTTGTATTTTATATGAATGTTATTTGAATATTTAGTTTGAATCTTTGATGTTTAGATAGATTATGTTGGTATCGTTATTATGAAACGGTTGCTTTAATATGTCTGGTTATGAAATGGTTTTGCATTTATTCCGAATAGTTTTTTGTTTTAGGCGTTTCTTCTTGAAGTAATTAAACATCAGTGATGTTACTTTATGTAATTTGGGAGTATTCTCGTAGTTTCTTGAAGTTCTAAGCTTAGTTTAACAGGCCATCATTTTGAAGTTTTTTGAGTCTTCATTTTTCATTTAAAAAGTAAATTAAACAGTAAAGCATATAAAAAATTCTTAGTTTGACAATTAAATTTTTTACTGATATTTCAAATATCAGTAAAAAATGTAATTCCTACCTATTTAAAAATTGATGATTCTCCCTTTATCCATAGCCGAGTACATGCACCTATTATATGTACGTTGCTTTTCATAAAAACAAAACAGTAAATGTTAAACGTCAAAAACTGTTACCCCCTCCACCCAGTTAACCGTTCACCTTATTAATAAAAACTACAACATTATTCCGCTCCGTCACGGAAAACCGTCATCCGATATTAAGTTAATAGCGGCCAGTTAAATATGAAAGTAATACTGAAACTATTTTACTGAAATATTGCCCGAATTTGTAATTACGCGACCGGCGACCACGCGTATAGCTGTGAAAAACTGTATGCCAATTAGAACTAAGTAGAGTGTTTTGTTTAATATTTTTTACTAATGAATGTTTTACCCTGAATTTTAAGAGTTCAGCCCCGCTACCAACTTTGTTGCTATTCTTGTGAAGCCACTCTCTTTCTTCTCTTGTGAGCACACAAGTAAATAAAGTGAGTGGCTTCGTTGACATTGCATGACTTATACGATGATCAAGAGTAATTAAGCGAACTTCGGAAAAAATAATGAAATAAGAAACATTTCACCCAAAAAATTCTGTCAAGTAAACGAAACTACATTATTGTGTTGAAATCGAGTCATTAACTTAGGCTGTGCGAGCCATATTTATCTAATTAGTTTGATTTTTTTGATAGATTATGACGTTTTCAGGTTACAAGAATATTCCTTACAAAAAACCTTTCCTAAGTCAAAAACAGCAATTTCATAAAACCCATTTGAGCGATACCGGTGCCCCAGTTAGAACAAAAGTCGGTAATTAAACAGCGTGACGTGGTGCCTCGAATATGCTCTATAATACCATAATGGCGTATAATCACTGGTGTTTGCGCCATGCCATGCTTTATGGGTCACCAGCTATTACGGTTATTACGTATGCCATAGGTTTTTGGTAACGTTTTTTTGACGGTATTTTGCATTTATAAATAGGTAGTGGTAGTTTAATATTTTTAGTGTGGGAGCTAATTTCTTTATTGTGTATGTATATAATAAATAGGTATTATACAACAGTGCCTGCACTTCAAGAAATACAGCATAAAGGTTCGTTTCTGTGATAACCACATCGCGTCACCGTTTGAGAATTTTATAGATTTCATTTGAGATGTAGTTTCTTTGGCATTAGACAGGTAAAATATTTCAATTTTGAAGTATGGAAACAAAATTTATAATATTATATATGGTAGGATATCGGTAAGATTGAATCTTGTCACATCCACAATATTATCTCAATACTTATCAAGTACCTACTTCAAAGTTACCTTTACCTAAAAATCTCCAAGCATAGCTATGTTGTATATGTTCAATAGGACGGAAGTAAGTTCAAAGGTACCAAACAATATAATAGTTTATTTTGTACGAGGTGTAGGTAACCATAGTTAACAATAACCCATTGCCTGCTGAACTAACGGTTGGGTTATTGTTAGTTATTCCTTGAAGCTGCAGATATAATCACTTATATCTTTAGCTTCAGTAAAAGATCTATTGACCCATATACGTTGGTTTCAACTACAAGGTCTTTTCATTCTCTGAAGATGTTCATATTGGCTACAAATCTGAGTCTGTTGTTAAAAATATCTGTCAACCGACTGCTATTATTGGATACAATTGTTAAGTGTCCTGTACGTTCAGGCGACAACGCATAATACATAAATTGTCTATTTTTGTAGGTTCTGGAAAAAATACTCTTTTCATGGTTTCTGAGAGAAGATTTCACAGCGTTGTTCGGTCAACCCCACATCAGTAATAACACTTGAAAACAGCCCTTACTGCTACGAAATTAAGTGCTGGCAAAGTCAAATTGTTACAATAGGCGGGCAGCTGACTTATTTAATTCCTGTAATTACTCCATCTAGATCAAAGGCCTACATACTCGCAAAAGAGATTTCCACCTTCATTTACAAACCGAACCGAATCTCCCCAAGAAATTTTGCCAGCGGCACTATCTCAACCGAAAGATCGCAATCACTGCAGCACTCGAATAGGTACGATATCGATATCGTACGCGTATCAACAAAAGCTAACGTTAGTTCGTTTGTCTGTTCGTTACCGAGCTATCGAGCCGAGGGGTCGCCAACTCGCCACAGACTATAAATATGCATGAGGAAACGAAATGCCCATATGCTGTGGTCGAAGTATTGATGGGAACCAACAGGGATTTTTCTGGGGTCACCATGACTAGACATTGTGGACTCTTAGTGGTGATTTGCTGATTGGGAGAGTAGATTAGTTCGATTGAGCAAATACTTTTGAGTAACCCGGAGTACTTATAGAGGTACTGCTAAAGATAATATTATTATCGCAAGTAAGTATTTAGTGTGGATAAGACTTCTAAAGAGTTGCGTTTGGGAATCGGAACCTTGCTTCTACTATAGCACTGGGTAAGAAGTGCGGTAACAAACGTCTTCAGTGTGATTTGATAGTTATCAATGAAAAGGTTCCTCTATGAAAACATTACTAAAAACACTAGAAAATTAATTTTATTTGATATTTAACATAACTCATGGAAACAGGCCATTTATATTTAGCAATCCTCAAAAAATAATTCCGTTATCCTAGTTAGAAAATAGATAAAAAATCTTGGAAAATATAATTTGAAAAGAAAAAATCTTTATACCGTCGTTCCTAAAAAATTTAAAACCTAGCTTAGACCAGAAGAACAATGCTCAACAATGGCAGCGTATAAGAATTTCTCAAGATTAATTATTCATTCTGTGGCGTAGTATGACGAATTAATTTGCTTGTATTAGCTGGCAAGTGTTAAACATTGTGTTTGTACAGTATTTGTTTAAATACACGCGATCATGGTTGTGACGTCACAGTGACGTGAGATGGGTACATGCGGGCTGCTTTGGAATGTTACGAAGATGGGATGGGTAGTGTCAATTGTTTTGTGCATTTTAACGTTGACCGCCCGCGCCGGTTGGAATTAATGGATTTTGAATTGATGACACCGTGTCATGTTTATATCAGCTAATCCAGCAATTTGTTTGAGATGATTTGGTAAACGATTATTTTAAAATCCTAAAATAAACATGTAAATGTTGAATGAGATGCTAGACTACCCTAGCACCGCGGTATCACTAAAAGTAAAGTGGAATGAACTTTGAACTCTACTACTTGACATTACTAACATAAAAATAACATTAAAAAAAATGTATTTAAATATATATTCTTTTTTTATATCATTTAAAAAAAGGAAATGGAGGTTCATAAATAAATTAGTTTAGCGCCATCTGTCGTCGGATAGCAACAATGCCAAACTATTAAATATTATAATATCATTTAATTTAATGTTAGCCAATACATACTCATTAAATAAATAGTTATTTTATAACCTTTCACGAATCTTGCTATTTTATTAGTTTCAAGTAGCTACTAGTGAATCGTTTACATATATAATTAATTATTTTATCATAGATTCTGGCGAGCAACCCACATTCACTCTGAATGTGGCTGAATCTAAGAATACAAGACGAAATTGAATGAATCGTTGCTTGATTTACAACAGGTATCCCAGTATTTATGGGATACCGATACCCTGGCCTAAGATTAGACTTAATCGCACAAAACAAAAACAAAAACTTCTAAAATAGTGCTCAAAACAAAAACTGAAACACAAGCGACCGTTGGAGAGCGAAACAGATACGAAAAAAGTAAAAACAAGGGTTTTAAAAAAGCTCGCCATGTGCGTCTAATTTTATTCCCTTGTTCACTGGATATGAAATCATATGCAAATGTATGCGCCGCGCGAACGGGCGGTGTGAGCCGGTGCGAGGCCGTGTGGGACCGACCTACGATTGACAATTGAATGTTATGATATTTATGAAAAAATAAGAGAAATTATAAAGGGTTAATAGTGAAGTGTCGTGATTAAGTTCAGGTTTGGTTTCTAGCTAGGCTGACTTTTGAACATAAACCTAGTCACAATCATAAAGATGGAGACATCTCTTGTCTTGTAGACACCTAATGTAGCAGGAGTGCAATTCCAGAAAGTAAAACGTCTACAGGCTGTTATGGCCACAAAGAAGGAGACAGCTTTTGAAAAACTTCAGCATACACAAACCTTTGTATCAATAAGCAACCAACCTAATTGTATAGTTCAAAGCGCACTAATCACAGTACTTCCAGACACAAGCGAAGGAATTCCAAACAATAGCGCCCGATTGCACAGTAAACGGTTAAGTATTCTTAATCTACGGTTATGGCCATCCAGTTTAGTGGTCGCACTCGCCGTGAATATAAAACAGTCGGTTTGGTTTTGTCTGTCCGTTATTACGGACGCGCTCTGCTGGATTTACGTCTTACGTCTGTTAGCTGGCTTCTTTTTTGAACAGCTGGTTTTGGATTTAGATTTTCTCAGAAATGTGAAGAACTATTTTGCTCGCAAGTTAAAAAGCGATCTTAGATAGATAGATCAAACATTTATATTCAGTGCATACAAAAGACACACATAAGCATAATTACATTATAAAAAATTACATGAATATATATAAAAACAAGAAGCCAATATACAAAAAAGAAAGAACATACTTAAAGAAATGGAGTGACATTTTGGCATACTTCAAATCAAATATATAAGCTGCGGTGCGCGTCTCAAGGTTGCACCAAATGGCAGCCACCATGGCATGGTTGCACCAGTACCCTAATTGCGTAATACAGCACAATCACAATCTGTTTCGATTTGAAACAGATTGCAAATTTTGTTGGAAGTTGGAAAAAAAATCTGCAACAACGTAAATAACGCAATGAATGTTGTTGAACTGTCAAAATGAAACAAATTACGCATAATTGTGTACGAAAATAAGTTACGAAATTAGGGTACTGGTCAGTATGTGTCTTGTGATGCACAAAAAAGGGATATTTGTGAAAGATGACTATGTAGCTGTCTAAGCTGTGCAGCTAGCATGATGAAGATGCAATAGTCTCAAAGCTTAAAGATTAAGAGGTTTAACGCTTCATCCTTTTTTTAACACGTCCCGGGCATGCGTTGCATCTTGGTGGATATTAGATCTAGTTAAGGTTTTCTTCTATATAATTTATCGTGAGCATTTTCTTATTATAGTGAGCATTTTCTTAGATGAAGAAGTATTTGTTTAATGTTAATCTGCAAAACATTCACACCAAAAAACCTGCGTTGTTAATTCTAGTACTCAATACCTATCCCATTTTAATTTGAAACCTTAATATTACTCAAACATGAGTCCAGATTGGCCGCCGTCGGTTCATGTCGCACATTTTTCTAATTTTTCGAATACATTACAGTAATTTTTTAAAACTTTCTGTTTGTTCCTCCTTCAGGTTGGTCCGTTTTTAATTTTCCCATTTATTAATTTCCATCTTGACGCCTCCGTAATATATTCCGTAACGATCCAAAATTGAAAAGTTACGGCGCGCGAATTGATACGTATTCCTAATTTGAATAATGGCCGAAATAATTAAAAGTAAAAATGTGATGTCTAATGTGTTTTATCTATAGCTTTGGGTAGACTGACATGACGCGGTGATTTCGGATTTGTTTTTTAAATTTTTCTCATGCGACGGGAAACGTCGTCCATTAAGTAGGTATTTTTAATGTTCCTTTATCTAATTAATTGTGGCATGTCAATGACTTACCTTATTTGGATTAATATCGTAGTCTTTTAACAAACACACCCTCTGTGTAGTTCCGATAATTAGAACTTATTACATGAAAAGATAGATAACTACTCACATCTTAGATACTACATTAACGAACTGTATGTACAACTTTTATACAAAGCCAATCATACAAATAAAATAGAAATAAAGGAAACACATTTCAAAACAATCTTTCAAATCACAAACAGCTACCATAAATTATTCGATAATCCTTTATAATCTGGCACGAAACAAATCAAAGTGCATTACTAGTTCGTCTACTTGCTAAGAGAGGGCGCTGTTCATTACCATATCAACGTCGCGCCCCACCACAATTAGCATCGCTTGCTTCCGCCAAATGTAAGCTTTTTTTGTTAAATCCTCTTAATTTGTTTCTGGGTTACCCACGAAAGAAAAGAGTGTTCCTTACTTTTCCGAGTAATAGAGCAAGTATTTTACTGCGAAACAATACCTACAATCATGAACCGACAAGAAGTCGAAATTTGCTACCCCTGAGAAGACATAGTGAAACAAACTCAGGAGTTAAAGGCTCTTTTAAAGTCCAAACATAATCTCGGTGAAATCATGTGATGACCGTATAGATTAGGGTCTGAAATAGTATTTTAAGGAAATAACCACACAGATTTGAGTGGAACCTGTCCAGTCAGTGATATATCAGTGATCTCTCTTAAAATTTTCTTGCGCTACTAGGACTAAGTTAAAAAGTGTAAAGGTGTGGTTCAAAAACATAAGCTTTCGATCAAAAATTCACACGCTGATCTGCTGGATCATTGCCGCAACACAATCAGTATCCTCTCTTTTTAATTTACACTTTTAATAAATAGTTCAACATAACATTTAACAACGAAATCGAATAGGCCTGATAACGATTCTTGAAATGAGAGTTTGACACAGTCTTACCTACTAAATACGAAATAAAATGCACATTCCAAATTACCCCCTTATGCAGGGGTAACTCTCAAACTCTAGCAACACCATACACAACCTGTAATTTTCTCCAGCATTTTGCAAGTAACGGAATGCAAATGGTAAGACATTAGCGTGTAAAAGATAAGAAATGGGATTAGTAGAACGTCGCGGCTCGCGGCTCGCCAGGGGAATGAGGCGGGAACTGTTAATTGGTGGTAATTAACTGGCTGTCAATACTTACCGTGGGTGGATTATGTTGCACTGAGGCGTAACTTAAGTCCAGAAGGCTTAAGCTTGAGATTAAGTAATATTTTAATGGGAAACTTTAGAACATTGACAATCATATTTATAATTTGACCATAGGAACTTATGGTCATATTATAATAATAATTTTATTATGTCATTATTGCAACGACTGAAAGCTCAAACATGTTTCAGGTTTAAATCCATCTGTAGTAGGTACACTATCTAAAACAATATATATCCAATAGATAGACACCTACTACAGATGGATTTCAACCTGAAAAATATTTGAGTTCCTACCTGCGCCGTCGGAATAAACAAAATGCCTTTTTGTAATCTCTTTAAGTAAGCACCTTTATCTAAAAGCAATATTTCACGACTACCGAAACAATACATCCACTTCAAATAATCCATGCAAATGAAACACATCCCAACCCTTTTATATTCCCAAAACAGAGGCCTCATTCCCCTGGCGAGTTTTATCAATAAATGGCCAAAGGAAAAATTGATAAAATAAAAAGAATAAGGTAATAACAATAAAATATAACGGTTGGTATAAATTTTCCTTTATTTCTTTGGCCTGGACCGTGGCCAGTGGCAGTCTGTGGCAGGGTGCATACGTAACGCGGGGACTGAGTGTTTCTCTAATTTGGAAACAAGATGGATTGGCTCTGGAGTCTGGGCATTTGTGTAATTTATCAAGTATTGACTCGTATTGTTGTGGTTTTGTTTATTCTGGTTATTTGGGATGTTACAGGGAACGTTAGGGTAAATATATTACGGTTTGAGTAGCGTATGGTAGCGTTTAATGTAATGCTAAGTTGGATTTTAAATTTGCAGTCGTCACGTTTGGACCTTTTGCAAAATATTGTTTTTTTTTTTTTAATGACCCAAAAAAATATTTATCTATGATAAAATTATAAACAATAATATAGAGGTCATTAAAAACACCTAACAACAACAATCCTCAAGCACATGCACAGGTGGGGCATTAATATAAAGAACCTTCTTATCACACAGAAGTACTTACCTATTTACCTAACTCTGATCTCGATTTTTTTACTTTTGTGATTTATAAGTACACAGCAAACGCAGCTATATTTCACCGCAAACGCTTCACAGTCATATTTGCCGAGTCCTAAAAGAATATCTATCTCAAAAGTATGCATTAAGTCCAATTTTCTAGCCGTAAATAAACACTGACATTGCACCCGTAAACTATTTAAAATTTCCCTTTAACCCCTCTGTTGTCTTAACATCATTCTAGTCGCTCGTGAGTCATTACCATCTGAAAGTAAAAAGGTCCGTATAAAATTGATATCGGTGCATTACTTTGAGCCAACAGTATCTATTGACGTGTAAATATTTTTGTTTTTTTATTTATGGCCACCCCGTGTCCGGCCAAGTGTTTGCTCTGGCAACATCCCCTGCCGTTTGTCAAAGAGACTCAATGTTAACGCATGAACGGTAATGATGTTTTATTATTTACATTTTTATGGGATACGTCGGGCGTTTATTTTCTTATGACATGTTTTTAAGAGCGGAATAAATTCGACAGAAATGTATTAATATTATCTATTTGACAGTTTTAGTCAACTATATTAATATATTTATAGGCAAGGCGTGTTAACGAATTCACTAAATTAAACGTATTTGAAGACGACGTGTCGCTAGCTACGGATGGTATTTCATAGAAACCAGTCGTGTCGCGGCGACACGTCGCCTGCTGCTGCCTCCTGCGGTCGCCTACGGAATTGTACCTTAATCCTAACAAAACACCAAGTCGCTGCACTAAGTTACCACAAGAAACCTTCCAGTTAAATAAACAGCCAATATTTTTTCAAAAGCAAATAACACACAAATGTCAAGGTATCCTCAACCGCCAAGCAAATTAAAACGTAAAACTTAATCGCCAACAAAACCATTCCACAGAAAAGCATCCGTTCTTATCAAGCCATTCTTTCGCTTAATCTAACAAACTTGTGTTGCCAAATTTTCTTAAGGAAAACCTCTGGAATAAAGCCTGAGCCTCATTACCGCAGGTCATCAGTATGCATAATAAATTAGGTAGAGAGCCATCTAGCGGCGAACGGCAGAACTAAATAATGGTTGGGCAAAATAAACGGAGAATTGGAGATGGATTATACTGTGCGGCTGTGACGAATGGTTTCGAGCTTTGACTCTGTTTTTGTTTATTTGATATTAATATTATACTGATCGGAATCGTAATCAGTTAGGATCGAGTTCGTTCGAGTTTTGTTTTCATAGGTAGCAAAAACGTGTGCATCCATTTTAGGAGTAGGTATTGCTCAGAATATTGAAAGATTTATTTCATAATTAGGGTTTTAATTAGTTTTTATTTTCAGTAATTATTATTTATATTTATTTTCTCTCATTTAGAAGACTACAAAAAGTATTGTTTGAACCATATGGGGAAGAAAAGTTTATTAAAAGTTTCAGTTGTTTTTTTGCTGGACGCAGGAGGTAATGGCCAATTTAGCTTTCGATCGTTGTAACAGAGATGAATGACTGAATTCATACAGAACTTACATTGGTAGATGGGTATCAATAAAGAAAGTCAGTATGTAACAAATGAGTCCATATCCAATTATTCGGTCTGATCAATATGCATTGCAGAATCGTTATTCCCATGTTTCAAGGAAGTTTTGTTGTACCATCCGCACAAAATCGGAGCTTTTTATTCAAACTTGTAATTCTAAGTAAGACGGTTGTTACATAAAACCTCAACTAAGAACAAGCATAAGCCAAAACATCTTACTAACAGACATAATTAAATACTGTATCTATCATAACGATGACATAACCACGGCCATTACTGAAGATTCACCACAGGATTACCCTTAAAGTAGCACATTTTAGCATCTACCCTCGCCACTTCCAAAGGCAACACCCAACCTTACTAATGCGGCAATAAAGTTCCATTTCGTTTGTCGTTAGATTTAAGGTTCGTATTATAAGGTTGGTAGCAGTGTGTAAGGGAACAATAAGTAACAGGCGCGAGATGGCGCTGTTGTCGATTTATCATGGCGTTAGTTTATGACAAGTGGCCTGTCCTCCGCAGACGCCTGAAGATGCTTTTTACTGAGCTGTGAGCACCTCCGAGAAAGGAGGTTTATAACACGGAGTTTGGAGGCGACATTGCTTACGAGTTACGATAGCTTTTTAGGGGAAGACGTTTCAGTTTTCCCATAACTATGGCTTACTTCAATATTGGTAATTTGCCATATCGGAAATTAATTGATATAATAACGGAAATAGTAAAAAATAGGTCTGTACTTAAATATTTCAGTCGAACGAAAAATAAAACAATCTACTTCGCAAATAGTGAAAGGTCTATGACATAAACCACCACGTTAATCCCGATCTCATCAAGTGCCACTTTCACCCTTGTTATGATCACCAAAATATTGCTATTTACCTCAAAAACCAATCCAAGCGTAAAGATTTAAAAAGACTTTATATTTTAAATTACTATATTTTGCCATTTTCTTCAAAGTCTTGCTTCTAACATCCCTCGCAAAGTTGCCACAGACTATGGTAATGAGGCCTCGGGTTTTTGCTACTTTCATCCCCCGTACTTTCATCCCCTGTATTTTCATCCCCATTTGAATAGCGTGTTCAGCTGCGAATGTCGACCACGCGGAATAGTTTGTGATTTTAGAAGGATTGATGTGTTGTGCGAACTAGGCTGTTTACTTTAGAAAAAGAAAATAAAAACTTAACGAAGAAAATGTTCAAAAACATGCGCGAAGTTCGACAGAGTTGGCGAAATTTACCATGCTATAATGCTTTGCTAGGTAGTGGATTTTCCACTACATACCATAGTTTGCCCCTGTTTTTATTGTCACAAAAATCCAAACCATGCCGTTATTGCAGAATTCATCAAATTTACACCTATGAACACAAGATAAATAAAAAATAAAAAAAATAGAAACCTTCTTTTTCATTCTTCTCTTGACAAAAATCAAATATCGCGGCGCTAGCGCCGGCCAGCTATTTCTGGAGGAAACCGTAAAGTTAAACGTTGGCTCGACTCTCTGTAATGAAACGCCGCGGTTTTTCCATGAATAGTCATGACACTTAGCCGCTGGCTTACCTACCAGCGCTGGAGTCGCTGAAAACACTATTCAGTTGGAGGAGAACATGGTAAAAGACATTTTTAAGAAAGGATTTTTTTTCACAATGGGATGAATATGTGTTTGAAAGAAGAAAGAAAGAAAAATAGGTTTATTTGTCACAGAGACACGTGCATACATAAAAGACAAGAAAGAGTAAACGAAAACAACAAAAAGTACATAATAAATCACGAGCATAAAACAGAAATTAGTCGGCAGCTGCACGACATGACTGTGACAAGAAGGCTTCCACTCAGCATGATGCAGTGCTATGGGGAACCCACAGCACAGCGCTGATATGCAGTCGTCACCCGAAAAAAAAAAAAGAAGAAAATACGTACGGAAATCAAGTCAGGTACAGTGATTTGTTTATTACATAGGCAGGTAGTAAAATAAAATAAAATAAACAGTGCTTAGAATGTAAGACAAATACACAACGAGATATCAGAATAAATATTATTAAAAATCATAAAAAAAAAATCCGCAGGCATTATTACATAGAAGAAAGCATTATGTTTATATATGTAGGCAGTATGTTTCATATAACCACGTACGAATGACCATGGGTACCTCTCATGGGTTTATTACTATCTTAGTCAAATATTATCATTCCAGGGAAAACAAAAAAATTGCAAGATGCACCGACAATACCTGGAAGAGCTATTGGGCCATGAACGATCTAATGAAGGGCGATCTTCCTTTGTCCCTTAAGTGAAGACTCATTGACGTGTACATACTTCCTATCCTCACATATGGTTCTCAAAAATGGTCTTTGACATATCGGCAGAGGTCCACGCTCGAGGTTCGCCAGAGGACTATGGAACGGAGTATTCTGGATATCAAAATAACAGACCGGGTTAGGAATACGACCATCCGTACCATCACAAAAATAAATGATGTCACTTGGAAAGCTACGAACGCACTCTACAATGAAATTGGGCTGGACATATCTGCCGCAAGTCAGACGACTAATCGGCCAAACTTAGAACCCAATTGGTCCCTCTTATTGGCAAGTGACATCGCGGCAGTCCCGGACGGAGATGGCGGGATGAGCTCGACTCCTTCAATAACGGGTCCTTAGCAGCTTTAAACAGAGAGAATTGTAAAGAGAGTAAGGTGGCCTTTGCGTTACAGTGGGACATCATAGGCTTTTAATAATAATAATAATAACCCCACCGCCGTATCTCTACGTTGTCGTCGTGGTGGGGCTTGCGCGCTCCGAACTTTAGGTCTGTGCCGGTAGAGTTTACTTCGCGGAACGGGTCTGGGATGAGGAGTCAGACCAAGAGAGATACAAAAACCCGCAGGGCAGCATGTGGCGAGCCGTTGGGCAGTAGCGACTCCACGGACCCAATCTCCCGGGAGAAGTCTTGTTCTTCACGTCCGGCTTGCTTTTATTGGCCGGTTGGAGTGAACACCTACGAGGAACGGAGCTCCCATCTCATTCTTGCCTTAATTGGCCGGCTTGAGTGGAGATTCGCAAGAGCAATCGTGCTCGGAGGAAGAAAGTATTCCAGTAATTGCTCGTAGGGATCTTGACCATCTTCCGGGCTCTGGGATTGTTCTGAAAGCCGTGGAATACCTCCCCATTCCTCAAGCACCTCAGGACATGTTGCCCCCTTGTCACTACGTCACTGAGTGCTAGCGATTGTTTCCGGGGGCCCATTATTGAGTATGCAAGTCACCCCCTGCCATTTTTCCGTGTAAATATAAAACATTGATCAGGCAGGGGCAATAGTCCTACCATAGTTTCAGGTAACCAGTCCACTTTAGCCACTCAAACCCACAGTCCAATATCTTTGTTTCCATATCCTGCAATTGTCCTACACCAACCAGGGGTGGTCCTTGGGTGGACTTGCATAGTACATACAAGGATAATCGTCGGTTGGTGCCTCATTTCAAAAACGTCTAACATGCCTCTGCGAGTCGGCTTCGGCCCCTCGTACGCCTTCCAAAGGTCCGGGACCCCAGAGTTCTGAGAAATGTCAAAGACCTTTAAATAATAATAATAATAGGTTCCTCTCATATATCGGCATTTAATGCAATATTGTAGAACACTCAGCACCCATAATCATTTCGCTTGACCGCCTCACCTATCATGTAAGGATGGTCGACTACTCGTATGCGTTTTATAGCAGTAATATTTTGATAGTGCTACCCGTATCATTAGTATTGATACTACGTCCAGACCAGTCCTCTCTCTTGAAACCGTGTCCTGAGAGGTTATAGTAGGTAGGTATCTTCTTTACTCCCTGAGACGGCTTTATCTAAAAGTTTTTCAGTCCTTTTCTCAGTCCCCATTTAAAAAAATCTCACATTTAAAATAAAATAATATCCAATAATATCATTGCCATATACCGCGTTCCTCTCTTCGCCACCCCACCTCATTGAGATGCGGTGACCTCTCGAAAATCACAGACTCCACCCACGTTATCATTCCACTTTTATATCGGCCGTTAATGTAATTGGCCCCTGGCTGGTCACTCGGGATTGCAAGTGGACTCTAGTTAATTAATTTTATGGTCACAACTTGTGTTGTGATAGTTAATGTAGCTGAAACATTATGTTACAAATGTGGTCGGTAGACGTGGTCGTTTAATTTTAGTAATGTTGTCGGGAAGAGTAATAAAAATTATGTAGTTAAAGTCTTGGATTTATTTATTAGAGTAAGGGTGAATGTATTTTTTCTGACATATAACTGAGCAAGACTAAGAAAAGAAAAATTAAAAACAAAAAAAAAGTGTAATGCAAACTATTGAATATGTGCTAATTCTTTTAAAATAGGACCAATATTTGTAGTTTGCAATAAACTTTTTGACTTTGACTTAAATCTCTGCCTCTCATGTAAAAAAAAACCTATAATATGCGGATATCTTGTGTCCGCTTTCTCATAGAAACAAAATGAACCCAGAACGGGCAGTGCATCACAAAGAAGAGAATAAGCAATAAAACTAAGTAACTGAACGTTACTCCACCTACTTACTTTACGGCTTACAGTTTAACTTAAACTGTCGCTGTGTACAATGGCTCTTAGGTACTTTGACTTCAAAGTTAAGTTACAATATAGAAGCTATGTCTCGTACATACCGAGTTGCCGAGACTTGAGTTAATTTGTTGAATATAATTTTTTATTTTTTATTATTGCTACTTTTTTTATTGACTCTTTCATCGATCCATATTTGGAGCATAACCAGCAAAATTTACTTGAATACTTATAACTACCTACTCTTACAGTGTGTAAGTAACACAAAGGGGTAACCCAAGGATATGCAAGAACTTAAAGAAAAGTTGTGGGTGTCATAATACTGTATTTTTCTATAAGATTGAAAGAAGTAGATAAATATCTTGCTTAAGATAAGAGGTCGTTAGTAAATAATAGTCAGTCGTTATAGTGTTCTTGGCTCGTGGTGGTATCTCCCCGACGATTTAAAGCAGAGTAAGGGCTGTTTGAAAGGAATTATTTTATTTTTGTTTTAAGAAGTTCATTAATAAGTTATACTCGAGGATTCGACAGATTTTTTTCAGGGGGCAGTGCAGAATGTTCCCTTTCAGATCTATGAGTTAACCACACATCATTTAATGTTGTTTTCGGTATTCGCATTCCAGTAGTGTTCAATGTTATCATCTTGTACTTAACGATGCCTAAAAAATACCGAGTAAGTCACGAATTTTGTTTGACAACAGCGTCCATTCCGACATGTAATAAACTATCCAAAACCCTTAAAAACAGCTCCAGTCGAGGCCACTAAAATTAAATCGGTCAACCACATTGAAATAAACTCCTGTCGCAACGTAATCCGGGATGACCGCGCCTTAAAGACCTCCGGGCGGGTCGACTGTAGCCGGCACCTCCCTTCTCATCCACTGTATACCGTCCACCCCCAAATGTTGTAAAAGAAGGAAAAACGCCCCTCTGCCCCCCTACCCCCCACAACCCAAGAACACTCGAGATAGCGATTGTTCATGTATGAATTCACCACATTAAGAGTCAAGTAGGATAAAAACAGAATGTGAAGAGAAGCTTTGAAACATATAGCGAGCATTGAGTGATATTCTTTCGGCCTTAAGTGGTCCGTTTTTATTCGAACTTTCGTTTTAGGTATGTCGAGTAAAAATATACGGACAGATGTTTTTCGATCGTTGAGATAAGGTTTCTTAGTAGCAGTTGACGGCGAGCGCGGATTGTGAGACTGGAGCAAAAGAATTAGTATGATCTCCGGGGAGGTACCATTCTGTGCTAATCAGCGATCAACGATAAAGATTAAATAAATATGCTAGCTTCAATTTTTCTTTAAAAGCAAAAAAGTTACACAACATACGCCACGCTGCCACTGACAGGATTCAATTTTCACCTAACGATTGGCTATTTCGAAAGACGTCACAGCTCACCGCAGTTTATGACAACTGCAAGAGCCAGGGGATTGCCGATGTGTTACTAACCGTTCTAACCAAAAAAACAACATTTTTAAAGTTTGTTCACAGCACAACAAGGTCGTACATTTTGATTGATTGAATGCCTTAGGAACTTAAGCTTGGTGTCATTTCTATCCATACACAACCTATCCTCATGACATCAATCATCCAACATACGCATGATCCACACAGAACCCACTAAACCAAGCACTACTACCCACATAAGAGTATGGTAAGCAATGGTAACTGGCAAGTTACCGAACTGGTAATATTAACATACGACACACACAAGTCCGCTGACTCGTCAAATGAGAGTAAAATTATTTTACTTTGATACAACATTAGAATCTTCATTCAAACCTGACAGATTTCTTACTTCTCTACGACTTTACTTTTAAATACGACACAACTTAAGGATATTAAAGAAAAACCCCAGAAGAGTCACAAATGTTTAAATCTAGTTAAAATAACAGTTATTACTCGTCGTAAGTGGTAATTAGTTTCTTTTTTTAAGTTATAACTTTGCTTATAGACCGTCGGTTCCTAGGCTCAACCTAATGTTCATTTTCAGAAACAATGCTAGCGCATGAAAACAGTCAGATTTGTTACAATCCATGCTCACATTAGTATTATTATATGTATAGCCGGAGAGCTTTTAGACATTTTGGATAGGTATTTGAGGCACAATGAAAACTTGTTCAATACTTCTCCTATTATAACCAAGTACATAACCGCAGACCTGGCTGAAGGCTAGCGGGGCGAAATCGATCCTTATATTTTCAAGTAAAAGATTTTATTTTTGCAAAATATGTTCTTGAGGCATTCTATAATTTTTATACTTTAATATTTACAATTTAAAGAGTGAAAAAATAAACAAGCCAGATTATTTAGTCGGGTCTAAAAGTTTACCAGGTGCTTGCAAAAATACGAAAAAAAAATTGAGATACGCTGAAATTTTAGCTGTATATTATTTATAAATAAATGAAATAAAAATCATTTGTTTCTGACAAAAAAAGTCCACAGGCAAGACAAGGTTGTTAGTAACAATAATTTTGCTTATAACTAATGTTAGTAACTAAAAAGTAAAAAGAAGAAACTAGACACACCATCTACCCCTGCACAGTAGGCTCATCGGTCTCGCAACGCATGCAGTTTAGTGAACCTACTGAGCAGAACAGTTTCGTTTCTCTCGCCAATCTCAGGACGCTATTCGGGCTCCCCCGTACTCGTCGCACCACCGACGCAACTTTTTAACGCATAATTGCGTAGAAGTAATCTCCGCTGGCGTCAGTAAACATGCCGGATGCACTGCAACATCGAGGGCGCCGAAACAGCGCCCTGAACACATTATTATATTGGACAACCCTTTTAAAGTTAATTTTCGGTAATTAAATCTTTCATAAATATACAGAAAAATACGGTCGGCAAGTTATCGGACAGTTATATACAGTTAAAAATTTCAGCATGCCTCAAATACATTTATTTTTTATTTTGTGCAAAATAATTTTGCAAGCACCGGCAAACTTTTAAGACCTGACTAAATAATCGGGCTTGTTTATTTTTTCACTCTTTAAATAGTAACTATTAAAGTATAAAAATTAAAAAATGCCTCGAGAATATTTTCTGAAATTGTTTTTTCTCATATTTTTAAATATAAGGATCGATGTCGCCCCGCTATCCTTCAGCCAGGTCTGCAGTTCTGTACTTAGATATAATAGGAGAAGTATTGAACAAGTTCTCATCGTGCCTCAAATACCTTCCCAAAAATGTCTAACAGATCTTGGACTAATAGAACACGGGGCTTGGCGACAAAGTATCCATATCTTAGTTAGCCAGTTGTTCTTGGAGCTTTAAATAAGTATCATGAAAGCTATTTCCTTTATTATTTTTTTTCGTGTGGTTTGTAACTAACCTGGTATCAGAGTTTTCGTACCGCTCATGGGCCTCTGACTTGCTTCACACGCCGTCGAGAAATATGTCTCAGGGTTTCCTCACGATGTTTTCCTTCACCGTTTTTGAAGCAAGTGATAATTCTACAATACGCACATGAATCCGAAAAGTCAGAGGGGCGTTCCTTGGGTTCGAACTCGAGACCTGGTAGTCCGACGGTCACACCACTAGGCTTAAGGCTATAATTGCTGTAAAGCTCTTCCCTGAACGAGCCTTTCCAAAAGGAATTATTTCCGTTTCTTACTATTATTTACGTAACGTTGTTAGCAACCTGTATGAAAAAGAACTACCTGGGTATGTTAAGTAGTATGTGCTACCTACTCACTTTAATTGTATACAAAAGAGGTGCAGATAATAAAGTTTTATAGTCGGCCCACGGTTTATGTACGAGCGATGGGAATATGATGGCGTGCGAATGGATGGAAATGGAATACATAAAGGCAGGATAAAGCAATTGATATTTTAGTACAGAGATGGGGAAAATATAGGCTTTCATCCGTAGGTGAATCTCATTTATTCTTTGAATCAATTATTAGGATGTTACACAATTTTTCTTTTGTCTTTGTATCTCTTTTTTGTTTTTTTTCCCGCTTATGTGGATATTGGTTTGAAATTCTCTTGTGTTTTTGGCTTTGAAACGTGTTAAAAAGCAGGTTATGAGATTACAAATTGAAGTTGCAACATGGTGCCAGGTGAAAAACAACTGAAATAGATTTTACAATGCATGTGCTTGAAAAGAGCGTTTTCCAAGCAGCCAAACTGTGCGGAAAGTGCCACTTTCTTGCACTTTATTAATTTTAGAATTCATAATCCTTTGTAGTAGGTATTGTTTTATAAAACAGCATTTTCTTTCAACAAAGTAGGTATAATACCTATATATTCTCAAAAATATATCTTCACAAACCAAACAAAACAAAATCATAACTATGGCAACATCATCCCCAACTGCAGCTCAAAAGAAACTCCTACCAAAAGAATTTTCCCTCAGCAAATCGCAAAGGTATGTAAATACGTTGAAAAACCCTCAGTTCTTAACGAAGCAGGGCCGTACATGAATATGGACGAACTAA
Source organism: Omphaloscelis lunosa (assembly GCA_916610215.1). Classification (NCBI taxonomy): domain Eukaryota; kingdom Metazoa; phylum Arthropoda; class Insecta; order Lepidoptera; family Noctuidae; genus Omphaloscelis; species Omphaloscelis lunosa. The sequence goes on from OU744252.1 coordinate 1,137,382, forward strand.
AGAAAAGAGAGGTGTTAATCTTGAAACTCTGAGGGATCTACTTTTAATTAATACAATCAAAACAAACTGAGGGCCGCTCAACGGCTTAATTTGCAGGGAGGGATTCGAAAATGAATGTTATTGATGTTAAGCAGACAAATTTGTTTTGTGTTTGAAGATTGTATAGTTAGAAGAAAAAGAAAGTTCGTAAATTGGGATAAGATCAATAGGGGAAAGTTGAGCAGCTATTTAAATATCAACTCAATTAAGTGAACTGTCATTCTTATCAATTAATGCTTAAATTATGTCACACCATACTTACTTCGAAACTTCAGTCTTGTATAAGGTTTTCATGCAAACGAGAAGCAAGAACGACATGTATAATAATTTAGTAAGTCTCTTGCCTTGATAATACATTAAATATTTTCTAAACTAATACAATAAGGAGAACAGATTTGATTTTTTTAATAAACTCAAAAATTACTGGACTGATTTAAAAAATTCTTTCAGCAGTACAAAACTTTATTATCCCTGAGTAACATAGACTAAAATTTATAAAGATTTCACGCGGGAAAAGCCGCCGGCGGAAGCTAGTCGTCAATCAAGATAGTCAGTAGGTATTTAAATCCATGCCTGGCCATTTGGTCCGCAGTCCGACCCTTCAGTGTTTCATAAACCGCTGGGTATTAATAAAAACCTCATCTATTAATCTCAACTGTAAACTCATTTTCATACTCCTCTCAGTTTTATTTATTTATCTTTTACGTCTGTTATATACCACGGAAGTTACTGGATGAATGGATCCATTTCCGCGGCTACGTTTCCTCGTTTCGGGCTTGAAGAAATATTTGTGAGTATATAATGTTGACATCGCGTTATAACGTACTCGATAAGATAATGCGATGCAACCATTGATCAAATAAGCAATTGGTAGCATTTCATTCTTTCGTTTTAAGTTTTATTTATTTGTCTTTTACAACAAGTACGAAGAGCGATAAATTAGACAGCTGTATTGGCGTAACTATCGTGTTTTTCAAAACTGATAAAATGGTTGTATTTTTTTTTTAATTTTGTCATTATTCAGGTGGAGGTTAAAAGTAAGCCCCTTTATTCAAATTAAAAAAGATTAAAGTAAACCCACAAAAATACACTCAAGGAAGTCACTTTAACCCCAATATTAAACTAAGAGCCGTCTATGAATACCAAATTCGCAGACAAACAGAACAACTCCTGAAATATAGCCCGTTGAACGACTGAAATTTACATGAAACATTTTAATATCGGCCCTCCACATTCACCTGCCTTTTTTTCTCACACATATATATTCATAAAAGTAACAAAAAACTTTTTATCCTTAAACCCGTTCCCTTCGCTTTAATAAGAGAAGAATAACGTTATATAAAACCTCTTTGATTTACGAGGAACACTGGCCGAGATGTGACTAACTTTTCTTTTTGTCCGCGTTCCGAATTCGAACAAACGTCAATCAAGTTTGAAAAGAACGTGTCCTCTGAGTTCTGTTGTTTATCGACTGACTCTTGATTAACTAAACTTCGCGGTCAGTATAAAAATTCAAGAATTTCGTTTAGGATAAGAAAAGCATTTCTGTTTTTAAAATATCATACTGATGTCAAAATGAAAGCATGATTCATCGGAATATCACAGATAATGTGTATTGATTATACCTAACTGAGGTTAATATAAAAACTACCACGAACGAACAACTCACGTTAGCTGAACTATGAAGATGCAGTAAAATAAGTAATTTTTGAAAAAGTGCTATGAAGGTGCTGCTGGAATGAATAGCAAGAAAACGGAAAAAGATTCATTCGTCCTAAGTCGTAAACACCACGAAAACAAAATAAAAAGTAATAAATCGCATCTAGCAACACTCTCGAGAACCGTCAGATGAAAGCCCTTGACGTCACAAAGGTGGCGGGGTTGCCATGTCACAACTCTTCACGAAATTTATGCACATAGCTTACGTCACGAGGGCACTCCGTCACACGCGGGACGAGGGATAATGTGGTAACACTGATACGTAGAACAGAAAAAAGATGACACACTTTTTTTGTTCCTTGTTCTTTAAAGATTATAATAAATAGTGAAATTATTCCATATTTATTTTCAAATCATAGAATCGGCTTTAAAGCCCCCTTTTTTGTGTGGGAAATTATCAAATAACTTCTCCCGCTCTGTGTGGAGCGCGTGTCAGACTCTTACTGATTTTAGTCGGTAACCCACCCGTGTTCCTTCAGTTGCCATGTTGCCGGGGGCCACGGTATCCTTTTCGGACTTCCCCGCAACCCCGGCATTAGCCCTATTGGACCCCGTCAGTTCTGCTGACGCGTGCGTGTAACACAACACACCGTCGACCCAGGCCTGGTCCTTATAGGACGGTGAGCTACCCGTTGCTCACCGTCCGCAAGCCCGTGCCTACGGTAGCTGGGAATGGGCCTGCGACTCCCGACGCCCAGGACGTCTCCTGCGGCGGTTAGGGATATGCGGGCACAAAATTTGCCTCTCCCTCACGCGTTTCACCTCTTTCTTCGCAAACATTACTGCTTCGAGGAAGGAGGTGACGGCCTCCCATGCCTTCTCCCTCCGTACCATGGCTTGAATTAGGGCCGAACGCAAAAGATCACCGCCGCCGATCGCTTCCACGAGGACACGGCGATGCTCCGCCCAAGCCGGGCAGACCTGGCCTTTCCTTGGACCTGGGCGTTTCCCCCCGCCTTATCTGGAACAGGAACCTCCCAAAACAACCATGTCCGGTGAGGACCTGCGTCAGGCAGAAAGTGAGGACGCCGTGGCGCCCCTCTAGCCACTCCTCCGCAATTGTGGCGTGCCCAGCACTGGGTTGCGACAATCGCACTCTCGATGAGCTTTAAAGCCCCCTTAAGATCCATACAGATTACCATTCACGTATAAACTTGAATTAATCTGTTGGGTTTAACAAGAGTAGAAACACCATATCGACAGGAAAAGACAAAGACAAAAATGTATTAATTCCAGTGGTACTTTAAGAAATTTTTTGTAAAATTTTCTTCTCCATCTCTGTCAGTTACTCTGTGACGTGAGACGATATAGAAAGGAAACCATGTCACGAACAAAAACCTCAAGAGTCGGCTCCGTAGATACATGTTATTTACAGGGAATCTTAGGCACAGCTACTTTTTTAAATTGGCAAAGCAAGATCCTATTTACTGTGTGGAAACCAATATGGCTGGTCACCAGCCAGTACTAATAATGTAAGTTTGGCATTGCATTACACACATAAATGACAATTGATCGCAATGGGTTTCATTTTGACAATTAATCAAGACCCACGTTCATTGCGTTATTTACGTTGTTGAGAAGACAATTTTTTCAAACTAATGAAGCAATGGATTAGCAATAGCCTTCAAAACTCTCGAATTGTTATTGACAGTGTGTTACGCAATTAAGGTGCAGATCCATGCACCGTTCAACTGATGGAAGTTTCCAATACGTGGTTAACTTCAACCCTTCAAAGATCATAGCAATAGTAAGTACCTATTTGTCAATAAACATAACCCTTTACACCTACAGTTAAAATCAAAACAAACTAATATAAAATATTCAATTTTCCCACTTAATTATAACCTTTCATCCAGACCAGACCTTAAAAAAACAGAACAAGACCGCAGGTGCAAGTTGATGAAAAACACCCCTTTTAAAAAAGAATATTTTCCCGAATTAATAAACAACCCTTCATGCGAAGACATAATAGATTCAAAGTGGGTTCTGTTTTATTAACTTACTGTTTATTTTTCAGACAAATAAAGGGGTTTTTCCGGCGTTTTTCAAGTCAAAATCGTTTTGTTTGTTTAACTTTAAATTGATTATTACCGCAGCTAATATTGTTTTGTATAAATTAAAATAACGTTACGTTTTTGTGTTTTTTAATACTTACTACAAGATTCCACATTACAAGAATACAAAAAAAAATTGTAGTAAAATGTTAAGTGCAAAATAAATTATCGATATTAAAAATTTAAAGGAAAATATTTTAACACCCAAGTAAATAAATATTTATTATTATTTGAAAATTTTGAGACCAAAAATACTGCGCTATTTTTCAAACGATAGTTCAGTAAGTTTATTTTTGGCACGCATTTAAAAAATACAACATCCAAAATTCTCGATAACCGAACGCCCGCGCAAATTATACAGTTTTGAAACAAGAAAACGCGGGTAACAAAACAACGTAGGTGGGTAGTGGGCGCATTCATTTGAATAATTTCCGCGAGTATTTTCTGACGCAAATCCATCATTTTTGCGGTGCGTCCATATCGCAGATGGCGCTCGTTAGCCTGAAAAAGAAATGTTGTAGGAATATATGGATAGAATATTCTTTGTTATGTACACCATAAAAATTACAGACACAAATTGAATATTATGTTTTCAGATTGAAGGCTACGATTATCTACTTAATTATAATTTATTTAATGTTACGTTTATGTACGTTTATGTAGATGTCGGTTGCATAGAAAATTGGTAAGTAGGCCAAACATGACATTAGACTATCTATTAAATACTTAACTATTTTGTTTTGGGAACTGTTAGTACTCGTTTATTTAGTCTCTTGTAGTTTTTGAACAAAAAGTTGAGGAAATAGCGGAGCAAAACTATTAACGCGAACATAGTAAATACTTTAATCTTCAACTAAGCACCGACCTATTTCAAATGATGGCGCCCATTTTTCAAAATAAACCAAATACATAAAATAAATAAAAACTACTACTTCTACTGATACAGCGCAAATACTACTGTTGTTGATATCTATACGTTTCCTGTAGATTTAGCCACAATATTTTCCTCGATCATCCATCATTTTCCCGCCAAAATAACGGTTTAGGGGATGCGGTGAGCCTGTTATCGGCCGGCGATAATCAATTCCAGCGAGCCACCTACTTATGAGTATATTTTACCTTGGCTTAATTCATCCTTAGAGGGGAAACAAACAGTACAGTATAACAACACGAACGAAACACTTCGTCATCAACTTGTCTGATGAACTGTTAGAATGCTCCATATCTATATCTACTCTTCGTCATTTTTATGAATTGCATTTTAGGGACATCTGACGATAAGTTTTCAGGCGACGCATAACTGAATTTTTGTCGACCTTCAAAAGACCTAAAAAGTTATTTTTTCGCACTTGGAAGCATTTCCCTTCGCCGTCGACAAAACACTCATAGCCAATTCCAATCAAATTAAAATAATAAATTTAATAAAGAACGAGGTTCAACTCAACCACTCAACCTATAAACCAACCTCCTTCAAATCCAGTAACAGCAGAAATGTAACAAAATAGTGAGTTGTCTGTTCCCTATTAATTCACTTCCCCTCAGCATATATTAAGCGCTATTTGTTTCTGCAACATTAACATTTTTATGACTAAACTGAGAGAAATCACTTACTCTAAATGTACCAACTTAATTGTACACAGACTTAGAAAGTATAACTCTTAAAATAACTATGCAAGGGTTATTTTCCATTGAATTGAGTTTGATGGCGGTGCAATATTTAGTTAGGGAATCGTAATGAGTACGTGCAAAGTCAAAATAATTGTATCTGTGAACAACCGTTTGTTTTGATTCTGATGTTTGATTTAATTTTACAGCGTGAAGAATCAGTTTTAATTTAACAACTAAGTGTTTTACAGATTTAAGTTGAGGGGAATAAATTTAAACTGAGGATTTAAAAAAATATATATTTGCGTGCATAATTTTCATAATGTTCAACGTAAATATGATAATTTCAGTCATTTCCTCTCCTACTTAAGTTTTCTTAAGCTTTCTATGGTACGTACTCAACTAACAATTTACAATTAATATGAAACATACAAAACCAAATCATCTTCTTTATTTCCAGTGTACACTTCACATAAGTCTGTCTTTGTTATTAAATTAAAAGACAAAATTCCCTTATTTCCATTCCATTCTAAAAGAGAGAAATTCTCTATTTCCAGCTTTCTAGAAAACATTTACCAGACGGCGCATTTTCTCCGCCCTTTAATTTATTTACTCAAATAATAAAATGTAGGTCTTAACGAACGGTTCAAAACCCCAACTAAAATTCAGCGAAGCATATTTAGGATGTGGGGGGTCGCAAACTCGCTCAGACCAAACTTAATTCCGCCCGTCGCGACCGCAAAGAAAACTTTGCTTCAAAATTAATATTTCTTTCATTAAAATGCTGTAATATTTTCGCTTGCTGCATGCATAAGTAATGTCCATGAATAAGAAACGTGTAAAAATTCAGCGGCGAAGTCTCACTGATTGAGCTAGATATTGGCGAAGAAGGTGTGTGGAACATTTTGTGAGACGTGGTGAAAGATCAAGTAGAATTTAGGGAATAAACACGTTTGGAAATCGTTAAGTGTAATGAGGATCAAGATTGAAAACTTTTGCTTGAAAATTATTGTGGATCTTCTTTTAGCTTTTACTTCGTATGCGACAGTTACTGTAGTTAAGGAAAATGAACGTGCAATTAAGTAATTTAACGCTAACGCTGTAAAAGTTTTTCTGTGGTCGATTGACGCCTTGTGGGTTTTGGCTATGATTTTACCATAGATACTTAGCTACTTCTGCACTTCTAAAAGAACGGTGTCGCTTGAAATTAGCAGCATTTCGTGATTGTAGTAAATTGTGTATAGTTTTTTTTAAGTCAAATTCTTCCAACAGTTGTGACAAGACACAAAGTGGACATGACGCAAAAGTACCTACTTACGTAAATTTTCTTCTAATCGTCTTAACGTTTCAATCGATATTCTTTATATCCAGTATCTTTTCTCTCCGTAGAGCACACCGTCGTTTGTTTAACTCCAAAGATTCAGTTGTTTGTCTTGTAGATTTGAGAGGCGCTTCGAAAAAGTCAAGCATTGACAGAAACGGGGGCTCGTTTGTATTTGAAATGAGGGCGGGTTTGTTTTGGAATAATTTCATTTGCTTCACTTATTTCTTTCTTTTAATTACATTGTTTTTGTAGAGAGTTTTACGCAGAGGACATTACACACATGAGCACATGAACTTGAATTTGGTAATACCACCACCACAGCGTGCACTATTTAATTTGGTTTTATTATGTGGTTTCTGAAAAGTTAAATTTCCATAATCAAACGAATGTCTATACGTAGTGATTTTATTTAGAAAACAAAGAAAGTATGAAAAAATAACAAATATACACACCAGCTTCCGCCAGCGGCTCCGCCCGCATGATATCGCATGATATCGCATGATAATATAGCATTCTACTGGTGAAAGATTTTTTTAAATCAGTCCAGTAATTTTTAAGCTTATTCAGTACAAACAAACATACAAAAAAAAACAAATATTTTCTGTTTATAATATTTAATTAGTTTAGAAAAACAAAAAACTTTTAAACAGTAACGTGTGCCTCAGGGTGCACCAAATAGGCCACATGATGGCACGGTTACATGTTTCAGTCAATCAATCAAACCACATGAGTTTGACAGTCCTTAAAAGCTGATTTTTGTGGTGCCTTTGAAAAATCTGGTGTGGTAGTTCTGACTTAACGGCTGAATAATATTACATCTCTTAAGAGTGTTCCTAGGACGTTCACTGTTAGAGGTAATACAAACTTCAAATACTAAACTTATCCCTAATCTATTCCTATCTACCGATCACCATTTTTCCTGAACGACTTCCTGAAGGACTTTATGAAAACTATTTCGAAGTGCAAAATTAAACAAAAGAAGTGTACCATTGAAAATAACACTGCAATAAATAATAACATAACAGTTACGTTATCTTGAAGCATCATTAAGCTATCGCGGGGACCGGAGTGAGCAGATCTCTCCCCGCTGAATATAATTTACATGAAGTTCTAGGGTGAAAGAAAAACAACGCGTTTGTTCGTTTAATTTGAAAAATTGGTTCTGTAGTCGTTTGTAGACGATGTGTTATGTTTATATGAATTTATGTTGGTATAAGTTTGTGTGTAATGATGTCGGAAAACCACAAAAAGAAAACTTTTCACCAATTTTAGTAATTCTAGAAAGTGTATTTTTTATCACATTATCAGTACGAGTTGGCGGATGTCACGTCTTCGATTTTTTTGTTCTAGGACATGCCGGTTTTCTCCCGATGTTTTCCTTCGTCTTTTGAGAGCCGTGGTGATGAAATTATTTTTGAAATTATTTTTGCAAAAAAAAGTGCCTACTTGGGTTCTAACCCACGATTTCCCTAACCTAACTACCGAAACTAACTCCATAAATCACGGCCGTTGCCACTGGGCCGCACTGCTCTTGGGATTACAGCATTTCATATTTAATAAAAGAGAACCTTAATCAGAGAAAAACGATTTTAAAAAATACTAACATTATTTATTGATTTATTAAAATAGGCACGCCAACAGCATATATATTATTGTACATTAAATATTAAAAATAATAATTTAATATCATAAATCGCAAATAATTGAAGTTTCAATCTTGACTAAATATCTTGTTCCAATTTCTATTTTGATAATATCATGATGAAGAGCGCGAGCGGGCCGAAAGCAAAATTGCCAACAGTAATTAAGATATTTCATGAAACTGATAAGACTATGAGTAACTGCATGATCTCCCAATATTTCCCTCATTTAAAGCAACACTTACTAAAATTGTAACATTCGCCCATCACAAACTCAACCCGCGTATTTCTTGTTGTCAAAACAGTCAAAACAAACGGTCTATTTTCCAGCGATACTTAACCCAAAAAGTAAGTTTGCTTAGCATCTGCGAAATACAGTTTCAGTTCATTTAGCGAACAAAATGTATATAAAAAGTTAAGGCGCTTCCCTCTTCAACTGTTCTTTAGACTTATTTTGAATAAAGCGCCCTGTTCGCTGGGCGACTGAATTTCAGTTCTTGGATATGTAATTACTATCCCAAACACACACACTGACTTAAGAACACAATGATTGGGAAATTCAGCAATACTCCTTATGTGGATATCTAGCATTGTAACTCCCTTTCATGTCCAGTAGAGGACGGAATGCATTTCCATCCATAGCGACGTACTTTTGGAAACACATGATTGTAATAATATTTAGACTTACTTAGTCTTTTCTTGACATACTTACTAACTACTGACATATCTTACTAACTTCGTTAACTTCTAGGTGTTTTCTGAAGTCTGGCTTCCAAAATCAATCTCTTTTTACCACTTCATGCGATTTTACACAAAGAAGTCGCATCTTGAATAGCATTATTTACAGAGATTTTTTCCTGAATAATGCGAGTGTTATGGCTCGAAATATGCTTCATTTGGCGCGAGGCAACTTCTCTAAAGTGCGTAAGGAAATCATATTCATATTTTTTCCGCTTCAACTGTTCGCGACGCGGAATTTGAATAAAATATGGCAAGTTCTTTTTTTCTGTTAGATTACTTTGACTGTTGCTGTCTGAAGTCGCTGGGAGAGCACTTATGAGCTCGTTTGGAGAACGACGGACTTAAAACGAGAATTCAGAGGAGTTTTTATTAAAAATGTATTTTACCGTAACTTTGAACTGGTAATTGAATACATAAAACTATATATAGCATAACTACTGTGAAAGATACTACAATATTTACTACTATCTTCTATTAACTTCAATAGGTTTTTCAGTACCTATCTTGATGCATGACCACAGTTTCTAAAGTTAATTTTACTTTAATTACCTACTTGCACAAGACAACAAACTACGTTCTAAAATATAACACCTCAAACATCCAATTACGAAGTGCACTTAGTCACACAGGTCTCCAACACTTTGCAAGTTTAAACGCAATAAATTACAACAACTTTGTCCATAAAGGGATTCTTGCATAAACACATTTTGCGACTAAAAAGCCGAGTGCCCACAAAATTAAGTTGGAAAACCATTTAAGTCCAACCAAAAATCGCGTTACGAACTTTCGGGGCTCCAATGTTCTCGCATACATTAACGAGAGCTGCGAGTACGGACTACAACAAAATCATTATTCAAATCCCCTGAATAATGTTTTCAGGAATCGGGACTGAGTTCCGTGCGTCGTTTTTGAATTTTAATACGGACCTCTAACAAGTTTTCAGTCAAAGGAGATCGGTAGAACTCGGCGGACGAGATGCTGGTGAGTGTAACGGACATCTTCCACATCGCAAATATACATTTTTAGGTCTATCAACAGCGTCTGTTTACTGTAAAGTGATCACTGAATGGGAAGGTAAACTTTTCTATAGTTAAATTCACTGAAGTGGTTTTAACTAATAATATTTTTATAAATAATGAGTGTGTGCGCTGTGGCCTGAAACGGCTAAAAGGCATCATCATCATGCAAGTTTGATTTGCATTAGTAATTGTAAATCCATCATTCACATGCTCATTTCCAAGCATGAATCTAAAGCTAGAAGTCAAATGCAATATTAGGTGTTTATAAAACGTAAAATTGAGCCTCGAACATAAGAATTACTAATTTGACCAAATACAATGTCCGCTGAGCTCCTAAGCGGCGTACCTTTATGTAGTGTCGTCGGCCGATCAAAGGCTGGTGATCAAAGGACGCCGGTGTCCGGCCGAGGACGAGGTAATTAGCCACCTTCACGCCGCCGTCTGGGGGCGGCACGTGCCACTGCCACGAGTAACAGAGTTATAGAGGAAATGTGAAAGTTTCACTAAAAATCTTTGCTATTTTTTTTCAATAAGGATTTTTAGCACTCATGATTATTCTATAAAATAAAACTGATTGACCAACTGAAATGTAGGCTTCCAGATCCTTAGTATGTTGTCATACCCGTGGAAGATGTGTCAAGAGGTTTTTTCTCACCTATGCTAGCATTAAGTAAGAGTAGAATGCAAGACTTGGAACTCCCGTAGCATGCAGCGACATTTCGTTATAGATGAGCAAAGTCCCGACTGTTTAGGAGACTTTTAAAGTAGACGAGTGAAGTTACCAGTAAGTTGGTAGCTTATGTATGGTAAAACAAGACACGAAGCTAGTGCTTCGGAACTTCTTTTATGTTTTAAGGAACATGCTATTACGAATGCGAACTTTAACAAGAAAGTGGAGAAGTGTATTTCAAGACAATACGACTCCGTTACAACAATGACTGTTGATATCACAACATCTCGATATAATGACCCGCACGGGGGGTCCTGCTCGTAGACCGGGGGTATAATGTGCAATCTAAGATGGCGACGACTCTCCGCGATCGGCGGTCACTCGGTCATTACTGCCCTCGCAACATCTATGAAATATTTATGACGACTGCCATAATAACGCCGGCGACGATATCATTATACTTTGTGATGGGGGTGTCGGGCGGGGCGGAATTTCTGAACGCTCCTTACCATTGCAAAGTCGCAATCGCGGGAGCTTCAAAACGCACGCGGATGCTCCGGCCAACTTTTAAACATTTTCTGCGCAGGTGAATTTAAATTTTCGTGTATTCCGAAATCACAAAGCCTTCTCGCTATTTGAATGAACCTGAATTTGACTTCGACATTCAAATTTGTAAATACAGAATGAAATCCAGCGGTGTGCGCAGACGCGGCGGCCCCGGATCGCCCATATTAACTTGTTAATTAGGTCCATAATACGACTTGCAGATGAGCTACAGAGTTGTGAAGTTGAATACATAAAAAGCCCTTTTTCAGCGATCGCATGCATTGTTGGTGGTGTGTGCGGCGCCGGTGGCCGGCACTCGGGGGAGGCGAGCCTATAACGTATTTCGTACGTCCCACCAGCCACCAGAAGTTTGCCTGTTCATAAATAAACGCGAACGGTATTCAACAGCCCTTGGTGCTGTATGCATAACGAATTTGAAGGAGGCAAACTTGGAGGCTCTGCTGACTGGGATGGAGTATAAAATTCAGTAACAACATGGTGGAGGTTTTCATTCGACGATCCGCTGCCGGGGAAGGCATAGCTCCGTCATCGTAATTAGTGATATGTCACTTGATTGGACATGCATTGTGATCCTGATGGTGCGTGAGCCGGGGTGATTAGTGGTGTCGGTTGGTGCCAGTGTTCTACGAAGTGTTCAAAGTGTTGATGTGTATTGGTGTTTATGCGGTGGAATGCAATTTGTTGTTGCATTGTGGTGTGCAGTGGTGTCTTCCCGCGCTTTCCGCGGCCGCCATCTTGGGGATGCTGTCAAACGTGTGAGTACCGAGCTACCGCCAGGCGGCGTGCGTGTCGCATTGTGTAGCAAAATAATATGGCCGCCTTAACTCACTGCTTTGAATATTTTTGCATGGAATCTGCAAATATTTTAGTATTTTATGATTGTTTTATAGAGTTTTATGAAAGTTTTTCTAATGGAATAAGCTAGATGGTTCTGAATTCCTGCACTTGGTTTCTTTTTCCTACTCTGTTATGCTATGAAAGGATTGACAGGTGCGTTGCATTGGAGTTAATTTTGGTTTTTTATCATTTGGGGGTTAAATTCTCAAAATCTCTTTTTTTATTATTTAGTATGAATAATAATTAAGTATATTCCCGAAATAGTGACTATGTACCAGTGAATATTGAATACCTACAAAAAAGTGATCACGATACCGAATGAAAGTTGTACTGTACATACTTATTACGATCAGATTGCAACTTTTTTAAAATATAGTATTTGTATCAATAAGGTTAATAGAACTAGTTCACAAATCAATACGAATGTTTTTGTGGCTACTTCCAGCGCTTATTTTTAACAGTTCAGTGGTAGCTGGTTCGGTTTAGATTTAGGAATGAATAATATTTAATCGATAACTTTGTTGTGTCTTTTTGAATGCTTCAAGAATGGCTATTTAGTTAATAATTAGGCCTACTACGCCTTACTCTACGAAGTTTTTGTACAAAACTCTTATAGTAAATAAAAATGTTATTTATGCTTCAGTTTACAAATTTTAATGTTCTAAATGGGTAGACACCAATAAGAGCATTTACTTCTATTTTTAAAGAATAAGTACACATTGATATTAGAACAAAGTTTGAAGACAATCAAATGAATTCTCGTCGATGTATGTATAAGTAGTAAGTACCTACATCTTTCTGAGGCTGACTGTACCATTTTTTTTTAAACTGAGAATCAAGGTAAGTAGGTACATACTATTATCTAAGTTCGAACCATTAAATTAGTATGTACTAGGGAATTAGTACAACAGAAAAGCTACGGTTTCCTAGAAGAGCGGTGATCGCCCACGTATTGAATAGCGTTTCCATGATAATCAAGTCAAGTGACTACGTCATTGTGTCAGAGGAGTCAAAACGAAACAGGAACGCGACTATCTTTTGATGCGTTATGGCGAATCCACTGATTTAAATCTTTGGTTGGCCATCATTTTCATGACATCCGTCACTGCGGCTGTTATGTGCAGCCACCGCTTTTCCAGGATACCGTAGCTTGTTTTTAGCGTGTAACTTGCTGTCATATAAAATATTAAATAGCCAATAGAAATCCCAAATTCAAATGTTCACTCGTTCTGAATTCAAAATTTTTACACCACAGCCAGACCAAAAAGTATGAATAAAAATGCTAAAAGCTAATACCTCTCGTGTCAACATCGAGGTGTTAATATGACGTCACTCGCTGCGAACACGGTGACACGTCATTTTCCGCGCTAGTGCATCAACATTTGGATATGTCACACGCAAATATAGGGTTATGCTGAACCAACTTTGCTTTACCATCGCATCATCCTCCACAAAACTTTATGACAAGGAAATAAGGTGCAATTTTGAATGGGATGTTGTTGTGTGTGAGGTGTTATGTTTGTCTGGCTTGATGTCAGGTCATGGCGTGGTGTCCAATCTGTGTGATACACGCATGTTAGTTTTGTATTGAAAGCTTCGTAAAAAGTTGTGCTGTAATATGAATGTATAGGTAATACCTATTGGTAAAGAACTGAATAGTTTTGGTATTCTTTGTATGCAGTGAACGGAACCACACAGCGCCACTGAATGAAATCTATCGAAGAAGCTTTCGTACCAGAACTTGAGAGTGACAGAGTGAAAGTCGTATCGTCGTATCCCATATTTGCAAAATAAAATTCTATTGTATTCTATTCTATTCTATACATACCTTTATCTAACTGAGGTTTTTCATAGGACTTCAATTCAGACTTGCATTTAAATGAGAACTATGGCATACATTTTTCCTGTAGGTACAACATTATTGATATATTATATAATAAAACATTAAATGATCTAAATAAACCATGTATATGCACTTTTGTATATTCAAGGAGTCGATCATCCGGAAAGTATTAAGTAAGGTGAGTAAACTAATTCCACAGCGTACCTACTAGTAGCTGTTCCTATGAAAAAGAATGGGCAAGAAACTCAACGGACACTTTTTAGGGCTCAGGGTTCCGTACCCGCGTGCCGACCTCCCTAGCGGCGTCAGTGTCGTTTGTTACACCGACGACACGTTGGTCCTGGCGCTGGGGAGGTCGTACCAGGCGGCGGCCGACAAAGCGACACGTGGAGTTGCAACAATCGTCGACAGGATCCGGCAGTTGGGACTCGAGGTGGCCCTGCACAAGTCCGGGGCCATGTGTTTTCATGGTCCTCGGAATGCGCCACCGACGGGTTCCAAGATAATGGCGGGAGGGGTTCACATCAGCGTCAAGTCCACGATCTGGGACTCGCCCTCGACAGCCGGTAGAACTTCGTGGAGCATTTCCGACGTTTCCCTTTACGGGGCACCGGTGTGGGCGCGTTCATTGAGGCTGCGGCCAGCCCGCCGGTTGCACGCGTCCCAGAGGCTCATAGCCATCCGGCTGTCCCAAGGATACCGCACGATCTCCTGCGAGGCGGCGAGCTTCCTTGCCGGATTACCGCCATGGGATTTGGAGGTAAAAGTCCTCGCGCGCATCTGGTAGTGGCGCGAGGAGGCGAAATGCTGGGGCTTAACTCCGGTGCCGCGACAAATCTCGGCACAGCGGACAGAGCTCCGGCGGGATCTCATGGCGTCATGGAGAGTGCGATTGTCGCAACCCAGCGCTGAGCACGCCACAATTGTAGCGGTAAGTACCCTTGAGGAGTGGCTAGAGAGGCGCCACGGCGTCCTCACCTTCCGCTTGACGCAGGTCCTCACCGGACACGGCTGTTTCGGGAAGTTCCTGTTCAGGATAAATCGGGAGGAAACGCCCGGATGTCACCATTGTGTGGATCGCCCGGAAGACACGGTGGAGCATACGGTGGAGGTCTACCCGGCTTGGGCGGAGCATGGCCGTGTCCTCGTGGAGGCGATCGGTGGCGGTGATGTCTCACGTCCGGCCAGAATTCGGGCCATGACGACAGGAAATGGGAGGCCATCACCTCCCTCTGCGAAGCAGTAATGCTCGCGAAGCAAATTTCGCCCACGCGCCCCTAATCACCGCAGGAGGAGACGCCCTGGGTGTTGGGAATCGCAGACCGATTTCCGGCCGACGTAGGCGCGGGCTTGCGGATGGTCAGCAATGGGCAGCTCGCCATCCGAGAAGGACCAAGCCCGGGTCGACGGCGCATTACGTTCCACGCGCGCCTCAAAGAGATTTCAGCAGAATTGACGGGGTCCGCTAGGGCCGATGCCTGCCGGGGTTGCGAAGAAGTCCGAAAAGGAGATCGTGACCCCAGACAACATGGCAACTGAAAGAACACGGGTGAGTTTTAGTCAGTTAGAGGCTCACGCCCTCCCGCTCCTCCCAGAGCGGGAGAAGTTATTTGAAAATTTCCCACCAAAAAAAAAGGGTTTCCGTACCCAAAGGGTGCGAATAGGACCCTATTACTAAGGTTTCGCTGCTGTCCGTCCATCCGACCGTCTCTCACAGGGCTGTATTTTTTAACCGCAATAGGTACACTTTAAATTTTCACAGAGTTTGTACTGCTATAGTTGCTTTATCAATAAATAATAAAAATAAAATAAAGTTAAAAATTAAAGGGGGTCCCCATACAAGGAACGTGTTTGTTTCGGTGGTTTTAGAAAATATTGTTAAAAATTTGTACGGTGGTACAGAACCAATATGTACGAGTCACACTCACACTCGGGCGCTTTTTTTAAACCAAAATACGCAGAAATATACCTAACTTAAACTTTAAATAGGTAAAAACTGAAACAAGTCTAATTAAACTTGCATTCCCTTATATTTGAAACTCCTGACACGAGTAACGAACAGTAGTATTCACACGAATATCGTGTTAATGGCTCTTACAATTATTAATGTGTTGGGTACACGAACGTCACTTATTAATGAACTCATTATAAACAATGTCGCTAATTAAGAACAAAGAATTTATAGAACTACACTATCTATTTTATATTTCTTGCTCATGTGCTACTGTCATCGTCCCAAAGGTGAAAGAGAGAAGTGTATAAATATAAGAGTTTAGATTACAGAATGGACTAGCTCAGGGGTTCCCAAAGTGTGCGCCGCGGCGCCCTGGTGCGCCATAGAGAGGTAAAGTGTGGTACCGCGGGGCGCTCCTCTTTACCATTCTCCGGAAACTTAAACTTAGGTATTCGCTGGTACAAAATAAACAGTCAGAAAATAAAAACTCGACTTCATATTGTAGATGTTTTCATTTTTGTGCCCACCTACCCATTATCATTGTAGAGCTCGTCTAAGCAGAAATGACGCGCCCAACTACCGCATCTACCGCAGTGTACGTATACTAATTAAGTAGTGGGGCGCATCATTTTAGATCAGACGAGATACCCTATTTCGACTAGCTAGGATGCCGAGACAAAATACTAAACCTATAAGTGCGCCGCGATCTGAAAAAGTTAGGGAACCCCTGAACTAGCTGCTTGATTTGAACACAGTAATAACATGATAAGGAGAGAGACGAGATGAATTAGAGTACCTAAATAGCAACGGCTTGGCAGATGGGAGAAAATAGAAAACCTTTTATGGCGATCCCATTAATATGGGACAGCACCAGGCAGAGAGTTCTTGCTGATACTTGACGTGTGACTGTGAGATCTTGGGATTCCTCGACTCAATATCCGCCTGCCTGCCTAGCCGTTTCCCAACTATGTTGGGTTCAGCTTCAATGTATATCGTTTATTAAATTATGGACAGCTAATAAATATGCTTTCGCGCCTACCTACTGCAGATCAGTTCCTTGAAGTATCTATAAGATCTCAAATCAATACAACATTGTAGCTTGACTGCCCAACTGTCGAACGCCCGGTTTCTGATAGATCACACTAAAAGCTTACAGGCTGTTAAACTATTGTCAAGTGATTTGATGGACAGTTATTATTCCGGTCAGCCAACCGCAAACTTTACTTTCCTATTTATGTTGTTAACTATTAGAGTTCCATACCCAAAAAGTGCCATCGGGACCCTGTGTTAAATATTGTACGCTGGTACGGAACCCTACGTGTGCGACTCTGACTCACACTTGGCCGCTTTTTGTGTTGATTACCCCTTTCAGAATGTACGATTCTTACATGATGAAAGCAGAAGAAATAAGATAAAACTATTATTATCAATCGACTCGATGAATATCAACACGCGACGCGGTTTTCTTTTTCCACCCAGAAACTAACGACATAGGTAATATAAGTGACGTCATAATTCACGCCAAATTACAATTCTTTGTTGAAACGGCGTCGGTCACGAACGCGGTAGACGAAAAGAAATGGCTTGTTCATTACTACTGGTTATGGTATAAGAAATAAGGGCATTAGCCAGTAATGTATTGTTACAACTAGTCATCCGTCTTCTGTCATGTCTAGGTCAGACAGCAATTAGTAGTTTACTGCCTAGAAGGCACTAGAGGCTAGACATAAGTGTATACAACATCGTAATTGTGTTATGGTTGATGTAACTGGCACGTCACAAAACAGCAAGGACCCCGTTTTAATATAACTGACAATGCCACATATTTTCCAAAAGATTACAAAGTTGACACATTTTCACGACATGTGCTATTTAATATAGCAGAAAATGTATAATTGTAAAATTTTCGGATTGTCACCTATTGCCTCTCGGCTTTATTGAATAGGCCAAGGTATATTTGCCTATAAGTGGTAAGGCAACCAAGAGGTCGACTATACTTTTGTATCGTCACTCGTGGAACACACTGGAATCTACCTGCACTTGTCTGAATATAATCATTTTAAATCGGCCTTTCGACAATTTATTGCGCTTGGTATCCAATTAACAGATGCTTGTGCTAATCTGACAGTAGCATATAAAACAGACATCCACACTACTCAACGACATAACCGAAGTTATTTTCATTCTAACTGGATATTCCCGTTATTGCACTTACACTCAATGCCACCAACCAGCAATCAAAGAAACACCTCTCTGCCTACCTCCTAATCATCGATTAAGATCAGTTCCCCTCGTATAGTTAGCTCACTTACCTCCCAACAGATTGGAGTGAGCTCAGCATGACCTGACCCCTGACCGATGTAAGCACACCAATTCTGAAGATTCAAATAGCTTCAGTATTTGCGATGGTGTAGGGCTGGTAGGATATTGAAGATTTTTTTTTTTTAGATTCCCTAGTTTGAAGTATTTTTTTACAAAACTCAAATACCCAGTACAGTCTATAGACATTATAATAATAAAACAAAATAAGGGCGCAAGACCTGGATGAAACTCACACAGACCCAGGGAAGAGGGAGGAACCCCATGTTCAAGGCTGCCAATGATGATGATGAAGGGTGTAAAACAGCTCTTAGTCGGTAAGAAGAAGAAGTTAGCACTTAGATGTCTTATGAATTGTTTCGACATGCCTGCAGAAAATATCGTATTTAAACTTGAGCCTGCTGCAATTTATTGAACAACCAGCTTCCACCAGCGGCTTCGCCCGCGTGATATCTTTATAAATTATAGCATCAAATTGCTAGCTATAGCATCTAATTTTAGCATCTGTCTGGCATTAATGCTGATATGAACCTTTTTGGCGCAGCCGTGAGGCACACACTGTTGTTTTTAAATACTACACACATCAAAAGTGTCTAGGGATCAAGCATTTTTATGCGGATTTCTTGAGATTGAGATGTGGCTTTGTAATAAATTTATGATTATATAAATTTATATGGATCCTTTTTGGTGCATTTCATAATTTGAAACAGGAACTGTTAATCAAATTCGAGTAAAAGATGAAAATCAGCTGTCAATATTTTCCCTATAAAAACATACAACGCATTGAAGACATTATTAGTGCTACTGTTTCCCTACTACTGATTAAAACCAACGTTATTATGGAGCGGCGACGTCATTTAAGCAGGGAAGAAATGCTCAGAGCCGTGTGAATGATAGAAGCTGGTTCCCGGCAACGTACTGTGGCTTTAGCTCTGAATACAAGTCAGAGTGTTATCAGTCGACTTTGGACACGTTACCGAAGCACTGATACCGTGGCTGAGCGCCATGGAGGACGGTATCGCTGCACCACACGGAGACAAGACCGATACATTCAAATCTTAACTCGAAGAGCTCCAACAATAACCGCCATGATGTTAGCCGTGAGGCTTCATCACTCTTCAGGGAACTTAATTAGCGACCAAACAGTCAGAAACCGCTTGCATGAAGTGAACCTTCATTCCCGAAGACCGCTACGGGTACCACCTATAGCAATGCACAATCGTAGGATTCGATATCAATGGGCTCTTGAACACAGAAATTGGGCAGAAGAACAATGGCGTTTCGTGTGCTTTTCTGATGAGTCTCGTTTTGGTATGAGACCGGATACAAGACGTATACGACACTGGAGAACCCCTGGACGCCAACAGCGATTAAAATCCTGCCAGGAAGTCCATCCTTATAGTGGTGGAACCATCATGGTATGGGCGGGTATTTGGATCGGCGGAAGAACTGAGTTGATTTGGATCAGAGGCAACCTCAACGCTCAAATTTATGCTGAGACGATTGTATCTGACGTCATCGTTCCTCTACAAGTGCAAATCGGTCCCTTATTTCAGTTAATGCATGATAATGCACGACCGCACACCGCAAGAGTTGTAAGACAGACTCTCGCCGCAACTAACATCAATGTCCTGCTCTGGCCTGCTCAGTCGCCAGACTTGAACCCGATTGAGCATGCATGGGATATGCTACAGAGAAGAGCTCTGCCCAATATGGAGGGTATCCAGTCGCAAGAAGACCTTTTTTTGTTGTTGCAACGAACATGGGCGGCCATTCCACAGCGTGATTTGGATGAACTCATTTTGAGTATGCCAAACCGATGTTCTTGTGTTGTTAGTGTTCGCGGTAGAAACACGGATTATTAATTGTTTAAGTTACCCAATCAAATTTTAAAGAAAACTGTTATTTCAGTCTTTTTTTCGAACTTTAATGTTAGTGGTTCAAATGTCAAAAATCCCTTTATTAGGAAAATGGCAAATTTCTTTATTAATGCAAAGGTGACTTGGTTTATCGTTACTGTGACAAACGAAAACACTTTATTTGATGAATCCTTAAAGAAAATTTTAATTAATATCAATCAGGAGAAAAGTTATTGCAAAAATATATGTTGATCCCTAGACACTTTTGATGTGTGTATTATTTATTTTATCTTTGTTATTTGTGTTTTGTGTTTCACGAACTGTGTTCAAATAAATTTTTTTCTTTCTTTCTTTTCTTTCTTTCCTATGTTATTCAGTGATAATATAGCATTCTACTGGTGAAAGATTTTCTTAATTCGGTCCTATAGTTTTTGAGTTTATTCAGTACAAACAAAGATACAAAAAATCAAATCTTTTCTTTTTATTATAACATATGTTACATTTAGATTACTTATTTAGTCATTTATAAACCAGTTAATTACTCCCAACAAAAACATGCTTTCATTCGCTCGTGCATATGTTGGATCTATTTCATTTATATTACTTGACGTGTAAACGGGATAAACAGAAGCTAGCTCAAATCTAGTGCATGTAACAGCAGTAACCCTAGGGAGAAATCTAATAGGATCCAGTGAGAGCTGGCATGCTAATAGAAGGTTGCACCGAGCAGCGCCCGAGGCGTCCGCCCGTCGCACGCGCAAGCAAGCGATCCCACGCTCATTTACTTACAGGACGAGCTCTTTTAGGAAATTAATTAAATTCTGCTGAAATTATTATGCGAGCCATGGCTCTGAATTACTATCTATTTCATGTTTCACAACACACAATTTGGTATTTACATGTCTTTTTAATAAGTACCTTTTTTACAATTAGTACTAAAACTAGCTACTTCCCGCGGTTTCACCCGCATAAGTCTCGATCCCGTGGGAATATCGGGGTAAAAAATAATCTATGTGTGAATCCATGTTATTAACTATCTGCATCCAAATCCGTTCAGTAGTTTTACATAAAACCGTAACAAACATTCATCAAACTTTCACGTTTATAATATTATTAGTAGGATTGGTTCTAAGCAAGTTATTCAGCTCGCTGATTTAAGACAAAGAAAGCCTTATCCTATTGGAATTAGAATTATTTACATGCAGGGTTTTGCAGTTGTCACTCGGATCAAGGCGTTGTAGTTTGATTTAACGGTAACCTCTACAGATGTTAAATTAATCTTCGCCCCAGAGGCAAATATTATATATTATTATTTAGAAGGAACTCTGTATCTCATTATAAGTGAACTGTTATATAGTTAGTTCTTATGGGAAATAAATATCTTTAAACCTAACCTATATTATATCTGGGATCACAAACAATTCCTTGCGTCTTTTCGAAGTAGTATTAGTACTTCATATTTAGTAAGAAACTTATTTCTCCGTTGTATCGGATAAATTAGTACCTATTCGTAGCAAAATGCCTCCGATGACGTAGCAATCAGCTTACGAAAGAAACTGATTTTTATTTATTTAGTACATGGAGGACTTACAGCTAATAAAAAACAAACAATTTATTCGCCACATAGGACTAGAAAATACCAATGTCGTCTGAGGACTCCTAGGTAACTTATTGAACTACTACAAGACAGCAAGTCTAAGCTTAAGATACTGGTATTCCTAACTTGGGTTGTATTACAAGTCCGACGGCATGGCAGTCGGCCAAGTAAAATATTTGAAATACCAATATTATGATCAATCTTTTGAATTTTACTAATTATACTAATATTACAAACTATATAATTTACTTACTTTTACTTTATTTAATAGGTTACATAAAGTTTACAAACCTATAGCCGGAAAATAACATGAGAAAATCGAGACCAACTGTGGACAAACGTTATGACGAACCAAACTCTTTTCCTCTCATTAAGATTATAGTAAATAGCGGTAGGACATTAATCATTTTATACATTAATTTACATGGTGTAGGTACAATTAATTGTTGGGTGAATCGCTACTCTCCTAGCTAGATCACTGAGTAATCTGTATTTAGGAGAGACAGTTTCGACTCCCAATTTGAGTGTCACAAAAAATCATGTTTTTATGCTTTTTGGAGATTTCGGTATCAAAACACAAAAATAAAATCTTACAATTAAAGTTAAAATTAAATAAAATAAAGTAGAACAAGGAGTGTAGATGTGCTGAGTCGACATTGAAACTGAAGTAAGTATTTGTCGAAAAATTTAAATGCTATGAAATAACTTCGTGGGTGACGTTTCTGCCACGACATTCATGATGGTTTTCTAAAGTAAATAGTAAAAAAAACGAGCGAGCCTTACAGTAGCCGCATATGATGTGTAACATGTGACATCTCGTCTTGGTCATAACCAACATTTCAGGTAATAAGCAACGTTAAAGGGCCGGGACCTCGTCAAGGTTGTTCCTACTGGCCAACTCTAACACCGCACGCGCTGATTGGTCAAATCAAATAGCGCGCGCTTCCAGGGCTTCTTGTTACACACTTCCGTCCCTTTTCACGAACTCACTGCCACAAATTTTTAGGGTTTATAATATTATGATCTGTGCACAGATTGCACGAAAGCGAGAGAAAATATGTTACACATCAAAAATTGCGCATGCAGTACCGTACACGTGATATAAGTAAAAGTTCTTAAAAATAAAGAATAAGAGAGATTTTGTGAGACAAATAGAAGAGAGAGTTATATCTTTCTTCTCTCTCATGAAACGCAATGTGCCTAAAGGTGACGCGTCCTTGAAATTTCACTCTCAATTCTCGTGCAATTATCGGATCGCCGACTAAGAAGTTTCACTTCAAAAATGACGTTAAACATGCCAATAAAATGGTACCTAATAACCAACAACAACCTGTATTACAATCGATTGCAAAAATTCGTGAACATGAAAGCGACTGTTTGCACAGTGCGCGCGATTATCGAGTAGCGATCGGTAAAGATCGGTGATCACGAACGATGCGCGGGCGGCGATGATCGAGAACCAGTCCTAACCACACCGCTACGATACTGCAGTTATGTAGAAGTAACGTTTTAGAAATGTACTTTTCGCTTGTACGATTCTATTGCACTTTTGTTTGATGATTTACTGAGGATTGAGATTGTTGAACTTGTAATGTTGCGTGTTTTTACTTACGGTTTGGTTGTTAAAATGTTGGTCTTTTATCATACGTTCTCTCTAGATAAATGCATGACCATTGCCGGTGTGTTAAATATTCCTGAGGCTCTGTATTTCATTGTTATTGATATTTTCTGTAATTTTCTTGTTGTGACACTTACCCTATGTCAAATGTTAAACTGTCAGTTTCTTTTTATTTTTCTGTTTGGCTTAGTCTATGTTACTTTTTGGTTTATATAGTTTTAATTATTTTTATTGATATCACTAAAACATTGTATTAATTATAATTTATTTTTTATATTATGATTGTACAAAATAACTACAAATTAACTATTGTTCTAAATTTCATTTATGAAATTTACGCACTCCAAGGAGGTCCGATTATATTTGAAGAAACCACTGTTTGAAAATGGAAAAGAATATTGATTTTGGAAACGAGCTAAAGGGTATAAAAGCAGAGGCCGTCAGAAGCAACGGGCGATTCTATCTCGGATTCTATCTCAGATTCTATCGCCATTCTATCTCCGATTCTATCTTCGACTTTACTATAATAAAAGGGTCTGTCTCTCTTACAGTCCATCTTGGCCTGCCCTGGCCATTCCGGGGCTCACCCACTCCCTGCCGGAGCCAACTCTTCCTTCCCTCGGAGTCATCGACCCGCCGAGGCCACCACCAGCCGTCAATCACTCCCTGCCGGAGCCTCCATCTCCCGAAGACCACCTCCCGCTGCAGGCCACCTCTGAGGCCTAACCTCCTAAGCGTGCAGTGCCGATCAGTAGTGTTAAACTGTGTTTTTGTACTCCCCTTGTATTTTTAATTATATTATAATATTCACTTATATTATTATTTTCCCTTACATTTTTCCCTCCTGGGAAAATGTAACGTTACAAACTGTTAGCTTTATTGATATCTAAGCAGGATAATGAAGGTATTCATATGTAAAAAAAAACCGGCCAAGTGCATGTCGGACCACGCACAATGAAGGGTTCCGTAGTTGGGATGAATTTATCCCAAATACAAACTTAACATTGTAGTTGAAATACATGTTCTACCATACATTCCAACTGCAAATTTAAGTTTGAACGCACAATATTGGGAGATTTACCATGTTATTTTAAGACCATAGACTTCTTATAGATTTTCCTGTAATCTATGAGTAAAGAGCCATACTATGTATTTTTTTCAAAATTTTAGGTCCAGTAATGTCGGAGATAAGGGGGAATGGTCGTCTACTTTTACTATGTTTGTAAATATGTGGCACCATGTATCTATCATATAATTAAATTATCTGTCGTTGCTTCATTTTTAATTCTTTTTACCCATTGTGGTATAGTAATTTTATTCTAGGTGCATCGTCTTCACATATAATTATTTAACTAATGTACGTACTAATACAAACTATTGTAAAACATTTTAAAAGAGTAACGGTGGAGTTTCTTGCCCATTCTTCTCCATACGAAAACTACCTTTTGGAAGGGGCGACTAGAATCAATTATATTATTCTGTAAATTTTGACGTTCAAAAGTGCCATACATGGGCCTATTTGAAATAAATGTTTTGACTTTGACTTTGACTTTGACAATTTTCATCGACTTTCTTAAATATCGTTACAAGTTCGTGTTTGGGTCACAGAATACATGTGTACCAAATTTCAACTTAATCGGTCTTTTTGATTCGGAGCAAATTGGCTGTGACACACGGACAGACAGACAGACACACGAGTGATCCTATAAGGGTTCCGTTTTTTTCTTTTTGAGGTGCGGAACCCTAAAAAATTATTCTACGTGGTCGCATTAACCCTGGTCTCTCTTGGTCCTGGTCTAACATCTGAAAGCTAATTTAAGGGGCCAGGATTTACCTAATTCGTTTAAATGACAATTTGTAGCTTCTTCATTTGAAATAATTTAGAACTGTATCTATTGTTATTTTTCTGATAGAAATAATAATACTCGTGATATGTACTATCCGATCATCTGCCGATTGGCCTTTAGAAGGCCATAACAATTGAAAATACTATTGTGTCTCGTTCAGACGCAGATATAAGACAGTGACCTTGAGTGGTTAGCTTGCGTGTTCTGTACTGAGCTCACACAACACGTCGCACGTCCAGCCAGTAATAGGACTCGCCCATCAAGGAGCGCTGTCCCAAATTAGACACATTATTAATTTATTATACATAAGACAAAAGGTGTTTTAATAAAACACGTATACCAAAAGATTAGTAATTAATTATCTTTTAAATGGTGAAGGTTTCAGAAATATACGCTTGATAGATTTTGCGTGATTCTCAGTTTTTTATCCGCGTTAGGCATAACTTTACAAATTAATTTGACTATGATATATAAACATAATCCAAAATATGCCTATATTAAAATATAAAGAAAATGCTTTAATTTTTTTAACATATATTTTTTCCAAATCATTAACACTACTCGTTTAGACGTCATCTTCAGTGTAAATTATTAAAAGTCGGTTATCGTCGCCTTAATGACAGTTGAAGGTTTATATGTAGTAATAAATACGTATCACCATTATTCATTACTAGCTCTGCCCGAGACTTCGTGCGCGTGTAATTTCTTGTTCCCGCGCTGTCACTTCGTTTTCAGTTAACGTTCTTCCTAACTTTTTTACTTTTGTTCAGCTCCTAAGGGTCATAGCGTGATGATAATCAACCTTGATTAAGAAATTATTTAGTTGGATAAGGATAATTATCATGATACGAATATCATCATCTTTCGATTCTACCCGTTTTCATTGACTACTTTGAACAAATTGGAATTTATTAATCAAACGGTTTTCCTGGGAATCACGCTAGACGAGAAATTACAATGGGGACCTCATATAACATCTCTTGCGGGGCGGCTAAGCTCGGCCGCTTATGCTGTTAGAAAGATAAGACAGTTAACAGATGTAGAAACCGCGCGATTGGTCTATTTTAGCTACTTCCACAGCATTATGTCGTATGGCATTTTACTGTGGGGTCGGGCTGCTGACATTGAATCCATCTTTATTTTACAAAAGAGAGCTGTCAGAGCCATTTATAATCTACGTCGCCGCGAATCTCTCAGGAAACTATTTAAAAGGATTAATATTATGACGGTACCTTGCCAATTCATTTATGAAAATATTATGTATGTAAGGAAAAATCCACATCTTTTTAATAAAATAAGTGATAGACATAATTTTAATACTAGAAATAAAGATAAACTAGATCAACCATTTTTCAGATTATCTAAAGTACATACATCTTTTATGGGGTACTGTGTTAAATGTTACAACAAAATACCTTGTGACATATTGCAATTAAATGAAAGAAAATTTAAAACTCAGATTAAAAGTAGACTTTGTAAACAAGCATATTACAAATTAGAGGATTATATCCAAGATAAGAGTGCTTGGAAACATGCTGGTCCTGCTCCATAGGACAATTTAGAATCAAGACAAAATCAAACAGGTTGCTAATTTAATTGTTAAATTTATAATTTTGTGTTATATGACATTGATTTTACATTCTGTGATTACTTCCTCACACACGGACTTATTAATTTTAAAAACATTAGGAAAATCGTCTACTTTTACTATGTTTGTAAATATGTGAGCACCATGTATCTATCATATAATTAAATTATCTGTCGTTGCTTCATTTTTAATTCTTTTTACCTATTGTGGTATAGTAATTTTATTCTAGGTGCATCGTCTTCACATATAATTATTTAAGTAATGTACGTACTAATACAAACTATTGTAAAACATTTTAAAAGAGTAACGGTGGAGTTTCTTGCCCATTCTTCTCCATACGAAAACTACCTTTTGGAAGGGGCGACTAGAATCAATTATATTATTCTGTAAATTTTGACGTTCAAAAGTGCCATACATGGGCCTATTTGAAATAAATGTTTTGACTTTGACTTTGACAAAAAACGGTTATTGTCAGTGACTTAATATATAGACATATAGCCTGGCGGTCTTTTTTGTGGGTAATGATGAGTACTATAACCATGTAGTACATTATTTTATGTAACATAAATAGTTTTCACAGCGCACGCCAAATAATTACTTACATAGGCAATTTTTTTAAACCATGAGTTACATTATTGCAATTATGCAGGTATCTCATTTTTTTAATATAAATTACCCTCATGTTACTCGCTGATAATATTCTGTAAGTGAAATTATTTTTTAAATCGGTTAATTATTTTTTCTGTTTATCCATTACAAACTTACAAAAAATCAAATCTTTGCAAACATACTTTGTAATTTAAATTCAATATTATTCGTTTTTGAATTCATACCACACAGCTACCTGTAATATCGTAGCAGTAAACTTCCGTATTCTTTTCAATTACTCGGACAGTTCCCGCACACGATACCCTACAGGCTACAACAAATACACGACCGACCAAAATTACGAACAATAGCGTTATCTCTAAAATAAAGAGAACGTAGCGACATAAATCTTCAGGACTCGCTCCGTACATTTTAACGGTTAAGGGAGACGCATTTTTATTCAAAATAGGCACTTAGTTAAAAAATATGTGTGTACCAGAGACAAACAACAGGAAGTGGGTGGAGATGGTCCTTTTTCCCGAAGTTCCTGTGGCCTGTGTGTTACCTTTTTGTTTTAAATTGAGCGCCAGATGCGGTGCTGGCTGGAATACGCTGGCGTTCAGATAAATGGATAACCCCTGAGAGAAATGTTTTAGATTTAGATTTATTTGTTGGATGTAAAATTTTATGCAAAAAATCTTTAAGAATTTAATCTTCTACGTAGGTAGGAACTCAAATAACATCATAACGGTGAGGTCTTTGGTATCTACATTCTATTATTTTACACCGAGGATTTCATCAACAAGCTAATATTCTGTTAATACAATCATGTATGATTTTAAGAAAACGAAATAACTGAATTTCCGGATGACAACGATGCGGACGAATACTTCGGCGCCAGTGTCCTTTTGTTTTTATTTATACTGATAGTTAGTTAGTCTTTCAATTTAGTACCTTGTGTAAATAGTTAGTTGTGTTAAAAACTGTAAAGTTATATTACGTGCAATAAATCAATAATTATTTCTCAATAACTGAATTACCAAAACTCATTTTTAATCATTTCATCATTTTACAATAATAATATTATGTAGGTTTATATATTTTCATACGATTTTAATTTGAATACGTAGGATCGTTGGTATAGATGAAACTTCAGATAAAAGATGTATCTAAATTGTACGAAACAATATTTTCAGCAATCTTTTATATTTTTAGCAATTTTCCGCTGTATACTTTATTCGTGCCTCAAGTTTACCAAATTCTTTTTGGAAATCGTACCGAAAAATGTTTAGTAGTTGAAAAATTAGCATTTGTGTGGTCCCTTCGCCCTGCGCCGGGGGAAGTTAGCGGGGCTCATTAATTTGTTGTTTTTTATTTTATTTTTCTCCCCATTTTAGGGTAATTTGGTTAAAGCGTCCGTTTTGTTTAGAACACGCTTTGTTTAGAGCGTGCTAATGAAAATAGCTTAGTTATGGTAATCTAATTAATATGATAAAGTCGTTTTGTTGTCCGTTTTTCGGTGTTTTTAAAATCAAACAAGAATCAAAACAGGTATTGATTATTTTGTGAGTTATGAGTATATTAAAATACCTGCTGGAGTCAGTGTTCTGAACGGAAAGAAAAATAATCCTGAATTTAAAAAAATACTATATTGTATTTGGAGAAAAAACTAAGTTATAGTGTAATAAACAAAGTGTTATTGTATTTATAATTAGGTATTATAATTTTTTACTAACAGCCTTGTATTCCTACATTTTTATTATTTGGTAATTGTAAGTATTACAAAAAAAATATTTGTAAATGCAAAATATTACACAGTTTAATGTTTATTGTAAAACACAGTAAATATTGTCAAAACATACCTACTTAGTTTTTAAAAGAAAAGTTATTTGCATTTCGAAGTTTTTTATTTAGTAAAAATGCAGAATATTACACAGTTAAGGGGTTTATTTATAAACGTTGCTCGTTGGTCTAGTGGTCGCAAGCGCTACTGCTAAGTATGAGGTCCTGGGTTCGATTCCCGGGTCGAGCAAAATGTTATTGGGTTTTTCTATCTGAAATTTCTCAGTAGCAGCTCGGAGTCTGGATTTGTGCCCGGTTGATGGCAATAGGCTCGCCCCCTATTACATGGGACTTAAACATAGCTGGCGAAATGTGGGTGTGCCTGCTACAGGGACACCTCTGCCCAACCCTTCGGGGAAACAAGGCGTGATGTTATGTTGTTATGTTATGTTGCTTAAAGTTAAGTAATGATTAGCGACTGTTTAACCAAACATTCTTGACGTTCGAATGTCACTTAACTTTAAACAACGTTTATAAACTCCTTAATGTTTAGTATTTATTATTACAAAATTTTACAAAACGAATATATTGAAAATACTAAGGATTTACAAGATATTACAAAACCTACTTACTAATTAGGTACATTAACAAAAAAATATCAAACTCAATGCATTTATTTCAACTAAACCAATTACGGGCACTTTTGAATTATCAAGTAGAAATATGAAGTTAGTTGCCTTTTCCTAAGCGGATAGTAGGTATGGAAAAGAACGGGTAAGAATTTGTAGTCGTCACAAGGCCAAGGAGAGCCACAGTATTTGTTGTCCTCGGATTAAGTAAAATTACCCCCTACGTATACCTATTTAGTTGTGTAGGTTGTCAATGAATATAGATTACTTGCATTATGAGAACGCGACCTATCGGATTTTGTTCTAAGTGGCATTTTTATAGTAAAGATATGCTTAACAAAAACGACTAGCTTTTCTCGTTGGTAAGTTGGAAGTAGGTAGGTACCAACTCATTTGTAATTCAAAGTTATTTTGATCCCAAGAAAGATAGATTCTTCACAGCTTCATCATCTCATTCAACCTATCCACAATCACTGGGCCAAGTTTAAGAAAGGTTATTAGGTACACCATCCAGTGCTTTGCTAAAGAAATTAAGTTTGTCTACACATAAGCTCCATTTTGCAAATCTATGACGGCGTAACGACACGAAACCCTATTTCATGATAAGTTTAGGTACCCTCACAGGTTAGTACCTACATGACAAGCAGCTTCACAAACAAACTCATTACTACATACAATATTACTTCTAAACAGCACTCAGAGCAAATTATTTACCTTCATTTAATACCAACCAAATCTTAGACCAAACCGAGGATCCATATAGCTTTCCTAAGCTCCTCCTCTCGACAGGGCGTGGTGAGGCCACGCCCGCAAGCCCCGCCCACAAACCATTTTTCCAGGAAACTTATGTAATATTTTCCCTCCAGGGTGGTGGGTGGACATTTGTCTTTACTAAGGACGAGCTCCCAGGATTATTAAATTTACCGAACCAACATGGCGGACGATTTATGTACTTTATATAGCACGCTATGTACTTTGATTTAGTGGTGTAGGTTCTTAGAATATATTGTGTCTGTAAAGAATGGCTCTGTGTTACTGAATTTTATTTGGAGAAGGTTTTGATAAAGTTTTTCGGAGTCTAAAAAGTCCTGAGTTGTATCATTTGAGTTCATATTGATCGCCTGTTCTTGGCCTGGTCGTCCTTCCACAGCATTTCATCAATAAGATTAAAATGAACCTTTTCCATTTTAACACAGATTTTTTTCTTCTCTGCTGATCACCAAATCTTTATCTCGAGAAGATGATAATAATATCGTCGTGTTCATTTATTCTTTCTGTTCACTTCTTCTTGTTCCTAATTTTGTCATATTTGTGTGCCACTTACTTACTGTGGCAGCACACTTTATAATGTAGTCAAACCTAAAAACTTACAAATAAAAAATTGTTTTGATTTTTTTCACGTTGTTTAAAAGTGCATAACAAGAATTCGTTTCAAATATAAAATACCCTTTGTATCAACATTATTTCAATAACTACTCGTATACCATCCGAAAGACGATAACTGAATCAAAAGATAACATATATACTAAACATATTGTTTTTCTTCAATCTTATACCTAGTCGACTGAGCTCTGCTTGGATGAAAATAGATAGACATAAATATCGACCAGATATACAACGTTGTATCACACTTCCAGGCTATGGAAATAGAGAAAACGAATTTTCGCAGATATATATATATATAGCTAGACCGATTTTTATTATCTATTTTGCAACTTCCATCGAAATCGTTAGAGCCGTTTTTGAGAATATGATACAAATATATACAAATATTGCTCATTTAATAATAAAGAATAGGATATACGCTTATACCTACCGTAACGCCTATCAAAAACCCAAAGTCTAACAACCAGTCTTACCACTGGGTATTATGTTACCCATAACTGGGTTGTGGTCAGATAAGCAGTCGCTCCATATAAATTACTGATATTCAGCTGCATTCGGCTAAACTGGAAGCCGACCCCAACATAGTTGGGAAAAGGCGGGCAGATTGACTTATTGCACTACATTACAGTACCTATAGATACTTATTACTTTTATATAATTATTTATAGTTATTGATTGTGACTTCCTAAAATTAATAAAAAGAATGTACATATAGGTCTCAGACCAAAACTTGGTCTAAGATACAAGTACCTATATATACGTAGTACTGTAGATATTTGTCTTTGACATTAATTTACAGAATAAATGATAAACTCAAACCATTTATTTCAATTAAACGAATTACAGGCACTTTTGAATTGTCAAAGTGTTGGTCAATCAGAAAGATCAAGCCAGTTGCCAATTCCAAAGCGTTGTAGGTACATATGGAGAAGAACGGGCAAGAAACTCCACACACAGTTTTAAATTAAAATATTGTTATAAAATTACGGTAAAATGAATGGACCATGGTAATGTCTATGATGATTCATCGTATTCTTTAAGTTTTGCAACTACGTATCCACTTTTCGTACTAATTAATACCACTAACAACACTTAACTGAACACCTATATAATAATATGCTTTCGAAACCATACGTATTTAAAATTCATCTAAAACGTAGATTGCCTTAACTTTCAAAGCAAGTAGCGTAGGTACTCGAAAAAAAAGATTATTAAAAATCATTTAACTTCTATCGAATGTTCTAGAAATTATAATTAATATTCTGAGGGTGTTACACAATAATAATGCTTCACACGTTAGCCAATCATAACCATGTAACTGTACTTTAGGAGTTAACATCCTTTGTAGTTATTTCATTAGCACATTTAGTTTTGGAACGAAGTTCCTTATCGCACATTATGCTCTGCTCACTTGGTGAATGAGAGCTAGACCGAAAAAAGTGTTTTTGACCGCCACGACACTTTTGTTACGTAAAATAACAGATACTGTCGTCACGAAACTTTAAAAAAATGTTTGATGCAAAACAACTATGGCGACGCATTATTATTTTACTTACTGAATGTACCAAAGCATTATTTTATAAAGTTACAAATTTTATCACTGATATTTTCTTTTTCTAAAGTGAAGAAAAGGATGTGTGCCTTTTTCTGAGGACAGCGATGGTGTCGCCATAATAATATTGATATCGGAAAATGTGGAAAGAAAATTAAATGAAATGTATTTTCAAAACTTGCATACTTACCTATGCCTTATTATATTACCATAAGCATTTTACTATTTCACTACCTATTTATGTACGAGAATAAACGGCTTGCGTGTTTTCTGCACTATTTTATTAGATTAACCGACCCATCATCACTCATCGCAAAACAAACAGCTGTCAATTCCGAAAAACATTAACATGACAGCTGAAACATTCTATATTTTTCTTTGACTGTTACATAAGCATAAAAATCCCATTCAAACAATTACTACTTCCTTAAATGCTAAAAGAAAATTCGATACATGACAATGTTCTGCCCCTGCATAAAATTGTTTCGTGAATAAATAAAATATGCAATGTTCAGTTACTATGTTATTGCTTTGCATAGACATAATTTGGACTATAAAAGGCTGCATGCGCAAGCTCTCGTCGCATTCGGGTGTCGCAGCGGAACGTGAGTATTAATTCTTGTTACAATTAGATTCATTAACCATTTTTCTTTAATTGTGTAATATTTCGAATGTCTATACTTACATATTAACTTGTAATTACATGTTACTTTTCTTTCTATTGTTTAATTACGTGTTCCGATATTTCTAAAGGGATTAGTCTTGTATTTTCCTAATCCGATCCGCCATTTTGTGATGCGTTTCACCACGTGCTACCATGATTGATATTTTATATTTCTAATGTATGGTATTGGTGCTACCTACTTAAATATCATTCATCCCTATTCTGCATTCTTCGTTCAACGAAGTATTTGTCTGAAAAGTAACCACGTAGTTTTCCGAGCTTTTCTACATTATTTTATTTGATAA
Organism: Omphaloscelis lunosa; assembly: GCA_916610215.1. Lineage (NCBI taxonomy): Eukaryota > Metazoa > Arthropoda > Insecta > Lepidoptera > Noctuidae > Omphaloscelis > Omphaloscelis lunosa. Next base: position 1,171,128 of record OU744252.1, read on the forward strand.
ACAAAAGCAACATGTTGCCTCGATTATTACAGGATATTCAATTAAAATCAAACATAGTCTTATTTTTTTTTCAGTAACATGTGCTAATTTAAAGAACTGATATTAATATTGTTTTATCTATTGCAGTGAGCCAGGGTACCCGCAAATACCGTGACCTGTAGCAGTATGGTAAGTAACTAACAATATTTTAATTTATTTGTGAGTTGCATAAAAGGTGTTTTCTTTCTTAAATTTTTCGTCTAAGAAAATCCCAACTTACGTAAGCAAGTACCTACACAACACAGGTTCGTTACCAAAACTTTCCTAATTTCGAAGTTAATATTAGTACATTTGTCACCACGTGTGTGTAAGAACAATGTCGCAATAATGAGCTTATCCTATTTATGACAAATAAACTTATTTTTCTTTAATTAGCTACCTGACCACGAGGCCAGGGCTTGGCAAGTTCAAAGGGCTGGCCACGTGGTCACCAACGTTTCTTGTAAGATACCTAAGCTAATTTAACTAGAACCAAGAAACACCTGCATCCAGAATTTGACTGTTACTAGCTACTTCGTATTTCTCAAGACCGACCTGCTTCAATCAATGGATATTTCGTACCCGTGATAGTCTGACGCGGACTGTTCTAGATAAAATTATATTGCATCCAGATGCAGAAATTGTCTGTAACAGAATGATACATAGTACTTCTTTTTTCCTAAGAGCTGCGTGCGTGAAACAATGAAATAAGCCGATTGATTAACCCTCGTGTTGTTTCACCCAGAAGCTTCGATCCTGTGATATGAAACCCCTATAGCCCCTAGTCCTCTCCTTATACAAAAAAAATATAATGTGCGCACACAGCCCTACGTGATAGCAATACGCTGCGTTGCTACATCTAGAAGCCTATTAATCCTCAGATTTCTAACTGTAATAATTTCTCATGAGCGTTCAGACACGTGGTCCTGTGTAACTTCCACACGCTTATAGTATCTATAATATAATAAATTCTGTGTACATAGGCACATGCTGATAGATTGATGTCTCCCAAATCTTTTTCTTTTTTTGCATCATATTTTTTATATATATTTTTTCGTTTTTACAGGCAGGAGCCGCATCAGTCGGTCCTGGCAACCGCGGCAGGGCTCGGCGCGCCCGGTGCCGCGGTCGCCGACGTCGCACTAAGTGGGCCGACGTCGCCCGCCCGCGCCTCTGGCCCGCGCGACTGACGCAGCTCTGGATGAGCCCCGTGCAGTGATAACGCGCCATTTTCTTTATTACTTTTTTCTATTATAAGGTGAGTTTTCTTTACTGCACTTTTATTACATACTTCTATTTTGTTTGTTCAATATGTACTTAACTTGAAATCTTTCCTAGGGAGCCTTTTGCATATTTTGTGGTTCATAGAATGTATTTCTATGAAAAAAAAATTTGATTGCCCATTTCTACTAAATCTCAAACATTTTGTGTTTTGTGTCACATGAATACCTTCCATGATTTCATTGTTAAGTGAGCTTACCTTTTATTGTGCGCTCATATTTGTTCATGTATAAAGCCAATGGTGTGTAACCAAAAGGACAATGTTGATTCAATGTCCTGGAATGTTCTATTTACAGGAAGCCACAGCCAGCTTATATTTTCAGGCCCTACACAGCTGTAAAAGCTTTGTAGCATATTTTTCATAATTTGAACATTGTTTCTCTTTTGTTTCAGGTTTTTACATGGCTTAATAAAACATTAGATAGTTTATTCGGTGGTGGTGTAGTAGATAATACGTTGATGTCATCCGTTCCTGTGAACATAGGCAGGCACAATATCACAAACACTTTTCCGTTACTAAGTTGAAATATAGTTCCACCGTGGGAGTTATAATATAAATCGTGTATATACAAATAAGTTTCATTTTCCTTTCAAAGTCAGCAATGTCCATTTAGTTACTAGTGAAACCAATTTGTTTTTTTAATATATTTTATATTTGTTAGTCTACTGATAGTGTTGTTTACTGAACTCTCGATGTAAGTTGTTTTTCTCATCGTCATCCGTATCACTAGGCATCTTGTTAAAGTTTGTTGACGGAATACTCTTGACATGTTATTACAGAATAAAAGTTTTGATGGTATTTTAATTATTAGATTTTTGTTCCTTATTCCTAACACACGTAAGCCATAGTGAAGAAAAATTTCGGCACTACAGATGACATTCTGTAGTATTATTCATGTACTCACAACTGACGAATTTTTAGAACATGCATTCTCAATCAAAGCGAGTGCACAATTGGTATAGATAGTGGCATCCACGAAGATGCGCCCCACACTTCTTCCTATATGCGATTCCTGTACTGTGAGCGATTGGCAAGGAGAGTGGGGGGGCGCGACCTATCATACATTAGGAAATCTATAAAAATTGTGGCAGAATCATCAAAACTATTAGAAAGTGATAAATTTAGGAAAAAACTGTCTGAAATTAAATTGGTCCTATTATGAAATGGTAGGTAAAGTTTATTATTCCTACACAATTTTTCAGGTTTTTTAAAAACATTTTCAGCATTTATGTCTTAACCTAACCCTAAAGTAGACCACTGCAATAGATATTTACTTACATCAAGAGTTTTCTTCTTTTACCCAACGTTTGTCCACGTCGTCGCTCAGTAACTTAACGTTACCAAGTACCATAAAACAAAACATAATCCCAGCCCAACAGCGGCCTTTACAAAGACTTTATGGCCTAAAATAACTTGAAATACTTTATTTTACAACAACATTATAAAGGGGACAAGATGGCGAAGCAAAAAGCTTCGCAAGTAACAGATGATCTTCATTTAAATATTTTCTAGGGACATTGGGGGTGTTTGGAGTACCTTCCCAGGGCTGGAACACAGCAAGCGAGTTTTTTATTCGATTTTTTATGTGACACAGTTGGTCTGTCAACAAAATCTCCAAACGGCTGGTTGTTACTTCCCGTGACCTTGGGTAGCTTGTACCTTGGCCAGAGGCTCAGCACTGCCATACAACGTGTGTTACTTAGTCGACAGCGATACGGAGAAAATTTTCGATGCCCAGGTTAGGATTATATTTTTATTTTATTTATTTATTAGGTATAATTTGTTATTTATGTAGATTTTATTCTGAATAAAACACAGTTTTAGTTTCAGTTTTCAGTGCGAAAGCTAAGTACATCACGAAACAAAATGAATTGTTAGATAGATTATTTATTATTTTGCCAAAGCCGTCCAATATGACATGGACAATAGCTGCTATTTATACTATTCAGTAAAACTGGATACGTATTTCTACCTACGCAACCATCAACAGTTAAACGATGCAGGGTAATCAGTTAATGTTATAATAAATAGTAAAAATTAGACTGAATTTTTTTTTAACTGAATAACTTAGCGTTACCTACGTGTCTTAGCACCCAACAGACCCACAATTATTGCAATTGTTAAAAATGTAAAATATATGTCTATATATGTGTGTGTATAATGTATTCGTTGCATTTCTGGAAAATCTAACTGATCTAATTACCAAATTGTTAAAAAATAGATACTGACATGATTGCCAATGCGTGACGCGATATCTAGGCTATCCCCAGAAAACATTTCCCTAAATATAAGCGTCAAAAAAACGAAAACATCCCGTGCGCACCGTGCCAATGAGATGCAGGCCGGAGTCAATATCGCGGGATCAAAGCCGGCCAGCGCGCCACTTAGCGACGATATTAGTGCCTCCAACAACGCTGTTTATACTCTTTACTGTGATGGGATAATCGTTTCAGTGCTACACTTGACATTATAGAGGTTTCAATTGAAGTAGAAACTCATTTTGATGCGTTTGATAAAGAGGTGAGATTTGATGGGCACTTAAAAGTATCAAGAGCTATCAAAGCTTGAATGTAATAAGACACAGCATTGTCGATGAGTAAATGGTATAATTGACAATGTAATTTAACCAATTCAAAATGTTACTGAAAAGGCTTTCTTCTGAACAGCCGTATCATCATTCAGTATACACTTTTTAAACTGCATAGGTATAAAATCACAGTGAATTTACAATACATCCTTTCAGTGGTTTATTTAATTGGACCTAAAATACTTTAGGTGTACCTACCGTCATTACCATTATTCAAATTTGAATCATAAGTTTACTAATCACCTCTTTCCATGCCATAAAGACAACTTTGTTTTTAACAAATCTTATTGAATTGGGTGCAAATTGAAAACCAATTAACTCATGGCTAAAACAATCAAAACATTACTCATAAGTATGGCTGCGTACACTACATCAATAGAAATTAATTCCAATATTTCCAATAGATACCACCAACTGAAATGACTCAATTTGAAACAGAAAGTAAAAACAAATTTGTTGCAACGAAACCAATTTCGAATTCCTTTGAGTTCCACTTAAATATATCACCGAGTCGCAACACATTAGCATGTATATGACATTAGACAGGTACAAATGTCTTTACAAAGCTATCGACTTGCCTATAAATTGAAATGAGACTGTGAATTAAAATATAAATCAAAAGAGGATTTTTCCCGACACGTCGACACGACGAAATTGGAAAAAATCTACAGCGGCACGGTTGCGGCAGCGTGCCCGTTGCCTCATACGATACGGGATTATGGGGGATTTCTTGACGGAGAAAAACAGTTAAAGTTTTCTATTTCAACTGAGAAAACTAAATAATCTTTCAAAATGAAGTAATTTGAATATTGGCTGAAACTTAGCTTGAGAATGAGAATAAAATAAATATGAAAATTAACGATACCCTCTTTTGTTGTGCCTTTAATAACTGAGTGTTTATAATATTTTTAATCGTAATGAAATGAAGATTAACATCTATTTTAAATAAGATAATAAGATAATTTTTGTGACCATTACTTTAATTGATAACCTATCAATTAATTCCCATCAAGTGCAATGTCAAGACAGTATTATTATCATAGATATATTATTTAAAATGTACAAAAATAATAATATAATAAAAGAAATAAAAAAAAATGTAGCTAGTTAAGTACTGATATGTTAAGATTATCGAAAGACGAGTAGGTATATCGAAGTCTAATAGTTTCTCAGTAACGATTTTTCGCAATAGATTATAATTATATCGAAGTCAAGTAGCTCCGCAGAAATGATTATTTCGCGGTAAGTTCGAAGTGTAGTTGCTTCGCAGAGACGGTCTTTCGCAGTAACGTGCATCGCAATTTTGTAGCATCGTATTAACATTTATCGATATTGTGTGCGTCGAAATTCCGTATTCTACTCTAAATAAACGAACACGTAAGAAACGTGAGGAAATGACGAAAAATTTCAACGTTGGTCTAGTCCAGAATTATGTACGTAATTCATAGTTACCGTTTGCTCGTCGATGTCCCTTACATGCTACATGTATAATTACGACCAATAAATACTAAGTTACTTTGACCGTATCACCTCGACTTTGCGTGACGTAACTTCAACCCACCTTAGTATACCGTGAAACAATGAAAACAGTCACCCCGCAAGATAATAAGAGTGTCCCCGTCCATATTAAACCGTGGAGCTCTTACAGACGTTCTGTAATACAAACTCATTTAAATATACATGATGAAATTGAAAGAATTATGCCGGGGAGCGGTTTGTTACGGAGAAATTGTGTGATATACTGTCTTAAAACGTACGGTGGGAAAATGAAATGTGTTTTGTCTTGGTTCCTTACTTCCTGCTTGCATTTGTGTTTCTTTTATCATAATTTTTGGCTGTTATTTGAGTTTGACTTGAATTTATTAAATAAACGAAGTTGCGCCGTTTTATAGATCATATGTATTGTAGTAGATTCGAAAAAGATGTACATAATTTGCGATGACTGATAAAACCTCAGTTTGAAATTAAATTATTTATTCTGTAAATAGGATATCGAAATCACTTTGACACGTCGTATTAAAAATAAATAAACTAGATGGAGTCGACATTTCCTATCTGACTATCCCTGAGAAAAATCGGCGAAACAAACCCACTTATACTTTAATACCCGGTTGAAAGATTTCATTAATTAAAGAGTTTTCTTTACCCAATCCAATCGGTTAACAGAGCTAAGTATTCGCTTTTTAAGAGTAGATACTTCATATCGGAAAACTGACCTTACTCGATACTCCACTATAGGTAGGTATCATTATAAATGAAGTGCTCATGATTTTCATTCTTTGGGATATATTCAGAATTTCAGAATAAAAAGAAAGAGTAAGAACCCTACTTTGTACCGCTGCACTTTGAAAAGATGAAGTTACTTTAACAAACATGAAGAGGGGAACAGCTGTTTGTTAACTTTTTTCTCATACATAGATCTGAATTGCAATGAATGAGCCAAGTGGATAAACTTGAAATTGATTTCTTTTTATGACATCAGGAATTTTCAATGATTGATTTTATAATTGAAATGAACTTAGGTAAGAACAGTAAGTATATTCAAAAAATAAAAACAAAAGTTTTTGTTACTTAAACCTTGAAACTGACTTTTTCGGGCACAACGGTTTTTCGTTACGTGACGATTTCAACCAGATAACTCCTACCGCAAGCCGCGTTGAAGACGTGCTAAGAAAAAAAAACAGCTAAGTGCGTGTAGGACCACACGTAATGAAGGATTCCGTAGTTAGGATGATTTTATCCCAAATACAAACTTAACATTGTAGTTGAAAAATATACATTCCAACTGCAAATGTAAGTTTGTACGCACAATATTGAGAGATTTACCATGTTATTTTAAGACCATAGACTTCTTATAGGTTTTGCTGTAATCTATGAGTAAAGAACCATTCTCTGTATTTTTTTCAAAAATTTAGGCTCTGTAATTTCGGAGATCATGGAGGAATGGTCAATTTTTAAATATCTTTAAATTTATTTATTTTAAAGTATTAAAAAAAGTTGTTTTGAGATCCTTGCAATAAGCCCTTTCATTTTATATGTCACACGGTACAGTTTGCGAAACTTTTTTTTTCTTGTTTTCCCCCCAAAAGTGACCCCCATATTTAAAAATCATTTATATAACGTGTAACGTTAAATGCGCAAAACCTGAAAATAGTTTGATCAGAATAACGAGCAGAATCAATTGAACCACTTTTTAATATAGGTCACTGTTTTCAAAAAATCTTTATTAAAAACGTTGCCGTGTCTACTTATTAATAGATCAAGCCATCACATGCGCAAACCCGCCAAAATAGGTAAATAAACACAAATTGTTGTCGACCAATTTAAATTTTCTTTTCGCGAGATATAATATATATCTTTTATTACAATGCAACTTCGGATCTTACGAACTAAAACAGCACATAAAACCATTAAATTTTTATAAATGTTTTTTTTTCTCCCTGAAATAGGTCAATTGAATTAAAAATCAGTTGGGGTGTCTCAGGTTTTGCGCATTTAACGTTACACGTTGTATACGTTACACGTCCATATTTGGGTAACAGAAGTACATATGCGTACCAATTTTCAACTTAATCGGTCCATTAGATTCGGAGCAAATTGGCTGTGACAGACGAACAGACAGACAGACTGACAGAGCGATAGACAGACAGACATACGAGTGATCCTATAAGGGTTCAATTTTTTGCTTTTCATGTACAGAACCCTAAAAATTTAAATACCACTTTAATCATTAACCAATTAGATTGCTTATTGCTATAGCGCATAACCATGGTTCTAATAACTTCCATACGTAGACAAAAAACAGCCACACCCAAACCAGCTATCTCAAAATGAAATCCTCCAATCCAGCTAAAACCAACTTTAATAAAAGCCACTACCATTATGAAAGCCAACGAGACATCTACACAAGTATAGCCCACTCCATTACAACGAAGAGCTTTCTCAGTGAGAGCCATCAAAGAAAAATAATCCATCTGAAAACACTTGACACAGTTGGGCGGCCCCGCCCATCCGCCCGCCCAGCGCCACGCCACGCCCCGCCATCTTGGAGCCTCCACTTTTTCCCGCAGAACTTGCTCTGTATATTTTAAGTAAAGTTATCTTAGTCCTGAATACTCCTGAATTAGTTTTCCGCTAACATCGGCTCTCTGAAAGGTGTATTTTATCAAAGTTGTTTACTTTCTCAACATAGTTAATGTTGGAGTTTATCTGGGCAGGTTTTGGTCCTAGATGGCGGGCAGTTCGATTTAGTTTTGGTCTGAAAATCGAGTTGGCTGAATGGAAATGACGGGGATGTTAAAAAAAAAGAATAAAAAGTTTTGAACGAAATCTTTTCAAGAAATAAGTTGAACAAAAGAAATATCTTCTAGTCTAGGTTTAATTTCGTCGCGTCGCCTTCGTTCGCGCCTGTTTGAAAGAGCCTTTATAAGTAAAAGTAAGACTTCAGATGTTGAAGATGGTTGGGGAATCTGTACGAGTATGATAAAACGATAATAACTTGAATGAAATGCAGCGTCTCCCTTAACATAAGTACGTCACAATCACCAAATATAAAAAAGCTTATCATGTGTATGGTAGTCTTTCTTAGTACGCTCTGACAATGATGACGGCCGACAGTAAAAAAACCTATCAGCGAATAAAAATGCTCTATTATCATGAATCCGTCGGAATACTGTGGTGGCGACGTACTTTTCCTCTTTGATCGTTCACTCAGTTTAGTACTAACGTCCTTTGTTCAAACTAATATGGCGTAATCTAAACCGGTTGGTCCTAACGCTTTTAAGAGGTAAGTAATTTGAAGTAAAATAACTTACTTTAAACGAAAATTAGGTATAATCGCAGTCAGATGGCCTGTAAATAACAATCTATACCACTACAATCTTTACTATGTCTTGCGATTCAAATGTAAAACATATCAAACAGCGCACATTGTTTTCCCTGTTCCTGTAAGTTCCAGCCATCACCTTTGTTACGTTAGGGTCAACAGCTGGCCAGCTAGACAACACACAAAACATACTGGCAGTAGATAGCATTATAGTAGGCAGCTATGGATTTTTTTTGACCTAAAAGGGTTCACTGTACAAATGCCCAAAGTCATCTGTAATTCTTATTTTTACGTGATAAGTGCATTTAAGTTTGTCTTTTGTTCATTTCCGTTCATTTCATTTTAGTTAGATACAAAACTCTCACTGGGTACTAAAAAACCTTCAAAAATCTCTTTGAAACGCAAAACAAACAAATTCAAAAGATGAACTTCAAACGCAGTAAAAAATTACTTTACTCGATACGTTAGATCGCCCATCCATAGTACGTGATCAAAACGTTGAACAAACTCAATCCCCAAAGAAAAACACCGGTAGATTGCGAGCTTTCATCGCAAAGCGAGAGATATCAAAAAATACATCGGACGGTCGCTCCGCGCTTTATTAAGAATAAATTTAGGGAGGACGCAGAGGACCACGGTTGTTCCGAGTGACGAGAGATAAGCGGTTTGGAAGTATATAAAAAAAAATATGAAATATTTTTCCATCTCTATCTGGAAAAATCTTGATGCTCCGAAATTTATTTGGCATAAAACACTTGGTATAATCTTCTCTAAACGAATATTTTAAAGGCATAAAAATGATTTAACATAATTATTGTTTGGCCGAACGTTGATATGTCCGAATTTACAATGGCATACTTTTATAATGGCAGAATTTTATTTTGGCTTAATTAATTACCTTTGGCAAAGTTAAAATTCCGCATAATTTCGTTTAGCATAACGTTTATTTAGAACGACGATTATTTGTTACAATTTCACTTGGCATACTATGAAGATGGCAGAATTTCATTTGGAATAATTTTATTATATTGCTATTTCTATTAAATAGTATTTCTAATCTTCAATTAAAATTAAAATATTGTCTTAATAAGTTAATATGTTGTGCACCAATAGTTAGTGACAGAAACGAATCGCTGCAAAACGGACTCCACGTAGTCTTGTCTGCCTTAGAGTGCAATTTAAGCCCGCGTAGGCGCGGAGGGGTGAAGCGGTGATTTTAACGCTCGCCGCCGCGGCCGAAGCTGCGGTAGTGAGCGTTAAAACCATCTGCGACGATAATCTCGCGTGGGAACGCCGGAGCCCCGCAGCGTCAGAGCCGTGACAGGAACCATGCCTGCTGCATGTAGCATGCTCGCTTGCATGCTGTATGCTTGCTGAATTCATGGTGTATACTTATTTGCATGTTTGCATGCTTGCTGCATGCATGTGATAGATGAGTCTTTCAATTATTATGGATATGAAATTTATGCCTAAGATGATTCTGACTTACAATATTATGAGTTTTAAATGTATGATAAATGAGTGTTTGCCAAACGATTTTCTACTAAATGAAGTTTATGCTATCCGCTGTTATGCAAAATAATATTATGACATAAAAGTTCTGCTTTGCTTTAAAACGGGTCTACCGTTTTAAAGCTCATTGAAAGTAGAAACGTCGTTTTCTGTGTTGATTCCATTGAATTGCGTTCAAAAATATTTAGATTTATTTATTTATAGTTGATTAAAACGGTACAAATTACATTAATTAACATAGAAGCATTAAAGCATTAGAAGCATTTATTAACATAAATGCTCAGTGGCAGCAGCGATGTGGTGAATGATAGTGATAGTGCACGTCAACCTTCGACATCACTGCAGAGCACCCTGGAGAGATGTCCGCTGTGTACCTAGGCACGGTTTTTTAAAGGTAAGCGGGGTCTGAATGTGCATATCGGAAAGGTGCACAGACCTGCAAATGCACTCTCTTCAGACCCTGTCTCAACAGTCACACCAACCACACCTGCTACATCCAATTTTGACCCGTTTTGGAAAACCCTTTCTAAATTCAAAAACTCTGTACCTGTTTTGAAGCGAGTTCCCCGCGGTGCTAGACCTCTTGTGGCACAACACCTCGCAGGTTGCGTCCTTCTTGCCACCCGGGAGAACTCGCGAAGTGCTTGGGAACAGCTGCTCACCTTTCCTTACAGAATTCTACATGTACAAAAGAATTTGGCAACCAAAAAAATACTAACCGCACAAATTAAAGAAAACTGTAATATTTCGGCTCATAATTTGGATTCCAAATTACCGACACAGAGATATACCTCTTCAAAAAGTATATCCCATTTCGTAGAATTGAAGTTAGGGGAAGGTGACATTAGTGGAGCAGCCAGGATTCTTTTTAGTAGTGATGTGGTGGCACCGTGTTCTCCAGAAACTCTCGCAGCTCTGGAGAGCAAACACCCTGCCCCAGTGGATGGCATTTCTTTTCCCGACCCCCCTGATCCGGATAATCACTCCCTCACCATTACAGGTCGACAGTTGATCACAGCCATTTTTTCCTTCCGGAGCGGCTCCGCTGCTGGCCTCGACGGCCTGAGTCCTCAGCACCTAAAGGATCTTATTTGTTCAGGCGCCGGGGAAGCTGGTGAGTTGCTCTTGAAGGAGCTTACGGCTCTGATTAACCTTATGCTCTCCGGTAAGGTGAACGAGGCCGTCATCGACGTTCTATACGGGGCCAATTTATGCGCCCTGCGCAAGAGGGATCGCGGCATTCGTCCTATTGTCGTGGGAACCACATACCGTCGTATGGCAGCAAATATTTGTTGTAAATTTTATGGTGAGGCAGTTTCGAAAAAATTTCAGCCCCTGCAGCTAGGTTACGGCTCCAAAGGGGGCTGTGAGGCTGCCGTACACGCCTTGTCGACCTACCTAAATTCTGGCAAAGGAGAGGTCATCCTGAAGGTTGACATAAAGAATGCCTTCAATTCAGTGAATAGGGACACCTTGCTGGCAGAAACTAAAAAAGAAATACCCCAAATCTATAGTTTCCTTTGGCAATGTTACAGACACCCATCTAAATTACTGTTTCGGGACAACCTTCTGGAATCTGCTGTTGGTTGTCAACAAGGTGAACCCTCGGGCCAGTGATTTTTAGTTTAGCCATTCATCCAATTATTCGACAGCTAAATTCCAAATTTAACGTTTGGTACCTCGACGATGGAACCCTGGGAAGCGATGTAGAAACTGTTCTAAATGACCTTCATTTCCTAAAAAATTAATACATTCCATTGGCCTTAAACTCAACCTTTCGAAGTGTGAACTATACTTAGCGGACAGTACTGACAGACATGATACACTTTCCCAATTCAACACAATAGCCCCAGAAATCAAAATTATTGAAAAAGCTCTCTTCGTGTCCTTGGGTCACTTATCTTTGAGGACTCCTTCCCCGGTTTTATTGAGGAAAAAATTCAAAATTTCAATGACGTTTCGGAAAGATTGTTCCAAATTAACATGCATTCGGCCATAACCTTAATCCGTTACTGCTGTTTCGGTCCTAAATTGACATATTTCCTCCGCGCCTCCCATTTATGGAAACACACTCATCTTTTAGACAAAATGGACCAAATTATCCGGCATACATTAACCTCGATCTTAAATGTGGCCTTGGACGACCGAGCTTGGGCACAAGCTACTCTTCCTATCCGTATGGGAGGCCTCGGCGTCCGCAAAATGTCTAGTATTAGTTTACCGGCTTTCATATCCTCGGTTCACGGTACTGAGAAATTAATCAGGAAAATCCTAGCTTCCACACTGATTAATTTTGATGTGCCGTGCCTCACCGAGGCTATGGATGCCTGGAGACTCGCTTGCCCGAATTCAGATCCGCCCGACAATCCATTTTCCCAGAGACGGTGGGATGAGCCGCTCTGTAGAGTTGTACAGAATAATTTACTTGATACGTCTGTTACTACTGCGGAGCGTGCGCGCCTGCTGGCTGTAAGTAAGTGGGAGTCGGGCCTGTGGCTTCATGCACTACCGTCGTCGAACTTAGGCACTTTGTTCGACGACACTACCTTCCGCATTGCTGATTCCCTGCGTCTAGGAGCTCCTTGTTTTTCTCCTCATCGCTGTCACTGTGGTGAAGTTGTCAATAGCCTCGGACACCACGGCCTATCTTGCAGCCGAAGTGCGGGTCGCTTAGCGCGGCATGCAAACATTAATGACATTATCCGACGAGCTCTTGTCACCGTCGGCGTTCCAGCTGTATTAGAACCCAACGGCTTGGCACGCGACGATGGCCGAGACTGGCGAGACCGGACGGCATGTCTTTATTTCCATGGAAGGTGGGTAGGCCTTTAGTGTGGGACGCAACGTGTGTCGATACTCTAGCGCCATCCCATCTTCCTGGCTCAGCGTGCTGTGCTGGCGCTGCCGCTGCGGCTGCGGAAAACCTCAAGCGGCGAAAGTATAATAACCTTATAGGTCACTATATTTTCGAGCCGTTTGGGGTTGAAACCCTAGGGCCGTGGGGTCTGAGTGCTCACGGTCTGTTCAATGAAATCTCCAAACGACTGGTTGACACTTCCCGTGACCCAAGGGCTGGTTTTTACCTTGGCCAGCGGCTAAGCATTGCCATACAACGTGGCAATGCGACCAGTCTCTTGGGTACATTACCAGTCGACAGCGACGCGGAGGAATTTTTCGACGCCATATTTTAGTTTAATTTTAGTTTAGTTTTAGTCTAATAGTTTTAGTTAGGTTATGATAAAATATGTTTAATTTTTTATATAGTGCATTTAATTTAAATAATAATCCATTAAAATACCTACTTATACATAGAAGCATAAAAAGATTAATAAAGTCAATTTTGTTGTGTATAATTAAATTTAAACTAAGATGGAGCAGTGGACTCCCTTGCATACTTTTTCTCACAGAACATCAGACATACATATATGCATAATATTATTCCATTCATCCGCAAACATACTATAAGACAGCGGTATGATTTAAAAGAAGATGTAGTGACAAAACTTTAAAAGGGTATGCTGAGATGGTTTGGGCGGGGACGCCCTAGGAGGACATTATACTAACCTTATTGGTGATGTTCTTCAGAAAGTCCAGGTGCCTAGTACTTGCAACCGGCGTGCGTGTATGACTAGATGTATGAACGTAAACCAGCAAAAGGAGAATGTAAAAATCGTAGCAGATGGCCTTCTGTAGTTTTTGCCTACCTGCATGGAAAGAAGGCGTGAGTTTACGTATGTGTGTTTACAAATTTTGTACGCAGAAAAAGTTTATGTAACATGAAATGATTTAACAAACAGTTTTTTTTTCTTACTATTTACCAATATAACAATATGACGCAACGAAAGAACAAAAACACAAAAATAACAATTAGTGGGAAAATATGCGTCCAATCTACGCAAAACGGCCATCGCTCAGCATAATACTTGCAACCCTATTCAAGACAGAGCCACAGCGCTGGTTTTCAGCGACAGCCGGCGTTGACGTAATGACGTCAACCGGTACAGCATACAGTGTAACATCACGCCTCTTTTCCCCGAAGGGTTAGGCGGAGGTGACCTTTAGTAGCTTAAACATAACCGGCGAAATGTATACCTACCATGGGTCACCTCTATCTAACCTAAATAACATGTTTTAAATAATAATAATAATAATAATAACCCCACTGCCGTATCTCTACGTTTACGTCGTGGTGGGGCTTGCGCGCTCCGAACTCTAGGTCCGTGCCGGTAGAGTGTACTTTGCCGGAACAGGTCTGGGATGAAGAGCCAGACCAAGAGAGATACAAAAACCCGCAGGGCAGCATGTGGCAGTAGCGACCCCACGGACCCTATCTCCCGGGAGAAGTCTTGTTCCTCACCTTTGTGAACGTTGACGAGCTCCCACCTCATTTTTGCCTTAATTGACCGGCTTGAGTGGAGATTCACAAGAACAAACGTGCTCGGAGGAAAGAAGTATTCCAGTAGTTCTCGTAGGAATCTTGACCATCTTTTGGGCTCTGGGATTGTTCTGAAAGCCGTGGAATACCTTTCTATTCCTGAAGCACCTCAGTACATGTTGCCCCGTTGTCGCTACGTCACTATGTGCTAGCGACCGTTTCCGGGAGCCCATTATTGAGCGTGCAAGTCACCCCCTGCCATTTTATCCGTGTAAATATAAAAAATTGATCAGGCAGGGGCTATATATAGTTCAACCATAGTTTCCGGTAACTAGTCCACGGTAGCCACCCAAACGCATAGTCCAATATCTTGTGATGTCAAAAACCCTTTAAATAATAATAAAGAAGAACTACCGACCTCAATCACTGCCAAATTATTCTGCTGCTACCTGCTACATTTCTTCTATTATACAGATTAGACTACCCATACATAATTAATAAACTAACACGAAATTATGCACTGCAAAAATAATAGGGTACTTTCTCCTCTCAGTACTGTCGGTCTATGAAAAACTAGATCATACTTAGAACCGGATTATTATACGATGCACCGACGAAAATTTGACCCAGGTGTAAGTGATAAAGACCGCTCCAAAAATTTACAATTAACAAATTTTATGTGACTAAAATCAATAGAAAACAACATTTTCATAAAATGATTGTACAATATCAACCAATTCATCTCGCCCCGCTTTCTCTACGCTATGTTCCCCGCTACCGCGTATGCCTCGCGACTCAATAGTGCGAGGTGCCTATCTTCAGACTAATGCATTTATGCAACAGACGCTCGCCAGGATCGATACCGCGCGTAATTTGACGAAAATATTGTGGGAACCTTTTGTTTCTTACTTTTATATTTGAAAAGAGGGTATAGTGGAGGTCTGTTTATTACCTCTCAATTTTAGTGCGGAGGTATGAGATAGTGTTGCTTTGAGGGAAAGGTATTGAGGTGAAAATTACAACCGTTTTGGGCAATTTTTTATAGGTACTGCTTTTTGTGAAACAGACTATGCGAAAGGTAGTATAAAAGCATAGTACTAGAATCATACCTCAATTCTCAAGCCTCTTCCCCACAGGCGTATTTTTATTGCGCGATAATAACAGTTTCAGTACATTTTGTATTAGGACGGCCTCGAAGTTACATATTGCTGCGATAATAACGACGCAATAGAAGTAGGACGCTTGCGTACAACATACAACAGAAGATCTTCAAACCATATTTTAACTTAATAGGTGTGCAAATATCTATTACAACAACATTACACGCAGCAGAGACTGTACTGCTGAACTTCGAAGTTTAAAATACCGATGTACTGTATTCAGAAAGTTTAACATTACGATTTACGTGGGTCATAATGTACGCTATGACGAATTACTTAATTGAGAATGTTCATAATCGCGATATAAGGAACTTCGAAATCTTGCTATGACGAATTAGGGTAGACTGGGTACGGAAATGACAATTTTCATTTGACGACGAATAATTTTGATTGTGTGGCAATTAGCTGTAACAAAGAAGTTTTGTATTGTGAAGAGTACATTTGCCTACGTATAAAGACTGAAATTGTGTTTCTAAGTACTATGGTTAACTCACAGGAGCATGTTAGAAAAAAAAGAGAAAATGTCACAACCGACCACATCCCAAGGAAGGTTGTGACAGTACCTGGGGTCGGTAGTGACAGGTTAAAAAAATACACCAAAATGGTCATCAATCACTTTTATTGCACGAAAAATCCATTCTTCTCGAAAAAAATACGTTTACGTTACTACATTTACGTATATATTTATGTATTTATATTACTTAAGAACATTTAATGTTTATAAATAATAAGACACAGTAGCATCTATAGTTATTAAAACAAATCTCCATATTGCAGTTTGATTGCTTATAATTAGTACTTTAATTAGTCTTAAATTACAATCAGTCCAAAAAGCTAACTAAAGAATTTAATTATACTATACGGTAACAATGTCAAAATACAAACTATACTAAATATCCGTCACAAACGTACCCAAAAAAATTTACACAACCGTACTCAAAGCACTCCTTCGCAAAAAAAAAGCAATCACTGTGGCAATATAAAATAATGTACATACAAAGTAAGCACTGCTACTTAACCACTAATGTTTAACTAATAATGAAAAAGAACACTCATTACTGTATCTGTAAACATTTAACAACAATCATTAAAAGAAATCGAATAAAAATACTTACTTTTGACTGTTAAAAAGTAATGAGGGAACGAACTCTGCTAACATCAACATCGCGCGTTGGCTGACGCAATACTGTGAAACGCGTTCAGACCCGCATAGAGCTCCTTACCCCCTTCCCGGTATTCCTTATAGTTTCGCTAATATTGCGATTGTCACAACCGTAACCTGTCACAACCGTACCCAGTCTACCCTACTAATTTACGAATTTTTACAATCGACATTCTGAGCGAGAATTTCGCTTTAATGTGTATAGATGTAAGGATAGCTTAATTCAAATTTTGGTATAGGATAATTAAGTTCAGTTCATGTTAATTTTGTGTAACTAGCTAGCGCGCCTGTGGAGAGAGGCTTTATTCACTCAAGTTGCATGACTCATATATTACTCACACAACAGAACTCAATTAACATTACAATAAAACAAAACAAAACAAAAACCACCACACTATCAACATTAGGGACCGACGATTGCAGATGACGTGCAAGTCACTGCACTGTCTAAAGTATGGACAGCCGAGCCTGTCTGCTATCATCATCAGCACGCTGTTGGGGCTGCCGCACACCCTGCGCCCCAGAGACGGCTCAACAGTGTCGCAGCAGCCCCATCAGCGCTCTGAAGGCGTTGTTGTATTGAACGCGGAGGGCTTCGTATGCTTTTTGGGTGTGATTCATCCATAGGCGTACAATAATCTCTGAAAAGAAATGACAATGAACCTATGGAATTTTGAAATGTTTTGGGATTATTACCATCTGTCTTCATAAATTTCAAAGACAATTAAAACAAAGAATGATCCTAAATAATATATCAGCATAGCCTAATCTTAGTCAAACCTCGTATTGCTTATATGGCTTGATCATCTGATATGTGTTAGTCCACCATGAGTCATCAAATCAACATAATCTGCCTGTCTGATACCTGCCCTCGCGCGCAAGTTTCTGCCATTTTGCTACAATCAATCAAAGTCTTATTTGTATTACTTGGGAACTTAACAAAAGTGCCCACGTCACAGAACCAGCGATACATGCAGGGATACATGGGCGCAAATAACCCAAATACATTTATTCGCAATAAATTTCCCGTACACAATCGAAGTCCTGACCCAAATTCAGAGTAAAAATACCCCTCAAGGATATATACCAATAGCGAGGTAGATACAGACTGAAGAGACAAATAAAAGTTTCCTTTTACCTCCATAGACGAAAAATAAATAAAAAGAAAGGTAGAAGTGAAACAAAGCAGTCTTAACAAGTTGCGAGTAAATCCGATTTGTGAGGGTATTTGAATAAGAGGCAAAGCAGAATTTGAATAGCTTTCGAGTATTTTGTTGCTAAAATAACAATAGAAGAAAATAAAAGCGTTCGATTGTTGTGCGCGTAATTCCGAGGCGTATACGACGATAGAATCTTTATCTTGCAGTGGATGTAGGGACGATGTTATTTTTAGCGCATGTAAGAGTAGATCTATTTATCTTGATTTCAGGTCCTGTAGTGCATGCTTGGTGGTTATGGAAATGTGTAATAAATCATGACAGTTGAAGCACTTTCGGAGTTGAGCAGTAGGATATGCGCCGCCAGGCTACGTGGGGAAAGGATAAACATATAAGTACACATTTTCCTAGTTGTACTTACTAATACGACTAAACATAATGAACTGTGAGCTTGAATAGAAAGCAATAGTAACGATCAATCGCATTACCTTCCTCGCCAACCCAGTTGCAAAGCTTATTAAAATAATCGACTCGCCTTATGGGGTGCGTACAATAGGACCAACAGCACTGCGTCACTTCCGACAGTTCAATACCTATTGGTTTTACAATAATGAAAGCATTTAGCCTAATTAGATGGCAATGTGGTGACTCTGGTTTGTTTGGTTCAAAGGTAATGGCCTCGAAAGTAGTCCGCTTACTGTAAGGTTCTAAATTCTATGCTTTAGCTGAACATTCCTGTGGTGAGTATTCCTCTCCATAAGTTTGACTAAAGCAGAATTTGGCCATGGGTTTGATCACTGTTTCATCGAAAATAATTTATGTAAAGAGGCTGCTTGATACTCGTACCACTGAGTCCCCTTTACATTTCAGTGAGTCTCCTAAAAAAATCATAACAGAAAAGCAGGAAAGGTGTTCATGTCAGCAATGTTGAAAAAAGATTCATCCAATAAGTATGTAGGTACCTACTTTAAGACTACAACCTGAACCTGATCAATTGTATGTTCAATTTTGAATACAGATTACCCTTACAGTATTTACCTGCCTGCATGTCTACGGTATCCCGATCTAAAAATCTCATCACATTGTTGAGTTTATCAAAGGTCTGATTGACAGCAGCATACCACACAATGCGACGAATCGTAAATATTTGTATGGGCACGCTTTCCTTGCGTTTAGTCGCACAAAGCGTGAAAATCTAAAGTTTCGCAGCGTCACCTTTATAAGCGATTACGTTTTCTTCAATACTTTTCACAGAGGTTGGAAAATATTGAGGAGGTAAAAATTTTAATACAACTCAAATTTCTTTGACCGAGGGTCAGAAGTCTAAACTCAAGGTTTGCCAAAGAGCGATGGAGCGCAGTAGTATGATAAGTCTGCGAGGCTGAAATGGGACTGGGCGGGTCACACCTATAGAAAGCATCAAAACAGATGGGCCAGGATCGTCACACAGTATATGCCTGATGATGGGCGTCGTCACCAGGGCAGGCCTAAAAACCGCTAGCGTGATGGACTCGTTCCTGACCGATTGGCCGCAGAAGGCACAACATAAGGAAAAGTATGAGGAAGACCGAGGAGGACCGTTGCCCAGCAGTGGGACAAAATAGGTAAAAAAAACACAAATTAAGTTCGGGAGAATTTTCCACTACCTACATAAACTTGCTCGCGCTTTGCACCCTGCTGCCAATGAGCTCGTTCCATAACGTTGTTGACGTGTTTTTGTCATTATAACCTGAGGATTTATATTTGTTGAATGACAAAAAAAAAAAAACTTGTGTTAACAGTGGCAATGTAGGTATACATACTTATTTCGAACTACTTTTAAAGAATTTATTACGATCACCACGAAACCAGGGTGAAAACAGAAGACAATCTTGAGAGTGGCCCCTTTTTTTTTTTTTTAGGGTGGGAAATCATCAAATAACTTCTCCCGCTCTGGGCGGAGCGGGAGGGCGTGTCAGACTCTTACCCGTGTTCCTTCGATTGCCCTGTTGCCGGGGGCCACGATCTCCCTTTCGGTTCTCTTCGCAACCCCGGCAGGCATCGGCCTTAGTGGACCTCTTCAATTCTGCTGACATCTCTTTGAGGCGCGCGTGGAACACAACGCGCCGTCGACCCGGGCCTGGTCCTTATCGGACGGTGAGCCACTCATTGCTCACCGTCCGCAAGCCCGCGCCTACGGTGGCCGGAAATCGCCTCGCGATTCCCGACGCCCTGGGCGTCTCCTCCTGCGGCGGTTAGGGGCGTGAGGGCGCGAAGTTTGCCTCTCCCTCACACGTTCCGCCTCCTCCTTCGCGAGCATTACCGCTTCGCAGAAGGAGGTGACGGCCTCCCATTTCCTCTCGCTCCCTACCATGGCCTGTATCAGGGCCGGACGCGAGAGATCACCGCAGCCGATCGCCTCCACGAGGACACGGCGATGCTCCGCCCATGCTGGGCAGACCTCCACCGTATGCTCCACCGTGTCCTCCGGGCGATCCACACAATATTGACACCCGGGCGTATCCTCCCGCCTTATCCTGTGCAGGAACCTCCCGAAACAGCCGTGTCCGGTGAGGACCTGCGTCAGGCGGAAGGTGAGGACGCCGTGGCGCCTCTCCAGCCACTCCCCAAAGAGGGGTCTTATCGCCGCAATTGTGGCGTGCCCAGCGCTGGGTTGCGACAATCGCACTCTCCATGACGCCATGAGATCCCGCCGGAGCTCTGTACGCTGTGCCGCCATTTCTCGCGGCAGCGGAGTTAAGCCCCGGCGTTTCGCCTCCTCGCGCCACTCCCAGATGTGCGCGAGGACCTTTGCCTCCAGATCCCATGGCGTTGAGAGTGGCCCTGGATCGACAATCTGGTAACTAAATCGCTAGAGCGTTCAGACTGGGTTTTATAAGATTAGGTACACCATTCACCTAAGCAAGCAAGACCAATCGGTGAAGCCTGTTAATAAATAAATGACCACTTTTATAATAGCAAAGGACGAATGTTAATGAATAATACCTAATTAAATCCTTTGTAAAACAATAAGTAGCTTTAACGGAGGCTTCACACAATACAACACACAGAAACTAACCGGAGGAAGATTGGGAGTAGCTTTGCAGTCACAGTTAATGATAAGCTGACACCGCCACATCCAACCTCACCTCCTCCAGGGTAAACACGAAAAAACCGTCAAATCACGTCGATTAGTGTCCCGTGCTCTACAAAACTCATTGTTGGCGACACCACAATACTTCCAAACGATCATCGACACAACTGTTATACAATCTAATACACTAATATCACCCTGTCATTTGTACACGTCAGCCCTTCAGTCCTTCACGTATTTAAAGGACGGCCCAGGGGAAATTATGACAGTTACCTGTGAAAATTCGAGTGGAAATCAGTTTCATTTGTGCTGCGAGGATCAAATTCTTAGGAAGACTTTAATTAACTAATTGGATATGGAAAGTTCCTTGTGGAAAGAAACTTTACTCTAGTCAGTAGACCTTAAAGGTTTTCAACTAGCCTAGTCAAACGATAATTCCTATAACACTTAATAAAAATCTGGTGAATGGCGAAAGCATTCAATCTTTATCTGCTGCTACCGAAACTTTGGCGCAAACCTATCAAAACGATTGTTTCAACAATGTCATATCTCACTGTCTTTTAACTTCGATCAAGAAGTAAACCTCAAACTAAAATGGAAATGCAAACGGAACCTCTAGACTTATCAACGAAAGGCAAGAAACCGAACAAAATGTTGAACATTATCGACTTCAAGTTTCTCGAGGGGCTAAACAACCACTTGGTCAAGTTATACGAGAGGACCAGCCTGGTCTGCACCAAGGAATCCTTCTGCCTGCCCCAGAAAGCTGCTAACTTGAAGAACATACTGCCGTGCCAAGTATGTTTGAAGACCTTTGACCGGCCGTCGCTGTTGAAGAGGCATATGAGGACGCACACGGGTGATTTAAGGACCATTGCCTTTGATTATTGTGTTGTAACTAACTAGATAATAATGAGATCTAATTAAACCAAAATTATCGACGGTTTAGTCCAGTATGAAGAAAATAGTTGTGAACTAAATCCAACGTAGCCAGGGCTTTGGCAATAGAGTTCTTTATGCAGATTTTTAATTATTTGGGTACAGTCAACCGCACGTCAGTGGTAATACTTTGATCTTGAGCTGGCCTAGCGTCGTAGTTTCAATTGAATATGAAGCCATATTTTAAACTGGTTTTGTTACCACTGACTGACAGCACAGTCGACTGTACCTACCTAAGCTCCAGAATTATTATCGTTGCGCAAGAAGACGCTATTGGTACATGTAACCATTAGTTAGGTACCGAACTAGACTCGAAAACATCAGCATGGTTTTATTTTCATTGTTTCAGGCGAGAAGCCTCACATATGCAACGTGTGCAACAAAGGTTTCAGTACCTCCAGCTCATTGAACACACATCGTAGAATACACACAGGTTCGTCCTTACATACCTTAATTTCTCTTATGTATTCAGTCATATTGGGCGGCTTGACGAAGACCTCCCAATCCAATGATAACAATGACTAGTTTAACAAGACTCCCTAGGATATTGCTACCCTTGGTACCTCCAAGCTTGTATTCATGAAAATAGATATCGCCAAGAGGCTTCCGTCAACCTCAACGGGGCAGATCACCATCATCATCACGTCGCCGATGCCAGAATACAAGTACTTTACATGGAGCGACTGCCTATCTTACCTTCACAACCCAGTTACAGGGTAACATGACACCGACGACTCACTGAGGGTGAACACCAAGTGGTATTAAAATATACGTTTCAGGACTCTGATGCCCATTTTCACTAACACTAAGGGAAACCTAAACGAATGCCTATTATTTTGGCAATCATTTAGGTGTCGCCTGGAGTTAGTGAAAAAGAAAGAAAGAAAAAGTATTTATTGAGACTCGCACAGGAAATCACAAACTAATCTAAAACACACTCATTTAAACATTAAAATCATACAAATTAAACAACAACAAAAAAATTACAATGAAAAATAAAATAAAAGCAGAAAGTCCGGTACGAGGCCAAAAGGAAAAAAAAATGGGCATAAGAATATCCCGCTGCTGGGTGGTTGAAGCCACCTTCTCTAGTCTTAGTTTTAGGTAATCATGATAATAATGGGCACAGGAAATAAACCGAAAAACCTACTTTCACATCGATTGTTCAATTTAATTCAAACTTTTACATTTTCTACAGGTGAAAAGCCGCACAAATGTCCTGAATGCGGAAAATGTTTCACGGCGAGCTCTAACTTGTACTATCATCGCATGACCCATACAAAGGTAACAATTTTTTTATTCATAACTCGTGGATGCCTATTTTTAACCGACTTCCAAAAACGAGGTGGTTATATGTTCGTAGAGTATGTTTTTTTTTTAAGTATGTCCACCGATTTCTCCGTCAATTATGGACCGATTTTGAAAATGATTTTTTGTTTGAAAGGGTATGCTCTCAAGGTGGTCCCATATACATTTTATTAACTTTGCTTGGATAGTTTTTGAGTTAGCTTCAATAATACGTATTTTTTCCCACTTAGTATGTGGATGATGTGATAAGTAAGTTCCTGTGACTGTTATTTACGTAGCAGGTAGCGGTATTCGAATTTGTGTGGGGTAGGTAAAAAAAAAAACAGCCGACTTCCAAAAAAACACTACAAAGTGAAAAGTAAATTTAATTTCAGAAGTCGGTGGCAAAAAACGAAAATTCAAAACTAAAGACACCGACTTCCGAAATTAAAGTTATTTTTCACTTTGTAGTGTTTTTTTTTCTACAATAATTCCCCTTTACTAACTTCCTGTTGTACCCACAGAACAAACCTCACAAGTGCACATGGTGCCCGCGCTCGTTCCCGACGCCCGGCGAGCTGCGCGCGCACGTGACGTCGCACGTCGCCTGTGATGTCACACGCGGCGCCGGCTGGCTGTCTGCGAGGTACGCGCACACGCAGCACCGGAGGACACGCCAGTATGAACACACGTAAGTTTACGTAGAAAAAGTTTTTGGGCGGGCGTTTTTATTGCATCTGTATTTTTTTTTATGTACGATTGCATTCCCTAGAACGAATAAATATCTTAATATATTTTTAAGTATGTATGTAGGGAAAAGGAGGGTAAGACGGACCCTGCAGGTACGTCTACCTTCATCATTTTAGCTAGGAAAGTTTGTTTTTCCATAATTTGGATGTAAAATTGTCGATTTTCAATTAACCTACAATTTACTTTGGCTTAAGATAATTATTTCTGGCGGTCTCTGAATGCAAAGTGACATATGATTTAACTCATATCAAACTTGTGGGCGATAAGAATACCCATTAGATAGAAATTAAGAGTTAAATCTGGTTTATTAAATGCCAAAAGGCATAACGGACCAGACATTTATAGAGATTAAAAAGAAAAAATGTTCACGCGGCGCTGCCATTATGATAATTTCCATGGTCACAGTATAATAAAGGAGCAGTATTATATCTCGGCTGTGACCTTGAAATAATTACCTACGGCCGCTCGGTAGATAAACCTTCCGCGTCCATGTTTAACTGCCGCACACTCCATACTGTTGCGTAAGGATATACACTGACATTTCGAAGCCGTCGTTTCGGCGGTTTTCTGTGAAGATATATTACTGTTACTTATTTATCTGTGCCATGGTTATGAGCGTATTTTCTGAAAGTGGGCACCATCGCAAATAGCTGTAAAATATTTCGCTGTTTTGATTAATTTGAAAATTGTCATAGATGTACTATTTAGAACTACGTACGCACCCTGTTTCTGTAAAGTCATAAGTCATTTATTTCATAAAAAAATACATTGTGTTGAAAATATTACAGTGATGATAAACAAAATAATAACAAGTAAAGAAACATTACATTAATATTTAAAATTCATTACGCATTGAAAAAGTGTCTATATCACTAATAATTTTATGTCAATAATTCAGTACCAATTTAAATGCAATGTTACATTTAAATTTAGAAATGCATAATAAAAAAAAATACAACATAAACACAAAAATAATAATTCACAAATAATTAATTAGATAGTGGCTATCGTTTGTCATTTATGAACTCGTCGATACTGTAATAGCCCATCCTCAATAACTTTCCTACGAGTACTATCTCTAGCTTGTCTTTCCTCATCGGTCTCGTGCAAATTCTTAACAAAGAAAGAAAGAAAAGAAAGAAAGAAAAAGTATTTATTGGGACTCGCACACAAATTAAACTAAAACACACTCATTTAAACATTAATAAATAATTAAAAAAACAAATTAAAAAAATAACAGAAAGTCCTGTACGAGGCTAAAAGGCTCCTATCTCAGCATATGCTAGGACATTTTAAAAAAAAATGTCGCTGCGCTGGTATTCTGATAGGGCCCGCAGTGATGTCACGGATAGATAGATACAGAAATAAATAAACAAAGCTAGTTAACAACGCTAGAATATAGACATATACAGATATGGCACTGTTAAAATGTTAAGTCTGATGAAGTGGACCCTACACGATTCTGTCTGTTTCATGCGGAGCATCGTCCTTATGGCTTTTTTGAATAACAAATGCTGAGTGGACATTGTAATTGTAGCTGCTGCCCCAAAACTCAATACTATATCTGAGCCTTGACTCAACCAAAGCAAAGCATACCATCCTAAGTTGGGCCAAGGTGAGTTCATCCCTCAGGCTTCTGATTGCATAGCATGCTGAGCTAACTCAGCTACGTAGTAAGTACCTGCAGATAATAACCAATTTTTCTTTCTATTTCAGATGAACCCTCCATACCTAAATCAACACACAAACGCAAATAAAACACTTGTAAACATTAAAATAAAATCTTTTATTCGTCTAATTTCTGTTTCTTAGCATCTTCTTCTGTCTCACTATTCATCTTCCGTTTCTCTCCACTCTCACTTTCTGACTTCGATTTCTCTCCACTCTCGTTTTCCGATTTCTTTTTTTCTCCGTTTTCATTCTCTTCTACGGCTGAAGTCTTTCGTTCTTTGTGGTAGTTATTCTGCGACGCCTGGTTGTCGCTTGACGTGTCCACTTTGAGGAGCTCTCGTAGTGCCATGGTCGCGTAGCAACTTGCTGGCAGCGTCATGGTCAGGAGCAGGGCTTTGTATTTTCCGTCTGAAAAAGGAAATAAAGCAGTAGGTATAATGAATTGAAAAGTAACACAAATATGTTCATATTATTATTTATAGGGGCACATTAGGTCGTTACGGGTAGGCAGACTTTTCTTTAAAAACTCTTCTAAATCATGAAAAGTATAAATCTGTAAAATATAGACTTCAGATTCATCTCTAGAATATATTATGCGTTTGCGCTAAACCGTAAGCTTATAAGTAGCGTTTTTTTTTTATTGAATAAATTTTTACAGTGTATCATTTTGTAAGGCATAGTAGATTGCTCACAAAATATCAACATTTAGCGTGAAATTAAAATCCGAATCCCATACAGTGATTAATTGGGTGAGTAATATAATAGCAGACGTTACATCCACACGTTTTAATAACTATATTCTGGGATCACCAATTCAATCGCTATCGCTCTTTGAGATACACTGTCGAGCAGTAGACTTGTATGTGTGGTGCAAATTAAAAATTGGTTATTAATAAATATGTATTAATAATAAAATAAGTATGTCCTCGCGCACCTTCGAGGACGCCGCTGAGCTTTTTCCCGTGCAGCTCGTCCAGGTCCGACGGCAGCAGGTCGGCGAACGGGTCGGAGTAGCGCGCCGCGCGCCACGACACGTCGCGCGGCCGCGCCAGCACGTGCCGGTACGCGCCCGACATGCTGTAGCTCCTGCACACGCGGGGCCTTACTGTACACTGGTATACAAACATCTGTAGGCTGTAACCCCGAAGGGTTGCGGAGAGGTGGAATAATAGATACACCCACATTTCGGCAGTAGTAGCCCGCGAAAATCAAATTTTCTTATGTTTTTTGCAGGTCAGTGTCAAGTTATATCTTGATCAAATATGATTGGCGACCTTGACAAATATGTATTTACAGAATTAGAATCATTAATACATCTACCTAAGTTATATTTGTGCTGAAATATCATGATTTCAAGAAAAAATCATTCAATAGAACAAATCAAAGCCAGAGAGATCTTATTCGAGATTCTAATGATTATGAGTCACATGTAATAGCAGGCGAGTCTTTAGCCATCACCCGCGCACAGATCCGCGGGACTGCTACTGAAAAATTCTTGGTGGAAAAACCCAATAACACTGCCTGACCTGGAAATCAATCCCAAAGTTTCTTGAGTTTGATTTTAATGACATAAGTTTATATTCTGAATAAGTGTTGGTATTTGTTTCTATGTAGAAACATAAAATGCTATTTATTGCCCTCTATGGCTAGTACCCGAAAAAGGAAATCGAATTGCGTTTCGCTTACATCGAACTTCGAATCAGGATCTCAAGCTCAGCTATGCTAGCAATAGTCAAATATTATTCAATATTGTATCTTTCAGAAAATGGCTCACTTACTTGATCTTATGCCTCATCTCCAACGTAAGTCCAACCTTCGCCAGTTCCTCTTCATAGAACTCCTTCATGTTCGGCGGGTAGTCGACCGAGTAGCCCGGCAGAGGCATCACAATGTCCAATAAACTATATTTGCCACTATCCACGTCTTCTTGCGTTAGTACCTTCACAGGTATTTTAGGTTTCTCTTCATTTTTATTATTTTGCTGTTTTTCTTTGACTTCGTCGGTTTCTGTTTTAACATCTTTTTTCTCGATTTCTTGTTTCACCTCTGGTTTGACGGATTCTTTCGTGTCGTTGTCAGATTGATTCTCTTCCGAATCTGAGTCTTCGTCTTCGAATTCATCTGTGAAAGATCTTTTTGAGTAAGTTAAGTTAGTAGGTTAGTTATTTACCAAGTTTTACCTAAGTTACGTCCTTTTACAGTCCACACTAAATATACATAAGGTAAAGGTATAAGTTCGATTTGTTGAGAATTATTGCCAGATAAATCTTGCTAGACCACAGGTAACTGTAGACTTGCATTATTGACGACTATTGGCAAGCATTTATCTTGTATTAACTAGCAATATTCCGTTACATAAGTAGTGATCAATCAATTTAATATTACCCATTAATGGATAATAATAATAAATTCCTTGCATCGTTCAATATCGCAAGTCGATTAAGAGGTCAATGGAAAGAGTTAGGAGAGGGAAATGGGAGGGTTAGTTTAGGAGTTAGGTTAGTATGCAAAGAAGTAGATATAATTGCGCTTCAGGAAACATGGTTGTTGCCACATGACCTGTCCTGTTTATCAGCAGCCGATGAGGAGTTTGGCCGCACAGAAACGTCTGCAGTGGACACGTCGGCGGGAATGTTAGTAGGCCGACCTTGCGGTGGTGTCGCGCTGCTATGGCGGAAAAGTATCTTCGGTTGTGTGTGCGTAGTTCTGTGCGGTAATCCACGTATTGCGGCAATTAAAGTGTCGCTTAGTGACCGTCTTGTGCTAGTATTTAGTGTGTACTTGCCTGTAGATAGCGCGGAAAATTTATCTGAATTCACGGACTGCTTAGGAACTATCAGTGCAATTATAGAGCAAAGTAATGTGGAATCAGTTATTTTTTTTGGTGATTTCAATGCGCAGCCCAATCAATTGTTTTTTGTTGAGCTGATTAGTTTTTGTTGTGAACAGGAATGGTTATGTTTAGATATGAATAAAATGAGTTCTGACACATGTACGTTCATTAGAGAGGCTAACGGAAGTCGAAGATGGTTGGACCATTGTGTGCTCATCAAAGCAGCCTTACCATGAATAACAGGTGTTCATGTTAAATACGACATTTATTGGTCCGACCATTTTCCGCTTTTCGTTAATTGTAATTGTAATAAAGTTAAACAAAAATCTGTACAGCCGTGTGCTCAAGTATCTGACGGTGTCAAGTGGGGGGAAAGATCGTACGCACAAATAGAGCACTTTTCACGTCTGTGTGATAATCACCTACGCAATATAGATTTCCCAGTACGATTAGAATCTTGTAGTGGGAAGTTTTGTACAGATTCTAACCATAAAGCAGTGATTGATTACTTGTACAGTGTCATAGTAGATTCCTTAAGGTCGGCAGCTAGTTCCTCACATCAAAAGAAACCGAGGTATCGTAAGAGCGTTGCAGGTCGGGATAGACTCGTCGGCGGTGCCCACAGGGAGGCGCGGGCTAAGTTCAGTATGTGGGACTGGCACGGCAGGCCGTCGTCAGGGCATTTTTTCGAAGAAATGGTAGAAGCGCAGAAAGTTTTTAAAGGCTAGAGTCAAAATCACCAAGAAGAAATTAGAATGGACATACTTGCCTCGCATCACACCAATTCAGACTTCCGTAGTTTCTGGAAATGTACCAGTAGAATGAGCGTGGCTCAGGGCCTCCTTGTGAGTGTTGATGGAGTTACGGAACCTTACTAAGTAGTGGAACTGTTCATGGTTCAGTCGCTATTGGGCCCAGCGCAGTCGGTGATCGATGCTGAGGACCAGATGGGACCAGTCTCAACACTTTTCACATATTAGAGTAGCTCTTAAGAACATGAAAAGAGGGAAATCACCTGGTCACGATGGTCTCAGTATCGAGCATTTACAGCATGCGGGTTGCCACTTACCTAGGGTTCTGGCATTACTGTTGTAACGTGTGTATCGCGCACTCTCACCTGCCAGACAGTATGTTGAAAACGGTGGTCGTACCAGTAATTAAAAACAAAACTGGAGATACATCAGATGAGTCGAATTATAGATCTCTTTGGCAACTGTTGCAGCTAATTGTTTGACAGTGTGCTGAACGTACAACTGGAGAAACATTTGCGGTTGCACGATGCACAGTTCCGGTTTCGGCCTGGCTTATCCACTAAAAGTGCAATCGCTTGCCTTAAGCACACTGTCAGGTACTACACTAGCAGGAGTACACCAGTTTACGGGGCGTTTCTGGATCTCTCCAAGGCGTTGGACCGGGTCTCATACGACATTCTTTGGGGTAAGCTAAAAGCGACAGGTGTCCACAACGAATTGCTGAACGTGTGTAGATGCTGGTACGGCAACCAAACAAACATTGTAAAATGGGTAAGTTTTCTTTACCATACAGGTTGAAATGTAGCGTAAGGCAGGGGCTTACGCCACATTCCAACCTGCTTAACCTCCCCTAACCTTTTTAATCTGTATGTGAATGCATTGATCGAGGAACTCAGCAGTGCGCATGTGGGCTGCTATGTTGACGGGTTATGTTTTAACAACATAAGCTACGCCGATGATACGGTCCTGCTGGCTCCCTCGGTCAGTGCACTTAGAAAATTGGTTATGAATTGTGATGACTACGCTGACACCCATGGGTTACTGTATAATGTCAACAAGTCCGAACCCATGGTCTTTAAGGCTGTTAGCAAGAAGTGTCCAGAAAATGTATCACCTGTCAAAATTAACGTCGTCTCGATTCGTCTGGTACACCAGGTCAAATACTTTGGACATTTCGTTTCGGACGACCTTAAAGATGATACCGAAGTTGACCGGGAACGCAGGGCAGTGGCGGTGCGGGCGAATATGCTGGCCCGTAGGTCCGCGCGATGTACAGATGCGGTCAAAATCACACTATTTAAATCACACTGCACATCTGTACTAAACGTGCCGCCAATGCGGTGCGTATTCAATACAACAACGCTTTTAGGGCGCTGTTGCGACTTCCCCGTTATTGCAGTGCTTCTGCAATGTTTGCGCGAGCCAGAGTGGATAGCTTCGCAGCTGTAGTGCGGAAAAAGAATGCATCTCTTCTCATAACAGCAGCACAAGTAGCAACAGCCTCCTGCAAGCTATTACTGATGGAGCTGACGAAAGCCCCATAATGAGGCATCTTATTTAAACTACTCTGTCGGTAGTAGAATATAAGTACTAACGTAGCACATAAGTTAAATTGTTAAAATCTACAATTGTAAGTATTTAATGTTTTTGTAATTGGATCTAGTTGTCTGTTGAATAAATGAATACATAACATCACGCCTTGTTTCCCCGAAGGGTTGGGCAGAGGTGTCCCTGTAGCAGGCACACCCACATTTCGCCAGTTATGTTTAAGTCCCATGTAATAGGGGGCGAGCCTATTGCCATCAACCGGGCACAAATCCAGACTCCGAGCTGCTACTGAGAAATTTCAGATAGAAAAACCCAATAACATTTTGCTCGACCCGGGAATCGAACCCAGGACCTCATACTTAGCAGTAGCGCTTGCGACCACTAGACCAACGAGGAATAAATGAATAATAATATCAAAATAGCTTCCACGAGTGGCGCTGCTTGAAAAGTACGAACATTCAGCCGCTATTGTGACTGGGAAATATTTGTATCACGGTATGAACTACTTTCTTATAGTTTTGATACGAGAAGAAGGAATACTGCATGGATTTAAGTTAAAATAGTGAAATTTAGAAATAATGTGAAAGGTACGACGATGTACAAGGACGTTTAGTAATTTAATTACTACATAATTTATCATTTTTACAATCGGTGATCACTTAAACACACACTGATTATTTAGGAAAAATCGTCTACAGTAGCAATACTAGTATGTAAACATCATGTTTATTATTTAATACTTTGTACCTATTGTAATATCGTATTCCCGGTATATCGTCTTCACTTACAATGATAATAATTAATGTTCGCGACGATGTGAAAAAATGTATTTATACCACCTATTTATACCAAAAAAAAAAAAACTATACACCGATATACTAGTACGATCAACGAGAACCTATAGCCCTACAAGTTGAGTACAAGATTCTAAGCAAAGCCTAAGCACACCGGCTGCTACTAACATAACCACTCGAAATAAACACCACCAGAGTTCACCTTTGAGTCAAATCTAAGACGACAAAAGTATCTCCAATAATACTTCTCAACATAGTAGGGCTTTATCAACTAACCCTACCAACATGTCGACCGCACAAAAACTTGTGAACTCGATGTTGACCCCGATAATCGCTAATGACGATACAGGTTTAAGATTTAACGAAGAGCTCTTTCAGAGAAATATCAGACTTGAAATCGTGAACGCACTCAAGGAAGAAGTGGCGGATCAGTTCAAGCAAATCACCGACTTTATATTGGGTTTTCGTACCTCGCTAGACTTCTACAACGAGAAATATGAGGAAATTAAAGTTACTCTCGAGCAAAACTCTTCTAAATTGCAATTGTTGGAAAGAGACAATAGCAAGCTGCAATCATACATTTAATACGGAGTTTCATTCCTATTCTTCTCATAGGAAACTACCGAAAAGTTTCGTCTAGTGTAGTTGCCCACTAGAATCAATTCTATTTTCTTGTAAATGTTGACGTTCAAAAGTGCTTTTTAATATACTTGAAATAAATGATTCGGCTTTGAGTTTATCGACGTTAATTTAGACCGAAGATATTTATAATTACGATAGATGGGATAAAGTGAACCACATCAAAATCTAGTCACACCTCGTTCAGTTTAGTGCTAGCTGAGACGGATAGTGTACCTTCTTTCTCGAGTCGCGCGAGCGGCACGAGGTCGCCGGGCGCGGGCGCGCGGCCGCGCCGCAGTCGCGCGGACGCGGCGCGGTTCCACAGCAGCGACTGGTACGCGTGCAGGTACAGCAGGCGCGTGTTGCGGGCCAGCTGCGAGCGGGGGAATGGTATCACTTCGCGAACGAAAACTTTGACTCCTACAGTGAACGTTAATTCTTAAAGTAACACAGCAACACGACGAATACGTGGTTGACGAGCGTTAACAATACATTTTTTTTATAAAAACATAGATACGATAATTGCACGAGCAGCGAAACTAAAATCTATCACTCAATTAACAATAACTCCTGAGGGTATCAGTGCAAGAGTAAATAGGACAGTCATTTAATGTGCTGTATCTGGAATTCTATTGGACCTAAAGAAAAAAAAACAGTGGCACTCCGGGAATGCCGACAGAAGTGAAAACTTAAAAAAAAACAGCACCACGGTAATCAACGCGTTGATGTCTTTTTAATGGTCAAAAACTAGTGTCGTCACAGTGTCGCAAATCAATGTTTTAGTCCCATCTCAAAAATGCCCAACGCGCCTAAAGAAGTTTTCACTTCAAAAACTTAATGAATTCTTTATTATAAACCCGCGTCATTAAAGCAACGAATAAAAAATGGCGGCCAAACAAAGAAGCTTATGCCAGTACTGGCACAGCAAAATATGTGAGTGAGGGCATGATTAGCGCCACCACTATGAATTATTTTCTTTAATGGCATGGGCTATGTTTCAATATATATTATGCAATGTATCAGTCTCTTCTAACATACTGCATAACATCATGGGGTGATTGCTCCCAAATCGAACATTTTGACATAGAAAGAGCCCAATGGTACCCTAGCTGTTTTCTGTCATACTTGTATCCTACTGTAGATTTTTACAAACACTTTAAAATCTTGTCAGTGAGACAACTTTTTCTTATGTACACTATTCTAAAGAAGCACTCTTCCGCAATATTTGATCCCCTCTCTAACTCAGAAAAACGCAGAAAATACTGTCTGCAATACTGTCAAAGGCCTAAGAACGAGCTTCTCTTAAAGATTCTATACTGTCTTAGGTTCCCACTTATATATAAAATAAATCGTATTAACACGATCTATCACCTAAAAACAAATGCTTGTAAGAGTGCTCTGGTTGAATGGCTCCTGAGCTTAGATTATAATGCGACTGAGTAATTACTAACTCATTCAAAATAGTCCATCCCTCTAAATTCCCGACACATAATAAATAGTTCAAGCATTTTTTTTTTTGTATTTAATGCTCTTTTTTCTATATTGTTTTAAATTTCTGAGTCTATAATTGATTTTTATGTTATGCCTTATCCCTTTACTAACTGATTATCTTTATATACCGTGTGGTGGGACCCTGGTGATCTGCTATACAGGTATTCCTAGTGCAGACACTAGTCTCTCACAAACTAGTGTCACATAGTTTATCAAGCTTGTCTAAATTATAAGATGCCATTGTATGTAAAGAGAAAATAAATTATTCGAATTCAATATTTTACCTTTCCAAGTGCTCCTAACAAGTCGTTCGGCGCCTCCGCGAGTGCTCTAATGAGCCGCGCCTCGTTGTGTGACGACGTACGTCGCGGCAACAGTTTGACGGCCGCGTTGGGGCCGCTCTCCTTGTACGTCAGCAGTGCCTTCTCCATCGGACCCTCGCGGTACTCTAGGATCATGTCTATTGCCTGGAATGGAGGGAATTTAGTGTGTAAGTAGCTTATTTGTTGTTGTGAAAACCATGCTCAACGTAACAGACACAAATCCAAGTTATTGCATAGTTCAATTTTTAAAAAAACAGACATATTTACAAAAAGGATAAGAAATAATACGAAGAAGACACAAAAGTAACTAACAAGTCAAGCAAAACTAAGAAATAAGGCCGCGTAGACAAAGTCGCGCGATTTATCAAGTCGCGTTCCTGCGTCAAAATTCATACAAACGATCACGTCGATCGCGTACTCGCGCGGTGATGGCTTTTGGTCAGGACGCGGAGTAACAATCAAATAATTTTGGCACAAAAAAAGACTTGTATTCTTGAAACCATGCCTTAATCCTAGGCACCGTGGGCTGGATTGACATGAATTCAGACACGTAACTCGCAGAGCGCGGATATATAAAGACAATACAAAAAGTACAATGTACTTAACTATGCATTACCGTGCACAGTGAGTGCACGGTAATGCATAGTTAAGTAAAACATCATAGGCGGTTGTGAGACAAATCGGATACCTTTTTTTTTTTTTGACGGTGGGAAATCATCAAATAACTTCTCCCGCTCTGGGCGGAGCGGGAGGGCGTGTCAGACTCTTACTGACTAAAACCCACCCGTGTTCCTTCGGTTGCCCTGTTGCCGGGGGCCACGATCTCCCTTTCGGTTTTCTTCGCAACCCCGGCAGGCATCGGCCCTAGTGGACCCCTTCAAATCTGCTGACATCTCTTTGAGGCGCGCGTGGAACACAACGCGCCGTCGACCCGGGCCTGGTCCTTATCGGATGGTGAGCCACCTATTGCTCACCGTCCGCAAGCCCGCGCCTACGGTGGCCGGAAATCGCCTCGCGATTCCCGACGCCCTGGGCGTCTCCTCCTGCGGCGGTTAGGGGCGTGAGGGCGCGAAATTTGCCTTTCCCTCACGCGTTCCGCCTCCTCCTTCGCGAGCATTACCGCTTCGCAGAAGGAGGTGACCTCCCATTTCCTCTCGCTCCGTACCATGGCCTGAACCAGGGCCGGACGCGAGAGATCACCGCCGCCGCTCGCCTCCACGGGGACACGGCGATGCTCCGCCCAAGCTGGGCAGACCTCCACCGTATGCTCCACCGTGTCCTCCGGGCGATCCACACAATGGTGACACCCGGGCGTTTCCTCCCGCCTTATCTTAATTAGGAACCTCCCAAAACAGCCGTGTCCGGTGAGGACCTGCGTCAGGCGGAAGGTGAGGACGCCGTGGCGCCTCTCTAGCCACTCCTCAAAGAGGGGTCTTATCGCCGCAATTGTGGCGTGCCCACTTACGTGATAGAAGCCATTGTATTGATGCTCGTGCACGCTCAGTTAATTTCTAATAAACCCTTGCAGCAAGTGTCGTTTGCGCCTTGGCACGGAACAGAAAGACTTCTCTTTTGTTACAAAAAGGGTTACAGGTTTTTACTACTATTACTACAGTGATAACCTAGTGGTGTGACCGTCGGACTGCCAAGGCACGCACTTCTGACTTTTCGAATTCAAGTGCATATTATACAATGAGCACTGCTTCAAAAACGATGAAGGAAAACATCGGGAGGAAACCAGCATGTCTGAGAGATATTTCTCGACGGCATATCAAGCCAAGTCAGAGACCCATGGGCGGCTTTAAAACTCTGACACCAGGTTAGTCACTAGCCACACGAAAAGAAGAAGAAGACTACTTTGTATAAATGCGGTATTCAACATTTATATACTAAAATCATAAACAATAAACAAATTACACACCTCTTTAAATTTCCCCTGCAGCAGCTTCAGGCCAATGTTATATGTAGGAGTATCGACCCGCGAGCCGAAGCGCTGCAAGCCGTAGTAGTTGATGAAGCCGAACTCCTGTAAGTGCTTGCAGGCTACGTCTATCAGCTCGTCGGGAGCCGTGACGTTGCGGAGAGCTATGCGGAATCTGGGGAAACAGCGTCATCTATCTATAATCTGAAATATCACTCACTCGTTCATCACGAAATATCGAAAACCGCTTGACGTATAAAGATGAAATTTGGCAAGGAGGTAGTTAATAGTTAGTAGACGTCCACCAAGAACGGATTTTCGGAAATTCGACCTTTAAGGAGGTGAAAAGGCCCCCCTTTTCAAAAATTTGTTTCACAGCACAAATACTTATCTATGTAAATTATAAAGTTTGTTATTTTTAGTTTTTCCCTTAAAGGACGAGTTATATGGAAGAACTTTAACGAGCTATCTGTCTGGTTAACTCAGTATTTATAATTAATACTGAAAATAAATAAAACTTATATCAGGATATTTTTTAAATCAACCCCTAACGGGGTGAAACGGGGTATTGATTTTTACAGTGGAGGATTTTACTATGTGGCTTGATTAACTTGAAAATTGGTATAAATAATCTATAAGTCAAATAATGGAAACGTCATAATAGATTTTTTTAAATTATTATCACGCTATTTGATATGGGGCATGAGCAATATTGCATTATATTCGTATTCTTCTATAGTTTACCGCAAATTGTAAAAAACTAACCAAAAGTTAGAATATCGCAGAGTCACAGATTTGACCTTTTAAAAGATTATCATCACGCTATACCTTTATGGAGCTAAACAGTCAATCACAAAATATACAGGGTGGATTTTGAGATGGGGCAATAAGGGTACCTTAACCGTTGTCGCTACAAGAAAACAGTCTTAGGAGGCAATCCTTAACTTTTCGAAACATTTTGATCTGCATTCACAGATTTTGAAAAATTGTACAAACAGCGAGAAAATTGCCATTTTGCCAGTCCAAGATGCCAGTCTATCCTATTTCTTATCACTAGGATCAAAAAACTATATCGGGCCAATTGAGGTTTGAGTACGAGAAAACACAGAAACTGCAAAAAATCCTCTCATACATTTCGTAGCAAATGAGAGGAGATAATACACAATATACCTTTGTATGATGAAATAACTTTTTCACCTCAGTATCTCAAACAAGCATGTTTTGCTGTGTATCAACAGTGAGTAAAATTCGATTTTGCTGTGAGCGTGAGACAAAAAAACTTTTTTTTTTTAATGCCGCGACTGTCTTCTTCTAATTCAAAGAGAAAGAAAGAG
Source organism: Omphaloscelis lunosa (assembly GCA_916610215.1). Lineage (NCBI taxonomy): Eukaryota > Metazoa > Arthropoda > Insecta > Lepidoptera > Noctuidae > Omphaloscelis > Omphaloscelis lunosa. The sequence goes on from OU744252.1 coordinate 1,208,543, forward strand.
AGAGAGAGTTAGATAGTGTGATTTTGGTCAAAAAGCAAATCCAAGATGGCGGTTGCGAAAATTTTCAAATTTTTCGTCATGGGTGTCGTTTTCATAGTTTTCGAGGGCGCTAAAGCCGATAATGAGGTCAAAATGTAAATCTAAGATGGCGGTTGTGAAAATTCTCAAATTTTGCGCCATGGGTATTTTGTTTCTGTTTTAATTCATACGTGAGAAGGAACTTCGTTCCGAAGAAAAAAACGAAGTTTATCTTGCTGTATTTTTTTAACTTTAGATAGGTATATGTATATGTTCTCCCTGCTGAGACCAAAGTAATTTGCATCTCTAAGCTATTATCACTCGCTACGCTCGTGATTCAATTATAGAATCCTTCGCTTACTCGGGATTCAACATCAACACTCGCAGCAAAAACCAACTTTGCTCTCTTGTTGCACAAATAACTTTTTAATGACTGAGAGTGCACTTGAGAATGTACTTACTATTATTTAAATGAACACAATATACCACTAAACAACAGTTGAAATATTCAAATACTTCACTGGGCTGAATAGCGAATTAATGTAGCAGATAGTTACTTTTATGGAGCTAAGCATTCAATCATGAATTGGCTGATTTTTCTCTTTACTTTTACTGTAAAACCTTACTTCTAGCCAAACTTCATGCTGCTAGGTCAACGGGAAGTACCATATAGGCTTTGTTTTATTTGCGAGGGTCAACACAAATATGCGGTATAACTAAATGGCCGTATTTTTTTATTGCGTTGATTTGGAAATTTGGATTTTGTTTACAGCTCCAAGGGACCGTAGATCTAAGTTTTTTATAACTATTTCAACTTGACATATCCGTGCGTTCCTGAGAAAAAGAGTATTGACAGACAACGAAGTCATCCTTTATGGGTTTCAATTTTTCGTTTTGAGGTACGAAACCCCTTAAAAAGATTATTTGAATTTATTATCTAACTGTCTGTCTGTATTTGACCGTTTCATGCCGTAACGACTGAACAGATTTACAGGAAAAGCATGCGAATATGCCATGACCTGGGTTAGGACTTAGGATACTTACTATGAATCCCGGTAGTACGTTCCTGTGGGATAATTTCCGACCTTTACGCGGGCGAAGCCGCGGGCTAAAGCTAGTTATTTCTATAAACAGTCATTATTTTTAACAATTTTTATCATATGTATTTAATATACTAATATAAAGCTAAACTAGTTACTAGCTAGCAACTAGCTAAACGAGTTAAGCGCTAAGCGAAAACGAAGTAATAGCGCGGCCAGGCGATGCGCAGCGACCCAGCGACTCGGTGGGTGGAAGGCTGAAATTTCACGCCGACGAAGTATTTCTATCATCAGTCATTATTTTTAAAAAAAAATCATAATTTGTATTATAAGTTCGCAGACACCCAAAAGAGTCACGCAAAATACATAAATAATTGTTTCATTAGTGGAGTTTGATTTACCTAGGTGTTTATATCTCCAGTATGTCGGAAGGATTTAAGAGCATAAACAACAGCGCAACATGCCCAAAAGGAGATGCCACAATACTCTGGAATTACCTACCTATGTAAAAGCAACAGTTTGCAATACTAGGAGTGGAAACAGAGAACGGCAATACAATGCTTTCTACATAATGTCTTGTGTGTGTATGCGATTGTGGCGGCAACTGTGACGCCACACCACAGTGACGTCACGCAGCACCCTGCGTGACGCAAGCAGCGTGTACCGCGCGAACAGCGTATATACTCCCCCAAATCAATCGCCGGGCAACTAGACACAACACCCGACTGGTCGGAGGATCCTCCCTTTTCTATGGAGGATGAGTGAACTTTGCATCCTCTTCCTCATACCTCTCTCTATATGATTGAAGCTGATGTCATTGCCATTTCAATCGTATTACCCGTTCCATGCCCCTGCATACATATTAAAATCATTACTCCTAGATTTAAAACTGAATAAGTACGTATATCCCACCTGTTCCCTTTAAGCATGCCCAGCTTAAGATTAGTATTCTTGAAGCAGAAGTTCCCAACATGTATGTCCTTCAGATACCGAGTGGCTGCGACAAAGCGGCGCGGGTCGAGGCGACGCGCACTGAACCACTGCGACGTCTTCGCGCGACGGTCCTTAGTGCCTGCGTAGCCTAACATAGAAGGCTTTACGCTGCAAAAATAATGAACAATTCCTTTAGCCTAGTTGTTAGTTCGGCAGAAACGTTAAACTACATAAACCGGGCGTAAATATAACACATTGACTTAAAAAAGAGATCAGTACTAGGGACAAAGACATTCTCTAGACGTTCTACTATGTGTTTTGTTATTTTTTTTAGAAGCAATTTTTCTTTCTTTCTCTTTACTTTCCCTGTTACTCGACGTGCCTTACTTATGGCCGGATACCACAACTTGCTAAAGGTTGGGCAAATGTACTCCTCAATGAGTTTTACATTATAGACCTCGAAAGCTATTCAGAATCATTTGACTCCTTCAATAACATTGATTGATGTTCGATTCGGCACCAAAGTGTTTCATTTGTGAATAGCTTCAAATGAATGAATATTTATTTGTTAAACACAGGTACATATATTTGGTCTTCAGTAAAAATTCAGTTGACTCTCTATGTTTTGGCATACAAATATTATAGCTACATTAAATACAATAATATTAAAAATACATTCAGAATAATTATAAATGCTGGCAACTGGGCTATTATGGCCATAATAAATTTAAAACGAGCTGAGGGCGCGAGTCTAAATGGATGGGGAATGTATAGCAGGCTAAAAGAATAAAAGTTGAAACTCACTGCACCCCTATTCGTTCTGCGATGCGTACAGCTGCGTCCATTGTATCACAATTCTCTTTGTGCACTATGAAATGCACATACTCAGCTGGCCACATCCACTTCACTCTGTTGTCTATGCGCACTATACAAACCATGAAAAAGAACATCATGAAATATAATAAAAATGTAGGCTTTTTATTAAACCCCTAAAAAAATTTTGTAAAAAATGAGAACAAATATAGTTGAAAATAAAAGAATGTCACCATACCTCCTTTCTTAAACTTCTGGAAGCGCATCAGTTTCTTGTCGTCAATATTGACAGTGCTGCCAACTATGCTGTCACCGAATGCTTTTTTCACAGCATCGTGGATTTTAGTTCTTTGCTCCTTTGTTACCCCCTCCATGTCAATCTGAAGTCAAAACTAAGCTGATTAGGAGGTAGCAAATAAAAGAATTCAATATGGTGGCTGGTTTACTGGAAATTTCTGACTTGTGATACAAATTATGTCTGAGAAAAAATACGAACAAATTAAAAGACTAAGAATGAAAAACTTTCATTTTCAAATATTTATTGTATTTTATGCCAATGGTAAAAATGTAACTATGATTTTGATTTGTTTTGCTACCATTAATTAAAACCTTTCTTTTCATCTAATTTACCTAATACACCTTTAAATAAGTTGCGGTTGTCAGTCAATTTACTGGCATACTTTAATTTTGGGTCCATTTCATGTTTAAACTCAAAACTACATGGCTTACATTACCTCAACACAGTCAGGATCCGGATCTTTGCTAACAGCCAATGTATTGATTTTATCCCAAGTCTCCATGGGCAGTATCTCCAGGTTATACTTTGTGAGGAGAAGGTCCTCATCCTCGCTGACTGCATCCTCTTCTGGGGCATGCGGTGGCTTCATGCACGTTAGCTTGGCTATCTCACCCTGTTCGTTTATCTCTGACACTTGGAAATCTGAATATCTGTTGGAGATTTCTTTGGGTAAGCCCAGGTTCATTAGGAGATTTTCATTCCATACTCTGTTCTGAGTTTTCAATGCTCAGGGATAGAGAATTGAAAATGCAGAACAGAGTGTTATTTTTATATGCTGATTCTCAATGCTGGGCTCAATACCGAGAGAACCAAAACTGGGTGCACTAAAAAACTATGTCACCTAATAAAATCACCTGTGCAAACTGGGGCTAAGTTAGTCTAAAAAAAACAAATGAATGAAAGCCTCAGCAAGACTGGCTGATAAAAGTAACTCAAGTTGCAGTTCAACATAGGTATGTACTTAATATTATGGACTTCAGAACATAATAATCATGATTTTCAAAACACTTATATGGTACTTACTATTTATGCATATAAGGTTGATAAAAAGCTTATTTTACTGAATAATATGTTCATATAACTTTAATTAATGATATTGATGGTTGGGAAAAAGGCTAGGCAGATGATGATGATTACTTAAATAAGTTGAGGGAATAGGTACAATATTATGGCTGCTCACCTTGATTTAATAATGCCATTAAATCCTACATGTTTGCTTATATACTCTGTAACTCCGATATCTTCTTCAGAAAGTCGCTTTCCAGGGGAATCCCTCTTTTTCCACACTCCCTTGTTTCCAGAATAATTGTTTTGGAACTTGCTGCCACCACTAGGGCCATCAAAACTACCCCATTGACCCTTAAAACCTCGATGGTTACCTGACCAACCTCTATTTCCCCCTCGGCCACCTCTAAAGCCTCCTCGCATATTGCGATCACGATTTTCACGGTTCCATGGCCTGTTTTTATTCATTTTCTTTTACAATCAATACGTACTTAACCTATAAACACTAAGTGCACTATAATGTTATTGGATATAAGTTAACCGTTTACTTATTAGATAAAAGATATTCCTAAAATTAAAGAAAATTTGACTTATTCCTCCTCTATAATACAATTATCAACAATTTTTGACAAGATTCAAATACCGACACGCGACTCAAGAATATTGCAAACACAAACGTTGTTTGTAAAATTGTAAGTGCCAGATGCCAGTGTCAAGTGACACCGTGTCAAATTGACTTATCTTCATCATGAGTTTTTGACTCAGTTTTGACATGTTCGTGGATGTTGCAGTACCCCGGCGCCAGACACAGTCACATATTTGATCAAACACTTTGATAGACTTTCCCCACACATTTGAACACTTGTTTGCTTTTACCTGCCAGACATAGGTGGGTAGACATTAAATATATGTGTATATCCCCCTTAGAGGATATTACACTATCATATTATATCATATACCTATCTACGAAGCTCACAAATTACCCATAATATGTCGATTTCACAATTTCATTATATCTTTGATCATAGATCTATGATCATATAATTATATATAATAGTATAATACCCCCCATAGCAACAGTATTTGAACACTTATTTGATGACCTGTTTGAACACTTGTTTGAACACATGTGTGGTACGGATGTTTGGGTATTTGATCAAAGTTTTATCACATAATTCAACTTTGCTATTCGGTGTCGGTTTTTCGAGCGCACATTACCTGCCAAACATGCTTTGCAGCACGTTCGCTTCACAGTTCTCAAATAGACAACAAACACGATGGATGACGATTTTTTGGTCGAGGTATACCTTTACTATTTTAAGTGTATGTAATTATTTATTACAATTGCAAAAAAAATTACAGTTGATTACTTTATTTTTGGAATTTACTCCTTAAGAAACGATTTTCATATTTAGCTCGCGGTATGAAAATTTTATGAAAAGCAAAATCAAGAGTCAGCTAAAAGTGAGGCGTTACGTTCCTTTGCGCACCTTTCACTTAGAGACTATGTATGTGTGTATATACAAAGTATACTCAGCTTACTAATATGCATACTTACAAAACACAAATATAAGTTATTTACTTAAGTAATTACACTGTTTTAGAAAAAATATATTTAATAAGTGATCAAATATCCAAACACCCCTGCCAGATATGTGACCAAACAAGTGATCAAATATTGCAGCTATGTCTGGCGCCGGCTTTTAGAGGTACAACCCAACCACGCTTTGCTATCTACCACCAGCCTGTCTTACATATCAATGTGACATGAGGTTACACACTGTGAGGTTGAACCTCTTTGCTCCAACAATGGATCGGATCAAATTCGGTTTCGCGATTAGGACATTGTGAGCACAGATATATTAACTATTATTGTGAGTTGTTTGTTGTGATCGTTCAGACCTCTCGGTAATGTTTTGGTTTCCTATTTTTATGAAAGTGGTTAAAACCTGTAATTTTCACAACTAGGTATTTGAGGTTCAAAACCCGCTCCCCAAAGATTTAGGCTGGCCGCATACGTACGGTTTCCTGATTTGGTTTCCTGATCAGGATTCCTGATTCAGAATTCCGCGAGACTAGCGCAGAAGTTCGTTTTTTTGTAGGTATTAACACTGCCAGTAGGTAGAGGGACGCTTTCACGAAAGCACGTATAAAATAAACATGGATATTTTGGTATGCAAATAATACTCGGTACAGTACAATAAAGTGACCTAAGTTTCGTTTTTTAATCCCAGAGATAGACATTTCAAATAGTGATTGTTGTTATTTCAATGTGTAGTTTGACTTTTGCTCTTGTCAAATCTCTGTGTAGACTGTAGACGTCCACTTGACACGGCGATGAATGGCGCGGTGGTTCTGAACGAAAATTCCGTTCGTGTGTGGCAGTGGAGCAAAAATGTATGCGAGCGCTGCATCGATCAGTTCTTTATTAGTGATCGATGGAGCGCTGCTATTGGGACGACGTTATTCGGTTATTTCCGTTCTGAATAACATGAACACACGGTTCATTTTCCGAAACAAACGTCAGGTTTTTTTATGTTCGGAAAATGTACGAACGTGTGCGCCTAGTTGAACATGTTGTACGTAAGGCAAGCATTTAGGTCTCTGAATCAGGAATCCTGATCAGGAAATCGTACGTATGCGACCTGCCTTAACCCCACCATACTTAGGCCGACCATATACATACAGAATTTCCTATTGGAATTCCGTTTCAAAATATATGTAGAAAATCCATACAAAATCAAGGATCTATTCTATCCTATCACACACATTCTCCGTTCGAAATTTCCTTCGATTCAAATTTCCGTGTGGATTTTTTTGTATGATGTAGCCGGAGACTGACCGCATACTTACGGTTTCCTGATTCAGTCTCCTGATCAGGATTCCTGATTCAAAATTCCGTGAGACTAGCGCAGACGTTCGATTTTTAGTTTACTAATTATAAGCATAATTTATATTGACATAATTTACAATAGCATAACGAAATTCAGCATAATGATCATTATGCATAATATTATTAGGCATAAATGTTTAGCCATTTTGTATAATGCCATAAAGACTGTTGGCATATTAATAATAAAGCATAATTTTATAAAGTATAATATTATAAACGCATAATGAAATTTACACATAATGTTCTTTGGAATAAAAATAAAACCCTAATATAACTTATATAAAAACAAACATTTTCGCGGCTCAGAGGTGGCCCAAGGGGTCACCACCGTCGCACCTAAACCTAACCAAATAGAGTAATTCCCAAATTATGGTAAATAATGTTTATATTTATGCCTCATGATTTATAGACGAATACAACAATTATTACTTATTTAAAAATTTATGCAACTCTAAATTTTGCCAAAACAAATTACACCAAATGACAGTTATGCTGACTTTTGTATTATGCCAAAGGATTATTATGCCACAGTATTATTATGTTAATAAAAGTTGTGCGGAAACGTTATGCCAAACAATATTAGGCCTTAAAATGTTATGCCAAAAGGGGGATACCCTCGATTTTTGTATTAGGAATTTACACTGCACGTAGGTAGAGAGACGCTTTCATGAAAGCACGTATAAACATGGACATTTTGGTAAGTATGTAAATAATACGAGGTACAGTACAATAAAGTGACCTAAGGTTCGTTTTTTAATCCCAGAGATAGACATTTTAAGTAGTGATTGTTGTTATTTCAATTTGTAGTTTGACTTTTGCTTCTGTCAAATCTGTATAAACGAACGTCCACTCGACACGGCGATGGACGGCGCGGCGCGGTGATTATGAACTTTCCATTCATGCACGGCGGCGCGTGCGACGGAGCCAAAATATATGCGACTGCGTTCGGGATAACGTCATTCATTCGGTATAACGTCATTCATTCGGTATAACGTCATTCATTCGGTTATTTCCGTTCTGAATGACTTGAACGCACGGTTCAATTTTCGAATCGAACGTCAGGTTTTTTTTTTAAATATACAAACGTGTAAAATATTCAACTAGATGCTAGTTAAATATTTTGTGTTAATTTGTATGTAAGCAAGCATTCAGGGGTCCGAATCAGAATCATTATCTGACGCATGTCTACCACTGATAATTTATCCGAACGTGATTTTTCCCGCTTATTCGCCTTTGCAACTGTCCACAAACAAAGTGTCAGAAACCACAGAGCATGTAACTTTATCAGAAACAGATCAAACATAATCCAATCAACCCGAAAATTGGCGGTTGTTATTAACTTTTTATATTGTTTCGATCGACTGCATAAAAATCAGTAGAAACGTCTCTTCAAATTAAATCGTACAACAATTTAATAATCTTATTATGCCTGTGAAGCCAGTCAACAGAAGTGGTGAGTATTATTCTAGTCTCATAGGTCACGTTCAAGATTTCGGTTCGACGTCAATTTGGATCAAACTTGTATTTTATTTTCCTATGACTATGAAAACTTATTAAGAACAACTTTTACAACCCACAGATAACAGCCCAGCTAGGATGAGGGCAAAAACCAAAACTCGCAGTTCTCGCGCTGGTTTGAAACTACCTGTGGGCAGAATCCATAGGATTCTCAAAAACGGCAATTACTCATCGCGTACTGGTGAAGGCGCGGCCGTGTACATGGCTGCAGTGCTTGAGTACTTAGCTGCTGAGATATTGGAGTTGGCTGCAAAAGCAGCTGAAGATAATCACAGAACCAGGTGAATTTGCATAAATTATGACGAACCTTGTAGCTACCCACATTCCGTTTCAAGTTCCCATCCTTAACAATACATACTATGAATGTTTCCAAAACATTGTGCATCATTGGTGGAATATCCATTCTTCTTGTTCTATTTATGAGACCTGAGGAGTCACTCACTTGTAAGAATATTCTAAATAAATAAATAATTTATTTGCATAAAACATGGTATACAATGGTGTTAAAATATAATTATAATGGCACAAACATGCTTAGCTAGGATAAAACAGCATGCAAAATTTGAGGGTATTTGAAAATGATATAATCAATATTTTTTATTCATAAATTATTTTAAACAATAGAAGCTGCACTGCTTCAACTACTTGTACAACTTTATCTTAAATAATCTTGAATTTAATGTTTTGAATTGACTTGGTATCTTGTTATAAATATGCATGCACATTGCTAGGCAGTTTTTGTTGTATTTGGCAAGACTTGGCTTAAGTGTTGAAGACAGCCACATTTTATTCCAACTACCTTCACTTTTTGAAGAATGTCTTTATTTTGCTTACAATAGACAGAGTAGATAAATGATTACCATCTAATATTATTATTTTAATATTAATTATTGTTTGTATGTTTCTAGAATCTCACCTCGGCACATTTTGCTGGCTGTCCGCAATGACGAAGAACTATCTAAAATGCTGGAAGGTGTGACTATATCACAGGGTGGAGTGATACCACATATTGAACAAAAGCTCTTGCCAAAGAAGACAATGAAGAGTCAACAAACCACAAATAGTTCATCACAAGAATACTAAAGTCAATATTCAAAGTTATCTAAAGTGTTAATATTTTTTAAATGATTTTTTTGTAACAACGCCTTGGCCAATCAAGATAGAATTGAGCTTTAGAATAGAAAGAACAGCATTCTATATACTGTACAGAATGTAAGTGTAACCTCCCTAGATCTCTAATTTGTTAAGTTTGGCTTCCAAAGCTAATCACGTTAATCTACCTAAATTATTATAAGTGAATTGTTGGATGATGCTTATCGTTTTCACGATAAGTTGTAAGATGTAACAGTTGTTTTTAAATTATAAAATAAAAAAAGGTGAATAAACTTATTTGCGTTTTCAATCACATCCATAAGCAACTTGACTTGCAGGCCTTTCGCTGTAATGTAAACATAATAACTAACATTACAGCAGTGAAGGGTAAGCCTGAGGTTAGTAAGCACTCCTAAGCAAGTACCCTAATTGCGTAAGTTATTTCGTAAAAAATTGTCTAAATTTCATATTGACAGTTGAACAACATTCATTGCGTTATTTAAGTTGTGGAGCAGTTTTTTTTCCAACTTACGAAGCAATGGATTAGTAATTTGTTTCAAAGCGAACCAGATTCTGATTGTGTTGTATTACGCAATTAGGGTACAGATCAGCATCTTCCCACCATTGTCCCATGTGGGTGTCGGCGCAACACTTCTCGTTCATCCTTGTTAAACGTCACGCTATCATCACTCAATCCCTTCTCTTTCATATCATTCCTCCCATCTTTTCTTTGTCCTCTCCCTCAAATCCAAGCGCGGATCCACCCTTGTGGGTACGGTGGACAACCCTAATTGCGTTCGATGGGCGCAGGACGCACATTGTGTGCGAGCATAACAACTTTGCCAAAGGAGACTGGGCAAAAGTGGTCTATAGACTTATACCAATATGGTTTTGATATTTTGTGTCGGTCGTGAGCGAATCCTGATCGAACGTGACTACAACCTTTTAAGAGGGTTGGATCCGCTCCGTCTATGGACTTGTTGTTCGAAGTCCATAGTACGGTAGACTTACCCACACAGTTGTTGTAACACCAGCTTCATCGTGTGCCGCGACTTTGCAAAAATGTCAAAATGGCGATGATGATGCGAGAAAAATGTTCGAACCCCTCAATGGTCGTGTCCTTCACCACCAAACCCCACCTTTGAAAACTTCATGAAAATCAATTTTGAGAACGCCAATAAAAATTTAATATAAATGTAGTCTGTGAATTGTCATTAATAGTCTCGATGGTCTAAAAAGACTTGTTGCATCATGACTACTACAATATTAAAATAGATTTGCGAGCCTTATGTAAGCGAGTTACACGGCCGTGACGCAACTCATTTGATATTTAGCTCTAGTACGCTTACATGCCTCACAGGCTGCATTTCTATTAAGTTCTTCCTTCCTGTCTCCGACGCAATCTATAGTATTCGCGACTGTACCAAAACAAAATGTATGTACGTAGAAGTTTAACATGTGGTGAAGGACATGGACACCAATGATCTGTGTGTACCTACTTACGGATGTTTTACTTATTTATGTAACTTAGGGTGGTCGCACATTTGACGGAAGCTGCGTCACATTTCGTCGGTCGCATAACGCCAGAACGGGCAAGTAGATAATAAAACATTCAACCTTTAGAGGCCGCGTCTTATCGCGTGAATATGTCACTTTTTTTCCGAAAACCGGAAAGCGCCCTTTGTCGGCGCGAACCCGCGTTCAGGTTCACCGAACATAAAGTTCGAACGATCGTGTATTCACGCGACGATCGCTTTTAAATAGGACGCGGGTACACTCGACGACGCTGCACAACGAAGTTTCACCCGACGCAACTTCCGTCAGATGTGCGATCCTTATGGTTCTAGAATAATAAATGAAAAACAACTTCAACCAGTCTTGTAAATGACATGTAATTTTAAATACTGTAAACAAGAGATCTGTTATTAAATTCCATTATAATAGGTAGGTACAATGTTTATAAACTTACAGATTTACTTTATAAAATCAAAAAATACATCTATTCTGTACTAAAAACGTCTCATAGTTCTGAATATTCTTTTAACATGTAGTTTAACAGCTTTACTTCTAAGATATTTTTGAGACTATTACAACCCAGAAACGTGAAATAAAGTGAATTTCACTTATAGCATCTTTTTTCACTTTGGTTCCAAAATTACAAAATTAGCTATTTATGTGCATTGTAGCTTGTATGAAAAACCCGCCGAAACTAAGAAAAGTGGACAATTATACGTCAAGTTTATTTCTAAAAAGCTGAACCGGTCCGGGGATATGAGGCACAATAATATCTCCTGAAATGGTAATTTGTACTACTACTGGATTTGAATTCAAAGGAATCTCAAATATCAATATTCAAAAAAGGCTTTATACATAATAATTATACTTTGTACTGACTTGACCAATGTGACTATGAAATGATTGATTTAACAATGTCGAAATTTATATTATACTTAATTGTTTAAAGTGGCTCATGATTACTGACAAGTGAAACTCACTTTATAAAAGTAACACAAATAAAATTAACGTAACAAAATAATTAAACGACTACAATTAAAATATACAATGATGTCTGATCATACAATTTAATACAAATTAATATAATTTATATCAAAGGAACATTGGGTATAGCATAACTACGTACCTAGGGCACATACAAAAAATACTACAATTATTGTACCTATCTAAAAACTACGAATAATGTTAAAATGAATACTATCGAAAATTCCAAACTATATGTAAATGTAGCACATCAAAAAATATACAAGAAAATATTTTATTTAATAAATGCAATTTCATTGATCTGAAGTGTAATTTTAAATAAATGTCGAGTCAATTCACCGATGAACTTGAACAGTTAACATAAGAGCGCTAATACACTGGGACGCCATGGCGACATCGCCAGGTCGCGCTGTGCCAACTAAATGTATAGTTACATAGTGGGGGCTCACCTGGCGTCCGGGAGGTGCCGGCGCGACCTTGCTGCGCCGCCTGGCGTCCCGGTGTTAGCGCCCTTAGTGTCACATGGACTAGGGTTAGAGAATTCAACAACATCAATTTATGTATCTTCTCCACTGCAACGCGTTAACACAACGAACGGGACTAGCAGTGGCAGTTCCGCTCTTGCTTACCTCTCGCCACTTCTAATCCCTCACTTTCTTCAGTGCACGAGCAATAATTCTCAACATTTATCAAAACTACCTAGTTATAATAACTTGATTCGAGGTGGACTGCTGCAACCACGAGATCTTCACATAGATTAGACGACAAAAATAGCAACAATTTAATTGATGCCTTGACCAAATATAACAGCATTCCACCACAAGTACATGTAGAGAAGTCATATTTATGAACAGTTAGGCTTTATTTAACATTGAGATGTAGTAAATGATATAACATCTATAACTGCGTGTGGCGAGGGGTCAAACTGAGATCTCTACCTCTGGTCAGTAAATACAATAAAATTATAAGTACTTAAATAATAACTAGTAAACATAAAACTTAAATAATATAAAAGAACCAAACGATTGCACAAAGGTAATGACTTATTATGTACCTACAGACTGAGTTATGTTACTGACTAACCAACCATATAAAATCTACTTTATTTGCGATTTCTTTACTAAATTTATGTTCAAAACGCGAATGTTTTTCGTGTATAGGTAAAAAATAATAAGACATGCATAAGTGACATCGAGTTTGATAAATGACCACGACCGAGTAGCTAGCTTCAGACGAACGAGCGCAAAGACGGACCACAATCAATCTAGTAGGTTAAAAAAAATAGAGGCCTGCCTCATTTTTCTCTAATAAAATGTTGCAAACAATCAAAACTGATAAACTGGCTGATATTTGTGGCTGCTTCTCTACAATATGCCTAAAAACAGTCAACTGCAAATCCCGTCAAAGGTTCCGAAAGATCAGTCTTCTTTACGATGTGACAAAACAAGCCCTATGAATTACATCTGTTTAGTCTACACAATGCTGTACTTATTTCTGGATTGATAGAAATCTTCGTGTGCGCTTTCGTTACTTAGCTCTGTCGATGTGACTTATTCAGTCAGTGTTAAGATAATGAAGCATCATTTGGCAGTGTTTGGTAACGCCTACAGGCACTGAATTTGAAAAAAAAATGTATTAATAAATTCTGAGATCATTGTCAAAGGGATAAAACGAGTTGAACAATTTATTTTTACTCGTAATTGGTCACTTTGAGAATTTAATATTTATACATTATTATAATGAGCAAAATTCAAACACTCATTACAATATTTAATTTAGAGAATAAAAAATACATAATATAACCCACGGCATTTTAGAATTCAAACACTCCATGAACTTTTCATTCTAGATAGCATTAGTGAGACAAGAGATATAAAATAGTGTTGTTCGTATATTTGGGACATCAATGCCCACTAACGCCACCTAGGGACACTTCGCTCTCTCACAACACATAGTTGGCCGCGGGAAACATGCTGATCAAGACATACTTTGAATTCCTATTCAGTGTTTGTAAAGTACGTGTAACAAGCTCAGGATTTAAATATAGTAAATTGGCAACAATGAAAAATATAGCATTATATAAAAATTATTAATAATATAGAATAGTTTGCTTGTTCAAATTAGGCTAATGTCTGTATAAATAACTTTATTCTTGCACTACGATGAAATCTAATATATATTTTCAAGAATTTATAATTCACTTGAAGATGCTTCAAGAGTATGTAAGGGAGCGAACCAATAGTTTGGGCCAATGATAAATCAGTCTTTAATAACGACAGTAACATCAATCGGCCTAGTTTGAACCAACGCAACGCGAGCGGTAGCCCACTCATCAACATGAGATAAATACACAACCATATAAAACGCACTCACACACGAAAGCATGTTGTATACTTTGTATTGCTGTATTGTCGTGTGATTCGCTCCAATTTGAACTAAATGCTATGCTTTGTGCCCACCATTACTTATCATTATACTAGCTTTCTATATGGGGATCGGCAGTCTAACCAGATTAAGCTTCATTCTAGTATTTTACAAGTCTGCAATATTGACATAGAAATGGTAGAGGCAAAACATAGCTTATTCACATTTACACAATATTTTAGAGAGATGAAAAACATTCATATTTTCCATGCATACTTTTAGTTGCGATTTCCTGTAAAAAACTTTTTACACTAACTACCTTAAATATGTGTGACAGACAATTTTGGCTGGACTGGTTTATTGATCTAAAAAATTATCAAGACAAACTCATCAAACGCAAGCCATGCATACATATCTCATACTAAAACATATATTTTTTTAAACATCGTAAAAATAAGTTATAATATTGCTCCGCCTAAATTGCTATTGTTACATTAACATTTCGTCCTGACGTTGCACTCCTGCAATCGCTTTCTAGTGACATTTTGACGATAGAAGTTATTCGTAGATCTATCAAAATGAAACCCATTGCGATAGCGAGAGTCTCGTATATGAGGGGACATAGACATACAAGCGCATAATTCAACATCAACTGCCATACAAAATGTTTGTAAAAGCTTATTTTATGAGCTTATTGAGCTGAGAGCACTTGTGTTATTATCACATATATTCTTATCAGTCGAATGCAGAACTAGTTTCTGCATTGGGTCTATAATTATTTTAGAATTTTCTTCGTTCGAATTTTGTTCTTTGTTCATACTGTCTTCTTCTTCGGGTACGTCCGTTTCGTTCACCGTTTTATTATCAAAATACGGGAAGAAATCGTAGTGAGATTTACCGTTGCTAATCTTCGATTTTTCTTTAATACATCGTTTTTTTTCGTCGTTTTTTATCGTGGATATGTTGCGTTTTGAGAATTCATCCCAGCCCTCTGTCGTCTTGCCGTGCATGGGATTCCAGTCTTTCCTGAAGGAGCTTGAGGGTTTCATTTCGTTTGAGGAGATTTTTTGTTGGATGTCATTGATTTGGTTGTGGTTTTCTCGGGTGGATACTATTTGGCCGTAGACAGGCGTACAGTATGTTGTGTCTGGTGTATTACCAGTTTTGTGATCTCTGTTTGAGTGGCTCTGGTTAATTTGACAGTTGTTCATACCTGAGTCAAACTCTGACTTTTGTCCAGCATTGAGGAGTATTTGCTTAGAGGATTTAACAGGTTTCTTTTCGCCATGAGATCCTCTGTTTGGAGAGCCACCTTGCTTCATTTGACTGTTGTCATCTTCATTCATGTTATCTTCACCGATGCCATCTATGTCGTAAACCTGAAAACATACATGTGTTATGATAAATAACTGTGATGTCATCATTTATGCTGAGCGATTTTAACCGTAGACTTAGGCGATTGGCACACTGCACCGCATCACGCAGCGTGGCGCGGGGCAGCAGATTTAACATAGTACCAGTTTGTATAGAAAACACGATCTGTTTGCGCGACGGGTTCCCGCGCGCAGATTATTTGCTATGGCTGCCCCGGACCACGCAGCGTCATGCGGTACAGTGTGCGAATCGCCTTAGAGCCTCGCAGACTACAGACTTTCTATGGGCCGATAGTTTGGTCCGGTTAGGCTACTAGCGCGCACACTGGGCCAACTAAACAGTCAGGTTGGCGAGTTCGCATATCAGCAAACAGTTGGCCGACTGCACTCGACTGTTTTAAGTTTTTAAAGTGAAAACTTCTTTAGGCGCGTTGGGCATTTTCGAGATGGGACTAAACCATTGATTTCGCGACACTGTGACGATACCAACTGTTGACCATTAAAAAGACATCAACGCGTTGATTACCGCGGTGCCGATTTTTTTTTCAAGTTTTCGCTTCTGTCGGCACTCCCGGGGGTGCCAGTTTTTTTCTTTTTTATAAATTTGATAGAAGTTAGTTATAAAATTTACGATAGACGTTTCGACAAGCAGCGATGGAGTAGAACTGAACAGCGCCATCATGAAATATACGCATGACCATCCGGCGCTCGAAAAGCTCGAAGCAACCAGAACTACCGGCGGTGTTAGAGTTTTAAAACCGCCCATGGGCTGCTGACTTGGCTTCACATGCCGTCGAGAAATATCTCTCAGGCATGCACGCCACAATTGCGGTGATAAGTCGTTACACCCCTCTTTGAGGAGTGGCTAGAGAGGCGCCACGGCGTCCTCACCTTCCGCCTGACGCAGGTCCTCACCGGACACGGCTGTTTTGGGAGGTTCCTGATTAGGATAAGGCGGGAGGAAACGCCCGGTTGTCACCATTGTGTGGATCGCCCGGAAGACATACGGTGCAGCATACGGTGTAGTGTACGGTGCAGCATACGGTGGAGATCTGACCGGCTTGGGCGGAGCATCGCCGTGTTCTCGTTGAGGTAATCGGCGGCGGTGATCTCTCGCGTCCGGCCCTGGTCTAGGCCATGGTACGGAGCGAGAGGACATGGGAGGCCGTCACCTCCTCCTGCGAAGCAGTAATGCCCGCGAAGGAGGATGCGGAACGTGTGAGGGAGAGGCAAATTTCGCGCCCTCACGCCCCTAACCGCCGTAGGAGACGCTCTGGGCGTCGGGAATTGCATGCCGATTTCCGGCTACCGTAGGCGGGGTCTTGCGAACGGTGAGCAATGGGTAGCTCGCCGTCCGATAAGGGCCAGGCCCGGGTCGACGGTGAGTTGTGTTTCACGCGCGCCTCAAAGAGATGTCAGCAGAACTGACGGCGTCCGCTAGGGCCGTTACCTGCCGGGGTTGCGAAGAAGTCCGAAAGGGATATCGTGGTCCCCGGCAACATGGCAACTGAAGGAACAAGGGTGGGTTTTAGTCAGCAAGAGTCTGACACGCCCTCCCGCTCCACCTAGAGCGGGAGAAGTTATTTGATAATTTACAACCCAAAAAAAAGGCATGCCGATTTCCTCACGATGTTTTCCTTCACCGTTTTTTGATGCAAATGATGAATCGTGTGTAATAATTGTGTAACAGGTCGGCCGGTTAAACAATCGCGACCGATAAATCCCTGACAGTTCAGTTTGAATGCAATCGTGTAGCCCATTAAACTTTTTTATCGGCCGATACCGAATCACCACATACAAAAATTAAAATAAATTAATAGTAAAAAAAAACAATGATGTGCGCGTTGCCATAAAACCATAGAAACCGACTAAACTATCGGACGATAAAAAGAATCATTCCACTTTGGCCCACCAAGCCGCCCCACTGGTGGGGCAAAGTGGAATGCCTAAAAATTTTCAGTGGGTTTCTCTGCTAGACTAGTTCGATTAAGTGGCGCAGATTCCACTAGTCTAAAATCTCGATGGGTTCTGCCCCACTAGGGTTGGCACCATAGAATTTGTGTAGGTAGGTATACTCGTATTTTACACTAGCGGACGTCAGGTGGTTTCACCCGCGTAGTTCCCGTTCCCGTGGGAGTACGGGGATAAAATATAGCCTATGTTACTCGCTGATAATGTAGCTATCCATTGCTGGAAGAATTTTTAAAATCGGTCCAGTAGTTTTTAAGTTTATTAGTTACTTACAAAAATATAAATCTTTCCTCTTCCTTTTGAAGAAGAAATGTATATCTAAGTAAAATGCAACTACTGTATGTTTTCGTGTTGTAATGCCAATAAACGCATTTTTCTTTCTTACTAGAACTGGTAACTTTAGACTTAGTACATACCTAGGTAGAGTTTTTAAATAAAAGTACAAAAATAATTGTTTGGGCATTTTTGAAAATTTTCAGGGATTCCACTTTGGCCCACCAGTGGGGCGGCTAGTGGAATAATTCGATAAAAAAGCCTGTAGAATGCGGGGGCTCTTAATGAAGGACAGCCTAGGAGTTGCTATAGGTCAGGATGATCGAAGAAAAGTTTACAGAAAAGACTGATTCAAACACTAACATTAAGATAAATGTCTCATTCATTTATTTATGATTCCAATTTAAGCAGCATTTACTTCAATTACACTATTTACAGGCACTGTCCAATTGTCAAGGAATAGTCCGAAAGTTGAAGGTAGTTACCCATTTCAAAACGTAGATCAGTAAGGAGAATAACAGGCAAAAAACTTCAAGGTTTGTCTTTTAAATCAAGATAATACAAAATCCTGAGTACATTACACTTGTTGCTTCTATATGTGAAACAATGTAAAAAAAAAAAACTGTTCTAAATACACAATAAGCACCAACCTTATACATAACATCTTGGTTCAATCCCTTCTCCCGCTCCCTCTTGTTCTGGACAGCGAGCCACACATCCTTCAGTTCTCCAGCTAGGTCTCTATCTTTCATGATGATGGGACTCCTTGCTAGCACTAGCCCTGGGTTCATAGCCTCCACAAAGTCACAGAGGAGGCTCACTAGGGCTTCACGATCCTGGAATAATATTATTAGGAAGAAGTATAAGAAATTGAAAGGCAAGCAAGAAGTTTGGATTGAAGTTTGAAATGACTAAGACCAATTGCAAAATAATATATGGGCGTTTCTCTGTAAACTGGGCAACTCATTGTCCCAGGCTAATTTTGTTAAAAAAAATAAAAGACCGTAAATATTTCGTAGATAATTCCAAAAATCAATACCTTAATCTACCGCTGCTCAACATAAAAAATCCACTAAAATAAACTTTTTTATATTAAAAACGTTTTTATAGTTCTTAAAAACCAGTCCCCTGGCATGTCTCCAAAGCAGTATAGTTACTTCAGACTAAATTAATCGAGATAGTATCTATTGGAATTAATCGAATTGTTGTATTATTACATCAATATTGTTTGATTGTCAATGAGACCTATTTATTTTACATAAATATTATTTTACAATTTAAAGAAAGGCAATGAAACTTTGTCTTCGCATTTAGTGAACAGTTCCCCTGTCTATATTTTAAATTACGTGTCACGTAGCCAAAAGGTCAAATAAAGCCTTTTATGCGTGTAACGACACGCAACAAGTTTGAGGATTGCGCGGTTGCCGCCAGGACGACCCGAACGCCATCTTATTTAGTAGTGTTCGAGCGTCCTTCCGTGGAAGCCGCGTTGTAACCTGACAGCCAACAGTCCTCTGGTAAGGATTATTTTACTTCTATTTATGTATTTTAATGATTCCTTCAAATATTTAAATTGTTACAATAGATACATACTTCCTATGTGCAGTAAAGTAGCAAAGATCAATTACATTTTGTACTACTCATCAATGAAATCAAATTAACAGTCCCCTGGCAACAGTCCCCTGTCTCTCTGCAAGACAGGGGACTGTTTCAGCATCCAGGGGACTGTCTAAATTATATTTGTTATTGTTTTAGATTTGTTTTGAGAATGGCACCAAAGAAAAAAAAAGCCACTAAAGAAGAGATTCTACAAAAAAAAGGGAAGCAGAGCGAAAGAGATATGAGAAGATTAAAAACGACCCTCAGAAAAGGGAAGAACTTAAAGAAAAATAACGCCTTAAGTACCTTAAGAAAAAAGAAAAGGGAACTAGAAAGCTTGTTGAGAATATGACTCCACGAGAACACCGAAATGCCAAGAAGAAGTGGAAAGAGCATTGCACCAAGTATCGCAATAAGAAAAAAGTATTAGCAAATATTACCAACTCATTTATTAAAGAAAATATTCCAGATTCTTATGTATCTACTTCATGTCAAATGTCAACACCTGAAGTTGCTGAAATAATTAATAAAAATAAAGAAAAGATGCTTAGATATAAAATAAAGAAGAAAAAAGATAAAGAACTTAAAGAAATGCAGAAGAAAGTATTAAAGTACAAAAAACGTTTATCGCAACTAAAAAAGAGTTTAAATCCAAAGCCTAAAGATACACCAAATACAAAGTTACAAAAAATGGCAGATACTCCAGAATCAAGAGCATAATTGACAAGATTGATGAAGAAGATGGCGAAATCCAGGTTACATTCTTAAAGCTCTGTGATAATAAAGGCCAATTATTTAGATACGATGATGATGATGTGGCAGACATTAAAATGGACCAAGTGATACAGAAGCTGTCTAATCCCAATATAGTTTTAAAAGGCAATAGAATGTTTTACAAGTTTGATTCACCTGTAGATGTTTTCGAGAAAAAATAAGACTGTTTTTTTTACCTATTTATACTATATTTTAGAAATAACTAATTATTTTTCGAGACTGATTCTGTAGTGTAAGTTTCAAAGCACTGAAATTCCTTTCAATATATGTGATTTTAATTACTAATAAGTAAATTAAAACACACACAGATTACAGTGCTAAGTACAATATTATATAAAGATAGTTGATTCTTTAATTTTTTATTGTTCAGTTACTTAATTCTTAAGCTTCAAAGTTTACAATAATAAAAAACCATTTAATTTCGATACTAAAATTGAATTTTTTTATTTAAGTTCACAGTCCCCTGGCTTTGACAACAGTCCCCTGTATACATTTTTCAGAAAATGCTTAATATTTTCTAAAGTAATGGGCATATTTGTGGTTCATCTGCCCTATATTAATAAATAGACGGATACTTGTTCCCTAAATAAAATTTATTATATTATGAGCAAAAAAAATGCCTAGACAGTTTCCTTAGAACGAGTTGCCCAGTTTACAGAGAAACGCCCATATGTATTTGGGGGAAATATGCACAACATTACCAACATAGATCCAAGTTATTACACACTTCAATTTCAATAAGTTATAAAAATGAAAATAAATTTCAACATGCTGCTCTGTTTACCGCAATGCAGACTCGAATTGTATAAGAGGAACTCATACATAAATGCTGTTAAGGTATACAGATTGGCAGGGACATCGACGCGAAATCTGTTACCATGGATTTAGTACATGATTCAGAACCCCGTTGAAATTTTTCATTGGTTATAAAAAAAAAATCTGCTGTTCCATACATTTTGAGCGTGTATTGCAGATTCTATGAAACAGCTGTTTTTTTAAATTGTGTAGGTTAATTTTCAAATCAAGTCAAATCCATTCATTTGTGAGAATGTAGGTTTACAATTAAACCTACAATCTCGCAAATAAATGGATTTGATTTGATAATATTGTCTAAATGATTTTAATTAATAGGAACCAAAATATGGAAAATTTATTGGTCAATAAACTGACTTGTGTAAACAGATTTTTAAATCAATCCTGCTTTATGTTTGTTTATGCGATGTGATAAGAAACTAATCATATCAATCATAAACCCTACCATAAACACAAACAACTTCCCACTTGATAATACTGAGTGCAATCTAGATATAGAATCCATTACAAAAACAGACATCAAAATGCAATGGGAACCAACCCTTTTTCAGTACTTCAAAGTACAGTTATTTACAGTTACAGAAAGTCTGACAACCAGTCTTTCCAAGAGGATAATGTGTTACCCAGTACCTAGGTTGCCATGTAAAATACTGGTATTTAGCTGCTTCTGGTTAGATTAACAGCCAACCCCAACATATAAGGCTCGGCAGATGATATTATTATATGTATTCCCTCAAGGTTTCCCAGACATTATACTTTCACTGCTTGCTGATAAAAACTTAGTGCCTATATGTAATAGAGTAAGTTCAAGCCACTAGTAAAAACTATTTAGTAAGTATAGAATGAAAGTTATTTCAAATCTTTTACTTACTGTGGGGCTGGTAGCATTTTTTCCATTAGCTTTGAGTATATCTGGGTTGACCATCACTGCAAACACTATCATTGGAGGTCGGCCAGCATTTGGGCCATAGTTCTGAGGCACCTGAAATAATGAACCATTCATTATTAACATTATTGTGATGAAAAACTGTAATTTTTAGTACCGAGTAGATGAATCTCTAATGATGATGTCACACTATAACCGCTCAACTGTTGATTTGCCTTTAGAAGTCGATAACAATAAACATTCTATTGTCTCGTTTGTGACAGTTAAACTCATATGACAATTTTCTACTATTCTTGTGTTCTGAGATTAATGAAATAGCATAGGTTTTTAACTTAGTAGACCATGAAATTCGTTGTTATACATGAATCAAGAAACTAGCAGAATGTTAATATTACTACTTCTACTACAATACTACTGAAGGAGAAGTCTTTGTATTCACAGCATGTTTTTAATAAGATTAAGCAAACTGCACTATTTTTATTAGATATCTTATAAAGACTCGTTAAGAAACTGGAGCGGAAATGTTGTGCTACTTAACCAATAGTCAGTAATTACAAGCAGTGATGAATCGTTGAAAATATGTAAATAAAAAACCAACCTGCATTCCTCCATACAAAGGAATAGGATCGGAATACTGTTTAGGGTTCGCTATTTTCTGCCATCCCAACACATTTATGTACAGTTTCTCCGTAGTGCCCTTTATAGTATCCTGGATACACATGTGCGGCTGCGGGGGATTTTTAAATTGACGAAAAGCTCTTGAACCTCTTCCATATTGCACCGGCACCACTCTCTCCGAAGGATTCTGATTTTCCATAGCAACTCGACTTTTAACACCAGCAATTGCAACTATTTACGGAAGAATCACAAAACATTCACAATAAAAACCAATAACCATTAATGACATTTCAAGCAGGCCTGCTCGACATCGAAGTTTAATGAACTCTCGCCGCGTCCAATCGTGTTATATTTACTCCTAAACTGTACTTGATCACTCGATACTAGGTTTATTTGTGTATATGTTTACTTTAATTAAACTCCTACTAGTAAATATTAACTCAAAGCTCGGTGTAAAGAAAGAAATCAAAAGAAAGAGCTTCCGTGAAAGAGAAAGACGGCCTTATGTTTTTTTTTAATTTCCCGGGCGGGTTACCAGTTCTCTTCGCAAAATCTGCTGGAAAAACCGTAACATTAAATAAAAATAGCGCTAAAGTCACAATGCACTTGTATCAGTCGGTTTTGTAAAATAAAACTTCATTTAATTTAGGATTTGAATAGTTTTTGGCTTTTTTTGGGTACTAATTGTGTTTTTTTAACCCTGTGTTTGTGTTTCGCTTTGAAGTTCATGTTCCTAAGTTTAATGCTAGATGGCGCTTTGACAATTCACTGTGAAAGTGCTTTCATTTCTGATTCAAAACACTGTGTAACGGAAGTGCTGCCCCCTTTTCACTACGTCACTATGTGCTAGCGACAGTTTCCGGGGGGCCCATTACTGAGTGTGCAAGTCGGGGTGACTTCGGCGGACTGCCATTCTATCCGTGTATATAATTAAAACATTGATTGGTGGGGCTTCCATTGTTCTTGGTAACTAGTCCACTTTAGTCACCCAAATCCATCATCCAATATATTTTTTACCCGACTACGGCAAAGCAAAAAGAGTTAACGCGTATGACGTATGATGTTACGTCATACGTTCAGTCAAGGATCAATTCTGGGACCGCTTCTTTTCTTGATAATGATCAACGACCTTCCTTCATTTATTTCTTACGCTAGAAGTCTATTGTATGCAGATGATTTGAAACTCTTTTCCGGAATTCACTCTGAAACCGATTGTCTGGCGCTGCAGCGTGATATTGAGGCAATATTGGAGTCAAGCATTAAGAACAAAATGGAATTTAATTCTTCCAAATGCTTCGTCATGAGTTTTACTCGAGCCTGAAACCCTATCACCTTTACTTATAAAATTAATCGCAGCGCTTTTACTAGAATAACTGGAATGAAGGATCTGGGTGTCACGTTTGGTAACAAACGTTTCATGATCACATGGCATTGGTAGCAAAGGATTCATTTAGACGATTAGGTTTCATACTGCGTAATGCTAAAGATTTTAGCAACATCGGCGCTTTTCAATCTATTTTTAATGTAGGTACTTGTTCGTAGTAAACGGGAGTCCAGTGCATGCGTCTGGAACCCGCACGAAAAGAAGTACACTTTACTTTTAGAAAAAGATACAAAAAGCTTATCTAAGGTACCTTTATAACGTTTGAATGATTATTATCTGTTTATGAACCCTTCGAATTTTCTTTTAGGCTATTTAGAGTACAATTCTCTCGAGGTTAGAAGAAAAAATTACCAATTCATTAATATGTGTAAGATCCTTCACGGAAAAACAGATGCTCCTGAACTGCATGATGAGCTGTCCCATCTTTTTGCTCCGATAAACCATAACCGTGGAAGGAGGATTGTTCGTCGTGCCTTGGAGTCGAACCGATGTGTGCGCAGATGAATGGAAGAAGATTTTGTATGGAGTATTGTGAAATGAGCAGTCATACACTGTCGAGTAGTTGTATATTTATGTTTACTGTACCTTAGTAATGTGTAATCTTTTGTCTTTATCTAATGTAATTGGCCTTGCCAGTTTTATGTTAAAATAAATAAATAACTTCTAAACTACTCATCCTATTTTGACAAATGAGATATCGCTAGAAGTACGCTTACCATAATCATGGAGCTCTAAACCGGGACAGGAGAGGAAGACAGGATAGGCCGAAGAGTCTTACGATTTTTTTTCGGCATTTTAAATAACAAACGTTGGTAAGTCACCTCGAAACGTAATTAAATCTGTACCTTCACGCGTGTGGCTGGTGTTGCCTGGCAATGAAAGGAAAGAGAAACAAGGAGCGCGGGCGCACAGTGGAACGAATGTATGGAAGCGGTTGGACGTAGACATGTCCGAAAAATAAGAGTAAAATTATGACAAACTAATGATGCCATCTTATTCGATTACTTAATGCCTTCATAAATTGTGGTGATGAATTTCTTCATAACTCCCATATTTCGGGAGTAATTTGAGAAAATGTGAAATTTTACTATGAAAATGAGTGTATTGAGCTCTCTCCCTCCTGATTCCGGGCTTGTTTCAAGTAGCGGTCTCTAATATCGTAATGCTATTACTAAGAGCTATATTTAATACTAAGACACATAGTGCGCCAAATGTGCACTTTCTGGGATAAAAGGAAATGAAAATTTAAAAAAAAAAACGTTTTTTCCCCATTTGTATTTACTTTAAACCGCAGACAGACTTATTAAGAGGTCTATAAATATATTATATATATACAGAAATATATATTAACAAAAATATTCACAAGAACTGATGAGAGTATGACTTTTAAGTAAGTTGATAATAAATTACCTAGTTTCATTAAAAGTACAATAAATAATTAAGACGTAAGCTCTAATTTACTAAGTTACACATTTTAAAACAATAACATCATTTAATTATCTTCGTCATCATCATCATCATCAATTAATTCAAATTCAGAATCGATGTCCGCTAAATCATTTATGTTAACAAATTCGATATCACTTTTCTCAGAATCCGTAAGCTCATAAAATTCCTTAAAAGAAGATTTTTTTACAAACTTATTTCCTTTTGGACGGATACTTGTAACAAGTGGATCAGAAGACAGTAAAAGATTGTGCATAATATCTTCATTGCATGAGATACTGCTATGCTTTCGAGAATGCCCCTCTCTATATTTTCTAAAATCTTTATTTCTAGCCTCAGATGCCTCTTCGGATAGAAAACCAATGGGCACAATTGACATGTTCTGAACTATGTCTGGCCCATGCATTAAAATTTTATGAAGTGAAGAAGGCATATAATACCATGGGTATAACTCCACGTAAAGCTTAGCAGTATCAAAGCAGAACTCTCGGAATTTAGTTACGTTGATCTTCTCTCCTGATGAAATACACTGCAAGATCACACAGATTTTTCTTAAAAGCATAGCATCTATTCCGGTCAGTTCAGCAGATTTAGTGTAGTTTTCAAAAAATCTCCTTGCCGAGTTGCCATTGTTGGTGGATCCACTGCCTTGTTTCACAACATCGAGAAGTAAGCCCGTTTCTCTTCTTACAGCCTCTTGAACTCTTTTCTTCCTGTCATCAACTTGCCTTTTTGCTATATCACCCCTTACTTGCCATGATTTTATGTCTAATTTGTAGGAAATGTGTAATAAGCATTCCATTGAGCGAATCCAAGCGTGAAGGGTGCTTAAGCTATATTTATACATGTCCTCGTTTGCGTGTTTATCTTTGATTAACTCTAAATTATTCATTTCTTTAGGACAAGCCTTGCATATGTCACACACTGAAGCTGCTGTATTGGATATAATGGAATGAATTTTACCATCAATCATTGTCAACAGCAGTTGGTGTTTGACACTAATTCCATCAGTGATGGTGGATGGAGTTAAGGCTTCAATCTCTGCTTCGATTTCAGCCATCTCTCTCTGCACATTTTCTTTGGTTTCCTTTATAAACTTAAACAATATTGGCCGGCAAAATGAAGTGGAAGATGGTCGCTCGTTTTCCCAAATTGTTACACCTTTTGAGACGAGCCGCAGTGGTACAAGACTAATCATAAAATTACTAGCAAGATCGATTTGCTCATCTTCACTCGTCCTTTGATGATAAATGCTTTGGCTAGATGATCCGTCAAAACCCCATTTGCTGGTCAATACGAGCTGTTGATTGGGATCAACAGGGGTTTCTAACGACCTAATAAGTCTTCTTGAGGTTAAATCCATCAAGGCTTGTAATTTGATTTTTGCAGAGCTCTCTGTAACTGTGAGATCTTCTTTGGCCGGATAGCACTTAATTTTTTCTTTAACCAACATGTAGTAACTCGGGTATTGAAGAGCTCCTTCTTGAGTGTTGAAATCCCGAAGAGTGTTATAGCGCCATTTCGATAAGTTCATCGATACATAAAGAGCCAATGCCTTCAAAGGGGATATTTCCCGTACCTGAATTGATTTACCTTCAATGAAGGCTTTGATTTTTGAGGCCTCTTCTGGATTCTCCGTCAAGTATTTCATAACATAAGCTGTATCGCTTTGTCCTGCCTTTTGAAGCGCCCTTTCGGCCGAAAACATAATTTCAGCGCTGCTACTGCTGCATGAAAGACTATCTTCAGTGGTGCGTCTTCTTTTTTGCCGGTTACTAAGGTCCTCAAAAGATTTACGAGGACTAGGATGTGTACAAGTTGAAGCATCAGATTTAGCAGGAGAAATTATGGGCTCGATGACGTCACTTATATTTTCTGTAGAAGGTTCCATATTTTCATTCTGTAATTCCGGCCATTGAATTGCAGCCTGTAGCCAAATCTCATGTTTCTTCCGAAACTTATCTGTGCTTCTTCCAGACTGTGTCCATTTTGCATAAATGCGGTAGCAAAATCGACGACACCAGTCTTTTAAACTTGTTTCAGCACTTTCACATAACTGAACACAACTGTTATCTTTTAAAACACTGAACAAATAGTTAAAGTCGCGTAAATCTTTATGTGCGCGTGCGCATAAAGCAACGTGAATATCAAGATTTGTATTAAAATTTGGAAAATACATTGCGAGATTAGCTTGGATACAACGAGGTGTAAATCAACACTGATTTTAAAGTTACTAATAGTGACCTATTTATATAAAATCCAGGTATCCCAGGTATCCTTTGTTAAATATTGCAAGGTAATTAGTTATTGTGATAATTAGTAAATGATGCATGCTAAATTAGTGTATTAAGAGCCATTTAGTAATTAAATAATAGCAATGTTCTTATCAGTAATCATTAGTGCATCAGTTTTATATGTAAACCTTAAGTCCCTAATTATATATCCTAATTAGCTTATATCTTCTCTAATTGGCTGATCAGAAATGTTATTGTAATAAGGTAAACCTTTAGAAAAACGGTTTTAATCAACAAAATAAACAAAAAATTAAAAAATTGTGTTATAAAATAAACATCACTCTTTATCCCAGAAAGTGCACATTTGGCGCACTATGTGTCTTAGTATTAAATATAGCTCTTAGTATTAGCATTATGATATTAGAGACCGCTACTTGAAACAAGCCCGGAATCAGGAGGGAGAGAGCTCGATACACTCATTTTCATAGTAAAATTTCACATTTTCTCAAATTACTCCCGAAATATGGGAGTTATGAAGAAATTCATCACCACAAGTTATGAAGGCATTAAGTAATCGAATAAGATGGCATCATTAGTTTGGCATAATTTTACTCTTTTTTTTCGGACATGTCTACGTCCAACCGCTCCCATACATTCGTTCCACTGTGGGGCGGGGAGCGCGGAGGATACACAGCGCACTGCCCGCACACCACAACCACCCCCGCGCGTACTGGGTACTATTTAGTTCGTTCGTTTTTCATACACGTTACGACGGTCGTACAAATCACATGTTAACTTAATCGGGACGAAATACCAAACCGGTCGGGATGCCGGGACCAATGCATGAAAACGGGACAATCCCGGTCAAACTGGGACGTATGGTAAGCCTAGTTAGAAGCGTTTTGATTGTCCGCTAGTACCACATTAAATTAAATATGGCGTTCTCTAGAGGACATAAAGCCATGCTTTTTTTAAAATTATGCCTTGTTAAAAAAGGGCAAATGAAAGGGCATAATGAGGTTAGGTTATAGGGAATTAAAGGGAATAAAACGCCTAACAGCTAACATCTTGGGCAAATACATGAGTTCCCGTATTTTGGCAGTAAACAGTTGCGCAACTGGGCTCAATAATTAATAATGCGTAAAAGAAGTCGCTTGTTTACAAAAAATGTATGGCTAGCTGTCAAATTATACGACGCTGGAGATCAGTGCCATCTGAAGTGAGCAAGTGGCAGTTTTAGTAGTGCTACACTAATAGTGCTACCCTAATAGTGCTACCAATTCATTCTCATACATATTTATCTAGGTTTCGTATAATTTGTGATTGACACAAAAGTAAACATAAACACAACAATGTACAGTTCAAAGACGTACAACTGTACTGCCACCTGTTATGAGCTTTTAGTTTTTAACCTCATTCGAAGATCTCGATTGCTTTTAGTTTTTTTTTTACAGCTATTTAAAGTTGAGTTTTAAGTTTACTTTTTGTTTTTCAAAAACTTTGTTGTTATAAAGGGAACCAGATGTTACTAGCACATAATTTTGAATGTCATAGAACGAACAACACAACTGTACTGAAATAATGGTCAAAATCTATACTGTAGGTTTTAATTAGCAAAACGTAACATATTGATGAAAATGACAATACATTCTTAAGACAATCGGATTATGAGAAATTAGAAGTATCTATGGTCACAGAAGAATAAATGTGGTAAAAAGGTTCACCACATTCACCCCGGCCAGATGTAATGAAATAAAAACTTCGGCGGGTTCCGTGCTCTGACCGACCTCCGGAGTGGCTCCGAAACTGGGAGCTCGATCCCGTCCGAGCTCATTTGTTCCGGTTCCAATGCCCCTTGCAAATCCTCTGATGATGGAGGTGACGAGGGAGTAGCTGGCAGCGAGACTGGTGTTGAGTAGGTATGTTGTCGGTGAAGAAGGCGAAGTTATTGGTGGTGAACAAGATGGTGATGGTGACTGCGATCTTTGGGGTTCGGCGTCCACAAATTCGTTAATTGTGGGGATATCTTCTCGGTTGCCTCCCAAAGGTGCTAGATGGCGGTTGGATACAGTAGTCTCTCGACCATCCGTCGTTCGAACGTACGAATAAGTGGGGTTAGTGTCCAGTACCTCCACCTCCTCGGCTAGTGGTTGATATTTTGTTTTCCGGTCAAAGCGTCGCATAAGTACTCTGTTTGAGCCAGATAACCATGTGGGAATAGAATCTCCATTCGTCGATCTCCGAGAGTGGCGGAACATCCTTTCATGCGGCGTACAATTTGTACTAGTACAAAGAAGCGAGCGTATGGAGTGTAATGCTTGCGATAGGACATCCTCCCAGCTCTCTATTGGCAGATTCTTAGTTTTCAATGCTAACTGTACAGTTTTCCATAGCGTAGAATTGAGCCTTTCAACTTGGCCATTGCCTTGAGGGTTGTATGGCGTTGTACGACTCGTCGCTATTTGCCTGGAGTGGAGAAAATCTTTTACATCAGCAGATAAAAATGATGTACCTCGATCCGAGTGCACGAAGGCATGCCAAACATGTTAAAAATGCTGTCTAAATGCTTGATTACAGTTTTTGCGCTTATATCAGAGCACGGAAAGGCGAACGGAAAGCGGGAGTACTCATCGATTACTGTTAAAATGAATCTGTTACTCGATTTAGATGGTACTGGTCCTTTAAAATCCATGCTCAGTCGTTCAAATGGCGCTATCGCTTTAATAAGTTTATTTTGCGGATCAGCTTTAATGAATCTAGGCTTAACCTCAGAACAGATGCGACAGTCTTTAGTCATACTCTTTATCTCTTCAATTGAATAGGCTAAGTTTTTGGAACGCACCCAATGTGCCATTCTGGTTACACCTGGGTGACAAAGGGCTTCGTGAAGTGATCGTAACTTTGCAGGTGTTTCAACGATGGCGCAAACACGGGAGAGGGCGTCCGCTACATGGTTCTGCGTGCCAGGCCTGTATACGATGTCGTATTTGTATGGAGATAGTTCCAATCGCCAGCGCTGTATCTTCTCGTTTTTTTATTTTGCTGATGTGCTTAGCATTAAACATGAAAGAGACGGATCGTTGGTCAGTGACGAGCAGAAATGATTTCCCTATAAGAAAATGCCGCCACTTCTTCAAGGACTCTACGATTGCATAGGCTTCTTTTTCAATAGCTGAATGATTTTGTTCACTTCGATTAAGTGTTCTCGAATAGAACGCTACAGGCCTACCCGCCTGCGAAAGGGTTGCCGCAATTGAGTGCTCCGAAGCATCAGTTTCTACAGTAAATGGCATATTATTGTCAATGGAGTGAACACAAGACTTGATTATAGCGTTCTTAAGTTCTTGGAAATCTTTAATCATATTGTCACTCAGCGGAAATGTCTTGGTCTTTGATAATTCATGTACCTTTTCGGAGAAGTTTCGTATCCACTTAGAGTAATGAGCGAACATACCCAGGGCTCTTCGCAAGCTGGGCAAGTCTTGAGGTGGAGGTAAGTTTAGAAGAGGTTCTAATCTATCATTGTCAGGTTTGATGATATTATTTGTGATTGTATAACCAAGTATGTTGATAGAAGTTTGTTTAAATATGGATTTTGCTTCATTCAGGGTTAGACCGTACTTCTTAGTTGCTGCAAGAAAATTTTGCAGATTATAGTCGTGCTCTTCTGGTGTTTTGCCGCAAATTGTAATATCATCAAGATATGCGAATGTGCCTTTCAACTTTTCCGTTCGAATAAGCCAATCTATAGTTCTTTGGAAGCTGGAAACTCCATTGGTTAGTCCAAAAGGTATACGTCGGAACTGGTATAGATTTCCAGCTGCTTCAAACGCTGTGTATAGTCTCTCTTCTGGCAAAATAGGGACTTGGTGATACGCACTTTTTAAATCTATGGCGCTAAATACAGAGTATTTTGCCACTTTTGATATCAGTTCCTCAATACTGGGAAGTGGATAGGCGTCCAGTTCTATGAAGCGATTTATAGTTCTGGAGTAGTCGATTACAAGACGTTTCCGGTGGTTCGCATTCTTAGTGATCAGTACCTGTGCTCGCCATGGGGACCGGCTCTCTTCAATGACACCTTCTTTTAAAAGATTCTTCACTTCCTCTTCAATAAAACGTCGGTCGTCATCACTGTATCTTCGAGACTTAATAGCAATCGGTTTGCATTCGGGAGATAGGTTGGCGAATAAAGGCACAGCAGGGACAGATGCTTCGGCCACGTTGCATACGACGAGAGGCTCTTTCGGACCACCAAATGCGAATTCTAGTGAGGAATGCTTCTCTAATACGTCGTGTCCTATAATCATGTCTGAACATAAATTGTCGATCACAAGCAGTTGAACGTTCTCATATGTGTGTTTACCCAAGGTAAGTGTGAGGCAAGTTTCTCCTTTGACTGATGATGTATGATTAAGAGAGGCCATAGATATTGTCTGCTTGCTTGGTTTTATTTTCAGAGAAACCAGTTTAGAAAATTCGAAATTAATAAAACTTTTAGAACTGCCTGTATCTAATAGTGCTTCAGCTCTAATGCCTTTGATATATGCAGGGACAATGGCTTTGTGTAAGGACGACGGTGATGCAGCAATGATGCAGGCGGTGACATTTTCCTGGTCAGACGTTAGGTTTTTACTGCGACAGACTTTTGCGAGATGCCCTTTCTTGTTACAAAGTTGACAAGTCACATTGAAGGCGGGGCATGTCTTGCGCGGATGCACCCGTCCTCCACAGAAAAAACATTTGCGATTTGAGCAATTCTGGAAGGCCGGCGTGGCTGCAGAGGCACTTGCATTTCGACTGTTATCAGAGATGTTTTCTGTAGCCGCGTTCATAGGTATGTTGTTATAATGCAGCGTATTAACTTCAGCCATCTCCAAGGAACGCGCCTGGTTATGTGCTTCGTCCAAAGTTAAGCAAAGGTTTTCGAGGAGTCTCTCTCTTATTTTTGTCGAGGAGATGCCAGCTATGAAAGCGTCGCGAATGTTGTCATCCCGGTTGGTCTTACTATCGACAGCCGTGAAGTTACAATCTTTGGACAGTTGCTTCAAGGCTTGGATGTATGTGTCGATAGTCTCGTGGCTACTTTGTCTCCGGGTGGCGAGAGCGTGACGTGCATACAGGATGTTATTTGGTTTAACATAAAGTTTGTTTAAGAGATTCAATGCCTGTTCGAATGTTTCACTCTCGCTTATGTGGGTATACACGTTCGGAGACACGTGATTAATTAGTATGGTAAGCTTGACCTTATCAGTAGTAGTTTCCGAGTCCTGCACCGCAAGAAAGTTAACGAAAGTTTTTTTCCAGTGTGCCCATTCCGCGGCCGCCGTGCTTAGAGACGGGTCCCCATCGAACCGCTCCGGTCGTAGATATTTGTCCATGGGATCTTAGTCGTTTCGTATGCTAATTAAATTGAAATAATAGTCAAAACCTATACTGTAGGTTTTAATTAGCAAAACGTAACATATTGATGAAAATGACAACACATTCTTAAGACAATCGGATTATGAGAAATTAGAAGTATCTATGGTCACAGAAGAATAAATGTGGTAAAAAGGTTCACCACATGTATCTTCGAGACTTAATAGCAATCGGTTTGCATTCGAGAGATAGGTTGGCGAATAAAGGCACAGCAGGGACAGATGCTTCGGCCACGTTGCATACGACGAGAGGCTCTTTCGGACCACCAAATGCGAATTCTAGTGAGGAATGCTTCTCTAATACGTCGTGTCCTATAATCATATCTGAACATAAATGGTCGATCACAAGCAGTTGAACGTTCTCATATGTGTGTTTACCCAAGGTAAGTGTGAGGCAAGTTTCTCCTTTGACAGATGATGTATGATTAAGAGAGGCCATAGATATTGTCTGCTGGCTTGGTTTTATTTTCAGAGAAACCAGTTTAGAAAATTCGAAATTTATAAAACTTTTAGAACTGCCTGTATCTAATAGTGCTTCAGCTCTAATGCCTTTGATATATGCAGGGACAATGGCTTTGTGTAAGGACGACGGTGATGCAGCAATGATGCAGGCGGTGACATTTTCCTGGTCAGACGTGGCAGCACTAGTTAGGTTTTTACTGCGACAGTCTTTTGCGAGATGCCCTTTCTTGTTACAAAGTTCACAAGTCACATTGAAGGCGGGGCATGTCTTGCGCGGATGCACCCGTCCTCCACAGAAAAAACATTTGCGATTTGAGCAATTCTGGAAGGCCGGCGTGGCTGCAGAGGCACTTGCATTTCGACTGCTATCAGAGATGTTTTCTGTAGCCGCGTTCATAGGTATGTTGTTATAATGCAGCGTATTAACTTCAGCCATCTCCAAGGAACGCGCCTGGTTATGTGCTTCGTCCAAAGTTAAGCAAAGGTTTTCGAGGAGTCTCTCTCTTATTTTTGTCGAGGAGATGCCAGCTATGAAAGCGTCGCGAATGTTGTCATCCCGGTTGGTCTTACTATCGACAGCCGTGAAGTTACAATCTTTGGACAGTTGCTTCAAGGCTTGGATGTATGTGTCGATAGTCTCGTGGCTACTTTGTCTCCGGGTGGCGAGAGCGTGACGTGCATACAGGATGTTATTTGGTTTAACATGAAGTTTGTTTAAGAGATTCAATGCCTGTTCGAATGTTTCACTCTCGTTTATGTGGGTATACACGTTCGGAGACACGTGATTAATTAGTATGGTAAGCTTGACCTTATCAGTAGTAGTTTCCGAGTCCTGCACCGCAAGAAAGTTAACGAAAGTTTTCTTCCAGTGTGCCCATTCCACGGCCGCCGTGCTTAGAGACGGGTCCCCGTCGAACCGCTCCGGTCGTAGATATTTGTCCATGGGATCTTAGTCGTTTCGTATGCTAATTAAATTGAAATAATAGTCAAAACCTATACTGTAGGTTTTAATTAGCAAAACGTAACATATTGATGAAAATGACAATACATTCTTAAGACAATCGGATTATGAGAAATTAGAAGTATCTATGGTCACAGAAGAATAAATGTGGTAAAAAGGTTCACCACACTAGGCGAAGGCTCGCTAAGGGCACCCCCTGTAGGGTACGAACCTCGGCTTAGGGCGTCGCTGGGGGGAGGACAGCAAGAGGGGACAGGCTGGATCAAAATTTGGTTAACATCATGATTATTAGGCGGGGTATTTAAACCTACGTGCTCAGCTGCAACAACTGCTGGCACCTCGTTTTCGAGCAAGGGTTGGGAGGAGTATCATTTACCCGGGGACACGGTCGCGATCGCAAAGGACCTCGGCGGCGAGGTCGGAATGACGGAAGGTGTCTGTGTTTGTGCACTGTACTGGTAGCCCTATTCTTCTCCTGGAAGAGTGTAATGGGGCTATCTGGGTTGGAAAGGATCAAACATCCTGTAAGATGTCTTGTTTTATACCTTTTTAGTTGACTTTTTTGTCGTAGTTGGTTCCATATCCTGCAATAATTCAACACCAACGTTGGGTGCGTATTCGTATTAACGCCTGTTTATTCGGGGAATATTTGTAAAAAAAAACAAAAGAAAATAAGCCCAAGTCTTATGAAATATCCTTTCTTGGGCATAGGCATAGTGAGCCAGTAGCGCCTGCCTGCCTGAATAATTATAGCAACAAACCCTATTTACTCATATGTCTGCTAAGCGTATTGAATAAGATATTTTGTTATCATTTTAAAAAAAAACTAAGAAAGTGTTGTAGCTGAATCAACACTTGGTTAATTCTACGTATTGGAAAAAGTCCAAATACCTACTGCTGTCTACATTCCAGAAAAGAAATAACTGACGACGATAAACTGACTGAAGGATGAAATCGCATAATTTTATCGGCGCGGTTGTTTTTCGAGAGTATGTATGTAAGTAATCTATGTATATATATGTATATCTACCTATTTCTTTGGCACGCTCTGTAGCCCAAACGGCTTGATGGAGTTTAACATAATTATGAGACCGTCGTTAGATTCGTCTTAATTGTGGGAGTGGCATATGCTATATAATATTTATATATAGCATCTGCAAATACAACAAAAAAAAACGGAGGGGAAAGTTTTTATTACAACCATATTGGTATCAAAGGACCGTTGGCAAAATACACACAGCTCCGCCAGTTAAAACCACTGTAGTTTTGAAGACAGTCGGAACTGAATAACCCTGGGACAGATTTTGATGCGTTTTGGCCTGAGTAAAGGGAGAAGTAATGTCTACAAAACTACAGTAGTTTTACATACACATTTGCCCACTAACCTGTAATGATTATATTAGACATTTTAATTTTTATGTAAAATCAGCAAAATATACCAGTTTTATATACACATTAATATTGATGAAAATTATATACAAAATGACATGATTACTTTGTAAAGTGTTATATTATTTTAATGATTGATGTGATGTGATTTTTTTTCCTTTCTCAGTTAGTTCTCAGATGATCTGGCAGTTTGAGTAGTTTATGCAGCCTACCCAAATGTTTTTTCTTTGGTATTGTTCGTGGAGTTGAGCTCCTTAAGTTCTGAGTTTAGCTTCACGATTACTGACAAATGCTTGCATTAATTGGACAGGTCCACCCAAATCTGTGTGGTTCTTTCCTCAAAAGATCATGTTAGACACTAATCTACATGGTCCTCATATGGCCTGACCAAGATTATATCTGGAATTTAAAAGAGACTGCGATCTCTGAGTTTTTTACGGCCTTTCTTGTCAGATAGGAAACGCCAAACTCATCTAGCTTATTTTTAATATTTTTTTATTATGACGTGTAAAAGTGATTCCGAAAAGTTTCCTATTTACAGAATAAACAATTTAATTTCAAATAAAAGCTAGTAATGAGACAATTCCAAATATATTATATTAATAAAACGACTGTACTACCCAACTAACTTAATTAACTTTCTCGATGGCATGTGAAGCCAAGTCAGAGGCCCATGGGCGGCTTTAAAGCTCTAACACCAGGTTAGTCACTAACCACACGAAATGAAGAATAAAAATAATTTGAAAAAACAAAAACCCGACGGCAAAACCACATATCTGAAAAGAGATAAACAAGCATTATAATACATAAAATTAATTAAATATGTGTTTTTGCAGACAGGTTTTTTTGTTTTTGTTTTGTACCTGATTACAGACTATGTTAGCAACCAACTAGGGCGCCGCGGTGCGCCGCGAGTCCCGCCCCGCCCCATGAGCCTGGGATGATGGACAGCGAAGGCCTTATGTACGTTAATTTAAAAAAAAAAACACATTATTTTTTTTACATTTTTTTATTTCACTATTTTACTTTTGCAAAACTATTGATATTAGTTACAATAGCAGATCTTTCACTTATCAAATGCACTAATAAGCGGAACTACTAGCTTTTTCTTCAACTAATCAGAGAAAAATACCTGATCCTACAAAATATTATCTACTAACACTACAAATAAATGTACTTCTGCATTTTTATTTCCTCAGCAATGTGTAATAACTGTAAGCTCCTTTCAGTATCTGCAAAGTAAAAATACATAATAAGTTACAAATCTATGCAGATATACACAACCTGACAAATATATATCTATTTCAATGCCTCATTTTCCCCTTAAAGCCATACGCAAGTTTAATAAGACAGCCGATGCAACAAGTTATGGCATTGTCACGCCTACGCCTACTTATTGATATAAGGTTGCGTGTTATTTGTCGGACCATAAAAACATACGCATTAATTTAGGACCGGATACACAGTTAATAATAATTGTTTTATCCAAATAACTCCTCTAGATCCTGTATATTTCAGTTGCACATACTCTTGTGTGCTAATAATCATGCCTTCCTAGCAGTTATAGTTTATCGTGACGCAGCATGCATTTTGACTGCATTCACAGTTGTGCATGCACCCTACGATAACTCACATTAATGAAAGTCGGCAAAGTAAGGTTGGCGAAGGGCCCTGCAGTAAACATATTCTTAATGCGGAGCTGTCCTGCTAAAGTTAACACGTCTTTTTTTTGTTGGTAGCTTGCCATGTACCAGTTACTTTCAAATGGTCCTGATGTCATGTTCTCATTCTGAAATTATAAAAAAAGATGTAGTTTTCCGGACCAACATCGAATAAATACTTCATCAATGCTCACGTTAGTGTTGGTGATTTTTGAAGTGAAAACTTCTTTAGGCGCGTTGGGCATTTTGGAGATGGGACCAAACCATTGATTTCGCAACACTGTTACGATACCAGCTTTTGACCATTAAAAAGACATCAACGCGTGATACCTACATTATTTCCTGCACAATAAAATTGTTCAAGATTTCACTGTTTTTTTTAACGATCTACCAAAATAAATCATAACATAACATCACGCCTGTAATTCCCGAAGGATTAGGCAGAGGTGTACCTGTAGTACACCCACAAACAAAAATAAATCGTTGATAAAAACTCACTCACTTTGATCAAAACGTCATTGCTGTGCCAGCAAAAAAGGAAAAGTTGTGCGATTCCAAATATTAAATACTCGGCCATCAATAGCTTCTGTGCGGCATTTTGTGCGGACTGTGAAAAATAAACATGAATAATAGAATTGTCTTTATACTATAATTATTGTGTGTCTGTCTGTACATCTCAATCATGTACCTACTATTTCGAATTATTGCATTATTTCCTATTAATGCTATTCTAAAACATATCGGCTTGAACCTTTACGTAACTGAAACCCTAAACATGACATAGACTGTCTACTGTTATACAAAACCCTTATAAACATGGCCTAGGCAACACCCCGCTGTCCGAACCCTCGAGGCAACGCCACCCGATTTTATTTAGTTCACTAGAATCTAGAAGGTTTTCCTCGAAAACTTACAGTTAGTTGGTAGGCGCTCGCACAAAGCATCAACGAACACATGACCATGTAAAAGAACATTACAGGCGACAAAAGGGAATTAAATAATCTCGAATACCTGAAACAAAGGGAATCATCATTACTTACAGGAATTAGTATAATGTGGGCGTTTCAAAATTATTGTTTTGTTTTTTTAAGCAGTTTGGTTGTACCATGAAGTTCTTTGCTCCGTAGTGGTTGCGCGCGTTAAATATTTTATCGATAAAATTTTGGAACTGCGTAGTTTTTGACAGAAATATTGTAGTTAACTAGATTTTCCGGGTATTTATGACTACTTAGATGATATATTTTGTAATTAGTATGGTAATTAAACAATTAAAACATAGCGTACGCTTAGCCTAGCGAAAAGAATTTCTACGCACCAAAAACTTAGGTAAAGAAGTTTGAAATTACTTATAGCGGGTATTCTGCATTGTTTTTACTGTTAAACTTAATAATAATATGACAAAAAAATACGGGCTTAAAATATGGCAGTGGCTTGGTAGTTCTATTATCAATATTCATTTGGTACCGTAGAGCTACCTTCCATAGTTATTGAATTTAGAGAGGTTCCAATTTAAATTTTATATTAATAAAAAGGAATAACACAACACATAAGATCAATATATTTTGTATACTTAGTTTGCGATTAATGTGATGACTTTGACTTCGAATTTTATTGCTGACTGGTCAGACATTTTTACATACGGAATATAGATCCTGATTTTCCATTAGAGCTGTTCATGTTTAGCTTTTAATTTTTAATTTTAGTAGATTGTTTTGTCTCATGCAAAGATCAGGGTGTGCGATGGTTGAAAGGTGTCAAAGACTTTAGGGTTAAGAAAGCAGTCAATTCTGATTTCTGATAGGACGGCTAATAGAAAAGTATGGAGGTTAATACATGCTGCGCCTTCTTTAAATAAATTGGTATAAGGGCAAGGGTAATGAATGAAATGGTTCAGGTTTCAAGCGACTGATAATTGGAATAAAATAATCATATTCATTTTATTGGTGCAATTTTCAAGCTATTGAACTTTTTTTTCTGGCTGGGCGTGATTTTTCCCGTCTCAGCTAGATAGACCGACTGGGATTCTGGATGCGAAAGACGGGAAGTCGGGTGTTGTTGCTCAAATAGGGAGAGGCCTGAGCTCAGCTGCACTAGATTGCGATAGGCTGAGTTGATTGCAAACTGGTAAGTAGTAAGTACTTTATTTTCAGCACCCTTGAAAACACTGAGTAATACTGAGTTTATTGAAAGCGTTGGTTTTTTAAACAATATATTTGTATCATTGCGTATTGCGTAGATATTTAATTAAGTTAGATTTATCTTCAGTTCGATTTGTAAGTGCCACTACGTGAATCACTTAGGTAGGTATGTGTTTACCGGTACGATACCCACAAACAGAGATTCGGTAAGGATTGAAAATCTTTTAAATGGATACAATAAACATTTCCTGTCCTGCCTATCTAAAGTAGATAATACGTTAATAAAATGCATTCAATAATAATTAATAAATATTAGTAGCTCAAATAGCTCATAGCTCAAATACTGGTATTCAGCTGCGTCCGGTTAGACTGGAAGCCGACCCCAACATAGTTGGGAAAAGGCTAGGCAGATTGATTAACTCATAGCTCATAATCAACCGATAGTTCTTGAAGAACACCTTCATGGCTCGTTGTCTTGGGTAGTTATCTATGCGTACTTTTATTGCAAAGTTAAAAGGAGCCTTCTCTGTATGAGAAGCGCCGTTTGCCCGGCAGTAAGATAATAATAGGCTAGTATTGTTATTTATGTAATACATATATGTTTAGGAAAATAATTAGAATTGTTAAATCTAAGCTTAGGTATTTACAGTAATCTTGCTTTTCATGTCTTCCTCTCTTAGTTATGTAAATAGAATACATATATAATGGCTGCGTGAGAAATAAACTAGGCAAGCAAATCTAGTCAGCATATAAATGCAAAAGATTTGAATTCATATTAATTCTAAGGCGTTAATAACGGAATACTCTACATAACGTATCTAGTCACAAAATTTAGAAATCACAGTCGTAGTAAAAAGCAGCATAACAATATTTCAAAATAACCTTTCCATTGAATTCTAAAATACTTTAAAGAAATCAATAAAGCCTCGTGGAGACTGGCGCGGCGCGACTTTTATAATACAATTTGTAAGAAAACTTCACGCTAGAACAATTACCGTTGTCGCGTCTCGCCAGTATGCACGAGA
The DNA here is from genome assembly GCA_916610215.1 of Omphaloscelis lunosa. Lineage (NCBI taxonomy): Eukaryota > Metazoa > Arthropoda > Insecta > Lepidoptera > Noctuidae > Omphaloscelis > Omphaloscelis lunosa. The sequence goes on from OU744252.1 coordinate 1,249,443, forward strand.
CTTAACACTTTATGTTTGTGATTAAATTACGTATATAAAATACTAGCAGCGCCCGCGGTTTCACCCGCATAAGCCTCGACCCGTAGGAATATCGGGATAAAAAGTTTCATGTGTTAATCCAGTACCCTAATTGCGTAATACAACACAATCACAAACTGTTTCGATTTTAAACAGATTTCTAATCAATTGCTTCATTAGTTGGAAAAAAAAAAATCTGCAACGTAAATAACGCAATGAATGTTGTTGAACTGTCAAAATAAAACAAATTAGGCATAATTGTTTACGAAAATAAGTTACGCAATTAGGGTACAGGTTATAAACTATCTGTGTGCCAAATTTCATTCAAATCCGTTAAGCAGTTATTGCGTGAAAGAGCATATCATAACATCCATCCTCACAATTTTTTTATTATTATAATATAATATAAAGTAGTAATTGTAATAAACAACTCACTTTAATATCGTGACGTGTATGTCGTGAAGCTGTCGCACCACATCCGAACATTTCTTATCGCTGATCAGAGCTCCATACGACCCAAACATTTGCTTGCATCTTTCCCGTAGTAGGTCAAGTTTCCCACCAAAGAACACCATGACTACCACGATACATGTGTCATAAGCAGCCATGATTAAAGCACCATAAGCACAAAGGAGTATATGCCAGACTACTGTGATCCAAGAACCTGGTGAATGATACTTATCAAACGGCATCCAAGAACTAAAGATGTGCGGAAAGGGCTCAGTCCCATTTTGCATATGTTCTCTAAAGGTAGATGACGACAGATATCTCATAAGCGGTGTACAAGTTGTTGTCAAGAATGTTGTAAAGACTAAAGCCCAATAGAAGTATGAGAGGCGGCGGCAATATCTAGTATAAGTTTCGACTATTCTAGTCTTAACAGTATCTTCACTTTGTCTCTCGAATTTATCAGCTTCTGTGACGTAGTCCAAAACTTCGCGCCAGTGTTTTTGCCAAAATATGAAGGAGTTCACTTTCACGATACAAACGACGCTCAACATGGATATTTTCATGTTAGTCAACACGAGATCCAAATCCGATTTAATTACGTAGAGCTCCATGTATTGTGTAACCACGAAAAACGTTACTGTCTCGTGTATTATGATGTAGATTATTTTACCTAGTGTGCTTTGTGGTAACAATAATCCCGCATTCTTTATGATCCAGTAGTTTGGACCTAAGAATGGCCGCTCCGGGTCCTCCAAGCTTTGAAGAATTGAATTCATTTTGACTCAGTAAAGATCTTATCGAAGTGGTTATGAATTGATTTGTGTCTGGTATTTATACCGATTCGGTGCTGTAGTTAGCCCACGACCCCTGCGACCCCATGTTAGGGAAAATCACAGCCTGTTTTTTTAACAGGATATTTTTTTCGGATTTACTTGATTGTATACTCGACCCCATACATTTTTAAGGGTTCAATATTACCTTCATTTGGATGTTTTTCAAATTGTAGCTCGTAAAGTGTTTTTCACCCCTGCTTTAGCTTATAATGTTAGTAATAAGCTCTATGGAAATTGGTAAAATTCATTCCTAAGTAGGAATTGGATAAATTATATGGAAATAATTATATAGGTCTGATTTGATTAAAATACTGCTAATATTTTGTTTTTTCTGAAACAAGTCTATACTCAAGAATTTTGATTTATATCATCGAACAAGATAAAGAATGAAAACCCACTTAATAACTGTCTAAAGCCATAATAATATAATCATATGAGCCCTAAAACATGAGTAGGTATATGAAATACTGGCTTTCGAATTTCGATTGACTCCAAATTATTGGTCATCGTAGTTGCCAATGGAAACGTTACAAGAAAAACTTAATAACTAGGTAGTTACTAGTAGTTTAGGCATTTTATAAGACACCCTGTTCATCGACGTTTATAAACAAAGATGTGCAAAATACTTAAAATAAAAATAATTATCGATAACAAATTTTTCGTATCCCAACACTAGCCGAGTAATAACAGTCGCACAGTCATATTACATTGTATTCCAAACCGTTAATTTAAATGTCTCTATTATACCCGCTAAATGTGGGTGTGGCAGCCGCACCGCGGACGCTCCCCAGTTTAAAAAATAATGAAGCTATCACACATCAGTGCGATACCCTATTATTACGTGCTGAATAAGTTATAAGAAAAAATAAGACACGCCAATCATTTAGAAAATGTGGACAATTTAAAAATCTTGATTTAGAATGAGCTAATATTATTATAATATCCAGGTTTTAGGGTACAGTATAGTTGCACGTCATCTTACGAAGGTTTCCATTTAAGTCTACTTAAATGATTTATTAGCTGCGTCCAGCGGTTTCACCCGCATAAATCTCGATCCCGAGGGAATATCGGGATAAAAAGTATATTCTAAATAAAATCGTTTCTCTTTATAATAGTTTAGATTTATTAAACACTTTAAAAATAATTATTACATTAATTTATGATTAAGAATAGATTCAAGTAAAATTTTTAGAACCTTCTTTTTAATTATATGAGTCCCCAAGTTACATAAAAGGAAGCACTGCTCTAATGAACCCCTGCCCAAAAAGCGCAACGATTTTGGTTTTAGACGGCCTCGCGACGTGTCTGGCGATCGAAACATTTTGAACTCAAAATTTTTCGACTTGAAACCCCTCGTATCAGTTGAATCCTAGGACAAGCATAATTTTGAGTAATGTTACCGTTTTTTGGGAAGTTACGGAAAACTGCCCTGCCTAACCCATTTACACTTTTTTTTAAAGCCAGACAAAAATGTTTCCAAATTGGTAACATTTTAGTATTGTCAAAGTCATTGTCATTTTATTAAAAAGTAGGCTTGTAGTGTAGCGGATAGAGAATAAAGGTATCCTTAGCATATAAAGGCTGCGCTTTTGATACAATCAATTAGAAATCTTGACATATCTTATGTTATAAATCGTCACATATTTCTTGGAAAGTTGGAACGCTGAAAGGTTGTTTATTTTCGTTTTGTGATTGTGTTCAGTGTTCGGTGCATATAATAATCTACTCTGTGGCTCGGTGTTTCGGGTGATCTGTTC